>LR989958.1:10000000-11386798 GCA_905147015.1 Laspeyria flexula | reverse complement strand
TATATTCCTCCTCTCTCCTACCTTTTTGCCGTGCCCTACAGGGTCCACATGTTTCTGAACAATTATGTAATACCTTTATAACTTGTGGAGTGCAATAAATGTATTGAGTTTTAAAATGCACGTATTGACCAATATATTCTGATGTCCAGTTCTACTTGGAGTCGACTTGGGCGATGCAGGTGTCTTACTATAACATCGAGCGTGCGGTGTGGGAGCCGCTCATCGAGCCCGTCGAGGTGCTTAAAGACAATCAGTACAAACATGTGCCTTGGGAACTTAAGATGGAGGTAATACATTTTCTCATTATATTAATATTCACTAGCTTTCCAGAATCTTTTTCCACAAAAGGCAACAAAATAGGTGGTAAGATCCTTACAATCCTTCAGTTTGCGGATGGCATTGTTGTTTTTGCGCCCTTTGCGGCTGAGATGGAGCAAATGCCGCAAGAGCTGAATACGGTGAGCCTTGAGGTGGACTAATGATGAATAAAGCAAAAAACCAAATCACCAACAGCGCGAAACTTAGGGTCGAGGTTGATGGCCAGGAGATACATAATGTCCACGAGTATATATATTTGGGCCAGTTAGTTTCATTCGAAAACAGGCTAGAAAATGAAATCGACCGTAGAGTCGAAGCCGCTGGGAACAGCTACAGGTCAATAATGAAGCGAAACCTACCTCTATGTCTTTTGTATACGCAGTTTGATTCAATAATTTCTTAATTCTGATATTTTTATAAACAAAATGATTATGGCTATATATTTGGGTGTATAAAAAACAGCATAAATAAATTAAACAAAATCCTCAACAGGTAGTGATGCGACCTCAAGATACGATGGCCATCGACACGACTGATGAAGCAGCGAATATGCAGAGTGTCGCAATGAGACAAGCTAACAAAACCATCACGATGTCCAGTAGCGAATCCTTGGAGATCACTGTCACTGATACTGGAATGGAGGTAAGGAGATACTACTATGATTTGCGGCTCGTAGCATTGTGATTATTTACGTAGTAGATTATACTGAGATGTTCGTTACGATCAAAGGTAAAGCAGGGTTTGGCAAGGTTTTTATAATATCTCAGGATGAAAATGTCTCTAAAAGTATGTACAATGGCAGGAAAGTATTAAAATAAATCTATATAAATAACAATGCGTTGTCCTATATAATAAGTAAGTAAGTGTGGCAATAAAACACTTTGCATACGTGATAACATACATATAAGTATACTTCCTTAATACTATCGGTCTATGTTTCAGGTGTTAACGCTCCTAAGTAATTCTTTCGCGGCCGCAGTAGCCGATCAAACAGCTGTTGTTTCCAAATCTAAGACTGATGAAGTAAGTATTTAATTTTAAAAAAATCATTTGTTATTATTATTATAATTAGATATTATTATTATTTTGTGGTAAGCCTCTTTCTATCCCTGTCTTTATTGCAAGGCATGCACTTTTACTATATCGCACTCACAGTAGAAAAGAGTTACAATATGACAATACAATATGATAAACACCGCTGTTCAATTTTGAACCTTTAAATAATAACAAACTTTAAATAACGTCGGTGGCGCAGCGGGAAATGTATACGACTGCTGTGCAAGAGGTTCCGGGTTCGATTCCCGGGTCGGGTGAAATTGGTATTGGGCTTTTCTATCATGAAGTTCCAGTACCTATTAAGATTTTCCCGGTGTTTGGTAAGCAAATGTTCCCGGTTAATGACAATAGGCTCACCCCTATTTCATGGGACCAAACATAGCTGGCGAAATGTGAGTGTGAAAACACCTCTGTCTACCCCTTCGGGGAAAAAGGCTTGAAGCTATGTATGTATGTAAATAATAACAATAAGATAGAAATAGTCAGATAGAGCTTTACTTATTCTACTTACTCGTATATTTGTTCTATACTGTCAGTGCGATGTTTCTTTATTAAGAAAACAACACTCCTTAAGTAAATACTACGTGTTACTAACAATGATGAATAATTTGCAGATTACTACTTCTACCCGTGAATACATTGGTGCGCCATACGTTCTACATAATTGTACCGGACTCACGGCTAAGTTGATGTTGAGTGACAACCCTGATTTCTGCGTGTACTTCGCTGAGGGTGAACAAGTGGACTCTGATTACAGGTGAGAGATCCAATCCTTCATCAAATTTTATCATCTCTTACTCTACAGATATCATATTCTTTATATAAATATTATAACTAGGTACAGATTGATTTTGTCTTTCGTCGCGTGTGTACACTCTCGGTGAGGCATTGCGAAGCTTGACGAATGCTACATTCGCTTTGTCCCTTGCAATAATCACTACTTAGTATAAAACAAAGTCGCTTTCTCTGTCCCTATATCCCTATGCATGCTTAAATCTTTAAAACTACGCAACGGATTTTGATGCGGTTTTTTTTAATAGAAAGACTGATTCAAGAGGAAGGTTTATAGGTATAAAATACATACTACGTGGGCGAAGCAGTGGGCGGAAGCTAGTATCTTACATAACCTAAAAAGCCGCGTTTTTTATGAAAATTTGGCATAAATTATCTAATAATAATTAATTTGCACTGGTTCAATTCCTACTTTTTTATTATCAGATTGAACAATATTAATTTTATGTTTGTTTTAGGGAAGTGGTGCTAGAACCTGGAGCTTGTGTTCCGTTGCAAGTCAAACATGGAGGTCTCAAGTTATTAAAACTGAACGAACCACCGCCACAACTTAAATTAAACGTTAAGGTAAAATAATTCAAAGTATTTTTAAGAGAATTCTAGATTAAAAATATTCTACTGACAGAAATAGCGTAGCGTACGTTGTTGTATAAATTTACAAAATTATTTTTCGTATTATAAAATACGTAATATAGTGCGAATTGTTTTATATCATAATATATATTATAATCTGTATCCATTGCGTTAGATGAAAAAAGTTAATCTGACGCAACGGATACAGATTATAAAAAGGCGATATCATTAAAAAAATATAAGTCGCGACTCATGACTCTTTCATAAATCGATCCTTTACTTCGATTATGTATAAGAAATTCTAGCTTTTTTAACTTGGCCGATTGAAGTTCTTAAAGCATTCTTAAAGCCAATTGACATCAACAGATAGTGGAAATGCATGACGAGGTGACGATCCCGGTGGAGCGTGCAGACAAGCGCTACTTCGCGTTAGGTCGCAACTCGCCGAACCTGCCCACCGAGACCAACGTGCCGCACGCCGCCAGCGTCGAGCCGCGCGGACTCATCTCTGACGTCGTCATGCAGGATGCCGCGCTTCATATATACTTGCGCAGTATTTTACAGGTATGTTACATCTACTCTCTATATTAAATCTTCCAATTTGCCATGTATAGTTAGCCCCTAATAGAATGCAAATCTATACTATTATTATTAAGCTGTACAGTTTGTTTGTTTGAACGCTAGGATCTCAAGAACTACTGGTCCGATTTGAAAAATTATTTTAGTGTTGGAAAGCCCATTTATCGAGAAAGGTTATAGGCTCTATAACATCACGCTACGGCCAATAGGAGTTGAGCAGTGGTCAAATAAAGAACGCCTTCTAGTAAAATATAGTGTACTAAACTTAAACACATGCTAAATAACATTATAACTCTAAAATGTATTCTATTGTCCACAGGTGACAAACACATTGTCAGAGAATGTGTCTGTTTATTATATGACCCTGAGCGGCAATGAAGTTCGTTTGTTAGGTGAAGTGAAGCCGGGTGACGTATTGAGACTGCCCCTCCAAGCTGTACATACACCCACAGCTGAAATATTCTTCTCTGTCGAAGGTGAGTTTCATACATGAAAATTAAAACATCAGATCATTTCGCACTCACAGTGGAAAAGAGTTCTAAGATGAGAAACACCGCTGGGCAATTCTAAACCTTATGATTATAGACAGAAGATGGTAAATACCGGACAGCCAATCTCAATTTTTATTTATTTTAAATTAGCTATACCATTTAAAACCATGCAGCTTTAATATATAGCAAACGATAGGGAAACGATAACAAAGATGATTGTTGCTTTACAGGCTTCACAGTATCCGTAGCACCATTCGTGTGGCGGGAATTGCAACAAGAAGTCAATATAAGTAAACTATTGCAATGCGAGTCGAAAAACAGAAACAGTGGCGAGAAATTCTATCTCAAAGTAAGACACTGTTTGTTCTCCTTTTTAGTGTCAACCTGTTGATAACTGTTATCGTTAACTGTTAATGTCAAACATACGTCCGTAACGTCCATACGTTACGGACGTATGTTTGACATTAACAGTTAACGATAAAACGAACGATAATGACTCCATAGTCACATTACACTGAAAATTGTTCTTATTTTTATAAAAATAGGTACCATTTCATCATGCGATGGTGGCTGAATGGATAAGGGATGTGCAAATCACGCGATCCGAGTTCGATCCTGACCGGCAGCACCAATGTGGATTCCACTTTGTGCAATTTATATGTACAGTCGAGTTCATTAATATATTGGCACCATCAAGGATTCAAAATATTGTGAGCGTTGAAAAGCTAAATAAATACTATAGAACCTATGGATCAAATATATGTCCTCATGTGAATGGTTCAATAATTAATATGCTGTACATTATGCAATAAGTTGTAGTCACCCTTTTCAACAAAAATATCTAATGATGGTGCCAATATATTAATAAACTCGACTCCACTATAAAAATAATAATATTCTACCACATTCACACAGCGCCATCTAGTCCCAAAGTAAGCAATTATATTTGCTTGTGTTATGGGTACTAAACACATGATATACTACTTAAATTTTTTTTTTTTGTAAATAACAAACATTTATGCTCATCACACTAAGATTTGTCCTGGGTGGGGATCGAACCCACGACCTCCGGCTTAGTAGTCAGGGTCACTAACCACTAGACCAACAAGCCAGTCAAAGAGTCAAGTGACTTACCATCTGCTAACGGTGCAGGAAAACATCGTGAGGTAACCCACATACCCTAGAAGAAATTCTATGAGTATGTCTGATCCACCAACCCGCACTAGGCCAGCGTGAGTGGATTATGGCCTTAAACCCTCTCAGCTCTCTAGATAGAGGAGAGGAGACCCGAGCCCAGCAGTGGGACTTAATGGGTTGCTGATGATGAGGTACCATTTTTATAAAGATAAGAACACGTTATGAGATTCGAGTTATATTTATATTTGGTCCGGCCAGTACCTACCAGTGTGACTTTGTAGAATTTATATTTACCAGTCATGTGAAGTAGTGTCGGTTAAATCTGAAGGAAAAATTCTTTATTTCCCACGTACTCTAGAATTACAAAGGGTATGTCCACAGAACAGAGATAGGTTTTTTAGAGGATAGAAAGGCCATCGAGAGATTTTTGTACTGAAACCGTTGTCGCCAGTTGCACACACCTACATGTTACAATACATACAAAACTTAACGGTCATTGGTCAAGTTTGCACGATACTCTCAACAATTAAAAACTAACCTTGAATCATGTCAATAAGACTTTTTTTGGTAATTTTGTGTCAATTTGTAGAATCGTGCAGTTTTTGACATCATAGTAATTATTGCCATAAATGGCATTTGCACACTTTATTGTGCAAATATAAAATAGTAAAACAGAGAAAAGATAATAGTTTTGAAACTCCAATAAATGAAAATTGTGTGTAATATTTTTTTCTTTTAAAATTACATACTAAATAGTAGTAGATTGTTTAAAAATAATAGAATAAATAAGAAAATATGAATTCCACATTAGCATAAATATGACTTTTACTGGTATCCCAGAGAGATGTATCCACTACCTACCTGTTGTTATCGATTTATCGATTAACATGCGTACGTAAATGCATCATGTCATCATAATAATAATAATAATAATAATATTCATTTATTTCGGACAACATCCATATGCTTAGTGTAATACAACTTTCTTATATTAAGTATAAATCTAATGTTAGTATATGTATAATATTACAAGGAACTTTATAGGGAGACTATTATCTAATGTTAGTATATTTTATAACATATTACAAGGAACTTTATAGGGAGACTATTATCTAACGTTAGTATAAATTATTACATGTTACAAGGAACTTTATAGGGAGACTATTATTTAATGTTAGTGTATATTATTACAAGGAACATTTATAGGGAGACTAGATTGGCAGCAGGTTGTTGGGCACTCACCCACTTTCCCCACATAGGGCTACAATTAAAACTCTCCGCTATCACAATCAGAAGACTAGCTGTCCCTCACCCTGCGCATCAGGGATGCGATCCTTTTACGTATAATCGCATGAAAGCCATCGACTTGTGCTTCTAAAAACATCCCTGACGCACTACAGAAGCGGGGCAGCCCCAACAGTATTCTGTAACTATTATTATATTGGACCCGCAGGGCATTATAGGCTCTCTGCGTATAATTGACCCATAGGCTGCATGTGTAAAAAGTTTGGCAGTATGCCCTGAATAGAGTGGTTTTTACACAAGATGTACAACATGCAAACCTACGAGCCAACATATTGCTTCGAACCGATAATGCCCTACGTTCCCTTTCAATATCTTTATCATCATTCAGTTTATCAGTAACCCAGTGACCCAGATATTTAAACTCCTTAACCCAAGTCAATGGAGTTCCTCCAAGTGTTACAGATGGGACAGAATAGGTCTTATTACCTGCCTTAAAAAGTAAAAGTACACTCTTTTTAGTGTTATATCTAAGCCCATGAGCCTCTGCATATGATTCCCATATATTGAGCAATTTGTTTAACGCATTGATTGATGGACACAACAGGACCATATCATGGGCATAACTGATATTGTTAAACATATGCCCATGTATGGAACAACCGACCATGGACCTGTTGAGTTCATCAACCAACCCATTGATGTAAAAATTAAACAATCTTGGCGATGAAATACCGCCCTGTCTCACACCGCATTCCAGATTATATTCATCTGAGTAGGAGCTATCCCACTTAACAACATTAGTTTGCTTATTATACCAATAACTAAAGAGACATATTATATCCCTAGGTACAGTAGTCTCAGCCTTTAACTTATTCCATAACATATCATATGATACGAGATCAAATGCCCTTGATAGATCCAAAAAACAGGCATATACAGGTGTACTTTTATTAGTGTAATACTGAACAGCATGCTTGAGACACAAAATCGCAGTCTCAGTGGAGAGTTTGGGTTGAAAACCAAATTGTGAGTCATGAAGATGTATATGATTACTTAAATGTGTATCAAGCAGGCCATCCAGCACCTTTGCTAGGATGGTAGCTAGCGAAATAGGCCTGTAGTTGGATCCATCAGAGGCATCACCGGTTTTATTCTTTATAATTGGTACAACAACAGTCTTCATGAGCTCGACAGGAAGATATGAATGTCCAATACACATATTATACAACAATGCTAAAACACGAGGTAGGTGTATACCTGCATACTTCAGATGCTCTATACTGAGCCCGTCATGTCCAGATGACTTACCTCTTTTCATGCTTTTTATAATTTTAGTAACATCCTTGCCTAGGAACAGAACATTCTCATTAGGTATATCAGACTCAGCACAGAGCTCCCGCTGTGTACTACACACCTGTGGTTCAGCCCTAAATATATTCTTAAAAGTATTAGCAATATCTCTATTATCACAAGCGCCATTCACACTGACTGGCAAACTATTCTTAGGATTAAGATGTTTTGTTAATTTCCAAAACCCACAAAAATCTTTGTCATTGTGTCGAGAAGCTAAAGAGTCCATTTTCAATTGTGTTTAATATAATATAATGTCCCTTTTTTTTTTTACAATTATGTTAAATAACGCTAACTAAACCGTAGCTGTTAGCGGTTGTGAAAAGAACATAAAAGAGATTTTTTCATAGGTTCAGTATCTTCTGAGAGAATTAATGAAATTGATTAAATTTAAATTTATGAGAATATTTCGAACATTGTAATCATATAATTTTTTACGTTACTTATGTGACAACAGATTTTTTTTTGTGGAATTGCTCCTAAATTCTGATATAGGTATATATATATTGTCTGACTTTTTTATAAGAAAAAGATATTTTTTTTAGAAAAATGAACTAAACAAATTGTACTACAATACAACACTAATAAATTATTGTTAAACCTAGGCCTATGTCCAGCAGTGTAGGTACGTTATTGGGCTGATATGATGATGATGATGATGAAAACATAAGGTAACAAAGTTTAATAATTTCTGTTATAAAATTAAGATAAAATAAAAACCCACTTTATTATATCGACACTGAATGCAACTTGGTCAGCACTATCTATATGTACTACAAAACTGTGCCATTGGCTTTGTGCAAACACAATACATTACGCAGCCACTAACGTAAAATAAGGTGAAAGGTATGAAATTGCCAGCAATGTACAATGTTTCATCTGTTTGAAATTCTATCGTTTTTGTCTGTAAACTACATAATACTTTTACAATAATGTGAAATATTCCTTGTATTTTAAGATTTTTAGACTTATTGGTGAAAAGATATCCCTCCTCGGGTTACATTATATACCTGGCTTCTTTTGCTATAGGTTAGGAAAGCGCTAGATAGCATAATTTATTTTTTATCGCGTAGCTGTGCACGACAACACACTACGGCAGCGACTATTTGACGTTACAGTGAGATTTTCAAGATATGATCAGTTGATCATATATATGGCGCGCCCGCCCCGCCCACAAGGCCATTCTAACTACTTTCATTGTTCTGTGGGTATGTCTGATCCATCAATCCGCATGGGGCGAGCGAGGATTGTGGCCGTCTTACCCTCCCAGCTCTCTAGATAGCGGAGAGGAGACCCTTGCCTAATAGTTTTTTGACTGGCCTGTTGGTCTAGTGGTTAGTGACCCTGACTGCTAAACCGGAGGTCGTGGGTTCGATCCCCACCCAGGACAAATCTTTGTGTGATGAGCATAAAGGTTTGTTCTGTGTCTGGTTGTAATTTATCTATAATAATAATAATATAATAATATTCTTGTGTAAATGTGGTAGAATATTATAGAATATTATATTATTATAATATTTACTTTTGTTATTTACAGGCTGTCGGTAAAATGGAACAAGTATTCTTTGAACACACGAATAGGCACACATTCGAGTCATCATGCTACGACATCATTCTAATGCCGGCTGTCAAACTGCAGAACTGTTTGCCCGTTGAAATTGTAGTGTCGCAGTTAGGACTTATGCGAACACAAGTCTTCAAACCTGGAGAGATGTTCCATCTTTCGCATTTGGCGCCTAATCGAGCTTCTATTGTTGTAATTGTGAGTTATTTTATGATTTATTCCGATAGACTCTGCAAATCTCTTTAAAACTTTAAAATAACTTATTATAAATGCAACGTCGCATTAATTTGTACTGACTGAAAAGTAAAAGGAAACTAAAACCTTTCTACTAATCTCATACTGAATGTATGTGAGTGTTTAATGTCAAAATTTGGGATACTTCTCGTTTGATTTAAAAAAAGTTATTGATGTCAATTTAATCATAGGTAATGTGCATCAGTTTAATGTTTTTTTATATCTGTAATAGTTACGGAATAAACTCCTGGACACACTTAACGATTACACCCTGTATACTAGAAGCCGTATGAGGCTTAGCTCCCGTCGTTATTTATTTGACCACTGCTCAGCTCCTATTGGCTGTAGTGTGACGTTATATAGCCTATAACCTTCCTCGATAAATGGGCTATCAAACACTAAAAGATTTTTTCAAATCGGGTCCTAGTTCCTGAGATCCTAGCGTTCAACCAAACAAACAAACTCTTCAGCTTTATACTATTAGTTATTATTATTAGTTTATAAATTAAATTATCTTTTTCTTTCCAGATACAAAACTACCTAGACAAATGTTGGATGTGCACAAAGAATTTACCCGAAAGTGAAACGGAATTATCCGTATGGTCATTTGACTCTCATGATAGTCCTGCAATAATGACACTGGACTTGGGCATGCATAGCGTAGACATGGAAGGAACGCAAGTGTTGTCACTGTACTGTCCATTCTGGATGCTGAACAAAACTGGATTCACCTTATGTTATAGGGTGAGCATGATTACGCATTTTGGAATATCAATTTTGTATTGGATCTTAACGTTTTCTGTTTTGTGTTTTGGCTACCTGTAATGTATATTGGACCAATGTTTACCAATGTTGGCATTATCAATACGATAATGTCATGCATTTGTTGTATATTGGCCCAATGTATACAAATATTGGGTGAATTCTATTGAGTCTACTCTAAAATTACTTGTGTTGACTGTTGGCCCAATATGTATTGAAGGTAAAAATTATTCATTGTGAGTGTCCGCTATGATAATCATTTCATTGTAACAGAACACGTTAGGAAGTTCCGTTGATACTAAAAATTGGTCTACTACGTTATTGAGTATTCTAAACATTTTGCACTAATGAATATATTTACTTGTAGTTCAATAACTAATGAAAGTAATTTTGATATTGAAAGTCTGAATGTATAAATCTTTATCTGTTGTAATTTGGCTGTCAAATATAATCTGTGACGTAAGTAGTATTTCGCTAGACTCTATTAGGTTATACTACTAACTGTGTTGTCCAATCATTTGTCGTAGCATTACTGTAAAGTTGTGTTCATACTTTGACTAGTCATACGAATCAGATTGGTCATAAAACATTGTGGTTACAGAAATCAAAGAAACCAGAAAAAGATTCCAGCACCCCCAACAAGGTATCTTTGAGATGATTGATGTACCGTGATTATTTATTTTAATATTTTAATAGTACATTTTCATTTTTATTATTAATATTTGCGGTTAATACGCTTTCTAAGTTAACAGCCTCATCTCAAAGCGGTAGTTTTAGGATTTTTTGGTTTCGATATTTTTATGATCATCGCCTTGTATTGTTGTTCATAGCATACATTCAGTGGGGTCATTGAATAATCCCAAATATACACTACAAGCGACCTGTCCCAGCGTTAGCTTCAAACATCGACATTATAATAAGTGATAATTTATTTATTTATTTCTTCTTCACAAAGGTATTTGTTACAATAAATAGTGGATAGATCACAGTTCAGAAGTTATAACATTCTTTTACATACTTTAATATAACATGCATGTATTATACATATAAACCTCTGGGGGAATGTTTCTAAATGATAGTTAATACCGTATTAAAATCAGTCGTGTGCACAGATACACTAAATCAAAGAAACGACGATATATTCTAAATATAATATAGTAATATATTTTAATTATAATATGAAAATAATTTTATTTGGCGACAAATCTAATTTTATAACAGTTTTATAAATAAAGTATATAAATTACAGATAAAACATTCACGTTGCAGTAAATTTATTAGACGCCATACTTCATGTTTGCCGGTAAGTGCAAACATAAAATAATATATACGTTTTTAACTTATGTTGCGACTATCGAGCACAAAGGTTATGGTTTTAGAATAATATGTGTTTAAGGGTTACATTAGCGTTTAGAAACGTATGTACTTATATATCACTGTGTATGCAAATTCGGTGTCAATGCTTCGTTCCTTCTTTTCTTTTTCGAAGTTTGGGTGTTTTTCTATACATTATTTTATTATGTTTGTATTTAGAAAAACATATCCATGTTTACCAGTTGTTTAGATCCCATAACACAAGCTACTGTAATATATATAATAATATCTTACTTTGGGCTAGATAACGCTGTGTTAAAATGTACCAAATATTTATTTATTATTTCCACCGAATGCGCATCAGTAATTCAAAATACGGGCGTTTTTAATTGCTAATGACAAAGAGGTCTAGATAGATAATGTGTTAATAGTATATCTATTGAAATTATATTGTTTGCATACAGATCAATCGGAGATTTAGCGGTTTGATTCCTGACAGATAGGGCAACTCACCCGTAGTTAGTCTTTGTGGATTACCATGACCCTACTGTGCTTTTTTTGGCTTTGCCTTCTGAACGCCTTTGTCTATTAAAGCTAAAAACTAACCAATAGAAATGTACTTTTGCTACGTTTGAAATAAAACTCATTTTAATTTGCCAGCTCTAAAGAATTTGGCGGACAATAGGTATATCTGCATGTAGCGTTGCTTTTGTAAATAGAGCTTTGCAGTACTGTGAATAAAGGCGTGTATAACACGGTCACATTATCTCCGTAACTCGATGCACCTCCCACTTCCCCTGTATCACATCCCCGTGCATGCAACGTCGGCGTCGTGTCGTTCAGTAAACAAAGTTGCGAGCTCTCATATCACGTTAAGAATATAATAGTGTGTCTGTGTTATATACAGTGTAAATGAATGGTGAATGTAGATAAAAGCATTTTCTACGTGAAATAACTTTAGTAAAAAAAGTATTCATACAAGAAAACACGATTTGCAAAAGCGTTTCCATATATAACGTAATATTTATGCGAATAACTGAAGCTGAGTTGAGATTCCTTCGTAATGGAAGGTTCAACGACTCGATATTATTTTACAAGTAAATGCTCTGGTCTATCACCAAAAGAAAAATTCTTTGTTTCATTCTCATTGCATGACTAGTTCACCACTTAGTTGTCACGTAACATTATATTTTTTTTTAGCCTTTTATTTAGCTTTTTTGTTGTGTGACGGGATATTAATGTATTGTTTCACCTTGCAATGTTATAATGCAACGTTAAAGCTTTAATTTGTGTACCTATTTAAAGAGAAAAAAAGGATGGCTTAGTTTACGAAAAAAAGTTTTTATTTTTGCTGAGTAGAACTGTTTCACACAGGTGTTATTTATATAATAACCCATTTATATGGTGTACAAATATATAAAAGCGCCTGTGTGAAAAATCTGTTAATCTTTTGAATGCCACACTATAAAAGTATCGCTGCCGTATCCTCAATACAATGAATTTGGCTCAAAATAATTCAAAAGAAAATAACATACTTTATTGCCCATTTTCTCGGACTGCATTTTTGTCACGTATTAATTACGCTAATGCAACAATATGAGACAAAAATTGCTTACCACATTTGTTATAATATTATAGGTAATTATAATCGTGGCGTCCACAAGATTTGATTGTTAAGGTGCAGAGAACACAGGCTATTATTGCAAAACTAACGGTCTGTCAGTCAAGGCTGGGTCTTATGTCTTTATCCATTTGAAATCTATAATGCGAGTTGCTTCCTTTGCATCTCAACACGCGCTTAGCCCTGATACTTAATATAAAAAAAATAAAAAGACCATTTCTAATTTCAAATGTTTATTTTTTAAGAATGTTGACGAAACGGGCAACGTGATATTCCATCCGAAAGATTACAAGGAGCCGATATTGTTCTCATTCCGTGCGAAGAACTTCTTTGGTAAGAAGAAGGCGGCTATAAGGATAGAATTCGGAGAATGGTCTGATAAGTTCTCACTTGACGTGCCTGGAAGCTCCGGAGTTATCGTCTGTAAACATAAGGGCAGAACATATCAGGTAAATAATATATATTACAATCACTTTACTTATTTGATTCCGTTTATTATTATGCGATGATTTCGTGATACTATGGATTTCAACGGATAAAATGTTTTTATAAAAATAACCCCTACGCGTATTGCATCTAGACTGGCCTGTTGGTCTAGTGGTTAGTGACCCTGACCGCTAAGCTGGAGGTCGTGGGTTCGATTCCCACCCAGGACAAATCTTTGTGTGATGAACATGATTGTTTATTCTGTGTCTGGGTGTAATTTATCTCTATAATATGTATGTATTTACAAAAAAAAATGTATTTAAGTATTATATCAGTTCTTTAGTACCCATAATACATAAGCAAATATAATTGCTTATTTGGGACAAGATGGCGCTGTGTGAATGAGTGAAACACAATAAATATCACTTAGTAAATATTTCACAGCCATCTCTCGGTGACACAATAATTTGAGGTGTGTGGGTCGCACCTATAATTAATTCAAATAATAGTAAATATGTCCTATCATTATGTGTTTAGCCAAACACAATTGTTTTGATTTCAGGTGGCAGTTACAAATCAGCTAACATTCAACAGTTTAACTAAGACGGTGATATTTACACCATACTTTTTGATCATCAACGAAGCACCATTTGCCATTGAGTATCAAGAATTCAATAGATCTGCCGACCCTTGGCAAACTGTAAGTATTGGGAATATAATAAATAATAAACACTGAATAGAAATATTTATTAATGGGACCATCAAACTAAAATGCGACCTATTATTGAAGCAATACGATTACTATTCAACTCTTTCTTATATCATTATTATATCAACTTAATTGGTGACATTGCTAGCATTATTGTTTCTCTTCCTATTGTTATCATAGTACTGTATGTTTCTTATACCGTAATAATAAATAAATAAATAAAATCATCATCATATCAGCCGGAGGAAATCCACTACTGGATATAGGCCTCAAGAGATTTCGAATAGGGCCGGTTGTATGTTGTTTATAATATAACTCTTCATTTGTTGGCTATCAATTAAATGGTCTTAAAGTGATTTATTTTCTCCTTGAAGGAGTATTTTTATTTGTTTATTGTTTTGATAGGTACAGGAATAATTATATGCCTAAACCAAACAAAGAATTAGAAACATTGCAATATTTGCTCCATATTTAAGTGGTAATATATATTTAACACATTGTGAAAGTGCCAAAATAATAATAATCACCTTTAAAACATAATACATCATTGTTACATGCAAAGCTTAAAATTAAGTTTCACCATATGGTCAGGTATTTCAACACAATATAATATAGTATAATTAATTAATTAAAAGAAAATATATAGTATATATATATATCAACCCGTCTGGCCAGCGTGGTATAGTAGGCTAAATTCCCTTCACATTCTTTGGAGGAGACCCGTGCCCAACAGTGGGATATTTAATTTTATGGGTTGAGATGATGATGATGATATAGTAAAAGTAAATATATGATCGAACGTAAATATTTCGCTAGAATTTGTATTCGTATTTCCAATGGTACGCCACTCATCAATGTTCGCGGCTACTCTTATCATCTCGTTTTTCACAGGTGAGCGCTAAATCAAGTGCACCCCTGTGGCCTGTTGTAGAAATGTCCGACAAGTTATTGCACTTACGAGTGTGTAAAAATGATCAGGTCGCCGCGCCGTTCCTCTATACAGACCAACTGTCGGTTTGTTTGAAGATTGATAATGAGGTTAGTGAATTATTATTTTCATTAGTGTTTGTGTGAGTGACAAAAGGAAGAGTGACAAAACAAATATATGAGGCGAATGTGAAAGGAAACGGAATGGAAGGGGAAGACCTAGAAGAACGTACCATGACCAACTAGGTGACGTTCTAAAGAAGGGACAGATCAGGAGTACTCTCAACCGGCGAGAATGCATGAAAAGACAGTTGAATAAGCCAAAGATGTGTGTCAGAATCGTAGCAAGTGGAAGAAAATTGTCTCTGCCTACCCCTCTGTTGGAAAAGAAGCGTGATCTATATGTATGTATATTTTCATTAGAAATTATGTTGCCATGCCATGCCTTTAATTTTTATTTTTATTGGTATATTTTTGTGTAACCTTCCTTTACTTTTGTGATACATATTTGTTTTATTGTATGTCTGTACTACGATGAAAGAGACTGGCCTCGACGACACAGGGAATCCTAGTGTGGAGACCAGTCTGTGATCTATTTGATTAATATCATGTACTTTTTTCTGAACAATAGAGATTATATTATTATTATTATGTGTTGTCCAAATATTATCGTAGATATGTGGCGTTTAGTTGATTACACCTCTGCCTACCCCTTCGGGGAAAAAGGCGTGATACTATGTTATATGTTATGTTAGTTGATTAGATAAAGGTAATACGATCTACAATACGCAATTTTATTTTTGGCATAACTAATAGCTATATTTATGTTAAGAAAGAAGTCAAAACACACACACACACACACACACACACACACACAAATCATATAGTGAACCTATATGATTTGTGTGTGTGTGTGTGTTTGTGTATTTATTAGTGGCATTTTTTGTGTTAATACATTCTAAATTATTTTTATTTTGGTAATAAAAAAACATGTAAGCTTGAGTCAAAATTAAGGTGGATGTTCTGATACGCCTCTTCCAAACATTTTACTGGCGCTATTGTCTTTGAACATAGACACTTTTTTACATAGAACGAATGATCATCCAAACATACGCCTATCCGCACAGGCTTGCATATGTATTAGCTTATGAGAATATGCAAATATATTTCGTTCATAGATTAATGTTATTACATATTTTTAAAACTAAATAAAAACTATCTACTCACATATCTACAAATACTATTTACAATACTATAAATAAATAATAATACAAACGGTAATGTGGGCTAGGCGTCAAAGTATTCGTCGGCATCACTGTCACAAGGGAAAGTGCCTAGAAGGCTAGCAGCATGAATTAACATGTTTCGTATACATACTACACAGAAATATCATGCAAAAAAACTGATCTAACCTAAAACCTTTTTAATAAAATCATCAACATTATCTACAGTTTGGTGGTCTTCATGTGGAAGTACAGTTGACTGAAGGTGGTACATACATCACAGTTCGTCAGTACCGCGACGGTCATGCACCTGCATTACTTGTCAATTTCTCAGAACACACCGTTGTGTGCTATGAAAAGGAAAATGTCAATAGTAGGTTAGTATATGCTCAATATTAAACCATCATATTATTATCATCGTCGAAACGAAACTGTGTACTGAAACGAGTCGAAACTGCCATTGCAATTAGAGCCGTAAGTCTTAATAGGTTAAATTCATTTGATAATATTACGGAATACTCATGTAATTTGTTTCGTTGATCTTTGTATTATAAATTGTATACAACTGAATATTGCTTTGGTGACGCAGTTGGATTGTGTACGACTGCTGCGCATGAGGTCACGGGTTAGGGAAAGTACCTATACTACGTGACCCATTTTTGCATTTTTAACCACCTTCCCCCCTCTCAGTGACCAACCGTAGTATGTTATCGTCCCCACTCCCCCTCTAGTTTATGCCTAGTAATTCATAAATGTGGCTTTTAATATTTTTTTGAAAAAAGAAAAAGGTCAATTTTATTATTTTTGTACGGCGTGGCGCTTGCACGCGTCAAGAATGCGTACATGTGCATACCAGTCAGTACAAGTAAAAATAATATTATCAAGTTATCAAGAAGAAAAACTCATGTAAAACATAATTTGCCATCTGTGATTTTAAAAAGCACCCAGCGCTGCGCACCGTATTTGAATCTCACTAATTTGACGATAACTCGAAAAACCGCGAGATCCCCTTTGAGGATATTGACTATCTGATTGACTCCTGTGTCGATTAGGAGGAAAAGGTGTGACGCTATGTCTAGGCTCTGATTTCAATGATAGTTCACAGCGTTAAGAGATATAACAAATTTAATCTTTTGTAGACCATTGCCATCAATGCATAAGATGCTTTATACATGGGACAACCCTGCAGGACCTCGCATTCTTATATTTGAAGGTTATAAGCGGAGAGAGATAGAAGATGACTTGAGGAAAGATGGTATTGGAGAATTCATGTAAGTTAACTTAGTTTACGCATTTTTAAAACGCTTTGTTAAGCATATACGATTAAATTCCACGTCGCTCAAAAAAAGTGAAATATTAAATTTCCTATTTGGATCACTAAACTATAATAGTATATCAAAAATGAGTGCGAATACTTCTTCTTTGGCAAAATAAAAAAAAACCGGTTAAGTGGGAGTAGGACTCGCGGACTGAGGATTCCGTACGAACATGTAATTTGTATTTTTTTTTGTGATTACCTGTAGGTAGGTACTTGTAAAATCTCTATATTACGCCATCGCCAGTAAATAATATACTGGTAATATACTGGTTCTATAAACTCTGACTACGAGACCAGGCGTATCACTAGATAGCCTTAAATATATTTCAGTGATATAACGATAAGAGTGTCATGATTACAGTTTTCAGATTTTTTTCCTTTACTTGTGCAAGTTGATATTGCTTCTTACCAAATTTCATGAATATAGGTCAACGGGAAGTATAGATAGATAGATTTTGACTTTTTTGATCGTTAATATATTCGACAAAAAATGGAGCATTAACGGCTGTATCTTTAGAACTCTGATTTTTTTATTAATAAAAATAAAAAATCAATTTGGACCATACCAAATCTATGTACCAAAATGAACTCTTCAAGCAGTTCCTAACAATCCTATTGCTGCTAGCAATTACTGTAACATATTTACATGTATTTCGAACGTTTTAATTTGATTTATGACATTTTTATTTACATTTCCAGTAAATTCTCTTCAATTTGAGTCAAAAATATTTCTTTTATTAACTCTGCTTTCAGGATAAACGAATATGAAAAGATATACTGGGTGTCTTTCCTAGATGGGTTACAGAGAGTGGTTCTGTTTACACAAGATCCTATACTGGCGAGCGGTGCTCATACTGTCGGTGAAGCAGAACTAGTGGACACAGAGTTCGTGTTGTCTATGCAGGGCATCGGTCTGTCGCTTGTCAACGATGTACAACGGGTCGAGATCGTCTACGTCAGTATATCTAAGTAAGTGGCATACAATTATGCTTTAGATTCATTTGGCGCAGGATAAACTTTTCCTGTCTCTGAATGTAACATTATAATTTTTTTTCTTTCTATAATTATAATGACACTACTTATATACTATTGACATTTTATGGACCTCTCACTTTCTTGACATTTATGAATATAATGCAATTAAATAGATTGTTACAATATAATAAAATGTACCTACAATAAGGTGGAATATGGCGGCTTTAATGATAATATTTACCGTCCTTGTAACACCCATGTTCGCAATAAATGATTTTGGAATTGCAATATAACTAAGGAACCGAAAACAGTTTTTTATTTTTCCAATAGACGACACTGTTGAAAAGTGGATATTTAAAACAATTAATTATTTTTATTTCTAATATATAATTTAACTTCTCATCAAACAAATGATTGTTGTTTATAGTTCTGGCATTATTTGGGAGCAATGCAAAATAGGCGCTCGGCGCTTCAAAAAGATTGAAGGTCCTAAATTGAAACAGTTGGAAGATTTTTACCAACGATATTTGATCGAGAAAATTGTCAGCGAGCATTCACCTTCGCCTAGAGTCAATGTGGACGAAAAGACTGAGGTATGTGTTTTATCATATTATTATTATTAACAGTAGTTTTATATTTTTGTATTTTATTTTTACTTTATTATTTTATATCGATGGTGTCTTATTCGGCAAGTTACCGGCATGTGAAACATAATTATGGCCCGAGTTTGATGCCAACCGGATTTCACTTTGTGGTATATTTATATAAAAAAATCATTTTTATTAAAACTTATTTACCCGTGCCTAGCAGTGTGATGTTTATTGTTGAAATGATAATAATGATGAATTAGAACAACAAACAGTTACACTGAGGACTTGGAAAGACTTGGTCGCAGTTGCTGAAGTCAGCATGGAGGATATTATAATTATTTAGATACTATAATATATTCTGTGTCGGTCCCCGCAGGTCCAGTTCGAGGAGATGCGCATCCTGCGTCCGTCCCAGCGCCTGCTGCGGCGCACGCAGGAGCCGGGGCTGTGGGCGTCGCTCGGTCTGACGGCACACTCGCGGCGGCTGCACGCTCGGCTGCACCGCCTGCAGATAGACCAGCAGCTGCCGCTGCCCACGTTCCCCGTCGTGCTGGCGCCCGTGCCGCCCCCGCGCTCCGTCGCCAACGACGACCCTGCAGGTCACCGATACACACCAACTTACATTTTATTATTATTTAATCAGAGCTATATTTTAAAAATAGGATTACAATTTTTAGAACTATGTAAAAAATGTGTTAAAGGTAAGATATGCGGTACGATTACAGTTCTATTTATATGTAAATAACACATTTATTCATTTATTGTTTATTTGGACAACAAGTAGTTGTTACATTAATTGCTTACATCTAAAAATAAAGTTAACATTAGTATTAAATCAAATGCACAACATTTTAAAGTGTCACAACATGCGTAAACTAATAAGGTAACACAGAGTATTCAATTCAAAAAAATATTAAATTAAATTAACACATATATAAGTAAGTATATAAATTAGGGTAGAAAACATAGAACCAATAACACATTGGAATTTGTAGGGCGTTATTTTCATAGTAAAATAACTTTATGCTTTTCGGATACTTATTTTTTAATACACGTTCACGTAATTCTATAAAGTGTATTGAATATATTATTAAAATATAGCTTCGATTGAATAATAATAATTAAAAACACGAAGTATGACACTAAATTGCGATGTTGCCGTTCATAAGTATAAACGCTCTTAAGCGTTCTTATTTACCAGTTGCCTGATGCTGAATACTAAAAATGTACACAATAGTTCGGTCGCTGACTCATTATATTTAATATCCTTTCCAATAACGTCTCTGTTTTGATTTTTTGAATTTGTTCGTGATAAAGCTAGATAATAAAATCTATTTACAGGCATGAAGCCGTTCATCGAAGTGTCAATCGTGGAACGTATAATGGAACACAGCAAAGTCCGTCAGTACAAGTATTATAAGGTCTTAATTCAAGAATTCCATGTCAAAGTTGATATGGGACTGATCAACGCTCTTATGGGAATGTTCCCGCAGAAGCAATTTACGGAACAAGAAGCGGTAATTTTCTTTGCTCGAATATAATCTTTCATAGCTAACCGATTTATTGAATCTCATTAAACTTTACTTGAAACTTAACTTTAACTTTAATTTGAAAAGAAACGTCAAAAAGAAACGCGAGGAGTTAGAACTTCGTTATAGGAAAATGTACTGGCTGCTGGGTAAATATTCAGAGTTGTCAATACACAACAAAATACTCTTGTATAAACAAGTCCTTATGCCCATATGGACGTATGGTATACAGTTATGGGGGTGTACCAAACATAGTAATGTACTGATGATACAACGCTTTCAAAATAAAGTTCTCAGGGGTATAGTTAACGCACCCTGGTACATCAGAATAAGCGACCTACATCGGGACCTTAATGTGGATCTCGTCGCGAACATCATAAAAAAATACGCAGAAGCTCATGAACGCCGACTTCATCACCACGTGAACGTTGAGGCCATCCAACTCCTTGACAATACGGATTTATTAAGAAGACTCAAAAGGACCAAACCTTTTGAGTTAGTGATGTGACCATATTAGTGAGTGCTACAATCGTAATAATGTAGTGTTCCTACTTAAGAACACAAGAACAAAGTGTCTTCATATTAATAGAGACTATAAGATTACTGTTAATGGACACAATCTTAGATTAGTTTACGTATTAAATTAGGTCAAATTAAAATTATTTATTAGTCTGTATATAGACTAGATCGTAATTATAGTGATGTTCTATTAAAAACGTCATGTTTAAAAAAAAAAAAATTAAACTTTACTGTGATGTCAACAGCTGGAAGCCTTCAAGCAAGACTTAGAAAGTGCTGGACAGCCATTGGAAGCCTTGGCTGCTATGGGTGTCGCGTCTGATGTCAAGAATTTCTACGATAATCTTCATCTATCACCACTCAAGGTATAATACAGTGTCTTAAATAAAATTTGTCGTAAATAAAAAATAGGAGCTTATGCCGGTTCTTTTTTCTAATTTCTTTTCCATCAGTTTTTCTTAATGATAGCAGCAAAGAGTTTCCTATTAAATGAAATGATTGTGAATACTATTCGATTTTAAACAAAAATTGTCTTGTTTTAGATTATCATGTTCCGTCTGAATTACAAAACGTCCAAAGTAAATTTCTTACTTTACGAATATGTTACTTTATTGTAGTCGTTTTAGTGTTCATATTAGTTGTCAGTTTGATGAACTAATTCCGAGTATGATGCTTTTTGTTTTAGGTGCACGTTTCATTCTCGCTCGGCGGCACGACCCAACTGCCAACGTTCATAGGCACTATACTACAGAGCATTGGCGTTACATTAACAGATATGAATGATGTTGTTTTCAAGTAAGATGATTTTTAATACACATGATATCAATTTAAATTAACTGACGCCGTAGCGTAGCAGTTTAGGTGTTCGCCTCGCCACTAACATTGCTGTGCCGATTGACGTGGGTTTGATTCCCACACGAGACAATTCTGTGTGATTAATCGATATTTGTTTCGAGTGGGAGTGTACTTTGTCGTTTTAAAAAAAACCTCCATAGAAGTTTTTAAAATCGAACATTGTTACAACACTATTGTAATTGATGCCCCACCATGCCGCATTCTGTGTCACGAGTGTCATAACTTGGTGTTTGCAAGGTCGCATCGTTGTTGACAGTGGTGAGTGTGACACTTTAATACCTTAAATGTTTCCAAAAAAATAGGGAAATAAATTTGAGATTTATTTATATTTTCTCCTCTGAATAGTGATTTCGTTTGTCAGATTGTCGTACTACGAGCGCAACTACGAGTTCTTGTCGCAGAAGGAGATGATATATCAGGTGCAGAACCACTACGCGGGACAAGCGCTGAAGCAACTGTACGTGCTCGTGCTAGGCCTCGATGTCATCGGCAATCCTTACGGGCTGGTCATTGGACTCAAGAAGGGCGTTGAAGATTTGTTTTATGAACCTTTCCAGGTTAGGCATTCTTAATTTCATGGTTCATTAAGGTGGATGTCCCGATACGCGTCCTCCAGACATTTTTCTGTGGCTGTATAGAAACATAGAAAAATGTGATTAGATCCACATCTAGCCTCACGGAATCGCATTTTTCTATGTTTCTATTCCTTTTTGTCACTGTCATTTACTAGTAAGAACGAGAGCGGGACTACGATCGCACGCTGCGAAATAGACGATACGCTCGGCTCTTTCTATCTCGCTCTAGTAAAAATGACGGTTCTAAGTGACAGAAAAGGAACATAGGAAAGTGCGGGTTAGTGTGACTACATGTGGTGTAACCCTAATTCATTATTATAAGGTAAATCAGGAGTATTATCCGCACAAGGGAGGAGACGAAGTAGAAATTATTTATTGATTCAAAACGGGAATTCATGATTATGATTTAGGTATTTACATACCTTATGGTGCTTGACGTTTCGACCAGGTTACACCGGCCGTGGTCACAAACTGACAGTCAGCTTATGACCACGGCCGGTGTAAAAATTTTATTTTATTTTATTAGAAAAACTTACAGCTAACAATTATTACAAAAAAAAGCAAAGTAGCAAAAGGCCAATTACAAGTTTTCAGCATGATGAGCAGTATTGTAACAATTTAATAAAAACACGTACATTGACAGCGATGTATTACATACAATGATAAGTGGATTTGTACCAGTTATGAGAAAAAGAAAAAAAAAAAACACTAAGAGAATGGACAACAGTAGGTAACAGCTAGGGCTCAAAAAATTTTTTATTAATATTTTTTTTTAAATGAGAAATTGTTGAAGCAAACAGGTCAAAATCGAGTTTCCAACACTCGCCGTTAAATGTGCGGCATGCTCTGACGAGAAATGAATTTTGCCTGTGCGTTGTTCTCGCTAAGGGTACATCATGAAGGTTAGGTCTTCGTAGGTGTGCAGTAGGCACATGGCGTGAATTCCCGTTATAAATCAATAAATATTATCATGCACCGCGAAAGTTTAAAAGTAAATGAAGTAGAAATTTTCAGTAGATGAATATAGCTTCTTTTTCTGAATCATTCAGAGTGTTTACAGGGTGGAGAATACAGCAGTCTCCTAACCGATTGTTGGATTGCATTAATAATAATTTGGTTGTTCGTCAGGGTGCTATCCAGGGCCCGGGCGAGTTCGCCGAGGGCCTGTTCCTGGGCGTGCGCTCCCTGGTGGGTCACACGGTGGGCGGCGCGGCGGGCGCCGTGTCGCGCATCACTGGCGCCATGGGACACGGGCTTGCAGCACTCTCGCTAGATAAGGTAGGTGCACTTTTTTTCATTATAGAAATACTTATATCCGCCCACGGCGCCTGTGTCAAATCAAACTATAATGATGACTATGATAATTTTTGTACCTAGGAGTATCAACGGCGTCGTAGAGACAATATCAACAAGCCGCCAGCGAACTTACAAGAAGGACTTGCTAGAAGCGGTAAAGGCCTTGTCATGGTAAGCACACTCATCTAAATAAATCCGTATTTCATAATGTTTTTAAATTAGCCATCACGAACCCAAGATCCTATCTATTAAGACTTAGTTATAATACTTACTTCATTATAATAATTTATGTCAAGAATTGAATAGCTTTCTAAAATCTAAAAAGGTGACAATTTGAAACGCACAGGGGGTGTTTGACGGCGTAACTGGTGTATTTACGAAGCCGATAGAGGGCGCTCGGGAACAAGGCGTCGAAGGTTTCTTCAAAGGTCTAGGCAGAGGGGCCGTAGGCTTAGTTGCTAGGCCCACTGCTGGGGTTGTCGACTTCGCGTCCGGCTCACTCGGTGCCATTAAGAGGTGAATGAAAAAGGGATGGATTGCTTGCATGCCTTGCTTGTCTGTGTACAAATTTAATGTCCATTTACCGTTATTTCCTATCTACAATTCTTGCTGAAGGTTGTTTTTTTTCTACTTGCTTGCCGTTCGTATTTAAGGTAAGTTGCTTTCACGTCACGAAGTATGTCATGTCAAAAAATTAACAGAAAATAAAAAGGGATTCAATCTCATGTTCTATTCGTAAACCGACAAGAAATATAAGTATATGAAAGAAAACCACCTATAGCGTGCACTCAAACGGCACGGGCCGGTTCGTAATGATTCATATAGGTTAGTTAAGCTCAGTACAGTGTGGTGGGTGGCTAGGGTATAGTGGAAGGCGTGCGCGGCGTGCTGGTGCGCCCCATCCAGGGCGCGCACTCAGGTGGCGCTGGCGGGTTCATGCGCGGGCTGGGCCACGGCGCCGTGGGGCTGGTGGTGCGCCCCGTCGGCGGCGTCGTCGACTTCACCTCCGGACTGCTCACTTCTGTTAAGAGGTGCCGAGGTTACCGCCAACACACATCTAAGAGATATTTCCTATCGTGTTCACTCGACTAGTCTAACTTCATCTTTGTTATTGGTGTACTTATCACTGTTACTCGTATGATTTAGTGTAATTTTTAGACGTTATACAAGTACATTTATAGACGAAATGTGTACCATTTTGCATAGTAGTCTGCGTGTGTGAGATTGTAGTTTAATTTGTAGTACTAATTGTGTTCGAAATAATGGGAAAAAGATGTACTTTTCCCATTATTCCTCTGGCACTGTCCTCCAGGGTAATAAAGGGGAATTTTCTTCCCAGCTGTCACTCGGATGACATTTTTTTCCAAATGAAGCTACAACTACTAAACATTTGGCACTCACAAATATTTGGCAGTGTTACTGATTGGGAGAAAATATTGCAAGCAGTTGCATCAAGTAACAGTGTGACATGATGGGGATTTTTTTCCAAACGAGTAACAGTGTTATAGGTTTGGGTGTGACTAGATGGGAATAAACAGAACGAAATTGTGTAATTTGGGATTTAGAATGCAACGTAATTGTTATATAAGATTGCTTCCACACCGTATATCCGATTTATAAATTACGAAAATATGAATAAATTACTTTTTCACATTACATTTTAGATTGTTGTTTATTGCCTCTTATATGTAACTAGTAGTGCTCGGAGATCCAAAAAACATAAAAAATATTTTTAAATTCGAACCAGTATTTCCTGAAGATAGCGCGTTTATAATATTCATTTAGATATAGTTTAGATCAGTATAAGACGGATATTAACCTGCTTTTTGCCTTTGTTTTGCCTTTTGTTTGCGTTTTGTTTGCTTCCTTTCACGATTACTAACTTAGTCAACTTAAGTACTTTGTATTATGGTGTCAGTATAATTTTATTAATATATTTTTTCCAAATCTTAATATTTTTGGTGAATTATGAATACTTTCAAGCTCAATTCACACAGCTGATGATGATGATGATGATGATGTCACGTGGCTGTGTTATGACGTCACATTACAGTTATTTTTAATGTGGTGTAAGAAGAAACCGTTGAAAATTCATTGAAGTGTCCTACGTGAACAAACACTTAATTTCACGACTCGACGGTGCCAAACAGGCGTACGGTCCGCCTGATGGTAAGCGGTTACCGTAGCCTTAATAAGCCTGCTAACCTAACCAGAGCTATCACGAGCGCATTGCCAACCCTTCAAATAGGGTTGCTAGAAGGTCGGGATTCGTCTGGATTCTCCCGACATTCACAGTGATCTCCAGACGCCCGACAAATCTCAAAAGACAAACAGCTTAATAAAAACAGCTTTGTCTAAGAATTTGTAGTCGTTACGACACCGTCTCATCCATTTCGCTGTGTGATAAGGGCTTCAAAGGAGCATACACAAACTACTGTGATTAATTTTTTAAAATATTTTTGCACATGGAAGTACTAAATAAATAATTATATACAGAGCTGCCGATTTGTCAGAAGAAATAACGAAACGTCGTCCGCCTCGGTACATGCCGCTAGATGGCGGTGTGAGACCCTACTCGAGATTAAAGGCTGAAGGATACAAGATGTTGTCAGACTTAGAAAAGGTTTGTACAAGTATTTGTATAAGTATTCGCACGAAGTGGATCGCGCTTTACTAAAGCAACCATTTGATATCTTATATAAATAAAACTTTTTGTGAAATTTAGACGACATTTCAGTTAAAAAAAATATTGAGTTTGAGGTAGGCGTTTTATGATTTTTTTTAATAAATATTTTTGAGACTTTTTTGTAAACAGCGCTATCTAGTCCAGAGTAAGCTAATATAAGCTTGTGTTATGGGGTGATAAACATACATGATACATTTCTAAATACATACATATTATACTCGTACATAGAAAAACACCCCAACTCCGAAACAAACATTTACAGATCATACAAATATTTATTTACCCGGAGATCGAACCCGAGACCTCAAAAACCGACATCGTATACGTAACCGTTGTGCCTTATGATGTACGGTCAGCAATATAGCTGAACATTATCCATAATTTCAAAACGCATGCATACATAAACTACATAACAAGACTAGTGCCAGAATTGAATTTACGATGATAATTCAATTCTGGCACTAATACTCTTGTTGCCGACTGTACATGATTTATTTTTGTTCCAAAGGGTAAATACGTGAGTACAGATACGTACGAGGCGCACGTATGGGTCATACCTGCAAAGGAGGTGGTTATGTGCACAGACAAACGAATACTATATATTGAGAAAAACAACGTGTTTGGTGGGTGGCAGGTATGTATAACTCCATCATTATCTTTCAATCGCCAAACGAAATTGTGCCTTTATATTAAAGCAAAAGAACATATTTTTTAAGGTTCCGTAGCCAAAATGACAAAAACGGCATCCTTATAGTTTTGTCATGTCCGTCCCTCTGTTATAGTTTTGTAGTTAAATAAATTTTTTCTGCTATTGGCTGTAGCGTGAAACATCACGCATCAAGGTTATAGGCTATATAACAATAGCCTATAACCTTCCTAGATAAATGGGCTATCCAATACAAAATATTTTTTCAAATAGGACCAGTAAGTAAGTGTTGATATAGAAAATGCTGTTATTTTTCAATTTGTGCACAAAAATATATATTTTACGAAAAGTAATATTTTTTACAGTGAAAATTTAACAGTGTTCCCAAGTTGCTTGACTATGACATGTCCCAACCTGTATTCTAATTATTGCAGTGTCTTAATTTTTTTTTGTTTTTGAATAAATAGGCTGTAGGCTCTGTAGATAAGTGGGTCATTTTCTATTCTATTCTGACTTATCGAATCTTATGACAGTCGTATTGCCAATATGTGCTATCATAATTATGTATAAAGTGGAATAGTAATAATGCGTTTGTCACTTATTTAGATGATCCGTTATTTTTTGTCTCATATCCTGTATTTATTTTATAATAGATTGTGTGGACGTACCTATGGACGGAACTCCCAGAAGTGCCAACAGCCGTCAACAAAGGCGTTTACATACCGACTGCAAAGAAAAAGGTGCTAGGAATGTTCCCAAGCTCAGGCTCGGGCAAAGTGATATTCTTGTACGACGAAACACAGAAGAAATACTTATTAGCGCAGTGTCGACGGCTGATGCAGAGTCGTTGACATGAGGCAGTAGAAAGAATCACGCCTACCGAGTGGTTGGCACAGTTCTTTCTACTTATATTCGATGTTCGCACCGTCACGCTTACTCTCGCCTATCACTTTAATTTGCACCACCTTGGACCCAAAGGCTTTCGCTAACCTCCTACTATCGCGTGAGTGAACAATATACTTTTATTCAGTGTATTCACATGAAACGTGTGATTGTTTATATTTTTATACATATACGTTTTTCACTTGACCTTGTATGGGTATCTTGAGTACATGTTACGGAATTGATTATAGCGTAGTATTTTTTTTTATGTATGTCTTCGATTTGATTTTTTACTTCACTTGAATATGTGAACAATGTATGCAGACCCACATGACTCCTAGTAAATGATCATCTAATGAACCAGAATTGTATCAACGAGATCCTTAGGTTCGTTCTCTAGTTACGCTGGCGTCGATTACGTACCAATAATTAGATGTACATTATATCACTAATGTAGTGTGGTAGCGAAACTTAAAGTGTATAAGTTAGCGCGTCGTCAGCTTAACAGTAACGACCTTATAACCACGTCTATAGAATTAGAATATTATGGCAACTTTAGGGAACGTAGTCCTTTTAGTACAAAACTTGTCTTACGAAAACATTATCTACGTTGCTATAGAACTTTTTCTACCTAAATATACCTTTTCTGCCCTATCAAGTGTAATTCCCGAATGCAATTACATAATTAAGATATAATACTTTGTAAGTTGTTACAAGATTTCAGTCTTCCGTTACAGATGTATTTATTTGTATAACAAGGAGTTTAAAGTGTTGTTGGTGTTCAAATATTTATTGTTCAATGGACATTTGGATATTGCTAAATCATATACATATATTATAAATACTCAACAGAGCTGTATACAGGACTAATAGTCGAGTTCGAACAATTTTGTTATGTTTTATATATGTATTTGTATAGTTATCGTTGTTCACAATGTTTTTGTTGTAAGTTTAATGTTAACCAAAACAAAATCAGTGAAGTAAGTTTTTAATCATGTATCGATGTTCTGTTTGTGTTTTTGAAGCCTGTCAGTACAAACATTGTTTGTTATACAATGCATTTATTGTCAGCCACATGTTACGTGTGTTTGTGCTAAGCGGAGGCTGCCTTAGCTGAAGCGTTTCATACCAGTGCTTTAAATGATCAATGTTTAGAAATACCACTTTATTTTATGCTTATTACTTCTTTAACTAACGTTCGTTTTAAGTTTCGGTTACATTGCAACAAGTGTTTTGTTTGTAATCTAAGTTATGTTAGGTTGAATGCACAATACATGTTAAATTTAGCTTTCGCCGATGTACGCTAGCCATACCAGTGGCTTCAAGATGTAAATCTTTTCATAACTTTTTGGATTGTGTTTATTTGTGAAAGCATTTATGCGTGTACTGTGTGTGTACTGTGTTTAATTAGATCTAAAGTCAACTTTGTTATATTTAGCCTGTTGCACAATTTACTATTTCGACATCGTTTTGTCTTGTTCAAGCTTGTGTAAGAACATTTTCAATATATAATGTTTTCATATTATTTCGACGTTTTATTTCTGTGACCTCTGATCTGTCATATTTATCAGATCACCTAAAAGCTATCATGATGTAGATTGGCATGAAGCAAAGTCATTACCTACTTTGACTAAAGGGCTTCTTTTAACCCTTGTCTACAAGTGGTACAAGTTTACATGAAGGTGGGTGACTGAGCGCTGTAAGCGAATTTAAAATTTTTGTGAACATGCACGAAATAAAAGTTATAAGAGTTGGGACCATGGACCGCGGAACACGCAAATGGAACCTTTGACTAAACTTAAAACACAGCTCTAGAGGTGACTAATACAGTTCAAGATCAGCCATTTCTAAAATAAAATACTTTAGGCCACATTCAGCAGTGGCCGAATACTAAAATTAAAGAAAACCAAATTTTCTAAACATTATTTAGGACTACATAATACCTACGTAAGTATGAAGATAGGTTACTCATTTTTTTTCTCAACCCCTTCCATCCTGTTAAAGTTGCAGACTCGTTGGGAAAACTATTCTAAGGAATAATATTCCCATCGAGTCACACCGTTACAGGTTTGGTTGTTTTTGGATGGGAATAAACCAAAATTTTGGGTGACATGACATGTGATGCTCCTAGTTAACAGGGGTTAATAGGCGATGGTAAACTTAAGCTTGTTTGCCAACAACGCGAGCGTGGTAAAATAAATATCAAAAATTAAATCTAGCTCGTGAAACCGTTTCCAACGCTATCTTAGTATAACTTTGACATATGACCGCACCAAATTGTGGAATCGATCAAAATCAAAAGCGATATTACGAATTGCTGGAATCCATATGTGTAGTGCAATAAATCTATCATGGTGCTTTCTGGATGTGCTTGAAACGTGCGAATTATTGGTCGTTTTTCGAGTGTTGAGGCATTATTTTTTTGGGACTGATACTCATCTGTCTATCCCTTTCAAAAAAAAGGCGAGGGTAGGAGGAAAGGCCGCGACATTATTTCAATATGTACTTAGAAACATTGATTCCTTTGGATAATAATGTGAGGGTAAGTTACACTATTAAGAAATTTACATTATTATTAACTTTTTTTAATCTTTTTTCTTATTAACAGGCAACGCTTCCGCTAGGGAACAAGCCCTGTGTCGCGGGGAACTTTACAAACATACAATTTACGGACACGAGTATTACGATGACTAATTACGATATGGAACAAATAGATATGTCGACACGAGACAAATATTTGTATAACCCGACTAGAGACAATCGGATTATACAAATATTTGTATAACCCGACTAGAGACAGTCGGATTATACAAATATTTGTCTCGTGTGAGAATCAAACTACGTCACTCGGTGCCGCGATGTTATTAGCGAGGCGACCACTTACTATGATAAATATAATACTATGAAAATGACGAAAGATTAGGTACATCTTCAAAACATCACAAAACTGAGGTATACCTAAAGATCAATAAGTAAAATTTCATCATAAAGCCGATTTAAACGTGTTACAATCAAATGGAGTAATAATAAAGGGTTTTATATTCAAACAATAAAACGGATATTGTCAACGATGGCTTACATCTTAGGAGTAATGACATCTTCATTTTACGGACGTTAAAATTTAAGAGGCACACGTTTTACTTTATACGTATTACTGTTTGAATCGAACGCAGGTTTGGAATGGGCTTTGTGCGTAAGTAAGCCGTTTATGATGCGAAATGACGTACGGAGGGTATCGATCATCGTTTGAATATATTATTTTGAATAAGACTTATTCTTAGTCAAACGTAGTTAGTTGTTTGATAAATGACCTAACGTGCATATGTGTTCGTTTGCGTCGATTATGTACAATTAAAAAGTTGGCAAACTAATTATAAAAGTAGGTATGTAATTTAGTTATTACCTAAATAGTTAGTCAATTTACAATATTGTAAATCTGCGGGAGCTCTAATCGTCTACGACACTATTCATTCTTAATTTGACACGTAGACGTCCTGCTACGATATGCTACGCCGTAGTTCGTTGCCAATATGATAGCATACTACGGAAAATTGGCGTGGAAACGTGCATTACGGAAAACACGACTTTTGCAATATTAAGAATCTATATAATTAATTAGAAATGGTAGTTAATTATTAGGAAAAAAAAGTGCTAGAACCATTGTATTCATGATTACCTAAATGATGTAAAACTTTGTCTGACCTCATCGTCATCATATCAGCCCAATGAAATCCACTGTTGGACATAGGCCTACCTAATGTCCTCCACTTCGAGCGATTTTCTGCCGCCTGTAACCAACGGTCACCCGTATCACTTGCCGTATCACATCGCTGTAGTGGCGTGGGCAAGCTACATAGTTCGTTGTCTAACCTGTTTTTATTATTAAAATGTTGCAGGCGCCCATAGGTTACGGTAACCGCTTACCATCAGGCGGACCGTACGTCTGTTTGCCACCGTCGTGGTATAAAAAAAAAACGAACAGTTTCGCTGAATATGCTAAAAACCAATGTTTGCGAATTTCGAGCTTGCTCCGATGATTCATAACGTTACCAACACAAGATCTTATGCACTAAGTACAAATTATTATAATGGCGCATTCAAATTCAAATAAAGCTTTCAAATGCGAAAGCTAAAAATGCAGTACGTTTTACATAAAAGAAATTGTGTATCGCTAACGATGACTGGCGATATAGCAGCTGTGCCTATTAATAATAATACTTTTGTACCTGGAGGCTGTATTGAAGTGCTCTGTGCTCGTTAGGAACAGCCGACGATGGTGAACGATGCACGTTCGTTGTCAATAGCTTTCACGGATAAGGCAAGGTTTTGATGTTTACTATGTATTTTATTATCCAAAACAGTGTTATTTAAATTGTATGTTCGATATAATATGTAGGTACGTGTTCTATGTACTTATAGGTACAGATCTATATGACGTAGATGTACAGTCAGCATCAAAATTATCTAAACTTGCAGAGTAGTCAAAATGATGTAAAAACAAGATAGTATTGCCGACAATGCGTTCACAGATACTTTTGAATGACCTGTTTACCAATATAAATATGTACACTGACAGCTCATATAATATTGCTTTCAACATAAAATTTAATTTCTGTTTTTACACAAGCTTAGATCATTTTCATGTTGACTGTACTAGTACATAATTATATTTTGTTTCATAAGTATTTCCGTGAGTAATATCATATTCCGGCCCTAAACGAAAATCACTATTACACAAATTTGTTGTAGCAATAAGCTGAGACAGGAGCTGTTTTTTGGACTCATACAGGATTTATATAATAATATAATAATATTCTACCACATTTACACAGCGCCATCTAGTCCTAAATTAAGCAATTATATTTGCTTGTGTTATGGGTACTAAACAACTGATATACTATTTAAATTCATGTTTTTTTTGTAAATAAATACATTTTATAGATAAATTACACCCAGGCACAGAACAAACCTTTAAGCTCATCACACAAAGATTTGTCCCGGGTGGGGATCGAACCCACAACCCCCGGTTTAGCAGTCAGGGTCACTAACCACTAGACCAACAGGCCAGTCAACAGAGTCAAATATCTTAGCAATCAATGTATTCACCGTACGGGTGTCGGTTCCATCGTGTAGTAGAGTAATAGTACTAATTTACATACTCGTTTGTAAATCCACTCTGTTCTATATGAGACTAAGATTAGTTTTTCTTTTTTTATTTACTTACTAAAAAGGTAAACAAAACATTTTAAATAACAAGTTAAAATATTCGTGACACCTGTAAATTTGTCATGAATGACGTAAATATGACCAATGCATAATGTCTACTATTCATACCAAGTTGTAGGAAATACAAAATATCTATATTTACTTAACTAGCAAGTTTTCAAAGAATCTTATCTTGCCTAGTTTGCTTTTCTGAACTTGTATAGATCAGAAAATATGACAAAACTTTGCAAAACTTGTCATACACAAATAGTGTCAAGTTTGACTTGATGCAAAAATTACGAAGTATAAAGTATAGTTAGAAACTAGAAGAACATAACAGTTCCATTACTGGGATTATATGGAAAACTAGAAATGGGAAACGAGTGGCAAGTTAACTTGTTAAGCAGTAATATTGGCGATACCTGAGTGCATTCCTGTACACAGAGTTTTCCACCTGTATCGTAATCCTTTATTAATCCGGTATCGCCACAGACCTGTGTTTTAATAGACTACACTAAAGCCATTAAAGAACACACCGTGGAGGAATACGTGTAAAAACACGAATATATTTTACGCTTTTTTAAACACATGCTAGGGTACAATACTTGCATTGCAAACATTCAATTGTGTAACACGAATATGCCACAGATTCTAAACAATAATAAATTAAACTATGAATCACACTAAATACCTATTTGTCTCGTGTGAGAATCGAACTTACAGCACTCGGCATGACGATTTTAGTGGTGAGGCCACATGACAGTCTATTCATATCCTTTTAAATTTAAATATGAAGTGTAAGTTACAAATCTAGATAGAATACCATACCCATACCTTGTAGTTTTTATAACATTACACGCATTATACGCTAGGGTTTGCACAAAAAAGTTCGCATTACGGTTACGCATGTAAGTTTTTTATCGCCTCGCTTTTAGCATACCTATACATAAAGGCCAGCTTCAGACTAATTTTTACGCTATTGTGGTTCGAATTCCAGGTTTTTTAGCCGAACCGTAGTAAGCATAGCAGTAAGCAAAGCAAGTATTACCCGTCTTGCTTATGATGTACTCTTTTTAGTCATTAGTCTGCAAAAAATCTTTTTCGAATGGCAGCTGGGAAAACCAGTTTCATTCACATTTTGGTATTACGCGAGCAAGCCTGACTAAGCGAAATCAGAGAAGCGAGAGGAATATTTGGCTGCAGAGGTGGAAAAATGTGTTAATGACCTGTATCTGATACTTTGGTCTATGGAACCGTTTTCATTTAGACGGGCTCTAATAGTATGTTTGTTTACCAACTTTTTAAAACATCTGAATACAGAACGATCCTTATCCGATCCATTTGCAGTACCTACAATATTAGCATATAAGCTTTCTCATCTAATCAGTACAATATCTGCATCAGTATCGTCTCACATTATCATACATGAACATTGCCAAGGTTTGCCTTTGCGAGTTTAATTCGAGTTGAAATGCACTTTGATTTTATGTCTATTACTTCAACTTGAGCTGTTTAACTTTAATAAGCCTTTATTGCTACATTAATTAAGGTTTTATGAGATTGAGGTAGTAATGTTAATAGGAAAGTTTAAAGGAGGTAGATAGGCCTGTCGAATACGTTGAAATTAAGTTAGTACGGATGAAATAGCTTACGTCTGCGGAGACCGCTCTTTGACATAATAAATCATCACGTTTGAATCATATCAAAGGGTGAAGGTTATGGAGGGGGTTAAGGTAATAAACACGTGTTGATTAGTTGTTTTGAATATATGTGTAATTAAAGATAGATTATTTTGCTACTGGTGTGAAAATAGATTGTACCTGGTAATTTTATGACAAAAATTTAAAGTGACAATTACGTATTTTGATTTAGGAATTTACTTTCCGAATTGAATATGCATCGGCATATTAGATTGCTTTTTTCTTAAAGTCCATCTAAAGGTTCATTGTTGCTACCTTTTTTTGTAATATTGTTTTCTTTATAACTATATATTTTTTTTAGCCTACTATACCACGCTGGCCAGACAGGTTGGTACAAGGTTTGTTTAGAATTTTCTTTTCTTGCAGTAATCTTGTCTGCATAAGATACTCCCTTAGTTACCTTTTACGACACCTACGAGTTAAGATGGGGTAGTGTCATTATGTGTTCTCAATATGTCACTACACTTTAAATGTAATAACATATAATCTAATAATCTCCTTGAGGTCATATAAGACACAACATATATTATACTCGTACGAGCTACCTACTAAATTAAGTACCATCTTTATCTTTCAATATTCGAAAGCATTCGATACCCCAAAACCACATAATTTGAAACGGTAGGCAAAACTTAATTTCAGCAAACATATATTCAAACATTCTTCCCTATATTCCATTGGGGTTACATAGTTTATTCTTGTGTTTAAACTTAACATCAAAGTCCTCTTTTTATACCCGTTAATAGTCTATTGTACATGAAAGTACACCCACGTTAGATAATGCTATATTTAGCTCAAGCCACCTACGTGTGAAATAAAATTATTATACGGAGGCATTCTGACAATAAAACCTAATAGGCAGACACAAGTTGCATAAACATCTACATCATCTGTAGGCTTTTTTTATCATTCCCGAGTGTGAAAGCTTGATGTTTCCAATGGTTCATCATCGCTTACAAATATCACAGTGGTGGTAGTGTGGGAGGAATTGAGCTATGAAATTGAAATTCTATATTTCGGGAATTTGTAAAAGAGTTGTTTCGCAAAATAAAAAAATAATTATCCCTAAATATTTATACCGTTCACTTTCAGTCGTTTTACAAACTTTGTCTAGGTATAATAATCAGATAAACCTACATAATAATATAACAAAAAAAAACAAATCAAAATTGTACCTACTAAGAATTAAATGGAAACACGAGCTTATATGTAGATAACCTGATTATTTTTTTATTATTAAGGCGAGATGTACGGTCAGCAACAAAAATAGGCTGAGTATATCCAAAATTTCAATACGCAAGTATACCGTAGCATACACAAATTACATAACAAGACTAGTGCCAGAATTGAACTTACGATGATAATTAAATTCTGACACTTGTTAAGATAAGACGTAGTCTATGTATGCTTTATCCGTGTAGCAACGGATTAACTACCCCATCTCAACCCGTGGGTGTCGTAAAAGGCGACTAAGGGAACCATAAACAGATAAGAGCACTGCTAGAAAAGGAAAATTCGAAAGAAACCCTACACCAAACCGTCTGACCAGCGTGGTATAGTAAGCTAAACTCCATTCACATTCTCTGGAAGAGACCCGTGCCCAGCAGTGTGACGGTTATGGGTTGAAATTATGATGAAAATGATATGTATGCTACGTTATACATGCGTTTTGAAATTATGGATGTGTTCAGCTACTTTTATTGCTGACTGTATATGTATATATGTATACCTGATTACCATGACCATGAAACTTAAATGGTTAGTATAATGACTGAGGTATCTCAGACGTTTGTCAATTATAAAGTAACCGTATACAATTCAATTTCAATTAAGTTTATTGTTTCTTATTTATTTCATATCTATAAAAAAGTGAACCATCAAAATGAGGACATAAGTTTATGTGTATTTCGAGTTCATATTAGTTATTCTTATGGTAATGTCAAACCTTTAGCTAAGCGCCGACGGTCAAGGGGCTCGTGTATAAGAGTCCAGAACTGTCGCTAGAGGGCGCTGACGTCGACACTTGAGGCGACACTATTGTGCACTTTACATTGCAAACCGGCGCCCTTTGGGGTTTACCAACTTACGGTTCAGAATTTTTTAATATGAACGTGCTAATTATAATATGATTGTACGTTTATACTGCGTCTAAAGTAAACACTATCAAAAACGTAAAACTATATACAATAGAGAAATAATAAAATAACAATAACAAATTTAGGAAATGTATATTAGATTTTTTATGGTTTAGGTTACCAGGAGTGGATTAAAATACAATCAGACCTTTGTTTACTATGGAGTTTAAGATTACATATTATAATAAAACTTACAAATATGTTACATACATATGATAACTTGCAAGCAGAAGCACAATTTAAAATTTGCAGTATGATTATTCTAACAAGTTATTGCACTTAAAGGTTTCGTTAAATTTTATGTTCTCTCAGGATACAAAAGATTAGACGAGTTTTACCTACTTTAATTTACTTTAGTGCTGAAGAAAGAAATTTCTTTGGTCGAACAGAATTGTTTGAACAGAAATTACTTTATCTAATTAAAATCATTGTTTTAATTAGAAATTCCGTCAATGACGAGAAGTGGTTGTTCAAATTAACAAACTGAATATTTTAATCTTTAATTTGAGTCTTACACCTCGTGATTGTCTCGCGTTTTGTTAAATAAATCCCGAGAGAATCAGTTTATTAAGTGGAAATCCGTGATTTGAAACATTAATGTATTTTACTAATTGTGAATTGTGAATAAACCAACGGTTAACACATGAGTTCTGTATTACTCGTCGTATTGCAACTATGTGATTGTTTAAGGATTTATTTGCTAAAATTTCTGCCCAACAGGAATTCCCTAATTATTTATTATATTCTTATACACTAATCATAAACACAGGTACAGTCAACCACAAAATTAGATTACCAAAATATCTAAATTTCCCAAGCTCATGTAAGTATACCGTAACATACAAAGGCTGATTGTACATCTAAAAATAAAATGCGAAAACAACTGTATGGGTCACCGTTTTTAAATTAGTTATTAAATCTGAGTGTATAACCGTAAGTTTTCCAAATAAAATAAAATAAATGTATTTTAACCACTTATTCTTTTAATAAATTTCATTATAAATAAAAAATATTATAAAGTATTTTTTTAAGTACATATTTATGATTAATACGAGATAGATACATCAAGCTAAGTCAAAATAAATATCACTGTCAAGCAAAATCATCTTCATCCGTCTCAAAATCATCCTGTATACTGATTCAATTTTTCTCGCAAAAAGACGTAAGATTGCTTTCGAAGAATTCCATAACATAATTTTGATTTTTAAAACATCGAAGGAAAAATTGAAGAGGCGATGAACAATTTGATACGTTATTAAGGGATCCGTTACATACTTGAAGGGCTTTGAGTTCCCGTTTATTTATAACTGATTCTCTATTATAAATAATGTAATTCAGCTTTTCATGTGTTACTGTTTGAATTTGGAATTAGATAGGCATATGTTGACACGAATGTTATGGAAATCGGCAACATGTGCCAGCTATTTGTTCACAACGTTACTTACAAAGATCTGCTACAATGAGATTGAAAATAATATATTATATTTAGAACAATAGAACTAAAGAATTTAAATTTAAATTATGCTATCATATCATAAATAAATATACTCCAAAGTATTCAATAGAGGTCTAACTCATGACGTAAAAAGACATAGATAATACCAGGCTGAACGTAGGAAACAGTACACCCTTCTCATCTTGATAAAGTGAGGATTCAGTTCAATAAATGTAATCTATAAACACATTCGGTTACTGTAGTTTATGATGTCAACAATATTAAAAGCATCACAAGCGTGTTTTTTAAGGGACACATACTTTATTTCCTGAATTATTTACGTGCTAAATTGATAAAACAGAACGTACTTATTATTATACTGTTTGATATTTATTACGTAACGTTGTATTAGAAATTACGAGAAGTATTAAAAATGACCTCGAACAGCTTATAGAGCTTATAGATTTAATCACACAGAATGGAAATTTTAATAATACAATACAATTTTTTTCTCGTGATTTGTATAAAATGAAAATTGGAACACGTTTTTCCTTTTAATGTCATACGGTGGCAAGGCTTAATGCTGTTGCAGTTGTTTCAATATTGGTATTTGGGAAACACTCTAGGAAAACGAGTAATTAAAAACCGTGTTTTCAGTGGATATTGATATTTTCTCAGTTATTCAAATTTTCCTACAAACTAAAAGTAGGACGTAATAAATAAAATGAAAATGTAGGTATTTATTGACACAAGTAGAGCAAGAATTCGTCATCGATTAATTACGATTTTTACTTCATTATTAACAGGTTAGGTACAGTTATTATATAAATTTATTTATTGTTTGAACTGTATTTGTTCTTTTTTCATAATCAAGCATTTATGCTAAGCTAAGCTACACAAATAACTCAGGGCAATTTTAATCACTAGATAATTTTTAAACGTGTGATAACAAAGAAAGGTAAAAAATTTGCATAAATAAAACATTAATTTCAAATATTTACGCCAGTGACTATGATTACACTTAACTAAACACAAATCGTGAATTTTGCTTGGCTGTTCTACAACCATTCAACTGTGAGTTGTTATCGTGAAATCAATCAAATGATCCCAAATAAACACGTACCTAGGGTGAGTTGTGTGTGAGTTTCTATAGTATCTAGACGAGTCTTGCGGTAGACTTGCAACACGTTCTCGAATGTTATGATGGTAACATTTGGCCCGCAATGGTTTTAACCTTCCATACACGTATCTAACGCTTATTGCACGCGTTTGTATAAATGTTATATGTATTTATGTTCATGTTACTAAGTTTATATGTGAAATATTTGTTTCTGACCAGAGATAATATTGGATGATACATTGAAACGTATTATCTGATATGAAAAATATTACAATATCTAAAATACTATAATAATACAATATCTCTAAAAGAAATATTCTTTTTATGTGTCACATTTTATCAAAAGTTTGTCCACAGATCTAAAAATAACCCTTTTTTAGAGTTCCTTTATAGATTCTAGGATTATTCCATTGTTTGTCTATCTGTCAAGACCCGTTATCTCAAGAAATACTCGGGTCTACAATCCCTTTGAGCATTAACAATCAATGTACTAAGTAAAACGCAATCAATTTTTTGATCTAGGATCATGAAATTTAGTAAAAACTATATAAAAAAAAGCGATGGTGGCTGAATGGATAAGGAACCGGCGTGCAAATAACGCGGTCCGAGTTCGATCCCGACCGGCAGTACCAATGTGGATTTCACTTTGTGGAATTTATATGTACTAGTCTAGTGACTTACCATCTGCTAACGGTGAAGGAAAACATTGTGAGGAAACCCACATACTCTAGAAGAAATTCTATGAGTATGTCTGATCCACCAACCCGCACTAGGCCAGCGTGTGTGGATCATGGCCTAAACCCTCTCAGCTCTCTAGTTAGAGGAGAGGAGACCTGAGCCCAGCAGTGGGACTTAATGGGTTGCTGATGATGATGACTGGATGAAGGGAAAAATCCAAGAACCATACGTATTATATCACTGAAATATATTTGAGGGGTTATCTAATGATACGCGTAGTTTCGTAGCAAGTTTATACCGGACGGACGTTACATAAAGATGGTACTATATACATATATATAAATATATAGCTTACTTCGTACGAATCACGTGTCATAAGAAAGTTAGAATGAGTGCGTAATTATGTAAGATTGAAGTGGATTAAAGAAGGCTTGACATTCTCTCAATTAACGAAACATGGCTACACACGGCTATACACGGCTTTCGTAAGAAGAATATTTAACTTTATTAATATTAATACCAATATCGTTTTATAGAACCAATGATTCATTTTTGATGTGGATAAAACTGTAGTCTCGGTAATATATTTTTATTTAAACTTCATACACAACACCTTTGAGTGATGCAGAAAGACAAAGAAGAAAAAAGAATATCAAACACTGTTAATATTAATATAATTTCACAAGTATCACTTAACTGCCGAATTACGTATAGACTGCCAGATATTCTATACAAATGGAAAGTTTTTAATTATAAGCATCGTCTATATTAATCTTCTGTTATATAACGAATAAGGAACTAATGAAGTACATTAAAGAAAAAGACAGATATCGGCTATAACAGATCGATGCGAGCCACTCGGATGCACGATGCACCGTTCTATTAATAGAAGACTTTTGTATTTATTTTTCATCGATCTTGTCTCATAGGAAACAGTGAGCTAGGTGATGTGCAACTTTTGTTCATGGAAATATGATTTTATGCTTCATGAAACCAAACGATAACTACCATGACACAAGTCCCGAAGTTTTGTATTAAATTGAGGATCATTAAAACGTTAGTTGGTCGCCCTAAGAAGGCTAACTTGGTACTGAAAACGATAACGAACAGTCTAGTCTTATTGAAAACGTTTTTCAGGATAGCACCATGAAATCAAGAATCAATGGAGTTATATAGGACGAATTAATGAAATTTCGGTTTGCTGCCCATGGAAGAGAAAATTTTGATACAAGAATATTCTACCCGTGGTACTACTAACATTGTAATAAATATTGGTGCCTACTGTACTTTATTATCATCATCATCATCATCAGCCTGTACTAGTCCACTGCTAAATGAAGAGGCCTTTATTATATAATAAAGACAAAAAACAAAAGTTAGACGGATTTTAATGATTTTTCGTTTGTACGATGTCTACGAGACTTCTATTACCTCTAACAGACTTCTAGAGGTCTCCTCTACGAGACTTCTATCCAGAGACCTCACCCAGACCTTTATGAGTCCTCTACTCTAGAAGTCTCGTAGAGGTGGCAGAAGTGTCGTAGAGGACTCGTAGTTACATATAGTCGAATACAGAATCTAATCCAACTTCTATTTATACATACGTGAGCGCAATCTATGAAGATGAATGGATAGTCGTTTGTTACTCTTTCACGCATAAAATACTACATGAATTTTGATAAAACTATGCAGTAATATGGCTATACATCAAACCATTCAGCCAATAGGTAATTTATTTCGAAAACGCATTTTCGTTGGTCATGTGTGGTAGGCGTAATTTTTATATAAAATGAAAAATTTGCTATAGAGACCCTGCTATACTATGATTTACGACATCGACTTTTGAGTCGATATCGCAGTCACAGTATGTGCGAAAATTTAAATATGGTCGTTGTCATTTCAAAATATTTGACAGCGATATCGATTGTGACTAAGGCTATGTCGATATTCATAGTAGGGTCTCTCACTACTTAATTTTGAACCCAACTAGATAAAATTTATAAGTGGCCGTTGCTAGTGGCATATAAATAATGTCTTCTTATATATTATAGATAAGGTTTACTGTTTTACTGGAAATAGGTAATAGCAATAGGTTGAACCCTTAGTTAGGACAAAACGTAGTCGGAAAATGATGGTGCGTTAAAAGAAAGAAAGATAACAGTTTTTTTTTTGGTGAAACCAGTATAATACATAGGTATTATAAAGTGAGACTTACATACATTAATTTATGTTGATTAGCAACCCATTAAGTCCCACTGCTGGGCTCAGGTCTCCTCTCCTCTATCTAGAGAGCTGAGAGGGTTTAGGCCGTAATCCACTCACGCTGGCCTAGTGCGGGTTGGTGGATCAGACATACTCATAGAATTTCTTCTAGGGTATGTGGGTTTCCTCACGATGTTTTCCTTCACCGTTAGCAGATGGTAACACTTTACTAGTACATATAAATTCCATAAACTGGAATCCACATTGGTACTGCTGGTCGGGATCGAACTCGGAACGCGTGATTTGCACGCCGGTCTCTTATCCATTTAGCCACCATCGCTCAGGATATTAATTTATAAAGAGACTTATTTTTCAACTAAATAAAATAAAAATTAATTGCCTACCTCATCGCACAACGCGTGATGCATCGTTGATAAGTGTATCATTATTTCAAAAAGAAAAATATATAATCAAATGTTTATATACCTTTCCGTATAAAACAATCGTCACAAATCACCGCCATTTAATTATAACGTATTTAGGAACATAACTAAGTTGACCAAATATTTGTTTTAATGTACATTTATGAGCCACCACAGACAGAGACATTAACCACCCTTGGGAGTTATTAATGGCGTTACGATTTGACGGCCGAAACTTCCATTAACTCGAACACTACAACATCATGGTATTTCAAATCCATTGATTGCTCACAACGAATATAATATCTTTTGATCTATGAGAAAACCGTAATGGATTATTTCAATGATTTTACTACGTCAAAATCGGCTAGGTAACGCGTAACAGGTCTGTTTTTATGGCTTAAGTGAAAGTGTCCATTAAAAGCACTGTTTTATGATCTGAAACTGATTTGTCAGTAAGTAAATAGTTTATGGATACGGATTACACATGACACGGTCATTAAATATGTTATTACGTTGTAGCTTTCGGTAGTGGGCTTGCTTATAATATAACTTTGTATATTGTTGTATACACTTACATTATTGTGAGGATAAATACTTTATACATATTATAACTAAAGCTTTTTAAAAAGACAACGCCTGCACTAGTCCGGGATGTAGTGATTGATGAAACTAAGCGATTATAAGAACAATGTGAAAGGGCCCCACCATACCAACCAAAAACAAATGAAGATCATGCGAGGTATTTTTTAATCGAATGGTTAATTTTATCATAAAAATAGGTGCAAAGACAAAATTAAAGAACATATTATAAAACTATTTGCCTAAAAATTACTATTTCTAGATAAAGCGATTCTAAATACAAGTTTATTTTGAATTTTGACCTGACTACTAGGGAAGAAACCCGAGAGACTTTACTCCCACACACATTAACTGTTACAAAGTCATAGGGACTTTGTATCCGTTACACAGATACAAAACAACAAGTGATTTCCTATGTAAGCGTCGAATCCTCAACCTCGTCTTAAACAGTCACAATTATTACGATTATTAAACTAATGAGATGAGTTCTCAATGATGACCATCGAGTTTTTCTTTTTAATAATCGCAAGTTAGCGCCGCGCCCTGCCTTGTAACCACTAGGCACTTACACGAAAAGAAAAAGATTAGTTTTTCTAACATTTAAATATCAGTAATCTCTCAATATAACTATTCGTTTACGCAACAAAGTCCTTCAGACGATTCATAAGACGCCCGCAAACGGCACCCTTTTATTGCGAAACACCTAAACCCATTGACGTCACATTTTACTGCAAAAAACCATTTAAATAACGGCCATAAGAAACCAAGAATTCAATATAAACGAACGGGCTTTGCCGAAATTCCCAGCGTTTTTTCAACAATATGGGCTGAGTAATTTACTTTAGAATTATAGATAAGGCGTCTAAACGGATCAAAGTGAGATATCAACTCACTGGATTTGAATTCTTAGAGTATATAAGTGCGGTGTGGGTCTTTAAGTACAACGGCTGTCATAAACATTTCTTAGCTTAAGCTTTTTATATTATTATTTTATTTTCCTTGACTAACTACATGTTCGTCTAATCTTGCAGCTATCCAGACTTTTAATTATATAACATCATCGTCATATCAACCCAATGATGTCCACCGCTGGACAGAAGCCTCACCTAATTTCTGCCTTAGTGAGCTAATACATTGTTTATGTGTCTGGCCATTTAAATAATCTTCCCACATAAGATTATTGTCATTTGTATGTGTTGCCTTTCTGAGTCTCGTTGTAGTTTTACCCCACACCTTTTATTGCCGAAGGGGTACGTATGTGGATGTAATGCACATCGCATCGAGTCTAGAGTGATACTAAGAAATTCAGGTTAGGAAAAACGAATGCCGTTTTTCCTCTACGTTCGTTCACACTTCTGCTTAGCCACTGAGGCAATATTTTATTGTAAAAGGTAGTAGGTAGTAGCTTTGAACTGTTATATTTGTTACAATCGTCGAAAGAAATGCATTAGTTTCGAAAAATATCGGTCTCAGAGTTTTCCTACCACAAACATAAGTCCAATAAATATATGTTGTGTGGAAATATCATATGAATTAAAATTTAAAAATCAAAAATGTTTTTATTGAATCTTATAGTTTTTGGTTTACAATATATTAAAGCAGTCCCGGTAAGTTAAAATATTTGTTTTGGGAAGAGTGCGCTGGGCTCTCGCGGCGCCCTCGCCCCCTCTCGCTGTTTTTGATGATTACTAGGTATTTTTGTGTGACGACTATAAAAATTTTTGGTAGTTTTAGAAACCAGATAATATTTGCAATATAAGTGTAATTTACACAGTTTTTTAACTCTGTTAATTTTATTAAAAATAACTATCCATCCAGCGGTAGTGCCCGTGAGATACCGAGTATGCCACTACCCGCGGCCACGAAATGATGTTTACATTGAAAATATCATAGTAATATATTCAAAATAAATTGTATTTCTTAAAAGTTCATTAAATTGTCCTTTTGAAACAACACACTTGTACTTTAATTATAAAAATAAATATTTAAAAATTTGACAAAAAAAAATATTACAATTTCCATGACGACCGCGGGCCAAGAGTAATAGAGGATAAGTATTTTTGTGTTTTATGTTATTTAGTAAATAAATTCACGTGTAACGTGTTATATTTTAATTAGATATAAGTAAACATTTATACTAATTAAAACAACATTTATATTACAATATTCAAAATTAACAACTAAACTTACCAAAATAAGACGCCGTAGTTCCATCGCCGTATTTTCAAAAAAAGAACACTCACGCTTTGGTTCAAATCCATGGAACATAAAAACCACTTTTAATCACAATAAAACACGAACACAGTTCACGTAAAGTTCACAGAACATGTCAAATTTTGTTTTCACTTGTAACGACAATATTGAATATTTATAGTGTTAGTGTTGTCAGTATTATGCCTTTATTAAAGTCCATTGCCTGTTCATTACGATTCTACTGACCTTTAAAATACGTCGTCGTTTAAAATACGTTGAAAAATGATAAAGAAAATTTAAAAAATGTTTTAGTGCTTGCTAATCCTCACCGGGTGGACGAGTATTAATTTTAAAATTACCCGCTAAGAGGACAGCCGCCAAGAAGAGGCATGCATATTATTATGCATGCTTACTGCAACGACTAAATTAAATTTACAATAACTAAGTATCAAATTACTTAAATAAAAATTGACAAATTAAATTTATAAAAACACTCAGTTCTTAAAGAGCGAGGTGCTAATATTATAGGATCGTTATTACGGCAAACTACTAAAGGTGTAAATTACCTGTACTTGAACTATCTCCGTTTATGTTCCTAACAGTATTACCCTGCATTATCACAGTGAGTGCAAGTTTATAGGGGCTATATAGGTTCAATCGTGTACGAGTTAATAATGACGATACTTTGTTCAACCATTAATAGTAGTTTAATATTGAATGTTTATCGAGAAATATAAGTATTTTGTAGAAGCGCCGGATAGTCGCTCCTCTTCGCCTGATTTAAAGCCAATAGAAGCCCAAATTGCACTGGCAGTTCAGCAGCTGACAGTAAAATAGTTTTTTTATTATTTATTATCTCAATCATAGGTATTTATTTAAATTGATATATTTAAATTCCGTTCAAGTAAACGTCCAAGCATTTATTTCAGTTGTACATTTATTATTATACATACATAATATGTACAATACTCGATTCTATTGCAGGATATTCCCTGAACATTGGAGAACTTTGAAAAAATATTTTTTTTTGAACTTAAGTATAACCAGACAAAGTTACATTTCCTATAAATATTGTTGTCTTGTTTTTGACATTGAATCTGGTAACACTTGGCTAATCATCATCATTAATATTAAAAAAAAAAAAAAAAAATCATCATTATAACCCATAAATTAATGTCCCACTGCTGGGCACACAACACATGGCTCAGTTCTGAGGAATTCTAAGTAAACAAAATAAATTTGTCGTAGCTAGTTTTGACACTTGCTACAGCTAAAAAGTTGATTATTTTTACAATGATTAAAAGTTAACATAAAATTGAATAAAAACTCACGTGTCGAATTGTCTCTGGCGAGCATTAAAAAGATTGAAGGGTATTTCCTACACATATCGATTTGCTCCACTAAGAAGATCCTTTGATACAATTGTAAGTAAGAATAAGATTGCCAATGAAAATAAAACACCGCTTATACAAAAACCTGCTAGGATGTTTGTATTTCATTCTCAACAGAGCTAGTTCCCATGCCTTTAAAATTAATGCAATGAGAACTTTATTTTTATAAACATAAGGTGTACTTTTAAACGTACTGTCTCATGTAGTTTATCTTTCTTTACAGATGAATGAACCCTCACGCAGTACAAGAATATGTAAAATTCTTCCCATTTTCTGTCGTTACTTGAAGTAAAGTACTATCGACTGGATACTGTTTTCCTCCAATGTTTTCCACATTATAAAATCTTAGTGTTTTATTTCATGAAATATTTATAGCTTGTATTGAAAAATGGGGAATATGAGGCTTATACTACGTATTGGTAACCTTATTCTTACAATTCTGGCTTAAACGTTTTAATTTACTTGTTGAATAAGTACCTAATTTATTTGTAGGTAAAGGTATAGATAGAGTCTAATAGTAGAAATTGAAAAAATACATACCTGCCTTTTATCAGACCTGTTTTTATCCATGAAGTCAGAGGTACTATTAAAGTTATTTTGAATAACTTACGTAAATCTATTTAAATGTATGTGATGGATTTACGTGAAAACGGCGCAACCGATTTGGCTAATTCTTTTTTTATTGAATTTAAAAAAAAAGAATTGAAATTATATAAAAATGTTGTGTAAAATTTCAAATTTGGGTTTAAAATTTCCATAATATAAACATTTGAAAATGGAACATTATCACAAAATAAGAAAATATGGCGGTACGAAGTACGCCGGGTCAGCTAGTTTTAAATAAAAAGAGATTGGAAATCTTAAATAGAGAGGAAAGTAGACTAGATAGTGATCATTAGAAATCCTTGAAAAAACTAAGTCTGGCAAATCAGCAATACGATAATTTTATTCGGTAGGCCTTTATAGGGCCTTTATATTTATATATAAACGCTTATACGGACCTTAATATTGGTCATCACTTTGCCGCTATGGCTTAAGGCGTAACTAGTCGCCAATGACCTTGAGAGTATGGGTGGAGCTTAGCTTATTTCACTGCATATCCCCGCTCCTTTGCCAACTCGCGCACACTATAATACAATGGTCACAGAATAAGCGTAAAGGCAGACATGCGCTTCTAGCTCGGCATTTTTACCTACGATTCCGGAATAACAGTTTTAAAATTGGTATTTTATTTTGTATAGAGAGTTTAAAGGACTCGTGTACACAATTATTTGTTTGCCAATATTTTTATGTATTGAGATTTTTTTAATTTCAATGTTTTGCTTTCGGTATTTATGTAAGTACTTACATAGTTTTATTGGTACTTATTTATTATTAGTATCGAAGATAATTATTTTATCTTGTAAATTATAATTAAATAAATAACTATTTTAACTTACTTTTGTATTAAAAAAAATATTTACCTATTTTAATTGATGAATTTAATGTTTTGTTTATAACACTTACTTTGTAATTACGTTATAAACTACTATTATAAATTGTAAACCATTTTATTGGATCATTTGAAATATTTTGTTTGAGAATATAGCTCGCAGAACTGATGGCCGATGGGGCAAAAAGATTACTCCTTCTAAACGGTTAGGAGGAGTAGTCGTCAGAAAATTCAAAAAAAAATATTAAAGTTCATAAATATTTGCACAAAAGGTTTCGGCACACAGCGAGAAAGACGTGACGCCTCTGCGTGACACCTTAGATTTATTTACTCGTCCCGCCGCGCTCGCTGTTTGTGTGTATATTATACCTGTAAGCACTATATTCAGTCGATAGTAAAAATGGAGCAACGAGCGACACAGCCTTCCCGTCTGAAGGCTAACGCCTGTCTGCCGCCCGCGCCCGCGCAGAGCACCTTTGAATTTCTAACGTACAGAAATCGTATTATGGCCTATTTTCTTAAGAAAATATTGATCGATTTACATATGCTATGTTCAGATTAAAGTAAATTTTACCACCAATTTATCAGTGTAAAAATAATTTCAAACTATAAAGCCGTTTTAAAGTTTTAGGGATTTTAAGATAAAATATATCTCAACTTAAAATATTTTTTGAGGCAAAAGTATTAGTCGTACGAAAATTTCATATGTTGAAAATGTAGTAGATAGATCAATTATCAAAATATATTTTTTTCAAATTTTTCGAACAAGTCGTTTAGGAGGAGTAGGCTTCAGAAAAAAGCCGTTTTTGGTGCAAAACCGAGGGAAGGCCCTTAAGAGGGTAGCTATTAATCGTTTTTTTTTGGTTTTCCTATTCAATTTCAAAACACTTTTGCGTATAACTGCACCGGCAGGCATTAACAATTATTTTATGAATATGAAATCGATCCATGTCAAACAAGAAATTGTTTTTAATTGGTTTTTATGTAAACACACATATAATTACTGTTGTCAAGTGGTTCATGATGGATTATTATACGAGTGGTATGACGTAATATTTTGTGGAAACAATCGGTTTTCAATAGCTTGTCAATGTGTGGGTTTATATATTTGTTCTAAAATTGATTGGTATACATTGAAATGGACAATCGCGTACAGTAGTTCAGTTTAAGTTAAGAACATTAATGTTGTATTGATAGTAATTAAATATATTGTAATAAATATTTATCCTTTCCTATCTTAAAAACTGACATACTGGACATAAATATGTCCAGTAGGTTATGTTAGTTTTAAAATAAATAATAAAATAAAGCGATGTTGGTGGTGAGGTGACCACCCAGAGACATGAGCATCATCAGCAACCCATTAAGACCCACTGCTGGGCTCGGGTCTCCTCTCCTCTAATTAGAAAGCTGAGGGGGTTTAGGCCATAATCCACTCACGCTGGACTAGTGCGGGTTGGTGGATCCGACATACTCATAGAATTTATGAATGAAATCCATTTTCTAGTGATACTCATAGAATTTCTTCTAAGGTATATGGGTTTCCTCACGATGTTTTACTTCACCGTTAGCAGATGGTAAGTCACTTGACCCAGAGACAGTCAAGTCAAAATAAGAAACAGTTATTTTTGTTTACGCCTGGAAGTTATGAATTGTTTCATTTTCGTAAAACGTCTCTTGAAATTACTTTACTTTGCTACTAATCATTATCATATTTGAGCTAAAAAGAAAGCCGGCACTGACAGATGAAAAAATAAACACAAGAGCAATCTTTAGAGTTCTATTTATTTAACAATAACTTTACAATCAAAATTGCTAAGTTTACACTATTTAACTTAGTTCATTTAAGTTGAATATTGAGTCCTCTACTTCAATGCATTGTAAAGACGTCTAAAAAACTAACAACCATTTCGCTTGAGCCCTCATCGTGTGTTCATCAAACTTTACAAACGAACGACGAGAAACAACAGTAAAGTCCATGCACTTTCGCTTGCCCCTATAATATAAGACACTTTACTTATATTATAATTAAGCAACTCTCGTAAAACTTGACGTGGATGCTGTTAACATTATGCATTTAGAGCTTGTTGTTGTTGTACCTTTTAACTAAACGTTTTGTCTATTACTGTTGATACATGTAATAATAGAAATACTCGTATTTTGTATACGACTGAATACGATAATTTCCACCACTGAACGAGATTGTGAAAGCCAAATACGGTCAGGCGCGCATCACGAGGTTTTTACGAAACTGCACAGTGGCATAGTGTCGAACTTTAATTTTGTAATAAACAGTTTTTATACTATTAAATAGATTTAATTGTATTGCGTTACGTGTAGTGACGGATTAAGAATACATAATGTCACTACCTCATCTCAATCCATGGGTGTCGTAGAAGGCGACTAAGGGAGTAACCTTATGCAGACAAGAGCACTGCAAGAAAAGGAAAATTCGAAACAAACCCTATACCAACCCGTCTGGCCTGCGTGGTATAGTAGGCTAAATTCCCTCCATATTCTTTGGAGGGGACCCGTGCCCAGCAGTGGGACATTTATGGGTTGAGATGATGATGATGAATTGTATTGCGTATACTTAACCATAAATATACTGTTTGAGTAGGATATTACGCCGTACCTAGTACTTTTTACCGGGCCGTAAAAAACTCACAATGTGCGTCTTTCCTTGCGTACTTTACACTAATACTTAATACGAGTGTGATGAAAACGTATAAATGTTCTAATTCAATTGCAATATACGTATATCTTATATTATATCATAACTTTTTGATGTTATCTCTTGTGCAGTGTGAGTTATTGCACTCCAATGCATTATGCTTCATCCTAGTATGAATATTAATGGATACAGTAATAGCGTGGTAGAGGCCGTTGAATTGCTATACATAGGCAATATCAATTAAAGTAATAGTTGTTATTGGCTTCCTCTTCTGGTCATTGGTATTCTATATTAGGAGAGCTGTAAGAGTACTTGTACTAGTTGAGCACTATTGCCAGAATTGTAGATGTTAATTAAAGGTCAGAAAATGATTTCGAACATATATCTGAAAAAACATAATGTCGTACCATTCTTTTTAATTTTGTGTATTACAAGTTATATAGCCAAATGGTTGTCTTTTGGATGGATAGATGGATGAAATTATTAATTGATATACCTATCTATTACATTTTTCAGTAATCACCTCTGTAAACAATCCTGGACTAACAGATAAGTGATGCAATAATTTTTTTTTACAGTAGCATTAAAAAACAGAAAAAAGATTATATTTTAACACCCTTTTTCGTTACATAACAATGAGGAAAAAATACTTTGTTGTGTTAGGACGTTGTTACAAACAGTCCGTAATCCTATGAAAGGCTCTTCACAGAGATATTTTAAAGCGTATCATCGACACCTGTAGATTTCATGGTTGCTTATACTTGGAACATTGAATGCCTTCTTATGTACAGAGCTACAGCTGTTCTGATAGAAGATGTAATCTTGAATGCAAGTATGTTTGCAGACGATTAAAACGAGCTGCTGAGTTCTAAGTACCTCGTTTTACTCATGGGATGGATTGCTTTGTAAATGAAGCATTTTGTTGTTGTTTTTAGGGTACCGTTACCAAAATGGCAAAACAGAACCCTTATTTGTTTGGTTTTGTCATGTTTTTATGTCACAGCCATTTTACTCAAAAACTACATGATGTATATTGATGACATTTGGAGAACTGTTGTCTTGTGTAAACCGCTACTAGGTTTGGTAATAATCAAAATAATATAATCTATACATATTTACCTAAAACACTTTATTTTTAATTTTGCTAATTGCTGCTTTGTATTAATAAAAATTTGTAATTTGTTCATTGATTAAGAGTCATTCTTGTATATTGCAATTTTATACGAAATATATATATATAATATACGAAAATGAATGTAAATCTAGATAGTAAAATTTTACTAAAGAGATTTCGTATAACATCCATCGGTTGGCAATATTATACTGTTCTATTACAATCACGTTAAGGTAAGGCGATATCTCCATTGGGGAATTGATGTTTTTATTGAAAACGAAACTCCATTAGTTTGGTAGGTATTTTTCCTCAGCATTCTTATTTTTATTCACCTTCATCAAAATATTACCTGTGGGGAATGTTACAAGGAAATATAGATTTGATTAGTTTCACTCTTACGTAAATCAAAATGGACTACTAGAAATAGATATGTGTTGCACCTACTAAGATAAAACGAATCTTGTTTATATAAGATTGCGAAAAGACAGAATTTCCGTTTTAAAATTATTATTACTAAGATTGGAAAAAAATATGTAATCGTTTTACGAAGCTTTTGAACTTTTGTTTTTTCAATAATTGATATGCTAATAATATCATCTAATTTATTTTAGGTGCAAGTGATCTATTTATATATTATGTACAATTATTAATTTATGAAATAAATTATTAAATTAAAAAAATATCTAATATAAAATAATTCCGAAGAATAAGATTATTAAAGTCTTCATTAATCACATTTTACATTTATTTTTTATTCTAAACAGTAGGTAATTAAGTATATTAAATCTTATCACTTATTCAAACTAATTTACAGAAAATGGGTCGATATAAAAAAAAAAATTAAAAGAAATCTGCAAAAATTACTGTAAAAGTTTTACAATTATGAAAATATTCGATATAAAACTTTTAACAGTTAAAAAAAAGTTGTAAGCGTAAACTTTTACGCGCGAAGGTTGTAGCGCGCACCTCGACCCGCCTCAGGGCGGACGGTGGGCGGGGCGGACACCTATATAAGCTTTGCATGCCTCAAAACTTTGTTATTGAATGCGCGCGATCAATTCGAAGACGTGATACCAAGTATTCACTAGTGAAGTTCCCGATCCCGATATTCTACATCGAGGTAAGTTCTATTTCGTACTCCTATGTGGAAATTATTATGAGAAAATAACTACTTTTTTTCGTAATAAGTTAAAAAAATATACTTTAAAAAGGTATTTCTCGTTTAAAAATTATTTTGGAGTTTAATTGTTAGCGGTTATTTTTTTTATCTGTGTATGAATTATTTTCAGCCTAACAAAATACGAATTTTTATTTCAATAGGTCATATTGTGGTAAATAAATTAAAATAATTTAAATTGACTCTTATAAGCTATAAAAACTTAAATTAAATATACTACAGGTTTGAAGTTAGATTTTATTTTATTACTTTAACAAAGTTTGGATTGAACATTATTCCCACAAATTATTTGATTATAGTTAGTGTACCTATTCTAAAACACAAATATATTTGATGAAAATAATTTAATTTAAAATTGTTCTTTAATATTAGGATGTATCTGTTGTATGTAGAAAAAAGGACTCAAAACTAGTCAACATTGGTTCATTAAAATAATAAGCCCAGTAAAAATGATATAGAATTCTAAATTACATGTTTAAAACGTGTTGCATTTCAACACAATATGCCTGACTGTAATAAACGTCAATTTGCCGTTGGGCATTATTCATAAAGCGATCATTTCTATTGTTATTCAAAGGATCCAACATGTTCCATATGCGCCTATAATGATACAAGTATTATCTGTTTCCCTGTTGCGTCTATTCAGTACCGACGTATTTCATATGATAAGTATGTATTGTGGACGACTCTCGTATTTAAATTACGGCTTCTTATGAAACGAATATTTTAAGATATTCTAAAAAATATGCGAGATAAACAAGCCACAATTAAACTGAAGCCTTTAATATGCTGTTTCTATATTTATTTCATTACAATGCCAGACAAACAGTATATTAACTGTGTGAAATGAAGACAAAGCTAGAAAATTGTTTAACAGAAAATATTTCTATCCTTACGTTAAATAAAAGGATAAAATACATTTTTATCAGTTATTCATTACTCTTATAAAGAATATACTACACTCTTAGAAAAAGTAAAGTAATTAAAATTAAATTTTCTTACAAAAGACATTTCAATATGAAGAATAAATTGTGACTTAGGGCAAATTTCTTTGAATAATTTTATATATTTAAGAGGGTTATACTAATGCAACATTACGTAAAAAGACCATTTTAATAAATCACTTTGATAAAGAGGCTATAAAATAGTAATACGAACTAAAACTAAACTAAAGTAAGTAATATTTTTGATTCCTTAAATTTATGTATGTCCATTGCAGAAATAATTTGACTATATCTATCTCTCGGGAGACTAGGGTTCAGCATTATTTAAGAAGGTTATGGAACTTGTTGATAATGAATATGATATCTATCTGTAATTGCAAAGATACTTTTCAGCCCCTTACCTACATTTTGTTCAATGTCGTATATTTATTAACCATTAAAAAAATCTTTATGAAACTCACGTAGAATGCTAATTTTGTCAATAAGTAGGGTAAGTACATTTTTATATAAAATTCAAAACACGCGCATCAGAGCTTATATTAAGTATGGGAAATTTGCGAGAATCATCGGTGAGCGAGATTTCATGTATTCGTTCATTTTATAACATCGAATGGTTATTCACGTGTAAAGAGATACGTATTTATTAATGTGAATACTCAATCAATCAAATGAATAATTTCCATCGCTGGCGACGCACTAATTGGATAATGTTTTAATATAACGATATGATTTTGTTAGTAATTAAAATAAAAGTTCTACGTGTCTAGTTGGTTTTAAAGTTGGTAATTGATTCGGTTTTGAGCTACTTCTATAGAAGCTTGTTTACACTGTATTTATAAACTAGTTTTTCAACTTTTACTGTTTCATACGTTTCAAGTAGATATTTTAAGCATGGTCTAAAGAACTTTTTTTAGTAAAATTATAAATTTATTCAGTTAACGTATCAGTTTATTCTTGCTGAAATATTTGAAGGCTGGACTTTTCTTCGGGCAACGCCATCCATCCAGCAAAGTAATGTGACCACTTTTTTGGGCACCTCGGGGAATTAGAGTTAATAAGATATAGGACAATCTTATGAATAGAATATTAGGGTCAATTATCAACAGTGTATATATTGTTTTTTTACACATAAATAAACTTTGATAAGGTAGTTTTTCCGTATAGTGATGGATTAAGAATACATAATGTCACTACCCCAGCTCAACCCGTGGGTGTCGTAAAAGGCGACTAAGGGAGTAATCTTAAGCAAACAAGAGTACTGCGAGAAAAGGAAAATTCGAAACAAACCCTATACCAACCCGTCTGGCCAGCGTGGTATAGTAGGCTAAATTCCCTCCAATTTCTTTGGAGGAGACTCTTGCCCAGCAGTGGGACGTTTATGGGTTGAAATGATGAAGGTAGTTTTTGAAAAATAGTTTAAGTGCTCCTTCAAGTTTTTACATTTTATAGAATTATGTTCTCTTGTAATAAGTTTAAAATCACAAGGTAATTTTGAGATTATACCATATTACCGAGTGACATCTGGTATAGTTGTTTCAGTGATCCCCTGTGCTAATACCATGTAAAATATGTGTGTAGCTCAAACATGTAAGTAAAAAGTCAAGTAATTAATGAAAGGTACCTTTTTTCAAAGCCCTCGGCTAACAATAGTGAGGCCAACAAAAACTGTAAAATGGGGTGTTTCGTTTATAAAAGTATTTGCATGTCCCTAAATGTAATATCGTTATACATTGGGTTAGCATGCAGTTTTTACGTTGGCGAGCACAAGGTACTAAAATGGTTGCTCAGGTAATAAAAGGCAGAGTGGACGCCAGAGAGTGCTGCGCTGACACATTTTCAATATAAAATTTTCAAATTGTGGCATTGACACGTTCTGAAAATTCTACACCTAATCTCGCTTTTAGTATTTTCATGTGTTAAGCTAAATTGAAAATTTTGCAGTTATTCTAACTCATTGCTTAAAGTTATTATAAAAAAAATATCATGGACTTCTCACATTAATTTTCTTAAAGATGCGAGAGTTAGAATGGATAATTATAATAGGAAATGGATAGTTTCATATAATACGAGAGAAAAATCTATAATCCTATTGTTGGTACGTAGTATCAATCAGTAGAGCTGTTCAAAGGCCATTGTCTGCCGCAACCACTATACATTTTATTATATTTTATTGGGATAAACAGAGACTATGTTCCGAAACATTAAGTTTTTTTTTTCTAAGGCTTTCTCTCCAACACTTGTAAAAAGTTATACATGAAAGTTGATTCCAGGTACTTTTAATTTCATATAAACTGTTTGGTTGGTGTATTACTGTATTCGTGTCGTAACTAGCAAAGTGTAAAGCTTGTCCCACTTTTTAACATTTTATTAATAATCACTTTTGAGAATTTGCTTCTGTTTAGGTACACTCATAATCCACCTTTGTTTTTAAGGTTTCATTAAACAAGATGACCTTGACATTTTATATTGTTTTGTGACTAAAACTAATAAAACTTGGTCCCTGTATGACGATATTTGTGTGGGATGTATATTTGACCGTTCAAATGACTGTTTTATTACAGGGTTTGTATGCCATACGTATGAATAACAGTTCTAGGAATAAATGGTATTATTTCTTTGAAGAGCTTCATAGTTTTACCTCGTATATACCAGCATAGCCGTGACCTCTGTAGCCCGTTAATCCTCAAGGGAAGTGAACTAACGAAGCTGTACAAAATCTTTCACAATTATACAAAGTTTTTCACATTTTTCGTAAGCGTTTATATTATTTTAACTGCAGTTTTCCTGTAATAATTACTACTAAACTAAGATTGTGATTACAGTCCCGAAAGAAAAACCCTTTACTTAACCCGACCTCTAAAAATATTGATAAACTGTATCAGAATCCATCACAAAGTGTTACAATAAGATTGAATTTTCTGTGATCTATCTAAGATACCTCAACAGAGTTACTTATTCTTGTCAATCAACTTAAACCTATTGAAGTTTGTTGGTAAAGTTGTACATAATTCGACGGAATCACGAGGTAATCAATAAAAAATAATTTATTATAGCGACAAAATATGAAATCTTTTATCTTAGAGGTTTTTTTCATAATTTGTTTTACAAGTTTTAACCGTCATCAATCAACATCAGAGTTGTTAATAATATAGTCTTTCTTCAAAAAAGCGACTGCGCTTACTTTGATGAAAATCACCTTTTTTAATCCTCATTTGAAGAAATACTACACACCTAAATAATGAAATAATCCCACTTAAGGAGACAAAACTTCAAAAACCTTTTAAGTATATGAGTATAATTTATCATAAAACCATTTCCTTAAAAGCATTGACAGTTTTCTATTAATAATACGTAATATTTACATTATTTAGTTTGTTAATGAGATTCCAATTTAGTACGAGACTATTAGAAGCGATTAAAGCCTATTTCATGTTGGTTAATGAAAACGCTTCAATGAGCTGACTTTGGGTTGAATAAATATTAATTCTAATCCTTTATGTACCTTTAGATAAGTGTCATTGTCGTTTAGTAGAACTCTACTGCAGAGTTTCAAGTTACTTTGAACCTACAATGTTGAATTGGATTGATTGATTTATTACAAGAACTTTTGTATTCCAACCTAACCCACTACTGCAACTTCTATAAGCCAGGATTACCGAGTGAAATAAAATGAAATTAAATCTCGTTTATTCGTCTAAGTTACAAAGAAACACTTATGAAAGTCTCAAGTTAAGAGTGTAACAGGTTATCCGAAAAGTAGTGTCAGCAAATTTGCCTATTGCGGGTCCCAGGAAATGTTTAACCTTTCTTAGAACCTGTAACGAAGTTAATTAGAATATTAAATTTAAATACCCACTTACTACATTCCTCCCATAGCAAAGCGGGAGCTGGGTTGGGTAGAGGATAATTTCTTTCCAAACATATGCTATGGAATCCGATATTTTATGATTAAATTTATATAGACTGCTGAAAAAGTGGTTGCGGGTTTAAAGCATTTTTTTAAATATTTGTGAGACGAAATAATTGTTAGACTACGTGTATGTTAAATCTAACAATACAAAAAAGTAAAACTATTCTCAGCATTTACAAAAGGTGTGTTAAAACAGATCAATGATATCTAAAATAGCTCAACAAAGCGTGTTCAAGTACTCGCATCCTTTGTAGCTAGTATTAAGCTTAAGCAACACCCACTTGAAACAGAAATTAGATGCTCGAACATACATACCCTTGGAATGCAACGAGCAATTACTTACTTACATTATATAAACTATCTCGGTGGTCCAACGCTAGTGTATACGACACGACTACTGTGTGAGAGAATTTCAGATCGAACCCCTAGATCGTTATTGGATTTTAAGGCGTGAAAATCTCAGATTAAAGAGGAGGGGGGAGCAGGTTTCTAGAAGTTAAACAGAATCTTTTCGAATTCTTGGCTGTTCTGATTTAATTTACACTTCAGCAGTATACCGTAGGACCTCCATCCGCAAAGTTGAAAGATGATCAGAGGATCGCGCTCGATACAAGCTGGATGGGACCAATCCTATTAGCAGTCTCTTGGGGAACCCTATGTCCATATATCCAACAGTGGAAGTCTTGAGGCTGATATTATTACTATTTTTGTGGGTTAGATGCCATGAGCGGCTTCTCTTCTAATTCGACCAGTTGTACAATAGACCAGTAGGCACTGGTCTATTGTACAACCCACATACACTTAGAATTTCTTCTAGAGTATGATGGTTTCCTTACAATGTATTCCTTCACCGTCAGCAGATGGTAAGTCACTTGACTAGTACATATAAATTTCACAAAGTGAAATTCACATTGGTACTGTTGGACTGGTTGGAAACGAAATCGTACCTCATGATTTGCATGCCATCGCTTCTTGAGGCTGATATAATATATATATACATATATATGATAATAAGTGTATCTCTGCTTACATCTTGGATGAAAATTGCGTGACGTTAAAAAAATATCACTAAAAATATTGCCACTATTTTTCCTCGACTAATTAGATATTTTAACTTAATCCAGTTGCGAAGGGGTTTGTGAATATTAAGTATGATACCTACGGAATTTAAAACACCTAGATAAATTAATATCGTGCTCCGTATTTTAATAAAAATGTTGATGACATTTTTGAAGCAATAATTCTATGGGGAAATTTGTATTCTGAACTGGCTGGTTATTGTTATTGTTCGTAGAAATTGCCTCATTTAACAAATAAAACTTATATTATAGGTTCGCAGCTATGTCTTAGAATGGTTATTCATTTCCGAGTATTGTCCATTTGGGAACTTAGACTCGCGCGTTATCGTTCTATTTATATCACACAAATTACAACTAAATTTGTACATATTAGTATTGAACTCGTAACGAAAACTTCTATTAACAATTTTCAAACTGAAAATTCTGTCGTAAACATTCCAATTATACTGAATGGTGCAAACTAGTGTCAAGATTTTGTGGTGAGCATGGGCTCTTTGATGATACTGACATTTATAAACTTCAAATTTTAGTTACCAAATAGTAATATAAATGATATTAAGTATATAAATGGTATGTGTGTGGTAATGTGTGTGGTAATGTGTGTGGTATATATTAATGATATAAATGGTAGTAATATAAACCAAAGGTTTTCTATATAGTCTCTTTAGTTTCTCTAGGTTGATATTTGTAAGTTTTTATAATTATGAAATATTATTATATTAAAATATTAACAATCTGCTTGATTCGCACTGATGCTATTTAGAATGAAAAAAGATCGTTATTCCCATACGCGTATGCGCGCCCTCTTTAATATTATTTAGGCGAAAGTTTATGTGTAAGTATGTTTGTTACTTCTTCACACTCAAATGGCTCAACCAATTTTGATAAAAATTGGTGTAGAGGTAGCTGATACTTAAGCTTTTTTTTAAATCACGGGAAAGAAAATTCTAGACAATTGTTAATTATTCAAATATTTGAGACAATTTAATATTTTTCATAAATAATAATAATTAATTTCATAATATTAATTTTAATAAGTAATAATAATTTATTTCTCTCATAAGGTACAAGAAATGCACAGCCGAAAAATACAAATTAAATATTATAAAGTGTTTTACCTTAATGAAAGATGGAGTCTGTACTAGAACTTTACTAGAAGACACTTATTATAATACTTTAATTAAAACAATAATTTTATCTAAATAAACGAAGTTAGTAATTTTGTACCTTCATTATGATTGTAAACAGTTTAGAACGTGTGCGAGAAGAAGGATAATAGTGAGAATGTGTGTGAGATGCGGTAAATGACGTAAACATAATATATTGTGCACAGCTGTTTAGATTTAAATGGTACTTACCAATATATTAAAGAGCCTATATATATTTAAATTTGACACTTCATCATCATCATAATCATCATCATACCCGGCCGCAGGACGTCCACTGCCAGTCCACCAGGCCTTAGCTAGGTGGATTTGATAACGATCGATACATTAATAGATAGTCGATTACTTAGACCTAGATTGCGAACATAAGTACCCCGAACTCAGGCTATGATTAATAAACTAATCACAAGTTTACGATTATTAAAAAGGTTCGTCGTCTAGATAGTTCACAACATAAATATCGGTTTACGGTCGACAACGACACTATGTGATATAAAAATAAATCTACAGGTGTCTAGTAAGCTGGTTGACAGATCTGAATAAAAGTTTTGTAGCTAGAAATGTTTATGCATGTGTATATCAAAGGATTCTGTTTGAACAACTTAATCTTTTGATATACTAAAATAGATACTGTATTTGTGGATGTGATATTGAACAATAAATTGATCGAAATAAAAACACCTTTTTGTTGACACTATCTATACTGCACGTATAATAAGGTTTTAGGCAGTCACTGACTGACTTTTTAACGCGTTGTGTATTAAGGGTCTAATCTAATCTCCTTAAAGGAGGCTCTATCTGCTGGTCAAACATGTTAGGCATTCAAAGCCGTCATGCAAACTTCAACGTAATTTAATGAAACTGTGTTTTCCCATACATACTTAGGCTTGTAAATAAGATGTAACTGTCATGCATGCTTCTATAGGCAGCATAAAGCCCATAATACACAGCGCGATAGTCAATTATTGCGCGTTTTTATATATTCTTAATAAGAATATACTTAACTACATTTAAACCAATTTAGGTCTATCTGCCGTATTCAGAGAAGTTACTTAACTTTAAAATGTATTTAGTAAAAACGTGTAATACTTAAACAAGTAGATACGCCTAAAGACGATTATTCAATGAAAAAATTGTGTTAATGACAGATTACGTAACACACACACGAGTTTTTAAAAATATAAATAACACAAAGCTCACTAAATTTATGAATGTTGTGTTTACCTATAAGAAACTCAACATTCAGATCTAAGTATATACTAAAATGTGTGTATTCATGATTAATGTTATTGTTAAGTTGTTGGTGAACCAAATTAACAAATAAATAAAGTATAACAAATAAACACATAGCAAATATTTAATGTATTTTGTTATCAATAAACATGCTTGACCTCTCCAACAGTTTCATTTAAGATAAATAATAGATAGGAATATAATAAATATTTATTACATAATAAATATTTTGAGGAAGAATGACCCCTCACTCTTAACAGTTCACTGAGTAAGTCATTACATACGATATGGGACTTTATTTCCATTTTCCGCTCACAAATCTGACAATCTGACATATATGTATAATATAATCTCTGTTCGATGTAATTACTGTAATTTTCTGCTACTTATAGTAAATGTTTACCTTTAACATCGTCATTGAGTTTAATTTATCGTAAATGTTTAACTTTAAACATGTTTAAAACATCGTCATTGAGTTTAATTTATCGTAGATGTTTAACTTTAAACATGTTTTAAACATCGTCATTGAGTTTAATACCTCAATTAGAACAAACTCTTATAAAACATAATCGCTACAAGAATTGTGTTCTAACTTAGAAATTGTTGGATTATTTTTCCAGTTCCATTGGATTAATTTCGCACGCAACACAAATCTCGAAGTTTTAACTTAGCGGTGTATTTATTTCTTGCTTACATGTTGTTGTCGTGAGAAGCATTTTTAAAATTGGTTGTTTTTAACTATGTATATGTATAAATACATAAACAACCGCTAAACGCCCACTGCTGGGCACGGTACTCCTTCAAAGAATGTAGAGGGAATTTGGCCTACTATACCACGCTGGTCAGACGGATTGGTGTAGGGTTTATTTCGAATTTTCCTTTTCTTGCAGTGCTCTTGTCTACATATTTTTTTTTTTTATTTAGTTACAAACAGTCAATATATATTTTTATAAAGATATAACATATTAACTTAAACTAGACAATAAAGTTTCCTGTATTGATGTTCTTGTATTACAACAAAGACCCAACCAGATCACCTTCGGCAAGAAAGCTGCAAGTGATCTATAAGGTTACTAGTCACCTTTTACGACACCCACGGGTTGAGATGGGGTAGTGACCTTGTGTATTCTTAATCCGTTACTACACGGAATAGAGACGTCACTACTCGTAAATTGCATCAAGTATTTTATTACAATCACATCGCAGTGGCGTAAATTAAGTGAGGCTTATGTCCAGCAGTGGACGTCGTAGGGTTGATATGATGATGATGACAGTATTTTCTAAATTAAATTATTGTCGAAGTTACGAGTATTAGATTAAGTTAAAATTACCTTTAAATTATATATTCATAAAACATGACAATATATTATACTAGACATATAAACTAACTTATAACTGTATTATCTAGTCCTTTCATTAGCAACGGTCAGGTAACTCGATTACACTGATTGTTTGCTGCTTTCATTCAACTCCTACTGTAGAACTGATTATTGAATATATTACTTAAATATATTATTATCAATTAAAAACAGACTTTGGCCGCGCGAACGGTACGGTATCATTGTCAAATTTGGTCATGAAATGTCATGACCAAATTTAGATAAAGAAGAGATAAAGAAAGACAAATGTTTATTGTGTACAGCTCAATTCAAAGCAATGCACAATTTTGAAAATAAAAAGGAACAAATTAAAACATAAATATTAAAAAAAAAGAAAATAAATTGACAATAATATAATCTGTGGTGGGCCGGTGGCTCTGTAATCGACAGATGACGTTAGATACTTCTTTATCTTATTTTATTGAAGAAAACATAATATGTACAAAAGAAAAATATGTAGACTATTTTGAAATATATATTTCTTATATCGCGATCATGTGTAAGCCCCGTACTAATGCAAGACGGTAAACTAGGAGATATTTGAACTGTTCCCTCGTGCAAGCCATTGTCTCATGATAGGTTAGCCGGCAAAGTGATATATTCCTAAGAATCAAGCCGTTGATCACGGCTGCCGACTAAATTCGTTTTATCAACTTCTTAGTTTCATAAATTCAGATGCCAGGGCTTGCGATAAGCCTAAAAAAGGCCTCAAGAAGAATGTGGGCCAATTCGGTATTTAGCCAAAGAGTACCTATCGGATAAAGTAATACGCGATCAGCTCCTTATTTAAACCCCTCGAATTGCTGAACCCAATTGAATTAGGTTAATGCAATCCATGACAGGCAGTGATTATGTGCCACACATTGTGTGGAACTTTTAAACTTCCTGTTAAGTAAATTAGTTTTTTACGCATTATTATTCAACGTAATGGTGCCCTAACGAAAGTATAATGCTGTGAAAGATACTACTGTGGACGTCACGCCTAATTTGTCTTTTAAACTAATTAATTAAAGTATTTTTTCTTTAGTATCTATACAATAACTTTAATGACTGACCTGTTGGTTTAGTGGTTAGTGACTCTGACTGCTAAGCCGGACGTCGTAAGTTCGATGCCCACCCAAGACTAATCTTTGTGTGATGATCATGATTGTTTGTTCTGTGTCTGGGTGTAATTTATCTATAATATGTAGGTATTTACAAAAAAAAATGTGTTTAAGTAGTATATCAGTTGTTTGGTATCCATAACACAAGCTAATATAATTGCTTATTTGGGACTAGATGGTGCTGTGTGAATGTAGAAAAAAAATGTGTAATGTGTGTAATGATGATAATTGTGAAAAACAATCAACAAACACGAAAATAAATATAACAATATAAATCGTTGGCTATTTACAATAAGGAGGTTACAGCCCCCAATTAATATTGTACAACATATGAACACATAAATTGTCGGAGTTGCGTGAACGCCTATTAATTTGACATCTATTTTGAAAGAGATTCATTGCGCTTCAAACGTTGTTGTGGGTACAGTACGATGTTTTAATCTGAACATCCAATTTAGATTGTATATTTTTTTAGCTCACAGTATCCTAGTCTTTCCTGCCAATACGAGTAGGACCTACTCGGAATCTCGATATTCTGTCTTTCAATTGATTGAAAATATGGTTGCTATCATTTGAAACTTTTGACAACAATATCAAAGTCGACAAAGTCGAATGTCAAGTAGGCCTGTCTTATCCCACTACAGATACTAGGAAAGAAGAAGAAGAAAGCGTATTATCCCCGTGTCTTCTTATCTTCTTATCAAATTCTCAACATCTACCTCTGATGCCTGACATTTACCCGATTAAAGTCAACATAGTTGCTGGCTGAATCACCGTGGTGTATATTGGCTATTTACCCATTTGCACAATAAAAACACGATGCTTTGTAGGTAGCATAACCTGCAAAGTTAACCCTAACATTATAGACACAGGTATTGTTATTCATATAAACTGCGGTTGCAAGTTGAATACCTACGTACGTACGTTGTACGTTGCGTTTTGTTTCTGAGCACTACTATATTTACCTCGTAGCGCACCATCGTATTGACGCAAATATGATTAAAACTCGCCAATGAATCCGTTTCGACGCTTAAGCCAAAGTGCCGGGAGTTTAACGACCGCTGATTTTAATTACTTACGACGTCAATTTCTTCTACTGTAAAGCTATAATAATAATATTCTTTAAATAATGCGTAAAATGTTTTCTGAAAATTCATGTAATGAAGACGTTTTCATATATCTGAAGCTATTTCTATAAGCTCTACATCATATTGACGTTAAACAGGTAAAAAAAATTCCTTCCTTTTAATGTCCCACTACATACACACACGGCAAGGAGTCTCCTGTCCTATACCAAAAGGGCTGCTGAGAGGGTTTAGGCCATAACAACAAAAATTATAACTGTTCCATTTATAAAAATAATATATTATGTAATACATATATTCTAAAATAACATCTAAACTAAATAATATTGTATGCTATATAATAATATAAACTATATGTCATTTCAGAATATAATAGATACTCGACTACGTCTTATAATAAAGAGCTTCTCCATCTGTGCCAACACTCGTTACTCATAGCCTTTCATTTATAAAATGAATCCTCTGTGTACCCACCAGTTGAATCCACAGTCCGACCGAGTTTAACTAACTGACCTCTACGAGGCTACGCCGTAGCACCGCGTAGCAGACCCACGTAGCTATTTTGTAGCTTGCTTAGAAAATGGAATTAGTCAGGTGAACCGTGAAGATGATTTTAATAAGCTGTAACTGATATTAATTTTCATGTGAAAATAAGGTTAAGAGGGTGACAAGGAAATAAGTTTAAACGTGAGACGAAACAAGTTTTAATATAATAATATAATATTCTACCAAATTCACACAGCGCCATCTAGTCCTAAATTAAGCAATTATATTTGCTTGTGTTTTGGGTACTAAACAACTGATACTGCTTAAATACATTTTTTTTAAATACATACATATTATAGATAAATTACACCCAGACACAGAACAAACCTTTATGCTCATCACACAAGGATTTGTCCTGGGTGGGGATCGAACCCACGACCTCCGGCTTAGCAGTCAGGGTCACTAACCACTAGACCAACAGGTCAATCAAGTTTTATTAAACCAGTTTAATATTTATTCTAAGTTAGAGTTTAACTACACAACGTGTTGTCAAATTATTTACACAATATGTATGTTTAATACATGTTTATTTTTCGTGACACGTTCAACAACTTTTTGCTCCGAAATATGTTTCAATAAAACTCTAATAAGTCCAATTTTCTCGGCGAAACTTTGAACTTTCACGAATTTGTTAAATAATAACAGTTATTTTCCCTTGGGAGTTATAATATTCATCAAATCGAAGACTTTAACGTATTTAAAGTAACAGGCGTAAATTCAATTCTTTGAAGTAAATAAGATTCAAATTGAAGCATGTCATTGTTGTTGACCATTCTAGCCTCAATCGAATCACGCTTTATTATTTTCAATTCCGCGTGTATTTCCCACTTAAATTATTATTGATATTGAGTGACAAACCCGCTTACTAAAACTCAATTTTCTCGAACTTGTATTGAATACTTGTAATAAAAGCCATGTTGGCTGAATGGATAAGGAACCGGCGTGCAAATCACGCGGTTCAAGTTCGATCCCGACTGCCAGTACCAATGTGGATTCCGCTTTGTGGAATTTATATGTACTAGTAGTATGTACTAGAACAAACCTTTATGTTCATCACACAAAGATTTGTCCTGGGTGGGGATCGAACCCACTACCTCCGGCTTAGCAGTCAGGGTCACTAACCACTAGACCAACAGGCCAGTCATAAAATACTCGTGTGCATAAAATAATATTATTTCACAACAGTGTAAAAATGTGTAAAACTGAATGTAAAATATGCAGCAGTCAATTCGTCTGCAGCATTACGTGTGCAGTTTAGCAATGGTAAAGAGTTGTGCCTTGTTGTCGATAATAAAACTCAGTTTTATGGTGAAATTATGCGTTCTTGTCCCCAACTGGGCGGTAGTAAACTTAGTTTACTGTTTCATTGATGCTCAGACATTTCAAACGATGGCTATATGCATCCCAATATGCACTTAAAAAGCTTTTACACGAAACGCACTATTTCATTATCATAAAAAAATGTGATGTACCTTTTGGTCGGGAATTAGGTCACTTATTTGGGTATTATGGGGGTTTGAAATTGAGCTCTAAAATCAGAGGGATAAATGCTATTTTTCTATTCTAAATTTACTTTATTTTTGTGTTATATAATAACAAAATTTATTTTCTAAGCCAATTTATGGATTTGCCAAAGTAATCACGAATGAAAGCTAATATCGCATTAGATTCGGTTTTTTTTAAGTTGGAAATGCCATATTTTTGTAAAACATCGAGATTTTTAAGTAATTTATACTTATTACATTTCAATATAATATTTTGTCTTCAATATTCTGCTTAGTAAAATACGCAGTTTTGGTAACAACCATTCAGTTTGCAATCAGTTTTACGTAACCTTGCTAATGAATTACGTAAAATTTCTTCAAATGTATCGTAAATTTGACAAAGTATTGACCTTAAATCCTATTTAAAGGGTTACTGAATAACTCGAAGATTAAAAAAGTAAAGTTTTTCTGTCAGTTCAAATTCTTGGACGGCCGGAAAATTATGAGTCAGAAACTTTTCAAAACAAAATTACGTTGGGTAACAGTTTTCTTACTTTTTACGTTGCTTGTTTTCTGAGCTGTTAGCTTGAATTTATTTTGTTTAACTTAGATGTTGTGGCGTGGATTAAACAATAAAATATTATGCAAAGTTCATTTATCTAAAACGACTTTATTATGATTACTGCATAACGCTGATGAGTTTATACAGTTAATGTGGGTTTTGAACATACGTAGAATCTTTCATTAACCTTTCAAAGATTATCACAGCTAAATTCATATTTCGGTGACGGTAAAACGGCTTGGCAAAAAGTCTCAGGTTCGATTCAGGACTCAAGTAAATGGAGATCTGCCCCATTGACCAAACATAACTAGTGGATTGTGGCTATATGTCTACCCTTTTAGGAAAAAAAGGCCTATTCTATGTACATATATGTAATTTTATTAAAAAAACTATGGCAGTCTGAATATAATTTAACAATTTACAAAATTACTTCAATGTCCCATTTGTAATTAAGGATAACAGAACACAATCAATGACTTTTTATTGACAGTATATTGAAGTAATAATACATGTATAATTTCTATTATACACGTCCAAATACGTAAAAGGTACATTACACGCGAGAAATCAAAAAGCCTTTATTGACATAATGGAAGCTTCTAGAAAACGTTTAACTAGCCGAAGACACACGTACTGTAGGGTCATTAGATCGAACTCCATTGTTCGACGACACAGTTCCATTCAGTGTACGGAGAGATTTTAAGAGGACCTATAAAGGCTTCAACAAAAGAGGTCCACACTTGACTATTACTAGGAGGATAACGAGAGCCGTGTTCGGCAAACAGCTTTGTCGTTTGTGGCCGACTAATTACAGCCAACGGCTTCGTCTGTTGGTTTTGTGTAGCGTGTCCTATTCGATACTGTCCCATTGTGATATTGGGTTGCCGTAACATTAAACATGTTGAAGCCCAAAAACGTAATTCTTGGTAAAATAAAGCTTTCTTTCAAGAGAAACATGAACTTTACTGAAACGAGAACAGATTAATTATTAGAATTGTATCTGGGATTATTATTGTATATGAGTATATTATTAAAACTTATTGCACTAAATAAAAAAATATGAAAATCCCACAATATTTTTTGTGTATGCTGAAAAGGGCATCAATTTTTATAATTTATTTGGCCGAATGTTAGCTATCTAGCAGTGCATAAATTTCTCTTATAATAGAGTAGCAGTGCATTGGTATGTAATAATTCTAGTGTATGCATCCTCCCTTGGACGGCATGAGAATTGCTTTGCAAAACGTAAATACCGCTTTATTTCATGTCACTGCGAGCTTTATATTAATATCGTAACATGTATTTTTTTTTATTTGAAAAGAGCAAGCAAAAAAGTATTTTTTACATATCCATTTCTTACAAATAATAATAAAAACTTTTTTATTTACATATACAATGTAGGGGTTCTTAACTTATTATTTGAGGCCTCCTTTTAAATATCATAATACCGGCAAATACGCGTCATACTTATACGATAGTAGCCAAATAAAATTACTGAAAACATTTTGAGTATTTGAATCGGAGAAATTGGTACATTGCATCCCAATGGAAGACTTGACAAACGCAATGTTTAGAGGCGTACACGTATGAATCATCATCAACATCAGCAAACCTTTATTGTCTCACTGCTGGGCTCTGGTCTCCTCTCCTCTATCTAGATAACTGAGAGGGTTTAGGCCATAATCCTCACACACTGGCTTAGTGCGGGTTGGTGTTTCAGACATTCACTTAGAATTTTTTCTAGGGTATACGGTTTTCCTCACTATGTTTTCTTTAACCCTTAGCAGATCATAAGTAACTTGAATAGAACATATAAATTCAACAAAAAGAAATAAACATTGGTACTGCCGCGCTGACCAGAATCGAACTCGTACCACATGATTTGCATGCCCCGGTCACTTATCCATTCGGCCACTACATCTACATTATAAATAAACACGTATGAACGGACACTCTTTATCACACATGCATGAAAAGTTACATACGTTCAAACAGGACCTATTTCTATTATACAAGTTGGATGTTGTCACTTGAGGTGTGTATGCAAGTTGTTTGCGAGTGATTGTGTCACAATGATCGATTTGCGGCGGGCGTCAATATGCGTCAATCTTCACCGTTCCATCATTGTTGTGGTCGCCAACTCCGACGTGACACGTCCGTTGTGGTGACGTGACGGTACCGGGTTATGTAGCTCCTTTTTAAATTGCGTTTTTTTACAAGCCCTTTGAGCTATTTTAACGCTTTAGGTCCTGTTTCACCACTAGAAAGCATCTGCTGGCAAAATACTTACTTGCTTTTTCGAAAAAAAGCCTTTTCAAAACTTAGTTGGACCATATTTTGTTTTAGCATAAAATCTGTCTGTTGTCTATCGGTGGTGAAACATGACCAAGTTGCGTGTATTAGACATCACGCTTCTATAAAAAAATAGATGCAATTCGGCTAAAAAAATATTTTTATTTTTAACAAAGCATTCATTATGACCCTGATTCCCATCATGATGCCCTTAAACGAAAAGTTTGCAAATTAAACTTTGCCCAAAAAATACATTGTTGAGAAATCAAACGAAATTGTAAAAAGGTATAAATTGCATAACTTTTTGTTATTCCAGTAGCTTTTAATTGACAACAAAAAGTTTAGTAGACATAATAGTACGTCAAAAGTAAAATTAAACAGCAAGTAACTAACAATAAATTGGAAAAATTTTTGACTACCCATAAATTCTTAGAAATAATAAAACAATACACATTCTGTTTGAAATCCTATTCAAAGGATTTATATTCGATAGTAGGAGTTATAATCGTTTACAGAATACACTGTTAAAAGAAAATATTGTAGCTGACAAACAATTTCCACTATGTTTATTTTCCATCACAGTGTGTCAATGGCCGATCGCACAAGCCTATGCCCACGCATCGAAAGTAGCTGTGTTTGACGTGCCCGCTAAACCTATTTTACAACAACTGGAAAGGGCAAAACATTACGTAATATCCAAGCAACTAGTATCGATGATCTTTTATATAAAATTCACCATTTCTCGGAACTGTTTTACTAAAACATTTGTTTATATATATCTCAATTGGCATGTTATTAAGAGCCTGTGAGTTGTGACGTGCCGTCGTCCAAATTTACCGGCCTACTGACAATCGGTAAATTCACCCTACTCCACAATGAAATTGTTTCTAGTTATTAACAATTAATCCTCATTGGTATGTCTTGACCTTTATTGATTTGACATTTTGAAGCTTGGAATTTAATTAATTAATTATTTAAATATACCCACGTCTGCGTACGCCTTAAGAATGTATAAATGAATTCGATGTTCAAAATTATAACACTGTGTACCTCTAATCGATGTCTTTAACGATATAATAATGATAAATCGTTTTCGATTCATGTTTTTCTTTAGAGTACTTAACAACAGCATTTATATAACACGAATTTAAAAACATTTCTTGTTTAAAATATGTATAATATAGGGTTTATATTTAGATATTGTGAGAGGAGGGATGTCATTGTCGCCGAGCGTCTCATTAGTGCTTATGAATAATCTACGATATTTCAAGTCTAAGTGACGTGTTCACAACACGACACTTTCCACACAAAAGAAAGCTTTTCTCAGAGAGAAATTGACCGTTATTTTTTATAATCTGAGGAGAAAAGCAAAGAATGCGCTCTAAGTAAATTTTCCTATCAAAGTATTATTGAGGATAAAGGCTGAAAATATTAGAATTTGACGGCTATTCATTTTATATTGACGTGTTGCGTCACCAAGTAAAGTTGCCGAACTTTTAAATTGGCTAAGACGATTCATATATTTTAAGAGAAATTTAAGTGATTCAATTTGATCGTGATTTTAACAGTAGGATATTCTAAGAGAATGGATATAGAGAAAACATATATGATTTGTGATTTCGTGAAAGAAATGTTGCAAGTATTGATCTTTTCTCTATAAGAAACCTTTATTTATAGAAAACCGTTTCGGTTTAATACGAAAGTATAGCGTGTTGGTAAAGGAACGTTGACTTATTGTTCGACGTCATCCGGACTCCTACACGACCGCTTGTTACGCCTCTTGAATAACGCACCAAAAGGAAATTTAATTTTATCACATAAACCCTATTTTTACCTCTCTCATATACGTGATATATTTCATACAGCGTCAGGTAGAATCGCACTGATTACCCACTTCAGAAACAATCAAATATGTATGTAAGCAAATAAGGGTACACTTTATTTTGTTTCCAAATTTAAAATCAGGTTGAGGCATCCAAAATGTCGTACATGTATGCAATATGATATGATGAAAGGATTTATGTAAATCAATGCTCGCCTACCTTAATAAGAAATATGAAACCGCAGTAAAAATGATATAAAAATATAACGATATAAAATTTTAACAAAAATGGAATCAGTTGGAATGGTAACAAAGTTTAGTTTGCACAGAAATGACTTCGTTAAAACTTTGTCTACAATTTTCTGGCAATTAGTCTAGTTTTATTTGTTACGCATTAAGCCTTTTCCTACTTAGAATTTATGCTGTGAGAGTTTTTAAAATTGTGGAGGGTAATGTTCCTCAAACTGGAGAGTGCTCAACCGTTCTTATTAAAATTTATGTTGCTTATTTACGGATTTTGTAAAGGCTCTTTAAAAGTGAAGGACCTGTTATTTGCTGAAGTAAACGTAGTTTACGTGCATTCTACAAATAACATACATTGTAACAAGGTCGGAGTACTTCACGGCAGCGACAGTCCGGTACGGGATACAATCCGCAAAACAAATAGGTCTTCAACAAATTAGATCAAGATAGTCACGTTTGATTCACACAGATTAGTTGGTGACCCACTGTAGTTCTAACTCGCTTAATACTTATGAATATTCAATCCGTAAATTGGAATTAAAGCTGACATTTTGAATAGACAACGCTTAACTGTCAGAATAGGCTCTTTTATTGTTGAAAACAACTTGATTTACATTTTAATGTGATTTATTGATGACGTAATTTAGGAGTTGAATATATTTTAATAGATATATTTACATCGAAAATTTGTATTATTTTACACATTCAGTTTTCATAGAAATTAAAATTAAATGGCTTCAATTTATGAGAGATGTTCATAAATTACTTATAATTACGGGTGTATTTTTATACCTTCAGATATATGCTAAAGATGAATACATAATCCTTAATATGAAGGAGAATTTTATTGTTAACAAGTTTCTAACACCTACTTGTAATCATAATGTGAATTACTAACTACACGAAATCGCTGTGAAGTTCAGTTGAACTTGAACCTAAAAATTAAGTTCACACCGCAAAGTGTCGAAATTTGAAAGTCTTACGAGTAAAATTATTATTAGAATTTGAGGCTTAATAAGTAACATTGTAAGTATAGAGTGAATTGTGATGAAACTTCAGCTAAAAGTGGAAATATGTGGTAATAGAGTGGGAAACAACTCGTACGAGAGTACGTATTAGAGGCAATGTCGAGGGTCCTTGTGTTTGACCGAAACCGAACTCGAAATTGGTTGATCTGGGATTTGTCGGGTGTCCATATTAATCCTCCATTCGTTCGTACCTTCCATAGTTTGATTAAGATAGAAAGGTCACTAATCTAAATGTAATCCGAATTTAAACGTGTGGTATTGTTGGTACCCGGAGTTATGAACTAAAATTTCTATAGGAAACGCCTTATATTAGATATTAATATAAATTTCAAATGAACTTACAGGTCATCGTATCATGTTAGTAAAATTATAAACTATTCTGTCCATTTTATAGACAATAGTCATAATCTTATAAAAACATAAATATATTTGAAATATAAACAATATTTAAAAGAGATGCTGCAACCCTATTTGGTAATATCGTGCTGCAGAAAATCTATAACGCTGTGGATATATGCTATTATTTATATGCCTGTGAAAAAATATTCTTATTTTATTGTGTTATTATTATTTTTACAGCTCATTATATAAGAGATTAACTAGTGTTTGTATTTTCGGCGTTCAAAGATTGCCAATTTATAAACTTTTATCGTAATACTGTACACGTTTTGATTTGAATATAATAATATCAATCTGTAAAGCTTAAGCAGTCAATATTTGAATTGTTTACGCTGAACGCGACTGGAATATATTAGGGGGTGTAAAGTGAAAAACATAAACAGATAGGCTGTTAAATATAGTGATTTTCCGTATTACGAACTTCTCAAGGACTTTGATAATGTGTACATATGACGCAAGACTTCGCATACATCGAGAGGATTATGATGTCTTGAGTTTGCATATTTTCAATTACAAACAGTGAGTGGCGTCTCATTCAGTGTTTTTATGAACAATATTCCGTCAGCAGTATTCTACCAACCGTCCTTAATAGAATTACATCATTATACGTATTTTGCTGAACAATAGCCGTTGAAGGTTCACGGAATCTTCGAGTTAAATTGATTAAGTTGATTTTCTAATGCCCAATGACAAAGGTAATTTTAATACTACAATTACGGGTGAAAAGTTTGGCTTTTTAAGAGATATTATATCAAAATATTTTTGAAACATCAAAGAAATAAATTTAAATGTTAATGGACAAAAGTATTGGAAAAAATTAATTACCATTGAAATTATTCCATTTCCATTACTTTGTCACTTTTTAAAACAAAGGACTTAAATGAAAGTTAATTTTCGGTATTTAATAATATTTATTAATAATTACTTATGTAAGCGTAACACTTCAGAACTGCTGCACTTATTTTGGCTTATTTTTTTTTTTTGGGTAATCCACAAGACACATCAAAGCTCCCAAGCCAACCGGGGTTGGATTGCTAGTTGTATAATTGTATATATTATTATCTAAACATTTATCATCTTGAGTCGATAAAGAAGAAAGGAAAGAAACTCAATGTTATTATGATTATCTTTTATTTTATTTAATATCATTACATAAACCAGTTTCGGTTTTTCCGTACACCGGGATTCATGATCTTACACTCTTTTTTATCTAATAAGAATGTTAAATTAAATAAAAATATCTAATTACATACAATCATATATCAAATACCTAATCATATAATCATACAAACATCACTATCATAAAGGTATATTTCAGTCTAATCTCGTCATTAATAAGTCGAATAAACAAATTATGCTGCAAATACACTATCGTAACTACCTCTATAAGTAATATAATTTAAAACATGTCATTTGCATAATTAACATTAAATATCCAATGTTAGGAAATTGTGAGATGATGAAGAGATGAAATTCTGGCTGGTTGGTGTGAACGCGAAATCCTATGTACACATACATTAAATAGACCTTCTATTTAATGTATGTGTACATAGGATTTCGCGTTCACACCAACCAGCCAGACACACGTTTAACAGTTGGCCATAATTAGTTTCCCATTACAGTCCCGGACTTGACTTTATTAGGGCCGTACCTCGTTAAAGATTATTAGGTGTTAGCTTGTGGGCACATACTCTCATGAACTTTAAATACCGTAGAGAATATTATATTTACTCCCGTATCTTTCACGGTACGTTCATTTTTTGAGATGACGTCATACGCGCCCATTTAGACTTATATTCCAAATGTTTGTATTTCTGTGATTAGAGTATCAGTGTTTGTAGTACCATAAAATAAACGGAAAAGGCTATGTAGTAGATATTTTCAGTCCTGTGATAAATAAGTATTTTTTTATGGTATAATATGGTATAAACAATTGAAAAAAAAATAGGTAACTTACAGTGCAGCCTACCTTGGTAGAGTATAGGTATTATTTATCAAATTGATCATAATACGAGTATAATTATGGACATCCCAAAAACATATTTCCATAAATCCTTCTAGTAAATTTCTGTTGCTTCAGTTACGTAAACTGTTCTCCACATTTTATGTAAACAAAATCGTGGAAAGAGAAAGTTAACTATGTATATATTCACATTAATATTTCAGTATTTGTACAATTATATTTCTTCGTTCGTTTCGTTCTATAAGCGATACACATTTTACTTTCTTTGTCTCAAATTCGCGTGAGAAAGTTAGTACCTACTTAATACTTGCCTGTAGACCTATTTTTGAGAGCACTTAACCATAAAACTAATAACTTATGTTTTTTGTTTCAGTTTGCCTGACGGCATTAATATTATAAAAGTGAGTATCTTTGATATAAAACAGAATTATTTCATGTTAAAAACACATATATTAGCTTCTATGCGTGCTGCCCGTCTATTACAACAAGGGTCACAAATACGTGCTTTTACACATAAAAATATCAACAAAAATAATTTCATGCTTATGTCATTCTTTAGTGAAGAAAATAGGCGAACGTTGCAAAAGCTTTTTTGGAGATTGCTCACTGATTTTATCTAAGCGTAAGGACTCGATCTGATTACAACGATATTGAATATAGGTTAATAAAATTTGATTGCATGATAGTACCAAGCGCAATAAATAAGGGCTCGGGAGAAGATTATTGCCTCGCAGTGGTTAAAAGAATATGACCCAAATTCGAAAGAAAAAACATTTATATTTAATTGAATTGCACATGGGTATGTTAATAGTAGTTGAATAGTCCGATTATAAACTTTTAGCAATAACATTTAACAAGTCATATACATAAACTGAAGAACTAGCACCGAATTATTTAAATTACATTTAGGATTAATTCGGTTACTACAGACGCTATACATAATACTGAGGCCATAAATTATACCAGCCATTAATAATAATAATAATAATAATAGCCGTGAAAAAAGAAACATAATAATAATATTTTACCACATTTACACAAAGCCATCTAGTCCCAAATTAAACAATTATATTTGCTTGTGTTATGGGTACTAAACAACTGATATACTACTTAAATACATCTTTTTTTTGTAAATACATACATATTATAGATAAATTACACCCAGACACAGAACAAACCTTTATGCTCATCACACAAAGATTTGTCCTGGGTGGGGATCGAACCCACGACCTCCGGTTTAGCAGTCAGGGTCACTAACCACTAGACCCACAGGCCAGTCAAGCCATTAGTAACTAGTTTATACAAATAAGTTTTGTATTTAAATAATCTTTGATATAGTTTCGTACCGAATGCTACCGCATGACGCTGTTCAAATGTTTGTGTGATTAATACAAATAAAACGTTATTTATGGGACCAAACATAACTGGTGAAATGTGGGTGTGAAACACCTCTGCCTACCCCTTCGGGGAAAAAGGCGTCATGCTATGTTTATGTTTTATGTATAGATATTCGAAAAAGTACCTATCGACTCTTCAGACGAATTTAATACAGAGAATGTTACATAATCTGGTCTAGAAATTGAGTGTTCTTATCAACGCTGTATATTAACAAAGTGGCTCAATAGAATAGGGCTCCACTCAGTATCACTCATGGCAAGAAGCTGATGTTTGCCGACCCTGGCTTATGTAAACGACCTTAATAGCACACTTCAGTTTTCTTTTTGCCGCATCATTGGTTCATATGTACCATTATTTTGCGAAGCCTGGGTAGGCTGAATATGTTAGCCTTATTTAATATGGAAATCTGATGCTGCATAATGTTGGATCTTATTTTGTTTTCTTTTATATATAAAAAGTTGGTTCAACTGTTTATTGACGGTGCGTGCATTTTGTTTGTAACTCCTTCATCTTATTTCGGATTAATTTCGTTTAAAAAGATTGTAGGCTAGACTTTCTCTGAGACTCCTGAGTGTCATTGCTTGGTGTTTGCAAAGGTTTATCTTAGCTTACCGAAGTGAAGTGATGGGTGTGTCGTAGAGATGGACGCGATGATGTGAGTAGCCTATAAAACTCATTCTCACATTAAAAAATAAAATATCTTCATGACATCACAGTATAAGTTTAAAATAGTTATTCTAAATACAAAATATGTACTTTACCTAACTAATGTTCCTTGTATTATTTATTGTTACCTAAGATGTGTTTTGCAATAGATTAGCATTTAAAGTACGTAAAGGTATACAGAGGTTATTCGAAATTCAAAACCACGCGAGCTAAGCTAACGCTATAAATTATTGAGATTGTTTGTTATACAATTTTATTAAAGGAATACAAAGGTAGCCTTACACACACATCATGTTTAAATTTCATTTCGTTAAAGCATGAAATGGCTTTCAATTTTTCACTTTGAATAGAGTCAACATTCTGTCTGAATGGAATTTGTCCAGCAAATAGTTTTGCAAGTCTGAATGCGCCCGTATGTTGCGCTTAACTTTCTTGGTAGACAGCCAAATAAAATGCCTACGTTTGAAATTAAATTTCTATAAAAAAAACTTCGTGATATTTTAAGAGAGCTTTAAACTATAACTAATATATAAGCTTATAACTAATTGTACTACAACTAAATAATAATACCTGTGTAACATACATACCCGTTGGTAAGTGTTTCTATATATTTTTATTTAGGGTCCATAATTTATTTTTAGTCTAGAAATTAGCCAGACTTTTCTTTATCAGTATTATATATAGCAGATTAACATAATATACAGGTTTATTCTAACGTAAATAATCTATATCAGTGATATACGTTTCATTCACCACACATGTGTATAATTCGTAAATTCTCATTAATTCTCGTTGGACTCCGAAGCCGTTCAATTAGAGGCGTCTGTGTTGATTGGTCGTAGATAGAACGACGTATTGTGAACGACTCGTTTTACTGCGCCGTGCGTTTTATTGACGACAATATTATTCTTATTTCTGGTTTTACACCGTACGCTTGCTTAACACAGTTTATAAAAGCTAGCTTGGTTTGAAAGAAATCTCATTTATGTTACAAAGTTACTCTATGAAAGTCACAAGTTAAGAATGTAACAAAGGAGTGCCAGTCGATTTGCCTACGATCGGTTCACTGACAGAATATGAGAAGAACTGGTAAGAAACATTGTATATCTTACATTTTAGATCTTAATTTACTTTACCAACTTTTGTATAAATGGCTCTGCAACTGAGAAATTATAATATACAACTGTGACAAGTAAAAATACTGTTAAATTTCTGTCAAAGAAAGTTATGATACTTTTATGAATTCCATAATAATTTTTACCCGCGTTTCCAATGACCTTTTAAACGCGAAAAATATACATTATTATTCATATTATTATTTTACTCTTCCAATTATTCGAGAAACTTAAAAGAATTATATTTAATGGGCAAATAAGGTACTTCAAAGATTAAAAGAAAGGAAGTTTGAAGAACTCTTTGATACCTTATTCCATATAATGGTACACTTTGTTAAAAAATCAACTAAGACTTGTACCTTTGACATTGTATAATTTAATTACTACCTTTTTAAAGACAAAATTGGTTTACCAAATTGAATGATCAAAGGGTTCTTATTATATCTATCGTAACGAAAGAATTTTTCAATTACGGTTTCTTACAATTTTCTTTAAAGGATACTTGGCTGGAAATTTTATCAACTGTTCTAGGAAAAATAAAAAATAAATTGACCATAAATGTAGGTGGTGCTCTCCGGTAATAGCCTATTTGTTGGGAACCTCCTTTCTCAGACTTACATTGAAAAGCTGTTAATAGTCCTTGCAAGGTACACATTTCTTCTTCCAATTACCTCAAAGTTATTACTTATATAACAAAATAAATATTAATTTAGTTATCAACGCGCACCGAACTACTTGACAATTCAAATACTACAAATACCTAGTGTTTTTTTATATAGGGAGGTCGAATAGCATTTATTTATTTATTCAGCAATTAATGAATTAGACATACACATGACTAACATATTGTCATGTAATCAACCGTCTAATTGTAATAAGGTGTGAACAACTGAAAACACGCATATCTGGACGATAGCTGAAATACTCTGATATTACGTTTACAAATATAAATAATTTATTTCGATTTATATCTCTTAGATACTGACTAATACATGTTTTCGCTTGATTTCCTTTTGGTACTTCGGCTTATAGCAATCAAACACTAAACAATCTAGAGGTCTATTTTTCATTTGTTTTTTCTTAAAGACAACGCCCGTTTTCCTTTTCAGCGCTTGTGTTTTTATTGAGATTCTTGGTTCAATTTTGACTTTTTATTATTTTTTTTTTGTTTATTATGGCTAGATGTATTCTATATTTGGTTACTATGACCTAGACAAAGTTTTAATGTCCACTAAGAGTGTACTCTTACGTAATCTTCTAACTAACGCTTATAAAATATGGCTACAACAAGATACTAAGGTAATTTTAGGTTCTACGAATGTTTATTTTACGTTATTTTACGTGCTAATGTTAACCGGCCAGTTGTGACAGAAATGATAAGTAAAATTCGTGCTCTAGATGTCGTCGCAAAATGCAAATTTGTCTTAAACGAACCTGAAAATTATATTAAGGGATCCCTCGTTACGTTTGTATCAGTACCGCAAATCACCCTGTAGGAGGTGCTTGTCACTCGCAATATTGAAATTGTAAAATATGGCGGCATAGTTTTAGTTAATAGGGTTTGTGGACTGTAGGGGACCAATTCAATCGTCAAGAGATTAGATAGAGAAAGGAGTAGAAGTTGTATTAAAAAAAAGAGCACTTGTTGCATACTAGTAATGAGCATGACATGGAACTTATATTATTAAAATGAAATGAAATGAAATCTGAAATGAAATCTCGTTTATTCATCTAGGTTACAAGGTAACACTTATGAAAGTCACAAGATAAGAATGTAACAGGTTATCCGAAAAGTAGTGTCAGCAAATTTGCCTACGAACAGTTCGCTGACGGGGTAATAATTATGTCAATGACGTCCACTGTTGGACATAGGCTTCACCTAATTTCCGCTACAGCGAGCGATTTTGTGCCGCCTGCAACCAACGGCCAACCGCTACTAGGTCGTCGGTTCATCTGGTGGGGGGGCCCTCCTACGCTGCGCTTTCCAATAATTTTCCCCCATCGGCAATCAGATCTGCGAGCTATGTGCCCTTACTGCTTTAGCGATGCGATTCGGTGAACTATGTCTAAGAAAATTGATTATCTTTCGATAAATTGAGGCCTGGATTTTTTTGCATAGGCAAAACGTTAGTAACGAATTCTTATACTTGTTGCCCATACATGTAATAGATTAAAAAGTGTATAGATATACTCGTAGGCACGCTCTCATAAAACATACAATCATTTTAATGAGACCGGCATACATTAAAGGCCGATTTACAAGAAAGGGATTTATAAATCGTTTGTATTGCAAAGTGTGTTTGAGACACGTTAGAGAATATAATAAATTATATTATTTGAATACAAGTACGTACATACAAGACTTGTTACTGAGTGTTTATTGTATGGATAAGGATCTGGAGCCCATTTAAAGAGGGCAATTTATGTTCATTTAGTCAAGAAGTCTATTAATTTATTTATAGGTTGTGTCTTTATTAATAATAACTGAAGGAAATAGTATATTTAGACCTTTATAAGTGCCCTCTCAGCTCTCTACTTAGAGGAGAGGAGACCCGAGCCCAGCAATGGGACTTAATGACTTAATCGATGAAATGCCCTACCATAAAATAAAATATCCCTTTTAACTGACATAGGTGGCCATTATCTGGATATTTAGCTATGTGATCGTTGTGCATAGTAATTACAGTCGGCTCAATTTCTTCACAATTGTATGTACTTACATAGGACAAATCGTATGATTTTTTTTCCGAAATTCGGAATTTGTTTCATAGTGGACCAACAAATATATGTTTACTTATATTTGTTTTTCTCTCAGCTCTTTAGATAGAGGAGAGGAGACCCGAGCCCAGTAGTGGGGCATTAATTGGTCGCTGATTAATACATATGTATATATGTATAAATCACGCCTCTTTCCCAACAGAGGGGTAGGCAGAGACTATTTCGTTTCACTTGCTACGATTCTGATATACATCTTTCGCTTCTTCAACATTCATCATTCTTTATGAATACGTAACTGCAATATTATTTAGATTCTGATGAATAAATGATTTTTTCTAGACAACATTCCAGATTAATATAAGCCTTTTAATTGACATACCATCCGAGCAAAGCCACAAACAGAAGCTAGCAATAAATATAAAGTCCCATATGTATCTTCCATATTGCAATATACACACATCACCGCTACTCGTCTCGTAATTCTGTTACGAAAATTTAATACAAGTGGAGTTCGCCCGGCGCGGCGCCCTCAGACTTGTGGCCACGAGATACAGTTTAGGCTTTCACGAAACTCACAGCAGCATTTTGAGATTTTAAACGTCATTCTGAAACATTGATAGACAAAAATTCGGTAATACGTGCTTTCATTCAATCTTATTCTGACAGTTAGGAAGTTAACATGAAAAACAACAAACAACCTAAATATGGTGTCGGACTTTTTTCCCCAAAGTAGTAGAAAGAGGTACATCTCACTCATAATTATACCTATTTGCCATCAACTTGTCTTTCTTGATACGGAACCCTAACTTATTTTTTTAGATTTAGATAGGATTATTGTCTTCTAAAACTCAATCGTAACGTCTTGTTTATTTTTTCTTAGAATTAATTATGACAAACGTTCGTTGAACAGTTTAATGTGTCTAAATTAAAATGATTAATTAAAAGGTCGAATTACACAAGGGGTTCATTTGTTCTGTTCACAAAATGTTAATTATATGATTTGTTTTCAAGGGGATGTGTGTGCGGAACGCAATATTTAAGCAAATATATATTTATAGGTACCTACTGTTCTATTTATATCTCTACATGGGGAAAAATAATGTTGTTTTTAAGCAATGGTACCAAAAGCCTGTAACCAGGTGGCTTACTCTTAATTTCGACATAATAAATAAATAATATAATAAATTGTTTATTTAGTAAAATATAATAACATACATTCGAATGTACGGTTTTGATGTCGCTGTCAATTTTTTTTTAATATGAGACTTATTTAGTATAATAACATTACACTCTAGCTTATGGGCTAATGAGTAATTTAATTTTAACCTAAATTGCTATATAAACATAATTCTAAGAATGCGTCCAATAACACTTTACTTAGTTTTTATTAAGGGGAAGTCACTTTGTTCTTTTGTTCTTTTAAAACCCACTTCACTACACATTATTGTTCGGAATTGTTCACTACACTAACTCAAATGGTTTTGTCCGTTTCAGTCTTCGTACTAGATCTGTGTTGTCGAGCAGTTGGGTAGCCTCGACGTTCACATGATGATGGAGCCTCAATTCATGGGCTGTTGCATATTTCTGTACGATAGTATCCACGTTACCCATTTTAAGGTCCCGGTGGATATCTTTGTTTCTTATGTACCAGGGTGCGGTGATAGTTTCCCTTAGCACTTTATTTTGAAATCGTTGGATGATTTGACGATTATTCTGGCTGGTACAACTCCATAGCTGTATACCATACGTCCATACTGGCATTAATATCTGTTTATATACTTTATTGTAGACTGCCAAGGTGGAGTGTCTACCTAGCAGCCAATACATTTTCCTATACCATATGTTTAATTCTTCTCTTTTTTTCTTGACGTGTGCTTTCCAGTGGAACTTATCATCTAGCGTCATGCCTAGATATTTAGCTGTATTGGCATATGGTATAGGTTTGCCGTAAAGTAGTACTGGGAAATACTGGGCTTTCTTATTTGTGAAATCAATATGAATTGATTTAGTTTCGTCAAATATGAGGAAATTTATACAATTCTCTTTCAAACATTTGACAACGACATCAAAACTGAACATTCGAATGTTTAAATTCAGAGTAAGCCCCTATACAACAGTCAGAAACTTTTCATAAACAAAAGACCTACAAAAAATTGTAAATTAAAGAATCTATGAATTTAATAGTAGTAAATATTATTTGCCGTGTAGTGACGGATTAGTAATACATAATGTCACTACCCCATTTCAACCCGTGGTGGGTGTCGTAAAAGGCGACTAAGGAGATAACTTGCAGCTTTCTTGCCGAAGGTGATCTGGTTGGGTCTTTGTTGTAATACAAGAACATCAATACAGGAAACTTTATTGTCTAGTTTAAGTTAATATGTTATATCTGTATAAAATATATATTGACTGTTTGTTTCTAAATAAAATAAAAAAAAATCACTTGAAGTTTAAGGCTTAAACAGACTAAAACCCTGTGAGAAAAGGAAAATTCGAAACAAACCCTGTACCAACCCGTCTGGCCATCATGGTAAAGTAGACTAAATTCCCTCCAAAATATTTGGAGGAGACCCGTGCCCAGCAGTGGGACGTTTATGGTTTGTAATGATGATGATGATGATGAAATATTATTACGATTTTATTAAATGGTATAAATGGAAGTTTCATCAATCATAGTAAAGTAAAGAATCGAATATTATTTATTGTTGGTACATGATCCCACTACTGAGCAGTCTGAAACGGATTTCCTCAACGCGTCGTCTATTCACTGATGTGAATCGATATGGGGGTATTACATCTTTAGTTCTGTAGGATTACCAACATATACATACAAATTCTAATACCACAGACTTGTTATTGAAGAAAAAAGGAAAAGAAAAGCAAGGTCAATGTATGATTAGAGGTCTAATTTTATTTAAAATAAAGCCCATTTTATTGCAGAAAAAGAAGACACATTCAAAACGAATTCCCTCTAAAATAAAATAAAATGATGTTACATAAACTATGTATTCACATAAATGTTTGTATGGATTGATGTGAATCCCGTGAACAACTTAGTTTCTAAGACAAACACATATCAAAAAGCCCGATCACGAGCCCAAACAAAACATTGAAACAGAAATCAAAACACGAAATTCGTTCAACACATTCATCGGTATATTTATAGCTTTCTAGATATACATAATTATATTTACAAGACTACTAAATGTAGCGGTTAAAGAAAACTTAGAAAGGATAAGCTTATGAATTTCACTCACAATATTTTCTAAGAGCAATTCCCTATGATTCTTATGCTGACTCACCGACTCTAGATGCATGAGAGCTAGCCATATTTTTTTGCTATTATATATTTAACACAATCCTTGACAAAGATAAGACAATAAGATTTAAACTCATCGTTGTAATCGTCTACAAAGAACTGTCAATTTATTCAAATCCCGTTGTATTGGTCAGTTTAACCTGCCTCTACGTATGAGTCGTGATCTCTACGCGGCTACGAATAAAGCTACGAAGCGTAGGCATGCTACATTATTTTTTCACCTTTTCTCGTTTCCTGCATGAAAGAGCTTCGTTATTGCATGTTTTTCCGGGAAGTGATTGGTACCGTACTTAATTCTGATGTTTCTCATCGCTGTTAGTCGACTACGAAATAACCTAAATTTCGACCTTGTTTCTTCTATTATGGGGACGAAAGAAAGAAGATGACACTCCAACCATCCCTATTAAAAATCACGTGGACCCATTGTTTCATTCCCATTTAAAAATTGATAAACACATAAATTAATAAAAAAACTGTCTCAAATCAATTCAATTTCAGACTCCAATTATTTTATTGATATACAGGGTGTATACGACGATACGACATTAAATGAAACCACGTGTAGCATGTGATGTTAGAAGGCTATACCAAAAAAATTAAACAGAAATTTGCAATAGTTTAGACGCAAATGTACTTTCTTTATGTCACAGTTGTTCACAGTTTTAAACAACCTGTAGGTATTTACGTTGATCGTATGTTGTCATTACGTCATTCAATTCATTTAAATATCTCTGACTCTTTCATATTATCTTATCTCTTACTCTGTTCCGCACTGTTGTCGTCGTCATGTCGAAAACGTCATGATAGAAAAATAATGTGTAGTTTTATATTCTTAAATTTTTCGACTTTAAATAATGTGTAGCTTTTCTTTTTTTTTTTTCTTTTTTTTTTTTTCTTTTTTTTAAATAATTTATATTAGAATATGTTTATAAGGGTTAACACTGGCTGCCTTGTCATTTAATGTCGTATCGTCGTATACACCCTGTATAGAATTTAATTAAAACACCTTACTCGAACTAGAAGTTATTCCTAGAATTAGCAGTCACACACACCCGCAACTGTACCATAAAAGTTTTATGAAATTTATCTTATAAAAAGATTAGCTTAAAAACTTTAAGATAAAAGCAAAACTTTAACATTCTTTATGACGTAATGAATCTAGCGTTTATTTCTAATCGAACCGCACTTAATGTCGAATCTTACCAGAGATTTAGTTGAATATTGTTCAGTAGTTTATGCTATTCAAACTGTGTGAAAATGACTTCAAAGCTTAATATTCGGTATCCAATCTTAAAGAAAGATTTAGAAAGAAAGTTTTCGTTGAAGATAGTTTTGTAGTTTATTCTATAAGTAGGAATAATTATTATTATAACATTACAATCTTAAAGCTGCAAAATGAACCTTTTATTCCAAATCTATAGTGTTTACTCTAAAACTTAATATTAGCTATAGAATCATTCAAGAGATTCTGGTGAATATTGTATGTATAGCAGTCAGTATTGTTAGTACATTCAGACTAAAGCTGACAAGCTAACACTGGCTGATAAATATTCGAAATTTAATTACAAATTTTTATGAAAAATATGTTCTAAAATCTGGCAGTTTATTTTCAGCAGTAAAATAAATCTAATTTTTATTCTGTGTCGGAACGCAATTAAAATTAGAAACAAATCAATATTGAACGTCGAATCTTAACGAGAGATTTACCTGAAGATTGTTTACTAGTCAAATCATTAGTATTTGTCTGTGACGAAATCCGTAGGGAACCAATTAAAGTTGTTGGACGGTTGTGCGTCAGACAATACGACGACGCTTTGAACCTTACTCCTCAGTTACACAATACAGAACAATCACAGTTGTTAGGCTTCGATGCCATCACATATTGAACGCTCCGCATAAAATAGAAGTAAGATAATTCAGGTTGAAATAATTTAATGTCTTTTTATGACAGACGTATTTACAAAGAAATAGGTAAGTGCGTGGCATTTAAGTAAAAAGTAGTCTATATCGTGCCAAACGAGACTAAAATCTATATAAGCAAATTTTATAGAGATATTTTCTTTTGTCAGAGCTAAACCCCTTTTAAAGGAATAAAATATATCATTGTTAATATCAAAGTAAAATTTGTTTATCTACGCGTTTTTGCTTAACTCCCTAAAGGGTTGGATAAATATCTCGCTATCATAAAGACTGGTCAGTTTCTTACAAATATTTTTACTGCTATATCCATGTCAGCGAATCAACTGTAACGAAATTACCTCTCCTTCGATATACAAACTCACAGTATCGCATATTAAGAATTAATTAAATTTCCAACATGTTTTTATTGCTCTACTTCATGAAGTATACTTAAGAAGTTTCAAATAAATAAGTCGTCTAATATGCTTGGTATAAACTTTGAATTCGCATTTCATTTTGATCCGAACCCGAAGTTGAATTTTGAACAAATCTTTCTTGATATTACAAGAAACGTTTTTGCATATTTAAGACTGAACGGTTTGATGGATGTTTATTATTAATATTATTGAAAAAAAATATACCATTAATTTATCAGCGCTTCGCAGCCTTTTTAAAGGTTCAAATGAAATGCAAATACATCGCGTATTTGGATTTCTTTATCCCACAAATAGATCTATATTTTTTTATCACAATGTGATCTTCTCATTTAGAACTTTAGCCTAAATAATAAATAGCTCTCAACCTGATTAAGAAGTTTATGAACTTGATTATAGAATATCGCATTAATCTTCCAAAGAAATCGTATCAAATATAGTAAAGAAATTATGAAACAATTTAAAACTGATTACAAGTTTGTTTTGATTGAACTAATAACAAAGTTGATCGTTCGATATCTACAAAGTGTCGTGGAAAGACAAATGATTACCCGCAGGTGTCCTCGACGATTTTAATCAGGGGATGGTGTTGATCTTTCAAGTTAAGCGAGAAAAATATTAACATAGATTTATTTAACCATGTTTGAAGTACGAAAATAGATTTTGATCTCACGGGTGCACATTTAGTAATGAATATGGTTGAATTTTAAATATTTCCTTATAAAAAATTAATAAAATGATAATATGTCGTAAAGATATCTTAATAATTACAAATACAACATGTATTCTTGATAATATATATTCCATCGTTTACAAGAGTATCATATTTTTTATACATGCGACCGAAATTTGTACATTAATGGCATGCGGTAATTGATTTTTATTTATGTAGATTAAATAATTATACAATCGGAGTTTGAACTAATTTCAAAGATACTAAAAGTCTATTGTAATTCTCAGTAACTTCCTATACTCAAATAAACGAACACACAAGCTTCATAATAGCCACCATCATCGGCATCATCATCATCTCAACCCATAAAAGTCCGACTGCTGGGCATGGGTCTCCTCCAAAGAATGTGGAGGAAATTTAGCCTACTATACCACGCTGGTCAGACGGGTTGGTGTAGTGTTTGTTTCGAATTTTCCTTTTGTCTGCTTAAAAGATTAATCCTAGTCGCCTTTTCGACACCCACGGATTGAGATGGAGTAGTGTCATTATGTATTCTTAATGCGTCACTACACAGAATAATAGCCATAAAACTTGTAAAATACAACTCATGTTTTCGTCGGTATATTGTGACGACACGTACAATGTACACATAGTGTGCTAGCCTAGTCACTAGCGCACACCTGTAGCTCCGCCGAGTTCCAATTTACCGCTCGAATGATCAAAGACGAGCCATTTATTAGCCCATACGCGTAACGTTTGTTAATAACGGCACTATCATGTGACGAGGTTTGTTTGTGCAAGTACTGTTCGAGAATAACTCTTGTAACAATATGCTATTTTAAGGGAACAAAATCATCGATTGAAAACAATAATATTGGTTTTTGTTCAACGGTTTTATTAATTCGGGTTAAGTTTGTGAAATGTGTGTGGTTTTTGCTGCTACAAAAATAACATAATGGCCATTTTGTTTCAAAGTTTATAAAACTATACCAAGCTTAAAATGTATGAAAAGCATTTATTATAACTAATATTCTATCGCTGAACAATGATGTAGTACCGTAATACGCTATCAAATTAAATAGGCCTATAATATAATTGCCCTTCTGGGGTAGTACCTCCGCTTCACAGAAAACTGCATAATAATATAGTGTTGTGTTGACTAGGGAAATGATTTTAAGGGTCGGCAACACGCTCATAATGCCTCTAGTGTTGTAGGCATTGGCTACAGTAACTACTTATCATCAAGCGAGCCGTACGTCACTGTCGTGCTATAAAAGAAATATTTGAAAATGATATGACCAAAATTATTTTAATTTACCAATCTAATATCCGGATTAAGTAATCCAGCTTTGTATGCAACCACTAGTATAGAGCGACAACACAGTCTCGATGCTATGTCTATCATTTTAGTATTTAAAGTAGGTAGGGGATAGAACTGTTGATGTTCGCCAAACTTCTATCATAGATTTAGTTATGTTATAGAAAGTTATCTATTTTCGACGCACCCTTGCCTATTAGGGTATGTTTGGTTAATGTGTTGAAAACAAGGTCTTGTTAGCTCGGTTGTTAGGACAGAAAGATTTTGATATTTCTGTCAATGCTGAAACGTTTATTAGATAAATTGTGTTCAAATTGTTTGAAAAATAAATAAGGAAATTAAAAACAATTAGAAATCTTTTAATGTACCATAATAATATTATGAATACATTTTATTTTTCAAAATTTTAGACATAGAGAATGTTATTATCATAAAAGTATATTTGTTTCAGATAAAACTCTTACACAAATATTCAAATTAGGCCGGACAATACTTACAAAAAGATCATGATCCACTTTGTATTTAAACGATATTGCAAATTGTTATTAAAGCCAGTTTCAAGTAGCCGCAAGTGGGTACCTTATGATGTAGGTTGAGACCATATTATGAAATTAAGTTATACGGTAACCGCTTACCATCAGGCGGACCGTACGCCTGTTTGCCAACATCGTGGTATAACAAAACAATTATTATCATTATTTTTTATATTAGTAAAGTAACTTCAGTTATTCGTTGATTCTTCTTCTTTCATTCTTCATTCATCTTCTTTTATTTAAATAAACTTGAACCACTCTCTGCTTATAACAATAATGTTTTTTTTATTTAAAAATAAGATGTTAAGCTTCGTTTGTTATTGAGTCGCATACGTGTTTAGTCATCAATCAAAAACCTCAATCTCATTCATTAATAAAAACGTTTTTTTTGTTCAAATTTAAAATTGGTTTTCCTGATATTTCAACCGAAAGACAATTAATTTTCAAATGTCCATACAGACTCCACCCACGTAATACCACGAAATAAAACCATTTAATAGCAATTATGTTTGAAATACTTTTAAGCATCCCAACTGGGAAAAATGTATTTTTATTTTTTTTAACCAAACAAAAGCTTTATGAAAAAAGTTTGGTCAATGTTTTACACGATGAAAACGCTGCATAATGACGTCATTTATAAATGTTTAAAACGACAACGAATATGCTACAAGTAAACTATTTACCAACTATAAATAGTCTGATTATAAGATGTTCTTAGGAACTAGTTAATCCCGCTCTATCACGACTAATGGCTTCTTAACCTCGACATCAGTACCTATACTCATCACTTGTAATCACATTGTGAATTCGTGTTGCACGTTTTGCAAAATTACTTATTACTAATCGCAATCGCAGTTACATATTCCTTGAGTTATAACTTTGTGAAGATAGTAGTGAATATTTCGACTGGCCTGCTGGTCTAGTGGTAAGTGATCCTGACTGCTAAGCCAGAGGTTATAAAAGAGATCAGAGAGAACAGAGAGATAAATCGTGGGTTCGATCCCCACCCAGGACAAATCTTTGTGTGATGAGCATGAAGGTTTGTTCAGTGTCTGGGTGTATCTATAATATGTACGAATTTACAAAAAAGAAAATGTATTTAAGTTGTAGTATATCAGTTGTTTAGTACCCATAACACAAGCAAATATAATTTCTTAATTTGGGATTAGATGGCGCTGTGTGAATGTGATAGAATATTAAATTATTTAAAACAAACTGGATCACAAATGACGCGGATCGTACTAAATGGCGTATGGAGAGGCCAAGGATCCTCTCCTCTTTCTTCGCAGATTCACTATACTCAACTGTTCATTCACTGAATTGTTTCGTGCTAGCATCAAAACAAAAATTCATACTATGCAGAGATTCCTAAGCTTATTACCCTGCCGTATGCCGGTCTCAATAGCAAATTGTATTAGATAGAATTATGGGGCGCTTTGAAATCTTTCTTTGCTAACTCTAAATCCCTAATCCCCCTTTTATTTGAATTAAACGTCTCGAGATTTCATTTCACATATGTTACGTCGGTAACTAAATACATTTTATAAGAAAGTTATTAGTCTTTAGGAAAATTCGAGAAGTTCAATGGTAAACAAAGCTCTGATACAATCAATAAAAGGGGAAACTCTAAGGATTTGGATTACTTCGGCCTCGAAGTGTGGAAAGTAATTAAATCAAGTAATTGTATATCAAAGGAATTCGTTGTACTTCGGTCTCACAGGGATCCTCTAATAATATTACCCATAAAACATACTATGTAATGAGATTACTTTAGTTCACTTGATAGAGTTCATTCATGGGATCTCTTGCGAATCTAAGGAGCTCCTTGATTCACAAAACTCGTTCCACATCTATTACTCACACCATTCATGTATTGTGCGAGTGGGAGAATAAAATCGTCATATTCAAACCTCCGCTCTGAATAGATTTTTTGAAGCTGGAGCTAGAAAACTCATTTTATAAAGTAGGTGGCCACCTATATGTCTTCTAATTATAAAAGATACATACAGAGTACATTAAAAAGGGAGTTAATAAGTTTTAAAAGAGTTGGTGACGCGTCAGACGTATTTACTTAAACCTTACGGCATCAGGTAGGCCGGACGTCTGTTTACCAGGCAGCGTGTCGAGGTATAAAACATCAACTTATAACTATCTGAGCTGTATGTGTACGTGATAATATAGGCGTACATTTTAAGTACAATATTCTAATATTAGTCAAATATTTCGTTTCGTAATTTAGTCGTGATCATCAACTCAATATTGGTTAGATCATTAAAAAACTTTTACACCGCGTTGCCATATAAAAGATGAAAGGATAAACCATTGATTGATGGGAGGACATTAACTAATGATGAAGTCATCTAACCAGTGATAACGAATGATACTGAATGGTAACCACTAAATATATATGGGAACAAGGTATATTTTGTTCCATAAAAGAATACCTGTGAAAAGTAAGCAATATATTTCTGTGACTTTTGGGTTTCATATTTTTTGCGTAGACTTATTCCCCTTTATTACAAAATATGAACTAAGTATTAAACCAGGTTTAATTGACATAAGCCATTGTTTTAGTGTTAAAATTGTCAATTTAAATCTGGATTAATGCTTAGTCCGTATTTTGATATGAGGGGATTGAAACTATTTTTGCTGTAAAGCTTTTTAAGGACTATTTGAGCTGCAGGCAATGTAAATAATTTTTATATGTGGGATAAAATAAGCTAACTGTAACTGTAAAAAAAAAATACAAGTATAATGTTTTTTTTTTTTCAAAAAGATGAAATTATGATATTGATAAATATCGCTCAAATTGGACTACTTTGGCCATTGATAGAACAGCATAGAAATCACGGGGAGGCCTTTGCCCAGTAGTGGTATTAAGTAGGCTAACAACAACAAAAAAATGTACATTTTCAACTATAGAATATTTAGGTACTTAATGACTATTTCGCTTGACTCGGTTATCAAAGTTATTCATTAGATACTTTATATTATTTTAAAGATAATATGGACTAAGCTCATATTATTTACATGCTTGCCAAAACGTGGAAATATTCTGTTCGTATACATCGTCACTGGTGTGCATGCACAGGCGAGTGCCTCCATAAGCCTTTATAAATGCAACCATCCGTAATGAGAATGACTTCAAACCTATGAAATCTTTTCAAAACTGAATGACGAACTCATTGACCGACGTACATTTTCAAAACTGTCACAATTCTAAAAAGCAATCGGGTCCTAATCACCATTTAGTTATCGATTCTTTAAATTAAATGAATAATTACTCGTATCTAGATGATATAAAGCAATCCTATTGGATATTTAATATAAAATTGCATCAGGCACAAATTAACTATGCCGCCATTCGTTTAAAATCAAAATTATCGATAGTGTGTCAATAGATAGTTTACTGATAGTCATAATCGATTAACCATACAATCTAACGGATCAGTAACCGCAGTTAGATATTGCCAATTAATTATGACAACCAGATATATTTTATGTTACTTACTGTTATGGCTTACAATTTATTTATTTATTTATTTAATCACACATATATACACGGATTTAGTGGACTCATCTGTAGGCGAAGTTTAAAGGTTTATTTGATTTAGATCACTCAGCAAAATATTTGGTAACCGCAACGAAGTTCATTTAAAACTCAGAGGTTAAATGGGTTTGCATAGAGGGTCAGGCAAAAAAAGGTTTTTCTGATTTGAACTTTTCAGTGTTAAAGTCTGAAAATATGAATTTCTAGACAGAGACTTTTTTTTTGGGACGTAATAAATAATTTAAATAAAAAAATGATGAGAAAAAGCGTTGATGTTTTATAACTTTATTTTTAACCCCCGACGAAATAAAAGGGGTGTGAAGTTTGAAAGTTGTTGTCTGTCTGTGGCTTCGTAGCTCCTAAATGAATTGGCCGATTCTGATACCGTTTTTTAGTTTAAAAGCTTATATGTCATACAAGTCTGGATGATACTGGAACGCGTCGTAAAGTATATTATATACCAACACCTAGTAGTCCAATATCAAATATGATCAGTAGTATTGCTTGTTCCTATTAAAATATTGAAGATGACAGCTCACTTAACACTGTACAATGCGAGTTTTACATTATCATAATTGAATCGCCGAACTTTAACCACTGATGTGTAATGTATCTTGTCCCGAATTCCGTATGACAAAAACAAATAAAATATTAAATTACGGTATAGTTTAAAACATTTATGTTGCCATTATATTAATTTCAGAAGTAATTTGTATACCAAATGTTACCTCAAATGATTCAGAATACAACCCACAATGGTTGACATAACCGCACAGAGTAAGGGTTAAGTTTAACACATTATGCGATGTTTAGAGAACAAAATGTTGAACAATATTGCCTTGAACATAGTTTAAGCTAACTTAATGGAAATATTAAACACACGACAAGCTCAATAAAAAAGATTAATGTTAAAACGGTGATTTAGCATTTTCTGGTGCTGCAATCTTTATAAATCTTGGCATTTATGTATGCTTTTAGGTTCTATCGATATTGACAAACTGCCCCAGCATTATACGCAGAACATGAACTATTACGTCCATATCGGTATTTCCACATAATGTAATTGCTTTGAGCTTTTGAACAAGTTGTTGCATCTCAATTGCAGCGCAACTCTAATTGCGTTACCATCAATTAAAAGTTGGTTGGCATTTAGAAATTGCATTTCTATACACGAGTGTACAACCCTAGGGTTTAAAACTAAATGATGAATTACTAAATGGGTAATAACTGTACCTACAATTAACTAAGTTTAATTATAAGACACTAAATAGTGGGTCGTTAAAGTACTAAGTTATCATTAAATAAATTGAAGAAGCGTTTAAATTCAAATTATCAAAGCTGAATTGAGCCTTTAATTTTCTTCTGAATTAAGGCTACGTGTGTGTCGTTTAAAATACAAAGGCTTAGACATACATACATATATTTTAAACTAGAAATAATTTTACATGGAGACTCATTGAATACAGAAAAAGTATTGACTGAATATATTGAATACTTTTAATTTGTTTCTTTGATGTTTTATTAAACGTTTGTATTAATTCAAATATGAATATCTAAACAGGATAAAAGAGGCCCCAATTTAACATGGTTTATGACATGTTTATTGGTTGCTATTTTTATATTATTGGTTGCAGTCACGCGGAACTTCGCTTCCGTAGTTCTTTATTTGTCCACTGCTCAGCTCCTGTTTACCGTAGCGTGGTGTTATATAACCTATGTTATGTTGGTCCAGTAGTTTTTATGTTGATTCCTTACATACAACAAATCTTTCATCTTTATAATATTAGTATAGATATAGATATTCACCCGAAATATGAAAAAATAAGCTTGGAATATTTTCAATTACCGGCAAAATAAAAGAAAAGTAAATTTCATATTTGAAAGATGTTTTCTTTAAGATCTTTCTTTCAGAGTGTGTGTTTAACAACCAGAATCAGAAAATTAAAGAAGAAAGTTTTCTCGCACTTATACTTAAATTTATATATCTATAAAAACGGAATGGCAGTTATTACTTAACTGTGATCGTAAGCCAATTCGTAAATTTATCGTTCCTCCTATTACCTTGTCATTATATCGCCAACTTCAGAGATTACAAATTACCTACTAACTCAATTAAAACACTTTAAAACTGTTTTATGTAAATATAAAGCACTTTTTTATTGGTTATTTTACCTTTACTTACCGTATTAATTACTGATAATTATAAAGATCCCGTAAATCTTTTCTGTAATGGGTTGTTAATCTAAAAATTTTATTATAGTCCCTAAAATAATCGCTCATAATTCAAATAATTTTACAAAAGATTCATTTTAAAAGTTGATAAAATGCTTACCAACCAACTTTCTTAAAAATAACTTATCCTTACTAAAATTTGACCGTAGCACATTACATATTTGCTATGAAACATTGTAGCACATGTTTTGCCTATTGCAAAAAAGATATAAGTTGAAATTTTGGTTTATCTGGAAATTTTCTTTTTATTTTCATAAAAATAAAGTTCAAAATGACCCACCAGAGATTCCCATCTTATTTTTGGGATATATGGCGAATTTGCATGTAAACTTTTGATGCGTGTGACGTAGGCACGCCGTGTCACGCATGTAGTGATAAGCGTGATTGATGACGTCACGCCTGGCGCGCCAACATTGCCGTGGCGGATGACATGCCAGCTGACATTAGCCTACTTGTTGAGCATTTCCATCGAGCCTTGACGACTTGAGACTCGTATATCTATCTGTGACGTCAGCATTATTGACTGACAGGTCATATATTCACGTACTTATGCGCGTTCAGGGTATTTCGTAAATGTCAATCGTGGCACGATGATACTGCGAAAATAGGAAAAGTAAATTATGCGAAAAATGTAAAAGTCTTAGATAAGGCTATATTTTACACGCGTCTGGAAGATTTAGGTGTTTGTTTAGACACAACAATGCCTCATATAAAAGAAAAGTAATAGAAATATAATCAATTTATCGATACGTTTGAAAATAGATAATTATAATTATTAATCAATTTACTTTATTTTTTTAAATTTTTATTATTGAATGAATTATTCATTATAAGCGATGTTAAAATTATCTATATTTTAAAATATAAACATGTTACCATTGTAAATTTCATACCAAAATATTATTAGTAATGGCCCAACATTGCCCAAAAAGGTTCTCTTAAATATCTTTTTAAATTTACACTTGCACTTCAAAAAATACTACAGAATATTTTCACAGACAATTTTTGTTAACAAAAAGTTTAATACAATTCCCGCCACTTCTAAACATGTGCACGAAACGTAATTGGTGAATACACAGTCGGACATATGCGGATAATTCAGACAAATGAATGTCTCTAGCGGAACAAAAAGGCTAAGTATAGACTTGATAAATTGGTTCCGCGTATCTACCTGCTCCAAATTTAAAATTTCAGCATTAACGAATACAAGAAATTCTTTTCAATTTTTAAAATTCGATTTTTTTTTAAATATTCAAAATTGTTTTTAAATTGTGAGAATTCACCCAGAAGGATTCCAACTTGACTTAACGACTACCGAGACCAATGGCACCACGTGCTATCCGAAGCACGAAGTCGATTGAAAATAGAAATACCATAAACGGTCACCCATCTCGTTGCTTAACCTCTATGATCGCTTCTCGAAATCTTTATATCTAATCATTTACATTACTATCCAATAATTAAACAAAACACAATCCGTGTCAAGTGCTGATTATAAGATAATATTGTATCATGTCCTAAGACTATAGCATAAGGATTACTAAATTATATTATACTATATATAATATTAATTCTTCGTCACTTACTTAATCCTAAATAAAGCCTTTCATTAAAATTTTAAACAGTTATGTACCAACAATAATATTGTTGAAGGTACAGACCACTGTCCACGTTTCAAATTTATCGTAACAACAAAGTTTTTACTTCAATATTACGCTACGCTACATCCACGAGATGTTTATTTGTTCAGGGACCATTATATATATAGAACGGAATTTCCATTTATATTTGTCCGTAGATCTAAGGTTAAATATTTATTGAAATATCACTATGAGATTTTGGACTAGAGATATTTTAGTTTGGTAATCAATACAATAAAATATTTGTAATAAATTCACTATTTAAAATGTAATCTTTTTTTATTATATTTTGACGATTTGGCAGTTTAAAGCAATTAAATAAAATTATCACATAGTACACCTACATAGTTACACTACACAAAATACCAACATAAAATATTTAATAATCTTCGTTTTTTGAGACAAACAATTAAATACCAATTAATTTGACAGGAATTTTTGCATTTAAATATAAAATGTTACTAACTCTGAACCAATTACGTCAAATCAAAAAGTCAAAGTTGGCTTCTTATTCACAAATATAAGATAACAGTAAACTCGAAGTCCTTTTTACGCTCGGAACTTTTAAAGCGTTTCGTGTTTCATTCTAGCAGTTGTTTAAACAACTTAAAGCCTTTTAAAATCCCTATAAGACCGACACAAAAATATTTAAATAAAAATGTAATTATTCAGATTCCTTTTTTATTTTTTATTTTTTTTGTAATAAGAAACAGTCAGCATAAATACAAAAAAGTCAATAAATTAAACATAAATACAATAAAAATAATAACAGACAAAAATTATAAAAAATACCAATAGAAATTCAGATGAAAAATTCATGTCACAAAATCAATAAAAATGTCACAAAATAATTCATAATTATGTCAAGAAAATCAATTAATTAAAAATAAATAATATAAAATGTCAAACCTGTCCCGTTATAATTTTTATCCATTTAAACTGGATCGGACAGTCAAGGCGTGACGCAATCATCTCTAGGATGCCGTTGCTGCTGTCTCTTACACGTCGTATTAATGACGTCGATGATCGCCGAATATCCGTCTGTGCGTGCTTCCGCAAACATTAATGATGCACTGCAGTAGGGAGACAGCCGCATCAGCATCCTAAAGATGTTATTGTATTGTACTCGCAGAACATTGGCTGCCCGACGGGTATGACTCACCCATAGGCTGCTCGAGTAAAACGATTGGCAGTATGCCTTGAACAGCGTGATTTTTTTAATTATAAAAATTCCTCGTGTTTTTCATAATTATAATGTTGACAACGTTGAAATAGTAGCTGTCCTTTTCTTGTCAAATCTACGTAATAATTAATGCATGCCATATAATTAATGGTTTTGAGTGACGATGAATTTCATTATAAAACAAAGAACTGTCCACGGCCACGGCTTTAATAACAACGATATGGTTGACACGACACATTCTTTAATGTTGTGTTTGTCTTCATTTAATTATAATAAATTAAATTGTGTTGTATACTTTTGTTCTAAATATATAGGTACTTTTTTGTATAATTGTATATTTATTTATCTATTTTATTTTGTTCTATAACAAAAATCAAACATAATTCCTATTTTGAAGACGAGGAAATAGTCTTTGAAGGCCCGGGCACGTTTTATAGTGCTTACGTCTGCCAGATGATTTTTCCTTGTAAGTATTATTTATTGTAAAAGACTACGGGAAATTGGGCTTTCAAACTACAATTAACGTTTTTACAATTTGTGCACAAATTGCAGCAAATTTTACTATAATATTACATTTGCCTTAGTTTATAACATTTTATAAAGTTTCTAAATGTGCTATATTGACTATATATTGACTGGCCTGTTGGTCTAGTGGTTAGTGACCCTGACTGCTAAGCCGGAGGTCGTGGGTTCGATCCCCACCCAGGACAAATCTTTGTGTGATGAGCATAAAGGTTTGTTCTGTGTCTGGGTGTAATTTATCTATAATATGTATGTATTTACAAAAAAAAAATATTTAAGTAGTCTATCAGTTGTTCAGTACCCATAACACAAGCAAATATAATTGCTTACTTTGGGACTAGATGGCGCTGTGTGAATGTTGTAGAATATTATTATTATTATTATTATTATACATTTAGAAACTTTATTAAATTTTTATATAAATGCTAAACAAGTAATGGAAAAATTCAAATCCACGACTGGACTTGAACCCGCGACCCTGCCATTCCGTGTGCAGTGCTGTGCCATTTGAGCTACGCGGGTGGACGTCCCTGACATCTGACAGGCAATGGCAATTTTTCCATTACTTGTTTAGCATTTATATAAAATGTTAAACCAAAGCAAAGATTAGCGTTTTGCAACATTTTATAAATACAGGTGCAGAGTTTAACGAACTCAAATCATGTCATTTAGTCGTCACATTATATTACTATTATATGCGACAAACATGTCAGCCTACTCGTTTCAATTTGATGTCATTAGGCTATATCTATAATTTTATCTATTTAGTGACGTGCAATAGATAGCCAAGTACTCCTAAAATAACATTTATTATCATAACAGCCAGCACGCTGGCAGTAAGCTAATATCCTCTTGAGAGGAATGACCCGAAACCGGCAGTAGGAAGCAATAGATCTTTTCATTTGATAACTTTTATTCAGAATACTTACGTTCTTTTCTTCACCTTATAAACATTACATACAACAACAGAGCTATTGTAACTAACAAATGTTATCTTTTGTTTCAGCCATGTCTCGGAGTTGTGTGTTCGCGTTGGCACTTTGCGGTTTTGCGGCGATCTGCTCGTTGCCTGTCTCTAATGCGCAGGCGCTCGGCTCCCCCTATGACTGTAAGTTTCATACAAACACTTTAGTCTGGTTAATATTATAGGTTCTGTTTGTGAGTTTGGATATAATTATAAGGTATTGGTTTTAAAGTTATCATGGTCGTTTAATTCAAGAATATAATTAGGTAGGTATGATCACGGAAGAACTTACATGCTTACGTTCTTCTGGGATCATGGCGCTTGTAATAGCGCCGAAATATCGAACACTCAATAACGACATGGGTAATATACCGATATTTATATTGTTATTAAGTTATGAGGTAATCTTGGAAACTACTCTTTTAGTCTTCATGAAATTGCACATAAAGATAGTCTATATGATAGTAGACGGGAAAGAGGGCATAGGCTACTTTTTACCGATATACCAAGTGAACGAAGCCGCGGCTAAAAGCGAGTTTTAGATAGACATTAAAACTTACTTTTACAAGCATATTTTCTTTCTGGTGTATAGAAACAATAGTTATAATTCGATAAAGTAACATAAAATACGTAATACTCGTAGAACAAAGTTCTAGTAAAGATTTAATACTACGTGCTCCAACATAATACCTTTAAACTTTGTCTTTAGTAAATAATTCGAAGGATTTGTTAAATCTCTTAAACAGCCCTGCATAATATTCATGAATTTAAAGATTTCACGGGTCTTCATGAAATATTTAAGGGATGTGACGTAAAATTCGATATTGAAATTATTTCTTGGATAAAATGGTTAATGATCTGAACGTTTCTAGAAGATGTTTCAGTTTATCGTGTCCGTAAACAAGCTGGGAAGTGTTTATGTTTACTGAGTTGCCTCAGTAATCATGGGCTTTGAATTAAATAAACAACTTATGTAGTCAAGATATTCTATAGCGAGTAATCATTACCAAATTAAAATAGGTATCTATTTTGTTCAAGGTTACTTAATCGTTTTTCATGCATAGCTTATAAGCCTAACTGTATATCAAGTATTTTAATAAACTTACAAGAAGGTCTTGTATTATTTAAAATCTCAATTCTTTCTTTCGATTGATGAGAGGAAATTTTGGGACATTTACGGGTCTATTTAAATTTAAATCGACATAAACTTAATTTCCTTTTGTCCATGTGTCCTTTTAATTAGATAGAACAATTTGTTAGTTAATTAATAGAAATAAATTGTAGGTTTTCAGGGTCAGAGACATTATAATTTGCTTAAACTCTTTGTGTATAGTGTAAACTTTAATAGCGTTTAGTTACACATCGGTGTTTCTTCTACTCGTGTATTATTCACAGATATACGCATAAAAACGCTTCCTTTCAACCGCTGGGCTGTTAATTTTCATAAAGTGATTAGTATTTTTTAACCATGTTTGCAACTTGCCAAAATTCATGTTTATTAATTTCGACATAATAAATTATTATTCACTAAAAATTTTATCTCGAAACTTTTTTTTCTGACTGCCAAGATAGGGTATTGATTTTAAAAAGACGACTCTATTTCAAACAGAACACAATTTATTTTATTTTACCTACTAATTAAAGCATTTAACTCGACACAAAACTCATTATTATTAGATAATTGATTATAATTATTATTGTAGTGGGTGAATAACATCTAATTCAATATTTTATCAATTTATAGCAAATCTAGAGTTGAACACCCACATATAAATTACTTACTGATGTCAAACGAGGGGTGATACGTCAAGCTTTTAAGATTATGATCGAAGCGTAAACATGTTGATCGTAGTTTATATGATGTAAATCTGAAGTGTACAGCGATGTCACGTACACCCATTATCTTTGTATTAGTTATTTTAACTGTAATACATAAAGCTGTGCTACATGGTTGTAAACTTGTCTTCCACAGAGGTGCCCTTGGTGGATTCCAACCGTGTAGCCGGCTGTTGTAAACCAAATTTCATACACACTACGCGGATGGCAACCAAGATATATATCCCACCAAGGTCACTCTGTTGGACCGCAAGTTTATAACCGTGTAGAACGGCTATTAGTTATTCTGGTGTTTTCATGAAAATCAATAAAAACAATAATAATTAGACACATGATAAAGAAAGAGTAACAACAATCGAACAGTGGCTTTTATAATGATTGATAAATACAATTTCTATGAGGCCTACAAATACTTCTTTTGTGATTCAGTGAAATTTGGAACATCTTTGTATACGTACCTATGATCTGCCATCTATCAATACTTTAATATATAATAACTAGAAGTGGCGCGGGGCTTCGCTCCCGTCGTTCTTTATTTGCCCACTGCTCAGCTCTTTTAAACCGTAGTGTGATGTTATATAGCTTATAACCTTCCTCGATAAACGGGCTATCCAACATTAAAAGACCAGTAGTTCCTGAGATTCTAGCGTTCAAACAAACAAACAAACAAACTGTTTAGCTTTATAATATTAGTATAAATGTATAACAATGTATTTATTTTATTTATCTCCACAAAATACGAGATTTTACATTTTCATAATATTAATATTGAATAATATTCACCTATTCAACAGCTATTCAATGTAAAACCTATAAAGTAATATTTTAGAGAAAACACCTCACCACTGAACATTTAATTTTGTTCCCGTTAAATTAAATCAAGTTAATTAACTAACAAAATTAATCAAACCGTCTCTATGCCTGTCTGTGTGATTTGCATAATTTCGCTCCTATTGTGTTAAAACACAATTAACAAGTTAAACAAGAAAAACATTTAATATTGTTTATTACAATAAACAGTTTAAGGTATTCTTGGTTAACATTTATTTAAATGGGAAACAATCAAGATTTTTCAGCAAATTGAATGTTTGCTAAATAAATAATTTACATTTTAATATTTTTTTCTAAAGTATTTTTCCAGTTGATAAATACTTTACAGTACCGCGCAAACACGCGAATCAATTGCCAAGGTGAAATTTACTTGACTCGTCAAACTAAAAAAAATCTGGAACTAACATAAAATAATACAACATTATAAACTTATAGACTTCTGAATAGTTTTCCAAAAGTCTTAGATATTACTAACATGTTCATAAAAAAATTTGGCGGCAATATTTTCAAGTGTGTCGGCAAACTGAGCTTCAAAATATGTTTACAAACACGAAACAAATGGAGAATTGACATTCATACTTCATACGTAACCTACATTGTATTATTTATACGTGGTCTTCCAATTTTCCATTAAAATAACAATTTAGACTGGCTTTTAACTAATACTTTTTACAATTGTTTCATCACAAAAGATTTATAAAAATATTGATTGTTTTTTAATAAAAAACGTGACTCAATCTATCTGGAATAGGTATTAGAGAGCGGAATTAAATGAATTCCGACGTCGTATAAAATGTACTTATAAATAAAAGAGAATAGAACGTCCAAGTTTCGTCATAATAATATGACAAATTATAATTTATATAGATATATATATTTTATTTATATAATTTACATTTATATGAAATATTAAGCGTTTGTTAACAAACACTTAATCTTTCACAATGTTTTGGAATAAGTCGTTAAAAACTACATAAAGTATAAACATTTTTTTTATCTTAACAGATCTTAAATTATAATATCTAAATAATATTTAGTGTAGACGGCATAATTATTAAGATACTTATGAGTAACAACATTTTATTATACAATTTATGTAAGCTTTTCATCGTAGATGCATTAAGATGGGTTATTTTGAACCTAAATGAAGGATTTCCCAAGCCTGTTTAATTAATACATTGTCTCTCCAATCACTGTTAAAGCACCTATAATGGTATATTCTGGGCCCACCTTGAAGGTAACCTGTTCTTGGGTAGCTTGGTAGGTAGTAACTATGCTCTCGACCCACCTAAAACTACATCAGTAACTTCTTAAAAATATATGATTTATTTACCAAATTAAACAAGTCCTCAATATAAAGTTATTACATTGACATATAATAGACGGGCCCTTTAAACTGTTCTTAAAAGCTTTTCTATTATTACCTGCTTATAAGGTCGTTACCTCACTTATTCGCTGAGCTTTCTCTTTTATACTCCCTGTGCATTGTTATACTTAATCAATATTGATCGACACGTTATACATTGACTTTGTCAACTACTTTATTCTTTGTAATATTATTTATGAAAAAAAAATGTTGTGTCCAGAACGTATTAAGTCAGGAATAGATGATATTATATTAATCACACGAAACTTTTTATTTATAAAATCTTTTTAACCAACACAAATGTACATTTCAACAATAGGATTTCAAGATGACTAATAAGAAATACTTTTATTAAGTAACTAGAAGTCGCGCCGGGCTTCTTTTTTATTTGACTGATCAGCTTTTATTGGCCGTAGCGTGATGTTATATATAAATATAACCTTCCTCGATAAATGGGCTATCCAACACTAAACGAATTTTGAAAATCGGTTCAGTAGATCCCGAGATTACATCCTACAACGTCACAAACTCACATCTTCACAAATTCACAAACTTTACCTCTTCATAATATTAGTATTGATGGAGTTCTCGTCATAAAATTACCAAGTACATAAATTTTACGAGATATTTCCAATTCATTCACCATTTATACCAATCTATCTTAGCTTGTGATCTTTGAAACAATCAACTTTAAATTCTTCGTTGAAGTAAACATCAAATAGTTGCCTCTTTTATTTCCGCGTTGAAAATACTTCTTAACGTAACCGCTCATGAATTGAGGGTCTAAAATTTTCTGACAAAATCGAATTGGTGCTTTACGTCCCTTCCCAATATACGACCAGCGAAAGGTAAAACAATGCTGAGAAAAACTATGTCCCACAAGTAATTACTGTCCAAACCGCTGGGGCGTTGTTTTCTTTTTAAAAAAGGTTCCTCTATTCGCGTGAGAGATTAAAGTAATTATGTTAAACTTGTAACTTGTATCTTGGGGTTGCAAACAAGATACGACATCTTCGATGCACAAATTATTGATGCTGCTACTATGTTTGTTATGAATATTAGCGCACTACACAGAAACTTTAAACTAATCCTGACTTAGTTCAAAGAGCTGTGATTCCCGAGGATTATGAACTTGTAGTGCATCGCAAGCGATGTTTGTATCACCGACTACGTCTTTGTTAGTTAAAGATATGTTATAGATGTTAACTATGTTATGATATGAATTATTCAATTGCAACCAGTCATTCAAGACTGGCCTGTTGGTCTATTGGTTAGTGACCCTGACTGCTAAACCGGAGGTCGTGGGTTCGATCCCCACCCAGGACAAATCTTTGTGTGATGAGCATAAAGGTTTGTTCTGTGTATGGGTGTAATTTATCTATAATATGTATGTATTTACAAAAAAAAATGTATTTAAGTAGTATATCAGTTGTTTAGTACCCATAACACAAGCAAATATAATAGCTTAATTTGGGACTAGATGGCGCTGTGTAAATGTGGTAGAATATTATTATTATTCAATAGTGGACGTCCTGCGGTTGTTTGATCATGATTAACTAGGTTTGAAAACCTATTTGGAATCTCGGTATTGAACTAGTTAACATTGATATCAAATGTTTAAAAACATATATATCTAAGAACCATCACCACATTAAAATCGGGCCATTCATTTAGGAGCTACAATGCCATGACAGACACACAGATAAACAGACACGTCTAATTTATAACACCTCTTTTTTGCGTCGGGCTTTAAAAATGACAGCAACCGTAATTTACTTAAATTTTTCACACACACAGTTTTTTCACAGTTTTAATTTTTTTCAAAGTTTTAAATCGACTAAGCAAATGTCAAGATTGTGAGTAGACTCCCAGCTCTGTTCTATAATAATGATAGAACGTTGGCAATTATTGTAAACCATTGTTTTCGTTTTTTTACTAAAAACGAAAAAATGTTTTACAGTATTCATACTAGTATTAAATGGGAGACAAGATATAAGAAAATGAATCTTATATTTTAATTACATTAAAACCCTCAGAGCATTTTTGAATATTCTCGTATAATCTTTTATTTTTTACTTGACCGTATGTATGGCGAGCGACCTAACGTAATAGTATACTAAATGCGAGCACGGAAACTCCAATATCAAAACGTTCTTAATGTTAACAGTATAACCTTAACTATTGTTGACATTAGCCGTCTGTACGTCAGTCCACGAGCATTTGTATTAGTCTAGACGCTAGCGTCTCTAAACTATAATAAATTTACTATACTTTATTTGATATACGAGATATTTACTAAGCTATATGAAATGACAAGCGACCATAACTCTTTATGCTGTAAATTATAATAGACAGGTTTAGCTTTTAACCTATAAGACAAAGGTTATGTTAGCTAACAGTGTTATTTTTCTTCGCAACTGCGATATTGAAATCATGTAGGTTATTTGAAAATATTTTTTTTTAATAATTTTTTTGAGATACAACAGCTACGGCAATATCGTTTGACTTTTCCATCTATTTAGTATTTGGTCTAATTATTTCGGCAAAGTTAAATAAATTTTAATACTTGTCAGCTGTTTAGAGCTAAATATTAGGCAAAATTTAAAAACTATTTCGCTTTTAGTGTCTATCTCTTTTTATACATAATTATAAAAAAAATCCTATATTTTTTGTACCGTTCAAGTGTTAAACTACTATTCAAAAACTATAAAATTTTTAGCTTTTCCAAACAGCTATTTGAACCAAAACAGTTACTTATTGCTTATTTATTACTTCAGTTATTTACCTTTATTAAATCATTTAGAAAAACAAAGAGAACATGACATGAAACTCAACACTTATAAGCCATAGATTTCAATAAAACATAAAATACCCTACATTTATCAAGACCTTGGTAGACCTACACAAGTTTATGTATCTAACTTAGCATTACGACGTTTTGGAGAAAATTTATAGGGTTGTTTGCCATTACCGACCCTATAGAATGTACCTCACGTGGTGTTCGTACGATAACACCTTACTATAAATATCGTAATAAACAGTGGCAGGATAACTCTTTCTCTTGCTGTTGTCAAGGGCGCCGCTCCTGTTGATCTTTTTTTGGCCACTGCTCAGCTCCTTTTTAAACGACTTCAAAAAAGGAGGAGGTTATATGTTCGACTGTATGTATTTTTTTTTTTTTTTATGTATGTTCAACGATTACTCGGAGATGCCTGAACCGATTTAAAAAATTCTTTTTTTGTTTGAAAGGGTATACTTCCGAATTGGTCCCCTATTCATCACGTCAAGTTCTGATGATGGAATCTCAGGGAAATCGAAGGCAAGCCTCAAATTTTATAGGCACATGTTACGTTTTTCATATATTTTTTAAAGTTATTCAAGTATTTACGTCTGATAGTCAACATCTCATGTTGATGAGCTGGTGATGGAAGGTATAACTCCTTAACTGTTAGGAGTTGGAGAATAATTCTTTCGACATTATAGGTTCTTATAAACCAATAGTTGTATTCTTGTAGGTTATTTAGGTGAGCTGATACTGGAAGGTATAACTCCTTAACTATTAGGAGTTGGAGGATAATTCTTTCAATATAATAGGTACTTATAAACCTATAGTTGTATTCTTGTAGGTTATTCAGGTGAGCTGTCAGTGGAAGGTATAACTCCTTAACTTTTAGGAGTTGGAGGATAATTCTTTCAACATTATAGGTACTTATAAACCTATAGTTGTATTCTTGTAGGTTATTTAGGTGAGCTGTCACTGGAAGGGAAACTTCTTAATGTTTAGGAGTAAGAAGATGATTTCTTTAAATATCACATCCATGTATAAACCTTAAGTTGTGTTATTTCAAGTGTCTGAGGTGAGAGCTCTTGATGAAAGATAAATTTGTATAATTCAAAGGAATTCTTAGATGATATTTTAAGTTTTCGATATAATATCTAACCTGCATTGTATACCTATAAGTACTTGTTACCTGTCGGATTTTATAGGAAAAAAGAAAGACATAAAAAGCTGAGAGTTTTGAGACTCCTCTATTCCACAATCAGGTTGTGTTGTTAAAATATTTAAATAGAACGTCTATTTAAATATTTTCCCTTCTATCGAAGATTCTTTATTTCGGTTTTCCGTCTTAGTTTGCCAGCCAGTATTATTAAATCTGCTAGATAAAAAGTACACTAAAAATGGAAAAATAAACTATTTTTAACAAAAAAATATTAAAACGACTTCAAATCAGTACTAAAAAGCGAAAAATAAACTGAATTAGATATTTAATTCCAAGCTAAAAAATACCTACCTACCTGTTTAAAGTATAATACTCTATTACTAATCTGTTTGAAGTCGGTGCCAGCCTAATGAGGTTGTATCACTCAGTTTGAGCCGTCCACTAGGTACACGCAAGTGCGAGGTGGTGTGAAGTAGCGAGCGGTAACAGATGTACGTACTAAGTAGTACGTAGCTTAACAAACTCTTTAGGCTTGGCACCGACTTCAAACAGATTAGTAATAGAGTATTATACTTTAAACAGGTAGGTAGGTATTTTTTAGCTTGGAATTAAATATCTAATTCAGTTTATTTTTCGCTTTTTAGTACTGATTTGAAGTCGTTTTAATATTTTTTTGTTAAAAATAGTTTATGATCGTAACGTGATGTTATATAACCTACAGTCGTTCTCAATAAACTGGCCATCCAAAAATAAAAGATTTTTCAAATTCTGATCAGTAGTTCCTAAGATTAGGACGTTCAACCAAACATACTCCAGGGTCTCGAGTTTCAATTTTAAATCTTGAAAATTTCACTATTTTAAATTTCATAAAAATCAGCAGAGTAGTTAAGGCGAAAAAGCGGAGCAAATAAACAGATTAGTTACTTTGGCATTTAATTAGTAAAGGTTTTATGTACAAGCCAAGAAAATCACCAGATCTACAAAAGAATTCATGTCGAAATATTTTTTCTTTTCTTTTTTCTTTCTTGAAAAGACAACGCCCGCACTAAGGAACAAACCTGTGTCGCGGGGAGCTTTACAAACATGAAACTAACGGACACAAAGTACACCCAGACTAGAAACAAATATCTATGAATCACACAAATATTTGTTTCGTGTGGGAATCGAACCCACGTCACCCAGCACCGCGATGTAGTGGCGAGGCGACCACCTTAACCACTGCGCCACGGTGACAGTCAATAAACACACTAACTGTGTACATTGCTCTGAAATCTCAAAAAATACTGTCTGCGACACACGACGCGATCTGTAAAACAATTGAAAAATTTCGTGGCTAGATTCGACAACATTCTTGTCGCGTACATGATGAACTTGACCTATCTACCGTAGACACGATGAAATTTCTTAGCATTTACAAGGGCCGTTAGGACGAAAGGCACGTGTTAAGTTTTATTATAAGTATACTCTATTATTCACTATATTTATTCAAATAGCTGGGATAACACTATAATGTGGAGGCGTCAGTGTAAATGTCACATCGATGTCGGGGATAGGCTATGGCTCAGTGCGCACCGACCCTTATCCCTCCCTCGCTGCGTCTTACAGAGGACCTAATTTTATAATACATTGCTTTCGTGTTTACCGGTACCCTTATAAAAAGACCCTTGATCTCATATCTCTGATATACTTACGGAGTGTCTCAAGAAATTTTATATATTTTTAAATGGCTACAAGAACTTAATATTTTTAATATTTTAATATTCAAAGTTTTTTTTAAATATCTATTCAATTTCACAAAAAAATTAACAAAAAATCAATAATCCTGACACATTTCCGATAAATCTTTAAATAAGTTAAACATTTCGTGTGTTTGGTACTCGTGTTATAAAAACTTTTGTTTTCTTCCTAAACGTTTTTCCAATATTACTTTTGAAACAACTGATATTAATAAGAAAACTTGTGGTTCAATTCAATCACATTGTAAAACATATAAATAAAAATATACCTATACATATTATTAAATACATTATTGTGCCTATATAAAATTACATTTAATTGATATATGAACCCTTACCAGGATTTCTAGTGCAAGGATAATTTAACTGTAAAATAAGGAAAAAAAATAAGGAACTCTTTGTAGTCTTTTTAAAATTGGGCGGCGTTATTGCATAAGCAAGAGAATCCAAATATTGATTTATTTATTCACTTGATCTTTGTTATAAACTAACTTTTGAAAAAAATAAATAAATACATGCAAAAACTACAATAAATATAACACTATATAATAACAATTATTACATAATTAATAGGTACAACTACATACTTAATATAAAATAAATAAATAAATAAAACAACTACAATAAATATAATACTACACAATAATAAATATTATATAATTAATAAGTACAATTACATAATGAATCTTGAAATAAACAAATACATGCGAAAATTACAATAAATATACACAAAAATAATAATTACTATTATTGATATGTGCAATTGCATAATTTAAATAAATATAAATTCAATATCTTACAATATCCCATCCTCCTCTCTTCTACGTTGCCGTGCCCAATAGGGTCCATATTGTATCCATAACATTATGTAAGATCTTTATAACATATGGAGTGCAATAAAGACATTGAGTATTGAGTATTGAGTATTTTGTTCAAAAGTATGTTATAAGGGGGGATCAAGCTACATATAATAAAAATTTGTTAGAAATTCACACCGAATAGTTATATTATGTGAAATGAAATCTTGATTCGTTGTTCCATAACGGAGCTCTATATCTAAACTTACTTCACCATTGATGCTACATCGAATTCTTTGTGTTCTATCTCTACACCACAGAAATATTTATGATTTACTAACACCCATAACGTAATTTATTTCCAGTCTAGGTTTAATTTGTGACTGTAGATTTAAAAATCCGTCACAGCGCGGAAATTTGTTTTTTAGTAACGGACTTAATTGTTGTTAAGGACTGGAGGAACAAAATATCCAATAAAAAAGAATGGGAGAGCTTGGGGGACCTTTGCCCAGACCTTTGACCACCTTTGCAGCAGACAACACAGGTTGACAAAAAAAATGGACTTAATTAAGACTATATAATTACGTGCTTTTTCTATTGTTCTAGCATCAGCAGTTGGTTCGGACAGTAGGAGCGGGTGGGACGCCTTAGGCGGGCTGTATGCTCTGCTAGCTCAGCACGATGCTCTTGGCGGGCATGCGCTTGCGCGCAAATCTGTGCGCTCTCCGTCGCGCCGCCTGCGCTTCGGTCGCCGTTCTGACCCTGATATGCCACCTCAGGCTCCTGTAAGTATTATTTACTAGTATTCCACCTTTTCGTTCTTACACTAAACGAACAATTTTATATTTATAAAAATAAATTCATAGATTTTTATCTCAAAAGCAGCTCTAACAATTTCGATGAGAATTTGTACATTGATAAACTGATAATTTTGTCATGTCTCGGTTTCTTTAAAAGAAAACGTGAATTTCGCGAACGCGAACACAAATAATTCAATCAGTCGGTCAGATTCTTATTATAAATACCCAGGTGTACAAGTTGTTGTTATTTTCGTGGCTATATATTTTCTGCTCACGATCAGACCCTGAAAGCAACGGATGTCGGAGCTGCACGCTAAATCTAAAACCTGTATTTTGAGGACTTCATTTCACTTTATCAAAATCATAAATATCATATCTAATAGTGTACAAAAATCGAAAGACACGCGAGCGCTGCTTACGACTTTGTACAATGGTGTACATCAATCTGTATAAATTTGTTCCAATTTAACGATTGTAATAATTTGAATACATCAGCAATCTGAGGGTTAACGTCATGAAGAGCGTTTGAGGGCAATCTAATAACGTTATATTTGGGGAAACGGGCTTCCGAGAATTACTCCGATTAAATCTTCTCATTCAAATACTTGACAGTTTCACTGTCTACGTGATCATTATTTATGTTAAAATTCGATTAAGCAACAAAACAACACGAGTATACAATAAATCTAGAACGCGTTTACACCGTATACTTCAGCTCATAAAAAAACTTTTTACATTATACTTTTGTTCTCAACTTTGTAACGAGGTACTTATAAAAAAACAGTGAGAGTATGACGACATTTGAAACTCTATTCTGATGGTTTTAACGCTCAGGTCTACACCACAAAGAGTTAGTGACGACAGCCTTGAGTGTTTCTCGAGTGGATAATGCATTATAATGCTCACCAAATAACGTTACAGACAGTTACACTAACACGAGTATTCGTGAAAGCAATCTCACAATTCCTTTCACTCCGTTTACCACACTTTTAGAACGTAAACACAACCCTCATATCACTATTCGACCAATTTCATTTGATTCTGAAAGAAACCTTTCGTCTTTTGTTATCGTTTTAGAGCCTTATTAAGGTATGTATGTTATCTTGTTCAAGGATCTTAATTGTTACGGTGTCCTTTACACATTCGTACACGATAGAGCTTTCATCTTTTTGGAAAATAGAAAATCATATCTTAATTTCCTAAACCACTGAGTGCGCTGAGTAATTCGATTTGTCATATCTGACTTATTCCATATAATCTTCTGCCTCTGTATTAGACAATGTGCCTCTAGTACAATATAAGAGATAGATATTGACTGGTATCTGATTTCATTTGATGTTTATTGCATTAACGTGAAGTAGATCATTGTATGTGAAGGAAGAGAGGCCTAGACAAAGAATTCTATCATAGTAATAAGAAAGTGCTTTCGTTCGTAGGTATATCGATAAAACGAAGTGTCTAACACAGAAACAAATAGGCAATATCCATCGAATAATCAATTTTAACTACAGTAATGATACCGTCTGATGTTAACGTAAATACTATATTAAAGGATATATATCGTGGCTTCTTAATAAATACATTGTGACCGTTCGTGTGATATAGGAAAGTTAAGCCAAAAATAAATCCCATAAAAGATTGGCCCGGGGCAAAATATTGATATTGGCTCTTAGAATATAATATATACATAACAACTATCAAAATATATTTTGTAGTTTTAGTGGAAGCTATTTAAAAATCTGTTGAAAAAAAAAACATATTTATTAATAACATTTAAAAATTGTAAAAATTCAATAAACTTTTTTATTCTCTTCAATAACTAAATAATATAGAAACTTTTCATCACCTGTATAGACAATAATTACTGTTAAATGAACACTAACTAACGCTGCTGAATACAAAGCAGGAATATACTCTCAATGGCCAAATCGACAAAATATTAAAATACGTCATAGAATCGAGTCGTCATAGAAGAGTTTATTTCACTACGAAGTTCCAAACTAAACTACAGAGGGTATAAAACTTACACAGTTAACTAATTAAATAATCTTTTGCTTAGAAACCGTAACTTACTTAAACATTATCACAAACCGTGTCTGGACATTAATTTTATCTATTAAAATTTAACCGCGGTAGCTCTTAAGAGTCAATTCGACCAACACACACATATGTATAACTCAATTTGTTAACTTTCAGCACCCTTTCATCCCTAATTTTATGAAGTCCCCGTCTTATCCCTCGCTCCATTAGAAAGGTTCATATTGTAGAACGATGATCCAGTTAATAGTTTCACCCTTTATTATAAAGATGTCGTAATACTTACCACTGTTTACTATAACAACGTATTATTTTGTTTTAATCGCTAGTGACCCACAAAACGTTGATGTCAGGCATATTATTTAAGATGGTTATGATAAAAGCTAAGCTTCCCAGGTGTCTCTTTAGGCAATTTAAACATTATCCTTAATCGAGATGTCTAAAAGGGAGTTTTCACTAAGTGCTTTTGGAGAATGAATAAGTAATTAAGGAATTTATAAATTACAGTTTAGAATAATGATTATATAAGTTAAATAGTTATTTATTATACAAATGGATATTTTAAAAACAAACGACTTTTGTCAACAATTCCTGACAAAGGTACATAATTATCCGAAAATGAGGTTTGTTCTTCGATTTATTTGTAGTTCAAGTTAAAAAGCTAGATGCACCGTCTAACCCGAGGTTGAGCAATAAGGCTGTTTGTTTATTAAAGTGGCCTTCGTTTCAATAAACACAATTTATTTATATAAAAATGGCGTTTCTCACCGCATTGTGACCCTTCAGTCTATATTAGAATGTATATATATAATTATATACTAGATGAACACAAATCCTTACACTGCATTATAAGCTAAGTCTCCACGTACGTAGAGCCCGAAGTTTTGTTAACTGTCCGAACAAGATGGACAGCATACCCTTACAACTGCTTACAACTGCTTTCCTCGATCCATATGCTGGAACTTGCATGTAAATTTTATGGTTTTCCCCGTTAAAACTGAGGAAGTACCTCCGACTTAAAGACCGCTGCCATAATAACACTGCCTTGTTAGTGTTGCGTGCCTGTTGGTTAGGAGTGATAGCCTAACTTCAGGGAGGGACACTTACCATCGGGCGGATCGTAAGCTTGCTTGTCATTATAGTGGTACAAAAATGTAAACTAAGTTTTATTTCTAAATAAATAAGGTGCATTTTGATAACTGTTTTACTTTTCTCAGCTTGACGAGATGGATGAGCTGTTATCTCTCCGCGAAGTTCGTACCCCTGTTCGCCTACGCTTCGGCCGCCGCTCAGACGAACGCGCCGTGCCCCACATTTTCCCTCAAGAGGTAAATAACACATAAAAGTATTAAATATCCAGCCCATTACTACTCAACACTCAAGATACTCCGCAACGCAATAAATACTCACGAATAAGAACAACGGGAATAAAAGATATTATTATCTTTGTATGTGAATAAGCTTTATACTTACAGTAGGTTATATCAAATTGATTCGTAAAAAAACTATTGTATCCATTTCTATACTTTAAACACGAATCAGAAGAGAGCCAAATTCACAATCGTGACTTTACTTTGCAAAATAGGTTTCCCAAAGTAAACTTCGAAAGCCGAAATTTCCTTTACTTTTTAAATTTCACAGACTGCCTTGCCTTTACACTTACAGCAAAGGATGGTTTCGGAAAGTAAAATAAGAGTTGGACAGGATTATGAAACTGCATATTAGTTGAAAGTTGATCTTTCTCTCAAAGTTAAGTTAAGTCAAAATGCGATCTATGAATCTGGGTCTTAGATATTAAGTTTAGAATGTTATGGTTTAAAGAAAATAATGAAATAAAACTTTAGAAAAGAAACAAAAATAATACAAATTATATTATTAACTATTTAAATTTAACTCCTAATAAAATTATGCAAAATTAAGATATATATAGTTCTATTTCTGATAAGTAGGGAACGTTTCTTTGAAAGCGTAACCAGGATTTTAAGTCTCGCACCTATTAACATGTTCTTATAAACCATAAAAAAGATGTGCGAGGTATTCATTCTAAGATCCTATTGATTCGAACATCGTAAAACCCTTGATGCCGTGTAAACCCGTGTAATGAAGTTATTCCCTCTAACAAGCCACTATACGATCTTTTACGACAATTGACCTGTTTTATATCCGACCTTTTTTGTTAAACCATATAAAGATTCTTTCTAAAGCAAATTGTTGTAGTTTTACAAGACGTAAATAACTCCATAACAGTGAGAGTAACATCTATTTTACCACTTTGAGTAACAGTAAACGAACGGTAAATTGAAATATGTACCTAAATAACAAAAAAAAAAAATTAAACTAACTAACTATTTAAGATCTGTAAAAATAATGCTGTCTTGTTCATCATAACTTTGTCGACGGACGATATCATTAAAGAAATAGTACTTAGTTAGTTGTAGTCGTAGTTTTTTATTTCAATGTCATTAAAATACTGAATACTAATTAAAAATTAAAAATAGCACAGGACCTCATTAGTCAGAGATTTTGTTGTTAACACAAATTTACAAAGTTTTATTTATTTACGATCGATCATTAGAAAACTTAGATTTCTAAAACTTTCAACCAAATTAAATTACTACAGTTCATAAAGATTACCAATTTAAATAAACGTTTGTGACTCTTTAAGTTTTTATCAAATGAAATTTATAATAATTCCAAAAATAAGTTCAAGAAACATTAAAGAAAAAGTTGGGCTTTTGGTAAGAAATGCTCTATACCAGGACAAAGTACAGTGTGAGATTGTATTCACTCAAGTAGGGAGTAGCCTATTAACTATTAGGTATTTGAAGCGTAACACAGCAGTCGAAACGTGGATATAAGCGGTTACCGTAGCCTAAGGACGTATGCAATACCAGGGGCTACACATGCGCCTTGCACAGAAATGATGCGCTTTTCCGAGGCCGTTTTTACAGCTGCGGTCAACTGAACTTCCTTAGGTGGGCAGCTTACTACAGCTACCCACTGTACCTTACCTCTTATTCTTCTTCTACGATCTTTTTCTCTACCTACCCCTCAGACAAAGCGGTAATACAATTTTAATGATACAGGAGCAGGACCGTGCAGTACGTGCCCCCTCTATGCGCCTGCGGTTCGGTCGTCGATCAGACAACAACATGTTCTTGCTGCCCTATGAAGTAAGTCACAGCTACTTTATTCTAGAAAGATGATGATAAGCTTGAGCATTCACTTGTAATGAGCATTCTCGCGAATGTTACATTACAGCAAAATAAACGCGAGCTTTTGAGCCTTTGTGTAATTGCACATCTTCATCATGTCATTAGAGCGTTCACTAAAAGGGTCGTGAAAATGTTCGTGGCTCTATTCAACGTTTGTTAAAAACGGAAATGCTCGATTTTCTGTTCAGGTCTATCAGCACCATTACGACAATTCACCGTAGATTTCAATTTTGAATTTTTAATAAAGAATTTCCAAAAATCTTTTCATAACCAGGTTTATTAATAACGACTCAACATTGTCAGCAACCTAGTCGTAGATAAATTAGCTGACGCTTTATTTTTCGAATTACCTGTTGCATTCTTAAATTATGACTTTAGAGTTACTTTGTAACTTAGATGAATAAATGAGATTTAATTCCATTTTATTAATCTCGTGCTTTTATTTCACACTAACTGCCGCACTCAGATACATCAATTAGCAGTAGTCTGTCATTAACAAAAAATTTTCATTGAATAATCGTCTTTAGGCGTATCGACTTAAGTATTACATGTTTTTACTAAATAAACTTTAAAGTTAAGTAACGTCTCTAAGTACGGCAGTAAGGGTCATTTTGCAAGACCTCTAGTTAAGATTCAGTATTGTGTTCACTTCCCACATAATACTCTAGTTCTAAATTCTTTCTTAGTACGTTTATAAGTTCCATGCGACAAAGGCGTTGCAGGGTTTGTTCTCTAGTCCGGGTGTAATTTTTCGATAAAAAAAATCTCAATTTAAAAAAGGTAAATTCAACTAATTTCTTTTGTTACAGTCGGCTCTGCCCAAGGAAGTGAAAGCCAACGGCTCCGTTGAGGACGACAGACAACAGGAATAAGCAACATATCTGCATGTAACCACTACACAACATAATCTCTCCGCTCCGTACAAACTTTTATTAACAATCAAACTTAAACCAAATACATAAGTGTCATATTCAAATACAATCGATTTTTAGATGTTATTCGATTAAATTGTAAGCTATATGTACATAATAATCAGATAGTATATTGTATGTTGTTAACTGATGTTATTCCTCTTTCTCTTTCTGCATTAACTGTGATGCTCTATTGTCATAATCAATGATACGATGATATTCTAGTCAATACTAAATTAAGACTGTTTTAAGTTCATCGGTTTTCTAGTACTTTCTGCGAAGAGTTGTACATTTTTAGAGCTGGGCAAATGTAAAACTTCTTCGCTTCTATTAAGATCGATTTTATTTTGAACATTTTTAAACATTTATCTAACGATTTTATCATCAGTATTTATGATCATATTTCAATATTATGATGGCATAAAATACATTATTTATACTAAGTGTAGTGAAACTATGTTTAGTTTTGTATAGATATTATAGTGCAATTGATGAGTTGAAATATAAAAATATTGCCAACGATCATTATTGTTTTATTTAGCTTTCCACGTAATTATTTTCTTTCAATAGCTTAATAAGATATAAGAAAAAGTGTCATTACGACTACTCTTCTTTCAAGATACTTTCATAAAATATGTGTTACTATGTAAAATTACATAACAATACTAGTGCCAGAATTGAATTTACGATGTTAATTCAATTCTAACACTAGTCTTGATAAGTAATTTATGTATCTTACAATATACATGAATTTTGAAATTATTGATATGTTCAGCTACTTTTGGTGCTGACTGTACATTTCACACAAAATAATTAGCTATGAATCACCTTTGTCTCAAGTGAGAATAGAACTCACGACCCTCGGTACGGTCTACGGTGATATTAGTAGTGAAGCGACCACCAGAACTGTTACGCCAGAGTGACAATAAAATTTTTTTTTACGGAACCCTGATATTTTTTTAAAAACAAAGTAACCTAAGTTACTACTTGTGACATTAGCTATCCGCCAGTGAAAGTCCCGTCGAAATCGGTCCATCTATTCCAAAGATTATCTGGAACAAACAGACAGACAAAAATTAAAAAAATGTTATTTTGGTATATGTACACATTCAAATGCATGCAGTAAAAAGCGGTTATTTTATTATTACAAACAGACACACCAATTTTATTTATTTGTATAGATTATATGGTATGCAACACAGAAGTGTTACAGAAACAATACTACTAAAATGTACATCAGTATCAATTTCTATATGCCTAGAAAATCAGTTATAAGACCTAAGCGATCCTCTGAGGATTCTTTAATTAGCTGTACGGAATCTTAAAAATTCTTAGGACAATCAAAATATGCCACAGTGCGAATATGCGAAGTAAATTATAAATACGAAAGTTTGTGAGGATGATTAGAAAATGTGGGTAGGTACAACAACATGAATAGTAGAGCAATAACTATATCCTTGAACCACTTATTGCTCCATATACCTATCTCGTACATTGCCCACTAAATTCTAGCAAATAAAATAAACATACACATAACACGAAATAATTAGGTTAGGTAAGCGGGTTAAACAGGCAATCATTTCAAGTCGGTGTTATTTTTCAAAAGTAGGCAGGAAGATGTAAATAAAGTTTTATAGAACAGACATTTAGTACATCACACCTCGTAGTTTTATAACATCACTAGAAGTAGCGCGGGGCTTCGCTCCCGTCGTTCTTTATTTGGCTACTGATCTGCTCCTATTAGCCGTAGCGTGATGGTGTGTAGCCTATCTAACACAAAAATAAGTAGTGTTCATTCATCATTTCAACTATACCCATAAACGTCAGACTACTGGCCACGGGTCTCCTCTCGTGACTCCCAAAGAATGTGGAGGGAATTTAGTCTACTATATCATGCTGACCAGACGAGTTGGTATAGGGTTTCTTTCAAATTTTACTTTTCTCGCAGTGCTCTTGTCTGCATAAGGTTACTCCCTTAGTCGTCTTTTACGACACCCACGGGTTGAGATGGGGTAGTGTCATTATGTATCCTTAATCTGTCACGCACGGTTGTGTTCTTCTCCAGGCCCTATAATACACGTTTATCAAATGTCATATGAGATCCGTTTTCTGGTTTGTGAAATCATAAAACACAAACAAATCATCTCACATTTACTTTAATATGAGTAAATATTAGTTAGGATTTCAATTTTATTAATTTTTATTTATTAATCTTTCCTGGACACTCACAGGTTTCATTACTGTTAATTATAGACTTCTATCTATTATATTCTCCTGATAGTATTATGCTTTTATCCTTGAAAAGGTAAGCATTTCACATATGCAGCGTAATTGGAGGTCTTACATTTATTGAGCAAACTTTAAACATTTTCGATAGAAAATTCCATTCATATTCACTGTACTGGTGGTAGATCAAATTTGGAATCTCAGTATGGCCTTTCTTGCTTTCTCTTACGTGACTTTAACATACATACATGCAAACCTGATTTTCAAAAAATCCTTTGAGGAAGCTGGCCTGTGTCTCTAACAAATGAGAAACTCCGCCTTTACTCATCAGTTAAAAGGCGAGATAAGACCTAAATTTGACGTGGGTGAAAACTCGGATCTAATAGAGTAGCGAGATACATTTGCTAGGCACTCTGGGAGGACTTTTGTAGTATTTAAATGAATATTCTTTTTATTCGTGAGAAGAAAGAACGATGGCCGCCCACGGCGACAGCTGCTTACTTCGCGCGTCGCTAATGTTTCTGAGCATAAGTTTAATTATATCCGTAATTTTAAAGGTATGGTTGTAAAATACGAAAACTGATGATACAATACCACTCAAAATGCATAAAAAAGGAATAAATTTGAATTACGTACCTGTGTTGATATTTATTTCATTTTATTCTTTATAATTAGATAAATTCAGTACATATAAGAAGATAAGAAGCGCTTGTGTTAATCCAGATAATAATCTGTGTGCCAAATTTCATAAATCCTTTCAGCTGATTTGGCCTGATTGAGTAACAAACTTCCATCCATCCATCCTTTCACATATATAAGTAGGATAGAGATGTAACTCAGCTGCTGAATTGAAAGGTCAATAACCCGCACTATCCTCATCTGTAACTCTGTAAATATCTATCACTGTGTTTAATGACTTTGTGCATTATGTTAAAAATCAACTAACACCAAGTATTTGGTATCAAGAGGTCTTCCAGCCAGTACACTGTTACTTAGTGCAAAATCTTATAAAACATAAAAGAAAATAAACAGAACTGCTTCATTCAATGAAAATATAATCTCCCCTACAATCTTGTCTTGCACGGAACCTCTCGCGTGAATCTTATCACACGTCAGTGAGTCTATTTATATTAACAAATATATACGCAATGTTAACAAACCTTAAGACTCTTTTTTATAACAAAGTGCAACTCTGAAAGAGTGCTAGCATATTGGACATTAAGCTGCAAAAGAATCAGTTATGTATTTTGGCAAGGCGTACCTGAAATCTTCTAGTTTTGGGTAAGCCTGGCTATAGGCACACCCTTGCCTAAAGCTGAGTGAAGAATGGGTACTAAAACAAATAGTTTAATACTCTGCTGAACAGAAGAGCAGTATCCCTCGAAGATTAGAAAAGTACAAAATCAGTATTAATTTTCTAGTCAGTTATTCCTCATTATAAAAATTAAGTCATGTGTCAATATACAACGACAGCTTACAATTTTTTTTAACATAAAGTATATTATCCAACTATGTTATGTACTTAATTAGGATATTGTTGTTTAGTTTTAATAGTAGGTAATTTAATTTATTTAAATTATAAAGTTTAAATTTAAATGGGAACATAATCAGGTAATTCGTTATTTCTTCTTTTTTCGCCTCGGAGAAAAATAACCGCGATGCTAATGTACTAATGTACCTACGTAAAAATACTCGAATACTTTCCTGTTGTTTTCAGACTCGGGATTCAGATTCGGTACTATAATATTTAAATTACTGTACAATTACTAGACAATCAATTTTAACAAACAAATTAAACCATCTACATTTACTGAAAGTACCAAATCAATTACGTAAAACAATAGTTGTGTTATGCAAATCTCCGACACTCGCGAGTAGGAGGACGTCTCAGGGGAGCTTGCAGCGAATCACAGCAGGATAGCTGCAGATAATATCTTAGACGAAGAACACTTGTCAATGTGTCAACAGCACTGTCTAATACCCTATTTCAATATTCGATTAAATTATTATAACCAGCGTCTGTCGTTTCTCGTTGGTTTGCTACGAATAATTATGTTATTCTTGATTAGGTATTGTCTTTAGTGTGACATTTTAATTATTTTATTATACAATGAAGTATCCTAATATGAGAAATGAAAGTGAATTTATTTTTTAAACTTTGTCGGTTATATCATTGAACGTAACCTAGTGATTTATATATATATATATATATATAGTCTGAAGAAGGATATACAATCTTATCATTCAATGTACCACTCAGATTAGGAAGTGAAGAGAACCTAGTGCCTAATATACCGATGTGAAGATCTTTTGATTTTGAACTCTAAATTTTTAAGCTTAAAGTTCTAAAGAATATTTTTTTTAAATCGCGTTAATTTACAATAAAGCTTACATTAAATCCGATAACTTTTGAATAAAAAATGTAAGAGTTTTGATGAAAATACAACCCTCTGTCCAGTTCAAGAAATAATTAACATAATTAAACGTCAAAAGTTCGCCGAAAACAAAGTCTTTTTGATTAAGTATTAAGCAGTTGCCATAGTGACTGTGGGTCCAAAGCGAATCAAAGGGTCGTTAGTGAATTATTCCAATTTGGAGTCTAAAACGTACTAGCTGTAACTTAATTCATTTACAACAGATTTACTTTATTTTTATATCAATTATAAAAAAAATGCTTTAAATAAAAAAAATAAGTTTTTTTTGGACCATCTAAAACCCTTATCGTGTTAATAAGAATACACATAAAATTAAAATAATAAGTAATAGTTACATAGTGTTGCATGCCTACAATACTGCTTTCATAGACGGCTATCATTTAGACACAATATTTTTGGAATAAAATGTAACTTTCCTCAAATAAAACAAACGCTGCACAAGCAGTACGCTCCTGCTTGCAAAGCAGTTTATTTTAGTTATAACTCTCACATTACAAGCAACTGTAAGCTTCATCAAACGCTAACAAACAGATGAACCATAACTTTAGTTAAGTATTTATAACTTAGTCGCAACAAACAGAAATGTACTACAATCTTCCTACTTTATGTAAATAAATAAAGTACAAATCAATACTCTTTGGATTAAACTTTTCATTTACTTAATCAAAGTGAATGTACCCGTTAACATCACTATTTGGAATTGCAATCTCACAAAGTGCCCGTGAGAAGACGAGTCTAACAAAGCATGTACCCACATTATAGTGTTTTGGAGCATTGTAATGCATGCCCTGTAGACTGAAAAAATACATTATGACACATATCTGGAGTAATAAAAATAAAAATGTGCAGGGCTGTGATATGACTGCGATAATAGTCGCACCGCAATTTAAATTAGAATTATCTAAGGGTGTTTGCGTTATGTACCTGTGCCCCGCGTAAAACTTCTAAAAGGACTGGGTATTATCATACCCGTGATAAAAAATGTGTTAGTTACTTACATATAAAACATCGTGTGTGTAGTGGCGTAATGTTAGTATAAACCCATGCTGCGCAAAATGTCCGAGTTTGATTACCGAGTTGGCGAAAACCGGCGTAATGCTATATGTAATTTCAATAACTCCTGTTCAAGTTATTTTTTTTTGTTTTGGGTTAGAGCGGCGGTCTTTGCTACATCGATCAGTTACTGATCTATTGTAGATAAACACACTTTTTTTTTCTTGGTTATGTGACTTTCTTCGCGATGTTTTTGACATATAAATTCCATAAAGTGAAATCCGTATTGGTACTACCGGTTGAAATCAAACTCAGTTAACATTCAACTGCAAAACCTAAAATGTAAGCAATGGACTACCAGAGTAGGCCTCGTGTGCAATTGTCTAAAAAATTCACTCCAGTGTTAATAAGATAAACTTCAATAACTAATAAAAATCAAAAGACATAAAAAAGTACGATACATAAATCAAAGATTATATCACAAGTGCGACAATTGTCACACTGATTCATATCACGAATGACATAGGGAACATTGGGAGCAATGCATCAGACTCGACCTTGCGTCCATTCCACCTAACTGTTCGCGCTCAGTAAATGACAGTACACCTGTCTATGCTATTTGTACCTCGGTATTAATAGCCTGTCTTTCATTGATGTTTGAAAAATATTTAGAATACTTTGTCTAAGAAAAATGAAATCGATGTTACTTCCTTGATGTGGTATTGAAAAACAAATGTTATTTTAATTTTATTTTAGATTCAAGTCTTCTATTTAAAACAATACACTCCCACACTATGATCCAGTTTAAAGGTATGATTCCGAGCTCCGATGCAAGGTTACTTTATAAATACAAGCTAAGCTTAGTTCGTGGATCGCTGATAACATATACACTGAATATTTCTTTCGATTAATAAACTTATTTCTATTTCTACATATTCTCTATAAGTTTATATGAGATTGCATTCCAAGCTCCGCAGCAATGCCGCGGCAGAAATATAGCAACAGGACTCAGCTGCGCAGCAGTTTGCCAAGCCGCCGCTTTACTCGGAATCAGCGCGGCAACCAGCACTGCTGCGTCTAAAGCACTACAGTAGCAGCATTGTTGCGGCAGCACTGCTGCGTGCAGCTGAAATCGGAATCATACCTTTATGATGTGGACATACACGGTAAGTACTTTTAGGAATCGTGTTTTCAATGAAAGCATACTTTAAAAATATCATTGAAAACTAACTAACCAGAAAATAAATTATAAAGATCCAGTTTTTAATAATTCATCAGGATTTTTTTTAGTTTTTCAGTTTAAGTATCAAGTTGTCAAACATTTTAAACTAAAACTAGCCAAATGGTGGCCGGATATTTTAAAAAAATTGTGCAATAAAAATAAGAGCTACATAAAAAATAATGCTGTTTTCATGCAAAGTGACGTAAATCTCTCTGAAATGACGTTTATTTGCAAAAAAAACATAACGACTACATTAACAATAAAATCTACAAAATGTACAGTAATTGTGGTTTACTCTGCTTGAGATAACTGTCGCAGAAATTCGATAAAAATTCATCTTAAATGACATTAATGCTCGTCATATACCTACACGACTATATGACATTGACTCGTTCTTGGCCTCGCTTTTACATAATACGTATAATTTGTGGCCGTGACTTCGCATACATATTAACTTTCATATCCAAGGTAAAGCTCCAAAACACATGGAAACAATTACAGTAAAATAGAAAATAAACACACATTACACTAAAATTCTTACGATCTGCTAAACGAAGCTTTCAAACTAGATCTGTATAATGAAAATAGATGAATAAGTAAGTCGTGTTCTCAACTACAAATTACTTATTTATTGCATGGCTTGACTGTATTTTAAATCTTGATTTCACGGTTATGTAGTTTTCATTAAAAATATAATATAAATATATATTATGCTTGTGAAAATGTGTTTTTATTGCTCTAAAACATAATTATACCGGTCAGGCATTACTTTTTTAGTAAAACAGAAAAAATCTAACTACTTATAATATTACACATCTATAGAATTATACTTATATTAAATTTATAAGAGTAATTGTTAATTCGGTATTTATAAATTTATTTTCTTATAACGAAATATTATTGTTTACGACACAATAACGTGAGTTTGCGACTAGAATTTTTCTGCAAGTCACCTAATTTGCTTTATTGAAACCCAACAAAGATAGTAATTATTTATTAAAACTGAGTAATTATTACTACAATGGCTATAGCTTTTATGAAACTTTCTAATATCCGTAAAGCTTGTCATAGTGTGTCATGAATAGGTAATTTTAATTCAAGTTTAGGTTCCAAAAATTATATTTTCTGTTATCTAAATATATTTTTACCGATACAGTAACTTAAAAATTTGCCTGAACAGCAAGTTAGACCTACTGATCAGTATTGCCTGAGGCTTAGAATAGGATACAATGTACACTGATGTTAGACTATTCTCAACGGAAAAGAAGCCGAGTTCATCAACATATCGCACATGTTATATTTTTCCCAACTTACACAATTTAGTTTTTCAGAAACATAACCTCCAGAGACACAATTTAGCTTTAAATAAATGATAGAACTACGTTTAGAACAGCTCTGGAAAAATAACGCCAGTCTTAATCAAAAATAGATCGTATTATAATAAGTTATAAGAATATTTTAACTCTGTTTTATTAGACACATCAAAGAAACTTGGTCAAGTTTACGACTGATGTGAAGGAGAATCAGGGTAGCTAGTTATTTTATCGAAACAATGACAGAATTTATAGCTTCATAGTTGTTAATTTGAGACAGATACACGGGTATTTTAAACGTCGAATTCTAAAATTAAACATTGTGTACTAACGTCACGGCACACATTAACTAGTCTTTTAAAAATAACTGGCAACATACATTAAGAATTGACATTGTTATTTCCGGAAAATCGAGTTCAATAGCCAAGATAATTACCACTTCGAGATTTGTTTGCGTTTTCAACGGTCAGACGAGGTATTATTTATTTGTCAACTTTAATATAGGGTTGGCTAAAAATAGTTAATGTAAACTAGATAAAATTCCCGTATAAACGGCGTTGGGAAGCGGTTCATTCGTGGGCTGGAAGCCGCCTCTATCAGTGATCGTCTCGCCGGTCTGATATTTAGCAGTGTAGTTTAAGTTCAAGGACTTGTTATTGTTTTTCCCAGGTGAGACAGTGATCAAGTGAACATTATAATCGAATCATTTTTACTTTTAGTTCGAATCATCTAATATTCAATATTACTGAACAAATATAATAATAATAAGCCGAATCTATAAGTGCGAAATCATATATAAAGTATTTATTGCGTGAACTCAATGACTAATTGTGCATACAAATCGATGTCTAAATTCTAAATGCAGTTTGAATCATCGGAAGAGTCGAGTAGTGAATCATGATATTGGCAAAGTTCGACATATCATTGATGATTAGGAACATAACTGTGATTACTAAAACATTACAGGTGAAGGCGTCCATCGGAGCTCTCTCGCAGCTGTGGGCGGGCGCGCGCTCACTCAGTTAGAGACAGGCATCGCCGCCGCTCGCACGAATCTGAACGCCGCACAAGGTATAAAACACTAAAGAAAACGCTTTTCATGCTTCATATAACATTAGCACTAATAAAAGCATAAGAATGTATGTGTATTTTTTTTCGTCAACTAATCACCTGTCGACCTCGACATCCATGACTAACTTCATGAACAAGGTGTTCAGTTACAAAAATAATTTGCCGTGACTTCATACGACTGAAATAACGCGTTCAAACGGTTGTTTCACAGAAACAGCCGCGAGAATATTTGCATCATAGCACTCCAGTATTCAACCACTTATACACTTTAATACATTGAAACAGTAATCATTATAATTATGCATTGATTTTAAAAGTTATGACATCACTTAAATATGTTTAATAATTTATTCTTATACAGCCGACAGTCTGATTACCGGCTGATTATTTCGGGCTTAGATGACGGTATTGTTAACCTCGTCGAAGCTATAAACATCTCTATTGACCTCACAGCCAACATTTTAATGTTTACTGTCTCCTTTATGAAGGACGTTTAAATAGTTTCCGTACACCGTTATATTATTTTATTAACAGGGTACGGGAACATTGTTAACTGTTATCTAATGTAATAAAATAGATAATATTCAAACATTATCCAATTGCTTAAATCTAGTGAAATAGGTATACAATTTCCTTCATGTTATGTATGTATGTGTTTAGTGACAAGTGAAAAACCCAAAAATATTGTGTTAAAAATATGGACTGTATTATGAAGAAATATGCAAAATCAGTAACTCAATTTGTGTATATCTCAATGGCGAAAGTATTCTATTAATAAACGTTCAAAATTCACGTTCAGATAACAATTTAGTTAAAGGTGTTCAATGTTGGAAACATTTCCAGTTATCTTGATATAATTCTTAAAATAAGTGCGCAAATATTTATTACGCATGTGGCCAAGGAGTCCAGAACGAAAATAGACTACACCTCGGCGGACACATTAAATATCGCATCTTGGAGCATGGAGATAACACTCTATTTTTCCTCCACCTACACAAATTCTCTAACAATTTTACACGGCCGTGATATTGTTTGAGATGCATTCATATCTTCTATATCAAAGTAACGCAGTAATATACCTGAATTGTATATAAATTGTATAAAGTGGCATCGTTTTATGAGACTGCGACTTCGGCCTTGCACTTTTAAAACACTGTAAAGACGTGGAACTTATTCTAGTTTACTTTCAAAGCATAAAACTTTGTGTAAAAGTGTTAACTCGAGCCATACACCATTTGGTTTACGTACCAACAAAAACTTGGATACGAGTATCCGTTGCTAATAAATCTCAATTTTTGTAAAAATATTAAAAAGTCTACAAAAACATCATCACTAAATATCGACATTATTTGCCTCCCTACAATAAAAAACAATTAAGTACAAGTCATACTTTTAAAACAACTTCTAATCTCTACTTTATTATCATACACAACAGCTGAACGAAGATTTAATTGAGAAATTAACCTACAAAACTGAATATAGTTTTACTACGTAACCTATTTATATAAATTGTATACCTAATTAAACACTCAAGGGTATTTAGATATATGGTTAAACATTACCATAATGTACATATATTATTATCAGTAAAGCTCAACAAAGTATTAGAAAGCTCCCTTTTACCCACATCAGAATATATACCTACAAACACGTTATTACCTATCTTGGTTTTTGGCACGACGTTCGTTGTGAACTCGTGTTTGTTGGTGTTTGGAAGATTCAGGAATTGCAATCAAAACATTTCAACGTCAATGAGTGCGTTGTATATACGGATGTGCAGTCTCAATATGCTGAAACTGTACGTCTATATCAATGTTACAGCTTTCATCTTCACTTAATTCAAGCGCTTTCTGTTACAAATACATTCTTGTTTTGTATCAAAATATATATAATCATTATGCCCGGATACCATACCTATAGAATATTGAACTATATGGTAGTTCAATATTCTTTTTTTTTTTTTTTCGTTCGTTACATCAGCTCATTACAGTACTGATTATAGTTTAGAAAATGAGAAGTCTGTGAACTACATACTTATATTGAGTAGTAGTCGAGTCGATATTTATTTATTTACAAATTACTTACAACTATTCTTCAACTTCTTTAAATCGATAAAATAAATAGGTATACGTATTAATAATAAGGTTGATATTTTTGGATAAAAATCTCAATCACTCGTGAGAAGCCAGGATGCGTCACTAGTAGAATACCTATATAAATAATAATATGAATTATATTGACACTTAATTTTATTGTGACATGGGGAAAAAAAATCATTGTTTGGTACTTGGTACTTCGTATGACACTGATTGTTTGAGTAGTATTTCATAGGTGTATCGACCTTCATTGTTTAGTAACAAAAGGAAGAAATCGAAATCTTTTTATGATGCCAACAGCTTCAGTCAATCTAAACACGAACAAATCTTCACTGCTCACATATTTATATATTTATGTAGTGTCAACCTGTGTAGTTATGGATTATAATACATAATGTCACTACCCCATCTCAACCTGTAGGTGTCGTAAAAGGCGACTAATGGAGTAATCTTATGCAGACAAGAGCACTGCGACAAAAGAAAAATTCTAAACAAATCTGTCTGACCAGCAGCGTGGTATAGTAGGCTAAATCCTTCCACATTCTTTGGAGGAGACCAGTGCCCAGCAGTGGTTCTTTTATGGGTTGCCATGATTGATTGATTGATATATATAAACTTATATGTAGGTAAGACAGTAATTCCTAACTTTAATTTTTATAAAATTGCTTGTAGCTGTATATAAATCAGATAAATATCTTTGACAAACCAAACAATTTAACTGAATTAAATATAAATTTTGAAACTTTAATATATATTTGGTATCCACAGAAACAGGAGTGTAGTTGATTATTTCTCAGAGCAAATCATCATTATTCCTGTATTAAAACTAATATAGTTTTTAAAATATATTTTGTTTTCCGCGTTGTGGCAGTATAAAGAATGCTAATTTTAAAATAGAATAGTCAGACGTTTTCCGTGTCTCTGTCGCAATTACTGAGCATACAAATAAAGCCTGGAGCCGAGGAATGTATGCATATTCTATTCATTTCACTAGATAATCCAATGTATGATACTGATGATACTAACTAATTACACAGAAGAGAATCCATTCATGACTCTCTAAAGCAAAAAATATATTCAATGTTGGCAGACTTAATCAAAATCTTTCCACACATTCACTGTAATAAGAATAATGATAATCATCAATACAATTATGTTCCGTTTGTTCAGCTCAATGATCAAGTGCCTACAAAACATTGAATAATGTGTTTAATGCATCATAGCCTAGAGGGCGTGCATAACTTTGGTGTAATATATTAATCCTTCATACCCCAAATCCCTTAAGAATTTGACCTATTTTTCCTAAACTGTTCCATGCATAATATTAGTTGGACGATGTGATTTACTGGGTCCCTTCAAAATATAATAGAATTACATATATCCCACCAAAATAGCAAAAAAAGTGTACTGAATGATACATAACTTACGTAAACATCATTACACGAATAATTTACAAAGACTTATGTCAAAATGTAAAGGTTGTTCTATTATGCGGTTCTATAATAAAAAGAATAACTTAAAAGTAAAGCTATGACATTTTTAGTCGATAATTTGAATAACAAATTCCGTGTTCTACCATTCTAAATCCTAACTGAAAGACCTTAAATAAATAGTGTGATAACTGCTTATAGCACTTTCGTTTACATACACGTCGATAACTCATAAACCCAGTACTTTCAGTACGTTATTCGGAAAAAAATATGCGAGCTGTCGCCGTCGTTGCCTGCGCTAATAAAAACGCAATAACACGAGGTTTTCCGACGTGCCCTACGGGCGCGAATCTTCTGAGTGAGTAATAAAATTATCTCATGAGGAGGATAAAATTTATCATCTTAATTTTTCTGATATACGCTCGAGGTAAGTACGGAGATAATGTTAGAAAAATGCAGTTAATAGCATAATTTTATAATGAAGGTCATTAGAAATAGACCAATTAATCATCGTGGTTGGTACAAATTTATTTTATTCAAGAGCGTAGTGGTTGTTCGGAAAGGGAGAATGTAGATATAACTCTATTATAAACTGGGGGCTTACTTTGAACGTTTGGTTCCGATGTCGCTCTCAAATGTAAGGAAATTTACATATGGTCGCTGTCACTTACAAACATTTGACAGCGACATCAAAACCGTACATTCGAATGTCGAAATTCAGAGTAACTAACTATTATAGGTATTGCAACATTTAACAGACAGAAAATGTTCCATAACATTCAAATCTCAACACATAGGCAGGTCTATAGAAGACTTTATTCACTTCATCAGCAACCCATTAAAATCCCACTGCTGGGCTCGGGTCTCCTCTCCTCTAACTAGAGAGCTGAGAGGGTTTAGGCCATAATCCACTCACGCTGGCCTAGTGCGAGTTGGTACTTCAGGTCACTTAACTGTCAGATTTTGTCTACATAGCAAATTGTTTTAGTTAATTTAAGTTTTACTCCATACGGTACTAGCTGCGCGTAACAAGGTACTTTACTTCTACTTTTACGCCATAAGAACATTCAAAATAATTCTAAGAAGTCATAAAACAACTTAAAATTATTGAGCATGGAACACTGAAAGCGAAACTAATCATGTTTATTACTTAACAAAGTAATAATATAATATCTTTACTCGTTGACTATAAAGTAATACGTTTTGAATGCTGGCACTGCTCGTAAACTTTATTATAGGGTTGAGAGGTATGAGGTATAACTGATTCGCAAGTAGGAGTAGACACTTTAATGTGATATTTTTATTTGAATATAGAGCTTGTTGAAACTAATGACGAAGGTCAAGCAATTGGAGGGAGAAAAGATTGTTCGTTTAGTAATACATTAATGATAGTTGATCATTGAAAACAATTATTGTAGTAACTAGTTTGTATATATTATTAGTAGGTATGTTTGTTACCGTCACCCGTCATAATGGGCCATGTCCAGCCATGTTGTCTGATTACGGAATGACCTATGATAGCTACATTATGGCGATCACAGCCCTCAACACATACGTCATCATCATAGTCTAATGAGAAGCAGTACTAAGTGCCCTGCGACATATACGTTTCCTCACGAGAATTGTCTTCATAAAGAAGTATTCTATCGATTATGACAATACGTCATAATAAATAATCTGTCCCACACACTCATCATTGTGACTCCTGTAATCCAGGATTAAGAATGACGAACCCTTTTGAACACCTACTTCGAATCTTATGAGAACAGTATTGCTTGTATGACGTATGACTTGTACGACTTGTATGACGTATTTTTAACTTTTACGAGTCAAAATACTGTATGCAAAATGAATATTATAATACCTAATAATCACAACAATTTATTACTTTAGCACCTAAGACAAAAACTAACACAAGAATTATTTTATTATGTTCCAGCGCTGAACGAACGACTGAACCATGGCCACCGGCCCGAAGATAGTACACAAGCAGTTCAACTCGCCCATCGGGCTTTACTCCCAACAGAACATCAAGGAGACACTGAGCAAGCACATGCAGAACCTTGGCAATGGCACCGTCGGGTCAGTACATACTTATTTACTTACCCTCCTTCATAAACGTTAAGTGGCCTGACCTTTTTTAATCGAGAAACAAATGCGTTCTAATTTTAAACTTTGAGAGGAAAACGTTGCTAAAAATAATACTACCTACTGTTGCAGTTTGTTGTTGGTCCAGGAACGAATTTTATTAAAGTGGAATCGAGATGAGAAGATAGGAGATTATTATAAACAACAAATAGTTACACGTGCAATTTGCCACATAGACGTTATAATATATTGTAAATATGGAGCCTATAATTCTTTTTCTCTCGTCTCCATTTTATTGATGTCCAAGTCAAAGATCCTAGAAAAAGGTTGCAAATACAGTAATATTATTTTTGATGAGCTTCGGAGGTTATTTATCTGATGGTGGTGGATGTTGGGCCTACATATGTTTACCAAAAAGGTCATAATAAAAAGTTCCTAGTAAAATTGTAAATCGATAACTATGATTCCAGAATACAAAGCGTTATTTAGTTGTTCCACTAATGATAATATTATGGCTATTAATTGATAAACAATTCAATTTCCTGACAAGAATTTATTTAATACGAATATCTGAGAAAAGGACAAGAAAGTGAGCTAGTTTTCTCAACAGGAATATAATCCTTCGTGCAATATATTTATTTCTCTTCGGAACTATATCTAATTCTGATTAATTCGAGTATTACGTACAGCTCTTTAAGAAACTGATACGGGTTAATATCACACATATTAAGGCAGTAATTGGTTACAAATGTAATAAATAGTTGATGATAACTAAACAAGATGACCTACGGTTGCTTTCAATCCCATCGTATTGGAGTAAATAAGTACTGTGTTAGAGGACCAATAAACCGTTATAATAAACAACTTGCTTTATAACCGCGAGCTTGAAATGTATTGAAACATCGTAGATTTCATTTCCTAGACTAACTATTTTGTATTTAGAACAACTTTTTTTGAAACGATCAGTGTTAAATTCAGAATCAAAACTTCAGTAATTTTGTTGTATGTTGTCATTGTTAAAATAAGGAACCTTACATTACATTGAGCATGGCCCGACATGGTCTTAACCGGTTTCATATAATTAATCAAAGGACAATAGAGGTTGGTTTTATGATGCTAAGAGGTTCTACGCAAGGAAACACAAATATTTTAATATTTCATCTTCATAATACACGGAACATAATTCTGGCCTTATAATTACTTTAATACATTATTCAAATCAGGGCCTACTATTATTATGCTGTCATGTATGGCATACTTAAATACAAAAGTCATCCTTCCGTCTATTCGTATATTTAAAAAATTCTAACAAAGAAAGTACGGTACGGTAACAAAGCTCCCCTTTATCTAGGATAACGACAACAAAAATAATTTTCTAAGGGTAAAATTACATTTACATAAAAACAAATGTCTAATTTCAGTCATCTGTCACACATTTTTCAGAAATACGATAGGGAAATAAGAGTAAAAGTTGTATTTTGTTTCTTGGCGTCATTTAAATCCCCAATGAAAAATTGAAAGATGCATTTACGTTTATCTGCTCTGCAAATTGTGATCTTATATTAATTGGCATACAATTAATTACCAAGTCACACTCCTCGATCACATGCTTATTTCCCACGGATGCGACATGCATCAGTACAGTGAATATTTATTTTATTGCCGGTGAAATGCTCTTTAAAAATAAACTATAATGCTCACACGCTGTAATGAAATCAAAACATGCGTTTAAATTTAATTAATGTTTGTATTTTTGTTCTTTCACACCTATTACATTGCTCTAAATAGTATTTATACCAACAAATACATTAATTTATTGTATTCGGTGTGTTATAAGAACAAGAAAACAGCAACTTTGTATCCTTACAAATTTACTGATGACCAAGAATTTCTCTTCTTTATCGAAAGAGTTAGAATACATACTGGAGGTTGGAGGATTACACATAGAAATTTATATAATATATAGAGAAATTTTAGACGTACATTATGGATATCACAAAGTATCATCCATACTGGTATTCATGGTGGTTAGAGTTGAATTTAGATCTCATTTTTGCAAGTCAGTTTAATTTGGCATTCAACTACCATCGGTATTATTTAAAAAAAATATCTAAACTTTAATCTAAAAAAACTCATTACGATATTTTTATTGTATTTGGCAACGACTTTCTTTGAGAATGACTTTCAACTGTATAGGTTTTATAGTTTTATTTGGATGATGATCTCATATATGATACCTATCTTTAATTAGCTAGGTTAATATTATTAATATTACTGTCAGAAGTGATATGAGTACAATATGAATACGTAATAAAGACACGTGTACAGTTGATTGTTTGCCAGTATGATGACGTCTTATTAACACAGTGTCTTCTAATTAGTCAATGGCATATAACAATAGGTTGGAGCTTCGAGATTGTTTACGAATAGAAACACTGTCGCGAACTTTTTGCGACTTCTTTCGTTAGCTTCAATACGTAATTGATTTGTTTACAATTGACATTTTTTCACAAGAATAACGTGAAAAGTTTGTTAAAGAAAGAAGATAGGTACTAATTAATTGTTAACTAAAGAATTCGCAATTTAATTGAACTGTCAAAACTCTCGTGTAACATAAATACAGAGTAAGTACTTTGATTGATTTTGTGAAGAAACTTGGTTAAATGATATCAACTTGATTTGAGATTTAGTAAATGCCAAGTATGCATATTTTAAACTATTTGGCTGTCAACTCATAATGGACAAAAGCTAAATATTCGGCACCTATCCCTTGGAATTGATTTAAAATAATAATTGCCGAAAGTATATTTTTTTTTGCCTGAAGTGGCAGACGAGCTGGCGGCTCACCTGATTTTCACCTGATATTATTTTCTTGACGACATACCTAACTGTTGCGGAAAAAGTCGTTACGCATTGTTATGCAAACTTTCAGAAGCTGTAAATAAGCCGTATTTTGTTTCCTCAGTAAAAACTGCGTCTGCTTATGCAGTAATCGAAATAAATTACATAATTAAATAAGCACTTTTATTCCATTACTTACCGACTTAATGCAACAACGTCTTGCTACATTTAACCCAAAATAATCGTAAAAACAAAAATGTTTTAGTATATTAGTAAAATGGAAAGCTTGTTCTAGATATAACAATGAATTACACTCTTATTTTAAGTGTTACAGACGATCTTATTTTCAAAGAGAGATTCCTAGAATATCGAGTCTAAACGGAATGCGGACTAGCTGCACTGTGTTAAAAATAACCATCGATATCTATAAATAAGTCGGCACCACATACTTTAGTATAGCAAACAAAACAAAGTGATAGACGTGCCAATAAACAGACGATGAGTCACACGCACAAATCGATACATAGGTGATACTAGACTATTCTAGGTTTGTCTAATTAGTAACTTTCGGTTAACCAGCATAAAGTTCAAATTAATTACAACAAACGTAGACGTCAGAAAGTACTGCCTCTACCTCAAAAGAACAATGTATACAATTTTTACTTAGATGGTGTTCTATATTCATATTCAAGTATATACACACGTAAGAAAATTTATTGCACAAAAATTTTAACATTTATTTTGTTCTAAAGAGCTATTTACCTGATCCTTCGAATGTCATTTAAATTCAAATAAATACGACATTAGAGATGACTCGAATATTCCCAAAACTTACAGCAAGTGCGAGTATCATCGTTAAAAATGTCGAATATAGAAGAAAACGAACTCATTTAATTCACACTCACAGGAGTAAAGACCTTCCTGTGCCACTATCAATTTAGTTTAGCCCGTTCGTTTATCGGGAATTGCATTTGCCGAAACGTGAAGTACCTTATGTGCTAATACAGGCTTATCTCTCAATCAGGGTCCATTCCGCCAAGCTCTATCACTCCTGTGCGATTGAATTACGCAGATCGAAGCAGTGATAAGACAAAGACGTGGATTAAAATACAATCCATATCACTGATTTATATATATTTATAGCTATGTGACATTTTTGTAATGATATTTTTAAGTGGTGAAGCCGTCATTAATCGGCAAAGAGTGTTGTGGTTTCGATCAAAGCTGGTGATAAATATTTGTGTGATCATCACCCTCATCATATCAGCATGTCCAATGATGGACTTAGGCCTACCCCATATAGTTGCAATAGGACCTGTTGTGTGATATAATTACAAACTTCTTACGAGTCGGGATGTAGTTATATATTAGTACAGATTTCTATTTTTTTAAAGAATTGTACCTATTCGCATGAATACTTATTGAATGCCTACAGAACATCACTGATTTGGTGGCCTACTACCAACGTTTAATTCCTAAGCCAAATGATTAACCATTCCCTTTCCAGTTTCCCAACATTTCTAAGCTGAAAAGCCAATACAAGCACAAAGGTCATTGCCACGATTAATGTTAACAGCTACATCTTGCAACAATCTTGACAGCTGTTCCAATTACTTTATTAATGCTCCTAAAGTTCCGAGGTCGATCCTTTGGTTAAGGAGCCGAACAAAGTTTCCTTCAAACTATAGTAAGTAGGTAATTAGGTCTAGCAAACAGTTCTCGCGACAACTTCACCTAATTTACATGAATATCTCGCCTATAGAAGACCCGAACAATACAATATTAAGACACCCCACTATGTACACCATACTAATCCTCTACGCTAATGGATACTTGGTTGAGCTTCGACAAATATTGTCTGAAATAATTTAGTTCATGTCGTGTTGAGTAAGTTGAGTTTACATAGTTGCTATGCGGGGAGTGACACGGGTCTTAATTGGCACAGCACCTACTTCATGTTTACCAATTATTTATTTATACAAAAACACTAAAGTGCCTGCACAAATTCACATAATACTGCCAAGCAATCAAAAACAACCATCAAATTATCATAGTGTCATCACCGTGTGTGATGTACATATATGACGTAACATAAAATTTTCGAACTTATTTTAGGTACTAGGGATCCCAATAAATAAATAAAAAAATAAAAAATAAATAAGCCTTTTATTCAGACATTTTAGGGTTGTACATATTATATTTTATTCTTACATTAAATTATGACTAATTTTTAAAACAATTTTAGACACTGGTTTCCTGTATATTATTTTTGTATATTGCTAACGCTATAGTACCTATGTATTAGATGTCTGTGTGCCCCCTGGCATAGGCCTCTTCCAATTCCTTCCATCTTGCTCTGTCCTTTGCTATCCTTGTCCATAACTTTCCTGCTGTTTTATCAAGGTCGTCCTTCCATCTCTTGTATTCCTCCTATGGAGAGAAGTATGTTAGGAGTAAGAAAACATGATCGGATAAGGAACACTGCTATAAGAAAGGAAACTAATTTAACCGACGTACGAGTAAAAATAAAATTGTTGAAGTGGAGATGGACGGGTCATAGCGTTAGAGGTAAAGATAAATGGAGTAGAAGAGTAATAGAATGGTATCCCAGAATGGGGAAAAGGAAAAGAGGCAGACAATACAATACTAGGGATCCTATAGGAGCACAAATCAGTGCTCGAGAAAGCCTTTTTAAAGTTAGCATTGGCCAATGATGGACAAGATACCTTACCTGAAAATTGAGTATAATATACATATTATGTTATCGAAATACCACACGTTCCATGTAATATGAAGCGAACTATGTTAATTAATAGGGTAGAAGCAGTACATTAGGTCAGGATCAGGTTGCAGGAAAACCATACACCCGCGAACTTCTCCGCTTCCGAGCACTCGAAGTATTATTTATATATAAATAGTGTAAAAGGTAGCAACACGAAATATGTGCTTTAGCTAAACAATGAGGCTTCTCGAAATTTCGATGTACGAGTTGGACGATTTCTATATCGCTGGCAAATGTTTGAAATATTAAATAAACTCGCTGTCATTTTCAAATATAACGATATCAAAATCGACTAAGTCAAATAATGTTGAAATTCCGAGTCCTCAGAGTTTCAAATTCCGAATAGACAAGGTGGTAAAAAACTTTTAATATTTTTTTTTATTTACCAATTAGGTTTAATGTAAAATTTAACAATTACCAGCCACCCACAACACGTTCGTCTATACGACATGTTAACTGCATACCAAGAAGCAGGCTGTTCTGTTGTCTGCTATTTTTTAAACGAATACTTACCCTTACCTTAAGATCCACATCTGCCTATAATGTACATACCAGCTTTCGTTAAAGATGGAATTAAGTAGATATTAGTGTAATCGTTTTTAAACAAAAAATATACGAACATTATCGGACGGCTTACAAAACACATTATTTAAAACTTTTTCATTACCATTTGGTCTTATTAATAAACTGTTTCTAATTCTTGCGGCACAATGATTAATACATGCATATAGATTTGAACTAGTCATTTGTCGATTCCTGCGGGCATAAGGCCAAATTCAAAGAGCACTAACAATTCAAAAAAGAACAATGTGTCCAATAGATGACACCTCTGTCTTGCGGCGCCTGCAAATACAATGTGAATCATTTTACAAGCTTTTATTTAACTTCACATGACGTATACGTATAGACGTATTATGGTTACAAATCTTGCAAGGACGATTTAAACGGGGATTAAGCTAAAGTTATGCATGCTTATGACAATACAATGGAAAATATTTTTGTAATAAAAAGCTTATTCTGTGACAAAATGACTAGGTACATCAATCTGAAATAGTTTTTCTGTTTAATTTGTCTTGAAAATAATAAATAAATAAAAGAAAATATAGGACAGATTTAGTTTGTTTATATTACGGAACTTTTTCTCCGGAGAATACGTACACTGTATAAAATGTAATCTTAGAAAAAGATGTTTTGTTTTTATTGACCAAAACTGTCAACGTAGCGCTTTTAAGAGCTGGATGACCTATATTTTGAAGGTCTTTGACCTTAACGAGAAAATCATAGATATAATGTGAGTCAGTCACTTAGTCTCATTAGGTAAAATCAAATTGAATAGACCTAAATTATTTTAATATTGTAAAATCTACAAAATACTAAGATGCAGCGGACTTTTGTACTGTATGTCTCCAACATTAAAAACCGGATTTTTCGACTGGCGATCAACGGCTCGTATTGCTAAAACTAAAAATTAAGTGAGGAAACCCACATACCGTTGAATCAATTCTAAGTATATGACTCACATTAGGGGATCAAGACAGCTGGCAGAGTTAAATTCCTGTTTTGATAGAGAAAAGGAGACTCTTGCCCAACGGGCCCAATAAAATAATATACATATTAAGTTATATACAACCACCTGTATAAGAAGTACCTCCATTGAAGAGTGCATCCAAAGATAAACGCTGGACCGAACTGAATGCCGTTGACCGATCAATTATGGAGTGAGCTCCAACAGAAGGGGCACTGACATTTACGCACATGAACATTTAGCACCGCGCCAACATTGTACGCATTCCACAATATGCATGTGCATCATCAAAGTACTGCCAAAATACATTGGTATACTGCAGGGATGGCCAACCTTTGTTATAATTATCGTATGAGATTGAACCAGACCTTAGTGTTGGAATTTATCAAGTCATTCAAAAGGCTACTAAACCGGGACAAACCTGCCCTCCGAAGCACAGAGACACTGAAGAATAAAAATGAAAAATACCACTAACGGCTAACATATTGCCTGTCCTTGCCGAACTTTGCACAACTTCGCTGATAGTATCACAATGCAATAAGCACCTCACTCATAAACGTGACATATTTTAGTTATCCTGCAATATAGGTACTACTACCGGACCAAGCTCTCCATGCTCGTCAGTCTATGGCAAATGTGGACCAATTTTTACAGTATTTTTCAAACTCTTCTCGTAATCTTTTTCAAGGTATGCCGCGACGCTGATTTGTTGTCTCACGGCAATTTAGTTTTGTTTTATATTTTGTTCCACGGTTTTTTCTTTATCGCAGTTGTTATGTCGCGATTTTCCCTTAATCGCCTCTTCCGACATCCCGGGAATGAGAGGGAGTGGTGATACACGTATTCTTTAATTTCTTTATCTCCGTCACCACATGGAGAACTACTAACTTTAAATCGATTAAATTCATTTTTTAAATTCGGAATACCAGATTTTTTTTCCTGCGCGTCCCTATGGTTTGCACTGCCTGGTGTGTAATACATTCAAATCTTAATTTTCAACTGCGGTTCACACGTAAATGCGTTTGGTATAGGAATACGCTTTCTGTCGATGGAAGCACTCTGTATATTTATTGTGGTAAAAGGTTTAGTTGATACAAGACAGACTAAAGTCTTGCAATAATATTAAGATTCAGAGTCAGAAATAGTTCCGATGTTTGCTAGTGAACTAAAGCATTGTACGTAAAGCCTAAACAATTTGTTTCTTATAGGATATATAAACGTCCAAATAAATTAAATTAAATTAGCTGAGGCCTATACCCAGCAATGGACGTCATTGGGCTAATATGATGATAATAATGGCTAGTCCAAAAGATAGTCACCTCACTAGACCTCATACAAGATTTTAGTATGTCCATAGACAGTTGTTGATACTCTGAATCCATTTTGTATATTAGAATTGTAAGATCACAACAGACGCAATGCCGAATTACATAGATGTAAGTCTTATTCAGTATTAAGAGTAATGCTGTTACTAATGGAACATAACTACATGTAACAGTCTCTCCACAACAATTAAAAGCGGTTAAGTTTACACTCAAGAAGAAAATATATGTAATTTTACAACTCAATTACTACTTATGAGTTCGTGCGTATAATTACTACCTTATACTAAAGTTTATCTCCAATCTTGCTGTTACTTGTGAAAATGACAAAAAATGGAAATAAACAAGCAAATGAGGAAGGGATGCACGCGCCACGGCAGTCGGTACGCGGCTGTAACCGCGCACAACACTGCGCATGCGTCGAACTGCGCCTTCTATTTTCATATTTCGATAAAATTGACGCGATAGTGTTTTTTTAATGTCAACTATTTAAATAAAAACAAAATACTCGCGTAATTTTAAATTTATCGTTGATAAGTATTTATAAAGAAAAAAAATTTCCATATTTATTGATATTTTTTAAAAGTTATTTTACTTCATAAAACAATTGTAGGTATATCCTATTTAGTCTGAATCAGGTGCATAATTTCGTTATATATTAATGTGTTATCATAATAACAAAAATAGCCGCCGTCTGAAACAAAGCAGACTCACCGACGAGTCAGGATTTGGCATAAATTCGTAAGCGGATTCATTATAAATATAAAGGTGAATTAATACCTTGTCGTGTGACATTAATTTGTTTAAAAGTGTAACGCGAGTGTTCGTGATGATGGCGACTGTCGTCCAAACGAATGGGTAAGGAATATTCAAATTATTGGCTGTAATTAGTCCACGTTTCACTATAACATAAACTTATTATAGAAGTCCGTGTTTAAATTGGATATAATATAGTGGTGGCGCACTAATGTGCAACATTGTGTACTTTCGTTTTATTTGCATGTAAATATCTACTATTTGCATATAATTGATATGTTATACGTTTTGTATTACGTTTATACGTTTTAATTAGTCAATTCAATAAAAAATATGAATTCATAAGTCAAGTAAACTCATTCCATGTCTCCATCCATGTCTTTCAAATCCAATAGATAAAACTTATTTTGATAACCAGCCAAAAAAAGTATATAAGTAAAAAACTTAAAGATTTTGATAAAAGAACTTAACAAAGTTAAAAAAAAGGAATTTTTCCATTCGAATTTATCTATAATTTGGATTGTCTCGGTGGCGCAGTGGTAGTGAATATGGCTGCGGTTTCTGAGGTCACTGGTTCGATCCCCGGATCTGAACAAATATTTATATGATCTGAATATGTTTGTTTCGGAGTTTGCGTGTTATTTTAAGCATAATAATTTTGTGTTTAGAAATATATATGTTAGTATGTTTATCAGTTGTCTAGATCCCATTCTAAGCTTCTAACTTACTTTGGGCTAGATGTCATGGTGAAAAAAAAATGTCCCAAATATTTATTTAATTATTATATATTAAACCAATATCCGACCTCTAATAATTAAAATTCTATAATAAAACTTATTAACCATTTCATATACAGGTTGTTTATATTTCATGCACCGGTCCATGATACGTCTGACATTGACATCTGATCACGTTACCAATAATGGTGCACTGAGGTGAATGTAAACTCGATCTCTTTATAAGGCAGTAGCTTGTTGTAAGCACCGTCTTAGCTCCTGAGAATTGTCTTGATAAAATATATTTTTATTTGTGGATTTAAGTTGTACTCCTTCCATGCAGGCAGTCTATGTTTGTATAGTACATATGTACATACATACATACATACATATAGATCACGCCTCTTTCCCAACAGAGGGGTAGGCAGAGAATATTTCCTTCCACTTGCTACGATTCTGACATACATCTTTAGCTTCTTCAACATTCATCAGTCTTTTCATGCATTCTCGCCGGTTGACCGCCGGTTGTTTGGGGACTTTCACCAAATGGTCATGGTACGTTCTTCTAGGTCTTCCCCTTCCAACGTTTCCTTTACATTTGCCTCATATATTTGTTTTGTCACCCTAATATAGTACACTTGTATATAGTCCATAACTATACTTCACATTGGGATCTCATGAGACATTATTTTCTTGTATTCTTCGTGCCTGTCTACTGAAACTAGCTTATTGAGCTTTGAAATCACATAAGTACATGATGCGGCACAGGACCGCTCGCGGTGGCATAAATTGGTTGAGGCCAATGTGTATGCAGTATGCAGTGAACGTCGTTGGGATGATATCATGAAGTACTTGATACATGAACGTCATAAAAAGCCAAAAAGTGTCAGTAAATTTTCCTAAGGCCAGTTCGTTGCTAAGTTTGAACCTTGAGAAGAACTAGCAAGAAACTCTTTTTAATCTCCGAAAAGTTAAAATTTCGATTGGATATAAATAACACATAATGAACTAAACCAAAACGCATATTTAACTCTATTCGTCGTCCAGTAAGATATTATATGTGGGAATAAGAGACCATGTGGAATTCACCTGAAAAATATTAAAGAAAAGTGTGGTGTTCCCATTAGTGACATATAAACGGTTTCATTTACATTACGACTTTACGACATATCTCACAAACAGGATTAAGATGGATTGCTCAAAATACTTTTCCAAGAATCTGTAAGAACGAGAATTTATAAGAATATTTTAATAACACGAATATCGTAAAGTACACCACGTGGGCATATAGACGGCAATATGTGAATGATCTTTATATTTTTTAAAGTCAAGTAGATGACGTATGAATAAACTAATTCGATTGTTTTACTTTTATATTCAGATAGGTTATACTTCAATCGATGTATTACCATTTATCTGATGGTTCAGAAACCGGGCATTAGTCGATTTAGTCACACAGTACTTATGACAAAAATGAAAAGGTTTTATTTTATATGATTGTAGCCATTAATATTTTAAATCATAACAAAAAGCATAAAAACCGAATACAAAACTTAGAATTCTACGGCAAAAAGTCTTGAACGATGTGTTTGACACACGAGAAACAAATATTTTTCAGACATATAAAATATGACGAGCCTGTTGGTCTAGTGGTTAGTGACCCTGACTGCTAAGCCGGAGGTCGTGGGTTCGATCGCCACCCAGGACAAATCTTTGTGTGATGAGCATGAAGGTTTGTTCTGTGTCTGAGTGTAATTTATCTATAATATGTATGTATTTACAAAAAAAAAAATGTATTTAAGTAGTTGTTTAGTACCCATAACACAAGCAAATATAATTGCTTACTTTGGGACTAGATGGCGTTGTGTGAATGTGGTAGAATATTATTATTATTATTATTAACTTGCTATTCTATTACAGTTCACGTATATTAAAAGCAAGGTGTGTAAAATATGATACTTGTCAAATAGCAGCCGTTTGATTAAATTTACAGCAACAAAAAACCCTTAACAGGCATACATACATAAAACAGAAAATTTTAGTTAGCGTCAAGGACTGTTATCAGTGTTGAACAAATAAGACTATAAAACTGAGTATTACTCTTTACTGTTAATATTGACTGAATAAAAATGGCGAAAGTTAGGATAGATGTATGGATGAATACTCAATCACGCGAAAACGGCTGAAAGGATGTGTATAAAATTTAGCACGCAGATAGATTATAGTCTGGAAAAGCACATATGCTACATACCACACAAGTGGAGCCGCGGGCAGACGCTAGTTTAAAATATAAAACATATTGAGCGTGTGACAAAATTGATAGTGTCGACAACAAAGGATTTTTTTATCAGTTTTCATGGACGTATTGAGTACCTACAAGTTTTAAACGCGCAATTAGATCCGTAATATTTTTTTAAAAATAAATTCTTCTTAACTGCCAAACGTGCCTGTTTCACATATTCAAGAACACAGGATAATAATTCATTACCTAACATAGTTCTCGAATGTCAGCTGAGATCATAAACTTGAACAAGGACTTCTTTTATTTATCTGCCAATATAGCTATCTACTGGTATAAACAAGTTATAGTTTAGTTATGTCACGTTTAGTTATGTTATGTTTGAAAATAGAATGTCATTTTTGAGGACACACAAAACATGACATTCTATTTTCAAAAATAAAATGTTTGAGTTATCGTTAAATCGGAAGAAAGATTAAAAGTGTTATTTACCTAAATATTTCTGATTTACAAATTTTTCATTACTCAGCCTTAAAGGCAAAGCTGTGATCAACTACTTTTATCATAGTTTCAGACTCATAGTATCAAATATTAATAAGTCTATATTAATTGCTACCTACGACTATTAATACAATACGCCTAAAATAGTGACCACAAATCACTTTGATAAACATCGGAACAAGCGGATACGTATGATTAATTACTCTAGATACGTTATCGTAAGAACATGTACCGTACTATTTTCTATAAAAGGTTGCCCTCCTATTGATTATACACTTGAGTTACCTATACGATAATGTTCACGCTGCTATCACGATAAAAATAATTACGAGAAGCAAAGCTGTAAGGGGCAAAGTTCATGAAAGGATTTTGCTATTTAGTTCACGTTATATTTCTACGCTTTCTGTCTTACTCCTTCATCTTACTTCTGATTAAATTCGTTGCGGGTTCCAAGACAGTAGATTAGGCTTTCTAGGGAATCCCGAGTGTCGTAACTTAGTGTTCGCAAAGGTTATTATTGTTAGTCCTGACTTACAGGAGTCATAGTAATGGGAGTGGGTTGGATTGTCCCGTTATATTTCTGCGTATATTCCATAGGAATCAGAAATTGTTTTGTGATTTAAGTACATTTAATGGCTCCACTCTGGGCAGATCACGAGCATTGTTTGTACCTACATAAACTAATCTATATTTAACCATTTCATCAACGTTTTTGAAATATTTACATAATTTTACCCTGGATTGTATTGAGCAGGTACTGCCGACTGCCCATTCTATTCGGTAGATATATAAAATAGGTATTATCATTAACATACCTATATGTTTCCAATGATGTAGTTATAATATTTTTTGTATGAACTAAAACTCTGCATTAATAATTACAAATATATACGTACCGTGTCTATTATTATTATGCTATGACTTAATCCTCATAACAAGTGAAACTGCACGCTTCGGTAATGTTAATTTTGGTCACGAAGTTGAACTTTGTACGACGGTAACGAACAAAGTGAAAGTGTCTTTACAACTTTCAAATTGGTCATTGGATTAAACGAAAAAGGCTACAGGTGCTAAGATTATAATGCAAAAGTATGTTTGTGCTAAACTTTAAATGCGCTAATGAAAAAAAAAAAGATTTTAGTACCTATCTTATAAAATAGTACAATTTGCAAATCTAATTTTGGTCCGTTCCTTTATTTTAAAAAATGAGTTATTAAAAGTGTTGTATACACTTTTAACTGGAATGAAAAAATACATTCTCCGGGACCTATGACGGCGAGTTAAATACAAATATTAGTTACCTATACTTACTACCTATGTAATATAATTTTGCTGTTTAGTAACCAACCGGTTTTTCAGCAGAGAGAGAGACATCTAGCATCTAAAGAAATAATACATAAATTAAAATAGTAAACACTTTTTGTTTCGGAAAAATATTTAGTTCTCATGGGGAAAACCACACAAACGAAGCAATCTATAAAAGTAAAATCATTCGATGCATTGTATTTGAGAACACACGAGTACATACAATTGTTTCTTTCATAGTTTGGATTTCATTTATTCTCTTTTTAAAGTCATACATAAACATGAAGTACATTTAATTAAAAACTGGCCAAGTGCGTGTCGGGCCACGCACAGTGTAGGGTTCTGTAGTCTAGTACAATTCTGTTGTTCTTTATTCTAAATATAAGTAATGGTAAAGATATTATAAAATAATGCTAAGGATTTTGTATTTGGTACATAATTATCCTACACCCAAGTTCAACGACTATTACTGCTAAACTAACAAAGTTATCTTAACCGCTATAGTTTTCATTTAAAGTTCATGAAATGAACTTTAAATGTTGTTTTCATTTAAAGTTCATGAAATGAATTTTTTTAATGAATTTTTCCAAATTTTTAAGCCAGCAGTTTAGATTTTAGAGGGGGGGGGACGCCCTACTGGAACATAAATTTGCTCTTTAAAGTTTAATATTTTGTAAATGGAAAATAAATCGAAAAATAATGTTACTAACCACCAAATTTTAGAAGACCTATTCAACGATACCCCGATAATTTTGTAGAAGTGTGTCCTACAAAATTACAGCTTTCTAGTACTAACGGTCTCTTAGCAAAACCTCGGACAGACAGACGGACATAACGAAACTATACGGGTTCCTAGTCAGAACTAAGGAACCCTAAAAATGTACTTAGACGAAGTTAAATTATAAACACTATCGTCTAAAAACGCTTGCGATTTAGGTAATTTAATGTCCACGTCACTCAATGCACGTGTATTAGTTAGAGAGACACATCCCTCATCTCCACTTTGGGTGCCCGAACCCAAGTCTCTTGTCAGGATCCGAAACCAGTGATTTTTGAGAATTCTTCGGATTCACTCTCTATTTGGCCACAAACTTAAAAGGACAGCTTTTTATATAATAACTTAACTTTCCAAGATGTGGAATGTACTCTCCAACGAAGGGAATATTTCTCTTCAAAAAAGGAGTGAATAGTACTTTTATGGGTCGACAAAGCGCTCTTTATTCTGTTGCTGCAAGCGACCATAGGCCATAGTAACGCTTATCTTCAGGCGGGCTCTTACGCCTGTTTGCCACCACAATGGTGTGTGTGAGTATAAAAAACAGGTTAAAACCAGTTATTTTGGAATCAAAGACAGACGATGAAATTATAAAGATAGTGAGACTGAACTCGCATAACTGAAAATATGAAGAAAAAACACCAATTGCCGAGATTCAGGTCAGATAACATCCCCGATAGGTATGATAGAGAGTTTTCTCATCAAAATGCGTAAACATAATTTATTTTGGTTTACAGAACACCACGATCAATTACATAATAAAATCTATAAGATTACATTTTGGTTATAACACGATTTTGTGGCTTGAAGCTACTATAATATACTTTTATTTGGCAAGGTATCTTGTATCACGCTTTTATTTACCTAATCTGAAATCTATTTATGAATAATTGAAAAAAGTTAAATATTACATAATATATATGTAATATTTAACTGAGCGATTTTGTGCCGCCCGCATCCAACGGCCACCCGCAACCTTTACCAGGTCGTCGATGCGGGCGGGACAAAATCGCTCGCTCTGGTGGAAATTAGGTGAGGCCTATGTTCAACAGTGGACGTCATTGGGCTGATATGATGATGATGATTTAACTGACATTTAGATATTGTTATATAATTTTAGTGTGATATATTTATTGTTCTTAATTTAGTAATCAAACTTCGAGCTGCGGTTTTCATGCAATCCAATAATACTTTAAGTCCGGCACGGGAATTGGAATCAGGACTTCATGCTTAGTAGTCACATTAATGTCACCAAACCAGACCAACGATAACGTGGCATGTATAGATACAAGGCTTTCTCGGAATTTCACCATTATAATATATCGATTTTGATAAATACCTACTGTCTGTCTGACTGCCTATACTAAAAATATTTGTCACACTGACAGCGTTCAAGCTATCAGTTTTGTGTTCCTAAAACACTGTTACTGAATACAATTGGTTGAGTTCAATTAGTTATCGCTATATCACTTCTTTTTGTATGGGATTCCCACGTAGTTTCCTGTGTTTGGGAAACAAAGTAAATGTTTTTACATGACTTTCTGAATGGATATAATCGATTTAGTTTTAAAATTAGTGAAAGTTTAATATATACAATATGTATTTTCAAAGGATAACAACCGGTTGCTATTGCTCAAAGACATTTGACAAAACTAAGATGTATTTGAAATAAATAGCAATCGTCAAGTGGAAAAAAAAACGACATTGAGAAAAATAAAAGTCACGTGATAACCAAATTTTATATATTTGAAACTATTGGATCTATTGGAATATAAAAATAAATATATTTTAAGGCTTCATATTTTAAAAACGTTATGAAAGAGGTTTTTTAGGGTTCCTCAAAAGGAAAAACGGAATACTTTTATAGGATCACTCCGTTGTCCATCTGTCTGTCCATCAGTCGAGAATATTTTTAACTCGAACGCATTCGTCCGGACTGTCGTTACATAAAGATGATGCTAGGTGCATCATCTTTATGCGTAGTACCTACCTTTACGTAAATATTTATTCTAACATAAAGCTAACCCGTTACCTATATTTCACAAAAATTAAAAAAAAAATCATAATCGTACGGAACCGTCGGTGCACGAGTCCGACCCGCACTTGGCCGGTTTTTATAAGTAATAAATTTCATTTAATCCTTTACATACTGAACTTTATATATGTAGGTACTTGGTAACTAGGTGTCGAAACAATATTAGGAAAATTGAGACCATGATACATTATTTTTACCTAACTAATAAACAAAGCCGCGTGATCTCCTAGACAGCGTTCACCGACGCGTATAATTCAACGTCTACATACAAACTCTTGGCACTAGCAATAATAATTAATTAAAACTCTTGTACCAACATTACACCTAATTAAGTTTAATGTAATGACGCCATCATCAGATAATAACTTATTTAGAAATCTTAATAAGCGAGACGGTAATTGACGAAATGACTCAATGAAAATGATTATGAAAGATTATATTATTTACTAGAATCGAGTAAAACGCACCATCATTGAGTTTAAATTATTTAGGAGACAAACGACGAACGGCGCGCTATAATGTGTCTGTCTGTTACAACCTTTGTATGATATCTTAAATTGTTATAGGCAATTATGAATTCTTTTATGAATTCGTTTAATAACAAACTTTCAAAACTTTCTCGGTAACCATGAAGTACCGAGTCACTTACAAAAGTAGGTAGTATAGCTCCGTTTAGAGACAAAAGAAGGATAAACATATTTACTTATCTTTCATTTATTAAATCATTTGAGAAATTTCAGTTTCAAATGCATTCTAAAATATAATGGTCTTATTACGCTAATGTTCAAAAGATTTTATATTTTTAAACAGAAGTTACCTTCCAGACAGTAATAAAAACTTACTTTGTAAAATTAAAACGTATATTTTACAATTTGTTCCGACTTTGTTATGAATATAAGTTGTTACGTCAAAGTAACATTGTAGAGCACATCTCTAATAAATTCATTTAAAACGTGATGTTATAAAGATGCTTATTATTTGACATTTAAAAGTCAGTATTTGACATTAAAAGCACTAATTCTTCGTTTTGTCTAGTAAACTCGCTTGGAAACATGAATTACGCACGTAAAGTGACATACATTTAAAATGTCGGCTTATATTATTGACTGGCCTGATGGTCTAGTGGTTAGTGACCCTGACTGCTAAGCCGGAGGTCGTGGGTTCGATCCCCACCCAGGACAAATCTTTGTGTGATGAGCATAAAGGTTTGTTCTGTGTCTGGGTGTAATTTATCTATAATATGTATGTATTTACTTTAAGTATTTAAGTAGTTTATCAGTTGTTTAGTACCCATAACACAAGCAAATGATTGCTTACTTTGGGACTAGATGGCGCTGTGTGAACGTGGTAGAATATTATTATTATTATATTAAATTGGTTATTTATTGGTTCACACAATGCGAGTATGTGTACCTTGTCTCATTCAATAATTAGGCCCTGACTCGTACTCTGAATCTCGACATCGACTTAGCCGGATTCAATATAGTTGTCAAATGTTTGAAAATGACTATTATTTAAAATTGACAGTGGTATCGAATCCGACTAAGTGCGGGTCTGATTAACGGTGGAACTAGTTATAATCATCCTCTATTTCACCTCTCGCAGACTAATGTCTGGTAACTATTAGACACTTATCTGCCAAGGGTGATACAGGGCTTAAGAATCCACGTCCATATTTTGGTAAACAAACGTACAGCCCGCCTCTTATTATGTTACAGTCATTAATAAACCATTAAATTACTTAGTTATAACATCAAAATAAAACATTGAAGACATGCAATGCCATCGCAACACTTCTCAGCACATAAATCAAAATGAAAATTACTAAGACCCATTTTATAGATTATTTATCACTGTCGTTCGTTACCTATATAATAAGTATATCAATATATGTAACATAATTTATGAATTAACGATTATGTTTCATTGTGACAGGATTGACTTCAGTAACCCTGGCACTGACAAGCCAGCCAATCTCGCCAATTCAGCCGTTCTGCGCATGCTCGAGGAAGAGGAACGAAACCGCAGGGGATATCCTAGTGAGTAGACTGCTTTATAAATGTTTGTAGTTACTTTATATTTGAAATGCGTTAACTGTCTGAAAATAATTTATGATAAGTAATTAAGTGTTTCAATGAAAGATTTAATAATTAAAATTGATAATAGTATTAAGAATATTCACTCAAATTACGATTTTTTTAAATAATATTATTATTAAAAAAATATTAACCTCAATATTAAATTACCTGTTTCTTGTGCAGCTTTTAAAATAGCGCAAAATTATTCTATTTCAATAAAATAAATTAATTATACTTCTACTCTGTAATTATTTCTCTTCTTATTTTCTATTAAAATGTATTTGTAAACAACTGTTTACTAAAAAACTTTAACTAAAATTAATAAAGCATTTAATTTTTATGACATAATTCTGTAAATACTGTAATATTTACCGATGTAAATAGTAATAATAAATGTAATAGTAATAAAACGCCACCAAGAAAGTTCTTGTGAAGAACAAATAAATTGTTCGCATAACTGCATCCTTGAACACTGTTGAAATATCGTTGCACTAGCTTCAGTCAATCTATTTTATTTTAAGCCACACCTGATGCTTTCAAGCGTATTATACCGCTGTAATTCCCACACAGTTCACACGAACTAAAACTGTGTACTGCTTACTAACTATACTAATACTTTGACCCTGCTTTGTCAGAGTTAGATGAGACGCAAGTACAGGCGATAATGGACAACATGGTATACATCGACCACCGGTTTGATCGCTACTGGCCACCACAGAAAGCACGGATGAGATCGGCAAGGAGCTGGGACGGCCAACTGAATACTACAGGGAATATATTTTCAGAGTTCATGAAGGCTACCAAAGGTACCAGCTCAGCCTGGTAGAATAGAAAGCTTTGACTGTGCTATGTCATATACATACGCCATTTATTTGTAATTTCATATAAATTCTTTAGGTCGTACATTGTAGGGTTTTATATGAATGTCTACTACTGACTACAACGCTGAATATAACATTTGTCCCAGACCTAGTTTCTTTATGACAAAGTCATACGTAATGAGATGTTTTGCTCAATTTACATAAAATCCTACATATTATAGTTGCTTCAACACAATTAGGAATAAAGATAGAAAACACAAATAGAAAAAATACTCATAATAAAAAAACAAGTTTAAGTTCAAAAGAAAATTACCAAACTGGCGCTACTGGCATTCGCCTACTTGGATACAAACATAATGCGTATGATCTAATACTTGTTGTCGTACCTAATTTCATAGAACATCAGACGTTGCTTGTAATTAACAATATTTATGTCGCTATGACAACTTAAAAAGGCACTTAATTCACCAGCCAGCTAAGCGGTCGCACTAGCTAATCTCACAGTCCACTAACTCCACGGAAAAACCCTATCAGCAACCAGACGTTATTTGAAACTTGGATGAATGTGACTCATTGATCTCATGATGAATGAAATATATTTCTGTTGGGTGTAATGTCCTACCACAGTTAAAGATAGAACAGCTAACATACTGCAGCTCTCAAAATTCTGATGGGTTAATGTAGTTTTTTACGTACACACAAGAAATCACAAAAATTGGTCTTCAAAAAATGGAATTGACTATTAATCAGTGAAAAGAAAATTCAATTAACGATTTTCAGGTTGTTTTGTGATTGAGTTTTTATCGTTTATCATTCTCGAGATCTTGGTATAATTTTAGAAGAGTACCGATTACAGCTTATTTGGACTGTAAAACATAATAATTAAAAATGTGGTAATTTAAAGCCATTTACCAAGTCAATTACGTGTAAAGTCAATCCCTTTTCATTTCATCAATGAATCAATACATTTCTCGTATTAAACTTGTCGCTGTTTGAATAGATTAAACAAGCTGTATTATCTAAATCTGTGGTCGTACAAGTCTACCTGCTTTTTCTGCCTCGTTTTGCTTCGTCACTGTATTGACAAAAGTACGCCTACGGATGACGAAAACATTCATTAGTGGAAGGTATTTGGCAAACACTGTACCTAAGGTAATGATGTGACTGTACTTTTATTTTTCATTGAACTTAGTAATATACAGTCGACGAACGAAGAACGAACAAGATGGTCCAAATGAAGTTTGTAGGTAAAGTGCTGTTTTATTTATAATCTAGTGCTAAACCAGATGAAGTGCCTAACGATTTGTTTATTTGAAAAAGCTGCTGCAGATGTTAAACAGTGAAATGGTCCATAAAAAAACTGTTTTATAATAATTTATCAGAAGTTTTGTGTGTGAATTTGAATCGTGAAGTTTAGCAGAATTATAATAAAAATTTTGAAACTATTTACATTCGAAATTTGTTAATTTAGACTCTTTTTGTATATCTTGGGATAAAGCTCCGCGTCTCTCGTAGTGACGCTCTGAAAAGAAAAGTTGTCCAAAATTAATCATACTTAATAGGTACTGACTCAACTCCTTTAAAAACAAACAACATTTTTTAAATAACATAATAAAACCAAGACCCGTCAATGTTGAAAATAAAAGTAACAAATTGCATAGAGCAAATTCTAACACTAAAGAATTTATGACTAAACTAAATGTCTTCATCGCTGCAATAACGACAAAATAAAAACAGAATTTCTTTAAATAATGATCTACATACTGCAATTAATATAATTGTGACCTAATTTCAAAATACGCTTGCACATTAGATAAATATCTACTTAGAAAATTCTTTTTAGCTCATGGTAACATCAGCTACTAGCTAGCGTAGTACAGTACTCATAACTTTCATTTTTCTGTTGAAAACGTAGCAAAATCAAATGGAATTGCACCTTGAAACTGATTTAACACAAAAATTATGTGAAATGCGGTAATTTTTCATGTTTATTTAGAAAAAGCTGACCTTGATTTGTGGATTAAAATCTATTAAAGTTTTGTTTGACGTCAGTTGAAACTATTTCTACCTATGTACAGCCCGGTAGGCTCATGAATCAGTCTCTATTATTAAAAGCACGTGCTGAAATGTTGAAAACTACATAAATATATTTAGTTCATTTCATAAGTTTTCTCCAGGTGTGCACTATTCTGAGAGCAGATTTTTTATTAAAAGCTGATTACTCATGAACAAAATGTTTGCAACGGTTGCGTTTGACATTGAGATTATTATGCATAAGTTTAAAGAACGTCTGCTGATAGGTAAAAAGTTACTATTATCAAAAATAACAAGGCATGTCGTTTGGCTTTACCTACTTTGAAATGTATGGAAATTGCATCGTGACACTGTTTCATTTTAAAAAGAACACTTACAACACTTACTCAATTTATAAATATATGTGTCTACTGCCTACAACTAATTAGTTCTAAACAGTATTGTAATTTTTTTTTGTATACTCTACTACGATTTGAAACAAGAGCATAAAATCAACAATTTATGCTTTTTTTTTCAGCTTTATTTTCCTACATTCAAAGTTAAATTCAGTGATAAAAATACACATGTCTTTAGGCATAGTTTTCTTCCGATACTATGAAATATCGCGATTCCTATAAAACCGTTCATTTGCCAATGACGTTGAATGCTTAAACAAGTTAATAACTCGTCTGCGACCGGAGGCGACGATTAGTTATGTGGACCGTTTGTAATTTATGTGCGTCTCATGGCCCAATGGATGAAGTAATTGCGACCATGTCCCATAATCCCAGACGGATCAGATTGCTACAATAATTAACCTAGGTACTCCATCTGCAGAACTTTCCATAAAGCTATGATGCACCTTATATCATTAACTTTTGAATGCAAGTTTTGTAACAAATGAAATATGTAGGTACATTTTCCGTCTTATTTTGTTGAAATTTACGATCTTATTGTAGTGTACGTTGCTAATGGAAATGGTTTTATGCTACCTTTCAGAAGCTATAAATTATTATTAGTAATGCAGGTGGGGTTGTTGGAAATCTAGTTTGTAGGACGTAAGTAGGTGTGTCCATTTTTCGTGTGATACGGATATCAACGTGAGGGAGTGAGGTAGCGAATGAGTGTCCTAAAAATGTTCGTTCTCAAAATATAATATGCGGTAGATATTTGCGCTACTCCTACCTGCTTGTGAGCCAACTAGTCAAACGTAGTGTTCACCGACCGGCCGGCGGTTGCCGCGTCTCACATTCAATTCAAATCGATCAATTTAATCGTGAGTTCTTTATTATTTTGTGATATCTCTTTAATAATTTGTGAGTGTTTTATTTATCTTCTTAGTCTGATATGTATTATTTATTTAAAATCCATTTATATCTATCTTGATGCACATATAAAATTCAGGTGTAGGCATGACTACTTATCATTCGTTTAGTTCGAACCTAGTCTTTAAAAACTAATGGCTTCTTCAAACCAAAAAGATAATTTAATAGTATTATTATAGGTACAATTTATATTTCATTATAGTTCAATTAATTAAATCCCGATTTACTTTGTAGCTACGTTTATTTCCGCGTTAAACTTGAACTAACTTCAACGTAGTTTTAGTTGGGAAGCTTCCTTAATACGCGCTAAATTGAAATTCGATCGGAACAACATGTCGTGGTCCCAACTTCTAAACAATATTAACACTGGCACAACAACATTCCAAGTGAAGCTGTGTTTGATGTGATTATGAACTAAAGGTATTCTAGCTACATTATTTTTCAGCATTATTCAGCACAAAATTTACCTGGTGGTCCTATATTTTTAAATAATCGCAGAATTGCCAGAAATTTCTGGAGCTGCCTCAGGTGTTCTTGTTTCTTTGAAATGTTTTTCTTCAAACTAAAAGCGAATGATAAATGATGTTACTCTATTTTAGATGCTTTAACTGACTCACTCAATCTGCAATGCTATGCAAATATTTCCAGCAGAAATATACTAGACTGTACTTGTTTATAAACAACCTTGGTACTTGTACTTGTACTTGATACTTAAATTAGTTATGTTTTACCTCAAGGGTCCTAGAGACTATGAATTCTGAATGGAATAGCTAATAAATAAATTACAATAATAATGTGTTCCGATCGATATTTCATTAGAACATCATAATCATTTAACAAGATACGTTTATATTTAATTAATGCAGAATGCAGCTTCGTATTCTCATAAACATCTAACAAGGTCATCACTATGTATAATATTAAAGTCAATGGAAGCAGACAGAGCATTCCGGCATTTTATCAACCTCGTAAAATCTGTAACAATTTCTAAAATATCCATACGAAATAATAAATTAGAATTCGCATATTGTAAAGCGAACTTATATCTTGGAAATCTGTTTTTTCGATGGTCTGGCGCAAGTCCAACTGCTTGGTGGGCCGCGCTAATTTAAAGAGAGATGTGTCATAATAAGTATTTCGAAGTGTTGAACAGCTAACAGTCGTGGTCTGCAGATCCGTATCATGCGACGATTGAGATCGTATGCCCTGATTACACCTATTCCAAGAAACACTTATTTTCAGCTGAATGACACTCAATTCTAATACGATACTACAGAACACCAGCCAAATCTAAAATTATAGAACAATATTTCACGAACAAATTGCATTGTTGCAGGCCAGAAGAAAGTAGTTTGGCCACCGGTGCCCGAAACGAACGGATATCATCAAACGCAACAGGTAAATAACATCCTATAGAACACTAATTAGAATAATATATTTCGAGACTTATGTATATAAGGGATTGATCTAGAATCAAATGACATCACAGCTGCACATAGTAAAGCTTTAAGGTGGCGGTGACGAATAATTGCATGCGTTAGGGTCCTATTATTATATTATGTAATATGTATTATAAGCAACATTATAAATCTCAACAGCAACAGAGCCCTGCCTTCTACAACAACGCGCAGCAATCCCCCGCTCCGCAACCACAATACCAATCTCCTCCCCAACAACAATACCAGCCTCCCCAACAACAATACCAGTCTCCTCAACCACAATACCATAACCAGCCCCAATATCAACAAGAGGAACCTCAATACCAACAACAGCAATACCAAGGTCCTCCCTCCCCTCAGCCTCAGTACCAAGCACCTAAGTCAGAACCTTCGTATAGCGAGGGTAGAAGGCAACAGGCCACTGGTCTGAGTAAGCTGATCCCTGTTGGTCCTGGTGTAACCGCTTCCCCAACTGCCCCCTATCGTCAAGGGCCGCTGTCGCCAGGAGTCGCGCAGCCTTACCGTCCGTCACAAAGCCGCTGGGCTCCAGTACCAGCCCCTCTTTCCCCTCAGGTATCATCACAAAAGGAACGTCAACGTCGCCGAATAGTTGTACACTTAGTTTCATTACTGACTGCATGATTTTCACTTTACTAATGCTCTTAAGTAATGTTATCGTATGTGGAATTTTTTCTATCTAGATTCTTTGCAGATAGCTATCGAATAATGAACGCTATGCCTTTTCTTTGTTTACACTCTAGTTTGAAATCTGGCTTGTTAATATTGGGTGTATATTTTCGATAACGTTGTCACTTTTAAAAGATGTAATAAGTATGTAAAAGGTTACCTGCAATCTATTTGACTAAATTTGAAAAAATATTTATTTAAAATTCACTGCAGTTCTAATCTGGAACTTTAATATCATGTAATATCAATTTGTAACACTAGACACAAAGATGATAATCCTATAATATGCATAATCACTACACACACCTACTCATATTTCAACATAACTACAACATCAATAAAACATTTTTTGTAGCATTATCCTAACGATATCTAACAATTTGAAATATCTGTGAACAAAAACAAACTATCATAGCAACCCTTTAAGTCCAACTGCTGGGCTCGGGTCTCCTCTCCTCTATCTAGAGATCTAAGAGGTCTTAGGCCATAATCCACTCACGCTGGCCTAGTGCGGGTTGGTGGATTAAAAATACTCATAGAATTTCTTCTAGGGTACACCATCGCTTTAAACAAACTATGTTTCTTTTTAATATGAACAAGTACCTATTGTAAAGTATCTTTTTACAACTTTAGTAAAGCGGCAGCGCTATTAATAACTCATAGAACATAAAGTGATCTAAAACACTTCTTAAACACACAAACTGTATCTAAACAACTTGTGCCTTGCTTCTTACTTTCAAGTATTTCATCAGTATATTGGTACACAGCCACAGGGACAGCCCAAGTATCCGTCACAGTTGTCGCCACAACCGTACTCACCGCAGCCTCAGTTCTCGCCATCTCTCTCCGAGCCAGCGTACCCTGCACCACAGAAGTACGAGCCGCCACCAACGACCATCACTCTTCGTCAACAGCAGCCTGTTCACCAGAAACCACCACCAGTTTTCGCTAGTCAACCCGCAGCAGCTTCATTCAACGGTAATACATACATCATCATCATATCAACCCAACGACGTCCACTGCTGAACTTAGGCCTCACCTGATTTACGCCACTGCGAACGGTCCTGTGCCGCCTACAACCAACGGCCGCCCGCAACCCTGACCAGGTCGTCGGTCCATCTAGTGAGGGGCTGTCCCACGCTGCGCCTTTCAATACGTGGCCGCCACTCGAGAACCTTAATACGTACACAGGATTTAAAATAACCCGAACATCTACCATTGCTCATTGGGGAGGGAAAAGGTTTCAAAGGCTCGACAACGCATATGAAGTTCCTGGCTTTCAAGGTGTATATAGGCTACCATCAGGTGGGCTGTACACACGTTTGCTACCATCGTGGTACAAAAAATATCTACCCTATGCAAAACAAAACGCTATTTAAAAATTAATTCTAATTAAAAAAACAAACCCTTGGAATTTTCAAATCCTAGATGTTCGGGACATTAACTTATTTAAAGGTATTATATATTGGTATTTTAGGTAGATGAATAAATTCTATTTATTTACTACCCGTAATTGTTGTTGGCACCTATATTCAGGAAGTATCGACTTTTATCTTTAGTTAGTGAGCCCATTTCCTAAATTCGAACTACTGTGTCATTTTGATAATTCATTTTTACCAACGTATCTTCTAACACATAAAAATAAATAATGTCCTGTTCAAAATAAGTTTATGATATATATGACCTGCCAACTAACGCTGTAAAATACATAAAGATAAGTAGGTGGTGGTTTATTTGCGTGTTGTGTAGTAATAAAACATTACAGTAATCTTATTTTTATTAAAATATAAAAAGGTACGAGGTACATAACTCTGTCAAACGAGTGTCTCTAAAAGACATTATGTAGTAGTCAGGTGAGAATAGAATATTTTATTGACGTCGTCGTAGTAATATCAAAGAATATAAAGCAACTGGTTCGGAGACGCCTTCGCAAACGTAATAAGTTAAACTCTGCGTTGCTACATTGTTTATGGCATTACATTTTCATAAGTCATTCTTGCTTTAGCTAAGTAACAATTATTATTACACTACCTACCCAGGTTAAAGTTTATTACCTAAAAAATTTGGTTCTATCTTAGAACACGCTATATATCTACTCTACAAAAATAAAAAATCCTTCTTTATTTAAATCTTTGGTAAGGCTACCAAATTATAACATTCTTTTTTATTCTAGTTTGGGTAGGTACCTTTTAAAATCACCACTTTGTAGTGGTGGTTAAATAAGTAGCAATTAATGGCATCAGCTTATTTCCTGTGTAGAGAATGTCTTAATTTGACACATAATGTTGTAGAGTTCGAAGAGGATTTACCTAATTCGAGCTTTAATTAATTTATATTTTTACGTAGTTTCAACACGTACTGTGATGATTTGATTAAGACGGTTTAGAATTGACTTTGTTTTTATAAATTTACAAGATACGTATTTAGGCACCTACCCTTTTTATTTTAAAGTCCATACTTATTCAAAAGTGAGTTAACTACAGATAAATTATTGCATTATGTAAACTAAAAAATCATTCATAGACTGCTCATAGTATAAATAAATCCTGGAGTAACCCTTACTAACTTAAACCTAAAGTTACCAAGAAATTACAATTTATTGCATAGTAAGAAGATTAAAACAAGTGTTTACATTAGTAAGTATATTCGCTTTAAAAAAGGCAGTTTTTATAATCATTACGTCTAGAGTACTTTGATTCCGAAGGAGGCGCAAACATGCGTGGAGACCAGAAGTGGCCACCGCAGTCGGTGAAGGAAGCCGTTGCCGCCGAGAACGAAGCTAGGAGGCAGCTGGCCAGAGGACCTGCCTGCAGACCGCGCAAGGTAACACTTCCACTTATCACTATTAACAATAATAACGTATGGTATCTATATTTATAATAAGTTTGAAAGAATGGAGAAGATAAAAGTAGATTTATCATGGTGTGAGCAATCTCTAAATAAAATCTTTGAAATAAACAAGATGTCATGGAAAGGAAAAGAAGAGACGCGAAACAAGGCTGATTCCGGCACGATTGGCTGACTACTATGTTAAAATGATAGTATGAATTATTGTATTAAATTCTTGCTAGTTTCATGAATTTCATGAACCACAAATATTAATCAATAACAAATAAATTTCTGCTCCTACATTTGCAGCCCAAAATCCATACTTTTTTGGCCCAAAAACCTTTCTTCCAAAAACTTTATTTCACACATTTTGCGTACCTACCAACATTATAAATTAAACTATCTCTCGTAGGTACTAAACATACAGACATACATAGATGTCTAATAGGTAATATTGTCGTGGTGTCAAATAACATTAGCTACGAATAGGTTGCTCAAATATTACTGGTGGATAAATCAATATAAATTATTTAAAAAAAAATATGTCTGCTAGATATTTGTACTACAGTTTTACCCTTTCTAGGACATCCTTGTTTAAGCTAAAAAATAATGAGCATGCTGTATATAAGCACAGGGTTTTGCATTACACTGACAGATTGACTCGTTTTCTTAAAAAAAAAAACTTTTTTGGCTATCCTAAGACTTTATTTTAGTATGATATTTTTAATTCACGTGTAAATAGTTTTATCAAATTCACACGCTACAAAAGATAAAATAAATATTTAATACAGTCTACATAAAAATACACACCTCATTTGATATGTTTAAATAAATTGAAAATATAATCAGATTTAAATAAAACCTGTAATATGGTACAACTTCTCATTGTAGATATCTATTTAAATGTTTAGATAAAGAACAATCTACGAAAGCAAGTTCAACAAAATATTATCTGTTTTAGCTGCGTCAATTTTCGATTGCCGATTTAATTGCAATGAACGAGGCGTAAGCATCGTTCACCACGGTCCGTACGTACCAGGACTTTAATACCACTTGTAAGTCGCAATTTGGGTCATAAGTCATTGTTTGGACAAACTTTCAATTAACAGATCTCGGCACTTGGTTATAGGCAAACCTAGCTATAGTTGCGAGCACCCAAGTCGCGTAGTAGGCTTTGCAAAATCTATTGTATTATAGGTATACAACTCTAACGCAGAAAGAAAACTTTCGTGCAAGCATCGCTTTCATAACAAGTTGGTTAAATAAAATTTCTTTTATTACGACATCATTTGAAGTTGCAAGTTAATTCATACAGTAAGAACAATAGGGTCCTGTTTCGTTATTCAAGTATTTCTTGCAAACTCCATGGTTGTGCTTTAGAGAGGTTGGGAACAACTCGCCTTCAAATTTTCCATACAAAATCATATTTGAAGATCCTCCCTTTCCTTTGTCAAACTTTGATAATCAAAATGATTTGATCTTGAAAATAATTGGGCTGAATACAGTTTTGTTACTATCTCAGCCAGGTTTTTGTGACCTGCCTTGGTCACCGTTATGGCAAGTTTCTTATTCCTTTACGTCACGTTAATTCTACTAGACACATATCTCAATCGGAATCGCTCTTTCTGTCCCTGAGAACCGCCATTTACTAGCGCGACAGTGAGAGCGAGAGTGCGGCCAAATCGACGAAACGCTCGGCTCGCTCTTCTCTTTCTTTTAGGTACATTTATTTATTGTAAGAAGATGCAGTCTTGAATCCAACACGACAGACTTCTTTCACGTAATCAGAGTTGTATATCTACATCATCACAATTTCATATTATTATAATAAGACTAAATAAAACATCTTACAATTTGCCATCCACTTATTTCTCTCTACAAAGCTTGGCGTTGTAGACCAATTTATACGATGCATGATTTTTTAGTGTAAGTATTCTTTTCCTAGGTTCACTAAATGAGACTACGATTTTCTTCATAAATTTGAACCGGCTGGTGAAAATGGGCATTAAGAGACGAGACCCGTTGGTTCATTGTAACTAAAAGAATAATTTGTCGTAAAGTTAAATTACCTATATAATTACGAATTTTGTTGGTTTACGTCATACACGACACACGTGAAATTATAAGTTCTGGAATATTCGTAAATGAGCACTGTTTTGTTTTCAATTAAGACTATTGCAACTTTTATGTCATACATTATGCGCTCATGAAGACAGATGCGCCTAAAGAGTTCCGGTCTAAACCCACAATATCCTATAACTTCTAAGAAAGGACGACTTCCATGTTCATCTATCTGTTTGAGTAACTAAAATTGTACCTTATTGATTCATATAAAATAAACATCATTATCTGTCTTCTTTAATTACTATTTACGAATAGATTACCTACTCGTCTTAAATATGCACATATTACCAAACATTGTACATACAATTTTGTACTCTAATTCCAGGTACCGAAGGACTATTCATCCTTCTTCGCGCAGCACGCTTTGAGCCACAATTACCCTGGATACCGCGCGCCACCCGGCACTCAACATTATGACGATAACTCCGGCCGATCTTCATACTAAATTAGATCTTAGTATTACTAATAATGCCCATCATTGAAACATGTAACGTCATCAAATTTTTAGTTTGGAACTGAACTCATGTTGTTCAAATAAATTTAATTGTTTTTGTTGACGCTACTTACGAAAGAGTGTCGCTGTCTAATGAAATGTAGGGGGCAAAACGTTTGTAGCGTCAACAGAAAGATCATCGCATCAAAAAACATGCATTAAATTGATTCAGGAGATAAGAAGTCGCCGGGACTTCGAAGCGAGTACTTGTATAGACTTTAGGTATTAAAGTCTTGAGGCATGTACTGATCAGACTACATCAGTACTTAATGTAGGTTTAATTTATTCTTAACCATTAATTAGCTGTAAGTAAATATATACAAAAATATATAAAAATAACACTCATATTCAAATTCATTTATCGCTATCATAAAATAAGTAATCCATTTTCTTATGATACTCATTTTTCGAATAAATGTGCGGCTTTATACATTGCGAATATCGATTTTGCTTATTATTGAAAATGTAAATAATGCTCAAATGCCAATGTAACTTATTTCCTTTAAAAAGAATTCAGATATACCTACCATTTTATTTCTAAATTGTATTCGTGCAACTAAAAGCTTATTGTGAAACTCGTATTGTTTATGATATTGACAATATATTTGACAATAATAATTGACAATAATGTTGATAATAATAAATTTAACGAAAACTTTAAATGCTTCTGCCAAACATTAACAATATTGGCCAAGCTTTGTACCTAGTCATGAAGAGATTATGCAAATATTTTGTATATAAAATGTTAAATTGCCTTATCGACCTGGTATATCATTATGTAATTAAATTTTAATTTAAATAAATTATATAAAATGGCCATGTTTTTTTTTTGTTGACTAACGTTTCAATCCAATCCCACCACTCGATTCTGCAGGTTTTATATTTTCAATGAAACTTAAATTATACTAATGATAGTGTACAATGCATTAATTTCGAGTTGCATATTCAATTTACCTGACCTTAGAAAATCAAACTCAGGAACTTCTTGTGCAACAGTCATTACTCTATTTCAGGGGTTCCCAAACTTTTAAGATAACGAAACATTCACCAAATACCGTTTATTTTGTGGAACCCCATATCAAAGAATTACAAGTCAAAGGCGCTGTAATTTAATTAACCTTTTGAACGCCAACGTCATCTATACTTAACAAGCGCAAGCGTGCCCTGAGCGCCGATGTCGTCTATAGATGACAAAACTCAGGTCATAAAAATACAAGATAAAGATACTAAATCATTAGTTTTATGTATGGCTTGGCATCCAGGGCACGGAGATGCCGATTTGACGTGGCGGTCATAAGGTTAAAAACAAAATCTTCTACATAATAACTGTGATGTACTTTTTTTCATATTTTCATTATTTTACAAAAAATAATAACTGTGTTATTAATTTGTGGTGAATTCTTAGTCCATCACTACACGGATGTGTGTAATAGCAACTATATCTATAATATAATAATTATGTATGCTAATCTAAAAGGCAGCATTTCCCAAATATGGATCGACCCACTAGTGGGCCGGCAGTGAATTTTGAGTGGGTCTATAAAATAAGATTGACGGCTGGTACAACGCCCTTGGTCCTGATTGTTCTTTTCTCACTAAAATTAAAATAATAATTCAAAATTACATCGACAAGCATTATTCTCTATTAAGAATTAAGAGTCCAATCAAATTTGGAAACCACTGCATTGCTATAACGTATTTATGTATGGGATCTATGCAATCCCAAAATAAATGGATGGAAAGGAAAAAAAAACAACAGTTATGTATGAAAACATTATATTATCATACATTACATACATCGTGTACATACCACGCCGAGTATTAGGCCGAGGTGCACTCATAAACGGTTCAAAACAACAACAGCGATCTAGCCAAGCTACATACAGTACCAATTATGTACAACATGTACAATTTTTAAAACATAACAATTATAAGCCGCAGTATTGTCGCCGAATAGTGATAGCCATACTTTAATATCACAGAAGTAGCCAATTTATTTACAATGTTTGTGGCTACATCTATCTACCGTAGTTTGCAAATAGGGTTGTCACGCGTTTTGTTTTAGCTACAGTTCCTACTTTTAAGTATATATATAGATGGATGCGGGCGGCAGAAAATCGCTCACTGTGGCGAAAATTAGGTTAGGACTATGTCCAGCAGTGGATGTCATTGGACTGATATGATGTTGATGATAAACTAAGGAAAATAAAGGTCGCAATACGAAGAAGCACAGTAAAGTGAAGTTTATTTTAATATAGGTATCTCTCAATACAATCACTTAAGTATTTTGTTAAATAAATAAAACTACTCTATTGTTCGATACACTCTTTTGAATATACCTTAAGATTCAAACGCCCATACACGACATGGTCAAATGATATATATATTGAGGCTAAAGAAATTATATTGTTCACAACCTCGTTCAAACACGAGACAACCCTATCTATAGAACTTTCTACAACCCTACTTATGCTGAGCTGTGTGAAACGGAGCTGAGTTACAACGCTCCTCATTCAATCTATGATTTACACAATGAACTATGGCATAATACTCTTTCTGGAATAACAAATAAAACCTTTGATATAAATACTTTCACAACACAATTGTTTTATTAGGCTAAAACAATGTATAAGAATATCAATATTTATTAAAAGGCACCGAGAGTATGCTAACAGTTCCAGAAACATTCTGTCCAACGTCTGGCTATTACAAATATCAAGGCTCGTTTACACGACGCAAGTTGTCCAAGGCAAGTTTTGTGCTCTCTTTGTCTTACAAATACAGAGTTTTTTTTGAGAGAACAAAGACTAAAAAGTTACGTCGTGTAAACGGAGCTTATGGAAAAATATTTATTCAATAATCCTAACAGTCATTATGCTAATGGACTTGCTAAAAACGAAGTTACATACTACGTGTGTACTTCGAAGTTATTGATATAGCGATATAAAAACAAACATTCTCACATAAAACAAACTCGAATGTTACGAAATTAGTTCAGATTAAAAAAAAACGTTTAATAAACAATTTGATTTCCAAAATGCTTTTAAATAAATGCTCACACTTACGAGGCATGGACAATGAAGGCTATAGGCATCCCTCCCTCCCCTTAATGTTAGTAAAATTACCGCGATATATTCACATAAAATGCCGCCCGCCCGCCTCTCTTTTACGCTCCCAAAAGTCTAAATTAGAGAAATAGAGATGCGTAGGTTCCGATGAACACATGTAAAAATAAATAAATAAATATGAATAAGTCCCAACGCAATTTGGATATGTATATAACAATTCGGTTGTCAATTTAAAAACTTACGGTTCTTGAACTGAACAGTGCGTGGAAGACTATTCGCTACCGTTCTCAAAGGTCTGCAGTGACCTATCACTTCCAAAGATTTACCGCATCTATCCTTCTGGCATACCCTAGAATGACCAACCACACTCGTGATAAAAGCCCTATTAAACAAGTTAATTATGGACAATATCCGACTTACTACTAAGGAACGAATCAATTAATGTCTTTATATTTGAATGTACTGGGACTTGAAACGATATCACCGGGAATCTACGCTTCTCTTTTTTATTGTAAAGCTACGCTGCCTCGCTTAGAAAGAAGGGCACGATTGTTTCAACAGAAAACACGCATGTTTAACCCATTACGTCAAATACGTAGTAGGACAGTACTTGCATCCAACGCTCGATTCCCCCCTCCCCACCCGCATTACCTTAAAATGCTACCTTTGTTCTACGTTTGAAGTTCCCTCCTTATAGTGCAGTACTTTAGGCACACGAAACACCCACCCATATAAATTTGTACCCTACAATGTAAGCATTTGGTGACTGTTCTATACATATAAGACAATTATCAAACGAGTGAGAATCCCTGTGTTTGTTGTATGGCTTGCATTAAATGATATTTGAGCCGCTCTTTAGTTTTGTAACGTGGAAGATCTAGGAGATTGAAACACGTGTGGGCCACGGGGAAGTACCTATCATCGGCAACTGCTTGGATTCTAATCTGTAAGAAAAAAAAATGGAAATGTTTGAAAACCGTCGAAATATAAATCTGTAAAGCCTACAACAAATTTAATCAGCAGCAACATTGATTGATTGATACGTAAACAAAAATTATATAGTCCACGTTCCTCCACGAGAAAACGGATTCTAAATAAGTTTGGTCATTATTTTTTGGGTTAGATGCTATGAGCTTCTTTGCTACGTCGACCTATTACTTATCGATTGTAGCGCCCGCACATACACTAAGTATTTTTTCTAAGGTGTATGTAGGTTTACGTCAGCAAATGGTAAGTCATTTGACTAGTACATATAAATTCCACAAAGTGATGCTCTCTAGTCAGAGGAAAGGAGACCCGAGCCCAGCAGTGGGACTTCTTGGTTGCTGATGATGATGATGATTGATGAATAATGAGTTCGCTCTAATAACAAATCAACTAAGATGGAGTTTTCCAATCCTACTAAAAAAACCGGTCAAGTGCGAGTTGGACTCGTGCACGGTCAAGGGGGTGCACTAAAAATTTTTTTCTCTCAAAATACGAATAATCGAAGAAAATGAATAATGTTTTATCTTCACATAAAACAAAAATGAAATTATTAAAAAATTCGGCATTAAAAACTGTAAACTATCGATTGATAAATTTTTATTTTATTCTTTAGTCAGTATTTTACAAAATACATATTTGATCAATTGATAGTTTACGGTTTTCAATGCCAAATTTATAATAATTTTATTATTGTTTTATCTGAAGATAAGACATTATTCTTCTAATGGGACGTAATGTAGGTATAAAAAAAACTGACGCTTAAAAAAAATATTTTCGGACGGAATTTGCGTGAAGTTTTGACCATATACATATATATATAATGGTTCCGTTTTTTCCTTTTGAGGTACGGAAGCCTAAAAAAGCAAATATGTCAGAAGTTATATATGAACTTACTTTGATATCTCTCATTCCCTGAATCGGCACTCGATCAGTACCAGTCAAAAACAATAAGAACTTCTTCTTGTCCTCCAGTGAAAGTTCGTGAAACGTTTCCCAGAACCATCTAGAAACATCAAGAGATACCATTTACGACTCTCTACAGTGTAGCTTGAAAATAATAACAGCATTGTTTGTGCCAAAAAGGCATTTATAAATGTTTAATTTTTGAGAAGAATATACCAATACTAGCTGTTAGAAACAGAAACAGAAATATTTATTTGTCAATGTAGGTAGGTTAAATTTACAGATCTTGCGTTATTAAAAATAGTGAGCGCTACATAAAAACTTCTTTTAAAAATATTTAAGTTTAAGCCCCTGATTTCATGATGAAAACATTTGAGTCCCTTTTCCTTAATCTGACATCTGCTGGTTCTTTTTTATTAAATAAATGTGGATAAATGTCGCGCAGGGCTTCGCTTCCGCGAATCTTTGTTTGGCCTCTTCTCAGCTACTATTGTTCGTACCGTGATGTTATATACTTTTCCTAATTAATGGGCTATTCAACTTCAAATAATTTTTCAAATCGGACGGATAATGCCCGATGTTTGTTACTATCATCGAGGTTAAGCAACACTCGGCAAGGTCAGTCCATGATGGGTGACCGTTTGTGGCAATTTCATTCTCGAGCGTCTCCATGCTTCGGAAGGCACGTAAAGCCGTTGGTCCCGGTTACCACTTAATGTGGTAGTCGTTAAGTCAACGCGACTTGATAAATTCGAACATCAGGGTCTGCCTCAAGACCACACGATAATATAAGAAGCATGTTCAAACAAACAAACTCTTCAGCTTTATAATATTAGTATAGATTCCTTACACAAACAGATAAAACATTAATTTCCTGAATTTAATTAAACACAAAAGTCTCTAAGCAGCTATTTCACAACTGGCAAATAAGTGCTAGATAGCCTATATGAAACTTACTTGACAGATTTTTGACGTATTTTTCATATAAAAAAGTCCCAGGTAGTTTATTAGACACTTATTTGAAGGTGGTTCTTTCACCACCTTCAAATAAGTGTCTAATAAACTATCTAGGCCTAGTTTTAATTTGCACCGATTACTTGTGCATAATTTTATTAGGTATGACATTTTGAAACAATTCAAAGAAATAGTTACCTGATCTGTGGATCGTTGGCTGTGTAACCAGATTTATATTCACAATTACTTTCAAACACTTCCCAGTCATATTCCTCATTGCCCATTATAACAGACATCAGTTCATGTGACCTAAATAATTTGATAATTCTACCGCCGCACACCTGTAATTAACAAATTTATTCTAAATCACTAGTCTATACAATGATACGAACTTAAATTTAAAAAAAACATAACGCCTTTGTCTCTCATCTTGTAGGCAGAGGTACATCATAACCCGTACTTCGCCAGCTATGTTAGAGAAAGCGACGTTATATGGGTCGAGCACCATCAACCAGGCATGTTTGTATATATAATAATAACCTATTCAAATTTTTGGCTGACACGGTAATCGGACCCGAGAATTCTTGTGCAACAGTCATACACTTCCCACTGCACCAGTGAGTTGGTATCGAGACAATTATTCTTATATTTGGGCTAGAAAACAATAGGGACCTGTTTGCTACTTCTACTTGAACAAACAAAAACTTCCGTCCGACCTTTTCTGCTTGTTTATCATCATCATCATCATCATCATATCAGCGCAATGACGTCCACTGCTGAACATAGGCCTTTATATGTTTATCATATCACGTATATAATACCAAGCTCGTCTTTTAATACATGGGACATGAAAAAGAAGGCCAAATGTAATGTGCAATAAATCTGACAAGATCAAGACACGTTCAAGAAGATGCGTTATGATTAAATAGCTATACTATATTTGGCTAGAATGTTTATAAAACAAATCACTGTCAAAAAGCTGTCAAATTGTATTTTTAGATCTAATTTATAATATATTTTTATGCCGTTATCTGTGGCATTATTGCTGCAACTTCTTAATTGTCATCAAAATAATAAAGTAGTTTTATTAATTTAATTGGTTTTACAAAAACAGACATTTAAATATAGTCAAATGTTATTATCGTTCATTCTACATTCTTACCTTTTGAAATCCTTGATTGAAAGCTTTAAACTGGTTTTCAACGGACTTATTGAGCAAAAAATCAACATAAAGTTCAACATATTCGTTTTTATTTTCAGCTGTGACGGGTAAATTCTCACCATTCTCTTTCAAAGGGTGCACCTGAATTTGTCCAAACACTTCTGTGTTCACCGCGAAACATAAGCTGAATACCTGTTGACAAATTATACATCATTACATGCCCTCCAATGGTACATAAATTTCTCTTAGGGCCTTTTACACCATTGACTATTAATCACTAGAAAGACTATCAGAAACTAAGTTTTGACTGGCCTGTTGGTCTAGTGGTTAGTGACCCTGACTGCTAAGCCGGAGGTCGTGGGTTCGATCGCCACCCAGGACAAATCTTTGTGTGATGAGCATAAAGGTTTGTTCTGTGTCTGGGTGTAATTTATCTATAATATGTATATATTTACAAAAAAAAAATGTATTTAAGTAGTATATCAGTTGTTTAGTACCCATAACACAAGCAAATATAATTGCTTACTTTGGGACTAGATGGCGTTGTGTGAATGTGGTAGAATATTATTATATTATAAAAAAAAAAAAAAAAAGTTGACAGATTTTTGACGTATTTTCATATCAAATCTGTCGTAAAAGTCTGAGATAGTTTACCGGATTCTTATATACCAGAGGTCAAACAAGGTCTAATGACGTTAATATTGAGCTGCAATCGATTATAAGCCTTGATAAAATTCAGAACACTTACGTCTTCTACGTCATTTTCTGGATAATCTAGTAAACTTTTTAAACTATTCGCGAGTGTTGGATACAGGTCCGACAGATCGTCTAACATAACCGTTTCTTCTAATAACTTCTTGTACAAAACCAACGGGAAAGGAACGTAGATGATGATTGAATTGTATATAGCTAGACCGTAAATGGCACCTGAAAAGAAAGATATTCAAATATGACACGATGCCTCTAGTTAAATTTAAAATCAAAAATGTACATCAAATACCATTATGACTGGGTTTACAATAACGTACCTATACTAACCATCACACACCATTTGTGTTCACCATTTGCGTACACTATTTGCGTACACTATTTGCGTACACCATATGCGAACACTATTTACATACACGTATATCAGTACGATTAGTATACATTTACAATCATATAAGTATCATTCAAAAACCAGTTGGTGGTTAGTAGATCATTGTTTATTTTTTGTCATTTTTAGAAACTCGTTTCGATCGAAAGCTGCTCCGTTAGAATAAATCACTCAAAATCATTTATTGATTAATGGAATACCTAAAAAATTAACCTACTCCCCGCAACAACTAACAGAAAAATAACGGGCATAAATCTCAGAATATTATATTTTTAATTATAAGTAAATGAGATAGTGTGTAATCAGATCAAAAGCAAACAGTTACCATAAACATCATTTGCAACTTACCAATCAAATAGTACATGATATCATCTTCAAAAGGATTGTTGGAGAACCAAATCATGTTAGTTTCCTCAGACTGTTTGAACATGCCATACACAGGGTCGAAGATTTCCTTCAGTAGTAACATAAAGAACTCCTTTTTAACACCGCCCGCGTCCTCCGCTTCTTCACCAATGAATTCTACCTGAACAAAGATATACACTTTACACACACTTTAATTTTAATAGATTTATAATATTACTTATAGTATATAGCTAGCGTGTTGGGAGAGGCCTATGTCCAGCAGTGGACTGCAATAGGCTGAGATGACGATGATGATGGTATAGCTATAGTATATAATTTATTTATGCTTATATACTAATAATCTTTATTACAGACTAGAAATCACGCGGGACTTCGCTCCCGTCGGTACATATTTGGCCACTTCTCAGCACCTATTGGCCGTAGCGTGATGTTTTACGCTACGGCCTATAGGATAGGAGCTGAGAAGTGAGAAAGAAAGAATAAGAAACAAACTCTTTAGCTGTCGGATAGTCCATTTATCAAGGTTATTATAGGCTATATAAAAATATAGCCTATAATAACCTTCCTTGATAAATGGACTATCCGACAGCTAGAGCTTGTTTGTTTATTTGGTTGAAATCTTAGGAACTACCGGTCCGATTTGAAAAAATCTTTTAGTATTGCATAGCCTATTTATTGAGGAAGGTGCTAGCTATATAGCTTCACGCTACGTTTAATAGGAGCTGAGCAGTAGCCCAATAAAGAACGACGGAAGCGAAGCCCCGCGCGTCTTCTAGTACAATATAAAGATATTATCATTACTTTTGTTTTATTGCTATATCTTAAAAATTAATATCCTGGCTTGGCGGCCATTATGACGTGGCGTTCAAAAAGTTAAAATCAAAACTCCTAGTTGCATATTTTAGCTAATTAAAAAAGAAATCACTTACTCTAAGCGGCTTCTTCAACTGTGAAGTTTCATGATTACTAATCTGCGTCACAGTGTCCCTTACAATATGATCTCTGGACACAGTCAAGTTCAAGAACTGATCCCTTTGATACTCATACGTAGGATCCATGAATAACCTGGTGAACATTTGAGTGGCTGCTCGACTGATAGCTATCTGCATTTGCAACTGCTGATCGATTTTCAGTAGTAAAGACTTGCATTGAACGTCGAATAAGAATGCGTAGTTGCACATATGTGGTTGACTGGACTGCAATAAATTGTACATATTTGTAGCTGAAAAATATAATATGGTGACCGAACAATGTCGTCATATTTAGAGCTCTTAAATTTAAATGCGACTACTATGCGATTTAAATAACTATGGGATCGCACTTGAAAGTATTTGCCGCAAACTTCAGTCTAATGTGCACATTTTTGTACAGCTAGCAGAAATAAAGTAGGCAAAAAAAGTATCTCGTTTCCTTATGTTATTTTGTTACAAGTGCTAATTTAATTGTAATTGTTTTTTTTTTTGTTATTGTTCTTCTTGTTATAGTTTTATTGTTGTTGTTATTACTTACTCCCACTACTTATTCAGAAACTAAAGATCTTCAAACCGAAAAAGTATGTATGTACTTGTAATGTGTTTCGTTTTTTGTACACCCTACTTGTAAGGTATGAAGTTCTCTTCAAATGGAAAACAAAATGGCGTCATGATTTGACAGTCCCATACTTATTTAAACCGCATAGTACCTGCGACTGAATTTATGTATCTAGTATACAATATCAAATGATTTGTCATATGCCAATTGCACAAAGAGCAATGGAACGTTCTATGTTAGGCATCTCCCTCGTTGGCCGTGTGCCGAACTTCGAGATTTGACGTAGAACAAGTTGGGAAGCGGGTGACAAGGTTAAGGTGGAAGTAGCAGGACATTTGACAGAGTTTTTGGTTCCATGTAATCGTGTGAAGGTGGTATTATCGACTGGCTAAAGTATACGACTGGCCTGTTGGTCTAGTGGTTAGTGACAATGACTGCTAAACTGGAGGTCGTGGGTTCGATCACCACCCAGGACAAATATTTGTGTGATGACAATAAAGGTTTGTTATGTGTCTGGGTGTAATTTATCTATAATGTGTATGTATTTACAAAAAAAAAAGTTTTTATGTAGTATATCAGTTGTTTAGTACCCATAACACAAGCAAATATAATTACTTACTTTGGGACTAGATGGCGCTGTGTAAATGTGGTAGAATATTATTATTATTATATTATTATCGAATACAATAATCTCATTCGAGTTTCTCACCCTAAACATGCGAGAAACTCTCTCCATGTAAATGAGCGTTAAATAATATAAGTGTTACTTACCGCATGATCTGAAAGCCAGTTGATATAATCAGTAGCAATGTCAACATGATTACACAGATCCTCTATATAGAAACATTCAGCAGGTATCTTCGGATTTTTTGGATTTGCAAAGTTAATTTTGTTCAATGACGACAGAGCATTAAGAATTTGTACTATACTATGGCTAAAGTAAATTTTCTAAAACAGACAAAAACTTTTATAATCATCATCATCATCATCAACAACCCATCTATCTAGAGAGCTGAGAGAGTTTAGGCCATAATCCACTCACGCTGGCCTAGTGCGGGTTGGTGGATCAGACACACTCATAGAATTTCTTCTAGGGTATGTGGGTTTCCTCACGATGTTTTCATTCACCGTTAGCAGATGGTAAGTGACATACCTAGTACATATAAATTCCACAAAGTGGAATCTTCATTGGTACTGCCGGTCGGGATCGAACTCGGATCGCGTGATTTGGACGCCGGTCCCTTATCCATTCAGCCACCATCATCGTTTAAAAACTTTTATAGATACATATTTTTATTGTAGCATCTATTCGAGGAGGAGCGGCCTATATCCAGCAGTGGACTGCAATGGGCTGAGATGATGATGATGATCTATTCGAGAGGTAGGATAGAGGCAGGTATTATTTTAACCTTTTGAACGCCAATGTCGGCTATACTCGACAAGTGCAAGTGTGCACTGTGCGCCGATGTCGGCAATAGCCGACAGAAAACAGGTCCTCAAAAATACAAGATAAAGAAATTGAATCATGATAAAGTATGTTTTTTGCTTAGATCTTAATAAATGAATTTCCTGGCTTGACGCACAGGGCATTGAGGTGTCGTTATGAAGTGGTGTTCAAAGGTTAAACATATTACAATACTCGCCAAATAATTTTGTGCCAACGAAGTTAGCTACAAGTAATACGACATTTTTTTTCAACAAAAAAAATCGTTTTTTAAGTTATTTATTATAATAGTCTTTTCTTTCACAGTTTGTAAACTAGTAGACTTTTCTTATAATTATTAATATTCCAAATCACATTCTAATGTGACACCTCCCAAGATGCCTACTACAAAGTTAATAAATACCTTATTCGCAGTCACAGCAGGCTGTCTCAGTTCAAACACAATAACACTTTTGAATATATCAACAAGCATTTCAAAATATTCAGATGGTTGAGCTTCCCACCACAGGTTAACTAATCTCTGCGCTTGCGCCGCTAGGTTGTTGTATGCTTCTGCAAACGGACCCTGGTAACAAAAAAGTATTTAAATTAGAGTATTAGGAGTTCAATTCCTCCTCCCGATCCCCATCGTTTCCATTTTCTTCCCTATTTCCCTATTTTATCAGTAGGCAGCGGCTTGTGTTTTCTTCGCAACCGACTCTAAAAGAACACAGCCATAACCATAGGCAGCGATTACCACTTACCATCACGTGGGCCGCATATTCGTCTGCCATGTCGGGAAACAAAAATAAACAGACATTAGTTAAGATTTATCTGTACGTCAATTCGTATCTATAGCAATAAGCATGGGGTTCAAAATTGATCAGTGGTGTTTCTCGTGTTATAACTCTTTTCCACTTTGAGTACCATACATATATGATTATGATATAACAAATTTGTGTGACCCAAAGAGCTGTCAGTCAAGAGGTACTTTGTCGTCATCATTTAGAATCTATTTCATCATATTACTAATATGGGTCGCTCTTTACAACAGGAGGTTATAAGGGTATATTTCGATATATAACCGATGTATTGAGTTTTATTTCGAGTTTGCTTTATGTATGTAGGAATGAAACGTTATGATTAACAGATGGGTGGAATGAAACGTGAAGAGGAATGACTGAAGTGATATGTTATCTGTGTAGTGAATGATGAATGATGACAGACGGAAGGAAGAATGAAGAAGGATACACCAAAGACGAACGACGGAACGAAAGGACGCATGGAAGATTTAATTATTTTTTCTAAGAATAAATTAAAAATCTGATGTTTTTTCACACATTTTTTGTTGGTTTTGGTTTTGTTTACAATATCTTTTAAGAATCCCACATGTATTTATTTTTCTAGTTGCTTCTTAAGACATCCTGGTAATGAAAAGGACAAAAATAACACAGGGAAATATATACTTTGTGCCTAAAAACAATATTAAAACATACCTGTAGTTCAACGTGCCTTCTTGGATTACGCATTTCGTGATACAAAGGTAAGATTAGAAACATTCTAAGTGCTTCCGCGTCGGGTGGTGACGGTTTCATTTTTTTTATTATATTCTCTGTTAGGTTATTGAAAATCTAAAACAAATAAATACATAAATTTACGCACTGTAGAGATTTTTGGCATATATTTGTAAACTTGGTCCACTTAAGCCTATGTTATATTCTGATATAATTAATAATATTCTACCACAATTATATTTGCTTGTGTTATGGGTACTAAACAACTGATATACTACTTAAATATATTTTTTTGTAAATACATACATATTATAGATAAATTACAACCAGGCACAGAACAAACCTTTATGCTCATCACACAAAGATTTGTCCTGGATGGGGATCTAAACCACGACCTCCGGCTTAGCAGTCAGGGTCACTAACCACTAGACCAGCCAAACTTATTTATTTATAAAAATTATTTGACCAGCAGGTCAAATGGTGAAAATATTGAATTCATAAGCAATCAAAATTGTATGTGACAGATTCGAAAACGGAATATCTGTTGCTCATTCACATTGCAAATAATTAAATTACACTCACTAGATCCTTAATAGTAGAGTTTTCAAATCTGCTAACTAACGTAAAGGCATCCTCCGCCTTCTTCAAGTCAACGCCGGGCACCTTGGTGTTACATCCGTAGTGCGCATTGTGGGCGACTAGGAACGAACTGTTTAGACATGCTAAGGACCCGAATACAGTCTCGAGATATGTAAGTAACTCCTGTAACAAGAATAATTCATCATCATCATAATATCAGCCCAATGAAATAATCTGTACTAATATAAACTTGTATGGTTGAACAGTAGGATCGCAGAAACTACTGGTCATGAAGAGAACCGTGATTCACAATATAGTGCGAAATAAAAAAAAAAGTGTAATCGCACACTTGGAAACGGAGTTAGATTTGCCCCTCCAAATCTTTGACTTTTACTGGCGGATAGCTAATGTCACAAAGAGTAATTTAGGCTACTTTGATTCTGGAATTTATTTTTGAAGTTTTGTAAAAACGAAAAACGAAGTCGGGGCACTGCAAGTCTATCTATATGAATAAATGTCCGCGTTTCACTTGTGAGTGAACGGCTCGACCGATTCGATTTGCCTAATTTTTATTCTATATCTTTATCTTAATCTTTTTTGTATTCTTAATGGTTAGCACAAGATTTATATATTATGAAGGATTTTTTTGGAAAATCCACGGGAAGACATTAAATTGTATTTTTATATAAAAATCCTGATAAGTGATAGCTGTGCGAAACCAGTGACAATTCATTAGTTATACTAATTTACTAATTCCCCCTCATTACAAAATACGGACTAAGCATTAGGTTTAAATTGACAACTTTGACACAAAAACAATGGCTTAAATATCAATTTAAACCTGGTTTAAAACTTAGTCCATATTTTGTAATAAGGGGGTAAATGTTTTTATTATTACTTTCATACTTAACTCTCTTGATTTAAACAATATATCTTACCTGATTAACCACATCACAATCCTTAAACACTTCACAGGTCGTCAGCCTCGGCATGGTCAACGTCATTATCTGTTTCGTGTGTTCCGGGTTACGGAAGTCTGTGGAACCGGACTCTTTTGACGCCAACACTAAGAAACTGTGATCACCGCCCGCGAACACCTTGATAGGACCCCTCAGGATGTCTAGAGGGAACTGTAAGGAGACACACGTAACACATTAGTATAGAGTTTGAGTTAAAATATACTGATGTTCTACTGATTTGGTTTACTACGGTGCACGAATCTAGTTATGCAGACATATTGTTCGGTTACAAACTAGTATAGCACGCTAATGAACCTATAAAAACTAAAATCACTTATAAAATTATCATAAGATTCCACAGCATCTTCAGTCCACCTTCCAATTATTCGTCAACTCACGAGCGTGGAACTCGCGCGTGCACACAAGTTGGCACCTTCCGATTTTACCTCTTGTTTTTATGAACGTGGTTTAGATGTGCGCGCGAGTTAACAAAAAAAAAGATAAAATCAGAAGGTGACAACACAAGCGCGTGCGCGGATTCCAAGCTCGCGAGATGACGAATAAGTCGCATCATCAAGGGTAACACTTAAGATAATCTGATGCTAAGCAGCAAATTATGAATATTGCAAAATACAGTTTTCGTTTATTTATTTGTAACTTCCAATGTGCCTGCATTTTAAGTAGGTTTACGTTGAAGCAAAATTGTGCTGCAATGTCGTATAGTAACAAGACAAAGGTAGATTTGTATAAGTAATAATTGTGTTTAACCTTTTGACCACCACGTGAAATCGCCTAAAATTCAGTTTTAATTTGTTAATAAAACATAAAAAGTAATAATTTATAAGCTTACCGCTTAACTGAGTCCTCAATCACGGGGTACAACGGAGGTAGGATGAGAACGGGGACCGCGTGGGGTGCGGGTGGTGGGGCGTACTACTGTGCCTTCCGCCCACACCTCACCCGATCCCCGCAGACTTAGTTATGCGGTTTAGCTATAATATCTTTTTGTCCTTCTAAGGACCTAAGTTTTGTTGGCTAGAGCCGACGTCAGCGCTCAGTGCACAGTTGCATTTGCCGAATATAGCCGACATTGGCGTTCAAAAGGTTAAAATGTTAGGAATATTCAAACAGTTATTCTCGCCACGTCAATTTACTTGATAGAAAAAAAAGAAAGTGTATGAAAAAGTAACATGAGATACAGGTTTGGCAATAGTACATTGCGGCACAATCATGTTTTGCACGATATTGCCTTGACGTAACTCTACCTCATCGCAGAATGTATACATGCCTCATTTTAACCATATTAAACATAATATATGATAGTTACAATTTATATTTAAATGAAACCCATGAAAATCTAAGTCAGTATTAATTTTAAGAATATTATTTACAATACATACTATCTATAGTTTTAAGTATATTCTGTTTAACAAGTATGATTATAATAATTATACATATTATGTATAAATAATTGATGTTATCATACATGAATAGTAATTGACATTAATACATTTTCAAAGATACAGATGACTCAACATTTAGTTTGGAACCGCCGGCGGTGCTAGTGCGACCGAGCGTCATCGAACTGTTCACCTTCGGTTTCTTCTTTGGCTAAAGAAGAATTGATCAAATTAATTATGCATATCTTTAGTACAATGTTTAAAAAAATAGTACTAAACATAAATGTTCGAGCCAAAATAAAAATAACTAACGAAACTTCCGTGTCACGTCTAAATTAAACAAAAAAGGAACCCCATAATATGTCATAACTAAATACGCCTGATGCAAAAATAATAACAAACTAAAAGTCCTACAAAATCAAGTTAGTGCAGAATACTGTAAACTCTATATTGTACATGGGAAAGTTGATGTTCATATATTTACCTTATTGTCAACTGGGTTTTCAGTCTGTATTTGAAACAATAGAATTAAAAGTAATTATTCTGGAAAATTTACTATTACGTACATTACATGGCCTGTTTATTAACGTTTCTTTGATTTAATGTATTTTTTTAATATTAGTTTTCATGTAAGTACTAGATTTTATTGCGTTTATGAGAAATGCTTCTAGAAATAATTCAAGTGGGAGCGGATTAGGTTTCGTTCTCTCCAGCAAAGAATAAATTAACGATAACTAAAACAATATAAATATCGGTATGGTTCAATGATGTACTAAAAACCAGCGAAACCAAATCATTCATAAGTTCAAGGTCCTATATGAACATTTTTATTGCGACATGACAAAATTTTTGATGTAAACAGAACAGATTTAAGCGGGTATTGAAACGATAATATTTATATGACATGTAACTACAAATAACAACTCACCGGCGATTCATCATTAGGTGTGAAGGGTACGGGGGTGGGGACAAGCGCGAAGGCCATGTGCGGACAGCCGAGCTGGCCGCGCGCCCCGTAGCCGCACGCGAGGATGCGCTCCCCCACCCGGCACAGCACGTGGCGCCGCCCGCACGCCACTTGAGTCACGGTGCTGCCCATTAACTCCATAATCTAAACACGTTACTTGACATGACCCATCGCGATTACAGAGAGCCTAGTGTGAGATTTAGCGAGTGGCTAACTGCATTCATTAGTGAGAAGGTAAATTACAATTTATATGATATTAGAAGTCTCGCGGGGCTTCGCTCCTGTCGCTTTTGTTTGACTACTGCTCAGCTCGTATTGGCCGTAGCTTGATGTTATATAGCCTTCTTCGATAAACGGGCTATCCAACACTAAAAGAATTTTTCAAATCGGACGAGAATCTCAGGAAGTACTGGTTCCTGAGATTCTAGCGTTCAAACAAACAAAGTCTTCAGCTTTATAATATTAATATAGATAAGAATGACGCCCTCTGGTAACAATATATTGAAACACAAAAAAAACTTAATGCTCTCACGATAGAAACCGTTTAACCAAAAAAAACTCACACTAGGTCCTCATTATATCCTTTACTTTAGACATCGATAATCTTCTATATGTATGAGTATTTATATAATATTGTTTGGGTATCTTTTTAGCCCAGAAGAAAGAAGAAAACATTCTTAACAGTTTCTGATTAATCTGTATATTTTATGTAGTTAAAACCAAATCAACTTCTAGGGTACGTTGTATATTGTATTTTACCTGTAGGTCGATTATTACGTAATAACTCAAGACTCATTCCTCCATTAGCCGCGCGATAGCCAACCTTACCAAATTTACATGCTACACGGTCTTGCAATTTTTTATGAGACACGTTATTGCTACTACAGCTCGTAGATTGAATTAAAGTTTACCTTTCTTGGGACCATTTCATCTTTAGTGGAGCCATGTCCTGTTTGTCCATATTCACCAGTACCACACGTAAACACGCCGCCGTCCAATGTAAGAAATACTGTGAAATCTTCGCCGCATGCTATGTGGCACACCTACAAATTAAACCGAAAATAATTATATTCCCTACTTTCAAAATGTACTTAATAGTGACTATGATATGATGATAATTACCACAATGCATTAGTGATACTGAACAGTGCTTGGCAACAAAAAAAAACCAAGATTTCTTAGCTATATAAAATAATACAAGAGACAGCAAGTTATAGTAATTATTTACACTAAAAAAAAAAAAACATTTTTTGTTTTTAAATGCAACGCATTAGGACGTATCTACCCGGAAGATTTAATACACTAAGGTTGGATTTAATGCACTGTTTTACAACCTTCCAATAAGTGTCTAACTACCTGAGATTTCTTTGACAGATTTTATATGAAAAATCGTCAAAAAACTGTCATGTAAGTTTCATATAGGCTATCTTGCACTATTTGCCAGTGGTAAAACAGGCGCTAAAGCAAATGGTAAGTCTGTAAAATTCTAAGTTACAAATACTTCACTTACAGATCACGTAGACTGTACCTTAACGTTTCTTAAAATTTTCAAATGATACGGAAAACACTTATTTTCTCTATCTGGCAGTCCTAGTTGACCGCGGGAATTTTTACCCCATCCAAATACTGCTCCAGATCTATAAAGACACAAGTTTATTTTAGATTAGTATGTCTTCATTGGTCGAAGCCAAGCGAAGTGTCGTTGTTACATAAGGTTTAAAATTCAATTTAACCAGAATAGATGTGGACTTTCTTTTTAGGAAAGGAAAATTCGAAACAAAACCCTATACCAACGCGTCTGGCCAGCGTGGTATAGTAGGCTAAATTCCCTTCTCATTGTTTGGGATTATGGAAATTATGGATTGTAATGATGAGATGTGGACTTTGCTGATAGAATTCATAAACGACTGCTTAATAGTTAAGAAATAACATCGTGGGGAAGCTCACATACCCAAATAATGTGCGACTGTCGTCGTATTTTTTTAAATAAAGTATTCAATCTTTTCTTTACATTAAACCCATTATTTTATTCAACTTTATATTAACAAACACGGTTACGTAGATATTGATAATAGCTATCAATAAATGTAACTGTCGATATAAATATGGTGTGTATTGCACAAAGGACCTATTCGTAAACCTTACTATGAAATTCAACAACTCAACATTGTCGGTGGCCGAACAATAAGAAATTCCCGATAAATATATACTAACATTATAAAGTTGTAGAGCTCTTTTGTTTGGTTCAACGCTAGGGTCTCAGGAACTACTGCCCCCTGATTCTGAGCTGTCGGAATATTTTCGGCCAGAACTGTCTAATAAATAGATGGATGTAGAAAAAATTCTATATTAATCAGTTTTTAATTTTCTATTCGGTAAACTAACTTCTAACACTTAATAACTTAAGCTGTAAAAATACGTCGTTCTAAGATTCGAAAAAGTTTACGATCCGGGAGCAATCCGATGAGTCAGAATCAGGGCCCTGGTCCGATTTGAAAAATTAATTATTTTAATGTTGGATAAACAATTTATCAAGTAAGATTATATGATAACATCACACTACGGCCCATAGGAGCTGAGCAGTGGTCAAATAAAGAACGACGAGAGCGAAACCCCACGCGACTTCTAGTAGTTAATAAGCTACAGTTTTCTCAGCTGTTGCGAGCGGAACTGATCACATAAACATACAAACATTGCGTACAATTCAAACACGTGAAACTATCTGTCATGTTTCAACTAACAAGATAACGCATAACGTAATGACGATACACAAGTTTATTTTTGTTAAAAAACATTTTTATCTGACCGCATATTGTGATAGTGTAATGGCTAATAGTGATAACATTAACCACAGACTTGTGACGTAAGTCTCAATACAAATTTATGCTTCGTTTCAGAAATATTTACAACGTGTAAACGAAAATGTCGGTCACCCGTTTATAATATGTTTACTAACAAAGTTGTATAGCAGTTACACACGAGACAAATATTTGTACTATATATAATGAATAGAGATCGGATATTCCAGTGCATATTTACCTAAACTGAGGGGAAGTAAGTAATATAGAGTGGATAATACCACGTCTAAAGTACCGGTATACCGATTTTAATACCGGGATTAAAAAGTCATAAATTGTTATTAGAATTTGTAGAAATACAAACTTTCCGGCCCCAGCCGCGCCCGCGATTTTCGCATTGTGCTCAAAAATCTGCATCAAAAATAATAATTATAAAACCTTTATATCTCTGAAACGGTGCATCTGAGTCTGAGCATAAATATAAAGTTTTTTCGTTCCCCTCTGCCACCCTTAAACACCCCATTCACCACCAATTACAAAGTTATAATTATGACTGGCCTGTTGGTCTAGTGGTCAGGGTCACTACCCTGACTGCTAAGCCGGAGGTCGTGGGTTCGATCCCCACCCAGGACAAATCTTTGTGTGATGAGCATAAAGGTTTGTTCTGTATCTGGGTGTAATTTATCTATATTAAGTATGTATTTACAAAAAAAATGTATATAAGTAGTATATCAGTTGTTTAGCACCCATAACACAAGCAAATATAATTGCTTACTTTGGGACTAGATGGCGCTGTGTGAATGTGGTAGAATATTATTATTATTATAAAGTGCAAAAAGTCGATGTTTTGATGATTTTCCTTAAAAAGTCCAGTTTCCATACAAAATCTACTAAAATATTTTTAAGTGGGCGATCTCTGCTAATATTCACTTAAATAAAACCAACTTATTTTTATTTTACGTAATTAGAACAAAACATTTTAATTTGACACAATTTTAGTAACAATTGGAATAGGTAACATTCTTCAAATCAATAATTTGTACCTAACTATAAAATCCAATAATAAAATAAAACCGGTATACTGGTAATACCGGTAAAATGCCTTAAAATAATAATTTTAGAGGTGGTATTATCCACTCTATGTTACTTACTTCAGCGAAGTTTAGGTAAATATGCACTGGAATATCCGATCTCTAATAATGAACAATGTTTTAATAGAATAGGCATAAACGATCATATGCATTGCCCTACATATTATTTAATAATATTCTAGAATAAATCGTTTTGTGGTTACCATATCAACGCAATGATATGCGGGCATTCCAGGTTGCATTCATAAAAGCCGTTTTGTTCAGTTCTTTATTTAAATTTATGCGTACGAGTTATTTTTGTCATGTTTGTGTGTTACGCCGAACATTAGCATACAGGTACAGTTTGCCGTTTATTCTGGAATTTACTGGGTCAAAGGGAGAACCTTCGGCAACAAATACAAGTGATAATATCAGTGATCACCGATACATGTATTGAATGTGAAACGTTAACATGAAAGACTAGCTGTTTTAAAGCTGAAAAGTTTTTATGTTTGGTTTGACGCGCTAATCTCAGGAACTACTGAACTGATTTGTAAAATTCTTTTAGTGTTGGATAGCCTATTTATCGAGGAAGACTATAAGCTATATAACATCACGCTACGACCAATAGGCTCTGAGTAGTGGCCAAAAAAGATCCACGAAAGCGAAGCCCCGTGCAACAGCTAGTACCTACATGAATAAAATAAATAAACTTACTTAGATAAAGCAAATGTATGATTACTGCCGCACGCAATCACTGCAATAGGAACTCCGAGTAGTGACGTAATGGGTTGTGGAACCATTTCTTTGTTCGTTATCGTTCCCAAACCACACTGGCCGTACATGTTCGCACCCCATGAAAATAAATCACCATCTAAAAATTAAAAATATTTGTTTTATATCAACGCTTCATTCACATTTTCGTTTGCGCTGATGTTTTGATTTTGAACCCTATGACTACAAACTTAAAATTCACTAATATAATAATAATAAAATCAGAACACAACAATTCAAGTCGGAGATTCGCAAATAGTAATTTTCTTAAGCAAAATCTTTTGTAGTCAAATGAGATCGATAAATTTATCGGAATTTACCCTACATTTTATTGAGGTAGGTACCAAATTCTATTGTAGTCATTCTTAGAGCTATATAGTGTGACAACAATGAAACATAACAATCGAATACAACAAAGTTGTATTCTAAAGAACTTTTTGATTTGTTGGCAAACTGAAATACTTTTTAATGTGTATTGCTTTCACGCATGCTCCTAGTTTTTGCAAAATCATTAACTCTATACAGGCCTTTTGTTCTACTTTTGGCCTTCAAGGATATAGGATTCAAGGATAATGTGGCTTTGTAATAATAAATTGTGGGCAGTGTTGTGGCATAACGTAACAAACAATATAATAAAAAATAAAAAAACTTTTCTATGGAGAGTGAAATTTCTAATTGAACTCAATCAATTCTCTAAACTCAAATAATTTTATTAGATTTGTTGCTTGCTTTTATAACGTAATGTATCGGATATCGCAGTCTTACACACTGATAAAAACATGGATGGAAACACCGACCTCACAATACTGTAAAGTATTAATAAGCCTTTCAAAATAGGCAAAAAGGTTCTCGAGTGGCGGCCACGTACCTATTGGAAAGCGCAGCGTGGGGCGGCCCTCCGCCGGATGAACCGACGACCTAGTAATGCGGGTGGCCGTTGGTTGAAGGTGCCACAAAATAAGCCTTTACAATAAATAAATATTAGTTTAGAATACTTACTATTTGTCAATGCCAAGGAGTGATAGGCTCCACATGCAACCTGTATAACATTCCTTGTAGCAAGGCCTTTAACAAACTTTGGCTTGTCTTGAGCGTGTGACCCTAAATTACTCCCCAACTGCCCCATACTGTCAGAGCCCCAACTGAATAGCTGTCCCCATTCATCTAATGCCACTGAATGTTGTATTCCACACGCCATTGCCATTATAGTACATTCTCTAAATGTTTCGACTAGACCTGAAAATTAATCAGATTGTTAGAGTAGTATAATTGCCACCATGGTATATGTGACCACATAAATTTTTTTTTTTTTGCCCAAAATGGAGCAAACGACATAATCCCCCACAATTATAACATCATTTGGTGAACATTTACAAAATTTGGTGCCCATTTACTAAATTTGGTTCACACATCATTAAATTTAGTCAGATACACATACATAATTATTTTGTTATGCGAACTTACTAATTTTGACATACGGTTTTTGGTACACGTTTCTTATTTTGGTATACGTAGTATTTTTTTGGGTAACTTATTTTGGTGAACAAAGTATTTGTTCCCTGGTATTCACTATACCGAAAAAATCAAAGTTCTTTATAAAGTTAGCAGATTTAATTTGATCAAACGAAAGCATCCCAAACTAAATAATATATTTAAAACTACTAGACTTTTCTGATGTCCCTTTATATATATATTTTATATATCCAATTTACAAAGATCAATGACCCTGAATTATGGACCCCAACCACATGAATATATTAATGACTGACAGAGAAAAAATTTATTTGAATTACATAATATATATTAGCTTACAATTGAATGCAATAATACATCATAACTGATCACATTTCTTGTGACCTAGTGACTTTACCTTATCCGATATTTTAATACTTAAACTGATTATGTGATTTACATTGTATAGGTAGTGTTTATTAAAACATATCAAACGCTGCAAATGAAAATATATTGTATTGTAGAAGCTATAAGAAGTATGTATTTCCATTTGGTGGATTGTCAGCTATGGCAGACTGTGTCCAAATGGATTAACATTTAAAAAAAACATTTTTTATTTATAATAAATTGGACTGCTAATGTGCGGCAAAAGCAAAATATATAGTTTTAAAATGTGGTGTTGGCGAAAACTACTATGTAAACCATGGACCGCCATGAGAACTAATGAATCACTATTGCGCATCACGCAGTTCATACATATGAAGACTGCACAGCTTGGAGACGTGTTGTGTATGGTCACGATCCTCAACATTGAGAAAGCAATGACGAAAAAGATGTGCAGGTGTGAATAGTGCTCCGCAAAAGGTCCCAGGTTCAATTCCTGGGTTGGATTTTCTATTTGAAATTTTCAGTTTCAGGCCAGTCTGGGAATATGCCAGGTGCCAAGCCAATGACTTACAAAGAGTAATAATATATTCTACAAACATTGGTTCTGTAAATAAAAACGAATGAAATGTGTTGCTAAGCACAAAACTCAAGAATGATTTTTTCTAATTATTTTTACCCAACTTCCAAGGAAGGGTATTGTATTTTGCGCGTATCTTGTGTGTTTGTAAATAAATTTATTGCTACATATCTTCCAAACGGCGGCAATTAAACAAATAATTAAAAAAGTAATAAGCCCAACTATTAACAATTAGTCATCATCTGTATTAGCAGATTCGATCGTATTAGCAGATTAAATGTAACAAAAACTGATAACAATAAAATTGTCAAGTGAAAATTTAATATAAAATAAATTATATTGCACAATAATTTACTAATGCATAACCAACTTCATGCATAGCATAATACATTACAATAAGAGGAATCATATTGCAGAAACCTGTTAATTAATACTGTATGTAAAATATTTCTACAGTCTATTATAAAATATTTCTTTGCATGATCATAATAGACATTCTCAAGACACATGTTTAGCACAATTCTCAAAACATTATGATGCTATAAAGCACAACAGAAATAATGTGGAAGTTGCTTTCCAGCATTTTAAGATATCTATTTAACTTTAGGTCTTATTCCACTTTTTTTTTTAAACTAAAAATATTAAAAATATTTACTGTTTGACAAAGAAAATCTCATTTTATTCTTTTTTAATAAAAATAAAAAATGTGTTTGTAATATATTGAATTATAAATATGTTTGTAATAATACATATTTAAGTAGGTATAGAGTTATTGAGAGGATGTTGTGGTATAAAAATTTAGCAGTTAAAAATATTTACCTTGAGTCTTATAATATCCTATAAGAACATAACTTATATACAGTAAAGGCCTTCTGTTGAAGAGGCTAGTGCAATTTTAAATTATGCAAACCAGAACCAGATTATTTACCTACTACTTAAAACCTCTTTAACTTATTTACGTGAACAAGGAGTCTGATTAAGCATGATTAATCTACAAAAAAAATCTAATTTTAAAACTGATGGTTACCTGGAAATTTTCCATCTTTGTGATCTGTGTGGCGTCCTAACTGACCCACTTCATTATTTCCACATGAGTACAGATGGCCACTATATGTTAAGTAGAGGGTATGGAATTCACCTGCAGCTACTGATTTTATATGGTTGCTCTCTTTCCATTTTGACAGGGTGGGCTTTATCACCTTGAAAAAAATATTCGTAACAATATAATTACTATAAACTTTAAAAAAAAAATGATGACTTGATTACTTATTAAATTAGCTGGATGTTTACTCAATTAAAGGTTTTATTTTAAATTGTATTTAGTGTAAACTATATTACTGTTTCCTTGGTAAACTTGGAAAAGTATGAGCTGGCAAATTATTTTATTCAGACAAACAAAGAAAAAAACACCTAATATTTGACATAAATCCAGTCAAGAGAAAATACCTAGCATATTAAAGTTCTCCATAATCTTGAGTATTGCTGTTATACTACTTACCAAATCAAGACTATCTGATCCTTCTAGATACAATTCGTGATGAGTCGCATTACCCCAACAGAACATTTTGGCATTTATTTTTCAATGACTTTTAATTTCACAATACAATTTAAATATAACCTCTACGGCCGATTCAGATCAGTCTGATTCAGAGATAGTTGGGAATATAATAGATCTATGCCGGTAATTTTACACAGTGAATTTTATTTGCAACTTAGTGGATAAAAATAATAAAAAGGCATTTTCAAAAAAATCGAGAACAATCTTTCAACTTTAAGTTGTCAGATGAGCTGTCAAATTGGCACAAGAGATTACGATGCGTTCAATTTTTGTTGTTATTTTAGTTGTCATCTTTAGTCGATTAATATTAAAAATAACGAAAATTGTGGGTTTTTTATCTGATTATAAAAAAAAAGCTGGTTTTTGATTGGTAATAATTGAGACTAAAAATTCCCGATTAACATCATAGGTAAAATTACATTATTACCTGTGCTGTTGGAATAATTCGTATTTTAATAATAAAAAAATTCTGCATGGACCACATTTTTTAATTTACTTAACAATAAAAAGCGATGCTACATGGTTGTAAACTTGCCTTCCACAGAGGTGCCCTTGGTGGATTCCAACCATGTAGCTGGCTGTTGTAAACCAATTTTCATACAAACTACGCGGATGGCAACTAAGCTCCCACCAAGGTCACTCTGTTGTACAGTCGAGTTCATTAATACATTGGCACCATCAAGGGTTCACAATATTGTGAGCGCTGAAAAGCTCAATAGTTACTACAGAACCTATGGATCTAATATATGCCCTCATGTGAATGGTTCAATAAAATATGCTGTACATTGTGCAATAAGTTATAGTCACTCTTTTCAACAAAAATATCTAATGATGGTACCAATATATTAATTAACTCGACTGTACAAACATAACCAAAAAAAACAATTAATTAGTAATAAAAAGATTACGGTCCAGCTTGTTTTTGAACAATTCAAATATCCATTTTTTAAGATTCCGTAGCCAAAATGGCAAAAACGGAATCCTTATAGTTTCTTCATATCCGTCCGTCCGTATGTCACCAGGCATTTTACTCAAAAACTACTCCATGTATTTCGATGAAATTTGGATAATAGATGTCTTGTGTGGGCCGCCACCAAATATGATAGTTAAATGATAAAAATAAATATTTTTAAGGAGGGCTCTGCATACATGTAACAGATAAAGAGTTCAAACATTTACAAATGTTTTATAATTCGGCAGATCTTATAAAAACAACAACAACTCTTTAAGGTTTGTAAAAAATATTTGAATTATGTGAATATTTTCGAAATAATCGCTCCCTAAGTAGCATGAGTCACTGGAATAGTTAAGCGGAATGCTGCGCAGCCTAGATGGAGCCTCTCGACGTGTTGTTCTCGGCATGAACTTGGATAAAACCAAGATTATGTTCAACGAACATGTCATGCCGGGGCTGATTTATGTCGACGGATCGGTTCTCGAAGTTGTTCAAGAGTATGTCTACCTTGGACAAGTTATCCAGCTCGGTAGAAACAACTTCGAGAAGGAAATAGACCTCAGGATCCAACTGGGTTGGGCAGCGTTTGGCAAACTACGTCGGGTTTTCTCTTCACCTTTACCGCAATGCCTGAAGACCAAAGTCTTCGACCAATGCGTCCTACCTGTCATGACTTACGGTGCCGAGACGTGGACACTCACTGTAGGACTAGGCCACAAACTTAAAGTCGCTCAACGAGCTATGCTCGGCGTCTCTTTGAAGGACAAACTTCGTAACGAGGTAATCCGACAAAGGACCAAAAGTGGCAGTGGGTGGGTTATATCTGCAGAAGGACCGATGGACGGTGGAGCAAGCGTGTCCTAGAGTGGAGACCGCGACTCGGTAAGCGTAGAGTAGCTAGATGGTCCGAGGACCTAAAAAAGGTCGCTGGGTCTGACTGGATGCGGAAGGTGGAGGACAGAGTGCTATGGCGCGTGTTAGGGGAGGCCTACGTCCAGCAGTGGACTGCAATAGGCTGAAATGATGAAAGAAATAGATGGTTGTAGGAAAAAATCTTATACTAATCGATTTTAATTTTCTACACGATAAACAATTTTACCAGGTCGTCGGTCCATCTGGTGGGGGGCCGCCCTACGCTGCGCTTTCCAATACGTGGCCGCCACTCGAGAACTTTTTTGCCCCAATGGCCATCAGTTCTGCGAGCTATGTGGCCTGCCCACTGCCACTTCAGCGATGCGATTCGGTGAGCTATGTCGGCAACTTTAGTTCTCCTGCGGATCTCCTCATTTCTAATTCGATCACGCAAGGAAACTCCAAGCATAGCCGTTTCCATGGCTCGCTGAGCGACAGTGAGCTTTCTAATGAGCCCCATAGTTAGCGGCCACGTCTCAGTACCATAAGTCATCACTGGCAACACACATTGGTTGAAGACTTTTGTCTTCAAACATTGGGGTATTGTGGACGAAAAAATAGGGGGCCGTGGCCGTTGGATGCTGGCGGCACAAAATCGCTCGTTGTGGCGGAAATTAGGTGAGGCCTATGTTCAGCAGTGGACGTCATTGGGCTGATATGATGATGATGATGATGATGAAACAATTTTATAACATTAAATAACTTAAGCCGTAAAAATACGTCGTACGTTATAATAGATATATATAAGTAAGTTGAAAGGTTACTGACTCGCTAGCTGTGCCACGGCCTATGTATATGCACTATGTGTACCTATATATTATGCATTATTGCGGTCTGTGAAGTTTTAGCACTGATCGAATCGTTTTAGGTAACATTTTTCACTATGGTTGAACACTGCCATCTATACACCACAGATTGTACTAATAACACTGCTCAAACTATTGACTTTGTCTACCAAAATTCTTAGTTCTCTTGTCCTGACTCCTGCCATCTATGTGCCAACTATAGAAAAATATTTGGAGACTTAGAATTTTTTGATACTTACAAAAATAATTCTGTGCGTTTTTATTTATCAATAGCTACAAAAAATAAACACGCAACGCAATGAAAATAATTCAAATAAATCACGCTGAATATGCCGATAAATATAAAACTTCTAAATAGTACCAACATATTTCAAAGAGATGGCAGGTTAGGAAGTGCACTATAGACAGGTATAGATTATTATAGATATATAGATAGACGGTAGACGGGACGTTTTTCGGCCATATTTGTTATTGTGCTGATTGGGGATTTATTTAGAATTCAGATCGTTTGATTTCAAACTAGAAAGTTATACATTCTGTGATGTATTTTATTTCACTTTATTCTCCTTATAACAGTTTTTTCCTAGTGACGTAAAATCATTGAAGTACAAAAGAGATGTTCATATAGTGACCGTGGATACCCCCTTGAGGTATTCGCTGAAGTGTTCCACCGAATTTTATTGAGAGATTATATTAATAAATCTCATTAAAGTGGCGGGGGCTTCAAGTAATAATGGAAAAGGGGGACGGCAAGCTCCCCCGGTTGACGTGGGGTCTCCCCTACTCGACTGGGAGGAGGCTGACCATTTCAGTTTTGAGGACTCTGAACGGTTCGAAGAAGATTCCTTGTGTAGTTGGAGTTCAGAACCCGAGAGCCTGTGCAATAACTGGCGAGGATGGAGGCGACCCAATCTTCAAAATTCATTCGGCAACCGTACTACAAAAAAGTCCATTCAAGGTAACTCTATACATACAGCTGATTCTTTGTTTCGAACTATCGAAATGATGACAATGATATTTCTTTATGAATCATGCATTTATATTTGAAATTGTGTTAATTTTATCTCATAAATTGTTATTATTCTGATATGTAATTGATATTTTCATTGAAAGTTTTGCTGTGGTGATCTATAGATACTGATTGGGTACATTGTGTTATGTGTTACAAAGAACAGGTGCTTGAAGTCATTTACCTTTGAGTGAAGTGAACAGTTAATAATACCCTTGGTTTCAAATCCCTGCCTTTTATGTTTCTGTGGCATTCGTTTTTTATACATGTTCCTGTTGTCTATGTAGTTTAGTGAATGGAAAGTTTTTGATTCTTGTTACTTTCACAACTTTCACTGAAATTTTATGAATGAAATATGCATATATAACACTTGTTAAATAAAGTATTGTTTGCGTTTTTCATTATTTATCTTAAAGGTCTTTCAATAATCTCCCATAGAATAGATATTATTTTGTGCTATTAATGATATAAACTCAATTTTTAATGAGAAACTCATGCTACTTATAAGTGCAAGTCGTTTTATTATCAAATTGTCTGAAATGTGTTTAAATTAATGCTAAAAGAGAATGTTATTCTAAGAGATCTTGATTGTGTAATATTTTTACTTACATAAGTTATTTTATATCAAACATTTCAATACCTTATAAACTATAGTTGGTTGTGCTATAACTTGTGAGTTAAGAGAATAATGTGGTTGTAAACTTTAACACCACTTAAAATATTTCAACATGACAAAGGATTCATTTTCATTCCAAAAACGACATCATCCATTCAATTCCGCCACTAGTCTTGTTAAGTAGTTTATGTATGCTACGGTATAACTTCGATTTGAAATTATGAATATGTTCAGCTACTTTTGTTACTGACTGTACCTATTCTTGAAATACATTATTATTTTTAGTACCTTCCCATTTGTTAGAAAACATCTTAAGTTAAAAACTGGTATTACAATGGGCAGTTTTTTCAGAGAAGTCAGTATGCACATTGAGCGAGCTTGCAGCGAAGTGTGTAGCATCCCATATACCATTTGAACTGGTTGAACATGTCTACCCACCTGTGCCTGAACAGCTACAACTTCAGATTGCCTTCTGGAGCTTTCCCGACAGTGAAGATGATATCAGACTGTACTCTTGCCTTGCAAATGGCTCATCTGATGAGTTTCAGAAAGGAGAGCATTTGTTCAGAGATAGAGCAGTCAAGGATGTGTTACAAATTGGTAAGTTCTAAATTTTCACATGTACAAGCTCCAATGCTTTCCCAATAAAATTTACCTTGGAACTTGACTGTACATAATTCCGTGTTGATATAATATGAGCCAGTCAAATTAAATAAAAATACAGACTGGTCCAGGTGTTTACTTTGTCCTTTTTTTTGTGTTCCAAAAAGATTTGTGGATCTTATCTAATAGGTACCATCCTCCTTAATTAAAATATGAGTATAAAGTAAACAAAAGATATTTCAACTAATTCATAAGATTATGTACAAGCATTATTACTATAGACTCTACAGCCTGTTCAATAAGTGAACATTGTTCCTAGGTTTTCACTTATCGGCGACAGTGGTTGTTCTGAGCATGCCCCGAGCTCATTTCAATGTGGCAGTGACATTCGACAGACAGAGAATATCATCATGCAACTGCACATGTTCATCAACAGCGCATTGGTGTTCACATATTGTTGCTGTTTGCCTTTACAGAATACATCTTGTAAGTATCTTTCTTTCAAATGAATAAATACCAGCATATTTACAAATCTCAACTGAATGCAGACTTTAGTAAATATGTAAGCTGCAGTAAAACTTGAGCTTATGCATCCACTTCAACTTCTCTTTTGACAACTTTTTCTTTTTCGGTAATTGGGCTGTAGTAATTAGATAAAAGTTACATCAATAGAAAAATTGTCAAAAGCTGTCTTGTGAAAAATGTTTAATTTATATAAAAACCGACCTAAAAGAAAAGTTCGCGTCGTGGAGTAATCGCCGACTTGTTTTATGTTAAGATTTCTTTTTATATTTATTTCATTGCAAAATGTACCTATGACTTTCTCTTTTACTTGTTTCATGAAGGTACTTAAAAGTATGAAGTATATATAAACCAGAAAAATACTACGCTTCGATTTTATACTAGCTGTGCCCGCGACTTGTGGGGGCCGCTACTAGGTTTGGTAGTTAAAAAAATAAAAATAAATAGTTTTAGCTCTCCATACATGTAACAGAAGCTGAAAACAATTTTTCTCAGCAAATATTTACCAGTTGCAGATACTTCGACAGATCTTATAAAGACACTTTAAGGTTTCTGAGAAATATCTTTGATTCATTCATTTTGATCTAAACGCTCCGAAAGTAGCATAAATTGTGTCCCCCCCTCTATTTTCTAAATCGTTAAACCTAAAAATCTAAAAAATGTAGAGAAGATAACACATAAGTATACCAAAATCATTTTTAGTTATTGCCGAAAAACTGCGCTTCTCAACAAAATGACGTAAGATGAAGATACGCTCTTTTGCTGCGGAACCCTATATTGAGCATGGTCCGACATGCTCTTAATCAGATTTTATACAAGTAGATGATTAATAAAGTAATTTTTAGTACTTATTTCGTACTGTTATGCCAAAGGCGATTTCTCGCCATCTTATCATTATCTTATGCTCAAAAATTTCCGCAGATAGAAATTATGATAGTGTCGCCATAATCTAAGCGGAAAAACCATTATAATATTAATTTATTTCTTTTTACTTTTATGTCTACTTTTTTTTATACCACGACGGTAGCAAACAGACATACGGTCCGCCTGATGGTAAGCGGTTACCGTAGCTAACACTGCTACATTATTTATTATATATTTTTTTATATAATTTTTTTTTTAATTTTTTTACTATATTTTTTTTTTATACCACGACGGTGGCAACAGACGTACGGTCCGTATGTCTACTTATACATTTTGAGTTAATAAAATTTTACATTACAAAAACTATGTTATGTTGTACAAATAACATCACGCCTTTTTCCCCGAAGGGGTAGGCAGAGGTGTTTCACACCCACATTTCGCCAGCTATGTTTGGTCCCATGAAATAGGGGGCGAGCCTAGTGTCATCAACCGGGAACTTTTGTTTACCAAATTCCGGGAAAATCTTAATACTGGAATTTCATGATAGAAAAACCCAATACCTACCATTTTCACCCGACCCGGGAATCGAACCCGGGACCTCTTGCACAGCAGTCGTATACACTTCCCGCTGCGCCACCGAGGCAGTTGTACAAATGAAAGTATTAAAAAAATTAATAAAATTTGGTAGCTTATTAAGGATTTTAAATAGCTTCGTTATAATACAGAAATAAATACTTGTTTTATACAAGATAATAGAAAAATGTCGTGGCATTTAATTTCTGAAGATTTACTGGAAACAAGTCACATTTAAGTTTATCAGTATTATTTACGAAGTGTATATCATTGTACAAGATCAGGTTTGAGTGAATGCAACATTATTTACATGAAAACTCACCAAACCAGTGATATAAACTGCAGTCAATCTATAAATAAATGCCAAGTATACGTAGGTACATGTATTGTTTGTGTAACTGATTAATATGACTATGTAAATGACTCATTTTCAGTTTTAATACCATTTGAATATGTGTTCTGTTCCATGAAAAAAACATGTTAATTTTATTATACATATTTTATATACCTATTGAAGATCTATCCTTTTGTACGAATGACTATTTATTATGGAATATATAAATATAAGTCTATACAAATTAAATACATAGGTATTATATTTAGGTCAAATTAGTGACTATTAGTACTTGGCATTTATGGTTATGAACATTTTATAGATAGGATTATTTTATAGAACTATTTAATAATGGTGTAATTATTTAAAATTTCTTTAGCCAACACAAGTATGCCTCCGAGCGCCTGTATCGGAATCCCTTCAAAGACTGCGAAGAGATCAACTGCAAAAGTTCGCACAGTATCTTATATCGGAGTTGCCGCGACAAGTATTACCAACAGCTCAGCGGATACTCGACGAGTTGCTATCAGCTCAACCAAACCCAATAAATACGACATGCGGTGCCCCCGACCCGACGGCTGGCGCCTCCGCTTACGAGTACACCTCCTGGTTTCTTGACGAGAAAACGTTGCATAACAACATCAACAAGATTCTGGTGAAGTTCTGTGTGCCAACTCCTATTGTGTTTAGGTAAAACTTTAACTCTTTTTTATCTGTTCTTTAACTAGGCAACGGGTGCTTCCAAGGTGCAACGGTCTACACAACTCGTCTAGTTTCAAGTCTTCTCAACAGCAACTCATTTTATAGAGATACCATGAAGCAAATTCAGCATTTTCCTATAGCAATCACAGCTGGATAGACATTATCTGATGAATGTCTTCACATCACAGAATGGCGCTTTTTAACATTTCAGATATGGATTCTTTTTATCCTGTAGAAATGACGGGATTTTGTTTAATAAAGACAATTGACAAATAAGGAGAAAGTAGTAGTTCTAGTTAGTAATTTTGAGCTATAATACATTTCCACTTCTTACAGCGATGTAAACTATTTAAGCACAAGCGCCCCGCCTGCGGCAGCGGAGTGGTCGTCGCTCCTTCGACCTCTCAGAGGCAGAGAACCTGAAGGCATGTGGAACTTGCTGTCTATCGTCAGGGAGATGTTCAAACGTAACGACAGAAATGCCATACCGCTTCTGGAGATCATCACCGAAGAGGTTATGGCGTGTGAACAGGTATGAAATATTTCTCAAGTTGTTTTTTTATAAAATCTGTAAAATTTACATCATTAATACTCCTCAAAGTTGTAATTTAGAACTTGTTTTTGGACTTATACGTAATTTGTTGTCAGATCATCGTATGGTGGTACACGACAAAGGCTGCATTGGTAGCGTGGGGCGGCGGCGGGGGCGGCGGCAAGCACGGCGGTAGTGGCGGCAACTCTGCCGCGCAACACGCGTGCTCGTCCTTGTGTGATGAGGTATTGTGACTTATTAATGGCCATAGTCTTAGACCTCAAAAATTGTCAGGGAGAATTTTTTTATTCCCTTTTGGTTCCTTTTTTTGTATGACGTTTACGACATTGTATACTTACTACTTTTATCGAATCCTTTTTTGTATAATTATAGCGAAATCAACGTGAATGTAAGCTGAATGTAATGTAATGTTCGCTGAGCTGACGGTGAAGCTCCAGTAGTGGGAACCACCTAAAGATGTAGAAGAACGAAATTGCGTAATCATAATTTCATTAAGAAAAAGAAAACATAAATTTGTAGGGACCAACCTCGGATTTGCGTTTCTAGAACGCAAAATTTAAAAAAATATTTTAAAAATAACTGTAAAATATTTTTTCTCATTCATATTTTTTCATTACCTACCTACCGAGAGGGTGGTATAACCATTGGAAATAATTCAAGTAATAGAATTATAGTTTTATAATACTCTAGCATATTATAGAATAGAGGTTAAGTATATTTATCAGAATAAAATATTATTTTAGGTGGTTGTTTTATGGCGTCTAGCAGCTCTGAACCCGGCCTTGGCACCTCACGAACGCGACACGCTTCACGAACAATTCGCACAATGGCATATGAAAGTACTTGATAAGGTAACCTTTTTGATATTTAGAATAAAACTGTTCTAGAATAATCTTACTGTGTATACATTTTATTCTTCCGATAACAGGATTTAATAGTGAATTATGTAAAGGTGAACAACAAAGAAATGTGATCTTGAAATATCCGGTTATGTAGCTATGCATTGTTATTAATATTTTTATACTCGCTAAAGTATTAGATCAGAAAAAGCGAAGGACCCCGACACTATATTATTATGTAACTTAAATTAAATAAAAATATAACTCAGATATTTTAATAATAACATACAATCAATATATATTTTTAAATCTAATTTTCGCAAAAGTAACAAGCTATTGTTCAAATAAAATACGCGTTTTCGATAGTTAGTTTACAGGCTTATTTTTGCCCTTTACGAACGAAAAGTAAAAAAAATAGACTTATCCATGTGGAAATGTTCGATGAGATGTTCGTTGCGATCATCGAGGCAACGTTCAGCAAGGCATTCTCATTCTCGAGCGTCTCCGTGCTTCGTAAGGCACGTAAAGTTTTTTTTTTTCCCGGTTACCACTTAATGAGTTACAGTCATTAGGTTGGAAGCCGGCTGGACGACTTATAATGCGAATAGTTTATTATGAGATTTTAAATCAATACCTTCATGGTTCTATTTATATAAAAAAATGCTTGTTTATACAGGTGGCAAAGAACCGCAACAACCACATGACCAGTTCATCGCACACTCGTCATACGCGCTCTCACTCACACCCTCCTTATATCAATGGTATAAGCGAGAACGAAGTATTCCCAGGCTTCCACCCCGCTATGGAGGCTTGCTTCCTCGAATGGGACGACTATCAGATCCCCGGAGTGACGTACACTAAGGACTTGAACCCACTTTATCACAGCCCTTTCACTATCTTCCGGCATGCTGATAAGCAAAATGATAGTGTGCATCAGGTATGTGTATTCGTAATTTAGATCAATCTTTTCATAGGACTGTGTTATAGCAATTAAGAGTTTAAGGCCCTGTTTCATAACTGCAAGTTAAGTGTCTGATAAACTAGCCGTGACTTAAGTGAGATATTTTATATAAAAATCTAGCTCATGCCCGGGGCTCCACTCTCGTGGATCTTTGTTTGATTCAGATCCTATTGGTAGAAGCGTGATGTTTTATAGCCTATAGCCTTCCTCGATAAATGGGCTATCCAACACTATATTCGGGCCGACAACAATGTAGAATAAACAAAGACATTTGACTGTCTTTAAATGGCCGTTTTTGTAAAAACAATTAAATTAATAAAAAAAAATTGTGGATTATTTTGAAATTTTTAAAAAGTTAGAGTATAATATATACATATTATTATTTAAATCTTAAAATAAAATTTAACAGTGATTTGTTTATAAACATTTTATATCCAATTCAGCTCGAGTATAAACGATTTTTTAATTCGAATTAGTAGTTCATGAGATGAATGTGTTCAACCAAACTTTTCAGCTTAATAATAGTATAGAGATGTCAACTATTTTTCGGAGAGGTTAAATAAACAGCAAGGGCGAATTCGTATTATGAACGTGCGTCAATGCTTTGTACATCATGATACATAATATCTGTCCTCTTTTATAAAATTCGTTTGTGCTCGTTTCACGTTGCAACGAAACAATGGATCAACGTGATATTTTACATAAGAATAGTTGTGAGACTAGATTTAGGCACAGATTGAACCGCGTGTTTAGCACGCCGCGCAGGTCACTTATCCATTCAGCCACCATCGCTATTTAAAGCTAAAAAGTGTAGCAAACATATTTTTTTAATATATCTCCGATTATAATAATAAAAATTGAAACTACGAATTATGACACTAAATTGCGACGTTGCCATTCTATTTGTAAATACGCTCTTAAAACGCACGAGTAGACAGTAAAGCGTTCAATAGTCTGAATAACACAGCACAGGTCTATACAAGAAGATTTAGCAGTCCAGTAATACACAGCAAATGTTTGGACACTGGTCGAGAAAGAAGATGTCTGATTGTACATACAACCACTAGAACTAGCTCTTAAAAACATAGTCTGAATTTTTTTTATGTGTATAATTAATTTTCTGGTGTAAGTTTTTAGGTGTAATGAATAATGAATGTATTTACAAAAAAGTTATTTAAGTAAAAATATCAGTTGTCTAGTATTCCATATTACAAGCATTAGCTAAGTTTGGGACTAGATGGCGCTGTGTGTGCATGTCCAAATATTATTATTATTATGCATTCTAGGTGAACTCATCTAAAGCAGTACTAAACAATGAGATGTCACTGAGCTACAGGCTTACCAATCCGGACCCTTCTATCCATCGCACAGCCGTACATAGAACCAGTCACATTAGCGTGAGCGTTGACCTAGCTATCCCAGGACCTTCGAACCAGGTAACAGTTGTGTTTAGTTAGCTCATAATTATGTATATTATTGAGTGAAATACTTTATTTTTAATACGTATGATTTTTCTATAGCCTTGTGGTTCGGAAGAAGGCCCTGGTGAACCGCCGCGCAATTCCGGACCCAGTGATGGGAATCATTCTAGCGTTTCATCGGAAGGTAAGAAGTTTTATATTGTTTACTAGAAGGCGCTCGGGGCTTAGCTCCCGTTGTTCTTTATTCGGCCACTGCTTAACTCCTATTGGCCGTAGCTTGATGTTATATAGCCTATAACCTTCCTCGACAAATGGGCTTTCCAACACTAAAAAAATTTTTCAAATCGGACCTTAGTTTCTGAGATCTTTGCGTTCAAACAAACATTATTCTTCTGTACGTGTGTTGACAGTGAACTCCTCCTAAACGGCTGAACCGATTTGAATGAATTTTTGTGTATGTGTTCAAGTGGATTCGAGGATGGTTTAGATTCACAAATAAACCCAGCAGATGGCGCTGCAATCGATTGGTATATCATGCAGGACAACGTCTGTCGGGTCTGCTAGTATTAGTATAGATTTGGACAACTAATAGATGTAACATTAGTCATCATCATCACTACAACCCAGAAACGTCCCACTGCTGGGCGCTGGACTGCTCCAAAAATATCGGAGCGAATTTAGCCTACCATACCACGCTGGCCAGATGGGTTGGTATAGGGTTTTGTTTCGAATTTTCCTTTTGTCGCAATGCTCTTGTCTGTTTAAGGTTAATACTTACGTCTAACTAGTTATCTTTCTTTTCCACCCTATTTTATTATTGTAATTTAAAATTCAACTTTAAGTCTAAACTTACATAAGTTATAAAATGCATGTTGTGTTCACTAGTTTAGGTTATGCAGTTCTGTGTTTATTTAAGTATAAGAATACGATAATCAGCAAGTTCTTCTGTATTTTCCGATTTGTGTACCAAATAAAAAAAAAAAAAAATCTTAAGTAATTAATACACAACATTTTTAAGTGTCACAGCTTGCGTAACAAAGTAAAGATATACAATTTTATATATTGTAGTTACGAAGCTTTTTATTTATTTATAATATACCTACTAGCCTAGTATATATATAATTTTTGTTTTATTATAGGTTTTTGCGAGAATGAAGAAGAAATACTCCAACAGAGCGGTGGTGATACCGACTCTCAAGAGTCCAGTTCACCGCCGGTGTCATCAGACGACGCTCAACGCCGTGTGTCTAACGATGAGTCTGTGTCGGACGACGACTGTAACTTGTACTTCTATGACGCCGCCGCGGCCAGGCGAGCTGTCGCCGACGAAGGAGCCAGTGCTAGCACTGCTATTGTAAGTTCATCATTATCATATTATCGGCTGTAGAGCTTCGATTGTACAACATAGACCTTCCAAAGAGATTTTGCTATCTATTTGCTATAAATGGATGTAGAATAAACAAAAACAATATTTTTCTTGAGAAGGCCTTGAATAATCGTTTTTAATTTTGCATATTACACACAATTTACAAGTTCAACGTGTTAGTATTTGATTTGTTCACAATGTATAGAGATATATATTTATAGAGAGCAAAACGTAGAGATCGTTTAGAGCTCGCATATGGGCTGGGAGCCAAGTTCTGTATTTGAAACAAAGACACGACCTTTGGTTTCGTGTGTCGATTCGTTTTACGATAATATTAATATTGATAGAAATTAGGCACATAAAACTTACAGGAGGCCTGTTCCATAATGTTGGCCTCAATCTCGTGTTTAACCTTTTTATTTGGATTACAGAATTAATAGTTAATTGATTGCAAGTGGTAGGCAATAGTCTCTGCCTACCCCTCTGTTGGGAAAGAGGCGTGATCTATATGATCACGCCACGCCATCTATATCGTATGCAGATCAGCACCGAGAAAAACGAAACTGGGTTTTTCATGTTCTGACTTCGTGAGAAATGACCTTATGTGGTTTGTGTTAGGCTATCGCGGCGGCGAGCTGCAGCTCTGACGGCTGGTCGTGCGGCTGGGAGGGCTCGTTCGCGCGCGCCGAGGGGCTGCAGGCGCACGGGCACGCGCGCGAGGCGTGTGCGCTGGGCGCGCGCCTGGCGCAGGAGCTGCTGGCGCGCCCCCCCGCGCTGCACCCCGCGCCGCCCGCGCCCCCGCACGACCCGCGCAAGCCGCGCCGCCGCCACGCGCCGTCGCCGCGCCTGTGCGCCGCCTCGCACCGCCTGTCCTGCCTCGCCTCCGCCACGCTCGCCAAGTGCGCCTTCCTCTGCACGGTTGGTACACCCAATTATTATGTTACACAGATTAATATCTTGTAAATATTGTATTTATTTCCCTCTTAACAATTTACTTCCCTATTACGTCCACACATAACGAGACGTTTGGTGAAGTCACACACATGATACTAATAAAATTACGAATGTCGTAAAAAAGTTAAAAGGTACAGCATATTTTCCTAAAGCCAGTTTTCTAACAAGACAACTTCGAAAAGAAATAACAAAAAGCTATTCGGATTACTCTTATTAGTTATTTAGTATGAATTAAAAAGTTAATATTGAAAGAATATTATGCTATCAAACATCAATTCCTTTTCGTCGAAGTTTACTATTCCATTTCAGCAACCTATTTCAAATCCCATCAACATAATAAAATTTTGATATTAAATCCTTTGTTGTTCAATAAAAATAACATACTTAATTTGTATCAAATTTATGCAGGTGCTAGCTGAATTTAACGAACACCACGAGCTAGCTTTCCGTGTTGGTCTATTCGCCCTAGAAATGGCTCGCCCGCCCGCAAGCACTAAAGCTTTGGAAGTCAAACTGAACAACCAAGAGACTGAATTAGTCGCACTGTTGAAGAAACTACCAACTGGCGCTGAACAGTTAGCTTTGGCACGTGAAAAGGCTGAGCAGATACGAGATGGTACATTGAGGTAAATCTCTAAACTTATTTATATTAATTTATTTCATACATATTGAATAATTACAAATCACCTGACTCGCGGGGTCAAGCTTGCACGTCAGCTGCACTTTGCAAAAACTGCTAAGTACCTAAGTATTGCGTCGATAACCCGTGTTTGTACCATTATAGGAACCGTGGGCCCGCATTATTACCGATTGCATTGGCGAGCTTTCTTTTCGATGTCCTCGTGTTGTCGGCGACCGATAAAGAGAATAAGCATCCTGTAAGTATTCATACAAAACACTGATCTCTCAACGTAAATTATGAATTATTAAGTCTAATTAAAATCTTTCATATATTTTTTAATTGCTTCGTTTCAAAAGTAATGATAAGTTAAACAAAAATACTTCCGTACATATTTTCTATACCATTGAAAACATAAATGAAATATGTTATTTAAATCATTTAGTGCATGACGTGGTGCTAATGTCTTCTTATATTACTAAATTTTTTTCTTAGGCGCGGTCACCGAATGATGAAACATTAGGTTTTGAAGCCGCTGTAGCAGCTTTAGGCCTCAAAGCGAATGTGGCTGAAGCAGAACATCCCTTACTATGTGAGGGGACAAGGAGACAACGTGGCGAATTATCGCTGACTTTGCTGTCCTTCTATAAAGACGATCCTGTTAAATTGGCTAGGATTATGAATAAAGTAAGTGAAGTTTTTTATTGTATTAGATACTTTTTTCAAAATTACGATTGACAATTTCTAGGAAACTTACTATTCTTTAGCAAAATAATCAATTTTTTTAAAAAACTAACAAATATTTCTCTATCTAGCTACTGGACCGCGACATCCATCAACTAACAAAAAGTCCGATGGTTAGCCTGTACTACATGAACAACCCGCGCCTGGCCGCGTACCGCGCTGACGTGCCGCATCACCAGCCCCACCAACAACATCAACAACACCAACAACACCAGCAGCACCAACAACATCAGCTGTACCACCCGCACCCGCACCAACAACATGCCGCTCCTAACATGAGTGTGCCACCGCAGGTAAAGTATTTAACCTATAGAACCTTTAGACGGCAATAGCCGACAAGACAGATATTCTACAAAAATTGTTTTTAGTGAAATTCTTCAACAATTTCCTAATAAATTGTCTCAGGAGATATGCGGTATACTTTATACGTTAAATTGATCATGATAGACACTATCCAGTTTTCTTTAAAACGGAAGGCAACACTGACGTATTAACCATTAAACACAAAACACGTAATGTAGTTATACATTCGCACATTTCGCTTTGCATAATCAGCTTTTGTGTATGTCAAATGAACTGTCCCATTAGGTATACTAACAGAATACATGTATTGAACAAATACGTGAAAATGGACCAATCGAATTCTCCTATATGATCTAAATTCATATTCGATCATATTATTATAGTATAAGGAGGGTTCGAAATAATCGATGCTGTCCACCACCACCTTGAGACAGCACGGCCTGCCTTGCTCTTTTTAACGGAGACACAAATATCCGCCCCTGATGATATTTCGTACCTTAAATACCCCGGTTACGAATTGGAGCACTCATTCCTACGTAAAGCCGGGGTGTGCGTTTTCGTCAGGGGCGATATATGTTGTCGCCGCCTTCGGGGCCTCGAACAAGGGGACCTGTCACTTCTATGGCTGCGCGTAGACCATGGGGGTCTCACCCGAATCTATGCATGCCTATACAGGTCCCCGAACAGTGAATTGGGGTCTCCTCAGCTTTTCGAGAGCGTCCAAGAGGGGATTGACAAAATATTGGAACAGTACCCGACTGCGGAGGTGGTGGTCCTTGGTGACTTTAACGCTCACCACAAAGAGTGGTTGAAGTCCCGGACCACTGACCTCCCAGGACGAACTGTGTTCAATATGGCCACGGCCTATGGTCTCTCGCAACTGGTTATGCAGCCCACCCGCATTCCAGATATCGAGAGCCATAATCCTTCGTTGCTGGACCTTCTGCTGACTACTCATCCACACGGTTACGGGGTGGTGGTTGATGCCCCGTTAGGGTCCTCTGACCATTGCCTTGTCCGAACTAGAGCCCCTGTTGTGAAACCCGATCGCTCACCTGCGAAAGGGTTTCGCAGAGTCTGGCGATATGAGTCAGCAGATTGGGATGGGTTGCGCGAATTCTTTGCGTCCTATCCATGGGGGCCGCTTTGCTTCTCCTCCAGCGATCCTGACGTTTGTGCGGACTGCATCACGGAAACGGTGCTTCAGAGGATGGAATTATTCATCCCCAATAGCAAGTTACCCGTTGGTGGCCGCAGTCGCCCTTGGTATAACAATGCCTGTAGGGAGGCTGCGAACCTCAAGCAGTCCGCATACTTGGCCTGGAACAGCGCCAGAAAACGTCGGGATCCAAACGTCAATGACGTAAAGAGGGAGTACAATGCGGCTTCCAGGTTCAGCAAAAAGGTTATTGCCGCGGCCAAGGCAGAGCATGTTGCCAGAATTGGCGAGCGACTTCAGGGCCATCCCACTGGGAGTCGAGCCTTTTGGTCGCTCGCCAAGGCTGCTCAAGGCAACTTCTGTCAGTCCAATCTCCCACCACTGCGGAAGTCCGATGACAGTTTGGCCCATAGTGCAAGAGAAAAGGCTGATCTTTTGGCCGATCTCTTTGCCTCGAACTCGACTTTGGACGACGGAGGAGCCACACCACCCACCATCACGCGGTGTGAGAGTTCTCTGCCTGAGATTCGCATCACACAGCGTGCGGTCAGGCGGGAACTCCGACTCCTAGACGTCCACAAGTCGAGTGGGCCGGACGGCATCCCTGCGGTGGTGCTTAAGACGTGCGCCCCTGAGTTGACCCCCGTATTAACGCGCCTTTACCGTCTCTCCTATTCGACCAACAGGGTTCCGTCTTCGTGGAAGGTTGCTCATGTCCACCCGATCCCTAAAAAGGGTGACCGGTCGGACCCGTCAAATTACAGGCCTATCGCGATAACGTCCCTGCTATCTAAGGTGATGGAGCGAGTCGTCAACAGACGGCTCCTACAGTACCTCGAGGAGCACCAGCTGATTAGCGACCGACAGTACGGTTTCCGTCACGGTCGCTCAGCTGGTGATCTTCTTGTGTACTTGACACACCGATGGGCAGAAGCCTTGATAGCGGGGGAGAGGCTCTAGCTGTGAGCCTCGACATCGCGAAGGCGTTTGATAGGGTCTGGCATAGAGCCCTTCTTTCGAAGCTACCTTCATACGGAATCCCCGAGGGACTCTGCGAGTGGATCGCCAGTTTTTTAGATGGGAGGAGTATCAAAGTCGTCGTCGACGGTGCATGCTCCCAGGGAAGGCCCATCAATGCTGGTGTTCCACAAGGCTCGGTGCTCTCCCCAACGCTGTTCATTCTGCATATCAATGACATGTTGTCTATAGATACCATGCATTGCTATGCAGATGACAGCACGGGTGATGCGCGGTATACCGGCCACCAGAACATCCCTCGGGTCACTGTACAGGAGAAACGGTCAATACTTGTGTCTGAAGTCGAGGCATCTCTAGGGCGAGCCTCCGAATGGGGTGTGAAGAACTTAGTTCAATTCAACCCCTCGAAGACACAAGTATGCGCGTTCACTGCGAAGAAGGACGCATTTGTTATGGCGCCTCAGTTTGAAGGAGTATCTCTCCCGTTGTCCGAAAGTATTGGGATCCTCGGCGTTAATATATCGAGCAAAGTCCAGTTTGGGAGTCATTTGGAGGACAAAGCCAAATTGGCGAGCAAAAAATTGGGTGTCCTGAACAGGGCGAAGCAGTACTTCAAACCTAAACAGCGGCTTGTGCTGTACAAAGCACAGGTCCGGCCGCATTTGGAGTACTGCTCTCACCTCTGGGCGGGAGCTCCCAAGTACCAGCTCGACCCACTTGACTCCCTCCAAAGACGGGCTGTTCGAATCGTCGATGATCCCAATCTGACGGACAACTTGGAATCGTTAGAGCAACGGAGAGACTTTGGGTCACTCTGTGTGCTCTATCGATTGTTCCATGGGGAGTGCTCCGACGAACTCCTTGATTTGGTGCCATCGTCGCCTTTTTACCATCGCACCACTCGACGCCGCTGTAGGCTTCACCCGCACTACCTGGAGCCGATATCGTCTAGAACGGTAAGGTTCCAGCGATCATTCCTCCCACGTACGTGCCGGCTCTGGGGTGAACTTCCTACAGCGGTGTTTCCTGAGCGCTATGACATGTCCTTCTTCAAACGAGGTTTAAAGAGAGCTATCCTCTCAAGGTAGGCAGCGGCCTGGCTGTGCCCCTAGCATTGCCAACGTCCATGAGCGGCGGTAACCACTTACCATCAGGTGGGCCGTCTGCTCGTCTGCCACTTTCGGCAATAAAAAAAAAAAAAAAAAAAAAAAAAACATGCATTATGTGACGTGTAACCCTAAATAACCAGTCAGGGTAATTCAGAACATTGTGCAATTGGAAATAAGTATCATACTTTCAAAATTGAAAAAATGATTGTCGTGTATCAAAAATAGATACTGATTTTATGCCCAATAATCCCCAGCTGACTTTTTGTATGTGGGGGCGGCCTTAGTCATCACCCGTATCTTTGGAGGATTCCTTTTAGCAAAGTAAAAAATAATGCAAATTTAAAATAAGTGAATTTATAGGCCACTGCAAAAGTGAGGCCCTAGGCGGTTGCTTTACTCGCCACTCCATAAGGCCGCCCCTGCTTATATGTTATAGTCTGACATGAATAGCTGTGTAGTGGAACAGAGTGAAATTAAATGTTCTATTGTTATAATGTCATATTTGACGGCAATGTAAGGACAGTAACGCCCTCCTTGTGACGTCATTACTGTGCAAAAAGCTGTGTCAGACTATAGCACAAGTGAAGCTTCTGTGTCTGACGTATCTGTGTTGCAACAGGCCGTGCCTTGCCCACGCATGGAGATGGAGCGCCTAGTCATATCGGAAGGCGGCGTCTCCCCCCCCTCGCACATGCAACACGCGCAACACTCGCAACACGTACAACACGTGCAACATTCGCAGCACGTGTCGCATTCGCAGCATACGACGCACGTGCAACACACGGCGCATGCGTCACACTCGCAACATGCGCATGCGTCGCATCAGGCGCCGCACACCTCCACGTCACACCCGCCTATTGTAAGACCGAAGGATTCCAGGTTGGTTTAATGTCTAATGAATTACATACTACAAGCTTACGTATTCACCGAGTGAGCTGAGTTTCCTAGGTTTCAGACAAATAGCCATAGTTAAATAAGTCAGTACAGTTTACCTGCATAAACATAAGTTACAACTTGATGAAATGAATCAAAAATATTTTTAGTACAACTGAAGCTGAAATTGCGCATTAAAGTACCAATACATATTATGTACTATTTCGACTAGGTATGTATAGCTTCAATTATAGCAATGATTACATTTGCAAAGGATTTATTTTTGCTGTCCTTGGAGTGGATCCTAGTGTATTTTTTTTTTGTTTTCATATTTGCGTTATTTATTCGCAGTAATTTTTTTTCGTTGTACGCGCTTTGCCTTACCATAATAAAATTCTGTTATGTAACCGTTCAAATTCTAAAAAAATGTGTGCAATTTAGCTAAATTTAAACCAGCTTTGCTTGCTTATTGACCTTATTATAAAGCCTATCTTGTTTTATTTTAATTAATATAAATTTAACTATAAAATTTCCCATAACTGTAGATACAAAGGTAAACGCATGTACCCGTCGGTGCCGAACCAGCCTTCAGAGGCGTCGGCACACTTCATGTTTGAGCTCGCCAAGTCTGTGCTGTTCAAAGCTGGTGGTTCGTCCAGTACAAGTCTGTTCACACAGCCGTCATGTGCGAGGGAACATCATGGACCTCATAGGTAAGATATTTTATATTTAGAAGAAATTAATTGTCTAGACTTCTTAATGTCATTCAGACTGCAAGTTTTGCTAGGTCACAAATTGTCTTTGTTATTCTCGGCGATCCAAACCGAAGGATTGTGCTGGATGCAAGTTGCCTATTTTCCTATTGAAAATCTCTTGGGAGGCCCATGTTCAGCTATCGGCGTCCTATGGCTGATATGATGACGTTGATGATGATGAAGACATCGCAAGGAGTTTGACATACCAATATGAATAGTGTCAATATACTTTATAAATGTTTCTGTGATCAGAACTACCATATGACTAACTTTTGGCTTTTAAAACTTTCATGAATGGCTTTTTCGATGATTCAATATCAATAGCATAGTCACATACGATGTTTGTTTTTCAGAGGATTGCACATGGCGGCATTCCAGTTGGGACTTTACGCTCTCGGTTTACATAACTGTGTGAGCGCAAATTGGCTAAGCCGTACTTATTCATCGCACGTCAGTTGGATCACAGGCAAGTTTGATCTGACATAATATTATATTATTAGCAGTTCCACAAATTTTAAATAGGTCCTAAACAAAAACAGAATATTTTTTCGCTTTGGGATATTAAAACCGGTGACCCTGGTATTCCATGTTCTTTTAACATAGCTACGCTTGTAGTTGTCCCTATGATCAAATTTCCCCCTTACTTGCTAACGTCACAGTCATCACAGTTTGACAAATTGTTTTCATAATAAAAATTTCTAGATCTCATTCTACCAGCAACCCTAGAAGACACTTTTTGCCCAATCGCATAGTGACTATGTGGAATAATCTACCAGAAACTGTAATTAGTGTACCATCAGTGAACTGTTTCAAAAATAGACTCAATGAACACTTAAAAACAAATTAAACATAAGTGCACGCATCAGATCAATGATCTGCTAGTGCATTATAAAATAATAATAATAATAATAAATTTGTATGTTTGTGTAGGTCAAGCTATGGACATTGGCGCGCCTGCAATCTTATTCCTTATAGACGCCTGGGAAGGCCATTTGACACCACCCGAAGCAGCAAGTATTGCAGATAAGGTACGTTAATTTATTTACTTACTAGCTATGGTGAACTTCGTACTGCCTAAATAGTTAATTATAGAAACCAAAAAAGAAGAACCCTTCAGAGGTTTTTTGTAAATAGGTATATGTTTATTATGCACAAAAAATAACTATAAATGGATCACTTGACAACAGAAACAAATTACCGTTTTGTTGACAACCATATTTTGAAAGCTGACATCCATATTTCGAAAAGTTTGAAAGCTGTTATAATTTCACTTTAGTAACTTTTTGATCTGCTAATTTATCTTGTGCTCTGAGTGAAGACGCATATAACAAAGAATGGTGTGGCAGGCGTCGTCGGGTCGCGACGTGCCGACGGTGCGCGCGGCGGCGGAGCTGGCGCTGTCCGTGCTGCCGCACGCGCATGCGCTCAACTACAACGAGATACAGCGCGCCGTGCTGCAGTGCAAGGAGCAGAGCGACGCCATGCTCGAGCGCGCCTGCCTCACCGTCGAGGCCGCCGCCAAAGGTATGTGCACACCACGCCCATCACGGTACTGGCCGAATTGGAGAATGTGTGACCGCCATACAAAACATACGGTCTGAGCTATTAGCTAATGTTACGGAAATTATACTGAGTAGAAAGATATTTCTCATAATTTTGACGCCAAATTAATTTACTTTTCCTGTACTTATCAGCCGAACCCATTTCAACCGTGTCGTAAAAAGCGACTAAGGAAGTAGCCTTAAGCAGATAAGAGCACTGCGAGAAACGGAAAATTCGATACAAAATCCTATACCAACCCGTCTGGCCAGCCTTGTATAGTAGGCTAAATTCCCTCTACAATGTTTGGAGGAGACCCAAGCCCAGAAGTGGGACATTTAGAGGATGTAATGATGATGATGATCAGCCGAAACATAGCTGGGTTATTATTACGTTTACAATCATCTAATTTCTAGATTCAAAATATTACTTATTTCTCAATTTTACAAAATTATAACGCTTTTCCAATAATAGGCGGCGGTGTGTACCCCGAGGTATTATACACAGTAGCTCGCTACTGGCACGAGCTGTACCAGCGTCAAGCTAACGAAGAGTCGGAGCCTTTACTGGATGAGCCCCAGTACCGAGCAGCGCCACCACCGCTAGCGGTGCCCGTACCTTACCCGATTCCGTACTCGTTCACTTATCATCCGTATCCACCAACTATTTATCAACTACCGGTGAGTTCAATATTCTATCCCAGCTGCATTTACCGTACCTTATACACTCTAAATTCATGTTCTTTGACACATCACATAGTAATTGTCACAGACAAACTTTGTATTTTATACGTATACACTTCGTATACGTATTCGTTGATATTCGTATACGCTTATTGCTTGCTATGTATTTGGAAACAGTCTTGTTTGAAAAATAATATATTTTCACTGCAATTTTTTTTTGGGTTGCCAAGTTTCTATTTTTTATATGTTTACAGTACGGATCTACCGGCGGAGCCCACCCGGCTCCTCAATACGCGTTACCGCCGTATTTTGTGCGAGGCATAGTCGCACCGCCAGCACAACCTCCGCATCCGCCACAAGTACACGCGGGACATCCGCCGCATCCTCCGCATGCGCCTCACCCGCAGCATCCGGCTCACCCGCAGCATGCCGCCCATGCGCCGCATCCCGCGCTTGCACAACAACATGTGCCACACCCACAACATGTGGCGCATGCACAACCGATACCTGTCAATGTGAACGTTAATGTCAACGCGACTGTTCATTCAGTGGTGAGTATCATTTTAACATGTCAACATATTATATAAAAAATAAGCAATTTGGCCCTTAATACAGCTACTAATAATCGTGCGTATAAGCTTTTATTCGTCTAATTATTTTTTGTAATTGACAGAAACAGTTTTGAAAATGATATGTTCTCGTATTGTAGCACCCAGCGCCAATCCCTCCACCAATGCCATCACATGCCGGCGTAAACGTAGCGGGCGTCAACGTCGCCAGTGTAAACGTAGCAGGAGTAAACGTAGCTGGCGTTGGCGTAGCCGGTGTTGGTGTAGCTGGCGTAGGCGTCGGCGGTGTCAGCGTTGCCGGCGTAGGAGTCGGCGGTGTAAGCGTTGGCGGCGTAGGAGTCGCCGGAGTTAACTGCGGAGGCGTTAACGTCCCTGTAAATGTGGGCGGAGTTAACGTTGGTGGCGTAGGCGTTAACGTAGGCAGCGTGAATGGCGTAGCTAACGTAGCAGGCACCAGCAGTGGTGTACAAGCTAATGGCCAGGCAGCCGCGCCGAATGTTAATCAGACACAGCTACGAAGATTGTTGGCGGCCTACCGCGTTGGAATGTTGGCGCTTGAAACGCAAGCGCGACGAGTACATGATGATCGTCCTCAAAATAAGTTCGGCAGGTGAGATAATAATAAATTTACTTTAAAAATATTGTAAGTAGTTGTGCATTCTGAAAATATTTTTTTATTGTTAAAGATAGACGTAAGATTACCTTGTAGTAGATATACAGTCGTGGTCAACTAATTAGGGACGTTCAAGACAGTGAAGAGCTATAACCGGTTATGTACATATAATTATAAAACCTTATTGTAAAAAGGTTTAATGTTTAAGAAGTTGTTATTGTTTGTATAATCGGGCACATCAATGACTATTGTACTTACATGTAAAAGATATGGAATATTCTTAAGACTCGCTGGTAAATAAACAATTAATTCACAATTTGGCTTAACTAGAGATTGTCCCTAATTAGTTGACCACGACTGTATGTATAATAAATATTTTAGGAACCCGCCATACGGCGAGCACGTGAAATGGCTGCTCCGCATCTCAAAGCGCCTGGGCGCACAATATCTGCATCAGTTCTGCGTATGTGCAGTGAATTCAGTAGTATCACCGTTCGTATTATACGAGTTGTGTGTCGAGTCAGCGCACTGGCTGGCGAGGGGCGGTCCGCATCACCTCGTCATGCAACACTTCAGGGGCACTTTGGCACCATTGGTACAGAAGTGCCAACAAATGTACGTATTTTTTCTATTTTTATTGTCTAAGATAACTCGATTCATTTTTAGAATTACGAAGATCTGTTTTTAAATACTGTAAAAAAAATGTTTAAATACTGGTATTATGTTAGGCTCTCCTCACGCCAGATTTATATTTACCATAACAATTCAAAACAACAGATTGCTTCCGCTACAAAATTAAATGATTTCGTCAAGTGTGTTGAACAAATTGTTTTTATAAGCGTATAAGTACTAATAACACTTTCTTTTTCGGGCAGTCGTGTAAAAATAAGGTTCACATAATAATAATTTGGTTGTCATTCATTAGGTATATCCAGTGCATTCACCAGAAGTTGTACCATCTGACATCGGTGGAGTATGAAGAGTTTGTGAGTATCGTGTTGTCGGCGCGCACCGCCTTCCAACTCACGCCTGAGGGTAATACACACTTCAAAGAATGGCTCGCCTCGCTACGCAGGTAACTACACTTAGTAATCACTAATAAACTACTCTTGCTTTAGAATATAGATTTAATTTCAAACATGACATGACATATTTACTCATTAACTTAATACACCCTGCACGTTTATTTGTCTTTCGTTATAGTAATCAATCAGCAAACATATAGAATAATAATAATAATAATAATCTAGCCATAATAAACAAAATAATAATACAAAAAAAAATGTACAAATAGAACTCTGTAAGGAAAACTTGCAACTTTAAAATTGTTCTTTTGTGGGTTGATATGTCTGAATATATCACAATTATTATAGTACAATATATTATTTGATTACTATAACCTAAAAGTTTGTGAGACGGCACTTATTATTGAAAATTTAATTGTAATATGTGAAATGGCTTAAATTAGGTGAGTCCTATGTCCGGCAGTGGACGTCGCGTCGTTGAGCTGATATGATGATGATGATGTGAATTTTTTTTTATAAATGTATGCTGTGTTGCTAAACTATTGATAAACCTTTTAAATAAATTAAAAAACTTATTTTGCACCGGTACGTTAAGTTTATCTTGCCATATAAAGTGTATGCGGACATGGAGGCCACTCAATAAATGTAAGTAATTTGCAGGTCAAAGTCGTGCAAGAAGGATCTGTGGACGCAGCTGAACGCGGCCCTCCAGACAAACGGCAAATGACGTCGGCAGGCGATAGTTTGTAGAGCGCGGATATCCGCACGCAAACTGTCACAACACAGGCGATGGCCGCGGTTTCGGCTCGTATACCATCTACATCATCTCTAACTGTATTATAACATGTATTATTTGTAATTTAAGTACTCCCACAAACCATGCGCGGACTTATCTAATGACTACCTTGCACACAACTAGAGAATATTTTAAGCTAATAATACTAGGAGTTGATGTTATGGTTATCATAAAATTACACGTAAACTATAACGTATTTGAGATTACGAGTAGAATACGTTCTTCGGACATGTACAAGTAATGCGCGTTAAAATTAAATGCGTATTACAACTTAAATTACAAATAATTTAATTCCGACACAAGAAGGATATACCTCTTAGTAATAGGATACTCGATTTTGAGGATAATCGATCTCAATATACACGAATGGAATGTATCGATGATTACGGAAAATGTTGCTAACTCCTGACACACGTTTCACTTAGTGCTGTCCATGTATTAATTGTATGATTTAAGAGCGTTTATACCAACAGAGTGGCAATGTCGTAATTAAGTATCATATTTCGTGGTTTTCAATTTTTATTATTTATACGGAGCTATATTTTAAAAATATGTTTAATACACTTTTTTATGACACGAAATTGCAACGTTACCACTCTGTTGGTATAGACGCTCTTAAATACTTGTTGTTTGGACTCGCGAGGATGTAGGGAAACGCATTATCGTCGAATATAATGAGATCAGTCGTACATTTGTGAACGTTTATGAGTCATTCTTCAGTGTGGTTGTTTGAATTCACGCTACTAACATGGAAGGTAAATTCAAGCTCATTTGAAGGTTGTGCTTATCATAGTCTGAAGGTTCGGTTGTTAACGGAGTTTTATTATAAGAGGAATTAATCACATTATTGCTTCTTGAACGAATGAGGAGTTTAGCAACATTTCATTGGTTTTCTTCCGTACTGTGCAATGTGACGAATATAATTGTATTTTATTCTACTTCATCTTCTAAAAAGCTTAAAGATAATATGCATTGCACAAAATATTTTAAACTCTTTTGTCTTGTCCGTGTATTTGGAATTTAATTGACACACTTGAACTAGTCAGGGGTTTTGAGGATCCGTTATTGGTGAACCAGTGGACTTCATAACTATAGCTCATTTAGTTTTCTTTTCTTTGAATAGTGTAATGTAAGGTACTCGTTAGATTTTAATATATGCTGTCACAAGGGCGCTGGCCTTCGACTGTATTGTGTGCGGTATATATTAAATGACAACGAAACGAAAAATGTTAATCACTAACGGAAATTGTCCCCAATTTTTTTTATTTTGATTTAATTAACTTTTAATCTAATTTTAAACCAGTTTCAGTTATGGTTAGCATTTTTTTTTTGCTTTTAGTTAATTCCTATGTGCTAGGTGGGCATCTGATACAGAATTGACTATTTTTAGTGTATGTACGATGTTTTTAGTGTCCCTATTTTATAAACTACTTACTAGTCTTCATGTTAACATCTCCATCCAAGTCGTAGTGCTTAATATAAGAATCGATTTAATCTATAGTTCATCTTAATGGGTATATAGGACGTCCATCTTTTCATGTTAGCGTTAATAGCATTATTAACTCGTTAGTCTTCACAATTCAAGGATTTGTACGAACGTATCAATGAACAAAGTTTGTTACTAATATCAATAGGTGTCCACTTAGCGGAGTATCAAGAAGATCTCTATCATTTTTTTAAGCTTTTAGAAAATAATACGTCACACATTTATCATACGCGTTTCATCGTTTGTTTTAGTGTGGTATATTTGGAGTATGGAGATGAATGTCGAAGGTGATCATTGGGGTGAATTTGTTTAATGATTTGTTCAAATATTGTAGTGCTTTGAGGAACACTTATTTAGGATTACTGTCGGGAGTATATTGTTACATATTACTGTGCATTATGAAGCGACTACAAAATTTATATTATCCTTTCCACGAATGTATTCGCCTGTCACTGTAGTCGATTTATAAATATCAACATTTTCGGATTGAATACAAAATTTGACAAAAAAGAAAATTAAAGAAAATTTGACAAAAAAAAATGATTGAAAATTTGACAAAAAAAAAAATTGACAACAATAGTCCATATTGTAATGAGAATTGGATTAAGGTGTTTCAAATGACCTAAACTAGCGTCATTAGACTACAGAATATTAGACAGAATGTAGGCGATGACCGTCGATACACTATTTTTGATATTCTCTTGTCGAAATTTGCAGTTTCATGAATGTTTAACGTCTCGCGGAGATAAATGGAGACGTGCGTTTAACTATAGTACTTTATTTACACGTTTATATTGTATAATTATATTGTAATGCAAAGTAGCATCTTGAGAGCCTTCGGAATATAACTAATGTGTATGATATGAAGCATGAGCTGGCAACAAACGAATGTCGTGACGTAAATACATGCCACTTGGTCGTCTCACACTCGTACGTACACGATGCAAAGCAAGTCTAGTGCTTTCTCTTTCTCTCTCAACGAGTAAGACAAGGACATACAAGTATTGTACTTTGCATAGCTTGCATCGAGTAAACTTTCTTGCATTGCATGGTGCAAGTATTGTGAGTCTGACTTTTATTGCCACAATATTTACCTGTTTTACTGATTTCAGCTACGCTAGTGTAGAATGTGCATAGTCGACATTTCACTTATAAATGTCAAGTTAAGCTGCATTCGTCCAAGTCGCGTATATTTAAGACATTAGGGAAGACATTCCACGGTCAGATCTAATATAATATTACCCTAATAGTCGATATGTCAGCACATATATAAGACACGCTATAAATTATATATTTTGTAATAAATCGATGATATCTTCCATCACTAAAGCAATATTGAAATATCATTTTTATAAAATTTATTGTATTATAAATTATATACATAATGTATTATGTATTCGTCATAATTCAGAAGTTCTTGTAGTTAATGTGCTAACATTAAATATAAATTAAAATTGAGGGTAAATAAAATTTGATGTCATAGTATGCAGTTTCGCGTTTTCAACGTAGCCATTTTCACGATGCTAGTTTTGTGGAGCGAGTTGCAAACTATCTTTGTTTTTCCTGACGGTTGAAACAATGATAGGAATAAATTTGCATCCTATAAATGAGCGTATCCTATAGTTAATATAACGCTAGAATAAATTGCTCAATCATATAAGTGATTTGAAAGTTAATCAGTATCTGAGTTCAAGAGAAAAGTATTTCGTCTGGAATATTCGAGAGGAATATTCATAGATTATGTCATAGTCATAACGATGAAATACACGGGAAAACTAAAGCTATTTACATAATATATTTTGAAAAGCAGGTTCAAAAGGCAGGAAAGTTACATAGCGAAATTGGCAACGTGTAAATTAACCATAAAAAATGCGCGAGATTAGATGAGATTACAGATTTAAATTGTCAGTAAATATAAATCTGACGTTGGAATGGGATTTGTTGCCAGCCTTAGCATCGAGTAGGATTAGTTCAATATATCTTTATAAAATTAGATGTTAATGTGCATTCATTAAAGTGTGAATGTCTTCAGCATTCGTAGATAGTAAATTTTTAGAATGCTAGTTAGTATAAAATTAATGTTCATAACAGTTGGATCAAAGCTAAGGTTTATATTTTTTTTCTCCGTTATAAATGATAATCAGAATGTGTCATTGGAATGGTTGTGTAGTGTTTCCTTAATAGAGTATTGTCAGTTTTATATTCCGGTTTAGAATTAACTCCAGCACAAAAGTTCTCGCTGTTACCAACTCGTTAATAATGCACTTTGAGTTTGTCGTCTAGTGTGATTGTTTTGTTAGGGAATAGAATTTCGTTCTGTCATTATTCTTTAAGGCAAGTACTGTGAAGATATATCATCATACAACTTATTTATGTCAAAGATCCATCTGGTATCTTACACTTAAGACTGAAACCATATATCTTTACAGAACTTTCAAATATCACGTCCAGTCTATTACAATTGGAAGTCTAATATTTGACTGATTTTATTTTATTCTACCTCGTCCCTATTTAAAATTTGTCAAGGGTTTATGTAAGGTTTATAAACATCTTGAGATTGTCTTAGTTTGAGTATCGTTTTTTAGTAAATTATTTTAATGAGATAAGTTTTATGTTACGATAGTTTGTCGAAGAGTGTTGTACTTAGAATCGTATCGTAGAACTATTATTATGTACTGTTTCAGTTGTTAGCGGAACACTATTCATTTAACTCATTCACCGATCAAATTACTATTATTGTACATTTGAAAAGACGTTAGTCATTGTCTAGAGACTTGCCGTCCATAAATTTTATTTTGCAAATCTATAAAACTATTGTATTTGTTTCGCGACAATTTCCTATCTACAATTTAAAAGTACTACAGACATATATTATTTATATTGCAATATTACAGAATATTAATGATAAATCCGATAAATCTATTTTGCTCGTCGGGCATTATTAACATTTTCTGGTATAGTTTTGTCGATAAGCAACTTTCTTCCGCGTTTGGCATTAAGGAATGCTTTGACATTTTTGTCTCAAAAGAACTATTTTTACACTTTAAAACGTATTTAAAATAAACAAAAAAAAAAAGATTAAATATATCGTTAGTTTCGTAAATATAGAAAGTTAGTATCGAGTATATTTTAATTAGTCGTTTAATGCATGTTCATAGTTTTAATTCGCCCAGTGTCGAGCAAGTTTACGAGGAGTCCCATAGGTCTTGCGGTTATCCCCATTGATTTGCAGTTAACATTATCACATATCAGTTCAGTCTTATATAGAATGTTGTACGCAACTATATTCATTCAGTTGTCGATATTTTAAACGAGCATAATTAAATGATATCACAATTAAATTATTGTATTATATCATCGAACATTTAATATTGTAAGTCTAGGCGTAACGTGGATCGGACATACCAAGTACAGTTGGATATTCAAAAGAAACGTTATCTTAGCCCCTGGTTAGCAGCATCTAAGGCGTAAGACTGCGTTTCCACTAGAGATGTGCGAGGATGCGAAGCTTATCATGAACCAATAGAATCGCTTCATTTACCTGACGTCACGTAAATAAAGCGATTCTATTTGTTTATCTCTGGTGGAAACGCAGCCTAAGAGCCACAAGTGCCTGTATCAGTTGAAATAAAAGTTGATAATTGTAACATTTGAATCTTTGTAGTATATATTGGTATGTCTTATCCACAGTTAGTCTTGATATTTAGATTGGTAGGGCACGAATACTATAACTCGTTGATAGTTGAGGATCGTGGGCAGTGACTCGTTAAGTGGTTAGTCGCAGCGGTAGTATTGAGTCTTGTTCTGTAATACTCATGGCAATGCACGCATGTCAAACTACGTCACATCACAGTCAGTTAGAGGTATTGAGAATAACAGTCTAGCAAGTTTGTTTAGTTCTAAATCGAAGATGCATAATTATTTTATACATCTGGATTTGTAGTTTAATTAATGCACTTTATAAGTGTGTTGTCTCCGCCTATTAAAGTATGTAACCATTTACAGAGGTCGAATGGTTACTTATTAGTGTACGTAATAAATTTATATAATGATATTTTTATTATTCATATCGCATGTTTACTTATTCGGAAACGTACAATGCAAAACAATGAATGTCATTAATGTTATTTAAGTTTGCTAGATGCTATGCCTAATTTAGACCTATGCTAAAACAACTTGCGTGTACTAAATTTTTCTTTGCACTTTTATTATTCAGGTAAACAAGATGCATTTGTTCGAAAATGTAATTGTAGTATTTTGGTACACTTACATTTTTGAATGACATTCCTTGTTATGTATGTATGTACAATTCAATTGCATAAACACGGAGGAACAGTGAAGAGCAAGAAGTAAATAGGTACCTATCATTATCGTTATAAAATATAATTTCAACTCGTGTATTCATACGTTTAGCATTCTTTGCGTAATCTTCAAACGAACTTAAACTTTGTGCCACGATCGTTTCCAAAACTGTCCGCCATGTTCTCTTGCAGAACCTAAGACTGACAAAAATCTTGAAATAGACGAAAGTGGAGTTTTAAATATAAACTCAGGGTGTCTAAAAACAACATCTTTACTGTGTATTATTGTACGTTTTGTCTGGTAAATACTTTGATTTGGTTTTTATTTTGTTTATTGTATTACTGTTTTCTGACATCCTGCATAATCATAGAAAGTGCCCATATATTATAGTATTTATTAAATATATAGCACTAGACATTTTGCTCCGTTTGTCGCAAATGGTTGTAATTATAAAAATATAATTAATATTAATTAGTAAAATGATAGACTGTTTTGCACGATTTCTGGATTGACAGTGTCAAATCTTCCCCACGTTGTCTTTGTCATGCAAACAAACGTAACGTTTTTTGTGATGACAAGTCTCGTGTTTGAGCTCGCCTGTTGCAACTTGCACGGCAACACACAACGTGAGCGTTTCGATACATAACAACCTGGTACATAACTACATCACCCAATTTGCAATATCCATCCCACTATATAAAAAGTATGTTTCTATTCAAACTCGAAATATTATGTCCTCTAGAACTTTTTATTATTACTTTTACGATTACACTATATGTCTTTTTTGGCAACATATTTGAAGTAACATTATTTAATTATTCAATATACTTATCTATTATTAAGACTTGTGTGTTTTATTTATAATATAAGCATCATTCGTTCCTTATACTAACAACCCTAACAATGTGATAAAACTACAGATATCTATGACTTATATCGAGAACAACTCGATTCTTAATTTAGAAGATGTAATTCTTCAATGATGGCCGATGGGGGAAAAAGGTTTTCGGGGGCGACCACGTATTAGACCACGGGGGGGGGGGGGGCTATCCTACGCTGCGCCTTCCAAGGCGCAGCGTAGGACAGCCCCCCCCCCCCACCAGATGGACCAACGGTCAAGGTTGAGGGCGGTTGTAGGCGGCACAAGATCGCCCACTGTGGCGGAAATTAGGTGAGGCCTATGTCCAGCAGTGGACGTCGTTGGGCTGATATGATGATGACGATGAATGTGGCCAAGCTGGGGAGATGCTAATAATGAAATTGGCCACCTATTAACCCTATAAACTTTTGAACCAGTGACCGATAAATTCTGGTAGGTATTTTGTGATATATATTTTGTGGTTTTTTTTTGTGATAAGTAAATTAAAAATCCTGACGCTGCTGGCCAAACCAGTGCCAGACATACGGTTTCCCCATCTTACCGGCAAAATGTAGTCTCTAAGGGTCAATGAGGAGAGTTCTTATGAGTAGAAAAGATTGAAAAATTCCGAACAAAAAATTCATGTCTACATTGAAGTTCTTCCTCGTAGTCAAACTGGTTTGACTATGAGGAATTACGTATCCTCGTGGTCAAACTTGTGTATATGTGTATATTTAAGTTGAAAATGTGTACAGTCAATCAATAAAGTCTTATTCATAAGCTTAACAAAAGGCTGCCCTCACCCAAATGTTAAAACTGTTAAACACTTTGGGAGAGGGCAGCCTTTTTTGTGCACTTTATTGATTGACTGTACACATTTTATTTAACACTTACACAGGGAGGGTCGTTAGACAAGTTTGACCACGAGGAAACGTAATTCCTCATAGTCAAACCAGTTTGACTAAATAGTTTGACTACGAGGAAGAAGGGGAAAGTTTTTGTGGGCAACATTGGTCCCCAAAATTGAATTACACGCGAGCGGAGGGTCTACAATTTTACTAGTTATAAATAAATATGAAATTAGTTTGTAAATGAACTACCTACTAAAAGATTTCAACGCGGAATCACAAGTGCTAGTTTCGATATCATGATTTTCTATTTGTAGTCGATCGACCTTTCCGATCGATCACTTCCTATTTGTATAGAACTGCCTTGAACACTGCAATTGTCGTTTGTTTGATAAACAACAAGTGCATAAGGAAGTTATCTTTATTTATGTTCATTGTATATAAATATAAAATAAGATCTAGTTAGTTAAATTGTTAAAACAATTTATTTATCACGAAACGATTAATTATCTATTAACAAACAACAGGCAAGCCTATTAAAATTTAAAAAGAAATGAAATAGATAAAATTACACGAAGTAGGAAACTTATATCGTTATAATTTACTTTTCTCTATTAATATTAAAAGCTAAATAATTTGTTTGTTTGGTTGTAAGTACGCGATAATCTCAGGAACTACTGAACGGAATTGAAAAAAAATTTTTTTTTACCATTTATATACCTGACCATTTATCGAGGAAAACTATAGGCTATATAACATCAAGCTACAACCAATAGGGGCTGAGCAGTGGCCAAACAAAGAACGACAGGTGCGAAGCCTCGGGCAACGGCTAGTGGTTTGCCTAAGCCAGTGTCGGACAAATTATTAGAAAATCTTATACTAATCAGTTTTTAATTCTCTCAAGTCAATACCTTCACACAATTTTAACCCTTTAATCGCCTACGTCGGATAAATCCGACACATATTTTCGTGTCCATTTCTCCAGAGACAATATTTACGACCAAATACTTCCGCTCGTCCAATATGATTTTGTTATTTATTTACGCTAGATTCCATCAAAATATGTATTGTTTATATTAGGAAATTTTTTAATGTAATCATTTATAATTAAATACACTTCTACAGATAATGTCTGGCGGTAAAATTATGTAGGTAGGTATTAAGGCAATTAAGATTATCACTAAGTGTTTTATTTCAATTAAATGTTGTTAACGAACACCTATAAATTATGTTTTCCGTCTTTAATTGAGAAAATTCGATTAAAACAATTAAGTAGGTACATTATACCTTTTTAATTTATGTTTGTTTTAAGTAAATTGGGAATAATATTAAATGAAAACACTGGAGTGGTTCTTTACACGCGCTAAGTGCACGCAGGGGCTACTCTGATTGACTATTTTTAAAATGGCAATGAAATTACTTACAACACAAGAAATATACCTATTAATTTTCTATTATTATTCACATGGAACCATAAAAAATCCAAATAATAGGTAGGTACCTACGTATTATTGATTAGGGATACATAAGCTACTTCTAAAACACATAGGTAATAATGGCATTTTAGACATCATTATCATACGTAAAGATGGTGCATCTATCTACATATACATGATAACTTATTCTAAATAATAACTGCCTTACCTTACAATTAAAAAAAATGAAAACATGTACCTATATGTTCGTACGGAACCTTTGCGCGTGTTCGACTCGCACTTCTCCAGTTTTTTCATCATGAGTTTATGTAGATTTATAAATTCTACAATGTGAAACCCACATAGGATCCTGAAGGCCTACTCGGGATCTCGACGTCGTTAATATAAATTTTCGATACCTCGATCACTATGGTGGGTCTGCGGTTTTGTTGAGCAATACGAATGCATGCAGTAGGGAGTTTCAATTTTAATGAATGTTTTAATGTTAATCCTATAATTGTGAAGCGCAAACATTTGTAAAAAAAGTTTTCTGTTTACAAAATGTCACCGTGGATTAGTATTGGTAGGTAAGCCATGCTACGCGTGTTTACTAGTGCCACTAGTATTAAAGCGTTATCTATATAATTGCTCAATGTTCATAGTAGACCTACATTGTAGGTAGATAGGTATTTGATTTGCTGTTAAATACGTATTAATTACATCGAGTAATTCTCCGATGTTATCTGTTTTATGTTTTGAAGAACCACTCCATAAATATACCAATCTACTTACATTAAACTTTTTTTTTTATATAATATATTTATTAAATCCAGAAATAAAGATAATATATACAATATTTTACAAAATTTAAACAATAATATTTACAAATAAAATCTACCTAAATGTATCATTAAAATAAAAAAGGGGGGAAATTACAAATTAAAATACGGCATCATAAAATTCCTCTGCATCGCTGCCATTGTCTGTGAAAAAAGTGCCCAACAGACTGGCAGCATTGCCACGCTGGATGGCAATGCTTTTTCTTACATTAAACTACTGATTAATGGCAGGTTTCCTGGGATATATTTTTTTTAGTCTACATCCACTGTACGGATCAAGCCTCGTTTAGCGAGCGACTGTTACAGAACTTACAGACCCAAAGTACCTGAGTGCATACTCGACACAAATATATTTGAATCACACAAATATTTGTCTTGTGTGGAAATTGAACCACATACAATAGGCACTGTGATGTTACTCTCATCACACAAAGATTTGTCGTGGGTGGGAATCGAACCCACGACGTCTGTCTTAAAAGACAGGGTTAGTAACCACTGAGCCACGGAGGCTTCATGGTTACTATATATTATTATTATACTAGGTTCAACCTATCTAATTCCTTCTTTTTTGTGTACATACGTACCAATGGACCAACCGATCTAAACATTACTTCGGTTGATATATAAATTCCTACCACGTTTTCTACGAAAAGTTAAATTGGTTTTCATGAAAAGCAATTCTTGGTTTGCAAATTCCGTATCAGTTACAATCGAATCGGAGTTTTCCCCAAAATCTTACGCCATTGCATTATTAATGAATGTTTTATGAATCAGGTATACCTCATTTTTAAAAGTACCTAGGTATTTATTTTATTTATAAAAGTCCCTTTAAGTTTTATGAGGATATTCATGAAGAGCATGTAGGTATAAATAAGTCTTGAAGCTGGATCCTGTTTAGGTAAGTAGATAGGTACCTATAGGTATTAGTTTTTTTTAAGCCTAACAGTTGGTAAATAAAATGTATATCTACATAGGTAAGATAAGACGCTAACCTTCTTGACATAAGATTAAAATTAGATAGGTACATACAATATTACGGAATTGATAATGTACCAATTCAGTTCAAGCAGGTTCAAATGTCCTGGGCATAATTAGCTCAGTGGAGAAGTTAACTATACCTACTTTTATCAAAATTATCGGTTTTGAACTCTGACTTTAATAAACAATCTTCAAACTGGAATAATCTATATCCATTTATCAGTTGTTTTTTGTTTATCTTACCGTTTTAGCTTTGTCTGTGCGAAGTTCAAAATTTGTTGTCGATCAGGGGTGTCTTATGTAATGGATGTGATTTAAAATATTATTATATAGTTAGGTAATAGTAGGTACATTATGATATAAGTGCTGTAAGTTGATAATTACAGCCGAGGCGATATTGCTATAAATTGTATTATAAATATAATTACATCATACAATTAAGTATAAATCTTCCTAATTCCTCCACTTTCACACATACCTACTACAGTTAGATGTGCCTTAACTTAAGTATACACCAGTGGACTCACAAGCTGCTTTGTCTAGGAAGGATAAACTACCAAATCAGTTATAGAATAGGTAGGTACATCTACCCTTAATAAACAAAAAAAAAAAAAACAAAATTATACCAAGAATCGCAATAGAATCACAATCAATGTACAGGAAAACTAGAAAATGGTCAGAACTAGATGTTTTGAACTTTCGCTACTTGTACACATATTAAATGTCAACTAAAAGTTTAAGATAATATTATAAACTCATTATTAATAACTGTATCTCTTTAATATCTGCTGTTGAAAAAAGGCCTCCGATAATTTAATGATTTCATAATTTATTTCTGAGCCTTAATAATTATCACGGGTTACTAAAATTGGAGTAGATAGGGAGGTATATATAGATACTAAGTAGCAAGGTGGGAGACAGATAAGGACGTCGCGCCGCCGGGCAGTGGGTCGTACTGGCTTGCACATGGTCACATGTTACACACGAAACCCGGCGTGATAACCACGTGGTCACGAGCGTAAACCGTTTAAAAGGGTCAGCAAAACAAAGTTTTTACTTTGTAATACTATTTAGTGATAAAATATAATCTAGGCGTTTGGAATATTTTAAATTTCATATGTGATCTACTCGACGAAAGAGTTGTTGTAGTCGCCTTTAAGCCCTGAAGAGGTAGTCAGACTAGTCAGAGGTGTATCATACCCATGTTTCTCCAGCTATTTCAGCTGCCAAGGAATAGAATGAAGATTTATTACCAAAAACCGGGTATATTGAATCAAAGAAAAACCTCGGTTTTTGCCTGAACCGAGGATGATATACCTAGTTAGATTGTTTTTATAAAGTGCTGCCGCAGTTTATAATATGATGATAAAATGAAATTTATGGCAGGAAAATCTTTTATGTAGTAATTTGTTGACATTACTCTGACTGGCCTGTTGGTCTAGTGGTTTAGTGACCCTGACTGCTAAGCCGGAGGTCGTGGGTTCGATCCCCACCCAGGACAAATCTTTGTGTGATGAGCATGATTGTTTGTTCTGTGTCTGGGTGTAATTTATTTATAATATGTATGTATTTACAAAAAAAAATGTATTTAAGTAGTATATCAGTTGTTTAGTACCCATAACACAAGCAAATATAATTGCTTACTTTGGGGCTAGATGACGCTGTGTGAATGTGGTAGAATATTATTATTATTATTACCATTAAGAAATCCAAAGCAAATTGGTTGCCGTAAATGCGTTAAAAGGCCTTTGACCTGAAATTTCTGCGCATATAACTCTGCAGGTATGCACTTCTGACAACATGTCAGTGACCTTAACATTGTGTTTAGAATCAATAACACTGGACAGTGTTATTGATTCTAAACACAATGTCACCCGTTATTTTTAGGTTTATTTATTTGCGATGGGAGCAAACATCAACGTTAAAAAAAATTGAGTGGGTAAGTACACATGTACTTACTGTTTTCTTTTTCATCGATAAACGTGAGCAGTCAGAGCATAACAAGTAGATACTTAGTTGATAACTCTTTTATAAAAATAGTACTAGATATGCCGAACATAACAAAGTTATTTTCCGCTCACCTTTAAAATTAAAAATATAAAGTTGTTGACCGTACTTAGATTTCATAATATCTTATGAGCATAACAACAATTGTTTGTTTTCTTACTTTCGACGTGCGATAAATGTGTAGGTACCTTGGTATATAATATTAATATGGTTGGTGCGCGGGAAATATTAAGAAATTATTCACCGTCGATCACCGTGAGTTGCATCTCGTATAAGGCTAAATTTTAGGGAAAATATATCAAATTTTCCCCAACCCATCAGGGAGCTTATAAATCCGGCTTTGTAGCCTACGGGGCGTTATCTCCGTTGAATAATGTTATTCTAAAAATAGTTCCTCCACAATAATATGTTACGTTTCATGTTATCGGATGTGACTGGCAACTAGATATGAATGCAGTTGTTATCTAAGGACAATGCGATGTGCTATGCTGATAAGAGGTAAGCAGCAGTGGCGTGCCTAGGGTTTAAGGATAAGGCAAGCCCGATATACCTACCTACCTATGATTTTTACCCGACTACTCCAGAATAGGCAGAGAATGAAAAGTAAACAAACCTGACTGCACTGGAAAGGTGATGGGTGTAATGTTTTTTTTATGGATTCTGTTCAATTTCTCTTACATGTTGATAGAGGGTCGCGCCGCGCGCCGCGCCGCCCCGCCAAAGCACATTGAAGGTACCTATGCTAGTGCTTGATTGAATATACCTAATAAACAATCAGCATTGCATACCTTCGGTGGCTTTGAAAAAAGCCTTAAGTGTCCTTGACTCACTCAAGGACACTCAAGGCTAAACGAAGATAGCTAAGTAAGTAGGTAGTTGACCCTTGCTTGACTATAGGAAAGGTACCTATAAGACTACCTATTATTTATATTCTAAATTGAATCGTCTGTCTTTCTTGAGAAATGACTTAATAACGTAAGAATAAAATGTTGGTGAACGTTTTAATTCTGCCAACAACTGATTTTCAATAGCTATAATTGATAATTCGGAAAGATGTTCTTGACCTTGTGGCTTGTGTACCTATTTCTTAGATAAGTATGAATAGGTACGTTTAAAGAGATGAAAATGTGCGTTCCGCGGAAGAACTTTATAGCCGTAATAGTTACAACAAGATATGCTAACTTTACAAACTCGGGCAAGGCAACTTCGAGGCTATTCTGATTAATAAAATCAAATATAAACAAAGAACACAGTTCAAAAATTTTACCTTTTCTTCGCCCACCAAAACATGAACACATTTTAAATCCTCACAATGGACAATTATTACTTGCATTGTTGTATGTCACTAAATACAATAGAATCACTTTAAAATCTTACAATTAACAATTTTTAAAGTAAGTAAACAAACCAAAACTTTTCGTCCTGTCAAACAAATGAACTGAGTGAAGTTAGTAGACGCGAGTACGCATGCGCGGCCGCGGCATTATACTTCCATAGTCGACAACTTCATACATAAAGCCCGGCTTATAATTTCATACTGATTGATATATAAATTAACCTAGTTATATTTCAATAATCGACAGTTTCTCTATAGGTTAGAAAGAGAGATCCGACGTTGGTCAAAAGCCTCATAACAAGCCAGTGCGGGTGAGCGAGATAGAAAAAAAAGTTTTCTCTCTCGTTCTCGCTTGATGCTTCACCACTCACCGAGTCAAATGTACTCTGTGCACCGAGTCACCGCTCTCGCTCGTGCATAAGAGGAAATAAGCGCGCGAATTTTAAAATAGATAATGGTTTGAATTAGATATTTTTGATCAAGCATTTTACTAGGGCAAGCCGGGCTTTTGGGCTTGTATGAACGTACCGCCACTGGTAAGCAGATCTGTTTATAATTCCATTAGCATTTTTTGCCGGTATACCTACTCTTAGTTGTTAAACAGTATGCAATTGTATATTATTTGTATTGTAGATACATATTTTCTCATTTCTGAGTTCAAACTTCGAAACCAACTCGAGTTTATCTTAAAACCCACGTATTTTTTTTTTTCTTTGCCCCGAATAGCTCATATCTATGACCTATGGAACTTACATCTGCCCCCTGATTCTGAGCTGTTGGAATATTTTCGGCCAGAACTGTCAGTTGAATTAAAGTTAAAAAACAAAATGTAAAAAAAATAGATGAATGTAGAAAAAAACCCTATTTTAATCAGTTTTTAATTTTCTATACGGTAAACTAATTTCTAACACTTAATAACTTAAGCTGTAAAAAAACGTCATTCTAAGATTCGAAAAAGTTTACGATCCGGGAGCAATCCGATGTGTCAGAATCAGGGTCCAGGACAGAAGACAAGTGAGTGGTCGTTAAGAGTTGTGAATTCGATTTTTATTTACGGGATAAACATATCTATGGCCTACAAATTATATGTAGGTACTTACTAATAATTTGCATAGGTAGGTATGTACCTACCTAATCTAAGTACATAGGCACAATCGGCCAAGTTCCTGACCAGTGTCCAAACATTTGCTGTGTATGATTGGACTGCTGAATCTACTTGTATAGACTTGTGCTGAGTACGGTTAAGAAATAGGTATTCGACCTTGTATTATTGTACTTTTAACATTTCGGGGTCCCCCTCCTGGCTACGCCCATGCGGCAAGCGTAGAGTTCTACACGGTTATAAACTTGCGTTCCCACAGAGTGACCTTGGTGGGAACTTGGTTCCCATCCGCGTAGTTTGTATGAAATTTGGTTTACAACAGCCGGCTACACGGTTGGTCTCTGTGGAAGTCGTTTTGTTTTTTTTTTTTTTTGTTTTTTTTTTTATTCAAAAAGGCAACGCCCGCACTAGGGAACGAGCCCTGTCTCGCGGGGAGCTTTACAAACATGAAACTAACGGACACAAAGTACACCCAGACTAGAAACAAATATCTATGAATCACACAAATATTTGTCTCGTGTGGGAATCGAACCCACGTCACCCAGCACGGCGATGTAGTGGCGAGGCGAGCACCTTAACCACTGCGCCACGGTGTCAGTCAAGTTTACAGCCATGTAGCACAGCTTTATGACCGTAAGACAGCCCCCAGCTATGTGAACAGACTGGATGCGGAAGGCGGAGGACCGAGTGTTAAGGCGCGTGATGGGAGAGGCCTATGTCCAACTGTCCACACAGCAGCACAGCTGTAGTCCACCGCAGTAGTCTGAATTGAATTGAAATTATGAGTATATGTATCAGTTAACATTGTAGTGCCTAGCTTATCGCAATGTAGGTACTTACTTACATTGTAGTTGCTACTTGTTAGGAATATTGACTTGGGCTTTTCTATATAAATTTACCCTACCCTATCTACTATGTGTTAATTAGATACTGATAACTGCATAATTCAGATTAGTTCTAGTCTCTATATCAATATAGGTGGCACTATAATTGCTGGTTTACGATTACGGAAACACTAGACGAGGAGGCTGTACTTATTTAGTACTTAGTAGACTGGCCTGTTGGTCTAGTGGTTAGTGACCCTGACCGCTAAGCCGGAGGTCGTGGGTTCGATCCCCACCCACGACAAATCTTTGTGTGATGAGCATAAAGGTTTGTTCTGTGTCGGGGTGTAATTTATCTATAATATGTAGGTATGTATTTACAAAAAAAAATGTATTATCAGTTGTTTAGTACCCATAACACAAGCAAATATAATTGCTTGCTTTGGGACTAGATGGTGCTGTGTGAATGTGGTAGAATATTATTATTATTATTATATACCTATAGTACCTGTGCAGTTAGTTTAAATAGGCAAAATCGAAATCTCGTTTATTCATCTAGGTTACAAGGTAACACTTATGAAAGTCACAAGAATGTAACAGGTTATCCGAAAAGTAGTGTCAGCAAATTTGCCTACAACCTACATTACATTAGTTAGGTTAACATAACCCAGTAATCTTTTTATTTATACTTATTCATTCAACATGTAAAATTGTGATGACTGTGATTGAACTGTGCTTGAGAAGGCACTAATTCGTGCTCATGCAGCTTACGCTAGTTCGGCTAAAATATTAATTGTAAGCACATTTTCTTTATAATAAAGATTTTAAATATTATTATTCTCTATTACACCTATGTACTACACGCTCTTGTCGATGGAGTAAACGGCAATCCTCTTTAGTTTCCGCCAATTCTTTCACTTCCTTGTATGTATTATCTCCGGTACTCTTTCCTTTCATGAAGTTTCAGCTCTACCCACATCTGTACTAATATTATAAAACTGTAGAGTTTGTTTGGTTGAACGCTTATCTCAGTAACTGCTAGCTGAAATTTTTTTTATTGTTGGATAGCCCATTTATCTAGGAAGGTTATAGGCCATATAACATCACGGCACGACCAATAGGAGCTGAGCAGTGGCCAAATAAAGAACGACGAGAGCGAAGCCCCACGCGACTTCTAGTAAGGGTATAAAAGGGTTTAATTTTTTATGCTCTCTAATATGTACTCAAATATAATCAAATATCTAGGCCTACTATCTATTTGTAAGAACAAGGTAAACAGTATGGTATACCGACCTTGTAAACAATATGCACAAAGCGCTACCGTTTGTTGTCTAATGCAATCTCGACTATACTATCAAAGTATTAAATCTCTGACGTATTTACTGATCATGTCATATTTGATGCAAGTTGACGCAACGTACGAGTAAGTACGTCTTTACTTTACTTTGAAAATATTGATATTATAATAGTATTTGTTCAACCTTATGTTTATATACATAATAAATAAACTATCACTTAATACTGCACTGTTTTCGACGTTTGACACAAAGATAGATAGGATGATGCTTCTCTAAATAATACTAAAACAAAGTCGTTCTCTGCGTCTCTCTGTATATCTGCTAGCTCCTCCTAATCTACTCCACAGATTTTGATGTGTTTCTCACAGTCAGTTAGAAAAAGATTCACTTTAGTTTTACCGACTCGTCTCCGTGCTTCGGTAGGCACGTAAAGCCGTAATGTACACGTAATGTGGTAGTCGTTAAGTCAAGTTGGTAGCCTTTTGGGCGACTTAATAAATGCCAACGCCAGGGGGTGCCTCAAACCCATTCCATAAGAAAGAAAGACCGACTCCACGCTGTCTGGCGATGCCACGGGTGAAAGCTAGTTTGATATAAAAGCGAAAGCACCAATTTTATGCAGTATTCACGAGCATATTCAGCTTTTGGCTTGGGGCCAGGCTAGTGAAGGAATGTTATTTTCCAAGGAGGGAAATTAAGAATTTCCTATGGCTTTTTTATTGATTCATTGTAAAGCTTAGTTACTTCCGACTACGTTGCCACTTACTTGGTCGCGTCTTGGTAAATCAACGTCATAATATACTAGCATAAGCGCGCATCTTTACCCACATATTACGTCGGTGGCCTATGTCCTTCTCCAGGTCCTAAACTATATCTGTATGAAATTTTATGAAGATCGGTTGAATGTTAAGCTTGTTTGCGCTACCCTATTTAGCAGAATTACTTTCACATATTAGTTACAAGAACCTCGTCTGAGTCGTAGAGTACATTTCCCCGATTTTCGTCTCGATCTCGTCGTCTCCGCCTGTCGAGTCTGTCTAAGCCTTATCTTATGCCAGTGCACGTGTACGCACTTCAAGTACATCAATGCTTAAAATATCACCACATTGTTTTGTCTATGGAAACTTACAGTAATGAATCAGAATTGAACATATTTAAGATCATTGCAGAACAATACCACATTTAAATGTTTATTGAACAATATTATCGGTTAATAGACAACATTAGTTAGAACCGGCAATTATTATTCACAACTCAATTGCGTTCTCAAGACGGCCTTTTTATACCACGTGGCCTTTTGTTGCATTTGTGGAGGGTCAACAGGAGTAATTGGACCTATGCATGCTGTTTAACAAACGCCTTGCTATTGTATGACGTTGTTTCATATGTACCGACTGCAAAAAAGTCAAATATGAGATGATACTTATGAACGCTATACAAAGTTAATTGTCAGCCAATTTTTCTAAGGCGCGGCTAGTTCGCTGATGCCTTTAGTTTTAACAGAGTAGTTGTGGTCACCCGTAGTCTCTGCTAACTGCCCGTGACGCACTACCAATGTGGATTTCACTTAAAATCTGTCAAAAAAGTCTCAGGTACTTTATTAGACAGTAAACTATTTCAGTGGAGGTAAATCAGGCCCTTAAAAAATTGACTTCTCATGTACTTATTACTATTATTACTTACATCGTTTTTGAAACGAATAAATCTATAAGTATACGGCTAACACTGTTTCTAAATCAGATATTTACCATGTTTGTTTCTAGTGATAAAAATATCTTAATGAGATATTATCTAATAGGTATGTTTATAGTAAATAGTCACGATTATGAAATATACCTAATTATCTAATAATATTTACAAATATGTATAGATATTTGTATTATTAAGCGATATTGTATCTAGATAAGTAAACTAGAGAGCAAAGTTTGATTATATTTTGTTTTACATAATACCGATAAATTTACTGTACCTACAGATCTACGCATATGAAAAAATCACTCTATAGAATAGAGATGTGCAGTACCTAGTTGAGAACTGAATAATCAGTTACATTACAGTCAGGTAGGATAACTTAATGCTACAACATTCAGAACCTCCATTCCGTTTTCTAAACGAAACAAGTTTATTTGCGGTCGTTGCCTTAATTGAAAACATAAAGGAAATCACGAAAATGAACAGCCGAAATAAATTAGAAAACAAATTGTAGGTACCACGTTAAAAATCCATTTCGCCTTTTCATTTCCGCGAGAAGTACCAAAAGGATGTAAATCAAATCTGTTAGTGCGTATTCTAAATACAAACACCCTCTGTAAGTGTGTGTAACATGAAGGTGGAATATTCCGCAAATAAACTGCTAACGTACAAATATAATATGTGTTTGTCGAAGCAATGTTTAACGCTTCTATTACTTAACGATATCTTCTGTACAATATTTACTATCTGCACGCATTGGTCTATTTTAATACAGATACGTAAGGTCAGGCAGAACATTTGAAGGAATATTTTTATTTACAACCTACTGTTATTAAAAAAAATTCAGAATAATAATTCTGGTGTTTGGGGTTTTCACAAAGAGCTGCGCGAGCCTGATCCACTGAACCGATTTTCAGGCTGAACAATTTTTGGGGCCCGAAAATGCCTGAAAGTTGGTCCATTTGGCTGAGGGATGCCAGCTGACAGTCCAAGAGGAAATCCAACCCCCCTGCGGCCTCCGTTTCAGGAGATATAGCGCTTTAAAGATTTTCAATATGGATAATTATCATTGATTGATAGGATGGATCAATCTAAAGGTACTAATATTATAAAGCTGTAGTTTGTTTGTTTGTTTGAACGCTAGGATCTCAGGAACTACTGGTTCGATTTGAAAAAAATATTTTAGTGTTGGATAGCCCATTTGTCGAGGAAGGTTATAGGGTATATAACATCGCGCTACGGGCAATAGTTGCTGAGCAGTGGCAAAATGAAAACGACGGGAAGAAACGAATAAAAGCGAAGCCCCGAAGCGACTTCTAGTTAATTAATATACGGATGGATGTTTGTCACTCAAAAACGGCAGAACGGCTGAAAGGATTTGTATGAAATTTAGCACACAGATAGATTATAGTCTGGATTAACACATAGGCCATGGCGTAATATAGAGATAACACACGGGTGAAACCACGGGTAGAAACTAATAATGTATATTTCCTTTCTTTGATATAGAAAGAAGCAATGCCCGCACTGAGTTGATAGGCTTTAAAACATAGGTACAGTTAACTCAAACGAAATACAACTATCTATATGTGGATCTCAAATGTATTTACAGTTTTGTACCTACTCACAACCCTGTGTTCAGCAGTCAGTCGTATACAGCGATCATTAGTCCAACGAGGCATAGAATTTCATCCCTTGTTATTATAATTCGATGTAAACATAGAATATCAAGTGTACTCAAGGGGTTTCAATATCCAAGTTTAGTAAATTTTGTCATTATATGAAATACGAAAGTTGTATCTTTGAGATAATATGTATAAACATATCTCAAAGAATAAACTTTCGTCTTATGGATCATCGATAATGGTGATTGCGTTCACTTGTTTTGTTATTATAATCTTCACGTTTCTTAAAACGTTGATCACTTTTATCTTCAAATATCAGACAGTATTTCTCTCAAATGACCTTAAATCAAAGTTTGTCTTTGTTTTATTTTGCGTGACGCATATGATAAACAACGCTATATATGCACTGTATAAGTATAACAAATGCAATGCCCAAAGTCTGGGTAAATAGCAGATTAAGATTCTTCATAAATATTATATAACTTTAAATTTGTAGTTCTGGGTAATTGGGAATGTATCAAATTAAGAAAATGGATCAGGCGAATGGATCATAAGTATTCAGAGATTGACTTCGATTATCACGGTACAATATATTTTTATTTATGTCGCTAATAATTTTGTTAATAGTGACCTCGTAGTTTTTGTTTTCCTTAGTTATATAAGGCGTCATGGCAAACTGTTATAAGTAATAAGCTACTTTGTATTTTGATTTAGGTAATCTAATTTTGGCTGTATGATATAGAGCAGCTTAGCTCTTTAGTTAACCTTTTGACCGCCACGTCAAATCGGTATCGCTGTGCCTTGAGCGCCAAAATTTTAAAATACAGTACATTTTTGACGTGCCATGCCGTCATTGACGTGGTGAGCACATTTTCATTTTACGTGTATAGACGTCTCTAGCGTTCAAAGGGTTAAACTGTTTGTCTACAGATGAATCTTTGGATGAGGGTAGGGATACTGTCTCCTTAGTCTATTAAATATTATTGTTCGTTTGTTTTGATGATAGCATTCATGTTCTTATTTGATATTTTTATTATTAAGAAATTACTGAATGTTTTATCTTCAGGTCGTCATAAATAACTTTTTGCTTACCTATAATAATATTATTATTTAAAATGAGGTATGTGAAGTAATTATTGATCTTTGTTTGAAATCTTTCGATTAGGTATGTCAATATTACTATATAACCCCACGTACTTAGTGACGGTAAAATTTTAAATAATTCACCATACCTACAAATGTACAAAATACATAATATATTTTTATGAGGTAGGTACTTAGATAGTACAAATTACAATAACCTACGATAGTTTTACGTTTAAAACATTCCCACAAAGCTTACCACACACCTAAAAATAAGCAGCTTTAGAAGCTTAGGTCTACGCCAGGAGATTCACTTCACAATACCTCTTCGAGGTCCCCACTATTATTATAACAGCTCTTACCCAAGAAGCTAGAATTGTAGAATTAATATGAGTATAAACCACTAAAACATTAATTTATGATTATTCATTTATTGAATCTGGGCAAACTAATTCATTCGTCGATCTGCAATTTATTGACGAACACTGACACATGATTTACCAGGATATATATCAAAAGCAAATCACTTTGTGAATGGTGAAAGAAAACGCAGACAATGAAGCTGATTTTATGAGTAAAGAAAATATCCGGTAATCCGGTACAATCTTCGCCTTAAATGCTCATGCACTCGTGCTATGAATGACAGAATGACGCTGGCCGCGTGGTCGGTGACTTTTGTCATCATGTATACGCTTATCTCGACGCTATTACACTGATAATACGAGTGGTTTTGTTTTCATTGGCTGTGCGGAGGGCGTGCGCGCCCCCGCCTGTCCATATAAAATCGACTACACCAAAATTGTTGTAACATTTTTACTCGTGCGCCGATCGTGACGCTTTACGTTTACAAGCGTGAATATAATTAGGACACACCCTAGCAATAATTTATTTAGTTTTACAGGTAAGTTTAACGTTTACTTTTTTTGTTTATTTAATATCGCGGACCGTCTGTTGGTAATTCGGTAAGTTGTTTTGACGATGAACATTGAACATTGATAGTATCAAGCGAATAGATATCCCGTTGCCCGTGCCCACCTCTCTTTGAATTTAGCAAAGGTAATTATATATTTTATTTGATGTGATCGTAATAAATGAAATGAGCATTATCCATACTAATATAGAATTTACCTCAGGGTTAAATATCAGGGCTGAGTGCCTATCTCTTGGAGTATCGGTTAAGTCGTAACGAAGTAACGAGTGCAGTTAGAGCTAGCTAAGATAAAAGGATTGTCGTGATTGTTGTTTGCGATCCATTAGCTCTTTGTGATCTTTTAACCACGATTTATTTTTGGAGGGTTGCCAGTTAATATTGGTTAACTTCAAAGTAGGTATTAGAAGTTATACTAATACCAAAATATTTTTTTAAAGTTTAGAAATGACGTGCCCAACTATTTCATATGCACTAAAAATTGAATAAATAATGTATCTAATGTTATTATCAAATATTTGATTGTTATCTTTTTTCCAGACACAAAATAAATAAATAAAATGGCTTACCTACAGTCGATGCCAAAATCTGAAACTATCAAACTTCGTGAAAAACATGTCGGGTAAGTTTTTTGTTTTTTTTTTTGCATTTTGCTGTAAGTATACAAAGTTTTGAGCAGGTACCTTTGCCAAACTACATGACATAGCAGTTTCTTGGCAGACATACGTAGGTCACATAAAATATAATCTAATCTGTTACTATATGTCTTTGGAACTTTTTATTGGATAAGTTGAAAAATATTTACATACTTAATATCTACAAGAAAATAATATTTACAACTACTTAAAATTAACTACCAAACAAAACAAAAATAATATAACTTAATTTTTTTTTATCCTACCTGAGACTAATGATTAATTAAATAATTATTTATTTACCTATACCTCAGTAAATTATAACGCCAGTTCCAGTGAAAACAAAAAAAGTGGCCTCAGATTTTTTATGAATTTTCTTTTTATATTAATTAATTCTTATTTTGTAGAGCTGCGTGCCAACTATTCTTCCGTTCATCGCCTTTGAAGATTGTTCGAGGCATTGCCCAGTTCATGTATGATGAGATGGGCGAGAGATATCTGGATTGTATCAACAATGTTGCGCACGGTTAGTTCGATGTTTTTTATAAGTAGGTTAGTTTATAATTAGGTTTAGAATGTAATTGTATTGAAATTAAACTTATACACGACGAAATAAAACGGTTCCGCAGTGTTATGATCTTCCCGTTCCCATGAGATCTTGAAGCTTAGAAATGTTCTAAGACTTCGAAAGTGAAAAGTTGAAAATAGTTTATAAAAGAACTCGAATGTATAATTGCAATTTGCATTTTTTTGTTAAAATATTAAGTTAATTTATTGACTTTTCGGAAATTATAGTAAGGTAGAAAATTTCTATTTAAATAAAATGAAAGCAACATTTGGCATATCCATCTCAGATTCATAAAAATAAATATATATAGCCATTAAATTGTATTCGTATTCGACCCATTATGTGGTTACGTGGTATGGCTGGACACGGGTCTCTTTTCAAAGTGAGAAGGGTTTCTTCCATTTAGGGCATCCCGTCCCTCAACGGATTCGTAAGTACTATGTAGTAAAATTGTGTGTTATGTGCTTAGGCACACAGCCTCACATAGGCTACCTATCTATGGAATCTTTAAGAACTGATTGTCATTATTCGAAAAGTTACATCAAAATTACAGAAAACCAAACTGCATATTTGCGTTGTCATTCAGTTGCATTATCGATTGGTATAAAATTGTTTATCTTGTTGAACGACATACATCCGTTGTAAAGCCGTCGTAAGCTGCTAGCTGTTATGTGTCTGCTTAGGGTCATTTAGACACCTAATATTTTTTTAGGCATTCCGTCAGTAAGGATGATTCATCACCGATTTACCGATTTGCCAGACTAACATAAATATATTTATTTACAGTTGGCCATTGTCATCCACACGTGGTCGAAGCCGGTCGTAATCAAATGTCGTTAATATCGACAAATAACCGTTATCTCCACGATGAGCTCGTAATTTTAGCTGAAAGGCTAGTGAAGACCTTACCCGAACCACTTTCTGTGTGTTTCTTTGTCAACTCCGGTTCGGAAGCGAACGATCTCGCTCTGAGGCTAGCCAGAATTCACACCAAGAAAAAGGATGTTATCACTTTGGACCAGTAAGTATTTTTTACCTATTCAAACCTTTGCATTTTGGGCCATTATTAGGGTCTCTCAAATTGGGTAGTTGGTAAGCTTCTATTGTTGGCTTTTACTTTTTAAGGGTCCTGACTACACATTTATTATTCAGAGGTTCAGGACAAGGGACACTTTACACTGCTTTGTTTTTTTAATAAAATGTATCGTAATGTTAATCCGTTGTTATCAACACACGCCGTGCCGTACTCATATTCGATATAAAAAGTGTGCGCAGGCTGTTTAAATTTTGATAGGCACAGCCAAAATTAAATTGCATCTGGATTGTCTATTTGCTAGCTAGCGGCAATTTTGCAGACTGCAGCAGAATTTTTACTGTTACCAATGTAGGTTTGCCCACAAAAGTAAAAATTGTACGACCAACATTCAGAGTAAAGTGGCCCTTAAAATATCCTGACTCTGTGAGTATCTCTACCTAATCTGATTCGTAAAAATGACTGAAAGGTATTGCCTACTTTCTCGCCTATCAATTGATAAAAATTTGTTCCATTTGGCCAACAAACGCTTGAGTCAGACGTCCCCGTACTTTCGTCGTTACTTCGCTCGTCGAAGTGTTACTAGGGTGCTTAGCGCCTGTTTGTTCCAGCGCGTATCATGGCCATCTTACGTCTATGATTGATGTGTCTCCCTACAAATTTAACCTACCCGGAGGGCCAGAGAAGCCAGAGTGGGTTCATGTGGTAAGTTAGAACATATTGACTGGGTTGCACACGTACGTTTTACCATTAGTTTATGGACACACATTATCTTTTCTTATCGGTAGGCATTTGAAGGCTCCTAATAACACTGAGTCGAGGCGATAAAAATAATCTCGGCTATCGTATGGCGTAATATTAGTACATGATTAGCTTAACACCATAAAACAAAATCGATCGCCTTAACTGTTTTTTTTTATGAAACACTTTTATAAACTAAGTATAAGTTCTCAGATCAGCAGCCTAAAAAATCGAAGGATTATATTATTTATTGATAGTTCTTAACTTTATTCTGCCAGTATTAATTTGCTATCAACCAATTTAAAAACACTCGATACAAAAAGAAATTATTAGCTGATAGAATTATTTCTAATACTTTATTTCGTTAATCAGGCACCAGTTCCGGATGTGTACAGAGGAAAATACACATATCCCAACGACTCTCAAAGTGAAGAAGAGTTAGGGAAACTGTACGCCGATGAAGTTGGCAAGATCTGTAATGAAAGTAAAAGCAAAAGTGGCGGTGTATGCGCTTTTATTGCTGAAAGTCTGCAAAGCTGCGGTGGTCAGATCATCCCTCCTGACGGATACCTCAAACAAGTTTACCAGTAAGTATACTCATACCAAATAAACATTACTTTTCTCTGTATTGTTAAACTCATCGACATGAAAAAGGCTTAATGTAACGCCTAGTCTTTATAAGAATTTAACTTCCTCATAAAATATGGTTCAGATCGAATTGAACAGCAAACATTTTGTAGAGTGTATTTTGTTTTGGCCGTTTTTAATTAGGTAGGTAATCTGTACTTAGTAGGTATTGCATTTCAGTTACGTAAATGATAAACATTTTTTAACTTGAGGTATTGGGGCTCAAATGATACATTGCCTCGAAGGAACTCTTGTATTGGTTGAGTGTTGAACGTAGAGATGAGTGTTACTTGTCTTTATTTTTTCCTTTACTGTGAAGATCTCGTGTATTAACACGAGATTTACATAACGTAATCGATATTCACAACAATAATGATACGCTGCATATTTGCAACCATCGTATTTATCAGTGCACGAGTGCAGTCAATTACATAAGAATATTGATTTTAATGAGACGGATGTTTTCAATACAAAGTAACGTTGTTACCTAGTACCTACTCATTGTTGTTTCATTACAATTAATTTTATAAAGATGTGATGCAGAACAATGGTGTCACACGGGTTTTGTAATCTGTAGTTACAATTTATTTCATTATTGATTTACCTCAGTAGAAAACGTTTCTATGAATCGATATCTAAAATATATTAATCGATAACCTTTAGCTGTGATTTTCATTTTCGTGACAAGTAGGTAGGTACTTTTCGGTTTCTCTACTGTGAGTAACTCAACAAAATCCTTGACGAACTATCAATTAAAGTTAAATCAATTTTTAATTTAGGTAGTTGATGTTAGCGTGTCAAATTTTTGGGCTCTTGATAAATAACTAATTAATTTAAATAATTGAGCTACTTAACTAAAGGTTAATTACTTAAATTTATCAGTTAAAACTAAAATGTAATTTAAATGAGTTCCTATCTATTTACTAGTTAGTTAATTGGCCTTGTATTCTATTTATGAAGAGCGCTCTAGTCTATAGATAATTAATTAAATTAGATTCTACACACAAAATGCTCTTTGAATTCTTTAATATGCACGGAAAGTAGGTACCATTTACTTGCTAATAGATAACACTAGACTTATTTGCTACAGGATGTTATTTCTGAGTACCTACCTAATACTTAAGTAGTACCAGTAAAAATAAAGACGCAACTGCTTTAATTGTCAACGCTGCGGAAAAATATAAAAGGTGAAATTTTATAAATTAGAGTAGGTACCTACTCCTACCTTTCACTCCAGGTGGGAGGAAGCTATTGAAGCCTCCGTAGCTCAGTGCTTAGTGACCATGAGTGCTGAGACAGAGGTAGTGGTTTCGATACCCATCCAGTACAAATCTTTGTGTGATGAGCACAGTTATTATTTGTTCTTTTTCGGGGTTTACTTAACGTATCTATAAACTATGTACCAATGTGTTTAAAAAACAAGTTAATTAAGTATTATATCAGTTGTTATATCATTAGCTTAGTTTGGGACTAGGTAGATGTCCAAACATTATAAATTATATTTTACTAGCTTCCGCCCGCTGCTTCGCTCGCGTGGTATTTATTTTATACCTATAAACCTTCCTCTTGAATCAGTCTATCTATAAAACAAACCGCATCAAAATCCGTTGCGTAGTTTTAAAGATTGAAGCATACATAGGGATAGTATCAATAAAATAGGGACAGAGAAAGCGACTTTGTTTTATACTAAATAGTGATATTTTATATTAAGTATAAAGTACTCTAAATATTGGAGATAGATAATTTTTCTCGAAGAGCCAAAAGGTAATATTGGCAATTTTTCCTATTTATCTACTTTTTTTCAGATATGTCCGCGATGCCGACGGCTTATGTATAGCCGACGAGGTTCAAGTTGGGTTTGGTCGTGCGGGCACTCATATGTGGGCATTTGAGACACAAGACGTTGTTCCTGACATCGTGACTATGGGCAAACCGATGGGCAATGGACATCCTGTCGCAGCCGTTGTCACCACAGCAGAGATTGCGAAGAGTTTCACTGATACCGGCGTGGAATATTTTAATACGGTAAATATTAGATAACTTAAGTCAAAACATTATTGCCGTCTTAATTAGTTAATTAAGATAATGATATTATCACTTTGCGTAGGCACTTCTTAATATAAATAGGGGTGTCATTTTATTAAATAAATAGAATGGGATTTTTTTCTGCGTATACCTAATTAAATAGGTATACCTAATTGGTGAATCTTTACTGGGCAACTACCTACCTTTTATTGGGCAAGCGTATTTTAGAAGCAATAATTTAATTTTATTTATTTTAATTACTTTTTTAAGTATATAGTATTTAAGTATATAGTAATGGTGGTGACCCTAGCATAAGCGCGAATATTATAACCCCTCAACACGCTGCCAAGTGCGGTTTGGCTTGATTTCACGTTGGTACCTTCAACTTTATTAAATAAATTGCCAGCATTATTTCACACCACTTAGTCGTGGCAAGTGAAAAAATAACCATAATAGTGGATATGCCCACTATGGTGTATTATTATAAAGCTTTTAAACTTTTTAAACTGACGCAAGAATCTCCGGAACTAACCCCGGTAGGTAGCCTGGAGGATCTAGAAAAACGTTGCATGAAGAAATCAGGGAATTTTTAGCGGAAGGACAGTCCAGGAGTAACCTAAACTGCCAAGCATGTTTGAGAAAATGAGTGAAGGTTCAGAATAGATGAATTTCGGAATCGAATCAAATGGAAGGAAGGCGGACCACGAGTGTCTACCGCGGGTGTAGCTTCCCTAAATAAAGTTATTTATCTCCTGACACAAGTCACGGAACGTAGGAAATTTTTCAAAGTCTAGAAACAACACACCGTTGCGTTCGTGTTATTGACACTGATATTATCAAGACAGATGTTCTATAAATAGCATGTTCTTGATAATTGGATGTAAACTTCTATTTTTATTGTACACTTGCTAATTATGTTGGCTTTAGACTGAAACAAATAACGTATCTACCTACCTACTTACATAGCAAACAATAGTATCTGTATCTATAGTTTCGTATCTAGCTATAGGTAGGTATATAGATAAGTACATTGTATGCTATCTGCCAATAGTTATATTTAAATAACACTAGATGCGGATGAATAGTTATTAACCATAACACATAAACAGACGTACGTATCTTAAGACAATAACGTGTGCAATATGTGTGACATTTATTATACGGTAAGCTCTTTATTATATCTACAAGTTACTGCGAGATATAATACTTCATGCAGCGATTTAGATCTCTATTTTAAAAATCTTAAAGTTCAAACTGAACTGAACACATGTAGCGAGTTATATTTCTAAGAATATAAGCTCAAAGAATAATTGGTACGTAAAGTAATGAAACCAAATTACAAACAAAGACTCAATGACAAGTAAAGTACAAATTTGTTTGTCATTGACAAAAATATTATACTAATTCGAAAACGCCTACAGAAAATGTAATAGCAATATAATTAATCTTAAAACGAGTTTGACTTGATTTCTCTAAGTACCTAACGTAATTAAGTAACTATTAAATATAAATAAAGTTAGTCTAATTATAATTATTAATTAGGAGTAAACAAAGCCCTATAATAAAGTTTTATGCTAGTAATACGTTTTCTTAAGACTACAAGCACAGTGCTTTTAATTTTCCAAGACATCTTCTTAAAAATATAATTCAAATTTAATAAAATACAATTGTATCTTTTTCAGTATGGCGGTAACCCTGTTTCCTGTGCGATCGCAAACGCGGTTTTAGATGTAATCGAAGAAGAGCGTTTGATGGAGCGTGCCAACCGTGTTGGGAACCACTTACTGAATCGATGTGAACAGCTGAAGCACAAGCACAGCCTAGTAGGCGACGTTCGCGGTAGAGGACTGTTTGTCGGAGTAGAACTCGTGACTGATAGGGAGACCAGGACTCCTGCTACTGCGGAGGCGAAGCACATTGTTAATAGGTAAGGTATACATAATCTCTTAAACCTTTTGGTGTACTGGGTGTACTACTGGACCCAGGGGTCTTGCAAGTGCATGCGCAATAAGTATTATCTATTATAAGTGAATACATCGATGAGGGTAGATAATGACTGTCCTCAATGTGAGAGGGAAATTCGTTTCTTAAATCTTTGAACCCTTTGAACGCCAGAGACGTCTATACACGTAAAATGAAAATGTGCTCACCACGCCAATGACGGCATGGCACGTCAAAAATGTACAGTATTTTAAAAGCTTGGCGCACAGGGCACGGCGATACCGATTTGACGTGGCGCTCAAAAGGTTAAACCATTTATTCCCATTGGTAAACGAATTTCCCTCTGCTACCAGAAAGGTAGCTGCTCAAGCAAGATTACTGAGTAGTTGTCAGAACCCTACCTCTCTTTTTGATACTATGCTAATAAGATTTTAATAAAATGCCTAGTATTCCAATTGGAGAAATATTTTTACAAACCGGAATTGAAGTACGCTCTTGGAAGAATAGCATTTTTTAAGTGCGGCAATACGCACTATAGGTTTCTGGTTTTACTAGAAGTCGCACGGGGTTTGCCCGTAGTTCTTTATTTGGCACTGCTCAGCTCCTAATGGCCGCAGTGTGATGTTATATAGCCTATAACCCTCCTCGATGAATGATCATTCAACTCTAAAAGAATTTTTCAAATCGAACCAGTTCCTGAGATCCTATCTTTCAACCAAACAAACTCTTTCAGCTTTATAATATTAAGTATAGATAAATGGATTAGTTGATACCTAACTTGTTCTGTAACTCCATTACAGAATGAGGGAAGAAAAGATCCTGATAAGTCGTGATGGCCCCGACAGTAACGTGCTGAAGTTCAAACCACCAATGGTGTTCTCAACACAGGACGCCGACCGCCTGGTGGATACATTGGACAGAGTTCTCGCAGAACTGAGTGGAAATAGAAGAATGGTCGCTAACCTTAAGCTTGAGGTAAACATTCAAAGATATTATTTATCGCCTATAAAATACCTATGTATAATTTTTCGAAAAAGTAAGTGTGTTTCAAATTTTAAAACATACACCACCTTATTACAAAATACGGACTAAGCATTAAACCGAGTTTAAATTGACAACTTTGATACTAAAACAATGGCTTATGTCAATTTAAACCTGGTTTAATACTTAGTCCATATTTTGTAATAAGGGGTAAAAGTTTTGCATTAAGACCATGATAAATATGGGTAGGTTGGTAGTGGTACCCACTTCAAATTTGCAGTTATCATCATTAATCAGTTATATTAGGTACATATTGTGCAATTAAAAACATGGATGAAACATAATTCATATCATTATTTATGCTATTTCCTCACCAAGTGAGACACCTGTTAGATGTTTTCTAAACATTTACTGAAGTATTATTACAAGTTTTCACAAAACATGATTGATGTCCAATTGAAAGATATTTCCCTAGGACAATTAATTCTTCTATTTCTATATTCTATTTTTCTTCACAGGTCATTGTCACCCCAATCGAAGAGGCGAAAACAGACATTTTAAAAACCAAAATTAAGCAGAGTATAAAAAGTTCATGATTGCCACAAATAAGTATTATAATATTAAGGTTGTAAATATATTTAGAATGATCTAATTAAGTTATTGTAAGGTAATTAAGTCTATTTTCCAAAAATTAAAATATTTAAGGTAAAAAAAAAACAATGCAATGATTAAAGAATTTAAATAAATTAAGAACTGTGTGCACAATTTCCATATTTTATTTTGTACTCACAAGAAGAAAAAAAAAAGTATTGTCATTTCTTATGAACATGCTATTCCCAGTATGCCCCAACAACCGAGTTTTAAATGTGTGAAGTGTATGTGTACAAGAGTATGTGCGCAAGTGTATGTGCAAAGTTGCTATTTACTACTGGAGAAAAATCGTGAGTTTTAAACTTGACAAACTTAAATTACAAATGTATAAAAATTATTCAATGTAAAGAAAAAAGTTTTAATTACAGGAATTTGGTGGTTTTATTAATATAACCCATGTTCTTGTACAGTGTGTGATAGTTCTCCAAGGTCACTAGTTCTTTGGGTTTATAACAATGATCCTTGAGGTTCTTCACCATTTGGTACAATTGAGAGCCACGGGCAAACTCACAGTTCTTGCAACTGGCTGTGTGGGTGTTACCACAGTTGGCACATTTTGGTTCTTTGTCGGCCGGTTTTGTACATTTCTTTGTCATATGATCTCCAGCACATTTGACACATTTTATCTGACCATGGCAGTAACGTTGCGAGTGACCCCATTTCTGACAACGATAACACTGTCTCAGCTTTTCAATTGGAGGCTCTAAAGTCACTTTATGACCCAAAAGTTGTGAAACCTTTAATATAGCTTTACCATCATCATCATAAGGCACCACTGCAAGGACTAGTATAGTATTGTCCTTTCTTTCTTGCCCTGTCAGCATCTTGTGTACCCGGATAACAGGAATTGAAACTGATTTCAATTCTGCTTTAATGATATTCATATCAGTATCATTTGGCAGTCCTCTGATAACAACTTTCATCTTTCTTTTAGATGGATTGCCAAATGTGTGGTAAGGCAATTGTTTTTTATCCAAATATTGGAGCAAATATTTGTGGTCATTAAATGTTTGACAAACCACTCTAGTGTAAGATTTACCAAGGTGTGGTTGGTAAAACTTTATTCCCATTTGAAGAACTTTTTTAACATGTTGTTCAAAATCTACCGGTTTGTGGATGAACACTGGTGGCACTTTTAACTTGAGCTTTGGCCATTTAGCAAGTAACTCAGGGTTGATTATATCATCTAGAACTGTGTTACCTGATGGTGCGTAACTTGGTTTTGGTGTAATCTGGCATTGTTTAGGTAACCCAATCGTTATTTCTTCAACATTCCTCTTCTGTTTTTTAGTCATCTCTGCACCGCCACTGCCTGAAAATAGTTATATACCCACATTAAAAAAATAAATCAATGCTTTATAAAAAAAGAATTATACATCTTTTCGTGGAATTTAATGAAAGACCTAGCTTATTTTAATGTTTAACAAAATAACAAAAAGAATTTACGTATGTCTTGTTACTTTTTTCACTAGAATCTTATTAGAGCAGGTATAACAATAAATTAAACTGTTACCTGTTGTGTTAATGTTTAATTTACTAACTGTACTGTTTAATACTTTTCGGAATGTTCAGATTTTTGTTATTTATTTTCAAATAATAGTTAAATTTTAATGTAAAAAAAACAGCGCGCAAACTTTGATAACTTTAAATTCACCGTCAAGTCTTTCAAACTTCAAAAAAATGTCAACATCATAAACTAAATTTAATTCATATCGCCATACCATAAACAAATATTGTAATTTTTTACAGTACAGTAGTAGTAAATTACAGTTAATTGTGGTCAGTGAAACTTATTGAAAGAAAAAAAAAATCTGTTCATTTTATTAGTTATATTCGGCTACATGGTCAAGCTCTGAATTTTTATTTATATATTTTTAAAGCAATATGTTATTAGTTCTATTGATATTGCTATATTTACAAAAGCAATATGATGGATTATAAGTATTATAACATACCTACAGATAATGCTTCTGTGACGCAGTTACTGTGCTAGCGATCTTGGATTCAAACTTCGACAAGTCGAATGGTACTGGCTAATCTAAAGTACAAATTTGGAATGGGGAGCCACACACATTCAAATTTAAGGGTGCAGCTGGTGCTGTGAGCAATTGTCCCTTATTTATTTTTCTAGACAAAAGCGTGTTTGGTGTTTTTGTTTTAAGTGAAACATTTTTTTTCTCTTCTATTGAACAGTTGACCTTCTTACCTTTCCTACTAATATCTTTCATCATTAAAGAGAGCGAGAGAAAGACAGAGATCATTACCAGAAATTACACATAATTATGGATTTCGTTATCGAGACCACGTAAATTATCGCAATGTAAAGGGCCACACACAGCGAAGATATAATAAATTTAATAGTTCAAAATCATAATCATAGGATAAAATAATAAATATTTTATCCTATGATACATTAACTTTTTGACGGGCCTGTTGGTCTAGTGGTTAGTGACCCTGACTGCTAAGCCGGTGGTCGTGGGTTCGATCCCCACCCAGGACAAATATTTGTGTGATGAGCATAAAGATTTGTTCTGTGTCTGGGTGTAATTTATCTATAATATGTATGTATTTACAAAAAAAAAATGTATTTAAGTAGTATATCAGTTGTTTAGTACCCATAACACAAGCAAATATGATTGCTTACTTTGGGACTAGATGGCGCTGTGTGAATGTGGTAGAATATTATTATTATTATTATTATTATTATTAACGCTCACTATACATTATGTATTTCATATTCGAAGTCAGAATATCATTCGATGAGCTATCTATTTTTAATCTAATAGTAAACGGCCGACGACGGCCGTTCATATAAGATCACCAATGATGTAGATAGATTCAGTGGTGAAATGTACGTGTGACTCCTCCACTAGTCAAGAGAAAATTATTCTAGCGTAAGTATATAATATCGTAACTTAGCCGTGTGTGATACCTTAAGATACTGTAGATAATATTTTTTAACCAGGTATCATAAGATAAAATATCATAGTACCTATCTTCACCATGTGTGACGCCCTTAAAACCTTGTGACATCGATGGTGCAGAGAAAAGTAACAATAGGTTTGTAGGTAGATAATGTACAAAGAATATTGGTGTATGTAAGCAATACGGTAGGTAGGTGTGCGTTTACAAACGAAAATACTTATGTAAAATTTTCTCTGTGAAACGCTTATTTCCGAGAGTAAGTAGGTAAAGTGTTTGCCCATGTCAAATCTAAAATTTCTTTGTAGATGATTCAAACGAATATTTATTTTACAAGCGAACAAAAACATAAATAACAAAATCTTCCGCTCCAAATATTGCCAATGCTGTGTAGTCTGGCCGACAAAGAAATCAGTCGTCTCCAACTGTCTATATCATTGAGCCATCTATTGAACAAACCGACTTTACTGAAGCTATAAAAAATAAACAATAACTTTCGACACAGTACAGTCCTCGGCATAAGTTTTTCGCTTACGGTACAGAATAACGCTCATTTTGATTTTTATGGTTAATAATTTATTTAAGTAGTTTCATATTTTATGTAAGCGCGTAAAGAGTAGGTAACATTCTTCTATTTAGGTACCCACATAAAAAATCTCAGTAGGTAGTAGGTACATAAAAGACTTGATTGCATAGCGAAGGACCTTGTATATAATATATATCGACCATCCGTTGTAGGTAATTGTTCATTTTTAAAGCGGAGTAATTAACTCCGCTTTAAAAATGAACAATTTTGCTTAGTCTTTAACTCAGTGGGAGTAGGAGTAGGTACTTATTTAAAGGATTCATTTAGAATATTCATATTAAAAGCAATTTCTAAGCAATTCTTTCAACGCCTTTATAAATAAACAGCCAGATGCAATGAAATTATTTATCGCAAGCTTCTTTAACTATCTATTAGTTCCAAGTGAAATCTTTTTACACCTATTTTATTTCAAAGAATAAAAATAACCAGGATTATCAGTCGATATTATACAAAGAACCCATAACCGTATCTATTATTTATGTTGGTCCAATATTTTTTATGTAACATCCAAGAGTAAGACGCAGCCGGCCTCAGCACGTGCGCAAACTTGCCACCGACCGTTACATCAATCTTGTCTACCTTTGTATGTTTTGTACAAGCTTTTCTTGTACGGTTCCTTTAAAATTCCATTCTTATAGTCCCCTTGCTTTTGAATAAAAAATGTTTGCATTCCCTGTGGCGGTTACGATGTTACGAGATTGGAAGTTCGGGTACCTTCTGTAGACAATGAAGGCATTCAACGTCTGGACAATGCGAGGAGGAACCCGTGCTGCAGCGATTAGCCGGATTTATTTAACGGTTCTGATCTCAAGGATGACCTCGCAGATATCGAGGCGTAAGGACTCTCCGTATATTTTAACGGGCGTAGGGTTGGGGTGATTATGGCGCGAACTTTTTGTGTTTGTGTGACGGTTTTTAGCCTTTACTGGCTATGGAAGGATACGGAGCGGAGCTTCAAACTTTTTATATATCCTTAAAAAAGATCAAGTCATTTAGTAAACCGGAACTGTTTTATAGTAGCATGATTAAATATTATGTACACTAGCTGATGCCCGGGGCTTTGCTTTTCCACGAGAGCGAATGGTAATGGTAGATAGGTACTTAAATTTTTTTAATCATTATAACATCATGCTACGAAAAACGCTGAGATTATCGTGTTCAACTAACCAAAGAAACATATTCTTCAGCTTTACAATATTATAGTACCTACCTAGGTATAGATAAATTTTAGTAACAATACTATCAGCCATATTCTCGTCGTTAAGGAAATTACTTACTGCCAGTTTTTTGCAGAATATTGTATTTTTATTTAAGCAGTCATCGATTCCAACAGTAGATCAATTTATCCTAATGGGTATCGTTTGGTGTAACTTATACAAATAAAGAATATTCAAACACTTCTATTACGGTGGAGCCCAAAGGAACGTCTAATGTTTTTTCAGTTGGTCGATTTTGTATTGTCCATTTTTATGTTGTATGTCGTCTTTTTATCAAATTAGAGATCAATGAATTCGAAGGAACCAGGGCGTGTAATATGTGTATGTGAGATCAAAATAAAATAATTTAGTAAAGAGTAAGATAATCTTTTACTTCACGATGAGTTGTTATTCAACTTAAATTAAGTAGGTATATTATGTACCTATTATAAGTACCTACCTAGGTATTAGTTACAAATATAAATTTATTAAGCGTTATAAGTAAATTTACTAAACGTTTACAGACACGTATTCTGCTATAAATCTAGTTTGATCACAAACGTGTGAATATGGCAAATATTCGTTTAATATAAAGTGATAGGGGAACAATTATGTTAGAAAACGATTAACGTAAGTGGTTTGGCACACGCCTCACCCGCATGTGATGTGCCATGGCACATGTCGTGTTTTGACGTCAGAACGCCTATCTCGCGAGTTCCGACTACCCACACTTCCTAAAATCATACTGCTATGTACTTCATAGGTTTCAGGCGACGTGCTGAAACATGACGCCTGACGACGGGAAATGTTAACTTGCTATTTTACGAAGCACTAGGTAATATTAGAAATCTGTTAGTAACGATAACTTTAAATTTCAAACAACTTGATTATCTAACACAGAGCATTTTGGTAAACAAAGACCCTTTCTAATTGAAATATAATTTGCCTCACACTACCTTTAAGTTGAACTGAGAAACTTGCTTGTATTTGGATCTTTGAATTTGACACACTCGAGTAGCTTTCAGTTTGCGACTAATTATAATCATGGTTGATTGTTCTTGTTGTTTCAATTTTCTATCGGACGGTAACTTTGTTAGATCTCCATTTTCTTGTTTCAATTTATAACTTTATTTCTGAAATTATATTGTAATAAATTGATGTTTATTTGAGACTTGTTTATGATGTTGATCTTGTGTTGATGTATGAGTTATATATCAATAATAATGAAAAGCGTTTAATTAATTAAGGTGAATATGGAAACATTCATTTAATAACAGTTGGCGGATATAAAGCTGTATAACTATTGCAAATTAGAGCATATACTTACTGCCAATAATAGCTTGTACCTTTGCGAATCTTGGAATTATTAAACGAATAAAAACAAAAGTAAAACGGCCTCTCCTAGTTAGTCGTCTAAAATCAATAAATATCTACATGACGTCTGTTTCACTAACCATGCTATTCGTAACATAATAAAATTCTCAAATCAATATGGTGTGAATAAAAAACCGTGTGAATCAGCAGCGGTACTATGATGTCAGTGACAAAGCTGTGGGTATGTATGCGGGTGGCACGCGTCGATACTACTTCGCATTGACATTTCATTAGACTTTTTTTGCTTTGAATGATGTTGTTTGATAATACTTAAAATGCGATTTAACCATAACTAAATCAATCATCATCATTATATCAGCCGTAGGACGTCCACTGCTTAATATAGACCTCCTAAAGAGATTTCAAATAGAAAATGGAGTCCTACAGTACAACAGCCTACAGTAGCAGAAAAACATAGGTAATGAAATGTCAATTTTTGTTTTCAGTAAGATTTTCTGCTAGTTATGAATACTAAATTAAAACCTAAAACTAATTTTAAGTATTAATTTAGTCCGGTTGATATGTAAAGACGCAAAACCTCATTGTCTAAGCAAACTCTCTAAAGATTTGAGGACTCAAACTTAAAATTGTGTTGCAAAATTATGAACGTTGAGATAAAAGTTAGATAAAAAATCTCTTAAAAAAGCAGCGAGGTATATTTCGTCCCATTAGAAGAATAATGTCTTATCTTCAGATAAAACAAAAATGAAATTATTATAAATTTGGCATTAAAACCCTAAACTATCAATTGATCAAATTTGTATTTTGTAAAATACTGACTAAAGAATAAAATAAAAATTTGATCAATCGATAGTTTACGGTTTTAATGCCGAATTTTTTAATAATTTCATTTTTGTTTTATGTGAAGATAAAACATTATTCTTCTAATGGGACGATTTGCAATAAATGTTCCTTTCGAAAACTTGTTCTTGATAAAACTAGTCATAATAATGATTAATTGATATTTCTCAAACTTAAGGCGTTTTTGTTGTATCGGTCTGAGCAAATTCAACCAAGTAGCAAAATTATTATAGTTCATTTTACTTTAACAGTAATCGATTATGAACATTGACTTCAGTTTGTGAGTTATGATACCATCAGTATCTAAATCAAGTAGCAGAGAATTCGTCACACTTAAGGCGAGGGTTGGTATGACGCGGGTATCAGAAGGATTGTCAATCACTCTGCAGAAATTGCCCGGAAAGTAGTTGCAGCGAAGGACCGGATGACAGACACCTCGACCGTTCCCGACTGACATATTGCTCTAAACGTCCGCTGCTATCCCCTACATTTATATTCCAGCCCCGATCGTCCAATCCCAGATAATGCTTTTACAATAACGATCTTGAGATGACGACGAATTCGATTTAATACCGAGCACCATCCAAACTTCTATTTATTATGATAATTCAAACTAGAATTTCTTGTTTTGTTAGCATTTAAAATAGAAGTAGCATAGAAAAAATGGGACATGGCTTTTGAATACAAAAGGTCTTCATTGTCGGTTGAACTTACTGATCTTTATTTTGACGGGAAATGTTAATTTGAGCTATTTTCAAAGTATAAGTGAGGCATAAAGGAAACAATCTTTGAATATTAATGCTTTTAGTAGCGATACTTTAATTTAATATTAGTAACCTTTAGATTGTATTATCGACACAGTTCTTTTAGTAGGTACAATTGGAGTACATTGAGTACTAGTTAAGAGTATTTAGGTCAAATATTTAACCACGTATGTATCTATGGAACACCTTATTCATTAAGTTTTATGCAAGTTCTTTTCTCTGTTCGTTCGGTTTACGAATCTAGCTAATTCTGTGAAAACACACGATAAAGTATCTTCTTTTTGTTTTAATATTTAGGTAACTATATAAAACATAATTGTATCCCGAAGGTCGATTCTATTATTTTGTTATGATTTTGAATGAGTACAAAACCAAAATTGCGCAATTTTGTTGCCAGCTGGTTGAATAAAAAGCGAATTGTAGATACACCTTGCATCTTTCCCACGGTACTGTACATTTTGCACAACTTCTTCGTTACGAAACCGGGACCGACCAGCTGTTTAATAGATTCAAAGGTACGAGAGAAACTAATGAAAACATTTAGCTGCACTTTGGCTTGTCGCTGCAGATTTATATTTTAATTCTGCTGTGCAGAATGAAACTAAAATTAGAATAAATTTTATTATTATAATTGCACGTGCTTTAGGCTAGTGAAATTAAAGTTTAATTTGTGCAATAAAACAGAGGTTTGCGCTACAAATAATCTGCACTAATGAGATAATTTATGTTCGGATTTGTTTTGGTGTAAACTGTAAACAGTTTTCCATTTTGCAGCTGTTGATAAATGCTGATATTCCTTTTACAGTTTTATTATAAATAACGAATAGGTATGTCATTTATTCCATTAATTGTAACAGATTATTAAAAAGAGTTTTAGGAGGGAGGAGAATTGTATTGTTTAATTTTAATTAAAAAATACTGCCATTGTTAAAATTATAGTTTAGCCTTTTGGACATAATATAAAATTCAAATAATTTATATTAAAAATATAACAAACAGTAATAAGTACTTTAGTATTAAAGCGAGCCTGTGAAGAATGAAAGTAACGTATGATAAAATATAATGCCGGAAATAATCTTTAGGTCCATAAAGTGAAATGCTCACAGGAGAGTATTTTGTTCATATGAAAATGTGTTATAAATAAGTATTTCTATTACGTAGCCTGCCTCGCAGAATATTCGCTTCGGTATAATATATAGCTTGTCCTAACGTCTGTATCAAATAGTTTAATAGCGACCTACCTCTATATAATATCGGGGCGAGGGATATATCACAAGAGTAGTACGTCTCAATATGCAATAAAATCGGAAAACGTATGTGACCTCAGATCCGAGAGGATTTCTCGAGAGCACACACACCTGAACTAGATTACTGTATTCGCGCTATAAAAAACCTACGTTCAATTGGGGCGCCAAGAATAAGGGCGAATTTGAAAAGGACCCTCGGGTTATTTCGACCGAAGGTATTTCAAATGGAGGATACATTGACAGTCTTTTGATACGCGTAAATAGCTTTACATGTACCTACCTATTTACTATTTTATATACAAATTTGGGATTGATGTTTTTCTGTAAGAACAAGTTTATGTAAGTGGATTTGTAAAATAGTCTTGTCTGTTTTGCAGTTTATGATGTAATAAATAGTTAGGAATATATCACCGCGGTAATGTAGCTAGTCTTTTGGGTACCTACGTTTCCTCAGGAATCTGATCTAAAATCAGATATTCTATTTATAGGAAGTCCCTGCGAATAGAGTATCTGACTTTTTTTTAAATAGGTTAGTTGTGTAGATATAAGACTTAAGATATGAGTTAGGAATATTGTTTTAAAAATTATTAGGTTCTGAAATTTCTTCAATTATATTAGTTATACTATTTTCTTGTACTTGATGTTTTAATTTACAAAGGATCACCTTTAAGAAACTTCGATAAGTAGATATCTAAGGTAATAATCGTACTTATATTAAAAATACGAAATTATGGATGGATGGATGGATGTTTGTCGTAGCATGCGAGCGAAGCCGTGGGCGAAAGCTAGTGAATAATAAAAATACCATAGTAGAAATATACATACATAGATAGAATTGACAACGATATTTTTTGTGGTACAATTTAAAAAAGCGATACTTTTAACAATTTAAATACGCTACACTTAGCAACGTGTTTACGCAAGAATAAAACAAACGTATTTCAGTATATTTGTTTTTATTTCGGGACACTACTTCGGTGAAACAAAACACTTCACTACATGAGGAATGTGAAGCATGATTGCATATAACGACATAATAAGAGTATTTAGTCATCTGCATGTGACGGTGTCGCGTAATAAAGTTAGCTCCGCCTCGTTCTGGGCGCTTAATATTAAAGCTTAAAGCTCACCTCACATCCTTGCCTATATACTACATACGATACGTAGGTCCTTTGCAATCTTTCCGTTGTTGCCACGACCTGAATCCGCTTTTGTCCCGCATGAAAAGAACTGGGGCCAGAAAGCGAGTATGTGCGTAAATAATTCAGAAGAGGCGCTCCTGCCTTGTGCGAACAAGTATTAACAAAACTCATTGGAAAGTGCGCTCCGCTACGTGCACGTGTTCGCCTCGGCACATATTGTTATGTATAGAATCTCAAATCAAGGAAACTTCTCATTGTTCCAGATTCCCACCCGTGCTCCAAAGTTTCCTCGTATAAAGATCGTATTGGTGGTGATATATTGTTATATGAACAATTTAAAAATAACATAAAGATATTCACGTCATCAATAAATTGTGCGTTATCCCTGCCATATAACGGGTTTTGCTTTAGGACGGAATTTCGCTATGAAGCGGGTTATGATAATCGGCTGCCTCCATTTCCGAACTTCGCATGTCCCCGTCTTGGTAAATCCTACCAATCTTTTATACAAAATTTCTAAGATTTACGATCTTGAAATGTATTAAGTGTTACATGACATTGAATATGTGGAACAGATTAAGTCGTTGGATAACTGACAAATGCTTTAAATTTTGTACGTGTTCTTGTGATCCAATTTAGATTAATTTACAACATAGGTTCATACTCGTAGGCTTAACTTATAATTGGGTGATTTATCGACTTGAAATACCTAATTGAGATCTCATATCAGGCCAATACTACCAATGATCTAGAAGATAAGATTTGTATAATTTCAAACCTATTTCACAGCCTTATTGATAAAGATGAGAAGAAAGACCTTTGTTCAGGAGTGGAATTTTAAATAAATTGCTTCTAGTAGGCGCCTGCATTATTAGATCTGAAGATAAATTTGAATCCGCGTAAGTAGTGGCCTAGCATACTGTCATATGCCATGCCAGATAGTCAAGTATAACTTATATCACACATAAATGTAAACTGTAACCCTAGTATTTTATTTGTAAAAGAGATTAACTTGTCTGTTACGTTTCGACTTTCATCTCTTTAGCCGTAGTCAGTAGCAGGCATCCCGCATTTTCGCCTAGTTTTTTTAGTCCAATAGGAAACAGTAATCTCAATGTTTTGTGAAATAGAAGTAATAGTTTCATAAATTTGTCACCTGCTGCAAAACTATTTATTTCACTTTGTCTTGAAATCTTTTGCGAATGAAACTTTTCAACTCGAAGAACATATAAAGTAGTAGAATTTAGGTGTCGGCCATATAATATATGGGCATTGTATTTCATTTTAGTTCGTTTATTGGTTGTGGAGTTTTATTTATATCTTGGAATAACGCATTTTGTATGCTGTATTCTCCAACTGTTCTCTTATTTCTCTATTCTGTTGATTTATTTTCTCTCTAATAACGCTGTATTCGTTGTTAGGTCTTTGCTCGGAAGGCATGTTTCATATTTCTTTGTCTTTAGTGTTTATGTTATTTAAATATAATCAGAGAATACGACGAAGTATTATGACTATTACTTTAATGATAATCGTTAGTAAATGTCCAATAAATGTAATTTTAATGATATCATTACCTATATTAATGATCGCAATTAAGCTAAGTGGTTCTAGCTAGTGTAGTGGATTAGTCTAAGTGGACTTAACTTTAAAATTGAAGAGTTAATAAATTAAAAGCCTCAATTTATTTATTTTTGTACTTTGGAGAAAATTTTGTTATTGCGTTGATAGACAAAATAAATATTGTAAGCTATTAGAAAAAACATAACATGCTTAAAATGTTTGTTAGTGATTTAATAAACTTAAAATTTTATAATAAAACATACTTAATATAGCTGTTAAAATCCCGCTGTAGTGCACGGGTCAGCTCCAGCTCTCATAAATAGATCAGAATCCAAATTGGTGAAATAGCCATGCCTTAATATTTCTTCTAGAAACGAATTTAATGTATGGAAAGTCTTAAAATATGTTTTCAACTCTATTTACCTTGAATTTATAAAAAAAACAACTTGTTATATTCTATAAATAACATGTTCAATTGTTAGTATCTATACTAATATTATAAAGCTGAAGAGTTTGTTTGTTTGAACGCGCTAATCTCAGGAACTACTGGTCCGATTTGAAAAATTATTTTAGTGTTGGATAGCCCATTTATTGAGGAAGGTTATAAGCTACATAACATCACGCTACAGCCAATAGCAGCTGAGCAGTGGTCAAACAAAAGCGACGGGAGCGAAGCCCTGCGCCACTCCTAGTTAATATGGCTTATCACATACCTACCTAATACATACTGGAACTAATAGATACTAAGATAATTATCATGTAATAATGATTGTAACATCAAGGTGAATATGAAGGTGAAAATAATCATTAATCTATTATGTAATACATCTACTCGTAATAGTAATTGATAAAATGAGTTCTAGGACTAATATGAAACGATAAAATATGAATGATGACTAACATATTCTCGTCGAGTCGGCAATGATTTATCATTTTCACGTATTTTGATCATTTGTAAGTTTTTTTAACTTACAAATGATGTTATCACTATACTGAGAATACTGAAGTTTCTTTACCACCCGCAATGAGTGGATTATTATTGACACTTTGTCATTCATAATAAGCAATTTATATCCGCTAGAAATGTTTCGAAAATTGTACAATAAAATTCTATTTTTATTTATTAACATTAAATATCAGGTTCATACGCAAGACAGCCATCAATATTGGATCTAATTCTTAGAAAGACTATGTTGATTACGTCATGATTTGTAGGTAATAATAATATACACAAATCATGACGTAGATAAACTTTCATCGAACTCCACAAAACAAAGTCACAAAGTAAACAAAACATGTTTATCGCACCAACAATCAGAACATAAAAGAGAGTAAACAAGAGGAATAATAAATGCACGGAGGTATTACAAATTGAGAGACTTGGAGCTGATTGTCTTTGTATTGCACGTGCATTTCCCGAGGGTCGACCGTCCCAACTTCGCATACAGGGGTTCATGTAAGCAAGCGCTGGACTTACATGCGGATTTGTGCTTAAACGTATGCAACTTGGACAAAGCCCATTCCGTTTGTTAGCGCTGAGATATTCACATTTCGTTATAGTAAGACTTCTGATTATTATTTTGATGACTTTTGATGGGTGTCTGTAGTTAGTACTAAGTTAGATTAATTGCTTTTACGTATCAATTTCTACTAAAAGGTGCGATAGTACTGTTCTCTGAGGGTGATTGGTATTTGTTGGTTTATTGGTCTCTTTTTATAATACAGAAGCTACGAATTAGATATGTTTTTTTTATCTCTTATAATGCTACTCAAATAATGAGAACAATGTTAAGTTTGGGTATTTCCATGTTAAAATTAAAACCATATAAAGGATCAATTTGTTAAGAAGAATAATAAAAAAATTGGCAACTATAACAAGTAAGTACGATGTGATTAAAAACACGAGAGGAAGCTAAGCACTACTATGCAGTACCTAAGCGTCAATAAAATTTAAAATTCGCAATAAAAAATAATTTTAAAATGCTATTACCATTAACGACTGCTTTAATGTGTCAAACAGGACCCTTGTTGCACGTTATAGAAAATTAGGTAGGAATATACTGTTGAGATGTATTGAACATTGTGCTAGTATGTATACCTACCATGTACTATATATGTGTAAGTCTACGATAAAGGTACGGACAGCCTGAGCACTTGGAAAATAATTCCCAATGGTAACATTGCAAATAGACGCCACATCGACCAACTGCATAGCCGCATTGCGATTGGTTTTGGTTCGCAGAACAGTGTGCATTGCTCGTCCACTCATAAATAAATGAATAGTTTCACAACAGTGCTGTGCAATTAATTAAACACAATATTATTAATACTACATTTATATAAAACAACTAGCCAAAGCTCCAGGCTTCACTCACTGGATCTTTGTTTGGCCATTACTCGGCTCTTATGGGTCGTAGCGTGATGTATAAGCTATTAAACACTAAAATATTTTTTCAAATCGGTTTAGTAGTTCCTGGCACTGTTTACTCGTGGTCCCGTTGGGTCGACCCATTACCGGGTCCACGGGTAATTAAAATTACCCGTGGACAAACAAACTCTTGATCTTTATAATATTAGTAAAGATTTAATTTAAATTGCTTGGACTATTTTAGGACTATAATTCTTGTTATAAAAATACAACGCTTTCATAAGTGAATAAGCCCTATGTGCAGGACTCGGAACAGACATCCATGAATGACACAAATGTTTGTCTCGTGTGGGCATCGAATCCACATCACTCGGCACAACGATCTTATTACGTATAAGTTACTTTTGGTTTATAAAGTGCTTCCTCCTCATTTCTCCTATATAAGTCTTTACATTTTTCATTCATGCTGTCTCTCTCATAGTCTATCCTCAGATTCTCATTTACTTTTTGTTCAGCAATATTCATATTCTTCACTTTTTTGTCACATCTGTATCTCCATTGAACATATAGGTATAAAGCACTTTAGTTTATTAATTAGCACTTGGAACGCAATGCAAACATAATGGGAAATCTGTAGTTTGGTAGATACACAATGGCCGACACTGTGTTCAAATATTTAATGTATCTAGCACAAAATACATAGATAATGTTTTAACACCACATCGAGTGTAGAGGGTTCTCCACATGGGAAAAATAATTCTGTTACCCACAAGTACATGTTCTAAGTCTGGGTAAAGTTTGCCTCTGAAATTTATACGTTTGCAAACTCTCAAGAGACAATGCTTCTTCCGTTTTTTGGAAAGAATACAAGAGAAACGGTTTTTTGGAACTAAATAAATAATGATAATATTAAATAATTCAGTGCACGAACAGCTAAGGTTTTATCGTTGTAGTAGAAATATCAGTCCAGTGAGTATGTAGGCCAAATATTTAAGTTTCAAACGGACGGTGGGCTTTTCAAAAATGTTCGGAATGCTCACTTTGTATCGCTATCGACCGTGATTGGACAAAGCGAGTTATACAGGATAGGATATTTTATTTTTTTAGAAATTCCTAGTTCCTAAGGGTTCTTGCGGATTAACTCAATTTATAATTTATTACCTAGGTACTCATCGTTAACTTTTGGTACCAGTAGAATATAGCTAGTGTTTAAGTTTATGCGAAAGTTGAAGGTCTGTTACTCTTTTTCGGATTTTATATCGATTTATCATTTCAACCCATAAACGTCCCACTGCTGGGCACGGGTCTCCTACAAAGAATGTGGAGGGAATTTAGCCTACTATACCACGCTGGCCAGACGGGTAGGATTGGGTTTGTTTCGAATTTTCCTTTTCTTGCAGTGCTCTGGTCTGCATGGTTAGGTAGTCAGTCGCCTTTTACGACCCACGGGTTGAGATGGGGTAGTGACATTATTTATTCTTAATCCGTCACTACACAACATGATCGATTGGGATATATATATAAATATATAGAATGAAGAATTATTAACTATAACTATTTATTAAGTGATAATAACACTCATGAACATTTTCATAACAAGCTGACCGCCCACGGCAATGACAGTTTCCACATAATTGACTTTGCTACTTGCGTGAGTTTATAAAAGGCTCACTCATATTATTATTTCATTTGCATTATGGAAGGCGATTATATTAAATTTAAAACATCAATACATTAGTTTTAAATAATATCAATTTTTTTTATCTGTGTACCTAGGTACATCGCTTTAAGAGAACATTAAGTAGGTTAAGGAAAATAGTTTTTACTTATTTACAAGAATTACAAGCTACCTCGTTGACATGGAACTATTTGTTTTTCAAACTAATTAGTACCTACCTCGTCAACCTCAACTGTATGTATTTATTTACAAGTTTTATTAGGTACTTAATAAGGAAACAAATGCAAAACAATCCATAAGTTTTTCATGTTCACACTATGTACTTACTTCGAAAACATCATGGCAAAAGCGATACCAACCTCGTGGCAAAAGCGAGGCTTGTCAGATTAAATATTTTCATAATAAAATTCTGACTAAATGTACAATGTAACGCAAACACACTCCAAAATAGTATGACAGCCTCGCCAACCTAACGTCAGCTTAATTTGGATTTGCAACATTCACCGCCAGTTTATTCTCGATTTGTACAAAACTGACGTACAGACTCAACATCGTATTTGTATTACAATCGGAATATCCGATATTTTGGCTCGTAACACACGGTTAGGTACTGCACTATCGGGTTTGTATTTGTGCAAGCGTGAGAAAACGGTGGGTATTGCGAGGCATGCACCTGGTCGCGTCCGCCACAAGAATATCGATTTGTATCCCCTATCCACCTTAATAGATATGAAATGAATCGTATCCGCATTGACTGGCATGTTAACGGAAGTTCAACTGAAGGGTTAAAAGATGATTTAATCATTGAATTGGTAGCTAACTAAACAATAGTTGTTATGTTTCAGCGGCAGCTACTGGTAAAAGTTAATTAGGACTTGGAATTAATTCATTTTCTCGTTTTATTTTAAATGCTCTGTTTAGTGATGGATTAATTTTACAAACATTTAGCTATAGTCGTATACAGTTATTATACCAACTTATTTTAGGTTTCTATGACGTGATAGACGCATTTGTAAAGCCATTTTAAAGCATAAAGATGCATACCATACCATACAAATAAAAGAAATAGTGCATTTTTAGTAACAATCGAATAAAGAAATGTGTGTCACTAATGAATTGATAGTAAATTTTTAGTACGTTTGACTGTGAAATAACAATTGCAAAATTAAAATGAAGTAGAAATTCATTTAAAATCAATTTATGGTGTCGTAAATGTGAATCATTTTACAAACTAAAATTAACTGATCTAACAAATAAGTTTTATATTTTAATATATAATTAAGTATGTGTAATGATTATAAAAAGTAAAGCAATATTTAGACCCTAACTAATAACCTCTATATCTATCCATATAATACCCATGTTTATTCATTAAAGATCAAATACGTAATAAGTCTTACAATTATACTTATTAAAGTTGTTAATGAAAGGATTGAGACCCTTAAATGAAACTGAATAAGTCGAAGGCAACATACAAGTTTTATATTGTAATTAAAGGTTAATATTAAGTTTTATTTAAAATGATATGAAAAAAAAAAATATTTTACACGAATATTCTGAACGAAGTGCTGAGCTAAGGTGACTTACTAAACATAAAGTCAATGAATCATAGCAACACCACCCTCTTTCCTCTTTTCCTTCAATAAAATAAAAACCTCATTATATTAAGCAAAGCACGTATTCTAGTATCGTTGAAAAGAGCTTTTGTTCGGCAGCAAAACACTTGGGGCAAGTCAATCCAGCACTGAGGCCCCGTTAACCTTTGTTAAAGTCCGCAAATTAATGACTAACAAGTATTGAGTCGTATGCAGTGTAAAGTTTCACCACCTTGTTTACAAGCTAAGGTTTTGTAGGCTTTCATATGCTCTACATCATTACTCCGTATTTATATTGAATTAGGGAGCATTAAAGGCTTATTTGTTTGATTTCGAATGCACCTATTTTGGTAGATTTTGAACATTGATGGTCGGGATATAGATTCTCGGGTTGGCAAAAACAAGTTTAGGTTTTTTTTTAAATATCAATATGGTGGTGAACTGTGGTGCACTTCTACCACTTTGGGGGAAAAGACTTAAAGAAAAATAAAAATAAAAAATTATGAAAATATAACTGAATGTAAGAGAGCAGTAATAAGATTTGTCAATAGTTCTGGTTCAAATATAAAACAAGCTATAACAGCCAGGTTATGCCACTGTGTATAATAAGCACGATTATAATTATAATGAATAACTCAATAACTTTGTTCTTGTCTGTTATGACTAGATAGAATTAACTTAAAATTCTATAGACTGAGTATCAACCGATATCCATTGCAAGCTTGTACTAGCTCTATTTTCGGCGTCGCGGCGTCGTATCGTGAATGAAGCAGAATATCAAAGCAGGTAGTCTGTACCATTAGCTTTAAACTTAATATGTTGAGACCTGAACTTTGTCGATTAGCTTTGAATATTGCAAGTGCGATACCTGCATCAACAACCTGCATTATATATATGGTAATTATTGTTACCCTAATTAGTATTAGGGAATATCTAGTAACGGCAAATTCTGTTGCAATAAACGTTACCAAAAACATTTGCATAACAAAAGTTTGTACCGTGTGAAAGTAAGAACCAACCCTCTTATAATTCACATGATTATCGTGTACTATAATTCAATTTCAGTTACGATTACGTACAGTTCCCACCGGGTGAGATTTCTCCCCTTGCTTACAGGTAACAGATAGAAGGTAAGACGTTCGAGGGGTCGAAATCAATGCGTACAAAGAACAGGGAGCCATTGTGTGCGCTTACGCAAGGAGTCCACGTGCGCGCACGCTCCCACGGTCAAACGGGAAGGGATTTCGGGAACCGTATATAAGGGTGCGGGCGATTGATATGAACCACTTCCAAATCGCAAGCGCACCTGTGCACTACTCCGGGGGACGGCTAGGCCCTGCCCCCGGAGGTTTCTTCAAAGCTTTCCGTGAATGCCGGAATTATTATCAAAAGTGAAGAAGTCGTGTTAATTAAAATAAAATTTACTTCAAAATTGTGCAAAATGTTTCAAAACAAACATCAAAAGAGCTCTATGGATATTATGGGTAAGCATTAATTGCAATTCAAGAATCTTTAAGATTTCTGTCTCCATTATTACCTCATTCAGTCACTGCATTCTTTTTGCTTCGACAATCCGACTTCCAATAAATAACAGTTGTTCATTTCACTTCTCATTGCCTGAAGAATAAATTTATTTTCTAATGTTTTTAATCCATTTTTCATTTGTTTCAGGTCTGATTTGATTTCAAAGAAAGTGAACTAAGAAAGGAGCGATACACAGTACCTGCTATTTATAAGAGTAGTCGTTTTTCTGCGAAGAGCTGCAAATTTCAACGCAGCAATGATTTGCTGTTCAACATTCAACAAAGATAGTAATGACAAACCAAAGGACACAAAACGAGGTGAATACAAACCATGATTTCTAGACCTCCCAAAGATTGTACTTATAGGCTTAGTTAGAACTTAAGGATTTTGTGTGACTTAAGGAACATTTGCATGGTAGAAGTTATCACAAGTTAAATTTTAGTGATCTTTGTTTTTTTTAACGAGGAAAACGAAGACAACAAGAAAACTTCCTTGCGTACCTTGCATCGTGTAAATTAATCCTTATATTGAGTGAAGACTTTTTTAATTTATGTCACTATAGCTACAGTACGGTAACTTAAATCCTAAGATTTTGTCATGTAAGGATAGAATAGGAGATAAAATAAGAACTTTCAACAAATGTTATGGAGCATTACGGTTCAAAAATGAATTGAAAGTGCCTTAATGATCGGTGTTGTTTGTTTAACTTGAGTTACGTTTCATGTTATTGTTGTATCATCTGTTACAGTTATTCATGTTTTGGACGTGTTTTTACTGTTATTACGTCCGTTCAACCTTGCCAAAATACTTGTTTTCTGTTAATTTTGGATGCAAATTAAATTTAAGCGTTTAAACTTAATTTTAGGAGCAGTTGTTACCGTTTTGACTGCTAACCTTAGTAAACATAAAAAAAATATGTTTTTGCTAGTTTAGTTGTCAAAAACTTTGACTTACCATGCACCATAAAGTGTTCAAGTTTTTTTGTTTAAAATTGTTGAATTTTTGTTTAAACTTCGACCAGCTGGTCTGGTATCGTTATTATTTGCTGATGTCTCCTTGTTCAAAACTATCTTGTTAAGTTATTGTTACCAATCAGTTGAGTTTTTGTTTTGTTTTTATAACGAATTGCTCAACAAATCCTTTCGATTCAACTTCGTTAAATCGTTCAGTTAAAGTTAATTGTTAAATTTGTTGAATTTTTGTTTACTCACCTTTGGTATGTTAAAATGTTGATTTTATTGTTGATTTCAAGTTAAGTTTTCTTGTTATCCAACCTTTGTTATCCCATTGTTCATTTTTTAATAAGCGCTGATTTTTGTTTCTTTAATCTGTTAGGTGCCGCTTGTCTTAATGTCATATTCTTTTTCTGCATCCACTTTATTTCGCTAAAATGGTACTTATCCATTGGTTAGTTCAAACCAGACAAAATGATCGCAAATTTGAAGTTGAGTTTAGTTTAGTTACTATTTTCAGGTTCCTTTGACTATTTGCTGATTCTATTCGTACTATTTAAAATAAAACTTTATTTTCAAGTGGATAGTGTTAAAGTGCAATTTCTTTACGTTTATTTTCACAAGTTCTATCATGATTTGTTTTATTACACATGTCTATTTAATTCAATATGTTGAGTCATTATCACCTCAGTCTCCCTTTGTCTACAGATAATTTAAGGTTCCTTCTGGATAAGTTAAAATAAATATGTAAAATAAAACAGTTTTTGATAAAATTTGAAAACGCAGTTAAATTTTTCATACTTAGCTTCCATTTAATCAGACTCTATCGCCTATTTAATCGCCTATTTAACAAATGTTCCAAAGTTGAGTTTTTGTTTTGTTGTTAAATGCTATTTGGTTTATTCATTCATCTTAAAACCAAAGTCTTTAGACATTAATTACTTCGATTCATTTTTAAGATTCTTTTCTTTGATTTTTTCTTTTCTTCTTTGAGATTTCATACTTGATTTCACTGTTGTTTTGCAATTGAGTTTTTGTTTTGTTTTTGATCATTAACCAATTTTGTTTATCATTACTTTACAGTGTAAAGCTATGATTACTCATAGTTGTTGATTAATACAATGATATTATAAGAGAATATAATATATTATATAGTTTATGGCACATTCCTTTTTTTTTAAAAGCACTGCTATTTCAATTACAACCTACCTTATGACAGTACTTTCAATACCTAGCTTCCTTTACTTATTGACAATTTTCCATAGATGTTTTATGAACTTAGTCGTATCTTGTGCCACTTTAAAGATCACTATCTTGTCTTATAATATCATTATTTCACTGCTTCCTTGTTTTTGTTAATTTTTTGTTTTCTTTTGAAACAATCACATTGTGCCTTATAAACCTAATGTGCCTGATATTGTTTCATTATATTTAACTTTTCTTTGTATCCCTAGCCTCCCTATAAGGTTTCTATTGTACTCGAAACCTTATTTGGACGCTTTTTGTTTCCAATATCACGTTTTGTAACTAAAATACGAAAATCCGTACAACGTTCATAGTATTTGTAATATTCTCAAAATACTAAAGCATCATTTATAATATGATGAAATGATATGAAATCTCGTTTATTCATCTAGGTAACAAAGTTACACTTATTAAAGTCACGAGTTAAGAATGTAACAGGTTATCCGAGAAGTAGTGTCAGCAACTTTGCCTACGACCAGATGCAAATATAACCAAAGAATATTCTTGTCTCTGTTTTTATTTTCTCTGCGAATAAAACAGGGACATCGGATGATTTCATTGTAATATTTGTATTGTAGGAATAAGTCTTCAATATTATGTTCAGTTAAAATGAAGTTTAGTTACAAATGTGTACTCATAAGGTGTTATTAGCCTAATGACTGTTTTGTCCCCTCGATAACATTTTGTTATGTTACAGCATCGCTTGCTTCCACATAAATATCGTTAATTTTATTGTCTAGATCCACTGCACCACACAGTAAATTGCTTGTTAAGCCTATAATCAAGTTTTAATATATCAACCAATAGTTTTCATTAAGCTGATTCATAATAAAGAATATAAACAGGGACAAAATTGTCATTACGTATCCATTGTTTTTACCTTTTGGTATAAAATCGTTGTACAAATTGTTGTTAATGTTACATAGGTTTAAGTGTTGAATTATTGTTAAGTTTGAATTGTGATATTATTGTTAATATTGATTATGGCTGTGTTTGTTAATTTTATGTTAAGTTTTCGTTTTAAAACCGATAATTGTTCATTGTTTCTATGCCGACATTAAGGCCACTACAACACACCAAACTGATTGTTTTAAAAAAATTGTAATATATTTTTGTATTGTAGAATAATCTTAGTTTACGTAATACTGTTTAGTAAACCGGTAGGTGAAACCGAAGCTTTGTATAAAATTAACAAATAATATAAGTTAGAGATGTATGACAGTGTGTGTGTGTGTGAAATAAATACAATAAAACACTAACCATTGAGTTTAATTTACGTTATTAGTGAAGATAGAATAATTTTAAAACTGCCTAGGGAGTGGTTGGAATTGAGCCAACTATTTTGCCATGCACGACCAAATCTAGTTCGGAAAACAGACATGTGGAACTCGGATGTGGTCACAAAACATTGTTTCTGTACGAATTAGATACTACATACAACATAATGAAGATAGTTTTCAGTAGGGAAAACAACAAGTTGGGTAGATGCAATCTCGCAGCTTAGCTTCTTCTTAATTACTTAACTTTAGCTGGAGCCTTTTCTAGGACTCAGGCAGTTCTTTTAAATTCAGACTTTCTTCTTCGGGCTTTGAGCGTATTGGTACCACTGTGGGTTCCTGCAACACAAAAAAAAATAAAAGTTTTGATAATAAAACTAATAAATATATAAAAACCATGATATAATAAATAATAATAAAAAAAGCCATTTATTTGTTTCTCAATTCCACTTTCATGAATATTGTTAATTAAATTATTAATTTTATTACAATTACTGTTTCCAATTTCTATGTCGTTTTTTTTTTGACACCATGATTATGGTCCTAATAAAAATATCGCAAGATAAGTATGGGATAAAAAACCATTGACCAATGAAATAACATTAGAAGTTTCTTTTTCCTGCTTGTTATTGGAGTTTTTCGCTCACTACTTTAGTCCCTTGCAACGAATGCAGGAAAGATATCCCACCAACTTATCCGACTGTGTCTAATCTGTTTTTGGGGGTTATTTGACTTGTTATTACTGTTAGACAAATCACTATATTCATTTCCCGTGGGTCGGAAAATACGGCTATTATATTGGAACATTCTATGGTTGGAGAAGAGGGAACCAACAATATAAGAGCTTAACGTTCAAATTGGTTGTCTAGATATCTTAAGGATATCCTTAAGAGAGAGACCAAAGTTGATATATCTATACTAATATTATAAAGCTGAAGAGTTTGTTTGTTTGTTTGAACGCGCTAATCTCAGGAACTACTGGTCCAAATTAAAGAATTCTTTTTTTGTTTGGTAGCTCATTTATCGCGGATGGTTATAGGCTATAAAACATTACTATATGACCAATAGGAGCTGAGCAGTAGCCAAATAAAGAACGACGGGAGCGAAACCCCACGCGACTTCTAGTAGTTAATAAGATACAGTTTTCTCAGCTGTTGCGAGCGGAACTGATCTCATAAACATACAAACATTGCGTACAATTCAAACACGTGAAACTATCTGTGATGTTTCAAATAACAAGATAACGCATAACGTAATGACGATACACGAGTTTATTTTTATAATAATTATATTTTCTTGCACTATGACCATCGAAACACTGTTGCTAACAAATCTGTCAGCATAATGGTATCAGCCCAATGATGCCTAATAAGGAGGTCTATATCCAGCAGTGGGAAGTTTATGGGTTGAAATGATGATAATATAATTTAATTTAAATTTAATTTTAAATCTAAATCATCGCTCTGCTTAGTGCTCCCGCATCGTATATTTTTTCAAATCATAAAGCAAGTTTTATGTTATTTATTGATTGAAAATCTTAAAGGAAATTAAAAACTGATTATTAGAATATTTTTTTCTACAACTATCTATTTTTTAACATTTTTTATTTTAAATAAACTCACATTTCTGGGTGAAAACCATCTGACAAGAGACAGCTCAAAATCTGCGGCCCAGCCATTGCTGGGCCATTGATGTCGGAATCAGAGCCCATCCATTGATGGGCTCTGATTCTGAGCTGTCTATTGTGTCTTTTAAAGTAACCACAACTAATAAAGCAACACACCTATTAGGACTTCCAGTACGTTAGTACTATTATTTATTCGGTGCTTCTATTAATAAAATAAAACCTGTTAAAAGTTTATTATACTAATATTCTAAAGAGGTAAATTTTATGATTTTGTCACGTTAATCTCGGCATATACTGATCCAGTTTTCAAAATTATTTTACTGTTAGAAAGCCACATTATTTGTGAGTATCATAGGCTATATAACATCACGCTACGGCCAACAGGAGCTGAGCTGTTGCCAAAGAAAGAACGACGCGAGCGAAGCCCCGGGAAACAACAACAATGTCATACTATACTAATCTTTTTATTATTCAAAGAAATTAATAGAACTATTGAAGTCAGATCAAGAGACAAAACCGTTGATACCGTTATGATTATATAAAATTAAGTCTTATTATTAGTAATATATATTTGAAAATGTATTATTTATCTTTCTCTCAAGTTGCAACCAAGTAATGGGATGACATACTTTTTTCCAAAGATTTAATATCCTTAACTCTTTCATAAATATGATTAATTTTAGTTATGTGTTAACAAATTACATAATTCTTGTTTCAATTTATTATTCAATGTGCAAGTTAGTGTAATCAAATATACAATAAAATATTTTCAACACAATTTTTAACAAAATTGATGTATCACAGTTGATGTATATTCACAAAAAAAAACCGGATATTCTATTCATAGGTATTTCCTTTCAATAGAATATCTGATTAAGGTCAGATTTCTGAAGAAAGGCACCAAAAAGGCTGGCCACACGAGTTGGAAAATATGCAGTTATTTGCTGTATTTTTTTTGTTAAGGCTTCGGCTTCACTACTCTATGCCGGATGTATAGAATCTGCTAAAAGGTCAGCAGTTCTTCAGAAAGTCATGATAGTTTCTGTATCAGAGTTGTTACAAAATTTCATAATGAAATTATAATTTCCTTTTTCTTATCGAAAGACTCTAGTGTTGGAATTTATCAAGTAAACTACAAAAACAACTTCATTTAACGACTACCACATTAAGTATAACCGGGACCAACGCCTTTACGCGCCTTCCAAAGGTCTCAACGTCATCCATCTATGGATTGACCTTGCCCAAGGTTGCTTAACCTTGAAGACGAACATCTCAGTACCACAATGCTAAAACTGCCCCCTGTAATAATTCTACAGTTCTGTCTTTGTATTAACGATATAAATTAGTAACTTACATTTACTGTTTGGTTGGGATTCAATATCCTATAAAATAAGTCAGCATCTTTAGTCAGCGCTTCTCTGAGTATATCCACCATCTTAGTGTACTTCTGGTTTCTTTTTAAAATAATTTCAATTTTTTTTTCTTGTGCCGCAAGTTTAATTTGGTCCAATTGTACTCGCTTCAATTTTCCTTTTATTGTGTGAATGCAATTATCAATTTGTAAATGTAAGTTATCCAAAGACCAGAAGCTTAAAGTAGAACCAACAGTGAACAAAAATGTAAGGTATAGTCCAATTACTCCCAGTATAAAGTAAACGAGATTTTTATCTTCAAATGTCATTAATACGCATTCTTTTGAAAAGGTAATACATTGCCATACTTTGGTTAGATTTATAATAACAGGATTATGTGGCTGAAGAGCTTTCATGATGAATATAAGCACTGGAATTTTTTTTACATTTAAATGTCACTGATCAATCTTTGACACCGGTATGACATTGTTACGTCAAAGTGGAAAGATAGAAAAAAATACAAGCATAGTCATGACTTTTGTTTGTTGATCAGCTTGGTCACCACGGTCTTTTTTGGTTTCAGACGATGTTATTCGCCAGGCCCTTGTCAATGCGCGTATACAGCCGCTTTGGAGCCAAACGGCCTGGTGCGTAGCGATGGTAAGCGACCCGATGCCATGACTCTCGTTCCGTGGAAGATGGGTAAACCTTTGGTGTGGGATGCTATTTGCGTTGACACACTGGCTTCATATTTTTTTTTATGTGAGACACGACTGTGTCCGTGTCCTCGCTCTCGAAAACAGGAATATAATCCCTGACCTTGTTATTAAGTACTTCTTTTAATTTTCTGCGTTGGTGCAATTTAGATTTTAAAAAGGATATTCTATTTTTTGTTGGGCTTCATTTTCCTGACTGTCTCTGCACCAGGGTGCAGAGTTCATACCACTTTACCAATACATCAGTTTTGCAAAGATGTGTATGACCGTCATACCCTGGTGCAGAGACCAGCCAAGACGCAAAAAGTTTTTAGTTGCGGTGAATTAAACATATTTTTTTCTGAAACGCTACACGTCTGAAGCGTTCCATGTCTACGTATGGAAACATAACTAGCTCCTACAGATACAATACACTACAATAGTTAGCTGACAGCATACAATAGTTAGCTGACAAAAATATTAAACTTTTTTAGTTTCATCAAAAAGGCCGCGGTACTATAGGTACGTACCTAAGTCAAAATGTTAAAAATTAAAAAAAATTACAAGATGAAGTTCGGAAGCACTTTTCTCTCTCTCACGTACACTCTTTGAATAATTCTTATAAAAATCATCATCTTGTACAGGCAACTACAAAGAGATGTATCCAATTTAATCTCAAAAAATGATGTAGTTATCCCAGCGTGTGCCACAATGAACTAGCCAGAGAATGTCACAAACATAGTAGTAGACCCTATGAATTTCATGGAGCTATTTTACATAATGCATTGCTATGCACATATGCATTGCTATGCAGATGACAGTACGGGTGACGCACGATATACCGGCAACCAGAATATCCCTCGGGTCACAATACAGGAGAAACGGTCAATACTTGTGTCTGAAATCGAGGCTTCTCTAGGGCGAGCCTCTGAATGGGGTGTGAAGAACTTGGTTCAATTCAACCCCTCGAAGACACAAGTATACGCATTCACTGCGAAGAAGGACGCCTCAGTTTGAAGGAGTATCTCTCCCGATGTCCGAAAGTATTGGGATCCTCGGCGTTGAGATTTCGAACAAAGTCCAGTTTGGGAGTCATTTGGAGGACAAAGCCAAATTGGCGAGCAAAAAACTGGGTGTCCTGAACAGGGCGAAGCAGTACTTCAAACCCAAACTTGTGCTGTATAAAGCACAGGTTCGGCCGCATTTGGAGTACTGCTCACACCTCTGGACGGGCGCTCCCAAGTACCAGCTCGACCCACTTGACTCCCTTCAAAGACGGGCTGTTCGCATCGTCGATGATCCCAATCTTACGGACAGATTGGAATCGTTGGAGCAGCGGAGAGACTTTGGATCACTCTGTGTGCTCTATCGACTGTTCCACGGGGAGTGCTCCGAAGAACTTCATGATTTGGTGCCATAGTCGCCTTTTTACCATCGCACCACTCGGCGCCGCTGTAGACTTCACCCTCGCTACCTGGAGCCAATATCGTCCAACACGGTAAGGTTTCAGCGGTCATTCCTCCCAAATACGTGCTGGCTCTGGGGTGAACTACCTGCAGCGGTGTTTCCTGAGCGTTATGACATGTCCTTCTTCAAACGAGGTTTAAAGAGAGCTATTCTCTTTAGGTAGGCAGCGGCTTGGCTGTGCCCCTAACATTGCCAACGTCCATGAGCGGCGGTAACCACTTAACATCAGGTGGGCCGCTAGCTCGTCTGCCAAACATTTTTTTTTATTGCCTGAAGGCAATAAAAAAAAAATGTTTATCGATGTAGTAGTAAAGAAGTTAATGCAAATTATAAGGCCTAGAACATACGACGGGGCAGCGCGGACCAACCATTTTCACCGCGAACAATAGAACAAAGGGAATCCTATCTACTAACTCACACGGTGGCAAAAAGACCGCGCCATGACGTCACAGTATAAGTATAATTACAGTATTGTAACTTCGGCCCTCTGCTTGAAATAATTACCTACAGCTGTACGGTACGTAAACATGCGATAGGACTGCCCGCCTACAGTATTTTAATTCCATCTACTTGAGTTTCTTCCTAGTTAAGTGATTGTACTGTGTGACTTACTATATTTTTTATAAAAAAAAAATATGAATTAAATTTCCATGTTGTGTTTCTGATTAATATATTTATTAAAAAAAAGGCTTACCTAGCAGTTTTTGCTCCGGTTTACCATCGTTTGCCACTGGTTGCACACTTATTAATATCGTAATAATATATCGTCTAAGGCACGATTCAGACCAACCGGCTCGCATCGGCCCGTGCCGGGCGGCATTTTACAATGCGTTAAAGAACATTGAAATGTATCAACAGTAATTACAGTTCATATTTGCATGCAACTTACGCATAGTTACCTCCGTCGGCACCCCGCGACGCGCGACGGCCGACCAGCTCCGACCGGCTCCGACCGGCTGCCGTCGGGTCCGCTCGGAGCCGGTCGGCCGTGTGTCGTACGGAGATTACGGTGCAGCAACAGCTAGCGAATCATTCAAGTTGTGTTCTTCAAGCGATATTTTAAATAATATTTCACTTTACGTCTACGCGGCGCAAAGAGAGCGGCACTTCTGGGCGCTTGCAGTGCGTACGGATTCCAGCGGACGCTGTCGGCTGCCGCGGCATGCGGACGGCTCCGTTCCGATGCGGCGCGACGCGAGCCGGTTGGTCTGAATCGTACCTAATCCAATATTACATTAAGTAAGTAGCTATGTATAGGTATTATGTAAATAGCCTAGCTTATTAGCTACTTATGTACTAGCTTTTTAAAGTTATTGAAGAATTAAAGCATTTTACAACTGCTTACAAAACCATCACATCGACCGTTCATCACTGCGGTGCATTCGCAACTGGTGGTATAAGTGGATACATAAGTAGAGGTGCATAGGTATGACTTGCGTTCCGAATGTTTGTACGAAGTTACAATACGTATATATTTATTCTGTGGTGCCGTCGTTTGCGGCGCCCCTAAATTGCGTAGATTCCTTGCTGGCTAGAGTGCGTGGGTCTGAAATATCCACGAAGACCTCTTCTACTACCTAGTAAGACGTGTAAATTGTAATAGGTATCACAAAAGTTGATAAGTAATGTGAAATTTTTTTTTTTTTTTTGGAATGCCAGCCGTACCGTAGCCAGCCAGCCGTACCGTACGTAGAACCAAATGGCCTGGCACGTAAAGATGGTAAGAGACCTGATGGTATGTCATTATTGCCTTGGAAGATGGCTAGGCCTTTAGTGTGGGACGCGACTTGCGTCGATACCCTTGCGTCATCTCATCTTCCAAATACAACAGTATCCGCCGGCGCTGCTGTTGCATCTGCTGAAACTTCCAAGCGGCGCAAATATACCAACCTCGCTGGAGATTATCTATTTGTGCCGTTTGGAGTCGAAACACTTGGGCCGTGGGGTTCAGGTGCTCGCACTCTATTTAAAGAGCTTTCAAAGCGATTGTCCGACGCTTCCCGTGACCGACAGGCTGGCTATTTTCTTGCACAAAAAAAAAGCATTGCCATCCAGCGTGGCAATGCTGCCAGTCTGTCACTTTTCCCACAGACAATGGCAGCGATGCGGAGGTATTTTATGATGCCGTATTTTAATTTGTAATTTCCTCCCCTTTTTTTAATACATCTAGTTAGTTTTTATTTGTAAATATTATTGTTTAAATTTAGTTTAATATTATTCCTCAATATAATTATAATATTTACTTAAAATAATGATACAGGCGGAAAGTTGTATTAAAGAAGTTCTATAGTTACATGATCTGCTTCACAATTTTACACTACATCTGGGCAAAGCCGGGTTATTAGTTAAAAACAATACATACATACATATAAATCACGCCTCTTTCCCAATAGAGGGGTAGGCAGAGACTATTTCCTTACACTTGCTACGATTCTGACATACCTTTTTGGCTTCTAAAACTAAATAACCTAGATTTTCATAATATGTGACATTATTTACTTTTTTTTTAACTTGTGGAGCATTGACAGTGTTTTCGACTAAGTTATCGCCAGTGACAATAAAAATATTTCATTTCCTTTTCAAAATAATGAATGTACAGGGTGGAATTTAGTAATACCGGAGGGAGGGAAAGTAGACGAAAAGTTCTTATTTAATTAACCATGTTTGTTCGAGAGTTTGATCCTTTGAGTTGACCCTATTGATCGATGCCATAAAAGTACAGGATGTTATTTTTTTGGATTTTAGCTGATTCGATTCCCAGGTGTGGCAAGCGAATTTCCGAAAATGTTAGAATATAGTATTGTTTGTTTTTAAAAATAAAGGAATGTTTCCTAAAGTAATACCTATATTGTATATATTATTATTAATTATTATCGATCTCCAGTATTTAGAGTACCTACATTGCCTCCCTGGCCCCTATTTCACCAACATGACAATTGTCAGTGACAATACGTCCAGTGACAGAACCGTTGGAAGTCGTTCCCAAATGCATTTTTGTTAGGAGACAGTGCATATGGCATGAGGAAATGGCCGTTCACAATTTAGAAAAACGACTAGGAGTGCAATATTACATTTTTTATCATTATTTGAGTGACCAATGGGTAGATAACGATGACATTGACAACATTGACCCTGAAGCGATTGAAGTGTTAAGAGAATTAATACAAATCTTTAGTTAAAAATAAATTTAATGGAAATATAGTGTTTAAATAAACAGAGAGTAAATGTATTTTGTTGTTTCAATAACTATATTCGTAAATTCACATACCAACATTGATAGCTACAATTTGAACTCAAGAGCAACGATAACTGACTGTACAAGAACAAATTTACGTACAAAGTAAGTTTAAAAAGAATATACTAAAATTATAAGAATTATATAATTTTAAGTTAATACTATCTATAATATAAAATTACATTTTTTTAACCACATTCACGTAGCGCCATTTAGTCCAACAGGCCAGTCAGATGAGTCCACTTCAGAAACATGAACCTTTCCTTGTTCATTGTCGGCTAATTGAACTATATCTATTTGAACAAAGTTTTGATCGTGGTAAGTTTCTGTGTAAGAAGAATACGTTACATTAAGTTCGTTCTCTAATTTATACAATTGTAAATCTAATTTATACTTTTCCCTCTTTGCGATTTCAGTTTTTTCTTTGAGGAACAATATTTCAGCCAGTAATTTTTTCTTTTTTAGACGTGCAATAGATTTGGAGTACACACTTGTTGAATTCATATTATATTGTGAGTTTTGTGGGATAGGTTGAGTATTTATATCTTGTATTTGAAAAATCGCTTGAGTTCCTGAGGATTTTGTCCTCTCTAAGACGTTCTGCCCTATTTTATTCAGAATCATGTCGTCAGCTTTATTAGATTTAATCTTTTTCCATTCCGCTGATCTCGTTTTCTTATAGTTATCTCTTTTTTCCTAAAATAAAAGAAAGACATTATAGGAACGATTGTTGAAAGAAAATAATATATAGAATCCATATACCAAATGTTACTACGAACATTAACATTTCGCATAATATTAAAATGTCCTAAAAATTACCGGAATAGTAAATGTTATTAATTTATGTACCTACCTATGTTTAGACAACCTATGATCTCTTTAAGTTAAACTAAAATGTATTTACTCATACCTTTGTTTTTTGTAAATAATCATTATAAATATTTGATTAAACTACCTCAAAGACGTCAATTAGCAGTAATCTGTCATTAACACAATTTTTTCATTGAATAATCTTCTTTAGGCGTGTATACATAAGCATTACACGTGTTTGCTAAATAAACTTTAAAGTTAAATAACGTCTCTGAGTACGGCAGTAAATGTCTAACAAACTACGGACATCGGCATTTATTTCTATCATTGTATTGCAATGTGTACCTATAATAAGTAGTAGGTACTTAAGTACCTATAGTCGCGAAACGTAAACGCTATTTGACACTTCACAGCATTAATAGTACGTTGATATAGCTCAAAAGTGGTAAACTTTGCATTTCACGACTATACATTTCCATAAACATAAAGATCGGAAGAAATACCTACTAGGCCCTCAAATTAAATTTCTTTATAATTAATCTTATTAAATGAAAGACGAATACACCGTTTCCAAATTTAAATACCTAGGATAGTATTTTTTTTTATGTTATTACATCCATTTAAATTTACTAAGAAATACTAAATATAAACTTACTATTATAGAAGGTACTTTTTCTCCAATTTTGCCATTTTGTATCTCTCAGATATTTCCAGTCTTTATATAAAAGTACACCCATTTTATATAAACGTGGAGGGAGATATTTCTTTCCATTTATTAATTTTTATATGAAATGTCAATTTTTGCCAATTGACATACCTGTCAACGTGGTGAAATGGGGGCCCTGGCATTACAAAATTCCAACCTGTACAATTATTAAAAACTTCACAGATTGTATCAGTCTTTAAACGATGCAACGCGACGTAAACATGGTATTCAAAATGCTGTATTTTCATCAGTAGGTATCGGAATGAATCAACTTTGAGGTATAAGTATTTCAACGACAAGAAACTTTAAATAAGTTTGTTACGAATTAAGTAAACGTATAGATAAATTATCTTGCTCACACTTGTTTAACTTTATGCTGTTGAATCGGAAAATTCACATATTTTTATTCGACAAAATGTTTCTGAAGCGTAGCGTTCTGAACCGTAGTAACTAGGTACATTTCCCTCATCATCATCATCATCAGCTTAGCCTATTACAGTCCACTGCTGGACATAGGCCTCTCCTGATACGTGCTATAACACTCGGTCTCCCGCCTTCCACATAAAATTAATCTTATTTTTATTAAGTACAATAACTTGATTTCTTATTTCAATCTATGTATTTTAAAATTAACAAAGCGTTAGTGTGACGTTCCCGTGGCCAGTTATTACAGTCACAAAGAATAAGCACGCACGGCACGTTATTGTGTTTTAATTTGTTTATCCTTTTGTTTCGTTGTTTTAGTTCTTATTAATAAAAATTGCTTACTCCTAGCATAATGTATAAGTTAAAATTAATGTAAATTAACTTTCAATAGCTTCCTTTACATTTATTTCTGATATTTAATCTATCATATTATTATTTATTAGGTATATACCTAACAATAAAATATTGCCAATAACTATTATCCTTCTTGTTACTCTAATTTCAAGGAAAATGATCTGTGTGAGTGCCGGACACATGCATCGGCATGTGTGGAATGGAAAAAACATCTGTAACCAGTATCGAGTGGTTACAGATGTTTTTTCCTTGTTTTTAAGTATTTAGCTAAGAACAACGATGATGAGAGCACTGGACACGGAATGCCAGAGTCACGGGTTAAAGTCCAGTTATGGGTATGAATATTTCCATTACTTATTTAGCATTTAAATGTTTGCTAACCAAAGCAAAGGCAATTGCTTAATATTTAATGTAAACGAAACAATACTTCCAATAAAGCTACAAAATGGTACTGCATAAACACTATCTCTTGCAGTAACTAAAGTACCTACTTGTAAAACCACAGAACACAAGTAAAACCTTTTTACAGTCTCAATATTTTTTTTTAAATAGGATTAAGAAGCACGTTCACGTCTGACAACGACGTCGATTTGTAAACGGTAGCAGTCGAAATCTAAAGAGTTCTTCATAGTAGGTAAGCACTCGTCTGTTGCAAGGCACCTACATTACCTTATACTTATTGTCTACCTAATATTATTGTGAACCAAACAGCTCCTTTATCTCAAATAGCGCGCCGCGTCGTATTTTGCGTCCGACGTAGTGTAAAGAATAAATATGTAAAAAGAATTCGCTTTAGTAAACAGTGAGTCGCCGGCGTCGATCCGAAAACTCGTAGGTGGAAATATAACGGCGATATGAGCAAAAGAAATTACAGTTTGAACGTGAAAAATGGTTTTATATTTTTATAAAGGCATTCAAATTGTTCAAATGGAACTATTGAAATCAGATTAAGAAGTGTTAGAAAGTAAAATGAAGTTAGCATGTTCATGTGTTAGCATTTTCTAGTACCGACTATAATAAACCAGTTAAATTAGCCAAAAAAGTGGGTCAATCTCAGTATGGGATGAAATACTTCATTTTGGCATTCTAAACGTGGTCTCAAAATCGACAACAATCTTGTGTTCGCATTTTAAGAGTGTTTATAAGGGGTACTTCGCCGTTTGACACCACGAGTTATTGACCACGGGACCAATCGCACAAGGCCGGTTTTTGAATTGGCTGTTTGGGACCATTTTCATATAAATTTTGTGACAACACGACGAATATCTTTTTTGCCTTCTTCGTTTCACATCATGGTTATTTAGACCAGTATAATAATAAAATGTCCTAATCAACAATGCTAAAAAGAGTCCTACGCTGTTTCAAACCTTTGTGTAAATCGACGAAGACAAACAAGACATTCGTCGATTGACACCATGGTCCCAAACAGCCAATTCAAAAAACGTCCTTGTTCGATTGACATCGTGGTGCCAATAACTCGTGGTGTCAAACGGCAAAGTACCCGTTTATAGTTATAAACGGCAACGTCGCAATTAACTGACATAATCGGATTATCTTTGCCCAGCAGTAGGATGACACAGGCTAAATAAAAAAAAAAAAAATCGTAGATGTATTTAAAAAATATTTTCAATACACTTTTTAGGCTTAGGTGATAAGTTCGAAAAGGTAAGAAATCATTGCGTTTACAGTTCTATTTATATGCAAATAACACATTGGAACTTGCAGGGCGTTATTTTCATAGACCCGTATAATAAACTGTAAGCATTACGGATACTTACTTTTTAACCGTGTTTTTAATACACATTCACGTAATTTCTGTGTAGTGTGGGCTAATGGCAATGTTAGGGGCTTCACAGTAACCTCGACGCTGTACACCACCACCTAGAAGAGAGCGGCCTGCCTTGCTCTTCATATCGCAGACACAAATATCTGCGCCTGACGATATTTCGTACCTTCAATACCCTGGTTACGAATTGGAGCAGCATCCTACGTAATATAGATGGGCAGCGTCTTGGCTGTGCCCCTAACATTGCCAACGTCCATGAGCGGCGGTAACCACTTACCATCAGGTGGCCGCCTGCTCGTCTGCCACTTCAGGCAATAAAAAAAAAGAAAAGAAATAAACATGTTTATGTAATAATGCTACAGTATAATATACTAGGTTCCGCTCGCAGCTCCGCCCACGTGGTATATAAGAGAATAATAATATAATATTCTACCACATTCACACAGCGCCATCTACTCCCAAAGTAAGCAATTATATTTGCTTGTGTTATGGGTACTAAATAACAGCTGATATACTACTTAAATACTTTTTTTTTTCTCAATACATACATATTATAGATAAATGACACCCAGACACAGAACAAACCTTAGTGCTCATCACACAAAAATGACCTGGGTGTGGATCGAACCCACGACCTCCGGCTTAGCAGTCAGGGTCACTAACCACTAGACCAACAGGCCAGTCGAGGAGAAAATTATTTTAAGTGCTATTCTTGACTTTATAATGTATTTGTATGCCAACTTTCATACAGATTCTTTCGTAATTGTGTAACATATTATATCAATCCATATATCCATCCAACCTAACTTTCGTATTCATAAATTATTATTATATTAGTAACTTACGTCATTTTTATTTTCGTAATTCTCTACTTTAGAAAATATATCTGCATTTTTACTCAGCGCAAATCTGAGCACGGACACCATTTGAGTGTATTTTTGGCTTCTCCTAATCTGTGCTTCTACTTTTTTCTCATTTTCCAATACATTAGGTGCTTTCATATGCATTACTTTCAATTTTTGTTTTATTTCATAAATGCAAGTATCAAGTCGTATTTGTAAGTTATCCAAAGCCCAGAAGAAGTTTAAATTAGAACCAAAGGAGACCAAAAATGTAAGATATAGTGCAATTACTCCAAGTATGAAAAATACGAGATTTGAATCTTCGCTTGTCATAGATTTGCAGTCATGAGACGAGAGGAAGCATTGCCAGCAGTGTGATAGTCTCATAAAGCTTGAAATACCGGAATAACATGGCTTCATGGTGAATGTAATTACTGGAAAATTTGTTACAATGAAATTTTAACTCATCAAAGATTTAAATAAAGAGGCTGTAACATAATCACTACGTGTTCGTTCCAACAAAAATCTTTAACACTGGTATTGACCAAAGAAAATACAACTACCAAAGAGAATAATCGTTACGTCAAGGTGAAAAGAGGTTAAAATTAACAAGGTTTTAAATAACTGACCACTTTTTGAAGTATTTATCTTAGAATCGCACTCGTGTCTCTATGTTTGTTCAGCCAAAGAGTCATTACGTAAAAATATTTATAAAATAAATAATCTGATTATCATGTTTAGGGTGATTTTCAACAATGATTTTTTTTGTATCATTTCGGTGAGATTTTTTTAATATGCTTTTCACATATATTTAGTTACTAAATATATGTATATAATAATATATGTATACAACGTAGGTATTATATTCTCATTGATGTTATTTTCTAAGGCCAGGAACTTGTGAAACAACAAATTATGTCACTCGGAAAAGTGTAGCTTTTAATTAGGAAATAATTAAATATTAAAGTAGCAATTATTGTGATTTTATCTTATCTTTAGCAGACATCAAACCAAAAAGATGACGCAATAAGTAGGTAGATCTGGCAGATCCACGGCCATGGTCAATACGTAATACAAATATAACACCTTGTGTTTACATGATATGAAATGTACAAGCTATTTAAAAAAGAACATTTTATGAACTTTAGCCTTTATAGTAGGGGGAGGCAACGATGCTCATTTGGATTTACTCGAACGTTCGTGGGGACCATTGGATTTTATAATTTCCATCATAGGAAGAATTAAATGTTTACAATATTTCCCATTTCAGCGATGGAGGAAGCGGCTACTGGTTTTTCATCATCATCATCATCATTTCAGGCTATTGCAGTCCACTGCTGGACGTAGGCCTCTCCTAACACGCGCCATAGCGCTCTGTCCTTCGCCTTCCACATCCAGTCAGACCCAGCGACCTTTTTTAGGTCACGAGTCACACGAGTCCGGAGGGCGTCCTACTCTACGCTTGCCGAGTCGTGGTCTCCACTCTAGGACACGCTTGATCCACCGTCCGTCGGTCCTTCTGCAGATATGACCAGCCCACAGATTTTTAGTATTGTAAAAAAAAACAGTCACATGGATATACTTGAGTGTATTAGGTTGTAGTGAAAGTTTAGGTGCTCCAATGTGTCATGACAACAGTGCTTTATTTATCTGTTGGTTTGTTTGGTGGGAATATCCATAAAATTATTAATGTAAGTCAGTCATAGCGGTAGCGCCTACACAAAAGTATATATTATAGTAATTAAACTAGGTTAAGACTGTCAATCACTGACACATGTTTTACTTTGGCTGGGGCACGAATTTTACCAAACGATTTTTGTTACTTTTGTTTGTGGTAATTTGCGTATTATATTTTAACGTTATTTTTGCATTATTGATTTCAAAATAATAATAAAAAATCAACTGCCCTTGATAAAATCCAGGTAACGTTTTGCAAGTTTGTGACTATATTACTCTTTGTTTGTGACCCTCTCAACCTCTTCACGCTCAAATCGTCAGATTATTGTAATAGACACTTTTCAACTATAATAATAATAATAATCTGTCGCACTCGAGTAAATCCTCTTTTAGCATCGATACTTCCCCAGCTACATAGTATCTACTAAGATACTAGAAGTCGCGCGGAGCTTCGCTGCCGTCGTTCTTTGTTTGGCCACTACTCAGCTCCAATTGGCAGTAGCGTGATGTTATATAGTCTTCTTCGATAAATGGGCTATCCAACACTAAAAGAATTTATGAAATCGGATCAGTAGTATCTAGAGTAGTTTGAGATTATCGCGTACAACCAAACAAACAAACAAATTCTTCAGCTTATTATGTATAGATGTTTAGATTTAGACGTTTAAAGAATAGAAAAATCTTTATAAGTTAGAATATCAGAATTTCAAACCTTTTCACGTCTAAGTGTTTTCTAAAGAAAGAATACGATACCGCAATCATCCGAGCACGACGAAGTGGCATTGCTCACACTGACAATAGCGAATAAAAGTGCACAATGCTGCTAGAATGCTTCACTTGAGGCAATATCGAATTCCCGTAGAGCGAGACAGTGGTCGTCTAGAACCAACAAAACATCGAGACTTGAAGCCAAAGTCTGCTGGCCCGTGTTTCAAATATTTCTGTCTTTTAAACACAGCTTTATGTTGCTTGAGGATTTTAGGGATAGGTAATAATTTTTCAAGGGTAATGACTAAATGTAAACAATGTGGCTGAATGGATAAGTGACTGGCATGCTAAACACGTGGTCCGAGTTCGATCCCGACCAGCAGTACCAATGTGGATTTCACTTTGTAGAATTTATATGGGCAAATTATTATTAATGAGGCGACTAAAAACTTATTAGGCGACTAAAAACTTATTAGGCAATTAGAGTCTGGCCATCCGTTCTTTGCACAAGAAAAGAGCGGTAAATTCAAAAAAACAAGGGGTGACAACACCGACTATAGACTGAAAAAATGCGTTTGATACTATTATCTCAACTTAAGTAAATATCAACTTTCTAACTACGCCTTTGATAGCTTTCGGCATTATTTTTCAATAATTTCAAAAGAATATTGATCGAAAAACACTAAAAAGACAGTGACATGACAGTTCAAAAATATTGCCATGTATAGATTTTAAAAAACAGTCCAGTGCAGAGAACCGGTAGCCAGACTATAACTACATGGTTCCAAAAAAAATAACTTGGTAGTGATTAAATATTTTAGCAACAATTATATTATAATGAGCTACAAAACGTAAAATCTATAAAAACTAAATAACGGCTGCCACAATAAGATAGCAAATATATTTAACAGGAAAAATGAAATAATATGCGAGGTATTAAAAATAATGACTTGGCAGCTAATATTAACAGTGGGATATCAAACATTGTATTATTGCAACTATTGGCTTCCATAATTATAAAAATACACTTTCGGGTAGTGATTTGCAAGCAGCTATCAAAATTAAAAAGTCCAAATTTTAAGTATTAGGACATCAGAATTTTTGTTTGTAGAATCGTAAATATAGAAAAAAGCGACAAATGCGTTGGTTGCATAGAAGCAGAGCGGAGGCCGCGGCGCGGGAGGTGGAGCGATTCAAAAGGAAAAAACGGAACCCTTATAGGATCACATGCCCCGTTTCAGAGCAATCCGACTCGGACTGGTTAGGTTAGGGTTATTTTTTTTTTCAAACCACCCAAAAGTAGGAGCCCCGCTAAGCGGGGCTCCGGCGACCTATGGCACCTGAAAAGTCAATTTTTTTTAAACTATTTTGTATTCGTATTTTGATAAAAATGTGTCATTTGTATACCCCCTTTGATAACCTACTCTTTTTTACATTTTAATCACAAAAAAATATATAAATATACTTCGTTAGTTTTAGTACTATTCATTTTCTACCTCGATATAACTACTTTGCCATTTAAAAAATAAAAATAGTATAGACCAATCATATTTTTTACATGCCGCATTTTGCTTTAATTAGACCTTATAAAATATCGCAAAGAGTATGTTTTTTATGACCATGTGTATATTTTAATCTCTTCTTACTCAATTTTATAAACAACCTCATTGTATAATATATAAAAGCCTATTTTCTACTTTATATTCGCCGCCAAGTTGTCGGCTAACAATAAATTCAGTTGCTTCACCAAAAAATCACTGTCAATTTAAATTTAAATAAAGCGTAGAACTCAATATAAAGTTGCTACTTTTACTTTTTTTACTTTTTAATTATTTTTTAAATCCTAAATAAGATTAGTTTGTCGCCGCGTTAAATACATGCCATTTATATGTACTAATCATGTGACTGATCTTCTGCTAACGGTGAAGGAAAACATCTTGAGGAAACTCATATTTATACACTAGAAGAAATTCTAAGTGTATGTCTGATCAACCAACCCGTATTAGGCCAGCGTGTGTGGATTATAGTCTTAACCCTCTCAGCTCTCTATATAGTGGAGAAGAGATCCGAGCCCAGCAGTGGGGCATTAATGATGATGAATGATGAAACATACGAGTAGAGCTTATACAGAAGCAAATCACATTTCTTTTTGTCAGTAGTTCAATGAAAAAAAAAATTAGACAGTATTGACAACATTAAAGTTGTCATGGTCATTTAATTTATTAAGATGTTCGGAATATTTACCATGTCCTTTATAAATCATGGCTCTGTTGCAAGCGACATGATTATGGAAGAACACTTTTTCCGTGATCATATGAAATCTCTTTTTGTATCATAAAGCGAATATCTGAGGCATGTCTCAAACCTATCTCTGTTCTGTGGGCATGTCTATGTATTGAAATACCTGTGGTTTTAGCTATTTTATAATGTTTATAGATCAGTCAGTATGTTTTGTATTTTATAAAAGTTTGTGTGTGCTTGTTGTGTTCATACTTATTAGAATAATCATTCAAGGTTAGGTACAAGCGAGTTGTGAGGAAATCAAATACCAAGTCTCACATAACATCCCACCAAAGTGGTTTATAAGATTTTGATTTTCATTAATATATATACACAAAAAGTACGTGTTTAATGTTTATCTTTTAATAAAATTGGTATATAAAGGTAATAATTGTTCGAAGTTAAAACCTTCTTGTTATAATTTGTACACCCTGGCCACTTTTATATATGAGTACTATCTATGGACGTAATAAAACTGTTCTGTCGCGTTATTTTTCTGAATAGGTTATGGGCAATATTTAACACTTCATATACATAAAAAATGGCTACATCAGCTGAAGGCCTACCCCTAGCGGAGGCAACCTACCGACATCCAGTCGTTACCAGCGGTGTCCCACAAATACCCAAGTTGGACGGGCGATCCAATTTTGCTACTTGGAGCTTTGGTATCAAAATGTACCTTATTGACTGTGGGTTGTGGAAGTGCGTCGAGTGCCCAGAAGAATTCGCAAAAGAGCGAAGCGACTTCAATAGAATGGATGAACAGGCAAGGGCAAAAATATGTCTATCTGTAGCGCCAAAAGTTTACTCCGTCGTGAAGTCTGCCAAAACGGCAAAAGAAACATGGAACAAATTAAAAGCACAATATGCCGACAAAGGTTTGGACAGAAGGCTAAATCTACTTAGGCAACTTTTTAACATAAAATTAGCAACATTTGGAGATATTGAGAGCTATATTAATGCCATAAGAGATATACAGGAGAAACTCCATGAAATCGAAGCTGGACTGGAGGATGAATTTATCGGAGTCATAATGCTAGCAGGTTTGACAGAAGAGTTCAAGCCTCTCATCATGGCACTGGAGCATTCAGGTGCAAAAATTACTTCAGACTCAGTAGCCACGAGGCTTCTCAGCGAAGATCACAAGACACCTGAAGAACTCTCCACGAACACTTCTTTTTCGGCCACAACTCCTAAATTACAGTGTAAATTTTGTAAGAAGTTTGGACATGTTATTTTAAATTGTAGAAAAAGGAAACAACACATGAAAACACTTTCTACACATAACAAAACAAATTTTATTACAGATGTTACACTTTTATCTTCTTTTAGTTCTAATCTCTCAGGTCCCCATCTCGAACAAAACTGGATTCTGGATTCCGGAGCAACAGCACACATGTGCAAGGATAAGAATTCCTTTCAGGACTTAAAGTCGTCCAAATCCAGGCCAATATATGTTGCCAACAACGATCTAATCCCTTGCTCAGGATCAGGTACCGTAGTTTTACCTTTACCTAGAGGTAATTCGAGCACACTCGATAATGTGCTATATGTTCCAGACATAGCGTCGAACTTATTATCTATAAGTAGCCTTGTACGTGAAAATCATGTCGTTGTATTTTCCCAAAGTGGTGCTACAATTCTTCGTAGGGAAAACTGCAAAGTTTCCGGCGAAATAGTAGCAACTGCGTCGAATTATAAAAATCTTTATAAACTCGATATGGCACAACAAGTTTATTTGACAAATGAATGTTCACCAACAGCGTTGCTATGGCATCGACGTCTTGGACATCTCAATGACAAGGCCGTCAATATATTAAAAAATAAACAAATAGGCGTAAGTTTTTCAGACAGACTGCCAGATACTTGTGTGCCATGTATACAAGGTAAATTAGCAAAGAGGCCCTTTAAAATTTCTCAAAGAGAAACTAGTAATAGATTAGAGCTCATACACACAGACCTCTGTGGCCCAATGAGTACGCACTCATTTGGTGGTGCTCTATATTTATTAACATTTACGGACAACTTCTCTCGCAAAACTTTTGGCTATTTATTAAAGTCTAAGAGCGAGGTATATACGAAGTTTGTCGAATTTAAATGTATGGTGGAAAACCAGACAGGCCTTAAAATAAAAACCCTCCGCTCAGACGGCGGTGGTGAGTACGTAAACCGTCAGATGTCTGACTTCTTGAATGCAAATGGAATAGTTCATCAGACTTCTATTCCTTATAATCCACAACAGAATGGACTATCTGAACGGGTCAATCGTACTGTAGTTGAGAAAGCACGGTCAATGCTGCAAGATGCAGGTCTTCACAGAGCCTATTGGGGCGAAGCTGTTAATACAGCAATTTATTTGAAAAATCTTTCCCCCACCACAGCTCTGAAAGCTGCAAAACGTGTACTTAGGTACTTAAAGGCAACTAAAAATTTGAAACTAAACTACACCTACAATACTGATAGAAGTGTACCTATTGGTTATGCTGATGCTGATTACGGTAGTAGTGTTATTGACAGACGCTCATACACTGGTTACACCTTTTTGATGAGTGGCGCACCAACTTCGTGGGAGGCTCGCAAACAGAAAACAGTTGCCCTCTCGACTACAGAAGCCGAATATATGGCACTTTCTGAATCAAGTAAAGAAGCCATCTATGTACGTTCCCTCATCAAAGAAATATTTTCAATAGACCAACCAATAGTAATATATTCAGATAACCAAAGTTCACTTAAACTCAGCACAAATGACACCTATCACGCTCGCACAAAACATATTGATATTCGTCATCACTTCATACGAGAGGCCTTAACAAATAATCAAATTCATGTTAAGTACATCTCAACCACACATCAGTTAGCAGACATACTAACCAAATCATTACCTAAACTAAGACACAGTAAGCTAACTACATTATTAGGTTTACTGTAAAGTTTTTATTTTTATAATGGTTTAATACATATTTGTTTCTATATTAAGTTTGCTATTTGATATTCTTATAAATTAATTCAAATGTTTATAAATTAATTGTCATATTGTGTATTAGTAGTCACTTGTGTTTATTATCAGTTTATATCATGCATTGTACGTACAGGGTGATCTAATTACGGGGAGGTGTTCGAAGTTAAAACCTTCTTGTTATAATTTGTACACCCTGGCCACTTTTATATATGAGTACTATCTATGGACGTAATAAAACTGTTCTGTCGCGTTATTTTTCTGAATAATAATAAATGTGCCCTATTTAATAAGCCACTTGTATCTACAGAGTATTTAATTATATACTGAGCATTTATTTTTGAGCACAAGTTTCTTATATTTATACATAAGAATACAATAAAATTATCTATCACAAATGACATGTATTTAAAATTTCAAAACGCGTAAAGAAGTATCTACTAAAGTTTTCCAGTAAACTTTAGTATTCAATATTTTCAATACAAGTTATTTTTATTCGAAAAGAGCTTGTGTTATGTATTTGCAAAACTTCTGCTGATATGCAAGCCAAAGTTTTGTGTGCAAAAGATTCGATTCTGAGCCAACATCAAAACTAATTTATTATATTGTACCCTGTATTTTAAATTTTCCCAATATCCTCTTAGCTTCGATACAAATATAGTCAGAATCAAGAATTATTTTAATTATTTTAAGCTTCAATAAAGCAGCCGTCCAGTAATTAAAATGTTTCGTGCTAGTTTAGAGCAAAGCATAGCATTATTGACTATTTAGTTACAGAAAACTCATTCATTATTTAAATTATTCTGTGGGTTATAACCTACAAAATACTTTTCTATAATTTGTATCATAGATTTGCTGAATAAAATGTAAAGCCACATTATATTCACACAAAAATAAGTTGACAGAAGTACAATCTTTTAATGTACCTGTATAATGCAAAACTGTGCCGATTCAACCTGTGAATCCGGAATTAGGCACAAGAAAATTATATTATTCTACGCTCCTTACAATCTTCTTGGTAAAGTAATTCCACAAATATATCAAATCATTTCGCAATATGTCAAGTAAACACAACTGGATAAAATATAATATGTCACGTTATGTTCTATGAGTAATAAAAATAAACTATAAGAGACTATACCACTGCGTTAAGTAAGTGACAATTGATAAATAAACAACAGTCATGGTCATTATTTCTCGCGCACACTAGGCCAATATATCATTTTATACTGACATATTGCACAATATTTTTAAACCAACAGAATTAAAATTAGCATTGTGGTACTGAGATGCTCGTTAGGATCATCGAGGATAAGCAATTTTTAAAGGTCAGCCCATGATGGGTGTCCGTTTGTGGCAATTTATTTCTCAAGAGAAGGCACGTAAAGCCAAAGGTCCCGGGTAGAATTTGATGTGGTAGTCGTTAAGTCAAGTTGGAAGCCTTCTAGGCCACTTGATATAATTCAACACTAACTAGTGTCTGTCTCAAGCCCATTCGAAAACAAGAAGAAGAAAACTGTTGCATAATGTAAGAGTTACCTGACAGATTTTTTAGATTAAAATCAACAATCAAATCATAAATCAACAAACTAGAGGCTATTCGCAAGAAATACTTATAATTTCCACTCTATTATAAGATACACACACCATAATACAATAATTCAATAGATGATTATACAATCTTCATCACTATTCTGTAATATTAGAGGTATACAATAAAATTAATGCATATAATTATCTACTATCAATTGTTAATTATTTTATTCCTACTAGTTTTTCCGATACTTCCCACAGTTTTCGTGCCATTTCTTTATCTTGGGCATATTTCAATATAGTCGCTTCTTTACAGTCTACGAAATACTTTCCACTAACGCCTTCTACTTCTGGAGACACCGCCAAGTAGATCGTCGTCTGTGCTCCTTCCAATGGTGTCTTGAAAAACGGCTTCAATAACGGCATAAAAAACCGCAAGAATGATTTTTGTAACTTCAGAAGTATGTCAGTAGCGACAACTCCAGGATGTAAACAGTTTGCAGTAACTCCTGTGCCCTTTAATCTTCTATTCAATTCTAGTGTCATCAACACATTACACAACTTTGTTTTCGAATACGCATTAAGCTGGCTATAGGTCTCTTTAGTATCCTTCTCATTATTAAGGTTATCAAAGTCAATTTTACCACTTTCATAAGCTTTTGATGATACGTTTATTATTCTGCTAGGAGCTGAGGACTTCAATAAAGGTAAGAGTAGAGAAGTTAAAAGAAAGTGTCCAAAATGGTTCGATTGCATGACGAGCGACAATCCATCTTTAGTTCTAATATTATCGACCTCAAGAACACCAGCATTGTTAATGAGAATATCAACACGTTTCTCAGTTTTTACTATACCATCGGCGAAAGCTCTTACAGAAGCCAGAGAGGCGAGGTCAAGCTGTTGATAATGAACGTCAGTGTTACCAGTCTCAGATATGATCAAGTCTCGTGCTGCGATTCCTTTCTCTTTAGTTCTGCAAGCTAAAATCACTCGAGCACCTCTCTCTGCCAAATCTCTTGCAGCTTCATAGCCTATTCCAGTATTGCCACCAGTCACTATCACCACTTTTCCCACTAAATGTCTACTGCACCTACATGTGCCTATTGTTAGTTTAACATAAACTTTAATAATCACAGCGATAATCACAAGTATGAGGAAGATTATTAAAAACATCTTGCTTGGGCAGCAATACAAACTAGACTAACGAATATGACACATACGTAAAGTAGGTAAATATAATATAACGAGTCAGTCTCGCCAAGCACGAGTTGTCCTTGTACTATTGGATAGTGTTCCGTACAATCCTTGAATATGTGACTTATATACTTCATAAGAAGCACTAATAAAAATAAATATATTATTATTATAACTATTACTAATAATTGTTATTATTATTAGTAATAGTCTAACGATCTAGATGAAACGTTTTTACGAGTATATGATGCAGAATGTAGTATTCAGATGTTTAAATTATTTTAATAGTGTAAACGTGTGTTTAATAGTTTCATAGTTTCATCCGTATGTACTTATGTAGGTATGCATGTACGAGTAAATATTTATGTAACGAAATCTTTGAATTCTGATGTTTTACCCACCTAGAAGTCGGATTAAATTAAAACTTTGCTTACAAATCAATGACTGATGGGCATAGCAATATAATCTAAACTAGGCGTGAGTCGTTACGTGTTTTTCGTGAAACGTAACGTAAACAGTTTTTTTAAGTCGTCACTGGTTTCAAAAACTGGTTATTTTTGTAACCAGTTTTTTTCAGACACGGTTATAGTGACGCCGCCCGGATCGTTACCTCTACCAGAGAGTGTTACAGTTATTTTTAAAACGATGTGATAATTAATTAGCTGTAAACTTCACCAAATTTTTTTGTGTAGCTTTTTTCTCGTTGTCTATTTTTTGAAAAAACTCCCACAAAACACTCGAATTGTACCGAGACATAACGAAAGTTTTATGAATAAATTTAAAAATTATATAAACTACTATTTACACTAATTTTTACAAAATTAATTTCATTATATAGGTATGTGTCTGTTTAACGATGTCAACATAAACATGATTAATTAATTGATGATTTTTTTAAATACCGAGCAAACCGGCCAATTTCCAAGAATCCCTGAGTAGTTATAGTAATAATGACCAATATAAAATAACTCCTATTAGTAACGGAATACGTTTGAAAATTGTGCGCATTGTAATACTTTGCGTAACGTAAAGTAGTTACAAGTGAACTACTGTTTTTAACCGTGCATCCATTCGCAACTACATTGTAAAGCAGTGATATGTGTAACTGATTATGAAAATTACTAGTTTTTCAATGGTATCGAAACTAGTGAAACAGCTATTCTTACATCACAAAACCAGTTATTGTAACTAGTGACGTATTTCACGTCACTAGTTACAATACAAACTGGTTTTCCACACAATTAGTCCACACCTAATCTAAACTAATATTATAAAGCTGAGGACTTTATTTGGTTATGTGTGTGTGCAATGTGATAAATTATTTTAGTATTGGATAACACATTTATTGAGAAAGGCTATATAACATCACGCTACGGCTTATATGAGCTGATGATGTATACTTTCGAATTGGTCCCCTATTCACCACGTCAAGTTCTGATGATGGAATCTCAGGGAAATCGAAGGCAACCCTCAAATTTTATAGGCACATGTTACTTGTTTCATATATTTTTTAAATTATTCAAGTATTTACGTCTGATAGTCATCATCTCATGTTGATAAGCTGGTAATGGAAGATATAACTCCTTAACTGTTAGGAGTTGGAGGATAATTCTTTCAACATTATAGGTTCTTATAAACCAATAGTTGTATTCTTGTAGATTATTCAGGTGAGCTGTCACTGGAAGATAAACTTCTTAACATTTAGAAGTAAGAAGATGATTTCTTTAAATATCACATCCAAGTATAAACCTTACCCCCTCACCCTCTCAACCCCCTCTATTATTTCAAGTGTCTGAGGTGGGAGCTCTTGATGGAAGATAAAGTTGTATAATTCAAAGGAATTAGATGATATTTTAAGTTTTCGATATAGTATTTAACCTGCATTCTATACCTATACTTGTTACCTGTCACATTTTATAGGAAAAAAGAAAGACATACAAAGCTGAGAGTTGGATTCCTCTATTCTACAATCAGGTTGTGTTGTTAGACGTAAAAAGTACACTAAAAATGGAAAAATAAACTATTTTTAACAAAAAAATATTAAAACGATTTCAAAACAATATTAAAAAGCGAAAAATAAACTGAATTAGATATTTAATTTCAAGAGAAAAATACCTACCTACATGTTTAAAGTATACTAATCTGTTTGAAGTCGGTGCCAGTCTAATGAGGTCATATCACTCAGTATGAGCCGTCCACTAGGTACGATCACATGCAAGTGCGAGATGGTGTGAAGTAGCAAGCGGTAACAGATGTAAGTACGTACTAGTACGTAGCTTAACAAATTCTTTAGGCTTGGCACCGACTTCAAGCGTATGTATAAAAAATACAAAGTATTTCAAGTATACATGACAAACTAGATAAAATGTAACATCACGATATGAAAAGTTACATAAGTACTGAAAATATATTGTGTAGGTATGTTTCACAACAGATACATTTATTTAACAGTCATGGTGATTTATTAATTTGCGGATTACGCTACCAATATAATTCGGCTGACACAGGTATTGCACAATCTTTTAAACCCACATGCTCAACTATACCATAACTATGTCGGCTTGTATGCTACCACTAAGTTGTAAGCGGTCGGGACAGATTTTCAGAAGATCCCTTCTCACAACAGACTAGAAGTGAATCATCATCGTCATCTTCATCATATCAGTCGTAGTACATCCACTGCTGGACATAGGCCTCCTCAAGAGATCGCCAATAGAACCGGTTGTATGCGACCTGCATCCAGCGCGATTCTGCTGTTCGGTTCAGATCATCTGTCCACCTTGTGGGTGGACGTCCTACGCTGCCCTTGTCGGTGCTAATTGAAGCTAATAGCATCAAATATATTCCACTCTATTACGAAGCGCTAAGTTTAATATATTCAAGAGCTATCATGAGATATTTATCAACAATTCACAGACCAAAATAAATTATTACTATTGGTACAATCTACAGATTGTACCAATAGTATGATAAAAATGATACATAATAGGCTATGTGACGTCAACAAAAAACCAATATGGCGGCCGTAAACTGTCAAAACAGACGTTTTTTTACTGCTATCGCAATATGGGTATCAGATGAAGGCTAATTAATAGCCTAATTCAATTATATATGCACTAACTATGACCCGCGACTCAACTTGTCTCTTGTAACCTAAATAGCTTGACCGATTTTGAACTATCAAAATTCACAAAGTTATACATATATATACATAATAATTAATAATATTGACAGAAGAAGGCTACTTTTTGGCAAGGCAAGGTAGTCGGGTTTTTTGGTTTTTTTAAATAAATGCTTGTTTTTGGTATACAATAAAACAAATTCAAATATTATGTTTTAATTACTAATTGGTTTATTATTTTATTCCTACTAGTTTTTCCGATACTTCCCACAGTTTTCGTGCCACTTCTTTATCTTGAGCATGGTCCAATATAGTCACTTCTTTACAGTCTACGAAATACTTTCCACTAACGTTTTCTACTTCAGGAGACACCGCTAAGTAGATCGTCGTCTGTGCTCCTTCCAATGGTGTCTTCAAAAACGGCATCAATAACGGCATCAAAAATCTAAGCCAAGATTTTTGTAACTTCAGGATTATATCAGTGGCTACAACTCCAGGATGTAAACAATTTGCAGTAACTCCTGTGCCCTTCAATCTTTTAGTCAATTCTAGAGTCATCAACACATTACACAACTTTGTTTTCTGATACGCATTAAGCTGGCTATAAGTTTCTGCAGTGTCCTTCTCATTATTGAGGTTATCAAAGTCAATTTTACCACCTTCATAAGCTTTTGATGATACGTTTATTATTCTGCTAGGAGTCGAGGACTTCAATAAAGGTAAGAGTAGAGAAGTCAAAAGAAAGTGTCCAAAATGGTTCGATTGCATGGCGAGTGACAACCCATCTTTAGTTCTAATATTATCGACCTCAAAAACACCAGCATTGTTGATGAGAATATCAACGCGTTTCTCAGTTTTGATTATGCCGTCAGCGAAAGTTCTTACAGAAGCCAGAGAGGCGAGGTCAAGCTGTTGATAATGAACGTCAGTGTTACCAGTCTCAGATTTTATCAAGTCTCGTGCTGCGATTCCTTTCTCGTTAGTTCTGCAAGCTAAAATCACTCGTGCACCTCTCTCTGCCAAATCTTTTGCAGCTTCATAGCCTATTCCAGTATTGCCACCAGTCACTATAACCACTTTTCCCACTAAATGTCTACTGCACCGACATATGCCTACTGTTAGTTTAACGTAAACCTTAATTAACACTGCGGTAACAATAATTATGACGAAGGCTATTAAAAACATCTTGCTTGGGCAGCTATACAAACTAGACTAACAAATATGACACATTCGTAAATTAGATAAATTCAAGGTTATTAGGGATTGGTCTCGTCAAGCACGAGTTGTCCTTGTACTTTGAATAGTGTTCCGTACAATTATTTTAATATTTATTTACTTTTAATTCAATACCTATAATTTTATTTAATTAGTATAGTATTTTAAAAGAAGCGCTATATGCTTATAAATATGTTTGATATTCGATGATATAACTAAATAAAACTTATTTACTTATATGTATACTGTATTGCGATTTGTCACGGAAATTTAATTCAAATGGTCCTCAATGTAGTTTACGGATTACTAAACATTACGTCATTTTTATTATTGACTGGTAGGTACTTCCTTAATACAATGATGTTCTTACTGTGTGAATATGACGTAACATCGAGAAACAAATCATCATCATATCAGCCGTAAGCCGTTAACTGTCGAACATAGCTCTGCCGAAGTGAATTCTATAGGACAGTTTGTTTAGAGACTGCATCCAACCAGTCAAATAGACATATTCCGCTAAATAGCTAACAATCGCGGTGTTTACGTACATTATAAACAGTTAATTTTAAAACTAGAAGATAAAAATCGAGTTATATCTATTTGTTCATACAAAAGAAGACAAAACATTGGTGATGCGTATTTGTAACTTGACCCAAAACATATGTTTCAGACATAGGTATTAAAAATAAAGGCGTTTCAGATAAAGTTAGTTAGTAAAATTCTTTTCTAACAAGTTTTTCTGAAACATCTTTATTTTGAGTTAATTCCCTCTCAACAGTCACCAAAGACTTTCCACTGACGACTGACGTCTTGTAATTCAGGTAATGGAGAAGAATATGGTCTTTGCCGTACATTTATTATTTTGCTAGGAGCCGAAAATTTTAATAAAGGTAACACTAATGAAGTTAGAAGTAATTGAATAATAATGATATAAATCTTTATTGTAACAAAAATGTGCTTACAAACGTGTTTTAGCCCTGATTCCCGAACTAGCGCGAGCTGTATGTCAGGAACCAGTTCCTTCCAAAGTACAGTTCAATCACAGGCGTTACAATATTATTTTATGTGAATGAATATAAATAAAAAATAAATAATTATCATTAACAAAGTACTTAGAGCTTACCTATATTATGCGTGTGTGTATGTGTGTGCGTGTGTGTGTATGGTGTGTGTGTGAATAAAATATATTATATAATATTTTCACACAGCGCCAGCAAGTTCCAAATTAAGCAATTATATTTGCTTGTAGGTACTAAACAACTGTTATTATATACTACACTAGCGGACCCGACAGACGTTGTCCTGCATGACATACCAATCGATAGATACCATTTTTTTTTTGTAAATATAAACCATCCTCGAATCCACTTGAACACATACACAAAAATTCATTCAAATCGGTTCAGCCGTTTAGGTGGAGTTCACTGTTAACACACGTACAGAAGAATTATATATAAAAAGATAGATGATTTTTTAAATTCAGATTTAGAACAATTATCTGTAGGTTTAATAACCCACAAAACGCTATATTATGCTGTTATCGCTTGTGTGTTTTTGGCAGAACCAATGATAAAATTTTTGAAGTATCATGTTGATTATTATTTAAAGTATTTGCACAAATATATCAAACCACTACGGATTATCTCAAATGTACACAATATAATCTAGATAAAAATACATAGGTAGGTATATCGATATTTTGTTACATACGTTCTGGAAATAAACTATGCCTGACAGTAATTGATAAGATTAATGAAGGTCATGGTGACTCACTATGATGACTTATTACACAATCCTTTTAAACAAAAATAGTCAATTAAAACGCATGTAGGCTTATTTACTAATATTAGTTCTAATGTCAGTGACCTTGACAGATTTTTTCTGTCCTACAACAAACTCAAAACTATTATAATAGCGTAAATATAATAGCGTAAAATAAATGCTGAATCTCTATTTCATAAAGTGGTTATTTTAATTTTACTATATTATAGGCCAGTCAATGAATGATTTTGGAGGGAAATGTTGAAAGCAGAAATTTTTACTTAGGAACTTTTTTAAAATTTCGTACTACGCACTGTTTTCGAGATGTAAGCAGAAAACTAAAAATGGTACCTTTTCTAGAGAATTTAACACATTTTTGAAAATCGATCATTTTTCGAAGCTCATGGCTAGGCAACGATTGGAAATAGATAAAAATGTTTAAGCCAATGTTGTAGATAATTTTATCAGCTTTTATTGTGTAGTACAATAAAATTTCGTACGAAGTACTGTTTTTGATCTGTAAGCAAAAAACCAAAAAACGGGACCTTCTTTGTGCTCCCCCCCTCGGGCTCACCTCGAGGGGGTAAGGACTTTTAGTATGTTTATCTCCTAACTAGTCCAAACAAAGTACCTAAGTCAAAATTTCTGCTTTCGAAATTTACCTTCACAGTACCTTTTCGAGCACTCATTTACTATATAATCCAGTGATAAGCACGTTGAACCATTTATCAAAAATACACAGACCGTATTAAAATAAAGGAGTATAGGTATACTTTTCATGACTATTCGCTAATCCTTGTTTAGTCAATGTTTATTTCAACTATACAATAAAACAAAATTATAATTATCATTTGACATAACTATACATAATTGGTTCATTATTTTATTCCTACTAGTTTTTCCGATACTTCCCACAGTTTTCGTGCCACTTCTTTATCTTGAGCATGGTCCAATATAGTCACTTCTTTACAGTCTACGAAATACTTTCCACACGGCATCAAAAACCGTAAGAATGATTTTTGTAACTTCAGAAGTATGTCAGTAGCGACAACTCCAGGATGTAAACAATTTGCAGTAACTCCTGTGCCCTTTAATCTTCTATTCAATTCTAGAGTCATCAACACATTACACAACTTTGTTTTCGAATACACATTAAGCTGGTCATAGGTCTCTTTAGTATCCTTCTCATTATTGAGATTATCAAAGTCAATTTTACCTCTCTCATAAGCTATTGAAGATACGTTTATTATTCTGCTAGGAGCCGAGGACTTTGATAAGGGTAAGAGTATAGAAGTCAAAAGAAAGTGTCCAAAATGGTTCGATTGCATGGCGAGTGACAACCCATCTTTAGTTCTAATATTATCGACCTCAAAAACACCAGCATTGTTGATGAGAATATCAACGCGTTTCTCAGTTTTGATTATGCCGTCAGCGAAAGCTCTTACAGAAGCCAGAGAGGCGAGGTCAAGCTGTCGATAATGAATGTCAGTGTTACCAGTCTCAGATATGATCAAGTCTCGTGCTGCGATTCCTTTCTCGTTAGTTCTGCAAGCTAAAATCACTCGTGCACCTCTCTCTGCCAAATCTTTTGCAGCTTCATAGCCTATTCCAGTATTGCCACCAGTCACTATAACCACTTTTCCCACTAAATGTCTACTACACCGACATATGCCTATTGTTAGTTTAACATAAACCTTAAATATCACTGCGATAGTAACAATTATGACGAAAGCTATAAAAAACATCTTGCTTTAGCAGCTATACAAACTAGACTAAAAAATATAACATATTCGTAAAGTAGATAAATTCAAGGTTATTAGGAATTGGTCTCGTATATAAACCAGACTAACGGGTATGACATTTTCGTAACATAATAATGTATTATTTTAACATTATGTAGATAATACAAAAAGTCCATTTATAGTGTTCTATACAATATTTAAATTCGTGATTTAGTTCTTATTGCGTTCTCTTATTGCTTTAATTAGCACAAATTAAAATTAATAAATATTTGTAGTATTATTAATTTTAAAATTATCTGTATTAACGATCTAGATTCTAGATAAAACGTTATTTTATAGATAGATAGATTACCTACAACTTTGCCTTTTGAAATTTTGCGATAGGAATTGTAGTTTTCCCGGAAATTGCGATAACCCGATTATCACCCTTAAAAGGTCACCCCATACCCTTTTCGACCTCAAATCACCCGTAACTTATTTTTCTCTTTTTATTAATATATTTTCTTACTTTTTTCCACTTTTAACCATTTTCAAAGGCTCAATACTGAAATTTTTTTTTCTATTTGATAATCGTAATAATAAATTTCCTTCGATCTGCAATTTTATTTCATTATTCCTTTATTTTTTAAGCGTCTTATGTGAGTAACTGGAACGATGTGTTCAGAAAGTAAAACCATATATATATATATATATATATATGCACATTTAATTAAGTGTTGATTTAAAACGCTATAGGTAACTACTTTTTGCACGTGAAAGTAAGTTTACTAAAAGTATAATTTGTCAATTTATTACAGTATGGTAGTACGATTATATGTCTGAAGATGTACAAGTTTTGACAGACAATCCATTGGTTCGGACAGATAAATGTTCAGCTAATTTATTACGGACTATTAACGATTAGATAATTATTATCACTGACTGTTATTTACCATGCAGAAACAAATAAATTCGTACTGTGCGAATATGACATTACTTTGAGAAATAAATATAGCTGTTTATTTAATTCGTGAAATGTCTGACAACAGTAGTTGACTAAGAATTGTATTGATAAAAATTGATCTTCATGTGTTAAAAAATCGATCTACAAAGTAAAGACCAATGAAGATAAAATTAAAAAAATGTTTTCTCTTTTTTTGGCTTCTTCCAAATGAAATAACTTTTGACTTTGACTTAAACTTTATTTCAGTCTATATTCCATTGCTCTGATACAAATAATTTATTGGTAAGTATTGGGTATTTTTTAAATATTTTCTCAGATCTATAAGAGATTGTTTGTTTGGTTAAACACGCTCTCTCAGGAACTACTAGTCCGATTTGAAAAAAATATTTGAGTGTTGGATAGCCTATTTATTAAAGAAGAATGGCCAATAAGAGCTGAGTAATGGCCAAATAAATAATGACGGGAGTAAAACCTTGGTTAATAGGTAGTATAAATTAAAATAAAGTAAATCACAAGATATATTCTTTTGGACCCGTAATTTGGACCGATTTAAGCAAAAATGATCCAATCAACAGAAACCTCATTTTGAGATATTTTACTTTAAAATTCATTGCAGTATTTCTCTGGCTTTGTAATGCAAAATTTTGTTTTTGTAATTTTATGTAATCCTATATGAACTTAACTAAAAGTCAGTGAAATATTGCAATGAATTTTATAGTCAAATATCTCAAAATTTGTATTGATTGGATCATTTTTGCTTAAATCAGTCCATTTATGATGTTCATTTTATGTTTTACATCTTTATTTTGATATATTTGCGAAAGATTTGCTTCTTGATTAGCAAAAAACTTTTCACTGACGCCTTGTATTCTTCAGAAGATACTGCCAAGTATTTTGTCATCCAGGCTCCTTCTGATGGTGTCTTGAAAAAGCGCATTAAAATAGGCATCACACTGCAAATGAAAGATTCATCAGCAACACATTAATGTCTCACTGCTGGGCTCGGGTCTCCTCTCCTCTGTCTAGAGAGCTGAGAGGATTTAGGCCATAATCCACACACGCTGGCCTTATACGGGTTGGTGGATCAGACTGCCTAGCATTTCTTTTTTTCCTCACGATGTTGATGATTGATGTACTGCCAGTCGGAATCGTTATATCGGTATAGAGTTACTTTATTATTATTGAGGTTATCAAAGATTTATAGATAAACAATGTTATTCTTTGTTAAGAGGGTTTATACAGAGGAATACCAACTTTTCAATTCAGTGTCATATTTCGTGGTTTTCGATTTTTATTATTTAATTGGAGCTATTTATTTGAAATGTTTTCAATATACTTTTTAGAATTATAAAACATAAAAAAAACATATATTATAAATCGATCTACTAAGTAAAGACCAATGATGATAAAATTAAAATCAGTTAGTTGATAACCTTAGTTTAATATAGTTTATATTGTTGTAAATAATTATATATATTATTTGAAACGTTGGTAAATAAAAAATTAAATAGAAATTTGCAATAGTTTAGACAAAAATATACTTTCTTTATTTCACAGTTTTAAACAACCTGTAGGTATTTACGTTGATCGTATGTTGTCATTACGTTATTCAATTCATTAAATATCTATTATAAATGTAAAACATTAAAAAATAGCTAATATATAAACCCTCTTAAAGCTGAAACACCCAAACGTCTTCTTATTTGCAGAATAAAAAAAAACTTTAATATAAAAATAATTAAACCTGAAGTCATAAGCATTTTTCATGCTTATTGCTACCGCGCGCTCGGGCTGAATATTGCCGAATATCAGTAGTTTATGCCTATTTAGTGGTTATTTACTTATCGCAAGGCGTTAGGTGGCGCGGCCATTGATACACTTCAAACAACGGTGTCCAGCTTTCATAATTTTAATACCTAAATTTTTGACAAAAAATATAAAATGACATAAAAACTAATGGAATCGATTCTGGTACTGATTCTGAACAAACTAATTTCAAATTTCTCATTAAGTAGGAATAGGGCTATACAATATGATAATACTTTTTTAGTTTTGTGCCACTTTCATACCACTGAGACCTGAACCATAAAACAATTCCTTCAACGTCCCCTGTTGTATGCTCCGTTCGTCCCAAAATATATATTTTATTATATCAGTTATTACCGCGGTTTTTCCCATTTCATATGCTTACTTCGTTCCACTCTTTTTCGTTTAACATTTGGAATGACCGACAAAATATTGGAACAAACAAAGCATGAATCGTATTTTATTGGGAGCCAATGATTTCAATAAGAGTTACAAAAGAGAAAAACAAAATAAAAACTTTTACTTACAGTACAGAACATTTTTAAACCATTGCCAAAATCCTGTTGTTAAGCCAATTTACTATTTTTTGATAATATTGAACACCAATTGTGATCGTTGCAATTAATAAGATCCCCGTTAGTATCATCTCGCTTTGATAGAATTAAAAGCCAGACTAATGAAAATAGCATATTTCTAAGGAAGTTAACAATAGTAAATTGTGTTTAAATTGCGCCAAGCTTAAGTTGTACTTGATCATTGGATAGTGTTCCGTACAATATTTGAATGTACGTCTCGCTGACCCGGCGAACGCTGTTTTGCTATATATATTTTTTTAATCCCGATTATATACTTTATTACACTTATAAATGCCTCGGTGGCGCAGCGGGAAGTGTATACGATTGCTGTGCAAGAGGTCCCGAGTTCGATTGCCGGGTCGGGTGAAAATGGTATTGGGTTTTTCTATTATGAATTTCCATTATTAAGATTTGCCCGGAGTTTGGTAAACAAATGTTCCCGGTTGATGACAATAGGCTCGCCCCCTATTTCATGGGACCAAACATAGCTGGCGAAATGTGGGTGTCAAACACCGCTGCCTACCCCTTCGGGGAAAAAGGCGTGATGTTATGTTATGTTATGTTATACTTTATTACCTTTTTCTCATACCTATCAAATATATGTAAAAAAAATATGCAGCCTAAATAGGTGTCTTTATAGATGATCATTATTGTATTTATTTTGACTGGCCTGTTGGTCTAGTGGTTAGTGACACTGACTGCTAAACCGGAGGTCGTGGGTTCGATACCCACCCAGGACAAATCTATGTGTGATGAGCATGAAGGTTTGTTCTGTGTCTGGGTGTAATTTATCTATAATATGTATGTATTTACAAAAAAAAAATATTTAAGTAGTATATCAGTTGTTTAGTCGGTACTAACACAAGCATAATTGCTTAATTTATCCGAGTTTATCTATATTGAGTATATCCGAGTCAAGACCAACTGGACTTTGAGAGTCGAAAAGTTGGAAAGCCGGCATAACTTGAGTTTCCAATCGTTCGTGGTGCGAGTGCCGACTCAGTATCTCGAGAAGTTCCTCAAGGAAGAATTCTGGCCGATGGGTGTTGTGTACAGACGTTTTCGTGGAAGATTGCACAACACCGCTCAGCGAAACACGACGCCGAAATAAATTGTGTACGCATCTATAATAAATATATGTATGTTATTCTTTAAGGTATTTATCTATGGGATCTATGCAATCCCGAAATAAATGGATTATTATTATTATTATTAATTTGGGGCTAGATGGCGCTGTGTAAATGTGGTAGGATATTATAATTAGTATTGTTAGTAATTACCCATGTCGCCCTTCGATATCCTTGTCAAGGCATAAACACTACCCTACAGTAGTGATCAACTCATTAATATTTACTCTAAATAAAAAGCAACAATTTCATTTCAGTTGTAACCACAGGTAGCAACTGATAAGTTTTATAGAAAAGGAATAGTAAACAGTTTCACTCATCCCAATCGTAGCGTAAGCGTAAACATTTATTTCAAAAATTCTAATCTGGCTCTTGTGTTCTATTGTATGAGTAAGAGACCATCATCAGTATATCGGCTCAATGTGCAGTCAGGTGGTTGTGGCATACTCTCTACTGTGATCCTTTAAACAATTTAGTAGAAATCAAGTGGGTAGGTACATAAGCATATTTAAAATAAAATAATTATATGAACGAGTTTTTTGTAACTAATATATATATCAGTCATTAAAAATAAATCAGTCAGAACTTTTAAAAAAATAAAGAGGTTTTATTAAACGAGTTTTTAAAACTGGTTGTGTTAGTTTTTAGTTCTTCTAGTTTTTATAATTATTATAAAAACTAACATTGGTACGACCTCTAGACGGTAATATACCTATACATTATTAAACTATGCTAGTAATAAGATAAAAATTGTGCAACATTAGAAGAATGGACGGTCATGAAACTGTTTTTGATTTATTATCGATATAATAAATCAAATTCCCTCTTATTACAAAATATGGACTAAGTGTTAAACCAGGCTTAAATTGACATAAGCCATTGTTTTAGTGTCAAAGTTGTCATTTTAAACCTGGTTTAATGCTTAGTCCGTATTTTTTAATAAGGGGGGATTGAGTTAGCAATTAAATAGGAGCTCGAGGTCTACAGCTGTGTGATCTGTCCAATGATATACAGATACATAATTATGTACTTATTTCATCAAGTCTTTATATTATTGGGAGAATCAGGGAGTACGCCGATTGCATTTTCAGCAAAATCTATACTAATATTATAAAGCTAAAAAGTTTGTTTGCTTGAACGCTATGATCTCAGGAACTACTGATTCGATTTGAAAAGTTATTTTAGTGTCAGATAGCCCATTTATCGAGGAAGGTTATACGCTGTATAACATCATACTGGCCTGTTGGTCTAGTGGTAAGTGACCCTGACTGCTAAGCCGGAGGTCGTGGGTTCGATCCCCACCCAGGACAAATCTTTGTGTGATGAGCATAAAGGTTTGTTGTCTGTGTCTGGGTGTAATTTATCTATAATATGTATGTATTTACAAAAAAAAAGTATCTAAGTAGTATATCAGTTCTTTAGTACCCATAACACAAGCAAAAACAATTGCTTACTTTGGGACTAGATGGCGCTGTGTGAATGTGGTAGAATATTATTATATTATGCTACGGCTAATAGGAGCTAAGCAGTGGCCAAACAAAAGCGACGGGAGCGAAGCCCCGCGCGACTTCTACTACATTATATTTGCATTTTCATTTTGATGGATTTCTGTTAAATAATTTGAAATATCAGTTCTTTATTGTTTATTCCTTTAACCCTACAAGTTTTTCTGACACTTCCCAAAGTTTTCGGGCCACATCTTCACTTTGGGCAAATTCCATATATATATATCCAATATATTAATCAGTTATACATGTCATATTAAACTATACATTTCATATTATACATGTCATATTATACATGTCATAGTGATTGAATCGAAGTTACCTCTAAGCGTAGCTTGTATCTTGTGAATCATTATAAGTTGCTTTTAGATTTTTTTAATGATAAATAATGAAAAAACATTACCCTGCTTTTTGGCATTCGGGTAAAAATAGCACAGTCGTCATTTTCTTCGTGCCGTGGCAGAACAAAATTCACTGTCGCTTATGTGTAGGTACTGGTTTTTGGCACTAATTTATAAGTTTGGATTTTTATAGGTGCAAGAAGTTTGTGATTTTAAATCGAGACTTCTCCAGGATTTTCCCTAAACATAATTGTACTTCAACCTTTCCAGGAACAATAGATAATATATATTATAATATATGTGTATATTTAAAAAAAAACAAAAAACCCCTGCTGCTTTGTCCTGCCAAAAAGTAGCCTTTGTCAAACACACATACAGTCGAAGAAATTTATCATATATAACATCACGCTACGGCTAGTAGGAGCTGAGCAATGGCCAAATAAAGAAAGACAGGAGAAAAGTCCAAGGCAACAGGTAGTATAAAATAAAATAAAGTAAATTTCATGATTTATTTATTCTTTTTGACCCATTATAATTTTCTGACACATACTTATTTTTTTGATAAACATCATTTGCTTCTTGTTCATTAGCGAAATACATTTAACAGAAGTCTTGTATAAATCAGAAGATACTGCCAAGTATTTTGTCATCCGGGCTTCTTCTGATGGTGTCTTGAAAAAGTGCTTTAAAGTAGGCATCACGCTGCAAATGAAATATTTAAAAACTTATAATACTTTTGCGACAAGTGGGTAAGTTTGAAATCGATTCGATTTATCTATTCTATCCACATGTCAAATTAGTACATTGATCACTTGACATATCGTTAGCTAATGTCAGGCATGTGTTAAAATTCTAGGAACTTATATATCTTAACTAGCTAGATGGACATGTCGATAGAATAGATAAATCGAATCGATTGCCACTTAAACTGTGTAAAATCTTTATACTTATATATCCTGACAAGTTAGGATGCCGCATGCAGCGATTTGCCACTTGTCTAGGGGGGGCTGGGGTAGGGGTAATAGAAACAGTTTGCAGTATCTCTCTACCCTCACAATTTTGTTTTCTGATACACACCACACTGGTCACTTCAGTTCATCATCATCATCATTACGTCCCATTGCTGGGCACGGGTCTCCTCCAGAGAATGTGGAGTGAGTTTAGCCTACTATACCACGCTGGCCAGACGGTTTGGTATAGGGCTCACTCATCATCAGGAACCCATTAATGTCCCACTGCTGAGCTCGGGTCTCCTCTCCTCTATCTAGAGACTGAGAGGCCTTAGGCCATAATCCAAGTACGCTGGTCTAATGTGAGCTAGTGGATCAGACATACCCTTACAATTTCCTCACGATGTTTTCTTTCACTGTCAGCAGATGGTAAGTCACTTGACTAGTACATATAAATTCCAAAAAGTGAAATCCACAATGTACACTGCCGGTCAGAATACCTCCAACACTGCCCCAATGTTGTATGCCCCGTTCGTCCCAAAATATATATTTTATTAGTTATTACCGGTTTTTCCCATTTCATATGCCTACTTCACCCCACTTTTTTCGTTAAACGTTAAGTTTGGAATGGGCGACAAAATATTGGGACAAATTGTTTTTTATTCTGCTGGGAGCCAATGATTTCAATAAGAGTTACAAAAGAGAAAATCAATATCAAAATTGTACTTACAGTCCAGAACATTTTTAAACCATTGTGAGAAGATCGCCCCATTAGAAGAGTAATGTTTTATCTTAACATAAAACAAAAATGAAATTATTCTAAATTCGGCATTAAAAACCGTAAACTATCGATTGATCAAATTTTTATTTTATTCTTTAGTCAGTATTTTACAAAATACAAATTTGATCAATTGATAGTTTACGGTTTTTAATGCCGAATTTATAATAATTTCATTTTTGTTTTATCTGAAGATAAGACATTATTCTTCTAATGGGACGAGATATGTTGATGTACATCCTGGTTACCAATTTGTTAGTTTATGATAATATTTAATAACTAATGTGACCGCCGCAAATATTAAGAGCCCTATTACTATCATCTCGCTTAGATAGAATTAAAAGTCAGACTAATGATAATGTCATATTTCTAAGGAAGGTAACAATAGTTAATTGTGTTCTAAATTGTGCCAAGCATAAGTTGTACTTGATCATCGGATAGTGTTCCGTACAATATATAAAATGTACGTCTAGCTGCTCCGGCGAATGCTGTTCTGCCATTTTAATTTTGTAATCGCGATGGTCTTCATAGATGGTCTTAATTTACATTAAATATTAAGCTATTTCCTTTGTTTTGGTTTAACATTTTAAATATGTATTAAGCTAAACAAGTAATGGAAAAATTTTAATCCACGACGGGACTTGAACCCGTGACCCTGCAATTCCGTGTGCTATGCTATTCCATCTGAGCTGGGCGCGGGCGGACGTCCCTGAGATCGAATTTATCCATTAGCTGATAACATGATGACGTTATGAAAACTTTTTTTATGGTATTGTTAGTGATTCCCCATGTCACCTTCAATATTCTTGTCAAGGCATAAATATTATTCTTAGCTAAATAAAAATCAATAATTTCCTTTCAGTAGTAACCACAGACCACAGGTAGCAACTGATGAGTTTTATGGAAACGGAATACCTAGTAAACAGGTTCACTCCTCCCAATCGTGGAGCGTAAACATTTATTTCCAAATTCGAAAGTTTGGCTCATGTGTTCTATTGTATGCGTAAGAGACCATCACCATATATCCGCTCAATGTGCAGACAGGTGGTTGTGGCATGCTTTCTACTGTGAAACTTCAAACATACATATTATAAATTTAGTAGAAATCAAGTGGCTATATAAGATTTTAAAATAAAATATATGAAAATTAGTTTTCTAATAACTAATATAATATGTATACATAAGTAAAGTATGCTAGTAATAAAAAAAACAAATTCTAACATTAGAAGTATGGACGATTATGAAAGTTTTTATATCAAAGTACCTGAGAAATAGTAAATCTTATTGAGTTAGCCATTAAACAGGAGCTGTGTAATCTGTCCAATGATATTTAGATACATAATTATGTACTTAATTCATCAAGTTTGTTTACTATTGGAAGAATCAGGGTCTATAGTGCACCGATTGCATTTTCAACAAAAAAAAAATTGCGTTTTCATTTGGATTTTTCTGTTAAATAATTTGAAATATCAGTTCTTTATTGTTTATTCCTTTAACCCTACAAGTTTTTCTGACACTTCCCAAAGTTTTCGGGCCACATCTTCACTTTGGGCAAATTCCGAAAGATTTGCTTCTCTGCAATCAGCGAAATACTTTCCGCTGACATCTTGTACCTCAGGAGATACAGCCAAGTATATTGTCGTCTGTGCTCCTTCGCGTGGTGTCTTGAAGAAGTGCTTCAAAATAGGCATCAAAAACCGAAAGAAAGATTTCTGTAACTTCAGTAGTATATCCGTGGCTACAACGCCAGGATGTAAACAGTTTGCAGTAACACCTGTTCCTTTCAATCTCCTAGCTAATTCTAGTGTCATCAATACATTGCACATCTTTGTTTTCTGATACACATCACGCTGACTATAAGAATCTTTAGTGTCCTTTTCATTATTGAGATTATCAAAGTCAATTTTACCTCTTAAATAAGCCATTGATGATACGTTTATTATTCTGCTTGGAGTCGAGGATTTTAATAAAGGCAACAGTAGAGAAGTTAGTAAAAAGTGTCCAAAATGGTTCGACTGCATTGCTAGCAGTAATCCATCTTCAGTTCTAATATTGTCGACTTCGTAAACGCCAGCATTGTTAATGAGAATATCGATGCGTTTCTCAGTTTTTAATATGCCGTCAGCGAAAGATCTTACAGAAGCCAGAGAGGCGAGGTCAAGCTGTTGATAATGAACGTCAGTGTTACCAGTCTCAGATATGATCAAGTCTCGTGCTGCGATTCCTTTCTCTTTAGTTCTGCAAGCTAAAATCACTCGAGCACCTCTCTCTGCTAAATCTCTTGCAGTTTCATAGCCTATTCCAGTATTGCCTCCTGTCACTATAACCACTTTTCCCACTAAATGTCTACTGCACTTACATATTCCAGTTGTAAGTTTACAAAATACTCTGATGATTATGGCAAACATAACGTTAAGTATGAATAAGGAAATGAAAAACATGTTGCACTGGTGGAAATATTAGCTGGACTAAACCGATAATGATATTTTTATCAGATAGATAAAGTAGGAGTACCTATGTCACGTCGATTATCGCATATACCAATGCTGATTGATTTCTGTGGTAATTAAATACCATGATGTTTAGATTTTAAATATATCACAAAATATGTACTAAGTATTAAACTAGGTTTAAAATAACATAAGCCATTGTTTTAGTGTCAAAGTTGTCATTTTAAACCTGGTTTAATGCTTAGTCCGTATTTTGTAATAAGAGGTAAAAAAGGCTAAAAAGAAAATAAATGTTGTAGTTGTGGTAAAAATCTTTTTGTTAATCTTTCTTTGCTTTATTTTAACTGGTACAATGAACTTCCTTCTCTTTGCCTTTTAAAATTATATCCACCAATCGATGTCTGACTGAAGTCACCATTTGTTTAGGCCATAATTCGCAAAAGACGATCCAATGCGGTGTTGATGGATCAGATATATAATCTCTAAAATATACTAGGGTAGTGGTAGGCGGGCTACCTTACGATATTTTCCTTCATCGTTGTTAGCAGATGGTAAGAATCCACATGAGTACGAGTACCTACTGTTGGCCAGAATCGAATTCGGACCGCACGTTTTATATTCCGGTCTCTTTTCCATTCCATCGCCATCACTTTCAGGTAATCGATTTTATTGTATTAAATAAATATCCGCCCTCCAGCTAGATGGTCCGACGACCTAAAAAAGGTCGCTGGGTCTGACTGGATGCGGAAGGCGGAGGACAGAGTGTTATGGCGCGTGTTAGGAGAGGCCTACGTCCAGCAGTGTACTGCAATAGGCTGAAATGATGAAATAAATATATCCTTTTTGTTAAAATTTTCATTACGCTTTTTCAATACGCCACTTTTATTGGTAAAAATAACTATATAACCTATATTGAAGTGAAATTATTGTTAGTGTAAGTTGAGTTTTATTTAATGAATATTTTTATTGCGGAACACTAAACCGAATTGTTATGGAAATATGTTGGTTGGAATAATGAACAATATTTTCTTATTAATAAGCAATTATAAAGAATTATGCTTTGATGCGTACCAATAAGATTACTTGTTTATTTGTTTACCATGCCGTGCATAAGTGTTATGTCGTCATACTATTATCTTACTATGTCAAGGTCAAATTGATAGGCATCTGGTATGGACAAAGCCTTGAACGCAATGTAACGATGATTTTATAGAATTAAAAATAAGTACATACACCCATAGCTAGTTTAGTAGCTACTTTTCCATTGAATTTCATAATAGTTAAAACAAAAAAAAATTAAAAAGAGTTTTTATTACTATAATTACAGGTATTATATTCGAGAGCGTCGTAAAGAAACGTGAGGGTTTTGGCCACTTTGTTGGTCAAAGGCTTAAATAAATACCAAGTGCATTTGAACTACAAAAAATCTCTAGATTTTGGTCTATGTTTGTCAGAGTACCGATTTTAGTATTTTAGACAACTGATATAGTTTTAACTTAATTTTATTGTTCTAGTAAGTAGGTATCTAATAAATTTGTAGGTAGATAGATAAAAAAATATACAAAGTAAGCATAAGTTTATAAAAATGAACAATAAAGGTTTGTATCGGATTTACTTATTAATACTACCTATGAGTTATTACAGAATATGACATATTAATAGAAATGAACGTATTACATATTTTATTGTTATGTATATTATTTTTTATTGTTTGGTAAACATACAGTGAACTATAAGAAATAAGTAATAGCTTATTATAAAACTAAGCACCTTTTAGCTGTTGTATAAATATTATCTAGGTATTTAAATATAATCTAAAACTATGTCTACAACAGATAATGCTTAATAAATGCGTAAGCATATTAGGTATACCTACTAAAAACTTTTATTTAAAATAAGTATTATTTAGTTAACGGCTCTGGCGATTTGATGAACGATGTACCTATTGGGCTATTTATTAAAAAATAAGTTTTACATGAACTCAAACGCCTGCCAAAATGTTAGTAGCAGTATTGAAAAAAACATTTGCAGTGATATTATGTGTAGGGGTTAACATAATTTTGCTGCGCAACTAAGGCAGTCAAGATATCGTCTTCATTAGTTTGTTTTTCTTGAGTTAGTAAATTTCTAATTAAACAATATTTTTTTATTTTTAGTAAATATTAAAATATTATAAAATTTCTTTATTATGACATTCTAATTATTTAATTTATTATACACTTATTATTTAAACTAAATTTAAAAATAATATTTACAAATAAAAACTAGCTTCCCGTGACCGACAGGCTGGCTATTTTCTTGCACAGAGAATAAGCATTGCCATCCAGCGTGGCAATGCTGCCAGTCTGTTGGGCACTTTTCCCACAGACAATGGCAGCGATGCGGAGGAATTTTATGATGCCGTATTTTAATTTGTAATTTCCTCCCCCCTTTTTTATTTTAATGATACATTTAGTTAGTTTTTATTTATAAAATAGTTTTTAAACTTAGTAGGTATGAACTTCAGTTCTTCCATGATCATGGCGCCGCTTGCACCAGCAAAATATCGGAAAATCGAAAATTAAAATAAAGGACATGGTAACATAATATTTGAAAACCTATTAGACATTATTTTTATTCAAGTGTGAAAATTTATAACAATCCATACCATAATATATAGGTGAAGGTATCTGTACAATTGAATTCAAGATTATTTTTCTAACACAGAAATAAACAATACCCAATACCCTTCCTGGCAGTCGGGTAACAAGCCTGCTGTTTATACTTATGAGTAAATATTTTTATTTTAAAGTAAACATATCTACATATCTTGAAATAATCTTGTACATTTACATAGGTTATATATATAGATAAATAAAAAAAAAAAAAAATATACCTACTAACTAAAGAAAACAAAAAATAAACATTAAGTAACTTGACTACTTTAGTGGCGCAGTAATGTGTTCATAAATGCTGCTCAAGAGGTTCTCGGTTTGGTTCTTGGGTCGTATAATACCGGTACCTATTAGATATTTAGTATTTTCAGTATCAGCCCGAAATTTTTGAATGAGCTCGGTTAATTTCAAAAGGCTCGCCACCTATTATAATGAGACCTATCAAACTGACGAAATGTCAGTGTGACACATGTTTGCCTACGCATTCGGGGATAAAATACTATGTAAGGCGCTCGTAGCATCGTGGCACTGGGATGTTCATTACGATCAACAAGGTCAAGCGACGTTCGGCAAGACCAGTCCAAGATGGGTGACCGTTTGTGGCATTTTTATTCTTGAGTGTCTCGTGCTTTAGAAGGGACGTAAAGCTGTTGGTCTCGATTATCAGAGAAAGACGTCAAGTAAAGTTGGAAGCCTTCTATGTGACTTGATAAATTCCAACACCGGTGCCTACCTTTTCGATAAGCAGAAGACTATTTGTTATGTATATGAAAAAGATACATAATTAATTATAGTTACCCAGTTATTTTTAAATCATACTAAATAAACTGCATTGTTAAATCGCACATATCCTAAACGTGATTGCTGACAGTGAATTACGAGCTTCAAAGTTCAACAATAAGTTTTTAACAAGCTCGTAAAACGTGGGCCTCTCGTTCCGTAGACCGGTCGCTCGACACAATTTTGTTTGATGGCTAATTAGGTAAGTAGATCTTAATTAATTTATTACAAGATTTTACACTTCAGCAAGCGATTCATCAGTGTTCGGAGAAGTTTTTAGTGTTATATTGTGAATTATTGATCTTAATTAAGTCCTTGGCACACGTTTTGTTATATAGCTGGTTTACGTTGAATTTATAATGTAATACATTTGTATATAAAAGTGTGTCTTGTTTATAGGGAAATTAGTCTAAAACTACATTCGTTTTAATAATATTTTAAATATATAAAACGAAGGCGAGTTGGTTGCATTGCGCACTGGGTTTATAAGTTTACTAGCTTTCGCCCGCTGTTTCGCCCGCGTGGTAGGTATTTTATACCTATAAACCTTCCTCTTGAATCAGTCTATCTATTAAAAAAAACCGTTTCAAAATCCGTTGCGTAGTTTTAAAGATTTAAGCATACATAGGGACGGAAAGACAGCGACAGCAACTTTGTTTTATACTATGTAGTATTGTATACTTCAAGAATCGCAAGGCCGATTTTTTTGATTTTTTCAATTTGTCTCCACTGCCATAAAATAATCAGGATTTTTTTTACCTATGGTGTTACTTTGGAAGCGAACAATAAATTCTTAACATACATCGTACTAAAGATAGTTGACTTCCAAAATAAATGTGAGAATTCTCAAGCAACGAACCACAAAACCGAGATGTCATTGTCAATCAGTGCAAGGAAGTTTCAACAGAAATAGAAGCAAATTATTGTAGCTACGGAAACCCGACATCCGAAAGTAAGATGTGTTGATACGTAAGCAGTGGGGTACACAGACAGCGGTAACCCTTCACATAATGAGGCCGTTTGATGTCATCTGACGCGACAAATTGTTCAGCAATCGTAATCACATCTTTAAAGGATAGGTAATATTATTTATTGTTATGTATATTCTTAGTTGTGAATTGGGTTATGAAGTTTTTCGACTGGAATGGGAATAAATAGGCAATTTAAGTTGGTTAAATGACGTATTTGCTGTTGTTAATGTATGGCTATATAGATTCAGGATGAAAATTCTTGACTGATCGGCTGAGTCTCGAGTATTTTAATGTTTTTTACATAAACGAAGCATCAACAAAGCAAAGTACTTGCTAGACTGTGGTGTCAGTGACATGATATTATAAATAGGAATATTTTGATAGCTCACAGTTTCAAAAAAGCACCTAACTGCCTGAATTGGGTGCTTTTTTCATTCCATGAATTTTCCATGGGCCTTAAAAATGGTATAGATACGCTACTCGAGTGGTATCCAAACAAGGTTAATATATCAAGTTGCCCAGAAGACTCAAGGCTTGACCTTCCACATAATCTATATTTAATATTATAAAGCTGAAGAGTTTGTTTGTTTATTTATATGGTTGAACGCGCTAATCTCATGCACAACTAGTTCACTTTGAAAAATTCCTTTAGTGTTGGATAGCCCATCTAATGAGGAAGGTTATAGACTAAATAACATTATGCTACGGTCTATAGGAGATGAGCAGTGGCTAAACAAAGAATGATGGAAGTGAAGCCTCGCAACAGCCAGTTAAGTAATAGCTGGGTTCAACAGCTTCACGAGCCTTTCGAAGCACGGCGACGCTCGATGCTGAAAACGCCACAATCGGTAACTCATCTATTGTCTGACCTTGCCAAACGTTGCAAATAGATGTTGCTGCATACTGAGTTTTACACTTATTAGCTCTATTTCAAACACGTCACGAAGGAAAACAAACAATAATTAGGTTATGTCGTGAAATCAATTTTGCCACAACCAGCTATTACACATAAACAATAATTTATTTATTTATTTATTTTTAAGAAAGCTTACAGACTAATAACACAATATATAATAATAAAATAGGTTAATAAAGGTTGCTATTAACAAGCTTCCACATATAGATAACCAAAAACAAAAAGTAACTTACATAAAAAAAAAATTAAAGAAAAACAAAACAATAACAAAATAAACAACCCAATTCTCCAAATTACTGCATCAGTAGTTCAGAATAACAATAATATTCTACCACACTCACGCAACGCCATCCAGTCCAAAATTAAGCAATTATATTTGCTTGAGCGCGTACTTAACAATTAAATAGATCTTATAATTAAAACACAAAATTAAAATGTTTAAACAGCCCAAGGTTTGATAGAATCGTTTCTCTTTAAAACAAAAGGAATTAAGTTAAATATAAGTATTGGCATTGGTTATCGGTCACTAAATAGATTAATGGATGTCAGTGACAAATTTATTAGCTAAAAGACGTCTCAGAGTTGTTGGACTTGTACAAAAAAAGTCAATGTTTAGGTCTCGAGGTAATCTATTAAACTTTATTGCACTACGCTGGAAAAATGCATTGCGCCTGTAGTTTGTGGTAGTGGACGGTACATACAACAGTGGTCTCTGTCGTAGACTGGTACTATTAGCGCTCAAAGAAAGTTTAGCCGTGAGCTCGGGATTATCCACGGATCCATTCGCAATATTAAGAAGTAGACAGATATCATTGATTTCTCTTCTAATTTCTAATTGTAGAAAATGGTACCTTTTGCAGCGATGTATGTAGTCTGTAGAATATTGATTCGTTCTAAAATCTAAATAACGTAGGAATTTTTTTTGGATATTTTCTACTCGGTCTATATAGATTTGGTACTGAGGGTTCCATACTTGAGAGACATATTCGAGATGACTGAAACGAATAATATGGTATTTTTAAAGGTTTTATTGATTTAAAACTGGATGTATTCCTTAAGACAAACCCTAGTGCCTTAGATGCTTTTTTAACTATGGCGTCGATGTGCTGGTCAAAAATAAGTTTATCGTCTAATATAATGCCTAGATCTCTAATTTTATTAACCTTCGTTATTATTTGATTATGGAGTGAGTATGTTGAGTTAATTATAGATTTACGTCGTGTGAAAGTAATATGAAAGCACTTAGACACATTAATTTGTAACTTATTTTGAGTACAGTACTTTTCAAACCTAATAAGATCATCTTGAAGCAGATGAGTATCGAATTCACTACGAAACAATTTATGAACCTTCATATCATCTGCAAATAACAAAATATAAGAATTTTCAAAACACTTCCTTTTATCTAAAATGAACAGCGTGAAAAGCAAAGGCCCGAGAATTGATCCCTGCGGCACACCGGATGGGACAGAATACCAGCGAGAAGTTTACCCCTGAAGAACCACAGCTTGCGTACGATTTTCTATATAAGAAGAAAACCATCGATATAGATCGCCATGAGTACCGGCAGCTAGTAATTTGAGTAAAAGCACTTTATGATCGATGCGGTCAAAACATGTACTGTAATCTGTAAATATTACATCCACCTGGTTATGATGTTCCATACCTTGTGAGATGTAATCTTGTGATAATACCAAGTTGGAGGTGGTAGAGCGTTTGTTCAGGAAACCATGTTGTTCATCACCAAAATTACATTTTAAACCTCGCCTCGAAACAAGATACCGATCATCGAAAAGTTCACTATTGTAAAAACCTTCATCCAACCAAGTTTCGGTAAATATTATAACATCATACGAGTTAATACATACGTTCCGAGATACTAAATTCGTTTTTGTTCGCAGACCGCGAACATTCTGATAATAAATTTTAAGACAATTCATTGTAAAAGGAAACTATAACAGAAATGAATAGTATATATAATAACAAGAACTCAACTTATAAACTCGTATAAAATGATGACAACATGATGATAATATAATAAGTAGGTACATTGCAAAAAATCATACCGAGACCATAACATTATACTCGTTGTATACAGTGCTTTTTGTAAAATAAACTTTAAACAAGTCATTAGCAATATCCTTCGAAAAGAAACAAAAGAAATAGATAGTGACATCCATAATCCACAGGTTACAAGCACCGTTACATTACAATTAATTTTCGACCGTACCGGAATCAGAATAGGATCGATAATGCATTGAAAAAGACGAATTGTATAAAAATAATATTTTAAAAACTTACTCATATTCACAAAGGGATAACACAGAAGTTGTTGGAATCGGTGGTTAGCACACTGCGGCATGTGATTCTCAAACTTGGGCTGTTTGAACTCTAATACGGCAATATATACTACATTTATAACTATGACTAAAGTACGGTGAATGAATATTAATCTTTGAATTTCGTGAGATCTTTTTCCGTTTTCACAATGATGATGTGGGATGTTTCGTTTTTCCTCGCATATATCGTGGCATGTTTCACCCAAACATATTGAAAATTTGCTTCCAAAGCTGACTTCTTAGTTTTTGCAAGTAAGAGTTTGTTCAGAAGTGTTAGGTGATCATTTATATAGATCCTTTTGTTTCCTGACATTCCCACTTGTCCTGTTGTTAGCGGAGTTGTCTTGTTGGCTATTCTGGCCGCAGCTATATAATCTTCTTTAACATAGCGATTACAGAAGCTCACGATTATAGGTTTCTCACGATCTTTTTCTCGGGTTTGTACACACAGTTTATTTGATTTTTAGAAGTTGTGTAGTATATTTTGGCACCTATTTTAGAAACTATCTCAAACAAATTTTCGTTGTGTACCTGTGGCACTCCTTTTATCTCAATATTATTAGATCTGGCCCACTGATTCTTAGCATTTGATTCCAGCTCCAGTTTGTCTAGACGAGATTTCATAATATTGACCTCCACTTGTATTTTCTTCGTTCGTTCTAGTCGTTTTTCAAGGTCTTTGATCTTTGCATTAAACTCTTTTAAATCTTTGCGAGTCTCGCTTAAAGAACTTTTCAACTCTGAGAACTCGGTGCGTAATGTACAAATCTCCTCACGTAAACCTTCCAGAGGAGCTAGCTTATCAGATATAGCCCTGATTTCTTGTAACATCTCCGACTCAACCTGCGGGGATAATGGAGGTTGCACGCTACTGGTGGTTTTACATTTTTGACAACGAAATGTTTGCTGTTTTTTTTCACCCAATCTTTTAAATCCAGCTTCTGAGACTCCTGCGCAGTGGTAGTGAAGGTCACGCTTACACGACGTGCAATAGGCACTATCCGTTAGTAATTCATGACAGGCGTCGCAGTTCTCCATAGTTGTTCTTTTTATTTAGCAAGATAAATAAAATTTGGTAAGCTAAACTTTGAGATACACTGGTATTTTAGGTTCAACACAGTATGGATAATGATAATATGACCGTACGGCTTGGGGCCTACAATGAGACATAATATCAAATAGTTAGATGAAGTATTAATTTATGTAATGGTTGACAATATGACATATTCCAAGCTACATTTGAGTAAATATCTAACGTCAGATTAGGTGCAGACTGGCATTTTGTCTAATGGAATGGATGTCATTATGTTTAGTGAGCCAAGCTGTTATAACATAATATAATGGCGACAACAAAACTGAATGTGGCCGCGTGAAAGTGCCTCTTACTCTAACTTTATGGGAGATTTCTCTGTTTGTATGTTTGTTAGTTATAGAACTGTTTGATGCAATTTACTTGGATTATCCCATCGAATATCCTCCCCAGAGGAAATAACATATTAAGGGATAAGAGATGATAAATTAAAGGAAATCTATTCGATAGCTTCTGTGGCGGTCTCTTGTCAACTATAGAAAATCTATAAATATTCGTATTTAAAAATAGAGTTATTTTTATTATCTTTTTAAATTTCTATCCAAGCAAATATTTGTAGTGCAATTATATAATATTACACCACATTCACACAGCGCCATCTAGTCCCAAATTAAGCAATTATATTTGCTTGTGTTATGGTTAGTAAACAACTGATATACTAATTGAATATAATTTTTTTTTGTAAATACATACATATTATTATAGATGGCTGGCCTGTTAGTCTAGTCTAACTGCCGTACGTGTAATACATTACTCAATAGGCCTAAAGACGATTATTCAATAAAAAAATTGTGTTAATGACAGATTAGTGCTAATTGACGTCTCTGAGTGTGGGCAGCAAGTCTTTGAAATATTTTAAGCTCCACAATGCGAACGTAATCCTGTATTAAATGCAACCAAGTACCTACGCATTATTACGTATACAATCTTTGTGAATAAAGTTAATTTCCCTCGCATACGATATTACAAACGCTCCGTTTATGACAATAAAACATTAATTGCTTCCTCGTAAACAATTTCTTTGTGCGATTATGTGCCCCATATAAAACGAATATCTAACAGAAGCATTATGATTGCAATAAAACAATCTTCTCTTTCTGACTTTGTATACTAGCGAATTGTTTCGGATACCTTATTTATTGAGATTGTTTTAAATTATATACTTATACATAAGAAATTAAAAAAAAATTACAACAATGTTCGAAAAATTGCAAACAAAATCTATACAAATAAATAAATGTGCAAATCCAAAAATATTTTGATATTACAAACAGACACGTCACATTTATATACTCAAAAAAGTTATAAAGCTTTTTCGAGGCATATGAAGGTATAGTATATTTTTTTATTGCCAGAAGTGGCAGACGAGCAAGCGGCCCACCTGATGGTAAGGTACAATAACAATAAAAAACTAAATTAAAAATTTTGAAAAAACCCACGACGATAACATCTATACAAAATAAGAAACGTAACATATAAAAAGGTTTAAATAACTTCATTTTAAATCCCCGACGAAAAGATAATAAGTAGCGTAAAAACAATCCCAAGAAAATCCGTCGGGGGCTGCCGATTAACGAAAGTATTGCAGTTTTATGTATTTGATACCTACCTAATTATTAACAATATTTAGTTTACAATATATATTTAATACTAGAAACAGTAATGATATTGGCAGCCCCCGACGAATTTTCTTGGGATTGTTTTTACGCTACTTATTATCTTTTCGTCGGGGATTTAAAATGAAGTTATTTAAACCTTTTTATATGTTACGTTTCTTATTTTGTATAGATGTTATCGTCGTGGGTTTTTTCAAAATTTTTAATTTTGTTTTTTATTTTAAATATTTTCAAAGAGCGCCCCTATCTTACTAACTGTAAGTAACTCGTATAAAATTTTAAGAACCTTGACAGATAAATAAAAGTTTTATACTAAGTTATAGAACAAACACATTTTTTTTAAATTTACTGTTCCAGTAAGTCTTATAACGTGAAATTATCATTTTAATTTTCTTATTTTAAACTTTTTAAGGAGCGCCTTATCTTACCATGTAAGCTCTAGAATGAATGGAATTTGCATGGAGCTTCGACTATATTATATATATTTTATTTTTTGTTGACTTGTGTGCTCATCCGTCGCACAAAGATCGCCGGAGCCCCGCTTCGCGGGGCTCCTACTTCTGGGTGGTTTGAAAAAAAAAAATAACCCTAACCTAACCAGTCCGATTCGGATTGCTCTGAATCGGGGGTGTTAAGTTTAGCTATCGCACATTGATTGCCGTAGCCGGACTGCCTTCGGCGTTAGCGCAGATTTCCACCTATAATAGCTTGTATCTCGAAAACGGTGCGTGCTATCGCAAAAATGATGAAAATTTGGTTACACCCCGAGCACGGGATACCTATAAGTTAGAATAAATAAGGTAGGTAGGTGTTTATATAACGTCAGTCTGGAATAAACTCTCACACTTACTAATTTTTTTTAGGCTTATCATTGTATACCTCAGTACTAATATTCAGTGATATAACAACACGAGATCGGTTTTCGGATTTTTTCCTTTACTTGTGCAACTTGTTATTGCTTCTGGCCAAATTTCATGATTTTAGGTCAACGGTAAGTTCCCTATAGATTATGATCGTCAAGATAAATCGTCAAAAATGGAGCATAAACAGCTGTATCTTTTGATTGCGTTAACTTAGAATTCTGATTTTTATTTTACGCCGAGGGTTTGCAGACCCAAGTATATGATATTAATTTCAGCTTTATACCTCTATGCGTTCTTGAGAAAAATATTCTAGACAGACGGACAGACAGACAGGCAGACAGACAGACATACAACGGAGTGATCCTATAAGGGTTCCGTTTTTTTCTTTTGAGGTACAGAACCCTAAAATTGCATAAACGGTCACCCATCTATGAACTGACCTTATCCGAAGTTGCTTAACCTCATGAGTGTAATCAATATCTCAGTACTACAATGCTACGTGTCCCTATATAGTAACAGGTCTAATTATTTTACAGAAAACTGTAAATATAAGTTTGCTTAGTCTATTGCAGCGCCCCCTGGCGAAAAAATACAATATCGTGTATCCAAAAGTCATCCTCGATAAATCACAAATACGTTACAGAAAACCGTATTGAAATCGGTTTAATCGTTTTAAAGATAGGAGGGCACAAAGGTTTCAACGAAATCAACATAGGTTTGCCTAGTCTATTGCAGCGCCCCCTGGCGAAAAAATACAAAATCTTGAATCCAAAAACAATCCTCGATAAATCACAAATACATTACAGAAAACCGTATCGAAATCAGTCTAATCGTTTTAAAGATAGGAGGGCACAAAGGATTCAACGAAATCAGTGTATTGTAGCGCCCCCTGGCGAGCTATTAACATAACACCTATCTAATAACCTGTCCCCAAGAGCCGCACACACTTTACAGAAAACCGCATCTAAATCGGTCAAACCGTTTCAGTGATATAAGGCATTATGTTGGAACACACAAACACACAAACACACAGCCTCTCACCCCAAACGCATATACCTTCTCCGTTCCGTCGTGGGTAAAAACACACTTTTCAAATTTTTTATCTATATGTCTGTCTGATTTTTTGAGGTAAACTCAGAAAAGACTGAATGATTTCGTCGGAACTTTCATTGGTGGATAGCTATGTCACAAGGAGTTACTAAGGTTACTTTGATTTGAAAAAAATCCGGGTCCGTGAAAAAAAAAAGAAATAATGAATGGGGGGTAGTCCACACACACAATCGATCGGAATGTTCGTAAGTGATACGCCTAAGTATAGTCAGCAACAAAAGTAGTTAAACATAATTTCAAAATACATATATATTGTAGCATACATAAACTACTTATCTAGATTAGTGCCAGAATTGAATTATTATCGTAAATTCACGTATAAATGTGACTTTAATCATTAACAACTCATTACGTCATGAGGCAGATTAAATATACACATGCATTGCACTTCTTATATAAACATAATAAAAACTTATTTAGACCTCATTTATATAATATGTTTGTCTGTTATTTTTCCACTAGATCAGCATGTAATCATATTTTTGATTAGTTCTAGATAATTATTTTTAATGCAATAGGTAAAAAAAGAATTTTCTGGTCTGAATTCATTTACCGCCGTCAACCTACAATTATATCGATAAAAAGAGCCTCTATTTTGACGTATAAAACTCTTGTTTAGGTTGATCACGATTTTGTAGGAAACATAACAAAATAAAGTTGATGTTTTATTAACTGTCTCAAGGTGATATCGGTTTAGAACACGGCACAAACTCAATGACAGAGTTATGTAACGTCGTCGCACGCTGCGACGGAGCGGCGCGTACGCACGTTTGGCATCTAGTATAGTCAGTAATACGGCCATGAGTGGAGTGTACAAGACAACTCGGCTAAAAATGTAGTCATATACTAACACTAATCGTAGATAAACCAATTGATACGCGGCGTGTTTTTATCGTTGAGGTTACATTGTATGACCTCTTTCCGCGCGCAGTCCACTTCGAAAGCCACAAAGTACTAAAAAAAATCCAAGAAAATGGTTATCTGGACGATAATTGGTGTAATTACCGCGTTTGTGATATTAGTGACTGTTTACCAAAAACTTACTGTCGGAATATGTAAGACCAGTGCTCATATGGTCGGGAAAGTTGTGATAGTGACTGGAGGTAACAGTGGTATCGGTTTGGAAACAGCTAAGGATTTGGCGAGTCGAGGCGCGAAAGTAATACTTGCTTGCAGAAGTGTGAGACGTGCTAACGAGGCGAAAGAAGAAATTATTAAGGCTAGTGGCAGCACTGATGTTCATTTCCGCCAGTTAGATTTGTCTTCACTGCGGTCTGTCAGAGAATTCTGCGACAATATATTCAAAACAGAGAAACGTATCGATGTCCTCATTAATAATGCAGGTGGCGGCGGTCTTGGTAACACCAAAACAGCTGATGGACTTCACATTGGAATGCAAGTTAACTACTTCGCGCCGTTCCTACTTACTTGCCTATTAATTCCTTTACTAAAATCTACATCGCCAAGCCGGATCATCAATGTATCTTCTATGATACACAAGTACGGGGAAATGGATTTTGAGAATTTAAACATGGAGAAATATTGGAGTGATTATTTAGTATATGCTAATAGTAAATTGTTTTTGAATATGTTCACGTTAGACTTAAGTAGAAGACTGAAAAGTACTGGTGTTACGGTAAATGCTCTTCATCCAGGAGTAGCTGCTACTAATATATTTAGAAACATTCCTAGTAATATAATTAAAAAGATTATTGGGATAGGTATAGGGTTTATGTTCCAAAGTCCATGGGAGGCGGCTCAGACGTCTATTTATTTAGCTGTAGCTCCAGAAGTTGAAAAAGTTAGTGGCAAATACTTTAGCGATTGTCGTCAAAAGTTACCGTCGAAATTGTCACAAGATCCCGAACTATCAAAGAAATTGTTCAACGAATCGGAGAAATTAGTTAAATATACTTTACCTGACAATTAGTACTTATTAGAATATTTAATTTTTAGTTAAATGCAACTGTTATGTATATAAAAGTTTACATAAACGTTATTTTTACATGACCTTCTTTGTGTTTATTATCTACAAAACCTTTATTTTATAATCTTAATCATTTGAGTGATCACCGAGACGAGACTGAACTTTATTTAATAAAAATATTCAAAGTAATTAAAAAGAAACAAACAAGTAACAATGTTACCTACTTAGAATAATCACTTAAAGTCAAATAGGTCAATAAATTAATGTCTTAATAATACTGGGAAAATGGACATCTAACTTGTTCCATAATAAAATTTGAATTATACTGGGTGTAGTAACACAAACCGTGTAGTGACGGATTAAGAATACATACATCACGCCTTTTTCCCCGAACGGGTAGGCAGAGGTGTTTCACACCCACATTTCGCCAGCTATGTTTGGTCCCATGAAATAGGGGGCGAGCGTATTGTCATCAACCGAGAACATTTGTTGTCATTAAGAATACGTTATGTCACTAATTCTATCCGTGGGTGTCGTAAAAGGCGATTGACGGAGTAACCTTATGCAGATAAGAGCACTGCGAGAATAGGAAAATTCGAAACAAACCCTATTACCAACCCGTCTGGCCAGCGTGGTATAATAGGCAAAATTTCCACCTTATTTGGAGGAGATCCGTGCCCAGCAGTGGGACGTTTGTGGGTTGAAATGATGATGATGACGATGCAAATCGTGTGGTCCGAATCTACACACACACTCTAACTCTGGTCTAGAACACTAATCTAGTAAGAAGACTTAAAATCGAGTTAGTGTAAGTTATAAACAGAAATGTAGTGATAAGTGCAGTGTATGAACACATGAACAAAGTGACTTCCCCTTAACAGACACTAAGAAAGTAGTTATTGCACTCATTCTTAGCAATATGATTAATTAGCAATTTAGGTTAGCATTGAATTATTTATTAGCCTTTCAGGCTAGATTCTAATAAAATAAAAATGTGTTCCGAATTCGATTACTACCGGCAGTATCAATGTGGATTTCACCTTGTGGAATTTCTAATGATCTACCGACAGAAACATCGTGAGGAAACCCACATACCCTAGACGTAATTCTAAGTGCATGTGTAGGCATTACATCAGATAGAACAGTAACTGGTCGATATAGCACAGAACTGAAGTATATCATGGCTAATATTACAAAAAAAACATAGTAGTCATATTGACGAAGTTGTATGATAAAATCATTAATACAATTTTTTTATCTACCTATATCTATACTTCCATACAGATTTGTATTTTTGTATGTAACGAATAAATTTACTACCGCACCGATTTCTAAAATTCTTTTGCCGTTAAAAAACTACATTATCACTGAGTAACATAGGCTATATAACACCACGCTACGGCCAATAGGAGCTAAGCAGTGACCAAATAAACAACGGGAGCGAAGCCCCGCGCCACTTTTAGTATCAAATAATTTCACTACGAAAGAAAAAAAAGGCATAATACAAGAAAACTATGAAAGTATTCGCGAGATAAACCTAGTTGCTTACATAAAATTTGCTCTCATATTACCTAATCTTATAATATAACACCAAAAATAATATATTCAACATCCATGAATTTACATATTTATATTATGTCGGTCAACAAATAGGAACTGTTTGTTAATACAAACTATGTATTTAAATATTGTTGAAGTTTTGCTTGAATTGCAAATGTCAGATTTGTTCTACTAAGGATTTTGAAGGTATTATTTTGCATATTGGAGTTAAAATTTGAACATGTAAATGAATATGAAAACCAAGCCGTTCATTAAAAATGTTGTTATATCTATACTAACATTATACAGCTAAAGAGTTTGTTTGTTTGTTTGAACATCCTAATCTCAGGAGTTACAAGTCCGATTTGAAAAAAAAATTTTAGTGTTGGATAGCCCATATATTGAGGCAGGCTATAGGGTATATAACATCAACCTATGGCCAATAAGAACAGAGCTGTGGCCAAACAAACAACGACGGGAGCAAAGCCCCGGGCAATAGATAGTTTATTTATAATGTCTAAATATGATATATTACAAGTGAACATAGCTGTGTATTGCAAAAAATCACTTGTGATTTCTTAATATTTATAATTATAACTAATTGCTTATTTTCCTCTAATGAAATAAATATGTACATGTACTAGACACAATCCATACATACATATAGATCACGCCTCTTTCCAAACAGAGGGGTAGACAGAGACTATTTTCTTCCAACTGCTATGATTCATTCCTTTCCTTTCTAACGCAACAGTCATAATATTTGTCATTCTCTGCTACTCTTTACCCGATGATGCAAGTAATACTTGTAGTAACTCAGTCGACAGTCACTCTCTTTAAAATCTCATCGTCATCATCATCATCATCAGCAACCCATTAAGTCCCACTGCTGGGCTCGGGTCTCTTCTCTTCTATCTATAGAGCTGAGAGGGTATAGGCCATAATCCACTCACGCTAGCCTAGTAAGGGGTTGGTCAGACATACTCATAGAATTTCTTCTATGGTATGTGGGTTTCTTCACGATGTTTTCCTTCCCCGTTAGCAGATGGTAAATCACTTGACTAGTACATAAAAGTTTGCACGCCGGCCCCTTATCCATTCAGCCACCATCGCTTCTTTAATATCTGTCAAACAATTATCCATGAATAGATTGAACAGCCCTGTCTAACCCTTTTTTAAAGTCAAATCAATCCGTATAAGCACAGTTTATTTGGATTCACTGGAACCCTCGTAAGAAGATTTCAGTGCCGGTACCAGATCACTGCTCACTCCATTCATTCACAGTTAATTCCTCACCAATCTGTCATAGGCCTTCTCCAAATCTACTATCGATCAAGGAAATATTACACACATGCATGATTACAACTCAATGAAAACGCAAATTAAAATAGCAGTCTTTTAAACGTGCGCAAAGTTTGCAAATTACAGAGTGACCACCTATATCTGTGTAATTTGATCAGAACGCTGAATTGACTATTAACATGTTATATAATTATAGATTATTAGCAGTTAATTAGTGGACACTAACGAGGACACCAATAGTTGGTACTATGTACACTTTACATTAATTTATCGCGTACGTAGTTGGCGTTAAATTGAAATAATTTCGCGCGATGGCCGGAGTGGCTGCGGTCATTTTATTTGCTCATAAATCTTCCGCGTGGTACATCTGATTTACAGTACTGCTCTTTGTGCTTGCTCACCTCACTGTTTGCGGGGCTTTGCGGCTATATACTCACACAATTTCGGTTTACAACTTTAATTTATTAGTCTATATCCGATTAAAAATATAGTCCCGAATTGCTTTTTGCACTACAGATTAGTTCTTACGTCGAGTGTATTCTAACAGATTAAAATTTGTTAGCAGTGGTTTCGTTAGCTCAGTTAGATTTTGTTTATTTTATACTGTGTTCTATTTTTATGTTTGTAGCGACAGTGACATATTTAACTAAACTCGTTGGCAGACGTAAGATACTCATGTTTCATCTGCATAGGTTTAATATTCCATGATCTTAGGGAGTAAACCTCACTGTCTTGGATAAAGATAATATATAAGACTAGTTTCCCCCCGCGTGGTATGTCAGTAAAAAGCATATATATTCCAGACAATAATCTATATGTGTACCAAATTTCATGCAGATCCTTCCAGCCGTTCTGGCATGATTAAGTAACAAACATTCATCAATACATCCATCCAAGTTTCGCATTTATAATATTAGTGAGATATTAGTGGAATTAGATTGATAACATTCTATCGAACTCTATTCTTTTAGTTAATTCGAGAATCTCGGCAGTTGTAAACAAAATTACTAAACTACAAGGCAGTTTTAACAATTAAACAAATTTTGTACGCTGTAAAAGCAATTTAAATTCACAATCGCAAGTTAAATTGCAAGCGAATATTTCACGAAGAATTCAATAAACGGCGCGTATCATTTCAAAGTAGGTACTACCTTTTTACAGATTCATAATAACGTGTAACATTTGCGTTAATAAAGGTAATATTTCGCGCTTGAGTGCACGACCCCCAGTGATTTGGTATGGGCAGATTTAGAGGCTGGAAAATAGGCGGTTTGCCTGAGGAAGTGAGCACAATATTAATGTGTCCCATAAGTCACGGCCACTCCGGGTATTTTTCTCTCGCAGTCGACGCAAAGACGGTCGACAGTAATTAACAGTATTAGCATATTCCCTTGAAAATGCCTTTTTGGTGCGTACCTAAATATATTTCATCGTATGGCTACGTTGGGATATTTGCCTAATTCCTGTGTCGGACAGGGCGCAAACGATCTTATTTGCATGAGGCTTTTTACCCGCTTTTTGTTCATTATTTTTCGTGTCGACGAATTTATTTTTTCTTATTGAGGCCGCTAATTAGATATTTTAATTTAAGCATAAAATGTTTTTACGTCAATTTTACACACGTTAGGTTATGGCAATTTTAAATGTCAAAAAATTATACGTAAAAATTACCCATTAAACATTAAATAGTATCGTAACGCAAAAGCAATGATTGCTTACAACATAATAATTAAGAAAAATAGTAATCATCATAGTAGAAACGTAAGTATCATCATCATTTCAACCCATAAACGATCTACTGTTGGCACGGGTTTCCTCCAAAGAATTTGGAGGAAATTTAGCCTACTATACCACATTGGAGGTTGCCTTGTACGACACCTACGGATTGAGATGAGGTAGTGACATTATGTATTCTTAATCCGTCACTACATGGATAACGTAAAGGTAAGTAATAAAACATTTTTACTTGTATAATTCAAGATTGAGCTTGCCTATTCCATAAGAGTAGTAACAGTAGTTAATAAACAGCTGGTGACTATGGTCATTGACTCAGCCACACAGGTAATACTCGTTATATAAAAACTTATATATGTATTGTCTTCTCTCTCATACCTACAAACCGTAGACCGTGTAATATTCGCTCCATTTCTCAATACTCTCTCTTTCTGTCTTTAGAAAGTAAACAACGCATCTAATACACGTTTCCGTTTAGTTTCTACGTATATCAAGTCACATTTCTAAGAGGAAAAATAAATAAGTTTGATACGGGTGTCGATGTTTTGGTTATTTCCATAATCATTTTAGATGGAATTGAAAACTGCTGGCTTTACTGTTGATACCTGATTCAATCCTTACTAATAATATAAATATGAAAGTGTGTCAGTGTCTTTATCGTTCATTGAGAAATCTACAGTTCAGTATTCAGTATCCCAGCAGTTCGATCAACACCTATGTTCAAATTCAAATCCAATTTTTTTGGTGAGTGAAGTTACGGTTAAGAACTAGTGACATACGTTACTTAATTATATAATACAATATAAAACCCATTAGAGAAAATGATGTGTCATTTTCTTCATAAAAACAGAAACATATTTGAATAATCATATCTAACAAAAATAAAATTCACACTAAATGGTATCCAAAAAATATTATCAACATAATTTAAATGAAAAAATAAGAGCTAGCTTCAAGTGAAATGTTGTTTTGACTGTGATGTACGTTCAATACCCGAGTTAGCTAAAAGAAGTAAAATAACTTATCAGTCGCGATACGGAATTTGAATGTATATCAAAAACCAGATAAGGTCAAATACTAGTTCAGTAGTTACCTATAGGTACATATATTTTTTACAATATTATTGATTGTACTGTTTGATTTCCAACGAGATTATCAAAATTTTACATTATCTTATACACTAGCATAGCAATTTATTGATTACGGATAATAAATGTCTATGGCTTTGATTCCAAGATTTAATTAGAAAGGAATGTAAGTATCAAAACGAAAAGTAAGTTCCTTCATTTTCAAATTTGTTAAGGTCTCAAATTATTTATTAAAAGAATCGCCCAAAACTTCAAATATCTAAATAATTAAAATTATAAAACAAATTTGGGTCGTGAGTTAAATCGTTTACCAGTATACTCAAGTACGGCTTGACCAATTTTTTTTTAATCTGTTTTGCAGAATTGCTTTTAAAATATTCCAAATTTAAATAAAATGTATGTCTCTGGGCTTTGATGGTGTCATACAAAACTGATTTGAATTCAGCTCAATTAGTGATCACAAAATATAGTATATCCGAGTTAGTACAAAGTTTGCCGAGACAGCTAGTTTGCAATAAAGATTACGGAAAAAATCTTAAGCAGGAAAATACGATAAATTACTCACTTATGTGGAAAATAAACCTAGGACCGTAAATAAGATAATAATGTCCTCCTACTAATTCACTGTCACGGTGGCCAATGTCAACGGAAATTACCCATCAGCGTTGGATACTGGCGACTATACACTATACAGAGCATAAGTTTGTATGCAAACACAGATGCACTCTTTAGCCTGGTTGCACAACTGTCCGGGAGGCCATGGCCGCGCCTAACTAGCGCCTGCAGTGCTTTGAAACGAGGCTTCAGTACAATACGACGTATGGAGACCCCGAGAGTGTCCTGTACGGACCCATCCGCCTCGCTGTAAACGATGTTCTAGCGCCTTACATACATAATAATTATGTCTTCATTCCAGTAGTCGAGTTTTTCGGGTTCCGAACAGAGTATCGCCCTGTCATGTACGATATCGTATGTTTTTTTTACATGGTCATAATATCATAATATACACTTATTAACATTTTGGTAAATTCTGAAAAGACTAAACTGTAAAAGTCCAGTCGAAATAACAGGCCTTTTTCTGGCGGATAGCTAAAGTCACTAGGGTAACTTAGGTTACTTCGATTTTGGAAAAAATATTTTTTGTCTGAAACGTTCCGTGTCAATAGATATTATAAACGTATTTACAATATGTAGGTACATGATTCTAAAACATAAATAAATTGACAATTGTCATGATCACAGGTGCTACTGAAAATAATAACAATTACAACAGCTGCATTGGATTAAAGTTTTGTCGGGTAATGCTGATATAGCTATCAGTGAAAGGGGATACAGTAACGTATGTAATTAGATACCTGTTACTATTATTGTCCATTTTGGTAGCGTTAATGAGGACAGTTTATCGTGTGGTTTAAAATATAGCTGTGGATAACAATGTGTAATCTATCTATTGTGTGGTATGCTATTACATTGTTTGCTGAAATTTATAATCGAATTTAGAATGCTCTAGTTGACTGACTGATATAATATCAGTTAATTATTATTTAAATATAAAGATTCATTTATTGTGTAACTGGGTACATGAGGTGTCAACATAATAGGTACAAGTTTCAACTGTTTATCCAGATTCAGATTCGCAATAATAATATTAATTAATATAATGTTACATTAATACATATTAATTAAACAATATCATCAATAATAAATCAAATTTTGTAAATTTCAATGTCAGTATATAATATTCAATTTTCCATTATAATAATGTATAATGTCAATAAAGTTAATACTTACATAATACCGATAAAGTTAGTTTACTAATCGAGCGAGCTTGTGGCAAGATCTTGTATTGGATTTTATCAAGCCATCTTGAATACTCAAAGCCTTGCTTAGTGATTAACAGATTTCCATTTATCTCATCATCATCATCAGCAACCAACCGATTAAGTCCCACTGCTGGGCTCGGGACTCTTCTCCTCTAACTAGAGAACAAAAAAATATATTGAAACTCTTGATAGTGGAAATACCGATAGCAGTCCTCATACCCATATTTGGCTGTCCTTGCAGACCGTTGCTTAACCTCGATGATCCAAATAAACATTTTTCTTCATAAAATATTTTAAGATTTCGCGATTAATATTCATAGTTTTAAAACAGATCTACCTTGCGTTTTATATTTGAAGGATTAATATCTTAATTACATGGCTTGTTCGATCAAATTGTGCATATCGCCGTCACGGGTTGATTTCTTAATATCTGTGGTAGTTCCTAATTAATTATTTTAATAATAACTTGATACGGTTGGTAGTCAAAACAAATACGACGTAAGATTAAAAATAAACGGCAAAAATATTATAATGTAAAACGTTTTATACGCTCAACGACGATGTTTCAACACTAAGTTTCTTATTAATTTTTTTTGGTGTACGTATCTGAATGTATAGAAATAAGTCTCATACAACCATCGCTAGTACCTAATTGTAATGTATTTGAAACTATATTGGATAGTTTATATTTTTAATGTAACCGACTTGAGATGTGTTAAGAGCATTACGTAATATTGTTTTTCAAAAGAAAGACAGGAAGGCGGTATTGAGTTTTTCTGGTTTCAAATTCTCGTTATCAGCCCAGAGTCTATCAATAGGCCCAGATAATGGGAACAGGCTCGCGCTTTATTAGTATCATGGTACCAAACACTGCTGCCTACCTACCTACTTCGGGGAAAAATGCGTGAAGCTTAGGTTTTATGTATCTATAGGTATTTTGGTGATGTTAAAATACTGTTAGTCCATCGTCAATGGACGATGGGCTAACACCATTTAATATTTACGGCCATAAAAATGTTTTTTATCTTGTATATAAAATAACGCGCAAAGTAATTAACTTTATTTTATGCCATAAAATTGACCTTTGCACAGGCCAGCCTTGTGAATATTTCCTTCACGAGATGAATTTTAATCAGATGCGCATAATTCGCACAGTAAATGACTTTGTATTTGTGCTAACCTTTATAATGAACTTGAAGATTACGGTGACCCTCGGATAAAAGTGACGTCATAAAATAGCTTGGAGTTGTACCGTTTAACCTTTAGACCATAAAACCCGCCAAGGCCTGTAAATAAAAATAGGATCTAGTTGTAATATAATACAGCTCTTTTTCAACTGTTTTTTGTAGTCTACTATAATTGCGATACTCGGATACACAGTATCACGATTTGTGTGTCAGCAAAGAATATAATGTCAATATAGCACACGTACTTATACAATGGATATTATTATACATTCACGTTTGTTGATATATGCAACGTGACTTTTATCACTTCTTACAATGTCTTACTTATATTTGTACCAAGTTTGAACTAAACTATAAACTTGTATCTCGAAAAACCAATGACCGATAAAGAAAAAGAAGATTGTTGAAGATATTTTGTATTTACTATAAGATAACTCACCGGCGTACAATTATTGGACTACTTGTTGTACAACACTCAGGTCTTTGTGAACCAAAGAAATATAAATTTCAAGCCCAACGACGTCCACTGCTGGACACGGATCTCTTCCAAGGAATGTGGAGGGAATTTAACCTACTATACCACGCTGGCCAGGTGGATTGGTATAATCCGTCACTAGACGCATTTGCCAGTCCGAAACAAATATGAAAAACAAAACAAATATTATCTAGGTGACTGAATTATCTAGAAATTCTTAAAGGTTTGATTTTTCTTTTTTTATCGATATTAGAGCGTTTTCAGACAGAAGGTACACTCCACCCGTATGTGGTTTTGCTCTGCATACAAGCTACCCGCATAAAAGAAAATAAATAATTAAAAACCAAACTTTTTTGTTGCAAATGATGTAGAATAAAGACGAGGTTTTGTGTAAACGAAAACTTTTGTAAAGAAAATATTATATTGCCTTAATTTTATCTACTCGTTCTTGCTTCTCATACGTATGCAGGTTTGACCTAGGTATTTTTTCTTGAACCTAATTTCTTGCGGCAGAATATTTTGTCTTCGGGTGGCAACAATTGAGTGCTAGATTTTTTTTAATACTACTAACTATTAGTGGATTAAAAAGAATGAACCTAATTTTTAGTTTAATTTTCTCAATGCATATATCTTCCGATATTTCTCAGTCAGAAGTACTTTTAACTAACGTCGTTAGTTAAGTAATTTTGATTGATCCTTTCAGTCAAAAGAACTTTTCACTGGATAAGAGTTTTGACTGAAACAATATAATAGGTATCATCTATTATCTAAGTGTACGCCAAGCATAACAACAAAAACATGAAACGCCTTTTCCGAAACCAGTCATAAAATTGAAGAGTAAATTATTCATGAGAACTTACGACAACGTGTTAAATTATAGTACAAGCATTAAAACCCGCTGTGCTGTATTATTATCAACTGGCAGTACATTTTATAAAAACAATTTAAAAACTAGCTAAGTGCATGTTTGACGGGTATTCGCTAGTTTATGAATTGTTGTTTCATTATCGTCACGCGAAATTGAAAATAAATGACTAAAATTGAAATGGAAATGACTTCACTGACCAGAGTAAGGGTTTTCACCGACCCAAAAAAGGTGGTTCTATATTCGAATGTAAAACCATCTTTTTAATAAATGTAGGTATGTATTTTTGCGCTCCAAGTTAGATTCCTGACCGGCATGTTCCGACTCATGTGGATTTTATTTTGGTATTTACACATATTATTTGTTCGTCTTAACGGTGAAGGAAAACATCATGAGGAAACTCACATACTCTAGGAGAAATTCTTAGGATATGTCTGATCCATCAACCCGCATGCCTAATGCGGGTTGATGGAGTGTGAGTGGACTGTGGCCTTAAACTTCTCAGCTCTCTAGATAGAAGGATCCCGTACCCATTATTGGCATTAAACCATTTAAAATTACGTACGTAATATGATATTATTATACAGGGTGTATACGACGGTACGACATTAAATGAAACCACGTGTAGTATGTGATGTTAGAAGGCTATACCAAAAAAATTAAACAGAAATTTGCAATAGTTTAGAAGCAAATGTACTTTCTTTATGTCACAGTTGTTCACAGTTTTAAACAACCTGTAGGTATTTACGTTGATCGTATGTTGTTACATTTTGTTGTATTACGTCATTCAATTCATTTAAATATCTCTGACTCTTTCATATTATCTTATCTCTTACTCTGTTCCGCACTGTTGTCGTCGTCATGTCGAAAACGTCATGATAGAAAAATAATGTGTAGTTTTATATTCTTAAATTTTTCGACTTTAAATAATGTGTAGCTTTGTTTTTTTTTTTTTTTTTTTTTTTTTTTTTTTTTTTTTTTTTAAATAATTTATATATTTATATATAGAATATGTTTATAAGGGTTAACACTGGCTGCCTTGTCATTTAATGTCGTATCGTCGTATACACCCTGTATACCTATAGCACCAGTTGAACTGAACACGTTATTAACTCTAGTGCACACTATCAAACTTTTAACTACGTTATATATATTCAAAATTGTACAAACTAAATAGTACCCAATTACGTAAATTTGGCACAAACAATTGAGTGCGGTGCAAAAGGAGAGTACACAGAATACGTGTTTTTGTTCAGAGCACTACTCCGGTAACAATGACGCTGGTAAGCCGCTCAATTGGTAGTTTCATAGCGAACGTGGTCAGTGGCAATGCAGCAATGTGAAGCCAATCCTGAATCCAATTTGTAAAGCTTTGTTTATACGCTATTTATATGAACTGTTTTATAGACTACTTTTACAAGAAGGAATTTATTATTGGCCACTATTTTTAAGTTTGGAATGCCGTTTCGATATACCTAGTTAACTAAGAAATTTATTTTACTTTCTCCCTCGTTCTCTCTCTCGCTCGTGAAAAGTATTGTAAAATAAGGTGAATAAAAATTCAACGGCAAATAGAAATAAAAAGGTTATTGAACATTTTTGCATTATTTTTAAAATAATAGTTTATTTAGTATAAACGAATTAATGAATTATTTTTGTCAATAATTTTAGATAGATAATTTGACGTTGCCTGTAGACTTCCGCAAAAACCGCCGATAACTGCCTTATCCTGGCTATTAAGAGCATTACAATAACAGCCAACTCATTTGAGCCGTTTTCAAGTGATAATAACACTTTTTTTATTGTATAATTACGTGTTCTGTCAGGTGTTTTCCGATCCCGATTTGAGAAATGTGTACTATTTCTCAAATCGGGTCACTGCGTTTGATCAATAATTTTCGCTGTTATCATCATCGTATCAGCTCAATGAAGTCCACTGCTGGACATAGGCCTCACCTAATTTCTGCCACAGCGAGCAATTTTGTACCGCCTGCAGCCAACGGCCACCAGCAAGGTAGTCGGTCTATGTCATCGCTGAAGTGGCAATAATAGGCCATAAAGCTCACAGAACTGATTCTCGCTTTACTCTCAAATTTTATTACCAAAGTTGCGTACGCGGTTTTGACATATTGAATAACAATAATTATTAAAAACCTATCTCTGTTCTGTGTTAATTACTCACTTACTGGTTGTGACTGGCGACTACAGTAATTGGTACCTTTTATTCCCTTTGATTTGCCTTTGTAACAGAATGACTGAAATTCCCTAAATATGTAGCTACAATATTTCATAATGAAATAAAAATTTTATGGCTATCGATTTAACCAAAATGTCAAGGCCAACATTACCATTAAATACGTAATAAGGTATTTACTTAACTCAAATGGACTTGTTGTTCTTAATCCAATCTTCCTTTGTCTTATATTTTATTTAAGCTAAAATAAAACAAGTAAGAGTCTTGTCGTCTAAATTAAAAATATTTTTTGTCTAATAGAATGTGACGGAGCAATAACCTTGCGAAACAAGGTTTTACGATGCTAAAATATTCCATGTTTTCCCTTGATGAAAAATATTTTAATATTTTTCGCGAAATTTGGGAAGCAATCAAAAGCCATATGTATAGTAGACTGTGGTTATGACACATGTTGAGTAGCTGTTAGCATACGTTTAGATGTAGTATGAAAACGTAATAGCGGAAAATTACTTACCTATCTACGCTGGTTTTGTAAGTACCTCCTGTAGCCCTATCTTGAAGTTATATCGGTTTTCCTGTCGGCTTTAGTTATGTAAAGCTGTCTTGTGACACGTGCTGCGTTGTAAATGGGTCATTCATATAAATGGTTTTAAAATAGTGGTTCGATATGGTGGTGTCAGTAGAGATGATTTTGTTGATTTATAATGTTACACATGTGTATAATAGTGTATATCCTAGACATTGATTTGTATTTACTAAATGTATAAATTGGTAATAAATAATTTATAATTATACAATATCCGAATTTTTTACAGACTGCTATTATGCGGGTACTTCGCCGTTTGACACCACGAGTTATTGGCACCACGGTGCCAGTCGCACAAGGACGTTTTTTGAATTGGCTGTTTGGGACCATTTTCATATTAATTTTGTAACATTGTACCAATTGGTGTAAAACGACAAATATCTTTTTTGCCTTCTTCGTTTCACACCCTGGTGATTTGGAACAGTATAATAATAAAATGTCTCAATCAAAAATGCCAAAAAGAGTCCTAAGGTGTGTCAAATCTTGGTGTAAATGGACGAAGACAAACAAGACATTCGTCGATTGACACCATGGTCCCAAACAGCAAATTCAAAAAACGTCCTTGTGCGATTGACACCGTGGTGCCAATACCTCGTGGTGTCAAACGGCGAAGTACCCATTATGCGATAGTACTTACTGCATTGGCACTTATTTTGTAGTAATAATGTCTAAGCCAATATACATTCGTCACTTGTGTACAACTATAAAAATACTATAAGGTACGATTCAGACCAACCGGCTCGCGTCGCGCCGCATCGGAACGGAGCCGTACGGGTGCCGCGGCAGCCGACAGCGTCCACACAATCATATGTCTGAACTAAAGAAATTAGTTTTTCTTCCGTATCCATTTTTTACTTGTAAACTGTCGCTTGAAGAACACAACTTGAATGATTCGCTAGCTGTTGCTGCACCGTAATCTCCGTACGACACACGGCCGACCGGCTCCGAACGGACCCGACGGCAGCCGATTGGATGCCGACGGCATCCTCGGAGCCGGCCGGAGCCGGTCGGAGCCGGTCGGATCCGGTCGGAGCCGGTCGGAGCCGGACGAAGCCGGTCGGCCGTCGCGACGCGTCGCGTGATGCCGACGGAGGTAACTATGCGTAAGTTGCATGCAAATATGAACTGTAATTACTGTTGATACATTTCAATGTTCTTTACCGCATTGTAAAACGCCGCACGGCCCGGCCCGATGCGAGCCGGTTGGTCTGAATCGTACCTTAGAGAAGATTATGTACGAATATTATATTTGGCCTAAATATTGTATTTTCCGCCTTCATACTTTGTTAATTTAGGCAACTTTTTTGCTGCGTCGTAAAACTCCATGAAATATTACTAGGTACTATCGTATTTTTAGGTCAATAACCTTTACTGTTTTATGACATATTATTTTATTGCGTACAGTGTTGAAGGGAAGGAGCTACTTTCATAAACAAATTTGCGTAGTAATGGCTGTAGTTTCTGATAATTGTTTGCACTACGCCAACATTGACTGAATAATGTGACAGCCATCTTCATAATTATTATAAATGAAATCAGATGATTTATAAAATTGCATTTTTATTTTATTACGGTAATTGCGTTTACGGAGAAGTGTGCACTTAGGCATAAGTTTATTTGTAGAAGAATTTAATTAATATCACAAAATTTTTCTTGTCTAGTTCTTCTCAGAGACCTTGTCAGTGAACTGGCCTTAAGCACATTTGCTGACACATTTTTTTTTGGTATGTATATATGTATGACGTTCATTAGTATCACGTATTTGATCTACTTATATGAAATAAAGATTATGACCATGACTATGACTAAAAAGATACGGTCTAATTCGTTCGAGTCACTAGTTGCTCCAATTTCCTTTCCATCGAGTTTATGCATACAGTAAGTACTCGTACTTACAAGTATTTTCTGCCTTGTTGGTTTTTATTACAACAGATGTAGGCCTTGACAAAATTAGACCTATTATGTAACGAAGAAAATTTTAAAGGCAATAAAGAAAGGTCCACCTTAAGAGCCAAGTATTTTCCTTCCTTTTTGTATCTTTCTTAATGATTGTGAGCATTGTAGCTATGTTGTGTCATCACATTGAGGCATGCTGATTAAGCTTCCAGTTTTAAACAGACAAAAAATCACACACATTTCGCCAGCTACCTAATTCCTGTTGGTGGACCTAACATTCCATATAACACGGGGCTTGTCTATTGTAAGTATATATATATATACATAGATAAGTGTTTAAATATAATATAAATTGCCCAATATTTATAAAAGATCATCATCGTCATTATCATCAGCAACCCATTGATGTCCCACTGTTGGACTCGGGACATCTCTCCTCTATCTAGAGAACTGAAAGAGTTTATGCCATAATCCACACACGCTGGTGGATGCGGGATTATGATATAAAAAAAAAATATACTTAGTAATTATTTATTTTTGGTTTTACACACAGTCTACTTACAATAAGGAACTTATGTCACCCAGCTAGTTAAGAGATATAAGTTAAAGTTTACTTACATATGCTTCAGTTACTCGTACCAATATGTTAGACACCACTGGCAGGGTCATAAGTCACAATTAATGACGTTTTTATAGAAAGACATTACTATATAAACATTTATTTGGTGCAAGATTTACCATGATAACATTTGACAATAATGAAATAAATAAAAAATTGTAGAATAGACCTCAAATTTGAAGTACCTAGCTTAGAGTATACGAGTATAAATAATAAAATATATAATTTATGAATTACAGCCTATGTTATAATATATGTATATAAAAGGCGCTAGCGGAAAAACTTACGAACGCTATTACCAACATAGATACGAATTAGAAGACCACCGTCCCTTAAGTTGAAAAATCCTTAGCAATTACAGAGAGCATGTATCTGGAATATTGATTGCGTACGGCCACCTTAATTCGAGGCAATTATCGTCCAGCGGCCGAGTAAGCTCTCATCCGATAGTGTAATGACTCAGCACACGTGGCTCTTACATCGTTACTTACCTTTGAACGCTTTCTGATATACAATAATCTTTCGTGTTTTAATAAAAATATTCATTGCATTTCTAATATTATTAATAATAAAATAAAATATATTAAAAATAAAAAAATATGACTGACCTGTTGGTCTAGTAGTTAGTGACACTGACTGCTAAGCCGAAAGTCGTGGGTTCGATCCCCACCCAGGATAATGAGAATTAGCCCTAATGCGCCTAAAACAAATCTTTGTGATGAGCATGATTGTTTGTTCTGTGTCTGGGTGTAATTTATCTATAATATGTAGGTATGTATGTACAAAAAAGAAATATTTCAGTAGTATATCAGTTGTTTAGTACCCATTCTACCCATAACACAAGCAAATATAATTGCTGTGTGAATGTATGTGGTGAACATATTATTAAATACTAGTTCCAAAAATTACAACACAATTTATTAAAGTTATATTTTATATAGATCTGCATAGTGACAGATTTAGAATACACTAATGTCACTACCCCATCTCAACCCGTGGTCATTGTAAAAGGCGACTAAGGGCCTAACCTTATGCAGACAAGAGCACTATGAGAGTGGAAAAATTTGAAACAATCTCTATAACAACCCGTCTGGCCAGCGTGGTATAATAGGCTATAAATTTACAAAAAAAAAACAATATAAGTAACTATATTATAATTAAAATAATATTTTAATACACGAGCCGTGTACTGCAGGAATCTTTGATTTTTTTTATTGTTTTTTTTGTGGCTAGTTGTATTCTATACCTATCTGATTACTTTGACCTAGATAAAGTTTGTGTGATGACTAAAAGTACACAGTTTATAAACTAAAACGTACACTTTCTATACAACCGGCGAGAGGTGTCTGTTATCAAGGGCCACAAATCCAGTGAGAGATTACGTTCCAGCCGGTCTCTAGCTGTCATATCGGGCCCCTTGTTTGCCTGACTTATTCGTACAACGCTTGGTCTTGTTTTGTTAGTCATATGGATAGCTTCCTCTGTATATTCTCCAGATTTTCGGATGTTTCATAGATGGTGACACATTTTCATCTGAGATTCTATTTGTCCCAGAAACGTTTGCATGTTGTTTGTAGTAGTAGTAAAGGAAACGACTGGCCTGTTGGTCTAGTGGTTGGTGACCCTGACTGCTAAGCCGGAGGTCGTGGGTTCGATCCCCACCCAGGACAAATCTTTGTGTGATGAGCATAAAGGTTTGTTCTGTGTCTGGGTGTAATTTATCTATAATATGTATGTATTTACAACAAAAAAAATGTATTTAAGTAGTATATCAGTTGTTTAGTACCCATAACACAAGCAAATATAATTGCTTACTTTGGGACTAGATGGCGCTGTGTGAATGTGGTAGAATATTATTATTATTATAAAGATGCATTGCAATTGGCATCATTAAATTAAAAATATTCAAACTATTCTACTCGTTTATCTAAGCATAATATATATTACGTAAATAGACTTAATTTTAATCGCTGAGGCGGCCACCGTAACCGCTATGCTACGATAACTATGTGGTCGTTCTTTATAAATTTCCAGGACATTATATACGAAAATGATTACGCAAATCCGCTCTAATTAAGTAATGAGTAAATGGGTACTTCCTGGTGTTTGAAAAGTCAACTCTAAAGAATGTAAAATTAAATCCTTTAGTGGGGGATACCTGGAATTTGAAGATTGTACTTAAAACAAAATACTTATCTTAATAATAGACCTTTGTCTATGTAAATATCAAAATCTACGCATAGTCGCGGGGATAAGCTACTCGTAGTCCCCAATATAATAGATTTGGAGAGACTAGTTTCTTAATGCTAAAGTGGACTTCAAGAAAATACTCTCTCCATTACATTTAAGTAGATCGATTGTGTGTCTGGCATTACCGATGCAGTAAGATAGATGAGAGGAGACCCGAGCCCAGCAGTGGGATATAAATGGGTTGCTGATGATGATGATGATGATGAACCATTTTCAGTTTAGTTTGGATATTATTTGACTGGCCTGTTGGTCTAGTGGTTAGTGACCCTGACTGCTAAGCCGGAGGTCGTGGGTTCGATCCCCACCCAGGACAAATCTTTGTGTGATGAGCATAAAGGTTTGTTCTGTGTCTGGGTGTAATTTATCTATAATATGTATGTATTTACAAAAAAAAAAATATTTAAGTAGTATATCAGTTGTTTAGTACCCATAACACAAGCAAATATAATTGCTTACTTTGGGACTAGATGGCGCTGTGTGAATGTGGTAGAATATTATTATGTCTCTTTTTCTCACAGTTATATTTCTCGCTATGGTGAGAAGTATACCCGGTCCTTTTGGAAGGCTTACGCGGGGACAATATTATTATTATTATCATTAGCTCGTATGCCAACATAGACAATAAAATAAACAAATAACAAAGTTTAATCATTTAGACAACGGATATACGAAACGAATCCTTATTTTGTTTAGTTTTTTATTATCTGAACCTTGAAAACAACAGTTTCTTTTAAGCATAAAATAAAAAAAATCTCGATATTAGAAAGATGTCTTTTTTTTAAGAAAAATGTTTTTTATCTCAGTTTTGCAAAAATCGGTTTTCCCATTAACACGACGATATCTTGTTTTGTGAGTCTACTTCATTACAAGACAACAAAATGTAAATAGATATTACAACGAAACTGGTTTCTAAAACTTATTGCATCTATCTCCTGGGATCCAGACGTTTTATTCAACCCAGTAATTGTATGACGCAGAATAGAGTTGAACATAGTCTTGAATACTTTGCATAATGAAATCTTTTTCACAAAGAGATAGTCGAAGACTTTGAAAAGCACATATGTAGCTTCTTGTTACCAATATAATAAGCTAGTTAGTTATCAATAAAAAGGATTTATAAAAATGCATTGTAAAAATTTGGCAGCTAACACTTTTAAACTTATGTTTCATCATTACAAAATGCCCCAATGTTGGGCACGAGTCTTCTCTTTGACTTACTATGCCACGCTGGTCAGACAGGTTGGTAGGTATAAGGTTTTGTTTCGAATTTTCGATATAGGGTACCTTGTGATATTATGTATTTTTAACTTAATCCGCCACTATATGGACCTTACTTTTAGAGTGAAATAAATATTTTGCATCATTGAATATTTTGCAACCAAATTAGAAACCTCAAAACAACTGTTTCTGGATTAAAATTTTGAGCTATAAAGTTATAAGTTGGTAAAACAAACATTCACGCCAAGCTTTTTGTTCAAGCTCTTATGGCTTCACACAAACTTTATAAACTAGAACTATTTCTACGTTCAAATTATTTTAGAAACTGAATACATTTTCATAAAGTTGCGGGACATGGCTTTATAATTCATTTCCACTACTAATTTACTGTCGAAAACATTTGTGGAACAGAGTGGGTTTACCAGAACATAGTGTTAGATTTTAGTTGGTTTTAGTTAGTTATGTTTAAGATAAAATGTGATGATATTGAGCTAAGCTTTTCAGGCGGGTCGCATTTTGAGTTTCTTGCTATTTACCAGGAAAATAATTAATAATATGGTTTTTATATAAATGATAAACAAGTAATGGAAAAATTCAAACCCACGACGGGACTTGCAGGGAACGGCAGGGTCGCCGGTTCAAATCCCGTCGTGGGTTTGAATTTTTCCATTATTTGTTTAGCATTTATATATAATGTTAAACCAAAGCAAAGGAAATTGCTTAATATTTAATGTAAAGGAAAATATAGTGTTTATCAATGGTAGGATTGAGTATTCGTAAAAATACGGTAAAGGTTAGAATAACTAAATACTTATATAGTAACGATTTAGTACTTAGTCGTACCTTTGATGAAGTCTATTGTGTGAAATAAAATTTAAAAAAAAAACAGTCAAGTGCGAGTTGAAATCGCGTTCCGTACTAATATGGTTTTTTTTTTGTAAAGTAAGATGAGTAGCTAACTAAGGATAGTTATAGAAGTTTTAGGACAGACAGAGACTGCTGGACAACTGAGTGATTCTATAAGGAGGTTGTTTTTTCCCTTTGGAGGTACAACCCTAACTTAAGATTTATCAACGATATACTATTCTTTTGGTTTACATATAAATAATTGTAACCTAGACTATACTATACCTACCACCTAATTATACATTATGTAAGTAATAAATGATTGAGTGACTTATAGAATAAAATATCTAGTAAATACGCTGGATCAAATATAGTAAAACTAGCTTCAACCCGCGGTTTCGGTTAGTCGCTAAAAAAGCCGCCTATGTGCCATTGCAGACTGACAGATTTCATACAAATTAATATAATATAATATTTCACCATATTGACACAGCACCGCAGTCCCAAATTAAGCAATTATATTTGCTTGTGTTATGGATACTAAACAACTGATATAGATTTTTTTTTATAGATAAATTACACCCTGACACAGAACAAACAATCATGCTCATCACACAAAGATTTGTCCTGGGTGGGGATCGAACCCACAATCTCCAGCTTAGCAGTCAGGGTCACTAACCACTAGACCAACAGGTCAGGCCAATTCTTTCTGCCTTTAAGCCACAAGCTTAATATTAAGTAACAAATATATATTTGACGGGAATTTCCCCAAAAAATAAGAAACATAATTCAATTTTACAAACAACATCATAAATACCTAGGATATCAATATAATATCTATACTTATATTAGAAAGCTGAAGAGTTTGTTTGTTTGGTCGAACGCTAGGATCTCAGGAAGTACTGGTCCGATTTGAAAAATTCTTGTGCCCATTTATCGTGAAAGGTTCTAGGCAATAATTTTATTATAACATCACGCTACGGCTAGTGGCCAAATAAAGAACGATGGGAGCAAAGCCCCACGCTACTTCTAGTGTTTTAATAAACATGAAGATTATCATAAACAAATTCGCAATCACGACAAATTGTAGTTTTTATTGATAATCCTCTGATTAAAACGTTTCAAGGTATTATTAACTAAACTCAGATGAACGTGATACCTATTATGGGTTATGCTCGCAATAGTCATTAGTTTTTGATTAGATTACGTAATCTTATAAGATATTAAAATAAGCCATCTAATGCGTTTTTTGCGTGCCTATGAGCACATATTAACTGTAATCTGTTTTCGTTGTATCTATGTAGCACATCAGGTGGTTGAGATATGCTCACAATCTGAATGCCTTCTCCAAATTACGACATTCAATATCGCTTTCAAATGTGTGAAAATTTAAATAAAGTCGTCGTCATTTTCAAACTATTGTAATCGATATCAAAATCGAGTAAGTCGAGTGCTACTTTACTGTGTTAGGTAGAGGATTGGTTTTTTATTTTAATTATGTAATATATTAAACAGCCGTCTTTGGGAGTTGAAATTCAGAAGCTTAGTTCTGTTATTATTTCTGGCCACGTTTTATTTTTTTTTTCGTTTTTGTTCAGATACCTTCAAGTGTTCCGACAACTCCGTCAATAATTGTTAAATATTGAAAAACTGGCCAAGTGCGTGTCGGGTCACGTACAGTGTAGGGTTCCGTAGTAGCCCGTTCTCACAATATAGTACAATTCTGTTGTTCTTTATTCTGAAAAGGATTTTGTATTTGGTACAAAATAATCCAACACCCAAGTTCAACGACTATTACTGCTTAACTAATAAAGTTATCTTAACCGCTATAATTTTCATTTAAAGTTCATGAAATGCACTATAATCATGAACAAATTCGCAATCACTACAAATTGTAGTTTTTATTGATAATTTTTGTATTGTTTTTGTGAATTTTTCCAGATTTTTCAAGCCCGCAGTTTAGCTTTTAGAGGGGGGGGGACGCCCTACTGGAACAAAAATTTGATCTTTATAGTTTAATATTTCGTAAATGGACCATTAGCATCGCAAAATAATGTTAGTAACCCCCAAGTCATTTTAGAAGACCTATTCAACGAAACCCCACATGATGGGGTAGACGACAAAAAAAATATTAATCCCCACTTCACATGTATGGGAGCTACCCTAAAAAAAAATATTTTCCAAAATTTTATTTTACCACTTTGTCGACGTCATTGATATAAACACTTCTACAAAATTACAGCTTTCTAGTACTAACGGTCTCTTAGCAAAACCTCGGACAGACAGACGGACATAACGAAACTATAAGGGTTCCTAGTCAGAACTACGGAACTCTAAAAAGCGACAGATATATGTCAAAAAAAGCGAAAGAGGTTGAAGGAAGTGGTCTCTGCGTACCTCTCTGTTGGAAAAGAAGCGCGATCTATATGTACCTATGTATGTATATCAATAAATGTCGCCATGTTGTGCCGGATTAGGAATACTTAATGTCACTACCCCATCTCAACCTGTAGGTGTCGTAAAAGGCGACTAAGGGAGTAACCTTATGCAGACAAGAGCACTGTGAGAACAGGAAAATTCGAAATAGGTAAATCTTATACCAACCCGTCTAGCCGCTTGAATACATTTGGTTTATACAAAGTTATTAGTTATCGACAAGAAAATTCTAAAATACTCAAATAATAACAAAATTATTTTTCATACTATTCAATCTCAATGATATTACCGTTAAAGGCATGAGGAAATAGTTTTAAAACTTATTCTTTCGGAAAATAAGATTGGAACTGTAAAGAAACTTATTTTTAATCTTATAGAGTCGGTGTCTTCATAGCGGAGAGCCGTTACGAATTAAATTTTCCTCACGATTCCTCTTAATGCGGTCTTCTTAGATATCAGTGTAAGTACTTACTATTTCGCTTACTCCTATATTGGTTATTACGAAGAAATGCTCACGAGGTCTTATACAATAAAAGGCTAAGTATATAAATTATAATAGTTATGAGTACTGTGATAAACTTACTTTAAATAGGATGTATATTACATATTCCTATAAACAGTGGTCATTATCACTCGTTTATTTTTACTGTAAATCGTAATAATTTGTATGTTAGAAACGTAGCAGGTGGTAGTAAATAGTCTCTGCCTACCCCTCAATCGAGAAAAAGTAGTGATCTACATATTATAGTTATATACATCTTTAAATTCTTGGCAATATTTATAATTAAGTAAATAAATTTAAGTAATTCTCATATCTATAATATCTTTCAGTACGATAGGCAGTGAAGTGCCTTCGTCAATAATTATATCAGATTCCAATCTGATGGCCGGCGATCGTACTGTCGTTTATTTGGCAGGCTTCCAAATCTTGGTTTTAACAAAAAAAATTCTTAACGGGAATAACAAAAATCTTTGCGACGAAGACTGAAAGCAGAGTTTGAGTATTAAAAGTATATATATTATATATTGTTTATAAAATCCCTATTAACTGACTGCTTAATTTGTCTAGTGCCTGCTGAATAATGTTGTGGGTATAATCTTCATATATGACAATGAATAAAATTGTTCTAAGTTTAAATGTAATTCTGACCGTTGTTTTTTGCAGGTTTATAAATTCCTACACAAACCTTATTTGTAGTGTCTTTGTCCTTAGTCAGAAAACAAATGCTTAAAATTTGACATCGATATAATAGTTTCAACGATACCATCGACTTTAGAATCTTCGTCATCAGTCTGTAAGTACTAGTCTACTTCTACACATGGGCCACTTCAATTGCATTTGCAACTTGCATTGCACTTAGTACGGTTTGCGGCTACTCTCATTGAACGCATACAAGCTATCCTACTCTCTTTCCTATGAAAACCTCCTACATCCTCTTAATCTTACCAACCTTTATCTATAAACTCGAATGCTGAACAATACAACACTAAAATCGATTTCAAACAAACTGGCGGCACGAACTGCAGTTGAATATTACGTAACCTATACAAAGATAAAATGTTCTGCATTGGGTGGTATGTAAACAGTACAGAGGCCACTGTCGTCCGCGACAGAACGAATTTCTCGCCACTCGCCTTTCGGCTACCATTTACATTACAAGCACTTTATTTGCAAATGTGAACTAGAAAGCTTTATTAAACTAATTTGTTTGTAACAGTTTCGTTATTTGCACCATGAGTTTAATTGAAGTGGAATATTTATAATTCGTTAGGTTTGTAAACATGCTTACTTTGACGATTGACATTAAAATGGGATTCTTATTTCTATATTAATATGTTTTTAATTAGTTCCACAATAACTGTTCCTCATCAAGAAAAAAATCAGCGAATAAATATTAGAAGACCAATATCAAACAGTGAGTTGCAACAAGGTGATTGACAAAATTAAAGTAATTGCAAGATTGATGTTGCCAATTCATTCCTCTTGCAGAATTTTTCCCGTTGAGAGTGCTTTACACCTCAAGAGATACAGTTAGCACATATCGTTAGCCATGACGTTACCATAATTGTATTAATTTCACTACAATAATATCGAGAAAAAATGTCACATCTAAGTTCAAGTATTCCTCTCAGTAATGTTATTTTAGATCGAAAGATCTGACATAACAATTTCAAAAGTATATATTTCGAATAGTTGATTGTATAATACAAAATTTCAAGTTTCGCCGCCGGAATCTCCAACAAAGTTTGCAAGGAAGTAAAAAACGTTGGAAACGGGGCCAGCATGCACTGCCATGTTGAATTCTACGAGTTTAGGAAGAAACTAGCTTTTTGCCGCGACACTACCCGGTTAGATTAAGTGACCGTGCGATGGTTTTTGTTTCTCATTCCGGTTGCGAGTTTACTCAACATTCGATAGCGATTTAGCTAACTTTACTTCACGTTGTTATAAAAACTTGTTAAATATTTTACATCGTTGTACTTCTAGTTTCAATTGTTGTTTCTAGACTCTTTTCGATATTATTATTTATGACTATTAAAATAATAGATTTATTATAATAGAATGGTTAGCATTAAATCAAGTGGGCGGTGTTTCTAAACACCTGGACTCGACATTTTTAGCTGATCCTGTGGATCGACGTAGATAGGTATAGGTATGTAACAAATACTCGAACAAATCCCCAATCTGTTAAAAATGGTGCTGAAGGGTGATTCATAAACCATAAAAAATGCTATTCTTCTATCAGTATTGAAATCTTACTTATTTAGCATTTGGATAATATTAGATTCATACACGTATTTTAGAAGCTATAAAACAAGTATAGCTATAAAAACTTTTTTCACCTTCGTTTTTTTTGGAGATTTTTCTGAAAATAATATTTCATCACTTACTATTTACGTGTACATTGTATCTCGTGGTACTCAAGAGATAATAGTGATCAAAGTTTTAAAATGCGCCTACTTGAAAAATAATAGCAAAATTATACTTTTAGTACTTTTGCGTTACTTAGATAGCAATAAATCTATTGCAATTTTTATTAGATAAGTACAACCATAGCAAAAGTACTAAAAGTTAAATTTTGCTATTATAAATACTTAATGCTCTAAGTATAAATACTATATCGTTAATATATCATAATAATATGTTAGAGTTCCGTATCTCAAAAGGAAAAAACGGAACCCTTATAGGATCACTCCATTGTACGTCTGTCTGTCTATCTGCTCGTCTCTCAAGAATATTTTCTTTAGATAGATTATAAGAAAGCAGCTTTAGTAAAATTATGAAATTCAACATTAACTTGGTACCGAGACAGATAGTAATCTAAAAATATCTTTCTTTATTTTTGGATACTAAGATACGTTTCTTTATAATTTTAGCTTTAATATTGCGCTCCCTTTTCAAGTGTTTCATTTACAACATCAACAACAACGTAGCTTCTTTGTCATTTAAACTATAATTATAATGAGAAACTTAATTACTGGATGAAACAGCATGTAATAACGCTTGACTATCGAGGTGTTGTTTACTGTTACCGTATTTCGTTGAACTGTTTCGCGAACATGTTTGTCGACAAACAATGGAGTAATTATTTCAAAATTTCGCAAGCAAACTTCGACTCGGTACAAAGTTGATACCGAATACAATGGCTGGCTCCATAGATTCAGCTTTGCACCTGAAGCTCAAAGGTAAATTGGATGGCGACCACAACAGGTTGAGCGCACTACGCTCATTGACTTTGAGTATACAAAACCGTTTTGCTTTTCTATTTACTACATTTTCTACAAAGTTAAATTTGATATTAACAAGTTTTATGCGAGATAAAATGATGTAATTTACCTATAGTAGGGTCTACTTGATGTCTCGACAGTCGATTTTTATATTATTGTCAAATTTACATTAAATTTTAAGCAATTTCCTTTGCTTTGGTTTCACATTATATCTAAATGCTAAACAAGTAATGGAAACATTCAAACCCACGACGGGACTTGAGTGTGACCCTGCCATTCCGTGTGCAGTGATTCAGTGTGAATGGCAGGGTCGCGGGTCGCGGGGATAAAAATCATTGTCAAATGTTTCAAAATGATAGCGGCAATTTGAAAATTTTCAGACTTTTTACACAGCATTATCGAAATTGACAAAACCTAATGTTGAGATTCCAAGTAGGCCCTAAGAATACGAAACAATCAGACGGTTTCAGTCTCATTGGACGTTATGGCATAAAAAAAAGTAAAAAGATTGTAATTAATCTCTAACTAAATAATTAATAAATGCTCATAAAATTTAAAAAATAATAAGCGGTAAAGTTTCATTGTACCTACTTAATTATGTTTATCCTATTACTTAATAATTAATTTGTTTCTCCTTGTTTTAATAAATTACTTCATATTCTTGACGGGTTCTCTCATACCGAAATATGGCTTAGGGGAATAGCGTGTCATTTGTAAGCTCTTACTTTTCTAAAAATGTAAATGATCGTGAATAAAGTAATGAGATCGTTAAATTTAATTAAGTTAACTTGCTACAAATTATTGTTTATCAAATCTAATCAAATATGAATTATATCATAGGGAATGTAATATCTCAGTGGCTTGATTCTGGTTTTATGTATTAATTTTAATCTCATTGCTTGTATCTTATTCATAAGGAAACGGTCGTTGATTTCAGAATGGCATAGAAATGACTGTCTGACTGGATATTGGGATTTGCCATGTTTTGGTAAGAGTAGAATGACTCTTAAGTAAAATGACAAACTTTGGGTACGGCCAAGTGTGAGTCGGACTCGCGCATCGAGGGTTCCGTACGATTTTTATTTTTTTTTTTTGTGATTGAAATGTAAGGAAACAGTAGGTAAAGGGATAGCTAGGTATACGTTATGGCGCGGTAGGCACCGTACGGCACGCACATCACGCTTGCAACGCGCAAGACGAGGCGCAAGTTTTACCGAGTCTGAAAGACAGTCTGTGAAATTTGCGAATACATGCCATTGCACCGTGGACAGACGGTGTTTTCATGTAATAGAGGCTGAGTTTAATGCCATCAACCAGGTAAAATTAAGTAACAGTTAGCCAAAAGATGTATGTGCCTATATCTTAAATTATTAACGGTTAAATATTTTTCGATAGCTTATCCTAACTATAAAAACAAATAAACAATAGTTGAGTTAAATATTAATACCGAATGGAACCGCCATATTTACCGTATTAACCCTCGCATGTCAACGACAAAGAAATAAATTGACAGTTCTATAAAAGTATTTTTATGTTTGTAAGAAAGGGACACAGTTATGATGAAATTAGGTTGAGATGTACACAGGGGGCTTACTCTGAATTTCGACATTCGACTTAGTCGGTTTTGATGTCGGTGTTAAATGTAAGGAAATTTAGATATAGTCGCTGTCACTTTCATACATTTGACAGCGACATCAAAACTCGACTAAGTCGAATGTCGAAATTCAGAATAAGCCCCCTGAATCAACACGGTTGTCTCATTAGGTTTGGTTAGTAGGGTAGACATTCAAGTTGAGCTCTGGTGATTGAAGATAGAATGAATATTTGATTCTAGCCTACTTTTTCCGCTAGTGTTTCGTGTGACCTCAAAACGTGAAGCACGCAATGGTAGCGCGACTAACACACGGTATTGGAATTTTTGTCGGTTTTCACCCACTGTGCACGACTCTTTCACGAGATAGGGTTGCGCCGGCCAAATAATTGTGGACCTCTTTTATAGCGGTGTGTGGGCGACACCTATCCGTTTTTATTAACGTTACCATATACCGTTAAATCGGCACAAAGGATTTTCAGATGGTTGCCCGTGTGTATAAAATTATATAGTTTTTTTGTACGTAACGAGTGATAAGGAAACATTTCTTGGGAAACTTTTATGCGCTTTATATTTGTAGCTTCAGCTTTTTATGTTTGCGAGGTCAGATCTGAACATATTGATATTGTAACAGATTTATAGCGTGACAATGTGTAATTAAGTTCTATTAATGCCGCATTAATTTTGAATAGTTGGTTTTGATTTAGTAATAACGTGTAGCTTGACGAGAATAATAAAAGGCTGCTTAAGGGTGACGTTGTGTAATAGCGGTGTTAAAGCGGGACGGAACACGGAACTTCATTTTGAAGGTGAATGTGGACAAATGCGTTTAGATCACAATTCATTTGATACCCAAAAGTTATTTGTTTTCTGTTTTAAAAATATCTAACTGCTTATAACAAAAATACTTCACGGTATATACCGAAAAGGTAGACAGAAGTGCGTTTCACCTACATTTTCCAGGCAATATTAGGTCTCATGTAATAGAATTTTCAGAGTCCCTAAGAATTTCAAGACAGAAAAATCCAATACCATTTTTTCACCTTGGGGATCCAACCCATGGACCATCTGCACAGCTACAGAGGTAGGAACTTTAAAATAATAATAAATTTAGTTTCACATACAATTTACAATCAATATATAATTTTATCAAAAACCTAGGAATTTATTTATAGTGACAGCTATTTATTTATTCTTATTTCATAAACATATAATTTAATTGTTGTAGTGCGCAAAATAAGGCCCCAATTAGCTGTTTTATCTACATTTTTAACTTTGAGGTTTATGAAAAACAGGTATATACAGTATATACACAAAATCAGAGCGTCTGTCTAACTCGTTAAAAACTAGTGACCCCTTTGGGAGAGCATAGAAAATTCAATTTACATATTACAAGAGGCGGCTGACTGGACACCTCATTATCCCATATAATGGTCGTCGCTGGGCTGCACTCCCACAAGACTTAATTACCCCTAATCTGGCATTCCGTGAATCTAACAGAAACCTCGCCCGCGTAATTACGGTCCACTGTTCTAAAGCTAATGGACTCGTTTATTTATCTACTAATTGCACATAATCCGGGAATCAAGATCTATATCTTCCTTTGTGCGTCTTCTCGTCATCACAAACTCAGTATCTGATTGACCTCCGCAGATTATATTACACCGCATCAGCTACAAGTCACCCGTCATCATAAATGTGAATTTTTAATGGTCCGTATACACGGACGTACGTATAAAACGGACACTGTGGTGAATGTAAAAGTTTGGAACAAGCTCAAAAATGTCTTTTTTACCCATTAAGAAATGAAAAGTATCTCTCGCCATGAAAGTACTCGTATTAAGCAACTCATTTTTTTCAAAACTTTCCAACAACGCTTTCTATGTAATATCAAAATAAAGTACCTAAATATGCACGACGACAAAATGATGCAGAATTTATAACTTTTTGTAAGTATGCAGCCGTAGTTTAGCGGAATATTTGGGGCGCGGTGGGTGCATCGATGCAGTATATCGCGTGCAGTCTGAAACGAAAAGCTTCATAAACCTCTAGGCAGTCTCGTTTAAAAGTCGTGTGTAAACGTTATGATATCGCCCCGACCTGCTTACGTACACTCGTCGCACTTTGCCTGCCCCTTAATTGGAGGGGTTGGCATATTTCAACATGCGACTATGTACACACGCAAACAAAAATAGACCCTCCTGCCATACACCACAGACTAATATCCGAGAGTTTTGTAAACACTACCCGACTGTATGAGCTTAGCGATTTTGTACCGAAATATGTAGTTCATAAAAAAGTACTTTGCGTACATTAATGCGTATTAACATTATGACGACGAACGTTAAATCATTTACTCGTAGGCCTCGGTTCTTAGTGAACAGCAAGATTGCTTACTACTTACATTGTGCTATGATAAGCTCAAGCAGTATTGTATAGTAATGGAATTGAATAGGTTCCAAGACAAGGCTCAAAGCTCTGGCGAATCAATAGAAATGAACTGCACTTTGATTTAAATACGATTTGATTTTCACTTTTATCGGATCGTTGGATTGTTTGCTTAAAGAACACTTTAACTTTAATATTAAATAATATTGAGCGAGAGAGTGATCACTCGCGATAGCGTAAATTAGGTGAGGCCTTTGTCCAGCCGTGGACGTTGTTGGGCTGATATGATGATAATGAGAGAGTGATTCATAGCTCAATAACACCATAATTTAATATCTATTTCATAAAGCAAGCACTTAGAAAAATGTAAGTATTTTGTGCTTATACATGTGCGTGTTAATTACTTTGTATTAAGGCCTAGCTTCATGAAAAATATTATCTCAATGTAGGTTAAGTTGGAGTGAAATTCAGATAAAAATAAAAGGGGACAGAGACTATCTTGTAAATATTTTAGAAGATGTTTAATCTAAAAGTAGAATAGGTGCTTCCTAACGCGGGACAAAGGGTAAAGGTACTTGAAGGGCTTTAGTCCGTAGGATGCACTTTGAAAATTTAATGTAAATTTTGCATAGTAAACGCTACTTTGCGGAGACGTTTTTAAAGACAATAATAATAACGATGTTCTTTGCGGTAGTGAAGAGCAAATTCTACAAAGGGGTTGTGTTCTGTTTGTTTTTTCTTAGTACGGGCGGATGCCTCAAGAGCTTGCAGGAAATTGCCAATGAGGTTAAAGTTTACTCTGTTTTGTAGTGTTCATTCTGTTTCGATACATAACGAAGTCTCTCGCTTATTGTCTAGAACTATTATTGCATCTTGGATAATCCAGAGTATTCCTTACCTAATTGAAAGCTTGACTTCAATGCGCCCCAAGATCACCATTCGGTAGGTAGTCGAGAATAAGTTTACTTAGTAGTATTTCCATTTATTTCGTTCAAGAATCTTTCGGATTATATCGATTTTAAGCTTTTCATTTCAAATACGAAATTGTTTAGTAAAATTATATCGTGTTTCCAAACTTGATTGAATTGAATGGCTTGTTTGTCACATTTATTTCGTTTCGAAAACATTAAGATGAATTTCGCGAAATATAGCCTTTATAGGTATTTGTACAAGACAGGATGCTAATAGCGATACGAGTATAGTGCATATTTTATATTATAAAGATTACTTTATTAATACTTTTATAACAGAACAGAAATCGCACGGGGCTTCGCTCCAGTCGCTTTTGTTTGGCCACTGCTCAGGTCCTATTGGATGTAGCGTTATGTTATATAGCCTATAGCCTTCCTCGATAAATGGGCTATCTAACACTAAAATAATTTTTCAAATCGGACCCAAACAGACAAACGGAATCGGGATAGTTCCTGAGATTAGCGCGTTCAAACAAACAAACTAGCCCTTCAGCTTTATAATATTAGTATAGATACAACAACATACAATTTCAATTGCTGCATGAATTTTTTCATATGGCGCTTAACCCCAACTTTTGGTGTAATTTTCATGGAAAACTAACTTATCAAACCTTTAGAGTAAAATGTGAAAAACTTACTAAATACATAACTATAGTTTTGTATCTTCATTTAAACATCGATAACGAAGTGAGCGTGAAGCCTTTGGCCTTTCTTTTTTCTTGTATTGTTGCCTAATCGCCACTTTGTTATTCAATTTGGAGAGTTGCCAACGAACCGTCTATTAAATAATACAGCGCTGAATTGGAAGATTCGCCTCCGTTCCACTACATATAATAGTTTCTTATAAAATCTTCTTTATACAAGTTTTCGTTCAATGGGTATGCTCATATCGTACTTAAAATTGTATTCGAAATACGTAAGAATTGAAAGGTATATGTTATTTTATTTAAAACATCGGAATGGTATTTTCTGATAGGATGTGCATCAGTTTTTGATATGATATTTTCATAATAAAGTTATATACATACTCATACATATTATGTATGTAGATGTCAAGCACAGTTTGCGCTAGTAACCTAAGCATATTGGAAACACAAGATAGAGTGTTGTAATGCTTGTCTGTACACGACAAGGCTCTCACATACTTATGTCCTGCTTATCTGCAAATACTTGAGTTGAGTCTCATAGACCTAAGTATTTGCCGATTATCGGTAGTAAGCATAGGGAGTTTGCTAAGTGGAAGAATGAAAAGAAATACCATAGATCTTCAAATTAAAATTTCATTAAGTTTTGTTTTCTCAAATTTGTGTGAAAATGGTATTAGAAAAAAAGTGTCACCACAGTGGCGTAGCGGTTGTGGGGGCTTCAACATCGTCGTGCCGAGGGACGTGGTTCGATGCCCACGTGAGACAAATATTTGTTCACAAAAAAAAATATTTTGTGTGTAAATAAATTGAAAAAGTTTAGTAACGTTTTTATTTTAATTTAAATCCTAATATGTCATGGATAGGTTTAAATTAATTTGGATACAAAAACATGTCCCTCCTTGTAATGTGTTTTTGAGAGAGCCTTTTAAATTAAAAGTTTTTGAGTTTTTTTCATGTAATGTTTGATATATTATGAGCCTAATGTATTTAAATACAAGTCTTTAAGCTTTTTTAGAAATTAAATACTTATACATAAAAGGCCTACATAAATTAAATGGGGACAGGGTCAACCTTAGAAGACTTATCTACAACAAAAGGTTTATTTGAGGTCATTTTCAAAATTATGTCTAAGAAGAGGTTTACACACCTTGTACTTAGTACTGTTTTGCTCGTAATAGAAGATGAAATATCCTGATTACACAAGGTATATATCGCACTCACACTCACAGTTGAAAACTGCAATAAGATATAAAACGCCGCTGGACAATCTTGGACCTTTTAACAATTGACAGAAGACAAAAATTTCCGTACAATATATATAATTATATCAATTTAATTTAGTTAAATTTTATTTTCATTATAATATTAAACTAAATTTAAACAATAATACAAATAAAAACTAACTAAATGTATTAAAATAAAAAAGGGGAGGAAATTACAAATTTAATTTAGTTGTGCGATATTATCTTTTAATGTCTGTTTCAATAGCTTTTCTTATTTTGTTGGCCAAATGGTCAATTGTAAAAGATGTCATAATTATTTAAAAAATAATGTAATAAAAAAATAACAATATAGGTAACTGAAAGAAAAAATGTTTTTTTTATAACATCTGGGTCAATTTTGGGATAGCCTATAAAATACTATATAAAGCAGTAGTTTCGATAGTTTTAGTAAAAGCCCGCATAGCCAATTGCGTGATCGTTGTAAAGGCTTTCACACGACATGTTGTTTTGGCTCCGTGTTTGTGGTGCCGTAAAAATATAACAACTAAATTATTGGAACACGTTTAGATTATTTATCAATGTGACAAAGTGCGACTATACATGGAAATGCACTTACGGTTATATAATAACAAAACATTTTGATTAAGCTGCATGATTTAGAACATCTTAGATATTAATATACTACTATTTCTAAAATCACGAACTCAGACCAGGTGATTTGCACGCAGGTCCCTTATCCATGCAGCCACCATCGCTTCTTTTTTTTTTCTTGATGATCCTGACCGGCAGTACCAATGTGGATTCCACTTTGTGGAATTTATATGTACTAGTCAAGTGGCTTACCATCTGCTGACGGTGAAGGAAAACACCGTGAAACCTACATACCCTAGAAGAAATTCTATGAGTATGTCTGATCCACCAACCCACACTAGGCCAGCGTGAGTGGATTATGGCCTAAACCCTCTTAGCTCTCTAGTTAAAGGAAAGGAGACCCGAGCCCAGCAGTGGGACTTAATGGGTTGCTGATGATGATGATAATTTCTAAAATTGGAACACTATACCCTCAATTTCTTGGAGGTGGGCGATAATGGTTACGACACAGTTTTACTATAAACTAATGTAGCTATTACCGACTGTTTTTATAATTAAAGGTAATAATAATATAATTATCATTATAACTCTCACGGAGATTAATAAAAGTGCTTCATCTTTGTTGTATGTGTGAATTCATTTAAGAAGTTGTATAAGAAAGAAAGAAAAGAAAGAAAAAACACAAACAGAACACAGATTAACATAGTTATATTAAAGTCACCAAAATAGGCTCCAGTTCAGCTTAAAATACAGGGCACGAAAGTGCCATGTGCTGATTTTCAACTAGAGCCTTTTAATATATATCACTATATTTTTAGTAAGTGACCTACTTCTTATATTATCCGTCTAGTGACGGATTAACATAACATAGCATCACGCCTTTTTCCCCGAAGGGGAAGGCAGAGGTGTTTCACACCCACATTAAAATACATAATGTCTTTACCCAACTCAACCCGTGGGTGTCGTAAAAGGTGAGTAAGGAAGTAACCTTATGCAGACAAGAGCATTGCAAGAAAAGGAAATTTCGAAACAAAACGCCTGCGCCTGGCCAGCTTTGTGTATATACGCTAAAATCCCTCCTAATTCTTTGGAAGAAAAATAAAAAAATAAATTCAAAGAAAACTGACAGAAAAAAACAAAACCGCTAACACGTAGATGGTACCTTGACTCGATCATCTTAAAAGTTCTACTATCATCTGTTTAATAGAGAGAATTTAATAAAAAGTCAAAAGTCAAATCATTTATTTGCCTGAATATGGGTTACATACAAAAGATGATCATAGTTAACATTATTGCGTATATCCATTTAACCATATCTTACCTAAACAGGTGTGCAAATATTTTTGTATTTAAAATTAATTATAAGTACATAATTATTAATTAGTTGTAATCAATGTCACAAATGGGAATAAATTAGAGTATAAAAGCAAACAAAATAGCAAAGATAATAGATCCTAGAGTGTAACTTGTACCTTTACACCCATCTCCTATAGCATCAAAAGTTTTCAAACTTCGAAACGCTCAGCTGTTCTGTTTAAATTAAGTGAAAAAGCACTTTAATTGTTGTTAGACTTCACTGAAAAAGAGTTAAGGTTCATTTACTCGGTGTGAGTTTGCCAAGTTAATTCTAACTAACTTTGGTTTTTGCCTTACTCGCTGGGAAATAGAGATAGAAAGAGACTTTAAACTTCATGACAGAAAAACCTAATATAATTTTCACCCGATTCGGAAATCGAACCCGGGACCTCTTGCACAGAAGTTTTATACACTTCCCGCTGCGCTACTGAGGCAATATAATATTAATATTATTCATACATACATACATCCATCCTAACTTTCGCATTTATAATATTGCTTAGTAACATAAGATATCCGCTTCGTTGGTAAAGCGAGATTGTATAGGAATGATATGCAAAAGGTCTTTGATTGGATTCTCGATTCGAAAAATAAACCGTAGGTATTCGGTTTATTTGAATTAAAATTCTTAGTTTCAGCCCAGTTTAAAAATGTCACCGGATATTGGCAATAGAGTCGCTCCACCATTGGATATATTTCTTAAATGTGGATATTATAAATCCTTGACCAAAATATATAGTTAAATCTTTGCCTAAAATATATCTTTAAATCTTTGCCAAATAATTTAGGCAGATTTTGTCTTTGACTAAATAAAGATGAATTCCCATTATATGAGAATGAATGAGAATTCCTTAAGATTGGATCTCGACAGATTCGCAAGCACGAAGTCGATATACTTCAAGTATATCAGAAACTTCTTCTACCCTTCCTTGTACTCGAAAAACTTAATCGAAAGAAAATAAACGAGTCAAAGGCAAACTGCGTTCGTACGTCTGGGTTCCGTACTTATTGACCCAAGTGAATTTTCTAAAATTAATAAAGTTTTTTAAATAAGATTGCACGTGATTGATTGACATGAAGTTTTTTAAACAGTAAAATGACAACCAAAACTGGAATGTTTTTTAACAAGTTAGTTGCAAGACTTTTGTTAACGGTACGGATTGCCTTGGTCCTCGAATTTCCTGCGTGGAATTAGGGTCCCATGACTACAATATAAAGTTTTTAATTAGAAGTTTTACATTTTTCAGAGAATCTTCATAAGAAACTTCCTCGCACTTCAAGAAAAAAAAGAAATTAGCCGAACACATTTAGTTATTCATATTAATTAACAATAACATTTAAATATGCTGTTTATTTAAAATTTACTAAATAAGAATTACATGAGAGAAACTTTTGAGTAGGTTTTCATTTGTAACACTACGGAACTCTAAAAAGTATAAAGGGAATAAAGTGTTTGGCTTTGAAATGTATATTGGATACAATGTTGTTTGAAATTTGGTTTCATTTTGCTATAGAAGTGGTCCTTTTGTGCAATGTGTATGGCTACACTAAAATGCTTGACAACAAAAGAACTATGTTACATAGATGACATTTATTGACAATTGAAAAAGATGATAATAAATTATTTGTTGTTACAATTTTTATTGTTTAATTTTGTGGAGCTCATGTATGAAAGAGGAAAACAACTTGAATGAATTAGATATTTCGTATTATGTTGGTAATTATCAAAACAAGAGAACTCTCTTCTCGAAATATTGATATTCTATTTCTCGATATGTCAATTTTTTTTAAATATATTTGCGGTCGTCACCATATTTTCCTGTCGAAATTTTGAATTGGTTCTCAGAGCCGATCGTCATTTATTTTTCAGCCAGTTGTCTATTCTTAAAGAAAAAACACTATTCAAAAAGAGATAAATAAAGAACGTGGGGGGGATTTAAAGACCCCTATAGTAACGCAGGCCATATATTTTCTTATTTTCCCACCCTATTACTGTTACTTTCATAATTAAGTTTGTTGTGAGTTCCAATATAATTGTGTTTCTCAAGGTCGTGAGGTTACTGCTCCGTGTTTTCGTCAAACAGTACAGTTTAAGGGTAAGACCTTTTTCACCCTTTGAAACTATAAGATATTTAAGAACAAACAATAACTATAACGCTAGCTATTAAACATTCGACACTGATAAATGGTTCCTTACTGGTGTCATTAACCCCCTAATTAGAAATTATGGACTAAGTATTAAACTAAGCCATTGTTTTTTTGTCAAACTTGTAATTTTAAACCTGGTTTAATGCTTAGTCCGTATTTTGTAATGTTCATTTCTGATAATACATTTATTCTGTCGATAGATATAATGAAACTACAGCTAGCTATATCTGCCTGGTACCACAATTTATTCTAAAGTATAATAATATAATAATATTTCACCACATTCACACAGCGCCATCTAGTCCCAAATTAAGCAATTATATTTGCTTGTGTTATGGGTACTAAACAAAACTGATATACTACTTAAGTTTTTTTTGTAAGTACATACATACCTATTTATATAAATTACACCCAGGTACAGAACAAACCTTCATGCTCATCACACAAAGATTTGTCCTGGGTTGGGATCGAACCCACGACCTCTGGTTTAGCAGTCAGGGTCACTAACCACTAGACCAACAGGCCAGTCGGTAAATAAAAGTAAATGTACCTTTGCTACAAAATTCTAAAAATACACAATTATGTTGTAAATTCAATACTCAATTATTTATTGCTTCCATATTCTTGTCGACGACGTTGGATGGAGTGTTCAATTCAACGTAATTTGTGGTGAGAACCGAATCAACATGCCCGATTTCTTTAGTGTAAGGTCTTATATTTTTCGCAATGGGTTCTTACTTTGATTATGTTTGTGTTTTCAGTATTTTCATAAGGTTGATTATATTTAGAATTAAAAATCTAATTAATTGATAGTGATAAATATGATTTTGAGTGAAAGTATTGGATAGCCTATTTATCGAGGAAGGTTATAGGCTATATAACATCATGCTACGGTCAATAGCAGCTGAGCAGTGGCCAAATAAAGAACGACGGGAGCGAAGCCCCGCGCGACTTCTAGTAGATATTATAAATACGGAAGTTAGGGTGCCTGGATGGATAGATGGATGTATGGATGGATGTATGGATGAATGTGTGACTGGCCTGTTGGTCTAGTGGTTAGGGATCCTGACTGCTAAGCCGGAGGTCGTGGGTTCGATCCCCACCCAGGACAAATCTTTGTGTGATGAGCATAAAGGTTTGTTCTGTGTCTGGGTGTAATTTATCTATAATATGTGTATTTACAAAAAAAATATGTATTTAAGTAGTATATCAGTTGTTGAGTACCCATAACACAAGCAAACATAATTGCTTACTTTGAGACTAGATGGCGCTGTGTGAATGTGGTAGAATATTATTATATTATGTTTATTACTCTGGAATAGCACATGCTACTTTTTACCAATATACCACGTGGGCGGAGCTGCTGGTGGATGCTAGTAAAGTATAAATGTAATGATAGAAGTTAATTATAAATATTGATGTGATGATGCACATGTATATGATTAAAAAGTTGATCCTGTTTGAGTCTTCGTAAGTATCTATCAATAGAATTTAAGTTGTTTTGATTACATAGCATTTTTTTTTACCGCCGACTAGAGATATGCTATTAAAACACAACCTTTCACGTAATTCTAAAAATTGTTGTTTTTAAATATAGTTCCGATTAAAAAATAAAAATTGTAAACCACGAAATATAATTTTAAATTGCGAGATTGCCACTTTGGATGACTGAAAAAGAAAATAAAATCTAACAAAGAAAACGGCGTCTCAATATATTAGGATGTAATTAATAGTCAACAACAAAACGAATGTTTATTTTTGATTAAAAAGCGAATCTTGATCCGTTTAAAGTTTGAATTTGATCAAAATAATTGGAATTGCGCGTCAGTCAATAAAAACTTGGGAGCCAGACGCTTGGGTCCAATTAAATAGAACAACTTTACGAAATCAATTAGTTGCAATGTTGGCTTTACACAAGTTGTTATTGAGTTTCTCAACTCGTAATATGTCCCATGTTAGCTTTTTTACTAGGTAGGCTGTTTAAATTGAATTTACGTACGCCCGCGCCGCGCCGCCTACTTTAATTCGATTGTTCGTTTTGTTCTTTAATTAACTTGTGAATGTAATTAAGAACTATATTCAAAATAACGTGAGTTTTTTGACTGAAACAGCTTTTTGTTCAGGATTAAATAATGACTTTACATAAATTAGTTTTAAAGTCTTCGTGCAATGTTTAGTTTATTCTATTCGCATTTTGCTAGACATAAATTTAATGGTTCTTACGAATTATGCTACAAATGTTCAGTTTTATTTTTGCCATGTATCAATGTAAATTATAAGTAAGTATTAGTTTACTAAGTATATAGATAAATAGCTGTTTTTCTAGTGAAAGGGACTTTGTAGCTTAGGCTGCCAGCCAGCGCATCACATTTTTCAATGTTTCTAATAAAGTATAAGCCTTACCAACTGGCCAGTGTTCGAGTAAGTCACTTGAAAAATAGCTATATAAAAAGTCGTCACTTTTAACTGGGCTAAAACATAATGTCCAAGTAATTTAGGTCAGCTTAAGTATAACAATTTCCCCAAAGAAAGTGTCTCGTAACATAATTAATTTGATCGATGGAATGTTTCCTCCGTTGTTAATATTTACAAAAGATTTTTCTTAATTCTGAGGCGGTTAATTTACGTAAAGAAAAGAAAATTCTTCGCCTTCAAAAATGTTGAGATTGTATTACATTGTGGAAAATCTGCCCACAGTATTATTATTTATTAAGTGAGCTTCAACATTATTTTTGTTATAAACTAGTAAGAATTTATGGAATGTCATTTTTATCTTAGCTCATGTACCTACTTGCTTACATTTTTTAGTTTTTTTGTGACTGTCAAAGACAACGGTCCACCTGAGGAAGAGTGATCATCGCCGCTTATAAACATTGACCCCCTTGTTACAAAATTACAATACATTACAAAATTGTCAATTTTGACACTAAAACAATGTCATGTTGTGTCAATTTAAACCTGGTTTAATTCTTAGTCTATATTTTGTAATAAGGGGGTACAAGTCAAGCCAGCCAAGAAGCTACTCACATTGGCAAACATGTAGCAGCGCACTAGAAACATCTACATCTATTACTAAATTATTAAAAAATTAATACAATAAATTATCTCAAGTACAATATTGTTGATTGACTGCCTCAAGATGTAACGTGGTATTACTAAGCAGGTGAATTTCGATTGTAGCTTCGTGTGTTTCACTATGAAGGCACCTGTCTTATTATGTGTGTCTCAATAAGTTTTTATAGTTGAAATATTTAACGTCGTTTCAAAAACAAAATGGTAACTTTAGTTTTTCTGCGGATTATATTTTATCAACAGAATATTAATAATAAATACGGCACTAGTCACCCTTACTTTAACGGTTAATCATCAAATTACTGAGCTGCTACTCATGCTTTTTTTGGCCTCAAAATTTAAATAATTATGTTTTATCGATATAGAAATCGATTCTACAGTACGTACTAAATCTTCCAAGTACATCATTCGAAATTCATCAGCCATTGTCGCCTCAATTCAAATATTTAATAGAATCAAATCGTATGCGATATCTGAAACGTGTTCCATGTCGCCCATTCGGGGGTGTGAGCATCTCCCTACTAGAGCCGCAGTTGCTTATTTGCATGTGAAAGAGCCTCAAATCTACGTACTTTTGTATGAAGGCGGATGAGTAGACGGGCTCCGGTAATAAATCGTATACAGCCCTAACGTCTTCATTGACTATAGAACAATGAAGTACACAAATGTTTTGTTAATGTGGAACATGTTTTTGAGATTGTTTATCAAGAGTCGTAAACCAACCAATCAAGGTTGCTCTGTTAACATCGTTTGGAATTTTGTAGTAGTAAGATCTAATAAGCAAAGGTTCCAAAGTTTTCAATACACCAATATCGCCTATTACTTTTGTTACATTTTATAATAACTACCAGTAGTTATATTACCTAGTAGTTAGTTACTTTTTATGTGGAGGCATTAATTTTTTTTTTTTACTTTTTGCATGAATTTTCTAAACTGACCACTTCTATATTATAGGTGCATATAATGTCAGTTGCACGTAGCACTACACATGCTACGCCAGTTCTGTGATCGTAGACGATATCCTTTTGTAGATATCTGCTACGAAAGCAGATATCTACGAAATAACAAATTCAATGCATAAAGTTCTTAGCTTACTTCTAACGTATCTTAGTTAAAAGTTACAGTAAGTACCTAAAATAAATAAAATATTTGGGACTATGTAATTATGTTGGGGAGGAAACCGAGGGAGCTTTTGAAAAACACGACTGTATGGTCTGACGTTTAAGTCACAACTAAAGTTACAATTCGCTTTTGCTTATGAACTAACTTATCTTATGGTTACATGATACCTTAACTTAAGTACGAAAACTACGAACTTAGTTCTTTTTTTTTTTTTTAAAGACAACGCCCGCACTAGGGAACAAGCCCTGTGTCGCGGGGAGCGTTACAAACATGAAACTAACGGACACAAAGTACACCCAGACTAGAAACAAATATCTATGAATCACACAAATATTTGTCTCGTGTGGGAATCGAACCCACGTCACCCAGCACGGCGATGTAGTGGCGAGGCGACCACCTTAACCACTATGCCACGGTGACAGTCAAAGTCTATATAACTAACTTCCTTTTATATTTTTTTTTCCCAGGCCAAAGAACGCTTATACACCTTTAATCCTACTTAATTCGAAACCTGAAAGCAGTTTGTTCAGAATCAGTAGCAGAATCGTTTCCAATAGTTTTTATACCATGTTATATTTTTTGTCAAAAATGTATTAAAATTTTTGAAGCTTGGGCACCGTTGTTTGTAGCGCGCGGATCCTAGGTCTATGGTTTGAAGTGTAATGGCCACCTAACGCCCTGTACCGGACCGTCTACTCGCACTCGCAGTGATAAATAAATAAGTACTAAATAGATTCATAAACTTCTATTATATTCAGCCGGTGCGCGGCAGCAATAAGCATGAAAAATGCTTATAACTTCGTGAGGTTTAATTCTTTTTACATTTAGATTTTTTTTTCCGATTCTGCAAATAAAAAGTCGTTTGAGGAGTTTCAGCTTTAGTAGCAACAAATAATAACGTAGTATTTCAACCCGGGGATCGAACCTAAAACCTCAGAAACCGCAATATAATACACTATCACTATGCCACCGAGGCAGGTAGAAAAGTTTCTAATATTCTTCTTATCAGCACGAAGTTTTTTAGAAGGCGCTCGTAGCATTGTAGTACTGAGATGTTTGTTACGATCATCGAGGTTAAGCAACACTCGGCGAGGTCAGTCCGCGATGGGTGACCGTTTGTGGCAATGTCATTCTCAAGCATCTCCGTGTTTCGGAAGGCACGTAAAGCCGTTGCACGTTGGTCCCTCAGAGGACTCTGGAAGGACTGCCTCAAACCTACACGATAAGAAGAAGAAGCACAAAGTCAAGTAACATTGTATTACTAATCTAAGTTTCTAATAAAATAGGTACAACTCACCCGTGCCATTAGAACAAAAAATCATTAGAATATTAACCGAACTGTCTTGAAATCCCCCGAAACTGAAAATAAAAAGGTACAATGACAAGAAGAACAAGAAATACAATTCAATCGAAGAAGAAAGTCTGATAAAAAATGTTTATTGGAGCCTCATTAGCCTAGCAGCAGCAAACATTGCTTCCGACCTGTTGTGCCTGTGAGTTCCTCTACCAACCCGGTTGTAATTTCCGGACGAGCAAAAGCGTGATCCTATTTTTCTGTAGTAACATTTTCTGTTTAGACCTCAGATTGGAATTATATTTGAGGAAACGTGAGAGGCTTAATACAGAACGGCTCTGTTCATTCAACCTCCCTCAGGGACTATAGGCGAGACCATTATTTATTCTATTAATTATCCACCAAAATAATGGAGCAAAAAGTAGAGAAACTCGTTTGAATTAATGTAAAATGATCCTGTCAGACATCATTAAGAAAATTATTTTGTTTTAAGCTTTATTAAAACGAGGTACTTTTAAATTTTCGATTACAATGGGCTTAAAAACAACGAAATATTGTCACTCCACTAAATTGAAAATTTTAATTTTTCGTTGCTACTCCATTGTGTAGGGTGACAAGGAGATTTATAAATGTTCCAAATTTTCGACTCGATGCCGCCGCTCGGCGGAAAACGATTGCAGGAATTGGTCGTGATTTACACGTTTTATGCACTATTTTGTTCACGAAGCAGAATAACAATGAAACATGCGTATACTGTTAAATTATTGGGAATGTAAATAGTATACAAAAATACTGTTACATTGTTATATAAGTGGTATAAAAACATAAAATGTACTGTCGAAAAAAAGAGACACTAATATGTGGAACCAACAGTAAGCCGATTTGGAATTATGATGAATTATTATTTTAGAGTTCTATTCCATTTTTAAGTTTTTTAAGGCTGGCGGGTTTTCTGTTCTTTTATTAAATAATTTATTTAATTTAACACTTTTTTATTTTGATGGGACTTGGGCACACAGACAGACAGCTGATATTTTATAAATGGTTTTAGATCCTAAACGGTAACTTTAAATAAATGAAAAATGGTTTCCAATCGTATTTCTGTGTCGTTAAGAATATCGGCGTTGTGTTTTGGTCGGTAAAAATCGTTGTGAAATTGTTTCAGTTTCACGATGATTTTTGCAATTTTCGTTTACATGTTAACGTTTTCCTTTAAAAATAAACTTTTTCAACTTGATAAAATCACATTTTAAAGGTTTAAGTTTAAGTCAAGAAGGTGGTGTACCTAGATAAAAAATAAATTTGAAACATTGGATGAATATTTCATCCTTTACCTGGTTATTAATTAAGAGAAAGGTAATTTTAATATTCTAAATATAAAACTGAGTTAATATATTTCTTATGCTTTCAAGAGTGAAACAGTTGAGGAAATCTGAAAAAGATTATACATGAGGCTTATAAACATGCTCCGCGGACAAAGCCGCGGACAAAATCTAATTCTAATTCGGAGAACAAAATGGAAATTCATAATCTACTAACTGAACCGTATTAGCGCATCGCAATGACGAAATATTTCCCATATTTTCGTCACCGTTGGCGCTCCGGCCGTATTAAAATCTAATGGATTGGCACGTGACGATGGGACGGTATGTCATTATTGCCATGAAAAATGAGAAGGCTTTCAGAGAGGCGAAACGTGTGATGTTGCTGTAATATATCTAAGTTACTTTCTCGCTGTATTAGCGTTGTGGAATATTATCTGCATAATATTTGCTGAAGTAGTATTTGCTTTTTTTAATTAAAAATCTAAAATTACTCTATGGAACAAGCGCTTCATTGCGGGGGTCTTTAGAAACATACAATTAACGAACACAAACTACACCCAGTACACCCAGACTCGAAATCAATTAATCGTATCTATCCCATCATACATATATTATAATCTTATTTTTGTCAATATTTATCGTCGGCAGTGGACGTCCGTCTCACTCATTATGGTCTTAGCAGAATACCAGCGCTACCTTGATCTATTTTGAGGCAGCGATATGATGACTATTTGGTATCATGCGTAAAAAAGTTGCGTCTATAATTAATGCGCAGAGTAAGGGGAAGCACCAACAGCATCTTGAGGGTATTTGCAGAGAGGTGGGATGGGCCTGCCATGGGTAGGTTTATCAAGCTCCACGTCCTACTTGGCTTGATGAGGCTGTTTATGGTAGGGTTTTGTATTAGGTTAGGTACTTAATAACACAGTTTTCAGAATTGTAACTAACAAACTATGGGTCATGTGTCTGATAATAAATGATTTTTATTTTATTTATTATTTATTATATTGCTGAATTAAGACCATTTTTGTCTCACACATACATAAATAAATCTTTTTTTACTGTCTTTCTTTCTTTCTATTCGATTCTAAAACCAAATAGTTATCATCTAAGTAAGTTTTTACGAATTTTCAATGTATGTAGTTTTGCGGTAATGCTGGTAACTTATCGTCGCGATAACCTGGAGAGCAGCTATAAAAATATGCAAAATCTTTGGAATAATTATGCAAATGGAACATTTCCACGACCGCAATTCACATTCAAGCAGGTACTTAGGTGCCCAGCGTATTGCACAGATTAAAAGTATGTAGGCGCATGGGCAGGACATTAAAAAGTGCGTCCGCTTTATATTTGGTGAATTTTATTATTCGTAGGTATAAAATTATTTGATGAGTCTGCAAAAGAACTTATAATTTTAGGGTTCTTTCAATTTGGTATAGATATTTATTTTGTTTGGTTTAATTATGAGTTTTCAATAATAATATATTGAGGTTTTGTGAGAATATTTATTCTATAAAAACTGCTGGGCGAATTGAAAAATAACTTAGAAATTCATATTCTAATAATAATCGTTGTGTAAATTTACGTTATTCAAATTTAAATAAGTGGCATTGTAATGTTTGAATTATTTTCATAAACGAGTTAGAGCTGTCAAAAATATTCACAATTTATTTGTAAAACCTGTCAATTTTCGTTTAGTTATTTAATGTCAAAACTTGAATAAACAAGCCAAGATTCTATCTGCAATAAAATATTTAAAGTTATTTTATTAATGGGTATAGAAGAATATCTAGAAAAAGAATTATTTACGAGTAGTTAGGTACTTACCGAACAAAGTTAGTTATAGCAAATAAGTTCTACTAGAATTGTGTACCTAATACGTTTCACCTGTTCTATTTCCCATATTAAATGAATAACCTTGTATGTTTTTATTTATTTGAAAAGAGTTTACAAGTTAGTCTACGTTTAATGGCCATATCTTTTCAATTTTCTAAAATGGTATACAAAGTTCAATAAAGCCAAAGCTTTAGTATTGAACCGAATACCTGCGAGAAAATATTTCCTGAGAATCAGCTCATTTATAAGAATAGCGATATTGATTTTTCGATTGAATAAGCGGCTCGTTGGCTGTATAAAAATTCAACTTTTAATTCTCTATTGTCGGTCGAGCCGATGTCTATAATGGAATCAAGCGGTCGAGTCACGTCTTGGACCCTCAAACGGCTGACGGTGAAAGATAAACTTTACCTTCATTGTCAATTTCCTTGAGTCTTGAGGGCACGCCCGGAAACAATGAAAGAAAAGTACTTTGAACGAGTTTCTGTTGACTTTTTAAATGGTGCGTTAGCCTAACGCAGCCTATTAAGTCGTTTTAATCGTGGTAACGACCTACCGATTTGTTCTATCGCTCAATAGACAGTGCCCATTTACGACTCAGTTATACTCGGCTTAGGGTGATTATCCAGAAAAGCAGAAACGAGTAATAGAACGGTGTTTTATTTATAAAAATGCATTAGAAATGTTTATGTTCACAGAACGTTTTATATCTAATATCATACGAGTTGTGTTCTATTAGTGATGTGACATACGACTGTAAAACGTCTGTCTTGAACATACTCGTAAAATTCTCATCCGTGTTTAAGAATTTATTATTATCTCCAGTGAATTGCACATTTTCTGATAGAGTGTGTACAAAATCCAAAATAGACAAGCAAGAGAAATTCGATACTAAAGTGGACAATATGAAAGGCTGAAAGTATATTTCACATCGATTCATTCATTTTGTCGACGTATTAGAGAATACGATAATTTAATTTTTTTAATTAATAAAAAGAATACGTAAATTTTAATAAAGATATTTAAATATAGATATTTAAATTACAAAAATCGATGTGTTTTTCATATATGTATTAGAAAGAACAGACTTTTTATTAGTGTTCATAATTAGAATGAAGATTTATGGCAAATGAGCGTACTATTATGATTTGGTATCGAGCGATTAATAGGTACATAATGTCACTACCCCTTATCAACCCGTGGATAACATATATACATAACACAGGGACGTTTATGGGTTGAAATGATGAAGTTTGGAAACAAATGGACTCAGTTTATAGCAATAGACTCGCTTCCTATTACGTTGGACTTAACAAAGCTGGAGAAATATGGAAGTGATAGAACTCTGCTTACCCCTGCAGGGAAAAAGGCGTGAGGCTATTTACGAGTACGGCAACTTATTATGTGGGTTGGATATAAAAGGCAAAAGCTAGTTATTAGTTATACATATCTATTATATCCATACAATACCAACACATCAGCTTCTATTTTCACACGGAAACCTACAATACGAGTATATGTAATAATATACATAGGGTACTCAACAACCAATATGGAAAGACTTAATTATACACCATGATGATTTTATAATGATACTGGGACGCAATATTCCTAAAGTTTGTATTACTTCACACTATAATAACTTAATTAATATTCGGTGGATTTAGACCTAAATACAGGGATACAGTTTTAATTATAAGTTGGTGTGTTTACAAAACATATTTCATTCCAAGTTTTGTGATATTCAAAGTTACAAGTTGTTTCAAGCTTAAATCCCCAAAAGGTCACGTCACAGTGGTTTTATTTTTGATTGGTAGACAAAGAATCATCTTTGAAAATTTTTATATTTGTGAAATTTTATGAATAGGTCTAGTGGGGTTTATAATTATATGTCATAAGTGTAAGAGACGTCAATAAGATAACAATGATTTATAAATAACATAGGTATATTATTAATAACCCGTCTGTAAAAGTAGTATAGTAGGCTAAATTCACTCCATATTCTTCGGAGAATACCCGTGCCCAGCAGCGGGACATGATGATGATGACGATTATAATAATAGTTTTGATTTATTATTATATAGGTACTTTAATTTATATATTTATTGATATTTGATTATATTATATTTACTTAAATAAAATAGGTTTAAACTGATGACATGTTGTAATAAACCTATTTTATATAAGTAAAAATTAGTTAAAGTTCAAGTTATAGTTTAGTTAAGATAGTAGGTATAAATAAATAATGTAATTTGCTCTGCTACGTTATAGTAAATGCTATGTACACCGAAATTGTCATACATATCAGATGCAATATTATGTACCTACTTATTATTACTTATTAATGTTATAATATGTATGATGTGGTTGTGCTAATAAATATAAATAAATAAATATATTATTTTATTGACCAAATGCGTCAAATAGTAAAACATAAGGTAGTTAACTATGTCTAAGGAAAATATATGCTGATAGGGATTGAAATCTAAGATAGGAAAAGGTACAAAATACGATAGATAGCTTCTTTAGATAGGTTTTGTGACTGGTTTACGATAAGGGAACGTAGTAGGAATAAAACTGACGGTCGGATGGTGAGATGTGAGGAGGGAATGGATCTTTTGTGTTAGACGAAATTTGAATTTGAATACCAACTCGAGCGCTCCGATTTTATTGCGAAAATGAAAGTTGGTTAAGACAATATTATTTCGATTGTGATCGGAGCTAAAGCAATTTAAATAAATTAATGCTTATCGATATTCGCTGTAGCAGATCGGTTATAAATTATTCGATTTAGAGTACAATATAATTGTTCAGTCCCTTACTGTAAGTAATTATTAGTATCATTAACATCACCACCATATCAGTCTACAGATGAAAGACTACAGTCTTCCACCGCTGGGAGGCTTTAAGTACTAAAATTTCTTTTGTGTATCGCCTAAAGCCAACAGCTCCCCGCATCCTCCACCTGGTCATCCGTCGCACGCTTCGCTTTTGAGAGTCTTTTTCCCCCATCGAGCGTCGCCTTCGGTCATTTGAACTATGTGCCCTGTGTTTTTAATTACTATATCATCAGCAACTCATTTATTTGCTACTGCTAGGCTCGGGTCTATTTCCTCTATCTAGAGAGTTAATAGGATTTCGGCTATAATCCACTTAAAAAAAAATCTAGGGTATGGGTTTCCTCAGAATGTATTCCTTGACTGTAACCAGATGGTAGTTACTTGACTAGTAGGTACATATAAATTCGGAATCGATCTCGGATCGCATCATTTGCCTTTGCAAATGATGCAATTCGCTATATACCGCTGTCAAAAATGCAATTGTTTAAAAAAGGATTCTGTGAATATTGTCAAACTAAGTTTTCACTGTTTTTAATACCTATACAATTCTACCTAAAAGCATGTATTTTCATACTTAGATATTAATCATTCATTCGTTTCGTTTGAATAAAACGTAAATCAACTAGCGCCACAACGCGGTTCGGTGTGTTATTTTATAAGCAGCATCACACATCATGCTCAGATAATCTCTGTTAATGATTAATATAACTGGCTGGCGAATGCATTGTTTATTGTTCGGTGTTGAGCTTCGTTAATTGATATCTATATATAGGTACGGGGGATTACGTATGTTAATTCGATTACTGATTGAAAATATTGGGAAAGGAGATTAACATTGTAAATAAAAGTATTCAAAGTTGTGTATTATGATTATATGGCACTATTTCTAACTGTCGTACTCAGAGACGTTACTTAACTTTAAAAGTTATTTAGTAAAAACATGTAATTCTTAAGTCGAAACGCCTAAAGACGATTATTCAATAAAAAAATAGTGTTAATGACAGATTAGTGCTAATTGACGTCTCTGAGTGCGGCAGTAAGTGCTGCAACACTTAGTAATAGTGTTATAGTAGTGTCTGTAATCTTATTATGTCTAATTGTATACTGTGTAGGTCCTGTTTCACCACAGGCAAATCTTTGATTTTTTTTATTTAGCCTGTGTCATCCTTCTTCTGAGCAAAGGTCATGTCCCCTTGAACCTTCCACTGATGTTTATCTCCAGCCCTATTCCACTAGCCCCTGTCAAAGGTATCCAAGTCGTCACACCAGCGTTTTTAGACCTGCCTCGGCGACGATGCCTTTCTCTGATTAAAATTAAAATAATTATATGAAACTTAGACAATATTAAAATAAAATTATATATATAATACTAGCTGTTACATGGGGCATCGATGTATGAAAGGTAGAAGACAACATCTTTTTAATAAATACAATATATTTTATTTTAATCAGCACATAAATAACATCATGATTGTATTTATAAGAGCTTCTCACTTCTTATATTTGAATTTCCTCAAATAATACATACCAAAGTAGTAAAAGTTATATTGCACACAAGTTTTGTTAAAAAATATTTATTACTCAGCAAAATACTGGCCACAAAAGCTACAACGGTACTGTTGCTCTCAAAGCGCTTCGGACATAAAAATATCAGTTCGGTTGTACGGCTCGGGACTGAATCGTAAACAGGCTGAGTGTCACCACGATAGATCACCCAGGAGCAATCGTGTAAGTTACATATTAGGCCCATATGTTAGCACGCCGCAGACAAAAACCAGTCTCACGTCCCGTTATGTTAAACTACGAATTGATTTCCTGAACGAGTTTCTTTGAGATGGCTCTGTTTTTTAACGCCAGTTTCGCAAACATGTGCGTCCTGCGACATATTGCTTTTTTCATTCGTTTTCTATATCCCTGTGTCGTGTTTTCGCTTTGGTAGACGTCGATATTGGGGTTTTTTCGTGTTGTATGACGAATGCCACGCGTTTTTGTAAATGTAATAAAAGATAAAATGTTTCGGTTAACTGACTGTGAATGAGTTTGTTAAGAATATTAGAAGACTGCTCATGTTTTTGAGAAGAAAACTCGACTCAACAACAGTCTTCTGTTATTTATACCTAATATTTAAAATATTTAAATGTGATTTTTCCAAGGGCGTTATGTTACTTAGTATTCATTGAACTTGTAAAATAAATTTAACTTTCTTTGTTCACAGTGTTACTCTTTCCCTTCAGTACCAGATCAGTGATCAATCGTTGGTAATCAAAATTAGATTTTAATGTATTTCAATGTGACTTACATAGACGTAACGGTAACGCATTTCATAATTTTTGTATATAGCTAGCCCGACAGGAACGGACCATTTAAGACCTATATTTACCTATTGAAAGTATATAATTATTATATTCATTCATCAGCAACCCATCAAGTCCCACTGCTGGGCTCGGGTCTCCTCTCCTCTAAGTTAAGTTACTTTACTGAAAAAGAATTCCTATTTACAAATTAATTATCTACTTTGTGATTTAAAGCTCGGGCTCGTCTCTTTAAAATGTATAATATATAACACACCTAAATTAATTAAGTAAATTGAAACGACAAGAACTTCTTATCATTAATAACGAATCAAATTAAAATCGTAACATAGAACTCATAATCTCAATGGGAAGTTGGAAGCGGTCACAGAGAGCGCGATAAATCATTGAATGCGAGCCTTATTGACAGCCGACGTTACATTTTGGAGAACTCTTGAAATCAATTTCCTTGCTGAGTTTAAAGGAAAATCGGATATGGCGGCAGTCGGTGTTCTCGGCTCTCGGCGAAATCAGTTCTTGGCCTCGGCGTCGGCGCTCGGCCGAGCAAGAATCACTGCACACTCTAGCTCACCGGGCCTCGGACAACCTGAAAATTAGATTCGAGCTGCAGGTGACACATGCCTCGCCCAATACAATTTCTTATGCGGCCAATAAGTATTTTCCTTGTCGGTGAATTTACTAACTTAATATAATCACGTACTACGGGTAATAGATGACCGTAGATACCGTATCGTATCGTTTAAGGTAGTGACTTCGAATACTACACGAGACAAATATTTGTGTGATTAATTGATATTTCTTTTGTGTATATCATCATCATCATCATCATCATATCAGCCCAACGACGTCCACTGCTGAACATAGGCCTGGTTGCAGGCGGCACAGGACCGTTCGCAGTGGCGTAAATTAGGTGAGGCCTATGTTCTTGTGTATATACGATGATTGTATTTTTGTAAAGTCCTTCGCGATACATGAATTATTCCCGTGCAGGAGACGTCTTACTAAAGATAAAAAAAATCATTTTATTTTATCTTATGGGAATATAATTTTTTTACATATTATTATTTATTCAAGAAATAAAATGCCTAACTATATGAAACGATATCAGCTATTCTAACTAAAAAAATTGTATCGAATCTCTCAATCGCACGTCAGTGTTAAAGGTTCACGGTTCTCCTTCTCATCCTGATAGTTCGGCACTGTCAGTTCGAGACTGACAGCTTAGCGCCGTGTTAAGTGCCGCCCATAAACAAGGGTCCCTCAACACGTCACTTGCTACAAATGGACTCTTTATGTCCCTGTCAAATATAAACTTCCTCCATTTTTTCTACCCTGGGGAATTTACCTACCGTTTTGTTCAAAGATATGATTACAGCTATTTGCTGAATCATTTACTAAAGCTAAATCTAAGAAAGTTGGTAAAAAACAAACATTTTGTCATTGCCTTTTTTCAACCATAAGAAGTAGCTTTCCAAAAATCTTTTCTCAAAAAACCTCTTATAAATCTGAAATATAGAATCAAAACTGAGTTTTTGTTTATACTTACATCAGTGATAACCGATAAATACTTATAGTTTTAATTGTTACACGAAAGAAATTTAAATGTTTTGCGTACAAACAAATTAAAAATGCAAATAAAATTCAGTGATATTTAAAAAACGACATGGATTTGAAACATCACTGAATTCTATTTGCTGTGTATGTAATTTAGCTAAACTAACTGTTTTGATAACACAAATAACAAACACTAAAAGTAAACGGTCGTATTTATTTATCACAAAATTACATCGCATAAAAATTGAAACATTGCTGGCACAATGAAAAGATTTTTTTAAAGTTCACTGCACCGAACAAATCCAACAACATAGTTTGTTTTATCGGGCCCGATAGTTTTGATATATGGACTGGATAAAAAATGCATAATAGACAAATGTTTGTACATTGTCGGTAGAATGGAGTTGGAGCGAGTGCATGATAAAATTCTCGGCAGTTTGTTAGAAGTTCTGGCGCGTGGCCGCGTGTCAAGAAGCGCTGACAGCGCATCGCGGCGCACTCATGCTGGGATGTTTCCGTGCTACGCTCAGCCCACATTTTTTCTTCTATCAGCACACAGGCTAGGCGGTTTGCAATTCAACGCTCGTTTTTCGTTTACTTCTCTTCAACGTTCGCATTGTTTGCAATCGGACATACGTTGCTTTGTAACGTATGTGTTCCGTGAGCGGATTTTTTCTATTTGTTTAATGCTTTGTTGAATGCGATTTTACTCGGTAACTCCGTAGCTAGCCACGCTCACCGCAGTCGATATGAAAGGGCCGAAATTGGGGCAATTCATAAAGAAAATTAACGTATAAGTGGTTAAGCTCAGCTAACATTCAAAATAAGTGAGCACCATAAAACTCGTTTAATACTTTATTTCAGCTTAAACTTCCGTACCGTTTAAATTATTTGTCCGTCGAGGCTGGAGCCATTCCAAATTAAATTATACGCAGAAAATTTTCGGTCACATTGCAAAATTCATTATGATTCGTGTTCTGGGCGATACGTTTAGCGAAGTCGTTTTTACTTAATTCCTTGCCAAGTTGTCGGCTGTAGAGTAAGTGAAGCATTTAAATTGAATTCCGGGTGACAACTTGAATTCCTGTAATAACAGTTTGGTTGTTTGGAACAATTGTACTAATCCGACAATAATTTGCGACACCGAAATTTTGTTTCCTCCATTGTTAACGGAACATAAATGTGTCAATACAGCTAAACACTGCAAAGGACGACATTTTAAATACTCGTTTAGAGTTTCATGTTTAAGTTTCACTTTGGGTTGTAAACGTTTGACATCTTTTACTGAGTAATTAAGTAAACAGCGTTGATTTATTAAGCTGGCTTGGACTCTTAAACTTTACGAATTTAGGTCAACTAAAGACTATTAACTGCGGATAAATGGGTTTATTAAAAATAAAATATTATTATAATTCTATTGTTAAGAATGGTTCTATTTATTCTTTGAGAAGGTGGGAGAGAGGTAACAATTTTATTTCTTTTAACTCTTAGGCTGTGATCAGTGAGTTTCGATTCAATAAAAAGTAAAACAGAGTTACTTTTTATTGAATCGATGACAGGTTTCATAGAAATACGTCATCGCATAATTTATGCATGAATTCAAAACACAAATTGAAATGATTCAATAAACAGATGCAATAATCCGTTGTTTTGCGTCCACATCCAAATCAAAGGATATATTAGCATAAGCGACGTTTGGCATATTAAATGCCAAAACAACATTGTTTTGTTAGCAATATTGCATCATATATAATATAAATTGCATAAAACGTTTTCACTTATTTCCTCCTTTATATATATCCACACAAACAAGCCTCGTGAGGACTTTACAAATATATAATGAACCTACACAATGTACATTTAAATTCAGTCAGCCGGTGCGTTGTATTACGCGTCTGCTGACCATGGAGGTAATCATTATGATATCCCATAACTAACCAATAAATTCACTTGTTAAAACATTACGATATAGGGTAATATGTCCCTTATATTGAGCAGGCTATTTCAAGAAACAAGTCTAACTTACAGAAGACCGCAGGATAAGAGTAGACAGCATACCATGGCGGTTCTCGTTAGTGTATGGTAAGGTTCAGGAAACAGAAACTTCACTCGCAATTTCGCTATTCGACTGGTCAATTTTCTTTTTGACTGGGATCCTTCCCAGTGGAGACTTTGTTGATTGTGACGCAAATCAATATCAAGCATACCTATTCTTAATAATCATTTACTAATAAGCAAATCTTAGACTGCTACTTGAGTTTTACACAATAAACAGATATTTAAATTAATATTTGTGTTCACAAATCGATGAAATTGTTATATAAATCATTTTGATATATATACCTAACCTCGTAAACGTACGCATTTTGGTATCCTTGAATAGAATTAATTAGTTTAATAAGCGTTTATTAATTATCTGATGCATAAATTAGGCGAAAGCCAGGTCAAATTAAACTGTAAATCATCAACAGCTGGTGAGCATCGTCGGTTAAGATAGCTATCAATATCTACAAGATCGTTACCATAGCGACGGCCACTTTATAGGTGTCCTCTAAGAAGCAAGAAGTTGCATAATTTACTTTTGAGTCTTATTATATATTATTATATACTTTTAATAGGTTGTGTAGAATGATAATTATAATATTGTGATTTATGTTAAGCTATGTTCTTGATTTAAGTATATATAAAAAGTAAATTAGATTTCTTTTGTTTTCTCTTAATCAGAATCTCTAAAGATTGTAATTAATTGTCCGTGACCTATTGCTGTCAATAAACGTGTCACTTACAGTCCGCAAGTTTTATTTGCATGAACCGTGTAACTTGGTATATTTACAAAATTGATATGGAAAACTGATTTATAATATCGTTGATGAAAATGATATACGTTTTTGGTCCAGATTGGCATGTTCGCGAAATGAGATAGTCGATATGCCGCAAACAAGCGACCGCAAGCGTTCGCAAACTGGTCGCAGCTGCGGTTTACAGATTGTTTTGAAATATATAAATTTCATCATTCGAGGTAATAATCAACCGAAATATTAATGATAAGGGACGTTCATCAATTTCTATATTTGTTTTTTTTTCACCTACCTAGTAATAATGCCGACCAATGTGTCCTAATTTGATCACGCAGGGATACCCGGAGCATAGCTCTTTCCATGGCTCACTGAGCGACAGCAAGCTTTCTAATGAGGCCGACAGTCAGCGGTCACGTCTCAGTACTGTAAGTCATCACTGGCAACACACATTGATTGAAGACTGTCTTTGATCACTGGGGTATTGTGTGCAGACGGCACAGGATCGCTCGTGGTGGCGTAAATTAGGTGAGGCTTATGTCCAGCAGTGGACGTTGTTGGGCTGATATGACGATGATGATGATGATGATGTGTTCTAATATTGGACAATACCCTTCTCTTTTCTATAGAGAGTTAAGAAGAGTCAAGCCACAATTTATATTTGTAAATGGCCGATTATTTATAGAGCCATAATGTTGATTCTAGGATTGGTTTTCCTGACCATGTTAAATAAACCATTTATTGGTGTCTGTCAGGATGGCGTGAGAGATGTCTGAATAGTCACAAAATTAGCACCAAATAAGTGTACCTAAACTGTACTAAACTGTACCTATGTGGAAAAAAACTGTACCTCAAGCAATTATATATTAAATAGATAGTGACATGGACACGCGGTTCTGACGTCAGCTTGGCGCGCATAGTCGTGTATCGCCCCAACGTGTGGGAACTATGTTCTGGAACATATATCAATAAAGTGTACCTAAACTGTACCTCACAAAATTGCCCATAAAAAAAATTTAGATCGCACGTAATATCTGTCAAATCAACAACAAAATTTTTTTACTGCTCTAATACGAGTTATTATGTCATTAAATATTCAAACACACACTACGTAAAACACGTTCCTTGTTGCATCATTTTCAAATTTTAATTGAAAATTAAAACAATAATTAAACCGTCAAAGTGATTGACTTCACTTGCAATATTATGATTAGTTACTATGTAATATAGCTTGAAGGCATCATATGTTACGTTCCACCCTCGTTGCGGTTAAGTGGATGCGCGAACCCATCACAATTTATCCGATACCGCTTTTCCGGACCTTAATTGAGTCTTTATTTCATATAGAAAACGTATTTTATGTTTAAGCCTTCTACTGTATTACGTTTGAGCACCACAAGAAGAAAATAAATTGTATTTGTTATTAAAATACAGCAATAAAATAATTATATTTTATAATTAAAATACAGTAATAATATAAATTCAAAATAAAATGTTCCAGCCCCTCTAGACAAGTGGCACATCGCTTATTCTATTCGAAATATTTAAATGTCACTTTAGTAGATTTGAACACATCACTGACATAAGCTATCGACATGTCACGGGTCAATGTACTAATCTGACTTGACATGTCGATAGAATCGATAGATCGAATCAAATGCCATTTGTCTAGAGGGGCAGATGTTTTTTTCTTGAATTAATGTCTGTTAGCGATAATAAATCGTGCATCTATCTTTACAAACCTATATTGCAGTTTTATAATTTTATCAGTGAGTGATTTTCTGTTCATTATTACTATAATATAGTGATTTTCGGGTTCATTGAGCCGACTTCAGTTAACAGAATATTTAAATTAAAAATATATACAAGCAAGTATAGTATACCAAACAAAAAACCATACTTTGGTCATATGTCTCAGTGAACATCAACATAAAGTTTTAAAAAGGACCCTTAATTTTAATCGTATTGTTGTGTTTTTCAAATAACGAAGGCAACACAGGCAAATGGCATGCAGTAAAAGACTTAATTAATCTAACTCTATTTTATATAGGTTGGATTAAGTAAACATGCAAAGTTAATTAGCTCAAACATTTATAGAACGCAATGTTTACACAAACACCGACGTTGCGAGGAAATAAGCTTCCCTTTCGCCTCGTTTTTCTGCAAAACAGCGGAAAAACCATTTAAGTTAACAAGTAAAAGTATTAATCACGATGAGAAAAAGATATCGGAAACAAAAGTGAGTGCTATTTCAAAGAAACCACGTAGCACTCACATAAAAAGTGGTTTCGAACGGAAACGTAAACGCTTAACTTTTAAACCTAATACGTGATTCAATTTAGCAGTTGTATCTCTCGGCGCGACCAAGCCGAAAACTGTCGCTGAAATTCATTCAACTTTTCGCTCATATTTTAAAAAGAATACCTCTGGTTGCTTCTGTGGGAAAATAAGTTTCAGCCTTTCGATGTTGGATTTTGTGTTTCTTTTTAAACTGAATATTTATTTTCTTATTATAAAACTGGCAAGTTTGCATGTTTGTGATGTTTGAAGTAGTTTGAACACTCACATCTCAAGGATGAAAATCAAACGATTTGAATAGATATTTAGATGATTATAGTTAAACCGTTCTTTATAATTTACATTCCCCGTGACTAAAACAATGGTTAACTCTAAAATTAGGTACTCGCTAAATATTTTCCATTCCATTAATTTACAAAAAGTGTAATGTTGAAATGATTACCATATAATTTAATTGAAATTTTCATAATGGCAACTCATTAAAATGTTTTTCTGTTCATTATTACTATAATTTAGTGGTATTCGGGTTCATTGCGCCAACTTCAGTTATCAGAATATTTAAATTAAAAATATATACAAGCAAGTATAATATACCAAACAAAAAACATACTTTGTTGCACCACAAATCATCAGCATTATCGGCAACCCATTAAGTCCCACTGCTGGGCTCGGGTCTCCTCTCCTCTAACTAGAGAGCAGAAAGGGTTTACAGCCATAATCCACTCACGCTGGCCTAGTGCCCGTTGGTGGATCAGACATAGAATTAATTCTAGTGTATGTGGGTTTCGTCACCAGTTTTCCTTCACCGTTGGCAGATGGTAAGTCACTTGACTAGTACATATAAATTCCACAAAGTGGAATCCACATTGGTACTGCCGGTCGGGATCGAACTCGGACCGCTATTCAGCCACCATCGCTTAACACCACAAAATGCACGCGTAATTTTAGTATAATACTTGTCAGTAAAGTTCTATTTAAACAGAGTTTCTATGTAAAGTATGACCATCGGATAAGCGATTGGTGGCGGCTGTCGTGTTCGTAGTTTGTTCAAAGTTTAATCACTGTTTTCAATCACCAATCACCATCGCGCCTTTAAAACTATCAGCTAAACTTAGTTCTTAATGATAATCAGTTAGTTGTCTTTAAATATAATAGGATCTGGCTCAGATTCTTAGTATAAAGCTGAAACAAAGCAAATCTCAGAAACATTTATTCATTTCATTTCTTAAGAAAATTTTATGCATTAGGTCTTTGAAGTTCTTTTCGCAATATAAAGTTATGCATACTATTTAGCCTTTTCAATTATAATACATACTAGCAATTGTGGGTAACTTTTACTTCAGAACAATTTTGATGTCGCTGTCAAATGTAAGGAAATTTAGATTATGGTCACTGACACTTTCAAACATTTGACAGCGACATCAAAACCGACTAAGTCGAATGTCGAAATTCAGAGTAAGCCCCAGGCATCACTGCTGTCCCGTCGTTCATGAGTAGATTCATAAACTAATTTAATAAGCCATTAAAGCTATCTGGACCAGGAGTAGCCATGGTGATTTATAGCAATATGAGAACATTAAAAACGCATTACGAAAACATGACTTTAGGCGGAAAATTTAACAGCCCCATATATAACGTGGAACGGATGTTGTGTATTTGGCGGATATTTAAAAAATATAATTAACAGCACTGAGATTGCTTTGCATAATATATACGCTCTTAAACGATTCTGTACCATTTAAAACCATTTTTTAAAGTATTTAAAAAAATCCTGTACTTAAAAAAAGATGCGTTGGAAAAACTTAAGGACCTTTCCTTTTTTAAATGGGTTATATATAGCTTCTAATCTGCACTCTGAGCTGATTCTGTTTCTCTGCATTAAAATATCATTAAAGTCTAATTAATAAAATCATGAATTGCAGAAAACAATAGATCTATCAATCTATTTATTATTATTATCATAAATGCGAACGTTTAGATGAATTGATGGGTGTTCGTTACTCAATCATGCAAGAACTGCTGAAATTTGGCACACAGGTAGATTATCGTTTGGCATAGAATACATAAATAAATTGGCGTAAATTAGGTGAGGCCTATGTTCAGCAGTGGACGTCGTTGGGCTGATATGAAGATGATGATGATGATAGAATACGACATAGCAAGTGAGCGGAGCCTCGGGTGGAAGCTAGTGTCATTTGTACTGATGTCCATCAAAGGTACTAAAAAAGTATTTTATTGCGTAACTCTCCATTACTGCAAAAATCTTATGTCAATTACATGAAACACTAAATATCACTCACAAAAATAATAAAATATTATTATAATATAATTTCTATTGTTTTGAGCGGCTCTGTAGCTCCGCAAACTACTCACCGTTCCCAATATACGATAGCAATGTATTGTTTTAAAAATTGCAATAGCGCAAGCAAGTGACACGTTGCTAACATATCGTTACAATTACCACTACAATACGTTTGTTTCAATCGCCTTCGCTGTTTCCACATGAAGAAAGAGCGCGAATGAACCATTTATTTTATCTAGTGTAAATAATAAGAAATGAATTTACTTCTGGGATGCTTTTATGGCTTTACGAACTTTTGATTGCTAATCTTGTAACTGGTTTACGTAACTTATATTGTAAGGAATATTAAATGTCTTATTCTCTGATCAGCCCGTGACCACGTTTGGTCCAATTCGATCGAAACGTACGACGTAGACACGTTACATAATAATGCAATTTATGGCTTTTAGCCATAATTATTATATACAAAAATTAGGCCCCCTTTTTTGTATTTTCTACTCGTAGTTTTATTTTAAGTTGAGAACTAAATTGGACGTGTAACTTTTGCAACTATATTTATTCTCTAACTTCCTCATAAGAACCTTTCTTCAGAGATCACATTGTCATGATGAGGGATAAGGCAGAGGGTAGTCTTATCTTAAATGAGGAACGGACTTAGTTAACAGATTGAAAAGAATCACCACACATCCACGTAGTTGAACTCGTAACGGGCTGTGCTACAGAAATTAAGGTTGTACGTTTTTATTTTTATTCTTTTGATCATTCTGTATTCATTTGTTGTAAAGCGATGTTGGCCGAATTCGATTCCGACTGGCAGCACCAATGCCGATTTCTGTATATTATGCAGAATTTTTATTTACCAGTCAGATGACTTAACATCTGCTAACGGTGAAAGAATGACTGACCCATCAATCCGCATTAGGCCAGCGTATGTGAATTTATTATGGTCTAGGTACCCACTCAGCTCTTTAGATTTTATCCAAAAGCCGTTTCTAAGATTTTTATTAATGACATTGTCCCTCTTTTTACACACAGAGGCTAACTCAAGAGTCTAAGTGCGGAAAAGATTTAAAGTCCAACCAGACTTTATTTAAGAACCTTTTAAAAGTAACTGTATATTTTTGTCAGAAAAAAGAATTGTGTGAAATTGTCTTTTAACTTGAATCAAAAAATAAATTAAACATTATGTAAATTGTAAACAATTCAGAGTGCATTCAGTCGATTTGAAACCAGCTATCATCATCATCATAAGCCTACCATTTATTGTAGGTACGCTCCCTTCACGTCGTTTCCATTCCTATCTCAGACATTTTTCTTTTCTTGCACCCTTCTAAATTCAAAATGAGTAAAGATTACGTCACATTTTGCGGAGGTCATGTTGGGACCGCTATTGCTTTAAAATTATGACTTTCCCAAAAAAAGGTTTATTGGTGGCAACATTTTGTAATGGTCACCTCAAATCTTGAAATATTTATGATGCTTCATTGCATAAGGACTGTCATTTTTGAATCTGTGTACTTTAGTTATTTGTTTTATTTTATTTTGAAGATCCTATGTATGATGACGTAGTCTCTAAAGAATTTAAGTAATTTAAAAAAGTAGTAGGTTATTTATTTTATTAGAAATATTTAAAACAAGTAACCAATATCTCTAACAAGTTTAATGAATAATGTTCGTAACTAAACCAGCGTCGCAACTTGTTAAAATATTACGTGAGTTAATTTGCAAGTTTGTCAAGGCTTTATAGTGTATTACCTGATGCTCACATAACGTGTTATGTAAGCGACAGACTATTTAGACCTGTGAGGAACTTTAGTCCTTTATAATGTATGGAGCTATCTATTATATTTATACTTAGTTTAATAGACGTAGGTATGGACCGCGAATTAGTTAAAAAGTCTAAAATAAATATGAGAAATAAATATGCAGATGAATAAACGAGATTTCATTTCATTTCATTTGAGAGGAGAGCAGCCTTAAGGCTGAAACTCACTTTGTCATCAACAAAGTGAGTTTCTGCTGATGACTCGTGGTATCCAGAGCTTGATATTTGGCTTACGACCTTATTAGAGCTTAATAGAGCTTTATTTCCAAGAATGATGTATACCAAATAAAGCGTAGAAAATCAAAAGTGTAAAAATGGTCTACAATTAAAGTTTCGTCATAGCAAATTCAATATTTTATTCAATTCAATTTATTTATTTCGTTCAGTTTCCACTGACACACAAATGTGATAATTCATATATTATTTTATCTTTATGTATTAGATATTCAAATTTTCATATTTGAACATAAGTAGCTAGAAAATAAATAAAAATTATATTAGGTAATTTAAAAACCAAAGAAAACATTATATTATTTTACACAATAAACAAATATATTTCTCGCGAATTCATCAAAGTCTTTGAATAACCTGAAACCATAATTTCTTATTAACACGCTTTTATTTTCATATTTACGGAAAATGATATTTATTTAGAGCTAATAAACATCAACTCTATATAACAAGAAGTTATCTTATTTAATACCTGTTGAGGAAAATTATCGCTAAAAGAGAATAAGGTTTCTATATTAATTGTGTTTTTTTTAATCACGGCGCGACTGTGGCAAGCAGGCGTACTGCCCGCCTAATGGTAAGTGGTAACCGTATTGCCATAATTAGAGTCCTTTTAAATTAGGACAATTCTGGCAGAACTAAAGTAATATTGAGGCACAGTTATTTTAATTATATCGTATATACATTAACAGCATAAAAGCAATCGGCTTGAATAACTCAATCCTTTAATTTGTACTTACTTAACTAGCGTTCGGATTGAATTGAGCTCACGATTTAAATGTCAAAGCACAATCTGAAGTGCCCAGCGTTCAGTAACTGGCCTTATGACTTAATTAGACGAGCATTTTCACACCTGCATTTTCTTCGTCTTCTTTAACTATATGTACTCGCCTCGTGGGGAACCTTGATAGATATAATTATAGTTTTAACATAAAATACAATCAATACTTAATTGAGGTGTAATTTGGAGTCATTAAAACTTGAACTTGTGAATACCAAACCCACAATACCCGATGCAAATTGCTATAACAAAAGCTAGGCAAATAATGCTGCGTTTAAGTATTTTGGGGCTTACTCTGAATTTCTACATTTGGTTTTGATGTCACTGTCAAATGTAACGAAATTTAGATATGGTCGCTGTCACCTTCAAACATTTGAACGCGACATCAAAACCGACTAATCGAATGTCGAAATTCCGAGTAAGCCCCCTATACACTAGAAATCGCGCAAAGATAAGCTTTCGTAAAGCCTTCCTCGATAAATGGACTATCCAACACTTAAATAATCTTTTAAATCGTACCTGTCATTCCTGAGATTATCGCGTTCAACCAAACAAACCAACTCTTCATCTTTATAATATTAGTAAACATAACTGGTGACTTTGGCTTAGCAAGAATGCAATTTATTTTTATATCAGAATACCATTTAAAATTTCTTTGTACAAAAACCTTGCCTAAATTATTATGAACACAACAATTAAATGTAGATTTATTTTTATGTCTCCTTGAACTTGTCTGACACACTGTCGCGTGCCTTGATGTAAATACCAGGTATTTTGTTGACAAGATCATTACATGAACCGTTGAGCTACCACGAGGATTTGTTGTTCCCTGTTCTTTCGGTACTCTTGAGACATTTATTAGGTAAAACCACGATCGATCAAAGTCTTTCTGCTTCATTAATCTTGCTCATCAACGAACACCACTGTACATTTACTTGAAGATATTCCACATTTTCCTTAAACAAAATGTTAATATTTTTAGAGTATCAATACCAGGTATTTGTGGTTAACGTTTTTAAATAAATTGAGTAGGTAATTAAGTGATATTTTAGGAACACTCTGGCTGGGTTGTTTATCTCTGATACAAAGCTTTTGGTTAATTAGTACCTATATTGTTTACAGTAGAAATCTGATTTTAGTATGTCATTCTAGAAAGAAACTTCCACCAAGAATCAAATTCCAAAGTAAGCACACTACAACTTTAAAGTTTCAATTGAAAACTTTGAACTACTTGTCATATAAAATGCATTCCTATAAAATATTTCTCGAATTTGGCTATATAACGTAGCTATTAAATAGTGCACCCGAATTTTATGTGTGTAGTTTTGGATTATTTCCATAAGGTAACACTAGGTATTTCTGGCCTATAAGAAAGTAATATAACAGTTTAGTACTATACTGCTGCAAATACGCGAGCTGAGCCTAACAAAGTTAGCTTCGTTCTTAGAATGACCTGGGGCTTACTCTGAATTTCGATATTCGATTCGTCGGTTTTGATGTCAAATGTTTGAAAGTGACAGCGACAATATGTAAATTTCCTTATATTTGACAGCGACATCAAAACGGACCAATCGAATGTCGAATTTCAGAGTAAACCCCCTGAGACGTCCACCTTATACTACACACCCCACTACTTAAGTTGTTCCGTGTGAGCTGTAAGCTTCCTACATAATAACGCCCCTGTGTGCTTTATATACCTACGGAACTGCAAGTAGTCAACGCATTTATTAAAAAATAAAACGCATATGTGAGGTTATACTTTTGACTGACCTGTTGGTCTAGTGGTTAGTGACCCTGACTGCTAAGCCAGCGGTCGTGGGTCGATCCCCACCCAGGACAAATCTTTGTGTGATGAGCATAAATGTTTGTTCTGTGTCTGGGTGTAATTTATCTATAATATGTATGTATTTACAAAAAAAAAAAAAAATTTTAAGTAGTATATCAGTTCTTTAGTACCCATAACACAAGCAAATATAATTGCTTACTTTGGGACTAGATGGCGCTGTGTGAATGTGGTAGAATATTATATTATATTATTATAAAGTACTAATGGTTTAATGGTACAAATACTGCTTAACCATAGTGTAACTTGTGTATGGAAGAAAACTATTTACATATGCAAGGGAAAAACATTTACGTACTGGTTTTAATCTACATGCTTGCCTTTTTTTAAAGGGGACAACAAGCAATTCATTCGTGCCAACCCGTTCGGCTAAACGGGACAAGTGCATTAACACTTCGATTTATGGGGTGGGCTACTAGAACCTGATACGGCATCAGTGATATGATAATGCATGCCTAACATAGGGTACAACCTAGCGTGTGAGTCGGACTTTAGTAAATATTTGCTATAATTATGTTTCCTAACTAAATCTATGTTCATTTTATTTACCAATCAACTTAATTAGTATACCAGTTGTCATTTAATTTGACCTAATTAATGTTTGCAATATTGTCTGCTATTAATACGAATCTCTCGATATAATTTAGCTAATTAAATACACCAGTCAATAATACAATGTTGATATGAGTATCGAGAATTGAACAAAATAATTATTTTTATTTTATTTTGTTTATTACGGTTTTATTAGCGTTTTATAATTTTATTAATTACGGTACCCTAAAATACACTACATTCATGGTGACAATGTATTTATGTGGCAATGCCGCCAGCCTTTTGGGTACGTTTCCGGTTGACAGAGATGCTGACGAATATTACTATGCCTAAACAAGTTTTCTTTGGGTTATTTGATTTTTTTTTTATTGTTTAAGTTTTCGTTTTAGTTTCCTTTTTTTGTTTGTATTTAATTGTATATATAGTTTTAATATGTAAGTAGATGTTTAATTTAATTATTTTTATTATTATAATAAAATATTGGGTTTCAATTTATGACTAACGTGTAGGTCTTAAGTAGGTATAATAAAAAATAATTAGACAACTATTAGGCTCGTCTCAGCGATTAGTAGAATACAACAATTTGGCATACTATATCACGCTGGCCAGACGGCTTGGGTTTTGTTTCGAATTAGGCTGTATTTAAAAGCTTCAATAATTTGATAAGGGTCCAAAATGTTACTGAAAAAAATATTGAATTTAAAAAGTGTCAATTGGGCTGTGGCCGAACATATTGTGGTCGAAACGTTAGCAACCCATTATTTCAGTCATGTTGCTAGTAATGACTGCAACGTTAATAGCTAAACGGCTAGTTTATTAATAATAATATTAATATTCTACCACATTCACGCCATCTAGTCCCAAAGTAAGCAATTATATTTGCTTATATTATGGGTACTAAACAACTGATATGCTCATCACACAAAAATTTGTCCTGAGTGGGGATCGAACCCACGACCTCCGGCTTAGCAGTCAGGGTCACTGACCACTAGACCAACAGGCCAGTCAGTATTAATTTATACTTGCCGAAATAAGCTGATAACACGATTATTTTCTGTAACTAGATTTTTCTACGTTACATTTTTCAGCAAAAAATCCTTTTACAACAAACTAATTAAATATTGAAGCAAGTAATAATCACTCTGTAAGCATAACGCACCCGTAGAGAGAGGTAGTAGAAAAGTTTTGCCCCAAGGGAATGTTTGAGTTAACTAATGCGTGCCCGGTGCGGCAACTTGATTAAAAAACGTCCCTCGAGTTATGAGCCTTGTCTCCATCAGCCTGCCACCGGACTCAAACGGATTTTTCTTTTAGGTAACCTGAAACCTAATTAAAAAAGTATAGAGGAGATGCCGCTAGCCACGTCATAGCATCCCGTAAGCAAAGAACCTACTCTGACTCGACTTAGTCGATTTAGATATAACTTTCAAATGTTTTCAGATATAAATACGTTTGCAGTCTTTTAAAAAAAATACTTTGATTTATTTATTAAGGATTACCAACAAGAGATACACAATATCAAAAACATAAAACGTGCTGATGCTCACTCAATTATAGGCAACCACAGCTAACTTAAGAATTTTTTTTTTTTAATAATAATAATAATTTATTTATTATCACAACTAATTGCAGTAGTAGTTACAGACATGTTATAGGTACATTAGATGTTACATTAGTTAAAAATGTCTCGAAAAATTATGAACCCTGTCTCTTATACTAGGCAAGGCCTGTATCATAAGAGGCAGTGTTCGACCAAGGTTATATTTTAAATACATAGGTAGCTATTAGTGGAAGTGAAGTATGTGAAAGTGATAACAACATTTGTTTGTTATATTATAATAATAAGTCTAGAAATAAGTCTTATCAGTTAACAGTGCAAAAGTAGGAAATTTATATAAAACTAGAGGACCCGACAGACGTTGTCCTGCATGATAATTATACCAATCGATTGCATTTTTGTTTTTTTATTTGTGAATCTAAACCATCCTCGAATCCACTTGAACACATACACAAAAATTCATTCAAATCGGTTCAGCCGTTTAGGAGGAGTTCACTGTCAACACACGTACAGAAGAATTATATGTATAAAAATTTGTTGTTGACATGATTATTCCAACAAGAAAAATTTAGAATTTATAGAATTTTATCAAATTCCGATTGTTGTTGAGTACCGCGGCAAAAGTATCGGTTTGAATGTGACAACTAGAATTAAGTTATCCTAAAATATTTATTACCCGTTGCCAGCTACAACAATAAGGGCAGGAATTTAATTTAATATTTTATTCGAGAAATTTAATTGATTACCGTGGTTTCCCCGTAGACGTTCGAAGAGGCACGCGGCCGCCCGAAGATATTTGAAATACGCCGCATATTGAAATCCTCAAGCCATCATATCGGACTAAAATGGCCCGTGACGATCCCAAGCTCTTATTACGTGAGGATATTTTAAAAAATTCTCTGAAGTTCGTAGGTTATTATTTCCCCTTATTAAAAATAACCGAGATTGCGTCGAGTAAATTGTACAATACCTTTTAATTCGTTGTGTGAAGATGAATTTATTGAATTAAATTAAATTTAAATTATGAAAATATTCCTCATCCTTTTCTAGGGTACGGTTAACTCGTGTACACGTATAACACCAGTATAGTGTGCTGGTGTCATACTAGTGTCGTACTTAATTATAATTCGACGTAAAATAAGAATACATTTTGTATACAACAGCGGCATAGAAGAATTTATACATAATATTCTATCACATTCACACAGCGCCATCTAGTCCCAAATTATATTTGCTTCTGTTATTGATACTAAACAAGTGATATATATACTACTTTAAATACATTTTTTTTTGTTAATACATACATATTATAGATAAATTACACCTAGACACAGAACAATGAAGATTTGTCCTGAGTGGGGATCGAACCCACGACCTTTGGCTTAGCAGTCAGGGTCATAAATCACTAGGCTTGTAAGGCTTTTGGCCAATCAAACATATACATTACATTCTATTTATTATTATTAATAATTGCAGAACTAACATGATATTAGGTAGCCAGCTATCCATTATTTCTTGCCGAATATAATATTATTCCAATTTGTATCCCTGCGGCTGCATCTTCTTTCTATTTCACAACACGTTTACAGTGAATACTATGATATATGACCATTAAAGAAATGAATGCACCCTTGCAGCCGCTTTTCTAGTTCAAAGATACAACTAAATCAGAACACTTAGCATCAAAGTAAATGCAATATAAATTGAGTAACTGCCTTCGAAAAACAAACAGCAAAGATAAACTAGAAGCGTGGTTAGTGGAAGACGGCTAATTTCTCTATGGAGTAGACTAAATACATAAAATCAAGTATTGCGACAAGTTGAGAAAGTACGGTTGTAGCTGTAGCGAACGCTTCCAAGTGACTTCGTGTGGGTCTAGTTAGTTGCAGTAAACAAACATACAAGCCGCTGCAATCGTGACGTGACCATCGCCCAGATGCTATGTTCTTAGACAAAGCTATAGATTGCTGGAAGAGACTATCAAAAACATATACCATATATACCTATCGCGGGTATCACAAAAATAACCTAACGTTCTGATACATATCAATAGGCTTATATAGGCTGAAAAGCTTTAAGTCTGAAATTGTTACTGCCTAATGCATAAGGCATGGTAATGGATTACAAATGTATTAACGAATCAAATTGCAGTCTTCAGTTCATAAAAGAAAAATGCAATACTGTATTACGTAGCTCATTATTCAGTAACATGCCTTTCAGGCGGAAAGTTCTGTACTTATTTCTTTTTCCAAACTCAAAGCGGAGAGAAGATTTTTTCTATTTCTTGATCATACTTTTCCTTTGAGAACGTCTGCATGAGAACGTCTTGTCCCTTTAATTGGCTTTACATCTGTGCATAGTCTGCAGCAGTATCTTGTACAATAAAATACCGTTTACATTTCTGCTCCGTTGTACACTTGTTTGCAAGCACTGGACCGACTCACGAGCGTACCCCTTATGTATTCAAGAAATTTGATATTTGCATACCTATTTAGATATGTTGCATAATTTAATGCAATGGTTATCTTACATCTGAAAAATATGTACATACATCAAGATGGAAGCAATCTTTCATAAGGGCATTTCGCTCAAGGTTTTTTTTTGTATAAGCAAAAATATGCTTCATTTATTTCTATTATAACTAAAATGGGCAGATACAAAATCATGCCTGATGATATATACTAAATTAACTCTTCCAATGCAAAGGATACTCAAGCTTTGGCCGTCTGTGAATAAAGAAAATTGTTATTATTTGTAGCCTAAAAAATATTAGATAGCTGTGGCCTTCTGTAGAATACTTGCCTATGTGAAATACTCAATTTGAAAACGCAATCTCGTGTCGTTATCGCGAGCAAAACGATTATACTATAATAATAATATTTATTTATTCAATAATGTAGTTTCACAATTTCTCTTAATTTATAGTAGTATCGAAATTAAGAGGTCGTCGTTGACTGCTGTACTAGTTAAAACTCTCTAAATATTTTCACTTTCACGTCTAGAAATTATTGGTAATAAAATTTATAAACCGTTAACCCGTTTGTCACAATGTTTTAAATACACGAACATTTACAAATTAATTACAGTGAATAGAGCTTATTACACGAAGCGTTTAACAAAGTAAAGTTGGTTTAAACTATTTCATTCAACGTATAATGTTAGTTGCAAACTTCCGACGCAAATTCTTGGGTACCCCAACGGTTTAAATTCTACCATTCGATACATTGTAAACAACATGTAATGAGTTTTTAAGTCCTACTCTATAAACTATTTTGTTCGAAATGTTTTTGGTATTTCTTAACGGTGTGCTCACTACTGAACGGCAATAGTGCGTAATAATGAGTTTGCTGACGACCAATGTTTGTGAAAATGACGGGAATTTGACTCAATTTAAATCGCGGAGTGCCAACTATTTTAATAGTTGCTATTATAACGTTTGGGTAAATGGCTCAAACGTGCTCTTACTTGTGAGTCGGTTACGAAATTTATTTACAATTTAATAATAAATGTCAAAAAGTCTTTAAAATTTGGAATTGTACCTAATTTAGAGGTCATAATTTTAAGTCTCGAATCAGTCGTATTATACAGCCAGTTTTTTTTTTGTAGCAGCATGTACTATCCTTTATTTGTATTTCATTTGTCTTAAACATAGCAACTATTACAAACCACTACAAATCCACGTCAGTTAAACTTATCTCTTGTAAATACAAACAATTTTGATGGAGTGTTTGAAATAAAATTCTGTGACGGCGACGCCCGCAATCAACACAAACGCGTCTAAAAATGTCCGCGAACGGGAAGGTCTGTTTAGTCAACAATTTGAGGTCGGATCGGCACATCAAATCGTTTTTGAATTTCAAAGTCGGTTTCACGCTTCGGCTTTATGTCGTTTCGTTTGACACTTTATTTTTACTTTCACTAAAGAATTGCAAGCTAGGTTTTTGTAGATACTGGAAGTGTTCATGTATACTGATTTAAATGCAGAACAGTAGCTGTAAGCGCGTAAACTCAATGGATATATTAAGCTGTTTTATATAATGAATATTTATGTAACTTGAAGAACATGTATATGGCCAAACACCTTAATATATATAGTTTAACTACTCAAATAAAACCTTTTTATCATAAAATCAGTGTTGAAGTAAGTACAGGCACGCTCGATCAAATTGTGTTTAACGAAAATCTCTCGTGAGCGCAAACAGGACGTTTTGGCGAGTATGCCTTCAAATAGCAGTGCAAGCAGATTTAACGTGTTCCGGGAAACAAAGCGGACATAGCCACGGTCCACGAACATTGAGTGTTTTTGGCACAGTTTGCACATGTGGCTGAAGTTTTATTTATATTTTACACGCATATTATCTACGTATTCAGGTTGAGCTTACTGCAAGAAAGAATATTTTAGCAATGTCACTGAAACTAAATATGAAACTTGTGTTATTAAAGTCAGAGAAGTCAGTCTTAGAAGTCACTCGGAGCTTCGCTCCCAGCGCTCTTAAGCCACTGCTCAGCTCTTATTGACCGTAGCGTGATGTTATATAGCTTTAAGCAGTCCCCGATAAATGGGCTATCCAACACTAAATAGTTTGAAAATCAATTCAGTAGATCTCTTGATTTACAAAGTCACAAACTTTACCTCTTTATAATATTAGTATATAATTATGACGTAACGGATCTACGTCACGTATTAAAGTGAGAGTAATGACAGACACCCGCGAACATCGAAGATGTTGCTCGGTTCCTATCATCATCATCATCATCACATCAGCCCAACGACGTCCACTGTTGAACATAGGCCTCACCTAGTTTCTGCAACAGCGAGCGATTTTGTGCCACCCGCATCCAACGGCCACCCGCAACCTTTACTAGGTCGTCGGTCCATCTGGCGAGCTGCTCTATATAAAAAATAATATAAATATTATTAAAATCATCATCATCATTTCAAATCATAAACGTCCCACTGCTGGGCACGGGTCTCCTCCATATAATGTGGTGGGCACTGAGCCTTAAAATTAAAATATAATACGTGAATTAGTGTTAGACTTGAATCTCAATGTTTTTATTGTTTTTATAGTAACTCTAACTCAAGTTTAGGCATTCTATTGTATAGACAGTTTTGTAGATCTCAATTATTTGAGAAATGTTGCAGGTGCTGAACAAGACAATCTTTCAATTATTCAAGTGCAGCTCAACCCCACCCTGACGTTGCGAACACAAAACGGAGGTACGGATTTATTCTCCAAATTGCTAGAACTCCTATACTGCAGCGTGATTTACGTTCTAAGATTTAGCACTTCCACTTGTATCGAAACGTTAAAACATTTGTTGCTAACTCGAAATCTACAACCTTACTGTTTGAGAAAACGTCCGCTTCACCGAGATTTCTTACTCTCACGTCTCCAGCGAAAATATGTCGGGAAGTGGGAAATGAGAATGTTTTCCACTTTTAATTAAGTCTTATTTTTGTTGTGACTCGCTCTCTTAATCTTGTGATTCGTGAGCTACACACTAAGCAGCTGTTTGAGTGCTGCTTCTTGTAATTTGAGTACCGTTCTTCTAGTAATATTGCATGAGCACCTGCTCGGTAATTTGCTGACAAAATTCTTTGCATTTTAATATGTTTCGTCGTTTACGTCGTAATGTTATTTGAAGATGTATAAGGTATTAAATTTTTCACTCCGATGTGAAAGTCATAAAAATATCTCGATGAAGATAAAAGTTGAAAAAAGGTTATCTACTTAGTCTTTGTTTTCCCTACTACAATATGGGCGTATTTACTTGTATATTTGAATGCATGTCTTTCAAGTTACTTTAATTATTAACATCTTCGTGTGACGGCGTGTGTTGTTAACACCTTAGTAAACTATAGAACTGTAAGTTACCAAGCATTAAACAGAATAGACTGGTAACTATACGGTTTTTTTTTATGATAACTTTGAACAAACTAAACTGATCTATAAAAACTGCTAGCTGTTGTAGTCTGCACAAAGCCGCAGTTCTGAGTGGTGAGGGAATGGCAATGCAACAAACTGTTATAGCTGGCTTTAGTTTACAACATGACAGGATAAAACACATAATAACTGAACTCAGCACGGCTCACATAATACATGAAAGGGCTTCGTTTTTATTTTATTGTAAAGTACCATTATCCTTTCTTTGTGAACCATCTAATTATATTGTCGAGTACCGAGTGTAATTTAATTGTACTGTGTGGTTTTATTTGATTAACAAAATTGTCGTTAATTAAGTGTTTTCGTATGATACAAACGATGATAAAGATAAGGGTATCGTAATGTATTTGTAGAGGAAATCCTGTATGTGGTCGGGGCTTTTATGGTAGTGAAATGTTAAGCAGACCTTTACTTTTATGTGACTCGGCTATTCTATTATTTAAAGGACACGCTGGCAGCAAATTCGAAATCTGGCGAGATTCCAAATTGAATTAAACGCGAGCGCGTGTACGGCCTAGTAGCGAACTTTGATCGCACGGCAATGTGTCGCCCCAACCCAATGTTCTTTATACCCCTTTAACGACTCAAACTAAGGAAACTTATACAACTATTGTCGGTCAGTTGGTTTCTTATAGTTATTGCGGGATACGATAAACGTTATTGCCGTTTAGTGTATACTTAAACATCATTACCTCAGAGCTTACTAAAGTTATTAAGGCATTATAATTAAGCCTGTGTTTCTCTAAATGCTGAGATAAAAGTTAATGCACACTTTGATTATATCTCTGGGCTGTTGTATTTTACGCTTTATGAATTTTATACAGTGTGTGATATACTGCAGCGTGAAATTCTCATTAATTTTGAAAGATATGAGCCAAGTTTTGACGTTTGAACTATAAATTTATTATAAGAATTGTTTACGATTGTAAGAAAAAATTAATAGTAATACTTAGTATAGGTAAGTATAGTATATAACGTTACTAGTAGGTACATGTCAATTCCATAAAGTGAAATTGACATTCGTACTAGTAGGTCGGAATCGAACTCGGACCGTATAATTTGCATACTGGTTACGTTTCGATTCATCCACCATTTCTTCCTTCATCTTAATTAGTTTTACGTTCTATCGGTTAGCGATCTATATTTCATTACTGATGTAAACTTTATATTTAAGTTCGTATTACGGACTAAAAGATTGTCTTACTTTTAAATGACACTTTGCCTCAAGTTGTGTTACTTTACGTCCCCGCGGGGAATGTCGAACCTCTGGACTTGTTTCCAACTGGACACAAAAGAACTTGGTTTGTAACTAACTCCGGAAAGATATAAAGACTTCTTTTATACGAAGAAAATAAAAATACCTTGATTTTTTCTCCTATAATTAGAAAGCTCGTGTCTCATTACCGCAGTAGATTTAATTAGCGACGTAAAAAATGCCAAACAAGACAAAAAAGCGAAGAATGATAACAGCTAATGAATTAAAGGAAATCGCAAAGTTTCCTTATTCATTTTGATCAATAATACAAAAACCTTTGTTGGAAGCAAATGGATGTTAATTTAATAAATAGTCCTTCCGGAAAAATAAATTGGCGTAATTGTGAGCGACCGAGTAGCGAACAGGAGAGTCGGCGCGTGGTTCATTAGTCAAAATAGCGATAAATTTTTGTAACGAAATAGGCAAATGCATAATTTAATACAAAGAAAAAAATTACCATAATCTATTTCAATAAAGATCAGATAATGCAGATCGTTATAATATTATTGTCTTATCGACCTTTTTATTAAACCGTGTTCTTAAAAAGTGTTAAAATTGGCCTTAAGTAGTATATATTTATCTGCATACAAAAGTACACATACACAAAATTATGACTATGAATGTAATTACATCGAGTTTCTTCTCGTTTGAGGGCAAGTAGTCGAAACGTGCAACTATTATAAAGATATTTGCAATAATAATTATAATCCCTACACGAGAGAGGCGCTTAAATTTCAGGTGTGTGGGCTTAAAGTATCATGGATTTATATTCCACCAGGTGCGATAGATTTTGATCGATAACGGGTCGGTTTTCATCCATCCTATAATACGCAATTAGTAGCGGGCATTAAAAGATTTTATTTCTTCAAGATAATACCTATAAAACCTACCTACCTTGATTGTGTTGTGCATATTGCTAGAAGTGTATTGAAATGTACAGCTATTGATGATTTTGAGAGAATTGCTTTGCTGATATTAATAACGAAAGGGGTCTATGATATTAAAAATATCTACGTACTTTCACTGTGATACTTGCCTAAATTTTCATTTTGCAACTGAAGTAAGTACCTTTTGATTTGTTCAAACGACACAATTACCGCAAGTGATCATTATTAGTAATGTGGTATTATTCCTCTCATTTCCTGGTTGTGTTAATATTTATTTTTACGATAATAGCCGAGGTCTGGTTTGATGCATTTAGGTTGGCTTTCGATTGATAATAATAGATGATTTAGCATTTCTATGTCATCACTTTTGTGTGAGACAATACAAGCTTGGTGTCAAGTGAGAAAATCTCTCTATTTTCTTATTAATTGTTGTTTTCTTAGAAAAAATCTGAAATGAAATTCCCGGTAAAAGAAATGTCACAAATTGTTTACGCCAATCTTGACGTATTCATCAACACAACGCAGTATAGATAAGTATACCTACATTAATTGCAACGGTTCTCACTCAACGTTTTGATAAAGATGAAAAATTATTTTCTCCGGCTTACAGGGCTTCTTTCGACGATTAATCTTTCCGCAAAACCATTGTTGAACTCTGTGGGAGGAACTTTTGTGTCCGAACTCCAACAGAGATCAAAAGGTTGCGATGGTACATTCCGCTATGATTTTTAGAAACCGTTTCTACTCAAATACAACTAAGGCGAGGGATAGCAAACCCGTTCTGTTTGGAAGGTCGACAGAAATATAAATTGCTTTTAGTGTACAATTGAAGACAAGATGCATTTTGATGATAGTTTTTTTCAAAAGACGTTTATACAATTTGGTTTGAAAACTTATTATTTTCAAAGCGTTTGTACAAGCTATAAGCAATGTGAAATGACTCTAGGATTAAGATTCTATTTACTCATAAATAAAACTCAGTTCAAAGATAAGTTACAAAAATACAAAATACGATTTATTACTACACAACAGATTGCAAGTGAACGCACGTTTTAAAATTGAAAAAAATGCGTGAATTAATAAAAACGTGTTTACATTTAAAATTCATTCCAATTTATACGAAATGTGATACACGAATGCAAAATGTTTTAATGAAAAAATATTATTTTGTATTGCATTTAAACTATTTCATTTGTCAAATATTACTAGCGTGTTTCTGCTGATAAGTCGAGAGCACACTGGGAAGTGAAGGTGTTTTTAAATTGTCGGCATCACGCAGGTAATGCTCTTGGTAGTGTAGGCACACACAAACTACGTTAATCATAAGATTGTTTGCCTCCACCGAAGTATAAAAAAATCATCTTCACTTAAGTAGAATCCGTCCAAGGTGACAGTCATCATCATCATTAACCCATTATTGGCCCACTGCTGGGCTCGAGTCTCCTTTTCTCTATCTATAGAGCTCAGAGGATTTAGGCCATAATCCACACACGCTGGCCTAGTGCGGGTTGGTGGATCAAACATACACTTAGATTTTAGAATTTTTTCTAGGGTATGTGAGTTTCCTTACGATGTTTTCCTTCACCGTTATCAGATGGTAAGTCACATGATTAGTACATAAATACAACAAAGTGAAATCCACATTGGTACTACCGGTCGGAATCAAACTCGGACCGCATGATTTGCATTCGGCTACCATCGGCTACCTTTTCCGAATTACTATTTGCCTGATGGTAAGCGGTCTTTTGTAGAGCGCAGGTACTTCCCCAACTGGGCAGCTCAACCTAAAGACGTTACTCGACCTTGTTAGCAGGTTGATTAACCTTTTTAGTGAACTAGCCTTAAAAGCAAATTGGCTGACATCCATTAAGGCTTTGTGTGACGTTCATAAGTACCCCTCGAGATGATGTACATAGATAAATGAATTTGACTTTGAGGTTGACTTTCAATCTGAACCTTTTATGTTCATGTCCACAGCTGTTTATATGCTACGAGCATATAAACAGCTGTGTGTATACAAAGTCTTGGCTAAAAATGATATATCTTTTACGTTATGATAGCAAAGTTTATGCGTAAAGTAAGATTGCAATTCTAGATAGTGTCTTGAACTACTTGACATTGAAACATGTATGTGGGATACCTATCTTAGGTAAGTGTGAAAAATAAGATGGGATGCTGTACTGTTAATATTCGCTGTGGTTTTAGAAATCTAAATCTGACTTGTAACTTTTATATCCTGGGGCATTACTATGAATCTCGTCATTTTCGGTTTTGATGTTGCTGTCAAATGTTTGAAAGTGATAGCAACCATATCTAAATTTTCTTACATTTGACAGCGACATCAAAACCGAACATTCGTATGTCGAAATTCATAATAAGCATCCTGTACACTATAGCAATTTCTTTTGCATATGCTGTCTATACTATTGCTGTGCAAAGGCCCACTCCCTCGTCTACAATACTTCTCAATTATTATGGTAGCTCATTCAAGTCCGCGAAAAAAGCGTGCACGTAGTCACATTTTCTAGGCCAACGCACAATACCCGTTTTCTGGCGTCCTTTAAAGGAAGCATATACAAATATCGGGTCTATAGCTAGCGGCCTATACCCATTGCATTCGATATTCAAATTCAAAATAAATAAAATAAGTAACACTAATAAAACAAAATTAATAATGCATTAATTAAAACCAAACAGTTCACCAGTTGGATGTGACATAATGAAGTGATTAGTTATAAACATTAGTCATGGTATCAAGCGGTCTAGTAATTCACAAACGCACGTCAATTTACAAATTAACCCGGATCTGTATAAAGCGAATATTTCAATGTGCTGGACGTGATGCGCCATATTAGTAAAATGAAGCGAGTTCATTAGCTACTGCAGCTGCCTACGATATTTCAGTGCCGTATAATTTTCATTCGGACATTTTTGCTGCATATGAAATATAATATATTTTTTAAATTTATTTGAATGTTACCTTTTTACTATTCATGTATGTAGGATCATAAACGTAAGATTTATTGGATGGCAGGGTAAAGCTCCCAAGAAAGGGTGAACTACTAGATACTACAATATTATACCTATAAGGATAGACCTCTCAATACTGAAAGCTGGATACATTCATTCTTTAATTAAAGACTCAAAAGTGCAAACCTACACTGCTACAGCCTGGTCTAAATGCGGGTCGTGGACCTTCAACTTGCTAACCAGCTTCATTACTTCACATTTCTCAATGTTAATAAAAGAAGAAAACTAAAAAGTGTTTCTTTTATAATTTCCATTTTATTGTCTAGGTTACACAAAATTTTATTTAACTTAAAAAATATATGCTATTGTATTAGGCTTTTTATTATTTCTCTTTTTTCACGGCTATACTTCTCTCTAAGGTGAGAAGTATACCCGGTCTTTTTGGAAGGCTTACGCGGGGACACAGGTCCAACACGCAGAGGCCCTTAAAGAATTTTAATTTAGAATGGGATGAGACACTTACCGCCGCCATATCACAGCTGCACTTTATTATTATTATTTTTATTATTATCATTAGCGGTGTCTACTATCACCAGTATTAGGCACCGGGAGGGATTTTCTTCCAATCAATATCTCTTTTTCTTTAATGCTATATCTCACATCATGCTTCAGCTTTTATATATCAAACGCTTTTTCTCTTTAACTTGACTCTGTCATTTGTTTTTGCATCAGGCTTGTGAGATGATTTTGGATCTAAAACAATAGATAATTGTTTTACCTTTGTAAGCTTTTCCTTGTCGGTTGCTTCACGCTTCACCCATTTCGACAAGTTGGCCATTATAATATTAGTTCCTTTAAAAGTGCAAATCAAATGCTATTCTACAAATTTAAATTAAGCAGATTTTAATGTCAGTAAGAAATCTCAAAGGTTTAATTTCAAAGAAAATCTAAATAAATGATATCAATTCCAGTTGCGTGTTATACCTTCAAACAATTTGCGACTTTATTCCGGCAAACATTAAGGTTCTAAAATAGAATTTTTAAATATTTGCGGTACAAAGCTCAATTTTACAAATGAAGGAAAGATTAATGCGTCGCGACCCCTATATATTTGTGTAGGGACGTTTTAGCGAGATCCGCACATTGAAATTTATTTATAGGTTCATATAAATGACACACGTTTACGTGTTTCATCGGATACAAAATTTATGTTCAACAAAAATGACATATTGCAGTGAAAAATTTTTAATACGCAGTCACGTTGACACGATAGATTGCGGGTTGTTGGAAAATACTGTCATTCTGTGGGTACTCATTCAATGAAAATAATGTGGCCAACGAAATATTATTTTTTAATAAAGATCGAGACGGCAAAAATTGTAAAATATTTTTTGAGTACGCAATGCTTTGTTAGTCGTGTAGTGGTGGATTAAGAATACATAATGTATTACCCCATCCCAACCCGTGGGTATCGTAAAAGACGACTAAGGGATTAACTAGACAAGATAAAAGGAAAATTCGAAACAAAACCTATGGGTACTGTTAGGCGGAAGAAAACCGATTACTTGGTGGCAACACTAAATCACTGCAGTACCGGTAGCACGCCTCTATGCTGATGCTAGATTGTCTCTGACTTTTCACTTTTGGCGGGATCATGGTATCATCGTTTCTTTGTAATTTTATTTAAATAGTTTTAAATTCAATAAGTGTTTTATAGTACCAATCCGTTTTGCTAGCGTAACGCTAAATTCCCTCCACATTCTTTGGAGGAGACCCGTGCCCAGTAGTGGGACATTTATAAGTTGAAATGAATGCTTCGATAATTATTTCATATTTAAATGGAAACAAAGATCACATGAAACAGTTTTAATGGATATGCTTTTTTCAGTTTGAATGGATTTCTGTGATATTTTATTAAATATCTAATAGAACTTAACTATACTTATTTAGCCACTTTTATAACTGTAGCTTTTGTTGTTGGTTTTGGTCACAATAATCATGGGCCTGCAGCACTCTCCAAGCGTTCAACTATGGACAAAGTGGAAATTATCTAACAATTAAAAATAATTATTGCATTCTTACAAAGTGAAGCTAAACTTAACCGCAATCAGTTGGCAACTGGCATCCAACGATGAATATACAAACGCGTTTGTGAGTGCATCGGCAAACATCGGTCAACCGCAGTTGCCAAATGGTTACGTTTTAATTTCAATTGATCTATGGGAAAATTTATTTTATAAAATAAAATATATACAACATGTTTTTATATGAGTCCATGGAAAATCGTTCAAGTATAACAGCATTTGTCCGAGTGGTGACGGATCAAGAATATATAATGTCATTACTCCATGTCTATAATTAAGTCTACACTAAGATTGTATCCTTTTTTGCATGTAAGATATTGTTTGTATTGGTGTAAGATTTGTTGAGTTGTCCTAAATAAAAAATGTCAACTCATGGGTGTTGTAAAAGGTGACTAAGGAAAGAGCAAGCAGGCACGAACACTACGAGAAAAGGAAAATTCGAAACAAAACCCTATACCAACCCATCTGGCCAGCGTGGTTTAGTACGCTACCCTTCACAATCTTTTGAAGAGGCTCGTGTCCAGCAAAGGTACGTTTATGGTTTATAATGATGATAACGGTATTACTAAAATTATGAAATATGGGGCTCCAAAAATCGATGAAAGACTGTTAAAATCGTGCGTCATTTGTACCGTTTGAGAGCGTGTGTGGTAAAACACATACGTCTACGTTCTATATATTTGGTATAGTATAAATTCTATAATATATTTCACTTCTGACATTCCTAAATACATTTATTTAATAAAATGATGCTCTAAAAGTAAGCCTATTTACTAAAAACAAAAGAGCTACACGACGTTAATATAAAAAGCATACAGTGACGTAATAAATCTGCGCAGTTTTCGTTACCCAAGACTTGCCTTTGTGTTCGATTATTAATTATTATTCCCAAGTGGCCTTTGTTCCAACCGGCTCTTTTATTCAGTCCTTGACTGAGTTTCAAAGTAGTTACCACTTTCTGAATTAAAGTTAACGCTAGCGTATCGAGAGCGACATTTTATATCGAAAACCCTTCACTAGTCGAGACGGTAGAAATGGTAGTATAAATCATTATTATATTTATAGGAGGGCATAAAATCGCGGAGCACCCTTATCGTTTAAGTTGAAAAATTTCATGGCGGAGAAAGGAAAATCAGCTGAAGGAGGCCATCTATCATAGCGGTGGGCGATCCGCGGTCCGGAACTTATACGTCTGAGATACAAAATAATACCGACAACATCTTAAGTAAAATATTGAATTTAGTAAAACCGATATTTTTATAATGAATTTTGAAAAATAATATATTACATTGTCGCGAACATTATTTTAATGAGATCTGTTCCTGCGCTACCAACCCGCGTTAGGCCTGCGTGTATGGATTATGGTCTAAAGCCTCTCAGCTCTCTAGATGGAGCAGAGGAGAACCCTAGTCAGCGGTGAGAGATTAGTGGGTTGCTATAATTATGTATAATATGTACCTAACTATATATATTATCCTGCGCTGAAGAATAATGCCTATAATATTTTAGAAGATTAAAATTACAAACATGGACTTTCACGGATACATTATGACGCGATACAAATTTTATAGATAGATTTAATTATAATTAATTAATGATTAGTTATATAAAACACTAGAACAGTTGATAAGGAGACGAATTTATTATGTAACAAATAATATTGTGTCCAATACAGCAAATGTATATGATCCTTTACAATGTTATTAAATGATACATCGATTAATCTTGCAAAAATTAATTAACAGGCGGCTAGCACCGAGTGACGCGTGGAAAACAATGGGGTGTCGTTAATATCATTCATTATAAAATGTTCATATACAGTTTTAATAATAAATATTATATATCTATTCAGAAAGTCTCTGATGCGGTAGAGAACGGACGGAGCTAAGATATTAAAAGGAGCAATAGAAACCGGACTATGATCGGTTTGTTTAAAAGCGTATTGTTTGTAAAGTTTATTAATAATATAATATTCTACCACATTCACACAGCGCCATCTAGTCCCAAATTAAGTAATTATATTTGCTTGTGTTATGGGTACTAAATAACTGATATACTACTCAAATACATTTTTTTTTGTAAATACATACCTAAATATTATAGATAATTTATTTATATTTTTTACCCGGCTGTCAGGACGGGTATTGTTCTTAAAACTGTTATTAGACGATTATTTTAACGAACAACAAATCTTAAGGAATTAGGGAAGTTGTAGGCTATGCTGCTACCAGAGTTGTGCGAGTATTTGTATCGTAGGATGATTTTTTAAGAAGTAAAAAAACACCTATAATTATAAGATAACAAAATATATACAGAAAACAAAATCAGACCTTGGGGTATATCAATTTACTAAAGTTTAATATTTAAAACTGTTTGTTGGATTCTTGTCCAGTCCGAGGTTAGCAAGTGACGCCTTAAGCCGACTTTAACCGCTATATTATAACGTATATGGGTGCGTGTACCGAGATTAACCTACCGTAATCTCTGTAAGGCACTCGGGATGACGCAAAATGTAGGTACGCTTAGTACATTTTCAATCATGTACAAACATGGCAGAGGTTGCATAGAATTGTAATTTGTTTTATCTCAAATGTATATGAGTGATTTATCTTTATCCAGGATCGGATGACTTTGGTCTTTTAATAGATGGCTTGATCGAAATCTCAACATTTGGTAATTGATTTCGATATCGCTGTCCAATATTTGAAAATTTTAATATGATCACTGTCATTTTTAAACATTTGATCGGATCAGTCGCTGTTAGGGATTTAAGAAACTTTATGTTTAACAGAAGATATTTACGACTATCATTTTGATTATAAATAATAATAATAGGGAGAGCATATCGAAATATCACTGAAAACTTCAGTAGCCTGTCTATGAAAATAAACACTACCACAGATTGCAAAAATTCTTTTGTCTGGTTGTACGCGCTAATGTGAGGAACTGGTCCAATTCGTTTTTTTTTTGTTTTTTAATTCTTTAACTGTTGGATAGCCCATTTATTGAGGAAGGCTATAGGCTATTTAACATCACGCTATAACCAATTGAAGCTGAACAGTAGACAAATCAAAGAACGATGGAACAGCGAGGCACAGCAGCAACAGCTTGTTTTATATAATCTGACCACAAATTAACAAACATTACCGAAATAAGATCAGGACCAATTACATCTGTACACATTTGCGGGATTGCTTGTGATGGGTAATCATAATGTTGGGTCAACATGACCGATAGCTATAATGGAGGAAATGGTCCACTGTAGCATAGACTGTGTGTGTAACTGAAATAATAAAAATTTTATACCAAATATTTTACAATAATATATCTTGTTTTGTTAGGTTAGGTTTTGTACAAACCGCCGTCAAAAAAGCTTTTTCGACATAAAGCTGATATCGAACCTCTGAGCGGAAATTGCTTTATATTAACAAAATAAAATATATTGAGAACCGCCATTTTATACAAGTGAGTTTTCTAAATAATAACTTTTTTTTAATAATCGTGTTGTATACAACGAGTATATATTTTAATATAAAAAACTGGCCAAGTGCGTGTCGGGCCACGCACAGTGTAGGATTCCGTAGTAGCCCGTTATCACAATATAGTACAATTCTGTTGTTCTGTTCTGTTGCTGTTCAAACGTAACCCGTTTGTACAGCGCGATCTAGCGGCGGTATTGAAAAACTTATGATTTATTATATTATACTTGATATTTTGTTTTTAAATGCAAGTCTTTACCCGTTAAAAACAAGCAACTACACTATCTTAGTCACTATAAAGGATTAATGCTAAGGATTTTGTATTTGGTACAAAATTATCCAACACCCAAGTTCAACGACTATTACTGCTAAACTAATAAAGTTAACTTAACCGCTATAATTTTCATTTATAGTTCATGAAATGCACTATCATCATGAATTTTTCCAGATTTTTCAAGCCAGCAGTTTAGCTTTTAGAGGGGGGGGGGGACGTCCTACTGGAACAAAAATTTGCTCTTTAAAGTTTAATATTTTGTAAATGGACCATTAAATCAATAAAATAATGGTAGTAACCCCCAAGTCATTTTAGAAGACCTGTTCAACGATACCCCTCACCTCACTCGACAAAAAAATATTCATCCCCACTTCACATGTATGGGAGCTACCCTAAAAAAAGGTTTTCCAAAATTTTATTTTACCACTTTGTCGAAGTAATTGATATACACACTCCTACTAAATTACAGCTTTCTAGTACTAACGGTCTCTTAGAAAAACCTCGGACAGACAGACAGACAGACATTACCGAAATAACGAAACTATAAGGGTTCCTAGTCAGAACTACGGAACCCTAAAAACGAGCATAAACTTATTAAATTACTGGCGTTATAGTTTAATTATAGGTACTATAAGTGAATAATTATGAACCTATTTATTAGATAATTTTTTAGAAGAAACATATCCGATATTTTTTCGATTTACACGAATTGTAGTTTTGGAAAAAGATCTAAGCCCATTGGCATTTCATTCCAATATATCGACGTTTATTTTCTTTTTATTTAAACTAGAAATATATATAAGAAAATATTTAATAATCCCGCTTTACGATTAAGTACGTTATAAAAAACACTATAATGAAACAGTAATCTGTTATAACGTGTGGTTATTTAAATTGAAACTTTTACTTGAACTTCTCATTTCAGGGGTTATTACTCAAACGTATAGGTACACTCACAAATGAGATTTCATAATTAACGTAAGCCAGGTCGGACCGTCAAGTGCATGTGAAAATTTAACGAGAGGAGCCGGGGCCGGTACTTCAGTCCTATCTCAACCGTCACGCCTGCAGTCCGTGGTTTTGACGTGAAAAACACTTGTAAAAATAAGCGATATGAGTGTTTTTAATATTAATTACTGAGATTAAATGATAATTTATATCTGGCGGGTTTATTTTATGCGGTTTGATACGGGTTGATTTTTGTTTATATTTGTATTAGGGTGTTTTCAAAATACGTGGCTGAAACTACAATAAAAAAAAAGGACGATAGTATATAATTAAAACAGTATTCAGCATTCAAAAATACGATCAAGCTCAACGGTCAAACAAGCCGGATGTTTTTGAGATCTTTACGGTATATACATTTTTTCTTCTAGTTTGAAATAAACGTAAGGAAATGAGGGAAGGTTTTTCTCTGGCTAAAAATAAACGAGGCTCATAACTCGACCGCAATTACTAATGTTCTTCAGCAGATGCGCCGTAGCGCTAATTAACCGGCTTGACGTAAATTTTGGTTAAAATATATTTAAATATGAGTACTAGGCATTTGGGTAGAACGTGTTTCCTTTTATTTTTTTAATATTGCATGTACATTGAATTCAAAATTAATGCAAATTGGATAAATAGAAACTTTATTGTCCTTACAAACGATGTTATTTAAAATAAACTAACATCTATGTGTTCTTATTCAACAGTTTTTAAACAAGAATATTTATTTCGAAGATAGGTAATTATCAAGTAAAAATTCCATAAGATGTATCTCATTAAAAGCCAGCACATTAAAATGCAAGTGATTTTTATTAGAAAAATGTCTGGTACGTACAAGACGGCTGAAAATTACAAAGAAACATTTTTGTGACAAATTGGAGGATCTTTACAATTAGTGCCATCTTCGCGTCTTTCAAAGAAGTGTCGTATTCAACTAGACTAATGAATGTCATAAATTTAGAGAAAGAGCTCCTCAAACAATTTGGAAGACTTATCACGCAAGGTCCATTCATAGTACAATGTTTTAAGTAAAATATAGGCTCTAATGTTTTATTAGAGGTGCTAGTTTGAACAGCTGTCAGACCCATTTTATAATGTATAATTGTATTTGTATAATTAAATCACATTTCCAGTCTTTTATGCAAAAATTGTTTTAGTACCTACTTTAATTGAAAAAGACTTATGCCCGGTTTTCAGCTGTCAGATGGGAGGTTATTGATAGGATAAAATATAACTAAAACAAATTAAAAATGACAGTTGTGTGAATTATTAGTTCTATTGTTTTACTTTCATATTCAGTCAGGTTATACTTTAATCGATGAATAACTTTTATAGTGGTGTTAGATATTTTACACCCGGTTTCTGAACCATTTAATAAATAAAATTTGTTTTAGGGGCAATTTTTCAATTGACGTTTGATATATTGAGGTTCATATATGAAGTTATCTGACGATGGAAAAATCGGTGAATCGTGTGGGTGGTATAAAATCGCTCGCTATGGCGGAAATTAGGTGAGGCCTATGTTCAGCAGTGGACGTCGTTGGGCTTATATGATGCATCATCATCAACCCAACGACATCCCCTCCTGGATATAGGCCTTACCTTACAATACACCTTGGTCTTTGGTAATGTCCAGACATAATCCCAAACAAAAGCATAATCTAACTAGTCTTCGACTAGTACCTACCTAGATGTTATACTGGTGTGTTACAAGCTAATGCACTAATGCATTGCTGTAGGACATCGTACGTTAGTAGATAATGTGAACTGAATCAACACAGCAGGTGTGTGGACGTGATATAGAGGCTGAATATTAATTTGTGTACCTTGGGACTACTATGTCGTATGTAATATACAGATTGGAGCTTCGATAGCCGCTTAGAATAGTTAGATCATAAGTTTCTATACATATTTTATTGCAGGACGATTGGCAGTCACGCTATTGTGATCTCAAAACTGATTTTTTTTAAATTGAGTTACTAGAATTGCTTACCGATTTGATAAAACAGTTGTGTTTCAGTGATATAATTCACTGAAACGTTTAATATGCTATTTTTGTAGGAAAATATGGTTCAATAAAAGTCCTCCTATAACTTATCTAACTACAAGTTATAATTATTTATCGACATTTTAAGTTAATTAAATTATATTAATTCAATATCAATTACTAATATGACATTATTTATATTTAAATTTAAGATTATTTTGAAATATGCAATAAAATGGAAAGAAATAACTTTAGTTTAAAATTATATTATGAACGATACTTATAATTGGTGGAAATGACAGTAAAGACAGACAGTATGGGGTTCTTCAAAAAAGGAGTGAATAGGTTTCTTAAGGGTCGGCAACGCGCTCGTGATGCCCCTGGTGTTGCTGGCGCCCATAGGCTACGGTAACCGCTTACCATCAGGCGGCCCGTACGTCTGTTTGCCACCGTCACGGTATAAAAAATAAAAAATGAGGATCTAATTTTTTAATGTAACAGCAATTTTGTGCCATTTTTTCGCAAATAAATTTCTTTTATCTTTTTAGCATTCTCTTTGATAGTGAGGTTTCGAGAATTCTGCTTCCTAGCATATACACAGCATATTTCATCATCATCATCATAGCCCAACGACGTCCGCTGCTGAACGTAGACCCCACCTAATTTACGCCACCGCGAACAAAAACAAACACAATACAACACATTTAAACCAATGTTATTATTGCTGCCGCGGTGTTCTGTGTATTGTCAATAAAAAGCTTTGTTAATCCCGGCTCTCCAGCAACTAACTATTCATGATAAAATCGGGATGGTTGGTAAAATAAACAAACACACTTTTCCATTTATAATATTATCATGGACTAATAATCACAGGGGATAGTAAGACAACAAATCATCCAATATCAGTTTCATTATAAAAGTTATTTTAACAAAAGAGAATGTTTAAATCGTGTACAAGTAGTTGGCAATCAACTAAAAATAAATACTATTCATTTCTTTGACTTAAAATACGACACAAAAAGACTCCTATTAACGTTTTTACCTGAACACTTTTCCACCACGGGAACTTGAATACTGAATAGTTCGTAAATTGTTCCTAGATTGCAAAAATTATAACAAAACTGAAGCTCGCCGCTTGTTTTATTTACAAAGCAAAAATGCGGAACTGTATGCTAGGTACACTGGAAATATTTGAACAGACGCTTATAACACGTACGAACGATTTAAAATTAACTTCCAATGAGCTTTCATTTTATTATTTTTGTGATCGAGACTGAAAAATAACGTAATGTCTTTCAAGTTGCATTTGTATCACTATTTATTAAGATTGATGGTGAATAAATAATAAAAAAACACTGTAAGACTATGTTCGATTAGTCGTTTACCAACCTGCACTAGGCCAGCGAGTGTGAATTATGGCCTGAACTCTCTCGGCATATTGATAAAGGAGAGGAGATCCGAATTCAGCAGTGGGACATTAGTGGGTTGCTGATGATGATTCAAATGTGATGTTCTTGTGTTGACCATTTATTAATGTGGTACCTATTAAGTCAAAGGGTCTACTCGGTATCTCAAAATTTGATAAAGTCGATTTTGACATCATTTTTGAATTTCAGAAAATGATAGCGACAAACATTTGGAAGCGATATCTAAGTCGATTCAGTCTCGAATGTCGAGATTCCGAATGGGACCTTAAATAAGTATTTTTTTTAGCGTATCATGATTTCGTCAATATTAAAGCGAAAGCTTTATTAGCTATTTTAGCTGGCATTTATTATATACGGCAAAAAAAAAATACGTTTGATGTTTCCGGTATTCATGTTAATGTCAAAAACACCTTATTTTTCTAAAATTAATACGTACTGGCATTCAAGAGACATTCTTAAAATATTGTCTTTGTACGTTTTGTTTTGTTCTAATTTGCGGCAAGAGGGTGGTTGCTTTCATTTGCCTCTTGAGATAAGGAATTCAACAATACAAAGTGTTTACTTCACGCACTTTCCTCGGAGAATGTTTTGTGAGACATTTTATGAGATGCCATTAAAGAGAATTATTGCTATTGTTCAAAATAAATATAGCGGTTCAAGTTCATTTCAAACGAGCCCACAGCCCGACAACGGGCTCGTGGTTTATTTTACTATCCGGGTCTGATTAGTTAGAGGGTTTGTTAAGGTAGAGCTAATACGATATTGTATAAAACAGTACTTTGCACGGGGAACTCACTTTATTATGTCAATTGCTTCAATATGTTTTAATACATATACATAATATTTATTGTTATTTCGACAAATTAATAGAACGTTTACATATAAAATATGTAAAAATATACACTCTTTGATTATTGGAATATATTTTATGTATTTTACTACCAAATAAAACGTAGGCTATTTATCATCTTGATTGACAAATACACAATTCCTGATGATTTCAGATTTTTATTTGAAGATAAAATGTTTTCAGAATAAATATGCCTAGTATATGTATGATTGTATTCAAAATCCTGCGTACATTAAACTATAAACAAAAATATTGAATCAGTGTCCCAATAGAAAGAGAACCCATCATTTGTTAGTGTCAAGGATAAAGTTTAATTTTTCATATGAACTTGTAATGCCTATGAAATATTTATTATTTTATTAAAATATGTAAATGGCAAGTTTTAAATCAGTCTAATCATAACACACACAAATTCACAATGTAGGTATCAGTATGTTCCTAAACAACATTATCTTCTATTCAGATATTTTCCGACCAGTTTCAGTGCTTATATCCTAGCCTGTCTAGTGGCGTACTCATACTGTGACGTAATATATTTGCACGCGAAGCGATATAGTGCTTCGACGTTTCAGGACATTGGATCGTAACTTACTGAATCAATTTCTTGGTGGTCTCACAATAGACTCCTTCATAAAGGACGAATGCTAATAACAAAGGTGTTTTGTTCTTCCAATACATGGATAAGGCCCTCGAAATAGGATGGGTGATTTTGACAGCATGGGTCCGAAGCGATTGATGTTGGGGATATGCTTATAACAATTTGTCGAGAAAACCTCGATAGTGATAGGCATCTAATTGTGAGCTTTCTCTAGTAAAATAGTGTAGTTACTATGAAATTTTTGTATGAGCATATTGAAAAAAAACTATTGGAAGAATTGAAATCATTTACATAAAAATTTCCAACAATTATGTACTATTATTTAGTCCACAATGTTATTATTCTTGGTGTATACTGTGCATGCCTGGTATAGGTGAAGCGGTGGTGGCTGAATGGATAATTGACCGGTGTGCAAATCACGCTGGCCGAGTTCGATCCCGACCGACAGTACAGATGTGAATTTCACTTTGTGGAATTTATATCTACTAGTCAAGTGACTTACCATCTGCTAACGGTGAAGGAAAACATCGTGAGGAAACCCACATACCCTAGAAGAAATTCTAAGTGTATGTCTGATCCACCAACCCGCATTAGGCCTCTCAGCTCTCTAGTTAAAGGAGAAGGAGACCCGAGCCCAGCCGTGGGACTTAATGGGTTGCTGATGATGAAGTATTCGTATAATGTTGGCCAGCCTAATAAAAAAAATAAGATTTTTTAGTATACATGTTAGGTACGTATAGATTAGGCCCTGTTTTATACAGGTCTACCATCAGTAGAGTCACGTAACTATGGAACAGTTAAATATTGCTACAGCTATCTCGTAGTCTCAGTCAATACAGTTAATGTTGTTTAGTTCAACATAACCTGTATTATATATAAAAAAAAATATATATATATATATATATTTATTATATTTATTATTGTTAATTTCCTTTGCGTTACATTTTGATGGTCCCCGCTCGAGGCAATGTATACAAGACTTTAAAATGAAGACGTTTCAATGATTGCTCATGTTCTCTCACCGTTATTCGAAGATAATTAAGATGTTAACGGTTTCTCAAAATAAATATGCCCTTTATAAGAAGATTTATTAGAGCTGAGGTGGCGTCTTTGTTGATTCAAGTGAACCAATCAACTGCCTTTGTTTTTATAGGTTGATGAAAGTGGAAAAAAACCAGCTTTAATTTTACGTATTTATTGGACAAAATGACGCCGAAATTTAATGTATATGCTAATTTTGATCTCTCTTTGAAACATTTTAGTGACCTTTTTTTTCGTTATTATAACAAGGATAATCGAATGAAGTGTTTTGCTAAAAATAGCAAAATCACTCGTATAAAATGTTGACATTCCAATAAAAAACTGAGCTTAAGGTTTCTGGCCAAATTTTATCTCTATTTGCATAATATCTACCACGACACTAAACCAAAACAACCACTGCAAATAAAATACACTGTAAGTTTCAAAGTAAAATTAAACCGTACGTGAAGCTCATGTTCAATAATGCAAGACAACGGACGGATTATGCGGCGACTATGAGAAGAGCACTGAGTCCCACTCCTGTTCTATACTCCCCGACTCTGAGTGAGTGAGAAATCTGATGCAAACTGAGAGGTTAGAATGAGATGGCAGTATGATGTGAGGGTGGCAAGGTCGCTTTTTGTATAAATGCAGCATAGTAGTTTAATTATCAAGCATTTTGGAGTGCAACTCAATTTTGCAATGTAATAGTTGGCCTGCAATCATAAAACAATACCTATTATATTGAAGCTATGATATTTTCCGTCAGTCGCCTCCGGCCTTTAAACGGTCGGGTTTGGCGACTTTCCAGAGATTTTTTGGCCTTGTCTTTTACAAAATGTTACCAGTTTTGTTGTCATATAGTTACTAGTGGAATTAATCAGTTTAATGCGTATTACAATTGCAAAGTTTGTTTGCTCACTTTATATGCAAGTCGTGAATCTTCATTTATTTTCAGTTTGCTGTTTTCGTTTTCAGCTAGAATTATTATGTAGTTGTGTTCGTTGCATTAATATTGTTCTATGATTAACTTTCTGTGAAAACTGAATAATTGTTTATTCAGAAGTAGCAATGAGTACGTAAACATGCTATTAGCGGAACGTGTTTCATTATTAAAGCCATTTGCAGTTGAAACAGCATTGAATTAATTCAAAAACGTAAAAATATTTGACTGTTATTGTATGTAAACAGCTATGAAGTATTATTTGGATGATAATATTTCTTGTAAACAATTAAATTCTAATAAGATTTTCAAAATACTGTAGAAGTGTAAATTGGTTTTTGCTATCCAAGGACAGTCATAAGAGTTTTACAAAAACAGTAATTGCAGCCACTTTGCGTATATCTAATACTAAAGTTAGATAAATGGCCGGGTGTTTATTGGCTATGAGGCCAAGCTCCGAAAGTTTGTCAGATATTTTACTAACTAATCGACATTCCAAGTTTGCTGAATCTATATTGTTTTCATCTTGATTTCCAAGTTGAAGAAAACGTATTGAATTGGACCTTATTCTCAGTGTTGTTTGTGAACTTCTGCTAAAAATATAGTGATTTAAAATTGATAAAGTAAAATAGTACGTTATTTTTTATTAAATGAAATGAAATCTCGTTTATTCATCTAGGTTACAAGGTAACACTTATGAAAGTCCCAAGATAAGAATGTAACATGTTATCCGAAAAGTAGTGTCAGCAAATTTGCCTACGACCAGTTCGCTGACGTGGTGGAGCTATAAGAAGAACTGGAAAGAAACGCCACTCTTTTTAAAAAAATGGATAGTTACAATCTTTTGTAATTTACAATTTGGGTAGCGTGTAAAGTGATGCAGCAGAGCACCACACCGTTAGATTAACGAGTAACGACATTTGGGCAATTCAAAGCAATAGGTATACCTATTATATACGTATATATATACTTTAATCTCATTCAATAGGAGCAAGAGCAATTTTATGACTTAAACCCAACCAATATCTCAAAACGATAAAACTCGAATAGACGTCTGTCTTTTTTTAGATCGATTAAAACTGATTTGTACAGTGCTCAAGTGCCTTGTATTACCCGTTACTATGTTACATATACATACATAATACCTACATAAATGACTACATGATATACTACTACCAATGAAACATCAATAACTAAACCAAACTGATGTATGTTTGAATTGGTTAGTGTCCAACCAAACGTTGGCATGATTCATAAAATATATTATTTACATCACCTTCACTAAGTTATAGTTTTGGCGACGAGCTCTTGGTCTACAAGAATAGATTAGCCCAATCGGAGAACCTCTACTTCACTTTAAATTAACATTAGTTCATCACTTGCAGTTGTCCTAGCAATAGGTTCAACAAGTCCTATTAGTGGTCGGAATTAGTTTAATTTCCTTGCACCTTGCACTTACGTCAAGACATCTCAGTTGTATAGTTCACAAGGACGCAATACTCACTGCTCACGTTGTACGCAAGTCGCAGAGCTGAGTCGCAGCAATTAGCCGTTGGCGTCAGTTGGTAAATATTAACACTGGTAATTGTACGGTGAACGGCAGCTCCCTCGATGTTCGTTACAGTAACCACTTGCTACCGGAATACAAATGAATCCATTATACGAAAGTGCGGTGATAGCACATCGACACCGATATCACGTAACTTCGTGTTTGCTCAAGTACTAATGTGTTTTTGTGATTACCTTTCAGATTTATTAATAGAACCTAATCCGGTTATTTCTGTTTCGTAATAATAAAATAACATGCGGCAAAATAACATAGTATTTTTAATGTACAAAATCTTATTTTGCCGAAATAGGCTGCGCTTGGGAATATCGAGACTTATAATCATTTGGAATAAATATACTTCTACTATTATATTACTCTAAACCTTACTAATCCTACTAATATTAGAAATGCTAAAATTAGGATGGATGGATGGATGCAATAGCAATCCATTAAAGTCCCACTGCTAACCCTCAATATTTAATAATTGGGGATAGGGCACAGACGTAACACCGATTGATGAGGGGTGTCTGATTTAAAAAAAAATGTGCTACTGCTCGGCTCGGGTCTCCTCTACGTTACAAGAGCTGAGGGGGTTTAGGTCTAGTGCAGGTTGGTAGATCAGACATACCCTAAGATTACTACATTATCTACTAGGGTATGTGGGTTTTCTCAAGATGTTTTCCTTCACCGTTAGCTTACTATTATATATGATTAGTACTTATATTATAAATTCCACAAAATGAAATCCATAGTGGTACCGCCTGTCGGAGTCGAACCTGATTGCGTTTTTAGCACGCCGATAGATTTGACAGACAGATATATTATAGTCAGGAATAGCACTAGTGTTAATAATTATAACCAACATAACATGTAGGCAAAGCTGACAGTGAAAGCTAGTTTTATTACAATATAACCTTAAAATACTTAAGAAGAAGGTTCAAGATAGATTAACCGGTATATATACGTACCTGTTATTCTAACTTCAACCTTCTAAGGCTTGAAACATAATGAAAATACAAAATAATGGATTGAAATTTTCATTCTTTGAATAATTTTACTATCAGTTCACTTACATAGTGAGTGTTTGAGTATAAACAAATCGGTAAACCGCAACTCGGATGATGCCAACACTGCCACAAAATGGTTACCTATATCAAAATTATGGAAAAAATCTTTGTTTTGTTGTTGACAAGTTGCCACTTTTCGTCTCTTTTGAGTGAATTGTTTACCAACAGCAAACAACAACTGTAAACAAGCATGTTTTGTGTGTAAAAAAAGAATCTGGATTACGTAACGAGTTGTTGACAAATTTCTTTCAATTTTCTGCTGTTCACAATGTACGCTTCGACGTCGCTTTTGTTGGATTTTTGATGTTCAGTAATAAAACCTAGAATAAAAAGTCTAGTAACAAGATTACTTACGATGAATTCGACTTCAAGTTTTACGCATATTTTATTACGTACTTAAATCTTAAAACAAGAAGCTCAGTTATTGTTCTAAACGCCGCTACAATGGATGTATTTAACCGCATAATAGTTTCAATTTACAATACAAAACCGGAACGGATCCAATTATAAGTTCATTGGTCGACAACAAATTATGACGTTTATATATTACATATTCGATAACAAAGATCCACCCCTCGGCTCAGAGTAGTTATTTATTTTGAGAGCTGGATTTATTTGCGGAAATGGGTCTGACCCATATTATTCAAGGGAGATTTTGCTGAATAGGATTGTAAAGTATGCTGTTCGAATTGAGATAATTTATTGTATTTTGAACAGCTTTTCTGGTTGGTTTATTTACGTTTCTTCTCTTATATCGATTGATCGGATTTTATGGAGTAATCACCGTTGAGACTGGCGTTTGTCCGGCTGATTTATTATACCGCAGTACAAATGCTAAAATACTTAATATTTTATACTTCGTGTTAAATCATTGAAATGAAAAAAGTGGGCCATCGAGTAAGCAGTGTGGCATTATATTTCTATCTTTAGGAAATATACACGTTCCAACTTCCGAGATGAAGTTATTGCTTATAAATACACCTTAATATAGCAAAACGCGACGTATGTAATTACGCTTTTATCCTATAAATTAACAGAATAAAAAGATTATAAATAACATCAGATTAAAAATAGTGTACATTTATTTATATGACGTCATTTAATTAGTACGAATTAATTGACTATGAATCGTGAATCGTAATGAATAGTTATTCAACTATAAAAAAGCTATTGGTAGCCGAATGGATAAATGACCGGCATGCAAATCATGCATTCCGAGTTCGATTCCTACCGGCAGTATCAATGTGGATTTCATTTTGTGGAATTTATATGTGACTTACCATCTGCTAACGGTGGACGAAAAACTTCGTGAAAAAACCCTCATACCCTAGAGGAAATTCTAAAGGTAGGTATGTCTGATCCACCAACCCGCACTAGGCAAGCGTGTGTGGATTATGGCCTAAATCCTCTCAGCTCTTCACTCAGAGGAGAGGAGACCCGAGCCCATCAGTGGGACATTAATGAGTTGCTAATGACTTGACTATCTATTACCACAAATAGTATTCAAAATTAAGTAACATTTGTATTTTCACATAACCTAGAATCATAACGTCTACCAACAGTTGTATATTTTTATTTTCCAACGCAATTTTTAGTAAAAGAATATTTTCTGGCGCGGCCTCTCATTATTTGCTTCATTTTCCGCCGAGGTCGGTGGTGTTGGTCATATAATAAAATTTGTATCTTATTACGCATGTTAACATTGGAGGGAACAAACAACCTTCTGTGGGTACTGGAGGAACCAAACCAAGGTTTAAATAAACAAGAAAGTTTACCTCGAATTATAATTAGACATTAAACCAGCTCTTTAACTGGAGCTTGCCTCATGAGGTTAGTGAAACAGGTCAAGTATAGTTTTCATAACGCACTAGTAACACGCGACGATCACGGTACAGTCCTACTTATTTATAAGTTCACGGAATAAAAAAAAAAGGTATTTTATTTGAAGCGTTTACAAAGAAACCAGTAAGCTGCATTTTTACGGGTGTGATATTATTTTTGTAATTGAATAGTTTCTGAAAACATATTCCAACGTGAATATGTATATACCTAACATGTTTTTTATTATTATTAGTATTTATCAGGTCATGTTGATGGGTGGCCGTTTATGACAGTTTATTAAATTACTTTAAAACGGGTCTACGTCACGTATTATATTATAATTTATTTATTATATTATAAGGTATTTACTATTCCTTATAATATAATACGTGACGTAGACCCGTTTTAAAGTAATTTAATATGTGTACAAGTCGCGAAAGTTAAAAAGTTTTTATGACAGTTTAAATCTCGAACGTCTCCTTTTTTCAGAAGGCCTGTTATACCGTTGGTCCCGGTTATCACTTAATGTGGTAGTCGTTAATTCAAGTTGGTACTTGGAAGCCTTCTGGGTAACTAGATAAATTACAACACCAGGGACCTGTTCTTATAAATGAATATTAAATAAAAAACTATAACCCAAAACTACCAACGTTTCGATTGAATAAAACTCCTAATATAAGCTTTTCCCACATAACTAATACAAGTTGATAATACAATAATACCTACGTGATGTAGATATCTGTCAAGTAATCTCGGTGGATTTCATTTTAGTGAGCGAATTAAACCCCTTATGAATATTTCATTTTGGACTTTGTGTTTTCACGGAGTGAATAAATAAACTCGTTTATTTTGTGTCTGCGCATACATTGGCTGTAATGACGAGATATTAATAATTTCGACGTTAATTTAATATATGGTATTACATTATAATTAGTTAACAATTAGCAATAGACTTTAGCGTAATGTAATTGTAGCTGAATTGGAAATCGACCATTGTATTGCAGTTGCTTTAATATTTACGACATATGTAATAGCATCACCATGCGGCTTTTGAAATTCTGACCATACGTAGGCCACGTATAGTCAGAATTTCAGCCTATTGCACGTGTCATAACACTCGATCCTCCGCCTTCCGCATCCAATCAGAACCTCAGAACCAGCGACCCTTTTTATGTCGTCCTACTCTACAGTAGTCTACGGTTGCCAATTTGGTCTGTCTCCACTCCAGGATACGCTTACTCCATCGTGCATCAGTCCTTCTGCAGATATGACCAGCCCAGCTTCAGCTTACTTATACTACTAGTAGTGTAGTTTGTTTGTGCCCTTTTTAGAGTTCTATACCTCAAAAGGAAAAAACAAAAATACATTTAAAAAAACACATAAAATGTGTTGCGATATTTTAGGTTGGCTTATTAACTTCTAGTAATCGTACACTTCCTTTCATTTCGTAATATTAACCTAAATGCGGTATAAAATTTACTTCTACCCATTTCCAGACTTTAATATACATTTATAGTAAGTTAAGCGTTGTATGTGTTTACACTCCGAATTTATTTCAGCTATTAAATGGCTTTACCGTTTTATCAAGATTACCAACGCAGCACGCAAATCCTGTTTCATTTACTTTCTTTTCCTAATTTTCTGTGGCATATTCATAATTCGGTCCTTCGCATAAAGAGGTTTAAGAAAAATAACGGGATTAATCTATTTTCTTTCTCATTTCAGTTTCCAGAAGAGGGAACAAGAATGGATACAGTTTGCCAATATCCTCCGATTCGAATCTAATTACTGTTGGAGTGAAATCCCTGTGTTTTGAAAGGCTAAGGATGGATTGAGTTATCTAATCAAGTAACAAATTTACAGACGCAAGTTTGGTTGATTGTTGGTTGATTAGTTTGCGCCCGTTTGAATTTGTCAAACTACCACCAAGTCAATTTGTGTTCAGATCTACACCATGCGTACCTACATAACTTTCACTTGATTAGAGGAACCATAATTAGGAGTTATTGTATCATTGTTCATTCTCCTTGTATTAGAAAGTGAAAGGTCTCATTGCCTTGAAAATTAAACTTTTCGTACTGATTGTAGACATGACGTATTGTTACGTAATTACAGAGTAAAGTTTGGGCACATAAAGAACGGGGGCGTAAGTAACCGGCTTGTATGTGAATTTAAATTTCGATTTCTTTTGGGTGATGTCGGTAAGTCTGTACATAAATTAACCTCATGTTTATTTTATGCATTAGTTATATGACTTATCATCTATATAGGAGAAATATATGATGAGGAAACCGTCATAATTATCAGCATCATCTTGTAATAGTTTACTGCTGAACATAGATCTCTTCAATTGTACGCCACTGAGCACGATTTGCTGCTTCTCTTCATTCGGCGCTTGCCAGTCACACTGCGAAGATGAAACCCTCCTTGATTGAAGAAACTCTCAATCCTTAGGAAATAAAGTCAACGAATGTGAATTATCAATTAAATTAAGATCCGTGTAGTGATGGATAAAGAATATTCCATTTCAACCCGTGGGTGTCGTAAAAGGCGACTAAGGGAGTATACTTATGCAGAAAAGGAAAATTCGAAACAAACTCTATACCAACCCGTCTGGCCAACGTGGTATAATAGGCTAAATTCCCTTCACATTCTTTGGAGGAGACCCGTGCCCAGCAGTGGGATGTTTATGGGTTGAAATGATGATGATGATGTGAATTATAATCTGTTCTCTATCAGCTTCCTTAAAAGATGAGAGAAGAAACGTATAGAAGAGCGTATGTTTGTTCACTTCTACGTAAAGAGAAAATAAACGTGTTAACATGGTACCTAAATCCTCATTCAAAATTAATTAACTTTTGTAAGTCATGCGAATATCCTAATATATAGTAAAAGTAGCAAAATCAAGTAGTGCAAAATCTTCACTATTTCCAATCAGTCTCTGAACTGTTTACCATTATGTAATTAGGGTACATATCAAACAATCCCTCGACACGTCCGAGAGGACACATCGTCAATATTGTAGTGTGCATTAGCTCATTTCTCCTGGGCACTTAACAGGCAATTAGTATAACAATCTGTCTAAGTGACGTATACGATTCTCTATTGTTTATAACCTCATATCGGATACTATTATTATTAATATTGTAATTGATTATGTTTATCTTATTCTATTGGTATTGCATATATTATGTAGAGAGGGCTAACAGCCGCTCGTAATTATATCTATTGATTACCTAGATTTTGATTTTCCGTCAGCGTCTTCTGGCACAATCATTTATATGCCTGAAAGAAGACGCTAACAACTTTGTATAAAGATACTGTGAATAATGCAATAAAATATATTAGATTTCATTTGAACCCACACAATATTTTAAACTAACAACAAATTTGTAAAATTAACCCCTAACTTGACACTGACAAAATACAATGAGTGAATCAAGTCAAACTTAGGATAGATTATGATTTCCGAAAATACTCTGGTAGAATTCAAGTCTTCAAAAATGCAGAAAACGCTAATTTCAGTTTACCAAAGGTATGCAAGTAGACATAGACACTAACCCGCATCCATGGAGGCTAGTGTACTCTACTGTCTAGACTCTCTTTGCTAATTGGAAATATCGTAGTACTTTTTGAGGGTTCCAAGATTTACAGCTTGATTTAAATCGTCTGAAAACTTTCTTAAACATTAACTGGCTAGAGAGACTTTTGAAATCTGAGGGCTAAAATGGTAAAGACTTCTAAGGAGTATGAACTGACTCAAATAGAGTAGCTTAATAGCAAGAACGAGCTTACCATTAACTTGGGCATCAAGTAGCTCATGGAGCTGTGTTGGAATCCATGGTATCTTCTTTGATGACTCAGTTACTCGTTACGACAGCCGAATAAGCTGTTTTGTGGTCCGTTACAAACAAATGGAAAATAAAACTTTTCGGTTCGTAAGTTTCTAGTGCGAATTAGCTGATGGTTATTACCTGATAGAGTTAAGTTAGTGAATGTTTACTAAGTTGAAATTAGGTTGTAGGCAGGCCACTGCTATTTTATTTTGTCAGCTATCCATGAACATAATCTCCACAAACACAACGGACGTCCTGTCCTCTAGTGAAAGTTAGGACTTTACTTGACTTTGACTGAACGCATATTTTACCCTAGTATGACAGGTGGTGCATGTTTCTACCGGTACTTTTTTTTCTCATGGAAGAAGAATATAATTATATACGTACCAGGAAGTTTTGCTAGAATAAAAGCCTAGAAAATTATCTTGAATATTCTTGAACACCTCTCAGTGAACTACTATTGAGTGAAGCTAACAATGCATTGTGTTATTATTACATTTATACTATACGTTCAGAATCAGTTGGTTTTTTTTGGTAAATTCTAATAGTTTCATTATTGATTCAATCTGCAACTGTCGTTCACATTAAACTGCATGTTGTTACTAATAGCATGATATATCTTACGCTGATATTATAGATAACAATTTGACATGATCCGCGGATGCATTGATTGCTCTACTTTATTTCATGCAAATGACATCAATTCTCGAACGTTGATCTCGCGAGTCAGGCGTTTATATTGAGTGCTTAAATCATTATACACAATATATTATGTGTGAATATGAATAAAAACTAAAAATAATAGTCCTAGTAGGAAGGTTCTTCTACATTTACGGTAGATACCTAAAAAATTAAAAGCTTGTACTCACATATATTTGTATTGCAAATTGTATAACCTTTATGAGAGGTATAATTATTTATTCTACTCATAAAGGTTACAATAGCTACAGAATTTTTAATATAATAATTATATAATATAGCATTCAGCAAATTATATTTTTGTGTTTCTGACTTCTTGACTGGAATGACTTAAAATGTAAAATCATCTTAATTATTATGCGTCGGCGTCGTATTAGATGAATTATACACAGTAATGCTTTTAGCTCAGGCTACACTTTAAACATAAAATTTCGAGGAAAAGTTTACCAAAAGCAAGGCTTTATGCGTTCAAAAATATTTCATGTAGCAAAAGTATACCACGTAAAGTTAAAATATAGACTCGTAAGCTATTTGCAGCAGGAATCTATTGATTAACTTTTGACATGAAAAGTGTTTCATGTTTAAACTAGGTACTTTCTGTTTAAATAATGCTACACTCAATTTTTCCGACAAAATCGTCATACTGAATGCTTTAAATCGTTTAGTTTATGAAACGCTCGAGGAATTTAAGTGGATTTTTGTAACAATGTTTGCTCAATAAAATATTCTTATACCTTAACAAAAGTCACTTACATAAATTAATTTGATTTTTTAAGGGCTGCGTCCTCAAATGTACTTCAAAGGCGGACTTTGTTTCCCTCAATGGCTCTTGCTAATCGGGATACTGTTATAAGAAAAAGAAAGTTCTTTAAATACACAAAAAATGCTTTTCAAGAACTTTTATTAACTCATTTTCCACTTCGTAACGAGAGATCTTGAGCTCGGGAAAAGGCTAAATTTCTTTTATATCTTTTATATCGCAAACGTTATATTAATTTACTCATACCTACGCACGTATTCTGCATTTATCTGTTTTTGTAACAGCATTTTTAAAAAATGAATATTATGCTAACTGGTAAAAATAAAACTCATAAATAACTGATAACCATGCCAACAGTTTATTTCGTATTTAAGATTTTTCTAAGTCTATTCTACCTATCTAATAAAATGTTAAAGTTACAATTTTGTCCTACTATGTAGGCACTACATTCTACTACTAAGTAATTAGCTATCATAAGCGAACAGTCGTAAATTTAAGCATCTATTAACATTATAAATATTTTACTAATTAATCCAAATTTAGAATTTTATTGTTCACTTCAATGGTATACTCTATCTACTTAAATCTATAATCTAGAATTATTTCAAATGATCTAATGAATTTTTACGGTTTTTTGCCATACCTAACAAAATGTTGTCTGTTGAAGCAGTTATCGAATGTTGCAAAATATCGTCTTTGCTCGCCATTGAGTGGTAATCGTTCATTTCCGACCACGCTGGGTCAGATTTTGCTATTCGTTTCCTTTCTTTAATTTTTGTATACAGAAGAACGGAAACCATTATAAAGAATACAACAAACCCTAACGAGCACCCGACAATTAAGCCCATTCGCCGGTTTAATATTGACGATAGTTGGAACTTTTTAGTTGCCCTAGTTTTAACTGTCGACAGTTTTCTTAATGTATTAAATGAAATGCATTCACTTGAAGGAGACCGCATTAATATGGCCTCAGCAACATCTTGAGTTATTCTTGCTGTTGAATTTGAACTATCGTCGATCGTTTTGTTGACTTCAGCAACAATTTCTTCTTCATAATCTACTGGGTCCTCCGAAAGTGTGATGACACATACCACATAGTTAGTGTTTGGCTCTAAGTCCCGAATATGAACAGAGACATCACTTTTTTCAAGATATTTTGATTTTACCTAAAAATATTGTTGACACAGATACAGTAAACACATTTTTAAAAGATATAAGATTAATTGTTTTAAATTACTTACATCGGTATTTCCATCTTCACCGTAGTACAGAATCTGAAGAGCTTTAATAGCTGTACGGTTTCTTATAAACCATGAAACAGATACCGAGTTATCCTTATGTTTATCCACCGATAGTTGGGATATTACTGGAACGTCGCATTTTTCTCTCGGATATTCATCGTTGAAGCATGTGACAGCAGTTGACTTTATTATCTTAGGATGATCTTGAATCCAAACCCAGGCGTTATCCTTTTGGCAACTGCATAATATCACGTTATCTGAAACAGAAAACTTTATATAAGCTTAAAAGAACTAAATAAAAAATGTGATTTTAAATCTTGGTAATTTAACAAACCTTTTATCGATATGTCCTGTATATGATTTTCTACTGATGTCAACAGTTCGATTGGAATAGTCTGAAGTTTATTATGTTCCAAGTCAATCTGAATTATCTTGTTCAAATTCCTGAACGCTGTTACTGATATATATTTAATATTGTTATAACTCAAGTAAAGCACCGTTAACTCTTTCAAGTTTATAAGATCTTCATTGAGAATGTTTTGCAACTTGTTGTAAGAAAGATCCAAAAGTTTCAAATTACCCAACTCTTCGGCGAAAGATTCCATTGATTCAATGTTATTATTTGATAAACACAATGTCCTTAACTTAGTTAGACCACGGAAATTGCTCGTTTTGAGTTGCGAAATCCTATTATGGCTTAGATCTAAATTTTCTAAAAAAGATAACTTTGAAAATGGACTCACAGATAGCCGTCGTATTTTGTTAAATTTTAGATATAGCTGTTGTAAACTCGTAAATAGTTCAAATGTTATATCATCAACATTTGTCATATTGGTGGCACATATATGCAATTCGTACAAGTTGGCTATAAGTGTGTTATTATCTAATCTATTAGATGTAGACCAAGTCACAACAGGATTTTTACTGAGATCAATGTTAATTAATGATATACCAAACTTTTTATAAGTCATTAAAAAATCAAATCTAACAATATCATTGTACGATATATTTATGTTTTGAATGTTTGGAAATATATCGAATATGAAGAGAGGAAGGCTTTCTAATTTATTATAGCTTATATCAAATAGAATTAAATCTTGAAAATCAATTTTTTTGCTCGCTGTTATAGTTTTTATTTCATTTTTCCTCAAAATTAAATACTTTAATCTAGTTAATTTTCCAAAACCACTAAGTTCTATCCTTGGTATTAAATTATCTGCAAGATCTAAACTTTCAACGTGAGTCAAATTTTGGAATATATTGTATGGCACGTAGTCTAAAAAGTTATTACTAATATTAAACTCGGTAACCGAGTTATGTAAGTCAAACAATGTAGAAGGAATAGTACTGATAATATTCTGTGCCAAATTCAGTCTCAACAAATTTTTATTATGTCTGAACGTCCCTTCAAATATGTGTTCAATATTGCAATGTTCCATATAAAGGACTTCTAAAAGTGGAAGTTGAGTAAAGGTTTCTAAAGGTAGATAGTCAAGAACATTGAACGATAATGTTAAATATTTTAGTCCAGGTACATTAATAGATAATAAATCTACAGCTTTTAAGGAATTATTTTTAAGTGAGAGTGTTTTTAAATTGTTCAACCCTAAGAATGTGCCATTATCAATATGTTGCACTTCGCAATTTTCTAAATATAATGAACTCAGGGGAAGACCCTGCTGAAAGATATTTTTGTGTAGTATTTTTAAAGGATTAAAGGAGAGATTTAAGCTTCGTAATTTTTTCAGCGTGTCGAACGCCATGTTAAATATAAAAATAATTGTATTATGAGAAATATCTAAATCTTCTATTTCACCTAAACCAAAAAAAGTATAATTGGTAATATTGTTTAATAAATTGTATTGTAAATCTATAAAACGTGCAGAGCTTAAGTGCTGTAATGAAAAATCTTCTATGACAGAGATGTCGTTATTATTTAATTCAAGCCTCGCAACAAGACTTAAATTGCGAAACGTGTTCTTTGTTAAAAATTTCAAGCGATTATTTTTTAAACTTAAATAGTTTAACTTTTCTTGCGTCTGCAACATAAAATTACCTATTAAGGATAATGAGTTGGATTCTAAGTGTAATGTTACTAGTTTAGAACTAAATTTTGGTAAAACGTCATTTAAAACTATGAGGTAATTATAGTGTAGACTGAGATACTTTAAATCTGTCATTTCTAAGAATGTGCCAGGTTCTATAAAAGTAATCTCGTTGTGGTCCAAGTATACTTCTTCTAGTTTAATAGAATTCATAAAATAATTCTTTGTTATCACTTTTAATTTGTTGTTATTTAATCTAATCTCATTTACGTTAACTAGGGTACCTAATGTGTCATTATTAAATTCAGAAAAATTGTTATTGTCTAATCTTAATTTCAATATATTCTTATTACTTACAAAAATATTATGTGGCACTTGATTTAAATAATTAAATTCTAGACTAAGCTTACTAAGGTTATCTAAATTACTAAAGCTCTCACTATGAATGTTGCTTATACAATTCTTATCTAAATGTATTGTGTTAATTTTCTTTGAATTAATAAAAGAGTCTATTGGCACATCCAAAATATTATTATGACTTAAAATTACATCTGTGAGAGATGGTAAATTACAAAATAATCCGTGTATATGGTGCAGATGATTATGACTTAAATCTATGTATTCTAAATATTGATTGTTCTGAAAAATATTGGGGTTTAAAATTTTTATTCTATTGTGACTTAAATCAAGCGACTTTAAATTAATTAAAGAAAAGAAGGCCCTATAATGTATGTTATTAATAAAATTAAAATGAAATGACAATGTTGTAAGGGACGGACAAAATTTAAGGCAGTCTTCTGAAATAAATTCAAAATTATTTGAACTTAAGTCTAGGTACTCTAAAGATACTAAATCAGAATTGTCAACTACAGGGAAAGAAGACATTTCATTCCAGGCCAGTCGTAAAGATCGAAGGTGCCTTAATTTTGCAAACGCCTCTATTGGGAACGCTGTTAGATTATTTTCACTCAAATCAATTTCCGAGAGAGTCAACTCTAGACTAGAAAAAGCTGATTCGGATATTTCGCGTATAACATTTCCTTTTATGTTTAGTTTCATAAGCGGAAGACCATAAAAGCTGTAGCTTGGTACGTCTTCGATATAATTAGATGTGAAATCGATCGATATCAGTTTGAGCAAACCAGATAACGCTTTCTGGGGAATAATTTTGATTTTGCTCGATACGATGCTTAACGTTTCAAGGCACTTTCTCAAAGGCATAAACGTATCATCGCCAATGTCTTTTATACTTGTTCTCGACATATGAATATGCTTTATGCAAACGCCTTGAGGTATAAAATGGGGTCCCAGAGCTTCTTCGTTGTCGTCGAGATCGTAAACAGAAAGTGAATGTATGTCAGACATACTTTTAAGTGCATTTTTTACGTCTTTGGAGGCAGTATCTTGACAATCAAGAAACAAGCCTGAAAATAAATTCCTTATTAATATATCGTTGTTACATCAAACGTATTAAAAACAAGTTAGCCGTCTTACCGTCCTCAAATGTATAACATGAGCATTTGTTAGTTTTTATTAAGTCTGGGCACCCCAAGGTATTTTGAGCTCGCAAAATGGAGGGTAGAACCAGCAGTAGCGAAACAATTTGCAAAACGTCATGCTCATTTTTTCTTGTCTTGAAGAGTAAAACCTTTATCATAGTTACATTATAATGACGTTTTACATTTTATCGTTCCATGTGTATTCTACCTGAAACAAACGAAGGATAATAATATTGTCACGATACAAGGACATACTAATAAACATAGTGTACCAAACTATATATAATGCATTGTTTGTACACGTTATACTCATATACAGATCAAAGTCTTGTTACTGTGTAATTAGAACGCATGATCGGCCTATGAAGACATCGGCTGAGCAGTAACATGATTAGACTACACAAGTACTTAGGTATGTCAATAGAAATTACTTGCCGAGAACAATAATCTGTGTAGAGGAAATCCTTGTACCTGAACAATACATGTGCAGTGCTTAAATAGGACACATACGTACATGATGTTATATCCGACTACAGTTTCGTATTCAGTGTTTATTGTACTATTCAGATAGTGGATATAATCTACATTTATATAGGTACAATTTAATGCTATTATTAAAAGAAATTGTATCAATAATAATGTTTGTACTAGGTACATAATTCCTGTTTAGAGAGTAGAAAATTAACATTTCGATTGCCTTTTTGTAAACTTTAAACACTCTGAATATTTATTTTCTAAAAAAAATATATAGCAGTGAGACCTTTGTTTTTATAAACAAAATAAACTATAAATACCTTACAAAGTACATCATAAATCATTCAAGTAAGTATTTTCTCAAACGTCGAAATAATAATATAAGTTTATGCACTCAAACACAATTAGCAAGTACGAGTATAGTAAAAAAAGTTCTAAGATTTATAATCAGGGAAAATACCTGAAGGCTACACAAATGAAAAAATGATAATTCTTATATAAGTAAACTAGTTTCGATAAAAGTTATGATGAAATATTTATATACTCACCCAATAAGCTTTCCTTTGCGCTGACACACAACTGGCGGCTAATTACAAAACGGTGTTATCCTGGAGGACATAGAGTCCATTTTCGCGTCGTATCCCTCCGGCGAGGGGCGAGGGCCGAAGTGCGCCTGTCTCCGACGTACAAACGTCCACAACGCGTGAAACAAGCTGAATTTCAATCACGTTTAAGTTTTTATCGGTTTGAATTGCTTTAAATGTGCCTTAACGCGCAACACAGAACGCCTGGGGTCATTAGAAAGCTCGACAGAAGACTGCCGCGGCGGCGCGCGCTGGGTAGGTCACCGCCGTTGTTGCGGCACCCCCGACCCACTATTATTATACTTTTATGACGAATCGGATTTTGCTACCGAACAACCGGCTTTTTGTAGTGACGTGATCGTCTAAGTGTTTATTGTAACGTCACAAACACTTTTGGTTGACTTTGTGACGATTGGGCCCACATATGTGTGGCAAAACTTTGAATATTTCCTTTGTTATACATAATTCCGAACACACCAACTATAAATAACTTATTCAATAATAATTTTCTGAGTGGTAAAGTGGAAATATTTTTTCACTTGCGGTTTTTCTCACCTTTTCGATTTGTGAGCTAATAAAACAAAATGAAATGTCTCATAGCACAAGTATTTGTAACTTGGGGCTAATAAAATGTCGGAGTTTCGAACCCAACCTTGAGGTTTGACGTTGCACTGTCGAATAGTTGGCAGTAAATCCCTCGCTGTACTCTGCCAGAACTTTTACAAAATCTAGGTCACGAAGCAACTTATGAATATTCGAAAAACACGAAAAATGTATTAGAACCTAACCCCACATGACGAAGGGGAGCGAGCATGTTCGAATATGAAATACAATCTTTCTGAATTATTTTGCGTTTGTACGTTTTGGGATATATTTCTTTTGTTTGAGATTTGTTCTTGGAACAAGGTGTTAAGGTCTAATTCAGAGTGAAATTTACAGGTAGTACTTCCAAGCGGTCGGCTTTTGGTTATGTTTGAGTGCCCGACGAAACCAATGGTCATTTTCTTATTCTATTTTTTATTTAGTTACCTTTATATATTTATAAGTTGCTTTCTATTATATTTATTCTATTGTTACTTTTGTGTAAATACAATTTTCTTTTTACGTAACACTCAAGATTTAAGCACATACAGGGTGTAGTTCTATTAATACAGTTATACCTATGAGTTTGTTTGTGTTAGCTAACAACTTGGAAACTCCGTAGAGGCCACAAAAACTTCATTTTTGCTTGTGTTATTTGCGAATGTTTTAAGTTAGGAAACTAAGTTTAACAAGAAATGTATGTGAAATGAAATTATATTGTTTATTATAATGAATTATTATGTTAGCCAATATTTTTGCAAAACCAAAATATTGAATCACAATATAATAAAATTAAAGTCCAAATGCAAGTTTCTAACACAGTTTCCAATATCGCGTACCCGTCAACGAACTGGTTGTAGGCAAATTTGCTGACACTACTTTTCGGATAACCTGTTACATTCTTAACTTGTGACTTTCATAAGTGTGACTTTGTAACCTAGATGAATAAACGAGATTTCATTTCATTTTCATTTCAATGCTTATGTCAAAGCATTTTTCCTAACGCCAAGTATACAACAGAATATTACCCTACTTTTCTAGTACCAGTGGAATAGGGTGTAACATAAAAATCATATTGACAGGCGTTTAAACTGAAGTACGTAGCAAAGAATATTCCTACGCAAATATCTCGAACAGCAATTTGTTTAGGCACAAAAATGGCCCGTAAGCAATGACAGGACCTTACAAACAAATTACCCTTTATTTGCTTACGTTGACTTGTACGTGTAAAATGCTCATACGTTTACATAAAACAAGGAATCAGTAGTCACGTCAACATATCTCATCTGCTATGAATACGATTATCCTCGTTTTACGAACTAAGTGGTTTATACACTGGGGGCAGTAATTAGAGCACCGCTAGATAGTTACATCAGTTTGTTCTAGAAAAGTTGGAAACTAACAAACTGATGCAGTTTCACTCTATTCGGTTTCGTTAGAATAGAAGAAACTGCGATCGATGAGCCACATTTAAAATGAGCTGTTAGGGGTTGACCTCAAATCATTTACGTATTTTTATATTTTCGGAACAATATAGCATACTGAATTTAAGTTTTAATGTACTAGTAAAATTGCTTTGCAATCTACCGTGTGATGATGATGATGATGGAAAATAATAATATCATAATTCATTATCAAAATTGCTTTGCAATACACCTTGTCTCTCATCTCAAAGGATGTTTTAAAATTCGACTAAAAGAGTTAACCTTATGCAGGCAACAGCACTCTGTACTGCAAGAAAAGGAAAATTCGTATATATATATATATATATAATATATAATAAATATAAAAGCTATATCACCTTCATTTCATTATTATCTCAAATTAGCGCTGTATTCATATCTGTCACAAAAACAGCCCGTTATATTCCAAAAAAACATAAATTGAGATAATGTTCCACAATTTCCATCTTGTGTAAATTTAATTAGGTTTGACTAGCAAAGTTTTCAACCAACCATTCCAAAATTCTGCATCTATTTCTCCAACACAAGATGTTTATATAAGGGAACTATAGTAGCACGAAATTTTCGCCGTAGTGTATCTGAGTGGCCCGAAGTTGCAAACTAGGCGATAGTCTGACACTTCGACGAAGCTTCTTGTAAATTTAGCTCGTTGCCCCAACCCCAGACAGCATTTAGGTCAACATACTATGTTTAGGGCCGCCAACCGTTCCAAATGTGCTGAGACATACGTTTCTTTACAGCGTTCGAGGTACGAAATTTTCTTCCAACAAAACATTTTTGGGTCGTATGGAATACTTATTTTCATATTAGCATTTCGCTGTCTCCACAATAAGTTTTTGGTTTAACAAAAATGTGTTAATATTAACTGTAATCTAAGGAAAGGAAGATTGGGGCGGTTTTTGTCCACGGCAAGAACATTATGGGTTCACATAAGATTAGATTAGATGTTAACTGCTCATAATTCGGAGAAATGGGAAGAGGGTTGTTTTATTTATGATGATTGCTGTTTTGGTTTTCATACATATTTATTTTCATTGTGGCTTTTCGAAACAATTATGATTATGCCTAGGTATAGCTGCACTTTTTATGTACCCAAGTCTAAGTTACTTCAACTTAGACTTGGGTGAAAATAATTTATACATGTTATATTATGTTAACTAGTTTTGAGATCGATTGAAAATATGGAATTAAAAATAAATCTATTCAAATACAACACAAAACATTAACTCTCCTTAAACTTAAAGCTTAAACGAAATTAAATCTCTATTCCCAGTGGAATAGTAACCTTAATTAACTGTATCGAAGTTTCATTTTAATTCGCTTGGCAATTTACGTTAATCGGGTTTATTTTAATGACAAATTCATTTTATTATATCCAGATAATATCTTGGGTAGTCCCTGCAGGCAAAAAAAAAACTAGGCCCGTCACGAATATAACTGCTAAGAAGGCGGTAAATGGTTGACGTGACGTTATGAGTTACGATTAATATTTTATTTCTATTGATTTTAAGTGGAAACGAAACGGCATACTTATTGTGGTGTATTATTATAGCGCCTACAACATATTAGTCTGTTTTGAATAAAACTAACTATGATTAGGTTTGATCATCGTTTAGCTATTAAAATAATGCGCTTCACCGATTACGTCGTTTTGAGATGTTTCACATACAAGAACTTTTTTCTGAATTGTGAGAAGTTTGTATTCGGTATAGTTCATAAACTATTGTCAGTCCCATTTATTATACTACTCTTCATTCCACTTGTCAAATCTGCAATATATTGACGCGAAAAGTTATGCACATGACACCGGTTTTCAATTTTTTTAGAACATTTTCAAGATTTTTACTTGTTTATGTATTTTGAAATATGTATTACCTATATACTTATAGATAAAACTTTTCAAATTAGTAAGCTTCATGTATTATAAGTAAAATTTTGTGTATGTATTCAATAACGCCTTGTTTGTGTGGATATTATAATCGTAATGATTGTACAGACATTTATAGAAACTTCAGCGTATTACAGTGAAATTGCCGAATATTTAAAACAAGCAAACAAAAAATAGACTTGAATTTGTTTTTCTTTTCCTGCGTGACTGTACCTAATACAAGTTTTTATGCAACATTGCAGAGGCTGTCTACACAACCAGCTAGCCACTATCAGCTAATAAAAAACTAGGGTAAATGCCATTGCATATTAGAATTGCTAATTGTACTGCAACTACTGCTTTTTCACTTTCTCTCGCACGCTATTGAAATATTACCTGCGGAACCCATTTTAAAATAGGGAAAGCGTTAATGTTGTGTGAAAAATTGCAAAACTCTTTAGGTTTGCTGGTAGAAAACTCATATTTGAGTTAAGCTTGCCTATGTACATTATTATTTTTATTACTTTATTAGTTTTTTTTTTTGTATGTACCTAAGTGATTTTGTGTGAACAAATAGAAAGAAAATCATTATTTCATAATTAGGTAACGCTAGTATTTTTTCATGTGAAAACTTTTTAATTTTATTACAAAGTGATTTGATTTTTATTTATAAATGAACTAGGATCGTATTTTTATTTCATCGCCAGACTTTATTCAGAATAAGAATGCGAAGAATAAAATCGAATAATTATGAGGAAGTTAGTTTTTTTTTTAAGTTCTTTTTCAGTTTTTATAACGTGTAGATAAGTTTCAGATTTAATTTTTCTTATTTTTATGACACAAGGTAACAAAGAAGATCCAATACATCACTAGGTCTGTTTTGAATTATAGTTTTTATTTATTTTCCGGGACATTTCTGCTAGGGTCAGATTTTTATGTTTTTCCTTGTTTTCCTCCCTCGTCGCTAAGGTTGCGGAGACCATTCTTATGAGGCGTCGGCATTGCTGATACGCCACCGTTTGTTCTTATTTACTGTTTCAGATTGCGTTCGTACCTTCTGTATTGAACGCCAGGCTTTTACAAAAAGTTCCGAGTAAATGTGAGTTACTATTGTTGTTGGTAAAAATAAGTTCATATTTTGATAAAATTTCATGCTTTGATTTCATGCTTACAATATACTTACGGTTCTAATATAAAAATTACGTAATATTGTCGAACATGCAAATTAATCATTACTAAGTTATACTATTCACAAAAATACTAGGTCCTTACTGAATTCACAAAGCTATACCTATTAGATTTCGGCAATTTGTAATTTTTTTTTTTATATTCCGAGTGAAAAATCTAAATAAAATCTAAACAACTTGCATACATTTATATTTTTTTAAAATGCTTTGCTTGAAATGCTTGTTAGTTTTGATACAACCTGGAAATTCTTGCTTCTTCTTATTCATGTGACGTACGGTTCAGATTGCAGCTTTAAATTTAGCGCATTTGCGACAGTCTAGACAAACTAGGTCGCCACTTGATTGTTGGTATAGAAGGCACTTAAATATTCTATTCTATATTTTCTCTATTTAATTTCTGGGTTATTTAATTCATCATCATCATCATCATTTCAGCCTATTGCAGTCCACTGCCAATAGTAGGTATATTAATATAACTGAAAATATGTTACATATGAAATTTTAATTAGGTTTATGAATTATTAGCGAACTGAATTTGTGATTTAAAATTTAATTGCACATTAAATTTTTTAACAAATAAAAAAAATTAAAATATGACTACCTGAAAAATGTACGTATAACTGAAATTGGTATTTTACGGTTGACTTGGATCAGATTTAACGTCAAAGCGAATCGTCTAAAAGAGTTTTAAACAAGTAGGTTCTCATAAATACCGCATAATACCGCATAAATAATAATCTAGTTATAGTTATATGTAGGTATATCGAATATCATCCGTTTTAATAAACATTTTGTTAAAAAATCTCTTAAGAGAAATAAGACCAAATCAAATAGTTGACATCGTGTTTCTATCTACCCCTCCTTTACTCTTTATTTTTTGGGCATTTAACTTTGACAGCTTCGTAAATAATTATGTCATTATTCATCATGAATGATGACATAATGAAATAATTATCATCATCATCATCATTACAACCCTAAACGTCCCACTGCTGGGCACGGGTCTCCTCCAAAGAATATGGAGGGAATTTAGCCTACTATATCACGCTGATCAGACGGGTTGGTATAGGGTTTGTTTCGAATTTTCCTTTTCTAGCAGTACTCTTGTCTGCATAAGGTTCCTTTAGTTGCCTTGTACGACACCCACGGGTTGAAAGGGGTAGGGACAATATGTATTCTTATTCCGTCACTACACGGAAATGGAAATAAACTACATACGCAAACAAAAATAATTATGTATTTCGCAAAAAATGTATCAAAATATTTTATTTTTTAATTTAAATGATTGAATAAAGTTCCATATAATATGATCTTATAATCTGTTATGTATGCGCTGTTATTGTAAGGATAGAGCGAGGGACCACTGATGACTCAAAACACAGGTTCGCATCTAGTTTGAGAGTCAGAGGTAACTTACAAACTTGCACCTATAGCCTAGTCTAATACATAAGGAAATATAATAATAAGAATAAAAATTGTAAAAGGTTGCAATAAAAAAAAAATTTAAATAATTTTCATTTTCATTACTCATTTAATTTTCCTACACATAAATGAGTGTAAAGATATTTAAAAGCTACCATTAGAATTCTAGAGCTACTCGTACCTTTGTCACTTTTTAGGAAAGAACTAATATTATTTAATATTTAATTATTTTTTTTATTTAATACCATTTTTTTTTTCTACAGAGAAATTCTTGGAAATGCCAAATTTCCAGCGATCATCATCATATCAGCCCAACGACGTCCACTGCTGAACATAGGCCTCACCTAGTTTACGCCACTGCGAACGGCTCTGTGCTACCTGCAACCAACGGCTGCCCGCCACCCTAACCAGGTCGTCTGCCCATCTGGTGGGGGGCCGTCCCACGCTGTGCCTTCCAATACGTGGCCGCCACTCGAAAACCTTTTTGCCCCATCGGCCATCAGTTCTACGAGCTATATGCCCTGCCCACTGCCACTTTAGCGATTCAATTCGGTGAGCCATGTCGACAACTTTAGTTCTCCTGCGGATCTCCTCATTTTCAGCAATGTTAGTAATTATATAAACAGAATACCGAGAATTGTTGCAAAAGGGGAGAGTTACTTTTTTTTTACTATTTTTCAATTTATAGAGAGAGCGCTACTTTGTTTTCCATTTTTTAGTGTTGAACATCCACTGTCCTTTAATCTTTATGTGTGTCCATTTATTTTGTTCATAAAAAACAATATCCAAACATTGAAAGGGAACACGACTACAAACAAAAGCTTTAAAAAACAACTGTGTACCTGTTTGCGTATGTAGTTTATTGATTCTTTTTTATCGTATTTTAAAACAAAAGACTGTTGAGTTTAACAATACAACATACTGCAATACTCATATTACGTTTTTTTTAAGACTATGATGCTAGGGTATTTGTCTTGTGTCGTGGGGGCGGACACAAAGCACACGCCGAACTATGAATAATACAAATATTTTTCTCGTGTTGGAATCGAAATCACGTCACTCAACACGGTGAAGTTAGTGGCAAGGCAATCAACAAACCGTTACCCAATGATAGTCAAATACATTATTATTACTTATTATATTATTACTGTGCGGGAGCCAAATGAATATTTTTGTGAAAATATTGTTGACAATATTAATTATTTAATTTCCTCAATAACTGGTGTAATGGCTACTCTAAATGAATACCCTGAAACAGTAATTAAAAATGCTTAACACTTTCACGCTATATATTTCGGAACAGAGAAATATTATTATGACCCGGGACTATAAGCGCAAATGAAAAATACAAATTAAAAGGTTGTTTAAAAGTTTCATATAGCCCATATAATACTTTTTTTCATTCCACCGTCCGCGTGTAAAGTCCTTTCTACTTTTTATTTTATTTGGTTCCTGTTTTGGGACAGCAAATTAACGGACTGACACAATTCACGACTGGACATGAACTCTCTCTAGAGAATACTACTTTCCTAAGTACAGCGCTTAGCTTTGATGAATATAATATTGTTTATGTTACTGAATAAATACATATACTTAGGTGCCCTTGTTGTGTTGGTTGACAAAAGCTTGGCGACACGTCAAGTTTTTGGCTATGAATTATATTAAAAAAGAAAAACAAGAAAGGTATTAACGAAAAGTACAAAAAATTAAAATTGAATGATAACTACACAAAATATTTGCTCATTTACAGATATTTTCATCTACAGTCTGTTAAAATGAAACGTCATTTAATTTTCACTAGCTCACTGCTATTTTGGTACAGACGCTACGATAAAAACTGTTAGACTAAAAGTTCATCGCAAACATATTTAATTTCGTAGCTGATGTCGCGCTTCATTTAAGCCATCTGTTCGTCGGAGGGGCTCATAGAGCTTACTTAAAGTAACTCCTAATATAATAAATATGTATGCATAACACCAAGCCATTTTCAATTCAAACAAGGTAGTTACAGTACAGACGTATCACGCAGGGCTCATCGATTGTTGATACAAACGACTTGTCGCGTTCGTTCTGAGTGAAAGGAGGTTGATATGTACGCGTTGTCACGGCCTCGGCATTAAAGAGATACTGCGCGGCATAAATTTACCAGTCGGATCTGTGAATTAAGTGGGGTTTTATTTGTTGCGTCACGTGCCGTGAAAGGCCTTTAGATCCCACGCCTGTTTAGGCCGAAATAAACTTTTCAGGTTTCCGTTCCCGTCGACAGCGGACTAATATAAACGGAGATAGGCCCGGCAGATTCAGCTTCACAAGAACCATAAGCGGGTTTTGTATTACGTTGATAAATAAAACACATTGTACGATATCTGCGCGCAGTTTTTCTGCAGGCTAGCGGCGCTTTTCATTTCCCAGAAGCCGCAAGGTAAAGGGTTCACACGTTCTCCGTGCCGCGGTTGCAATTTCCTTTTGTGGCGGTCATTCGTTAAATTTTCATTGGTCGGCAGGGTCAAGTGCGCACACACAGTCCGCTCGCTTGGCCGCTTTATAATTTAATTCCAGCCGGATATTTCACGTTCATAAATAAAACAAACCAAACTAAATTTGCGTTATATTTATAATTCACAACACAGACCGAGAAAGCGGTTCATAGTTAACAATTGAATACACTGTTTTGTTTTCATTATACTGATATTTACTGTATCCGAACGATTTTAACCTTCATTGTTTCAATAAATCATGTTCTCATGGATATGATAGACAGGAAATTAATCGAGTTAGATGAGCGCGGAGACGTTTTTTATGTGAACCATATTTTGTGTTATTAACGAGATACGAAAGGAAAACATAAATATAAATATTATTAAAGGGTTTCATTAATAGGATATTTATTGGACTATATTTAATTTCACTTAATGTTTCACGATATAATAATTATTGCATTGAATAACACTTGATATCGATAACTTGATACGATAAATGAAAACATAATAATATTTTTCATTTATTCCGTAATACGTTCAGGGACTGGATCAGTCAGTGCTCCATCTCGTTAACAGTTAAATTTACTTCATAATACTTTTAGTTTGAACCGAAATGTTTCGCAATAAAACCTAATTGTACATGCGGTGTTTATTCATGAAACTTGTTAGGTATATACTCGTGTTAATGCGAAAGTGGATTAAAATGTAATATCTGTATTAGAAAGCAGAGCGAGGGACTCGTTGATTGCTTCCAAAGTTAGTACTCGAGTCACGTTACAGGTGTAATTTTGCAAAAAAGGGGTGATTGTAAAGTAGTAGAGAATTTGGTCTGTCTGGTGAAGGCAAGATCGAAACTCGCGGACGCGAAAGAGCTACTAAATGAGTTAACTTTTCCCATTTATACTCACATTATGCCTATTAAGTTCGTCGCCATTCAGAATATATACCCACTTCTCGAGTGCTGGCGCTAATTACAGGTACTCCAATTAACGAGTTATATCGTTTGCCTGTAATCTTATCACGGAAACTTACTTGTTAAAGCAATCTTTTAAATTAGATAGGTATTTTAAGTACTTTCATCTTGACATCGTTTTGTGTAGTTTGTTTAATTTTTACTTTAACTTCACTGATTTTCACGTCTTATTCCTTTTGCTTTTCATTCGATTAAACTACTTTCACTTCTTCTAGAATCATCAAATTCTTCATTCAACATTTTTCTTTAGTTTATATCAACGTTCGCTTTGACCGTTGCCTACCATCATTCGAGTTAATTCCTGCTCAATACTTTTCTGTTATTCTTTATTCATTTGTACTGCTACTGCCTCAACTCGTATATTCTCTCTTCAATCTTAATCGCTACATTTTCTTGCAATATGACTGTATCCGTTTCTGAGAGTGAAAAAATTTTACTCTGTCTGACATTTTAAATCCACACATTCTCGCTGGAACTAGTGTAAATTTTCTATTATATTCTATTTTCCTAGATAATTGGTTCAATACTAAAGACACAAAGTCTTTAGTATTAGTTAGTTATAGTATATTTAAAGACTTATGACCTTTTGTCCTATAATGTAGGTCCGTATAATAATATAATAAAAATAATATCATGTTATTTCCAATATCTACTAAGTGCTTTATAGGTTTATTGCAAAGGCTTTATTGGAAAAGTCAAATGATAGTTTAAAGTACCCGAAAATAGTAGGAGGTACATAAAAAGCTTTTTAGTAAAACCCACACGTTAATATGGCAGCAGGCGCATGATGGGTTAGCAGAAATATTCACTTAATTTTATAGCCGTCGTACTTGTAGTGATAGGTTAGAACCATAAAAGTCATGTGAAAATAACCTATGCATATTAATCATGTGAATTAAAAAAGGGTAAAAAACGAAACACCTTTAGGCTTAATTATCATGTTGCGTGATTCTCGTTATTAGAGAAACCACACCCTAATTTTACTTGCGAGAAATAGCCCGCTTACTCGAGTAGGCTTAGACAATTACTGTAATAAGTACTTGACAGTTGCGACGATACCCACTTACTTCTAATTACGTGGAACGTTTTATTGCTTATAGTGAGTTCTAGAACTTTTGTGTTCTTCAATTGCATTTATTGCGAACTTCGCAATATTATGGTTCCTATGGTATGGTTTCTTAATAAATCCTAACATGGCATAAACTTTTTAGTCAACAAATTAAATGAAATCTGATTTTGTAGTGTCATCATCATCATCAACCCACACACGCTGGCCAAGTACTTATGGGTTAGTAGATCTGACATAACCTTAAAATTTCATCTAGACTATGTGGGTGATGTTTTTTTTCACCGTTAGCAAATGGTACGTCACTTGAGTAGTACATAATATATTATTATAAATTCCACAAAGTAATATCCACATTAGTGTTGCTGGTCGAAATCATTAGGGTTCCTTTTGTATATTTTTGGTACGGAACCCTAAAAGCAATTAAAATTATAACATTTTACAAACCAGAAAAATGTTTTCAGGATAAACTCGAGGCTCAAACCTGTCCATCCGCGGTATACGTTCGCATTGAATTATTAACCGTGCTCGCATTCAAACAGCATCTAAGTATATCGCAAAGTGCCTCTCCGAGGGGGTTAAATGAAAAATTTAAACAAGTACATGAAGGAAACGTATTGCGGCAGTGAGATGTCAGTAAAGACACGTGTATACAGCCACACGGCAATGTAAAGTCTAAGTTTACGACCTTCCTCGATCTCACCAACGCTAAATAGGCACTGAACTCATAAAATCTTTTAGAACTCAGCGGAACTATTTTATTCTTATTGTGTCTTTATCAGTGCTGTTATATCTCTCTTTCTTTGCAACTTATTAAGCAGTAAGGACTGAATTCTCTGGATCGTTTGTAGGTATTTCTTTGCTATTCGCTGTATTTTTCTTACTTTGATCATCGTTATCATAGTAATAATATGCTTTTTCTACATCTATATTACTCTCATCTATATTACATACTATATTACTATTATTAATGACATAATAAAGGTGTACACTATGTTTATTTCTTGGTTTAGTTGAACGCTAGGATGACAGGAACTACTGGTCCGATTTGAAAATTTTTTATAGTGTTTGATAGCCCATTTATTGAGGAAGGTTATAGGCTATATAATCTCACGCTACGGCCTATAGGAACTGAGCAGTGGCCAAATAAAGAACGACGGGAATGAAGCCCCGCGCGTCTTCTAGTATTTTATATAGAACTAGAAGTCGCGCTGGACATCGCTCCCATCGTTTTTATGTCACAATATGAAAGCAAAACGTATTTGAATGGCCTACTTGAATTTGCTTAAGTAGTATATTAAAAAAGTAACGAAGTTTTTATAGTGTAGTTTATGTCTCATACCTACAAATTGTTATCTTTGCTGAAAACTCTGATTTACAGTCATAATTTTTTTTTCATATTGTTGTGAATAGTTATTTAAACTGTTGCCAAAATAAACAAACGAGTTATTTATTTATTCCTTATCCTTTACCCAAAACAGAACTACAAATACCTTATTCGTACGAAACTTATCTACGGTATCAGTATGTAGTAAAGGTATGGGCATTTGCCCATCCCTCGATATAACCCTGTGACGCCTCTAACGATTCTCGTGGGATCAAACGGGACAACCCTGTAGGCAAAATAAAGGTAATTGGTATCGATTGACTTCATTTTATTAACTTTGACCTACATTCATTCGATTTAGAAATTAAAACGTGTTTTATTTTGGCAAAATGCACGCCTATATAATAATAATAATAATAATATTCTACCACATTCACACAGCGCCATCTAGTCCCAAATTAAGCAATTATATTTGCTTGTGTTATGGGTACTAAACAACTGATATACTACTTACATACATTTTTTTTTTTGTAAATACATACATATTATAGATAAATTACACCCAGACACAGAACAAACCTTCATACTCATCACACAAAGATTTGTCCTGGGTGGGGATCGAACCCACGACCTCCGGCTTAGCAGTCAGGGTCACTAACCACTAGACCAACAGGCCAGTCAAATAATATAGCTTTTAATTTATAAAAAACTTTTAATTTAATTTATAAAAATTATATATAAATGTCATTCAATTATCATCCCTACTAACTACTAATGTAATCTATGTGATACTGATTAATTATTACTTTATACAAAGTGCACAATCATTGTATTAGCTCGTAGATAGAAAATTAAATCTCGGGCAGGCTCCATCTGTAGTAATATCACCGCGAGACAGCCAATCGAATCTCATTAAAGGCCCTATTGCGTGTGCGTTGGCAATAACATAAACGTTAACGTAAAGTTAAGCATTTATTGGTATTAGGTGCCTTATTGTCCAAAAATTTATTTATTACATCCTTTTTATGTCACAAAATAATAATTGTCATTAACAGCCCGGAGTTTGGAAATGTGTCCGACTAATGACTATAGGCTAGCCTCCAATTACATGATCATGATGAATTTCTGCCTGCCCCGGTGCGACCAGTGCTTTTTTTGGACACAGCCTACCATGTGTGCGACTGACGCGAAGAGGGAAGGCTATATCTATAAATGTGGGTCCAAAATTTAAGTACCAGAGAGTAGTTGTTTCGTTAATTCAACGAAAGACAGACGGACAGTTGAATACGTAGCCAAATAATATTATTCATATACTTTATAAAAGTACCATAGAGATGTCAAAAATTGATTGTTCTTATACGTAAGCCTCTTGTGGCTGGAGGCTAGCCAAGCCATAAGTCCGGGGCCAATACCTAGCCAGTTTTAAAATTGAACGGAGGTGCATCCACGTTACACTCCAATACATTATGTATTATTTCTGCTTTGTGTATTTTGCTGCAGAATACATTTACGGCGTACGTTATGAAATTTCGTAAAAGCGTCGATTGTTTCTCGAAGAAATTGACAGAATGAAATTGTTGCGGTAAACTTGATGTAAATAAATTGACAGTACATGCAATAAAATAAGAAAAACATTGACAATAACAAGCTAAACGAAAACAAGTGTGATCATTATGAGAATTATGAAGAAAGCAATAGGTTAGGTACCTTCTTTTCAACCACGTTTAGTTTAGTGATATTTTTACAAATATTTGTGTGTAATGTATTTTTTAAAAATTGGAAATCTTTTTTTATAGAAGACATTCTCATGCAACTGCCTCAAAGGGCTTGAAGTGAGCGAAACAGTCCATCATATTTGTTTTATTTCAATAACGACTTTCATTTAATTTATCGTAAAGCAAAAAAATGTTTGATGCCTATTAATTTTATATTTTCAATATTAATTTATTGTACGATTTTGTTGCGAAGAGAGAAGAGGTAATAATTTCATGATATTACGAAATGTATTTTATGCAATCGGTTGTTGATAACTTCTGCAATAATTATATTAAAACACATTTATAAGAACTAATTTCAGGGATATTGAAATATTTGTATGTCAGAAAGTAACTTGTTTTAAAAAATATAATATGAACAAAAGAAGCAAATTATAGACTCGAATAGTGGCTTAGGCTCGGCTCGCCCCGTGGATCTTGTTGTCTAGCAATAAGTGCACGCTGGTGTCTGCAACTCGATAGCCTGATCTTCTAATCACAATAAGTATAAATCAATACATTATTTTAAAAACCCTTCCTTGAAATAATTATGAAAACGTTAGTGTATTATTACATAAAGTTTTACAAAAAATACATACCTACTTAACATAGATAAATTACACCCAGAAACAGAACAAATAATTGTGGTCCTCACACAAGGATTTGTCCTGGGTGGGAATCGAACCCACGACCTCTGTCTCAACAGTCAGGATCACTAACCACTGAGCAACGGAGGCTTCTCCACTTCTTCAAATTTCATTTAAATAATAAATCTCTGAGCAATGCAATGAACGTAATGTTATATTGCCCTTTATAAAACAATTTTCAATTTTAAAGCAACGTATAGATATTTTAAAATTCTCGTCTGAAATCCAGTCTGCTTTAGGTCCATATGTCTCATGAATAATTCAGACTGAGCCACGGCTGGTCCCACACGGTGACACACATATGTGTATTATATAACTGCACACCTACCACTACACATATCTTCATAAGTTGATGTATGAAGATAAACAAAAAAGTAGTCGACCTATTCGTTTTTAGCGAACTAGTCCTACGCAAATTTGCTGAAACTATTTTTTACATTCTTAACTTGTTATTTTCATAATAGTTACTTTATAACTCAGATGAATAAACGTGATTTGATTTTATTTGCTGACGCCTTTGAATTAAAGGACATCAGACAATTATAGTTTAAAATATTAGTTCAAAATTTGAAAAAAAAAATACGTATTTCGTGTCATTTGTACCTATAAATTTCACTGAACTGAATTTGACTGGCCTGTTGGTCTAGTGGTTAGTGACCCTGACTGCTAAGCCGGAGGTTGTGGGTTCGATCCCCACCCAGGACAAATCTTTGTGTGATGAGCATAAAGGTTTGTTCTGTGTCTGGGTGTAATTTATCTATAATATGTATATATTTACAAAAAAAAAAATGTATTTAAGTAGTATATCAGTTGTTTAGTACCCATAACACAAGCAAATATAATTGCTTACTTTGGGACTAGATGGCGCTGTGTGAATGTGGTAGAATATTATTATATTATTATTATATTATAAATGTAAATAATATACAATTTAATATAGCAGCAAGATTTCTAGAAAGCGTCTTCTATATTAAAATAGTTACAGTATAAAGCAATACAGTTTCACGAGAATGAGGTTTCGGAAGCTTCTTAGGGAAGCACTATTCTGGTAGCAGGAGGAACTTTGTCCATTAGCCTATCAGTCTAGTGATTTTGTTCCTTATATACGATGACTATAGCCATAATCTTATATTCACAGCTATCAGAATGAAAAAGGTGAAGTTTAGTTTCAAATAATTTAGTTTCAAATAATGAGTACATTGTGTAAACAAATCATATCAGAATCAAATGAAATTTTTAGTTTCTTGCTATCTCTATATGTGCCAGAGATAAGAAAAGAGAAGTTTAAAAACGACCCTATAGTAATCTATTACTATTTTGCACTGCGCTGCAAATGTGGATAAAAAAGGAATGTTATTATTCAATTAATTAATTTCTAGCTAATCATTTCTGTAAATCTTATAATTTTAAGAATACATTACATTATTAATTGTAAAGTATTGTAAAATATGTACTTCAATAATTATTTTAAGGGTTTACTTAATAAGCTATTGTTGCATGTATAACAGCCAAATATGTGAAATCAATTTTTTTTGTAACCTCACTACCTACCATGTCTGAAGCAATAAATTATAATATTATTATTAGTAGATACAATAATGACTATATAGCTCCTAATAATATAGTTCTAATCAGCATGTGCTAAAAATGACGCAATACAAGAATAAAATAGTAGGTATCCATCCGTCTGACTTTTATCATAATACACTACAGGCTTACAATGTGTTAAATTTTCCCGTTAACAGACGTTTATGTCGAAGTGTACCACCTGCAGTCACACTTTGAGTGAAATATCGAGACATCAAAGATATTTCGGCTTAACTGCATGAACTGTATTTGAAAGGAGTGACTCACTTCGATGAACAATAAGTTGTAAAGAGATTGAAAGGCCGTTGTTTATTTTACTCTTGCACAGGCGAGTGGTCTATAGATTCTTAATCGTCACTCTTTTGTGATGGAATTATAACACCCGTTATATAAGAGAATTTATGTGTATATGTATGATCACCTAAAACTCGAGAACCGTTTGCCTAATTGATATGCAACTTTGCACACATATTAAAGCGACATGACGCTGCGACGAAAAAAAAATCCAAAAGAAAAACCTGTGGTCATGGGAAACATAATACGCGCGGGTGGAGCCGCGGGCGATGGCTATAAAGTGTATGTAATGTTCACCTCAAACTTGAAAGCCGTTAGCCTAATTGATATGAAACTTTGTACACATAGACTGGCCTGTTGGTCTAGTGGTTAGTGACCCTGACTGCTAAGCCGGAGGTCGTGGGTTCGATCCCCACCCAGGACAAATCTTTGTGTGATGAGCATAAAGGTTTGTTCTGTGTCTGGGTGTAATTTATCTATAATATGTATGTATTTACAAAAAAAAATGTATTTAAGTAGTATATCAGTTGTTTAGTACCCATAACACAAGCAAATATAATTGCTTACTTTGGGACTAGATGGCGCTGTGTGAATGTGGTAGAATATTATTATTATTATTATACATATAAAGGGACGACAACAACACTCCGATGAACGTAGTTAACACAACTAGCATGTCATATTAGCGCCAAAATATCAGTTAAAACACACGCAGGTAAATGATTTTCACCATCGTCTTCTGCAAAAAACATACGAATAAAACTATCTACTAGCAAAAGAGGCTCGTAGTAAATCAGAATTGTCCCATTCACTTTCTATATAATTAAGTCACAGTTGGTGTAATGTTATTAAGATTTATGTGGGAAATGCTGGTCAGTTTTTTGATATAAGCCCCTCGTCGCCTTTTCTTATCGCCCAATGCATACACAGGAAATACGGGAGGGTTTATTCGTATAAGGGAAAACAAGGGATGTGACATAATTGAAAATTGATTACTAAGTTTGTTCATACAGAATTTTCCTGGGACTAATATCAGTCTTCGCCTATATCATTGATATTCTATGATTGACTTTATAAAGAGCTCTGACGGTCACAAAGCTTATGTAAACAAATAACTTTCTAAGTACTAACCGTAAAATCATTTTGAAATGTGCGGAACAAAGTCACGGTTTTATAGTATTTTCTAGTCGGATTTGGTCCAATTTTCAAAATTCGCGGCTAGTCCCATTAGTCAGTACAGTATAGTATAGTATTGGCTTGTACAATTCTGCCGTGCTAAACAAGAACGTCGTAATTGCATTTCACAAGTCTTTGGAAAATGGTTCTAAGATTGATGTATTTAGACACATTTTTCTCTAAAGTTAAGCACGCAGTTGAACTGTTTTTAATTGGTAAGGCAGAATTGGTCCAATACCGTTTATCAATATGTTAGTCTATTGATTAGAAGGTCCAATTGGACCAACCGAGAAATGGACTTTTTTGACGATTAGACCAAAAGCGACTAGAGGTTTTCTACTTAAAAAAAGGGCAATATGAATTTTAATTACAATTAGTTTTACTAAACAATAACAATAGTCAAGCATGAAATATGTTAAACTAATTTTGTCAAAACAAAATTTGAGAAAAAGCGTTCATTTCACTTATATGTAAAACATATTTAATATAAATTATCATTATCAACTGGTAATATTCAAGGTTAGCCGTCAGCCTAATAAATTCATTCTCCATCTATCCATTATATTATAGTATTATAAATATACATTTAAAAATAATACAAATTAAGAACTTTTCAACATCACAATTTAAAATCATTGAGTGTTATGGACAGTAGACCAAATGACACAACAAGAGTAACTGTTACCATAATTGATATACAAAATTCATATAATCAATTCAATTGCGCACTCAAACAAACCACTTCGAGCTGTATATTGAAGTCATGACGTAAATTTTTGATGAGTCAACAAAACCGAGCCCAGTGTGTTTCCACGTGTATGTAACTTGTAAATTATGTAGGTATTATCAACTCCACAGCGATGCATAATGTCAACTTTTTACAGCTTTTTTACTATGCTGCGCCAGGGCCGGGTTATTTTTGCAGAAAATTCCCTTATTATGAACCAATTTTATAAGTTGTAAATTCCAGGCGATGCGTAAAAACACCGATGCGTGTTATTCATAGGAGTTGTTTAATTTTGACGGTGTTTTTGTTTGAATATATAGACAGTCTTTTATTATTTGATAATGATGAACTTTTAGCACGTCGCTGATTGAGGGAAAATACGTAAGGGATGGGATGGTTGTTTATAAATATAATATAATAAAATGTTATCTTTACTGACAATATAAAGCTGAAGAGTTTGTTTGTTTAGTTAAATGCGATAACCTCAGGAACTAATTTTCCGACTTGAAAAATTATTTTGGTGTTGGATATCTCATTTATCTAGGAATGCTATAGGCTATTTAACATCACTCTACTTCCAATAGGACCTGAGTAGTGGACAAACAAAAGTCAACGGGAACGGAGCCCCGGGCAACGGCTATTTTAAAATATGAGTCATGCGATATAACTATTGGTTGCATGAAAAATATTCGTCAAATAATATTAATAATATTCTACCACATTCACACAGCGCCATCTAGTCCAAATTAAGCAATTATATTTGCTTGTGTAAACAATAGATATACTATTTAAATACTTTTTTTTGTAAATAAATACATATTAAAGATAAATTACACCCAGACACAGAACAAACCTTTATGTTCATCACACAAAGATTTGTCCTGGGAGGGAATCGAACCCACGTAGTAGTAGTAGTTAGGGTCACTAACCACTAGACCAACAGGCCAGTCAAAAAATGTATGAAAATATAAATATTGTCGCTGTAATTTTCAAACATTTGACAACAATAAATATACTATAAAACCCACTAAATTGAATATGCTGAAGATGTTCTTCTACAATACCATATGCTCCGTTAGCACGCACGCGCCGCAGCCATTACAAATAGAGACGCGCAGGGATAAATTTAATTCACAATAACAGCTTCAATTGGAACTTAGCCTAAGTTAATTATTCAAACAAAGATTGAATATATTCCAGTATAGCGTGATGAATAATGTATAGTCGACAAAAAATTGCTTTACCACCCTTAGAGTAAATATCGTTTGCATAACACAATAATGTCTGTTTTTGCTTGCAAGTCACATCAATACAGTGACAGTTGTCATCAATGTGAGTCCTATTGAATTTTAATTTTGATAGAAATTTTAGTTAAAGTGATAAAGCAATTATGTGGTCGACTATACGTAACACAGGAAGTAACTACTAACTACTACTAATATTGGAGTATATTCGATCGATCTGCTCAGTAATTGACTGGGCATCAGCCGACATATCTGTTCAGAATACTACATAGTTATTAAACGTCGTTTGCATTAATTTAATCTAAGCACAGTATATACGATAGCAAATGTTTGATACAAGTTGTTTTGTTGTTGAATCATCATCATCATTTCAACTCATAAACTCGCACTGCTTGGCACGGGTCTCGTCCAAAAAGGCTAAAGTAGGCTAAATTCTCCTCCACATTGGGACACACAGTGGGACGTTTATGGGTTGAAATGATGAAAAGAATACAATTATGATAAGATGCTGCCTTAATTAAAAGCTGCCACGGCATGAATTAAACGATAATGTTTAAAAAAATTATTATTAAGTTACAATATAATATAAGTGTATAAAGTTTGTTAGAATAAATTTAGAAACTAAATATTCGCACTTGAACGTGTCGGTCAATATAGATTTAAATTTGTGTATAACATAACTGCCTCGGTGGCGCAGCGGGAAGTGTATACGACTGCTGTGCAAGAGGTCCCGGGTTCGATTCTCGGGTTTTTTATAATGAAATTCCAGTATTAAGATTTTCGCAAGTTTGGTAAACAAATGTTCCCGGTTGATGACAATATGCTCGCCCCCTATTTCATGGGACCAAACATAGCTGGCGAAATGTGGGTGTGAAACACCCCTGCCTACCCCTTCGGGGAAAAAGGCGTGATGCTATGTTATGTTATATAATTTGGCAATTACTTTACAGCCTTGTGTTTCTTTTCAATCATCATCATATAAGCCCATGACGCCCACAGCTGAACATAGGCTTAATTTCCACCACAGGGAGCGATAAATAAGTAAAATTCTTGTAAACCTTCAAATAAAATTTTCACTGAAAATGTATGTTCTAAAACTGAGTAAAGTTAATACTTTATGTTGCAGTTATCGTTAAGTTTTTTACTTTCACGAATAAAAGTTTTATAGCTCTGAAGCATCATATTAAGCACATTATTAAGAATGTACAAATATTACCATTCAAAATTATCATTGCACTGTATGCCATAAACAAAGTTATGGCGCATTCAATTAAAATAATAGTGTGTGTAATAAAATTTTAAATAGTCCATAATATTTAAAGAAATATCATGTGAGCAGTGACCGAACGATGCAAACAGTGAATTTTATTGTGACTATTATTGAAAGTGCCGACGGCCTGCCATGTTTATTGACACTGTTGGTAATCGAACGATAGTCAACTTGTATTTATTTGACAGTGATAAAGTCAATGTGTCAGGCCGTTGAAGAGAAATTAACGTAGTTTCATTCAATATTTAACTAGCTGGGTTCGAAGTATTTTGTCCAATGTAACATTTAATTTTGTTACTATTTTTGTATGCCATCATTATCTGACCAAGCTGAGTTCATAATTACACGAATTATATTCATATTAATGGTTTGAGAACCTTCCTATCTCATGCCCAGCAGTATCTCATCTATCTAGCGAAAGTATTTTTTCGATTGGAACTAATAGTTTCTGAGGTTAGCGCGTCTAACGAAGAATCAGCCATTATAAATTGTATACCTACCTTAATTTTTTTTTCATACAAATAGGACTTTAAAATCACACCTCACCACAATCAGAAATCAAACAAAACAATTGCAAACTGGAGAATATTTAACGGATACACTGAATAAACTCACCCGTACATTGAAAGCTAAACATGAAATCCATACTTCACCCTTCATGTTTATTAAAGGATATTGGGAAAATACAAATTATTATATGATCTGCTTCATATTTTGCTTCATTATGTCTTTGTTTGATTGCTTTATGAGAACTTGTACTCACAATTTATTTGAATTAATATAGTTTATTGATTAGATAATTATGCAAATATTCTTTCTTTGATTGTCATCGTTGGGAGATATGCTGCCAGTTTTCCGAGTAGACTTTTGAAATTAGAATTAAAAATGGTAGGATATTTACTTTAGGTACTATATTATAAAACGATAAACAACGCTTAATAATACTGAGAACTTTTAATACTTAAACTATGGTATTAGACAGTAATGTTTTAACAACACCGACCTATTTTTCACGAAAAATATTTGAGATTGAAAATACGCTTACGAGAGTTTTGTCATTGTAATTTACTGAACGTCTTAACAACGTACACAATTCACAAAATAGAAATTTTTCACAATAATATTGGAATTGAAAATATTTTTTCATATAAAACTTTTTAGCTTTTAAAATAAACGATATTTTTATGTAAATTGAACAGCATCCAGCATGGACGTCAACCGCAGGAGCGATAAATACAAAAGCCTAGATTAGTACTGTAAAAAGCTTTCACAAAAAGTAAGGGTCGAAGTATCCCTGAAAACATTAAAATTTTTTGTTCGTATTCCTGAAGTAATTTTCTTTTATTAAATGTAAACGTAAATATGCATATACCTAAGTTTTTTTCATTTATTAATAAAGATATGTCAGGTTAATAAAACAAACCTAAAATTTGATTGGTGCTTGAAAAGGCTAGATAAAAAAGTATTTAATAAACTGACCCTATTAAAAATTTCTTGAGGCGTATGTCCAGCCTGCGGTGGATGTCATACGGCTGTAATGGTAATGATGATGAACTAATTTTATATTCTACCATAATTAGTTCTTCAAATAAATATAGGCGGATTCGAATTCAGGCGGATCGTACGTCTTTTTGCCACCATCGTGGAATAAAAAAAAAATGGGTTACTTTGAAGCCGAAATATTTTATATCAATGGTTACGGCGAACTAAACAGTCTAATAGGCCAATATAATGCCTTTAGGAAATTGTAAAAATAATTGCAACAATAAAATTAATCTTTATTAAATTTAAGTCAAGAATTTTATTGTTAGTCATCAAATTAAAATGTAAAAATATTGCGAATCAAATTTCAATTACGTATACAAACTTACAAGAATATTGTCATATTGCCAACAAGTTCTCCGTTTTTACTAATAACATACTGTTAACATGTAATAAATATTCTCCATTTCTGTAAGTTTTGTGTAAAGATCTGATATATTCGGGTACCTAAAAGCTATTAGACGCATACTGTAAATCATACCCAAAAGTTCTTAAACAAATTTATTGCTATCTACCGCACTTATATAATCCCGATGAAAAACAATCCGTCATCATGTGAACATTATGAAGATTGTATTGCTTAACAGGTTTCGGCAGTTATTGATTAATGGTATATGGGCACGCAACAATTTAGGCAGGTGGCCGGGTTGTCGGTAAATTGATAATTTAGTATGGCAGGTTGCCTTGGAGCGTATGAGTCTGAACCGCGACCGGCCAGAGATATATGGCGGGATAAACTCTGCCTCCATGTTCGAGATTACCGTCCGGACATATGGGACATTTCAAATGCTCAATACCGTCTGCGATTGGAAATGACGGACTTTAGAGCAGCTATATAAAATGATTCGGACTATTCCGAGCTGATTTCACTGTTTCGCAAACAGACTAAAATTGAAATGGGTTTTCAATTAGATATTCATTGCGTGCAATTCCATTGTGAGTTTATAGGTTGTGTTTCATACAGTAATATTCATGTATGCGGAATATACTATGTTATTTATTAGATAAGAATACTAAATTCAATAGTTTTATGACAATTTAATTAGAATTAAATATTTTCCTAATATTTATTTATATTTATTTTTTGTTTATATGCCCTGAGAGGCTTCTACATTTGCTACATTTGACCAGTTACTAATCTATTGTAGCGACCACAAATACAATTACAATTACTTCTAGGGTATGTGGGCTTCCTCACGATGTTTTCTATCACCGTTAGCAGATAGTAAGTCACTTATTGCTGTACTCAGAGACGTCAATTAGCAGTAATCTGTCATTAACACATTTTTTTCATTGAATAATCGTCTTTAGGCGTATAGACTTAAGTATTACACTATTTTACTAAATAAACTTTAAAGTTAAGGAATGTCTCTGAGTAAGGCAGTCTGACTCGTAAATTCCACAAAGTGAAATCCACATTGGTACTGCCGGTTGGAATCAAACTAGGACCTCATGACTTGCATGCTGCTCACTTAGAACTCTATTTTTTTTATTGCAACAAGGCATTGTAAGCCCGAGTATTTGATATTAATTTCAGCTTGATAACTTTACGCGTTCTTGAGAAAAATGTTCTTGACAAATGGATAGACAGACAGACGGAGTGATCCTAGAAGGGGTTCGTTTTTTTCTTTTGAGGTATGGAGTCCTAAAAATGTATAGCTTATTAACCTTCCTCGATAAATGAGCTATCTAACACTAAAACATTTTTTCAATTCGGTCTAGTAATTCCTTAGATGCTAGCATCAAAGTTAAGTTAAGTTTCTTTGTTTGACATTATATAATTCTAAGTTAAAATACTTTTATGTCTCTAATGTATTGCATGCTTAATAGCAGACTGTAGCTGAACCAAATATTTGTTCAATAACAAATATAAATGTAAACACCTGTTTATACCTATATTCGCAATAATAAAAAAAAAAAAAAAATCAACCAACCAAAAAAACTTTAAGTACTAGAAGTATAGTATAGCTTAGAAATACCCAGTATTAACTAACAGTAACACATTAAAATATTTTGAATATAAGGACCAAAACTTTTAAACACGACCGTTTTCGGCAAACAAAGTTGAAGAAAATTTCAAATAAATGAAAAGTAAAATACATCTTTAGAGTCCTAGCCTCCGGCTATGAATTTGGCTCCGAACAAGGTCGTTACTCCACCCTCAAAGAGGTCGATACAAAAAGCCTCTTACAAGAATCTCTATTCATTTTGTTGCTCTATTATTAACTTTGGTGGAATTCAAAAGTTGCATAAAAGTTTATAATAGTATACAATGTTTTGTTTAGTGGTGGCTAGCGGCTTGTAGATTTGCTTCTGAACATAGTTTGTTGAATAATAAAACATATATTTTGTTTAAGGTTAAGGTAGAGGTGGGCAGTACACTTGGCAAGAAGGACCAAGGAAGGTGGACCAAGGCAGCCACAGAATGGTGGCCTAGAGAAGCTAGCAGGCCAGTGGGCAGACCACCAGCCCGATGGTCAGACGATACCGTCAAGATCATAGGATCTCATTGGACGCGGCTAGCACAGGACCGTGAGAAGTGGCGCTGTAGAGAAGAGGCCTATATATATCAGCAGTGGGTGGATGTGGGCTGATGATGATGATAATGATTTTTTTTTAGTCCTAAATTAAGCAATTATATTTGCTTGTGTTATGGGTACTAAACAACTGTTATACTACTTAAATACATTTTTTTTTGTAAATACATACATACATAGCATCACGCTTTTTTCCCCGAAGAGGTAGGCAGAGGTGTATCACCCCCACATTTCGCCAGCTATGTTTGGTCCCATGAAATAGGGGGCGAGCCTATTGTCATCAACTGGGAGCATTTGTTTACCAAACTCCGGGAAAATCTTAATACTGGAATTTCACGATAGAAAAACCCAATACCATTTTTACCCAACCCGGGAATCGAACCCAGGACCTCTTGCACAGCATACACTTCCCGCGTCGCCACCGAGGCAGTCAGAGCAGAGTTTGTAAATATATACATCATCATCATCATCATCATGACGACGATGACCCAATGACGTGTGTCCTCCTATTGGCCGCTATAGCTTATAAACTTCCTTGATAAAATGGGCTATCTAACATTAAAGAATTTTTCAAATCAGACCAGTAGTTCTTGAGATCCTAGCGTTCAATCATACAGTATAGATATTCAAGTGTATCTTTATATATATGTCTTTTTCCCACACATGAACATGTTTAATAACACTTCACGTTCCAACATTCAGGAAACACGATTAACCTATCCTTCTTACGTATGATACTACACTCACAAACAACATGATAATTCGCTAGAACATTCCTCTTCGTCACGTCAAGAGTGCCATGGATGAGACACGGGAACTTCGAGTGTAATTCATGGACTGCGGTTTCAATGAATAGCTGCAGCCATAGAGTGGTTTCACATTGTACTACGATCTATAGGCCCTGAGATGTTTCGCAATGAAAAATGTGGTGCGAACGTTGTGTTTATTTAACAAGGTTCGGCCTACGCCTGCGTAATTTATTAGCACAGATAAATTTTAGCTCTAAACGGCGTCGAGCGGGCGCTAAACATATAGCTTCCATTGAAGATAACGAAGTGAAACCCTAACATATTGAAACGTAGTTATACCGAGCCTCCACAGATACTTACAAAACTTTTATTGAAAAAATAAGTAAACCAATATACCTACTTCTATGGGTTCTCGATACTACATTTCGGGCGGCGCAAAAATCGTTTTCGTCTAAAACTACCAATAAAGAGCGATTTTATGTACCAGATTTGGGGTAAATTTAATTAAAAGTCGTTGTGTAGTTCGCCACGCAATTTCTTAATCCAATAGACTACAGTAATAGTAAGAAGGGAGAAATGTACTTGAGCGGTGTAATCGAAAATCTTGGATAAAACTGTAGTGTGAGTTAGTTCAGACCATAGACCTAGGATCCGCACGCTAGTTCAGACTATCTAAATTGACACCAAAATGAAGGTTCACCGACATTCCCTATCATTATTTAAGTATCGTTTAATTTATTCAAAGAATCTATGCTATCTATTCTATTATTATAAATATAAAGCTAAAGAATTTGTTAATATTACTGGTCCGATTTGAAAAAATATTTTAATGTGTGATAGCCCATTTATCAAGGAAAGTTATAGGCTACAGAAAATACACGCTATAGCCAATAGGATCTGAGCAGTGGCCAAACAAAGAACAACGAGAGCAAAGCCCCGCGCTACCTCTAGTACAATATAATTTGAATTTGTACTGTAATGTACTCGTTATTTGTTATATTCGACTATAGTTAGGAACTATAAGTGTTTGCTTAGTTGTTCAAACTAAGTTCGGGTAGCATGGAAAACAAATTTCTGAAATGTATTTTATATAATTCTGCATTTATAAACTTGTTTTATGTGTGGTAAGTTATAAAAATAGGAAGCTTATGACATAGAAGGCCTATAACTTTAGTTAAATTACACAACTTTCGGAACTCAAATACCGCCTTTTAGCTGGTTTACACACGGATAGTAAAATTTGATTTATATTAAAATTTTAACGGCTTTGGTAAAATGATACGTTATTCGGAGACTGATAACCAGCTCTTTGTGACGCACTGTCAAGAACTGTTATGCTGAGAATAAATATGATCGTCGGTTGAAGTAAAATACATTGTATTTCAATCATTTATAATATTATTAGCTTCCACCCGCTGCTTCGCCCACGTGGTATATATTTTATACCTATAAACCTTCCTCTTGAATCACTCTATGTATTAAAAAAAACCACTTCAAAATCTGTTGCGTAGTTTTAAAGATTTAAGCATACATAGGAACGGACAGACAGCGACAGCGACTTTGTTTTACACTATGTAGTGATAATATCATCTGTTACTCATATCACGCTTTTCCTGAAACTGTTGTTATATGTGTTTTACCGTTTCACAGAAATATTTTTTTCTGATATGTAAATGAACAATATTTTAGTGGATTATAAAATCGTTAATATAATAACAAATTCGCACGTATGTTCCGTACGACATCAACTTTCCATGTACAAGCGTACTCACTGCCGTCAACGGCTACGAAGCAAATTACTTGAACACGCCAACATTTAAAGGTATTTTAAAGCTCCCTTGAAACGTGTTGTAGCCGTTTAGAATGACAGCATTACTTTTACTTTATAATTTTCTCGTTCGTCGTACAGATGTGTTGGTGCTTAAGTAATTTCGTACTCGTTTTATTGTTCCTTAACTTTGTGTCATTTTGTTTATGTGTATACGTTATTGTTTCGTTTAAGAGGTGCGTTGACGTATTTCAAACGCTTATTGTGAGATCACCCAACTTTATTACAGCCGTGCAAACACGGGGTAATTCTAATCTGTGGTGTATGCGTACAATGCTATACAATATTAAATTTGCCGCAGTAAACGTTGCGATAAACTTAACAATTAACAGTAACGAGCACAAATTGATGTTTAATTGTAATTATTTCAGTAGATTAGTTTTGATGTACAATGCTGGAGTTTCAATTCGATTCCACAGGATACATGGTAAATTTTATGTTTTACAATCAAATTTAACACTATTTTACGTTGTTTGTAATAGGGGTAAAAGACATTACGTAGGTTACATGCCTACGTAATGTCGTTCAGTTAATAAGAACTAATCATATTATTTTATTTTCGCTTCGCTATTAACTTGATTTTGCGAAATATTTTTCACGAAGGTTTTTAGCTAGTAATCTCTAGAGTATAATATGACGTCAACAATAACTTATAAACTGTTTTAAAGAATAAATCGACACTTCACGTGACTAGAGGGCTGGTTTTTATCTCGCACAGAGAATCAGCATTGCCATCCAGCGTGGCAATGCTGCTAGCCTTCTGGGCACTTTCCCTTGTGACAGTGATGCCGATGAATACTTTCGACGCCTAGCCCACATTACCATTTGTGTTATTATTTATTTATAGTATTGTAAATAGAAGTTGTAGATATGTAAGTAAATAGTTAATAATGTTTTAATTATAAATAACTAATATCTTATTTTTAAGAATAAATTGTTTTGAAATATACGTACCTACATCGGGTGTTTAATAATTATAAAGCTAGCATAGATAAGATAGAGATTGCAATAATGCAATTTGCGTTAAGAAATTAAGTCTAGCTATCTGGTTGTTAGGAACAAACTGACGGGGCACGTGAACAAGTGAACACGTCTAGTACCAAGCACACATCGTGATGACTGACGTCTAATTAAACACAGCGATTACACCGCGAGGGAAGCGATCGGGATGCTTTAGGCTTTTGTTTATAATTCTCAAATCTAGTAGTAAACATTGACTTAGTATTGATCAAAGGTATTATTCGGTAAAGTTCAGTGCGAGCGGTATAAGGATGGGTTATCGCTTTTGTGTTATATATTTTTAACATAATATAAATTAGAAGTATGAATCTCGTGATAATAAGAAACTGTCGTGTGGATTTACCGATCGAAGGGATAAAGTGATTTTGTGAGCACGAAGTACTGAGATTGACAACTTTGATCTTTTATTATACCTACGTAAATTATTATAGTATTTTTCTAAGAAACACTATTGGAATCGTGACCTTTTTAAATCGAAGCTCGCGAGAGAATTAGTTTGACCGCACGAATGAATAGGGTAAAAAAACGTGTACAATATATAACTTGTCCTAAATACACTAGCAAACATTTTACCCTGAATATTCTGTAAGTACCTGTAAGGCCCAGGGTAAGGCATCCTAAAAATACATTCTTCATTAAAATAACTAAGGTATTAAAATTCAGCAAAAATTCGGAGAAAAGCTCAGCTATGAATGAAATAGGATGGGCATACTGTGTACAAAGGGACCCTTTTAAACGAAAGTGAAGCATGCGAAAATGTAATTAAGAACAGTGGGTTAATTCCCCTTTCACGTGCCTATACGAATTAGCGGAGTTACGCTGCGTATTAGAGGATATGTTCGGGATCCCCACGAAATGGACATTCACAAACTACATGTTAATATGAACGGAAATAATGTAATTATCGCAAGTATTAAAATTTTATACATCATTTAATTTTGCTGCGGTAAGGTCTTTTTGAGGTAATAGGGTGTAGTATGGATTATTTGAATAGGAAAATTAAAGTTTGGTTATTTAGATTATGATAGCTGTTAGTGTTTGAATACTGCTAGAACGGTGAGGGAATGAAATCCAAAAACGAGAGGTGTAAGCCTTATTTAATTATAAAACATTTATTGTATGAATATTTGTAGGGTTAGTTAGTTTAAAGAATCTTCTTGTTCTTATCAAATAAGCTTGATGCACACCCTGCTGTTGGAATTTATCAATTCTTCCAGAAAGTTTCCAACCTAACGACTATCACATTAAGTAATAAACGGGACAACGGCTTTATCAGTCTTCTGAAGTACGGAGACGCTCGAGAATACTTGTCACAAATGGTCACTCATCATGGACAGACCTTGCCGGATATTGCTTAACCTTGATGGTCGTAAAGAAACATTTATTTTCAGTACTATATGAGCGCCAGAATAAAAAGTTAATTTATATTTTAATGTTACCAATTTGAAAATACCATAAACCAGTTTGATAATAATATACATATTTATTTTATAAGTACCTATTTGTAGTTTACTCGTACAAATATCACTTTAGAATTTTCTCTAAAGGTATTGTGTTTGTATATTAAATAAAGAAATATTTTCAACCATATCGTATTTAAAACTAAGATCCCAAAAATCTACATAAGCACAGCTGTGAGGGATCTCGGTGCGAGGTAAGGTTTCTCATTTGCGGTGGCGCCTGACGTATGGAAGGAATGCATACCTCGGTCAAATAGAATGGAGCATGGAACTTGAAAATGCCAGAAGAGACAGTTGAATATCTTCATTATATATTGCATATGCGCTGAATCTTTTTTATTTTGACCCTTTTTACATATAACATACAGATATAATCTTTATAGTAATAGTTGACTTGAGACTGTTTGTAGGTGTTATTAAGAATTCTATGATCTTTTGGAATTACATCACTAAGTTGATCTTTGTTCTGATGATACTGCTTCTTTCTTTAAAGATTACGTCTTATTCTGAAAACATAAAGTCTGATTAATGAAATTATGGCATATAAGGTAGGCTTATTATCATCAATGATCTTGTCTTATAAGAAAAATTAAGACCATTATTTTTTTTGGGTTAGATACTGTGAGCTTCTTTGCTAAATGACCACCAGTTACTGATCTGTTGTAGACTTAGAATTTCTTTATTTTATGCGGATTTTCTCACGATGTTTTCCTTCACCGTGAAATCCACATTGGTACTGCCGGTTGGAATCAAACTTAAACTGCACGATTTGCATGCTATTCACTTATCCATTCAGCCACCATCGCTTCCCTTAGGGTAGGCTTACGCCACAGCAATATAAAAAAACTTACAAAGTATAAAAAAGGCGGCATAGAAATAACGAGATTACGAACTCAAACCACACCGTCCGTAAAATATTTCTATCTAGTGAATTAAAAAGAACAGTATCATCAACCCATAATAACTCATCTCTGGAAATAGGCCCTAACGAGTACTATCGCTACAAAAAACATTCCAAACATTAATAACCCACAGTACATTTTCCACAACAGCGATCGCACAAACTACACCAATAATCTCGACAGAAGCATCAGTTAAAACAAAAACGATAACGATGTTATTAAAAAGAATAACACTGAAATCTGTTACTCGGAATTCTCTCCGCACTCCTTTGTAACGGCTTACAATGAAACACTGGTGTTGGTGAGCATTTGGCTTTAATTGTTCTGAGCTAGAAACGACCCACAATCTGTTGGCAGGGGGCTCTGAGAACGTCGGGGGCGGGGCAAAGTTTCCTTGTCCACGAAATATCGCCTGTTTACTGCTAGCTTTGGCTCCGAACCTACGTGATCCGATTGGGAATTGCACAATTAGTGACACGTGACTACAAATGTTTACGAATATCACCGGCTGTACTAACTAGGGAAACCTATTTCAATGTCAAAGTCATATTTTGAGAATCGATACGGGACCGGGTGGTGAGTCGAATAATCTTACACAAATACGAGAAAGGTAAAAAAGCGTAAAGGTTAAAGTGATTCGATTAGTATTGTAAGGGTTAGTATCTGAATTTTTATACTTTCTTGACTATAATTTTCAAATAGTTCATTTAATACAGAGTACACAATGTACTACGTAGCACGATGGCACAGAACAGAGATAGGTTTTCATTGTTCTGTGAACGATGGTAAATGAATGATGGCAGTACCAAGGTGGATATCACTTTGTGGAATTTACGAGTGTAAAACGTACTAGTCAAGTTACTTCATCATCATCATCATCAGCAACCCATAACGTCCCACTGCCGGGCTCGGGTCTCCTCTCCTCTAACTAGAGAGCTGAGAGGTTTTAGGCCAAAATCCACTCACGATGGCCTAGTGTGGGTTTGTCTGTCAAGTGACTTACTATCTGCTAATGGTGAAGGAAAACATCGTTAACCCACATACCCTAAAACACTAAAGTACTTATACATGTTATCATCATCATCATCATATCAGCCCAACGACGTCCACTGCTGAACATAGGCCTCACCTAATTTACGCCCCTGCGAACGGTCCTGTGCCGCCTGCAACCAACGGCCGCCTGCCACCCTGACCAGGTCGTCGGTCCATCTGGCAGTGGGCAGGGCATATAGCTCGTAGAGCTGATGGCCGATGGGGGAAAAAGGTTCTCGAGTGGCGGCCACGTATTGGAAGGCGCAGCGTGGGACGGCCCCCCCACCAGATACCTACATGTTATGATCTCAATTAATTACTCATAAATTGCAGTGCTCTTCATTTCACAAAAAGTTTGTTTACCACGGGAAATCATTTTATAAAAGCCAAATGCGACGAATAAATTCTCATTAATAAAACAACACTGCAAATCAAACTTTTACATAAACATTTTCTTCACAAATCCTATTCGTTAAAAAACGCAAATTTAGAAAACATTTCAAAAACAAGGATTGTTAAAAAAAGCTGTCACTCCGATCGAATCTACTTAAGAAACCTTATTCCGGGTACGTGATACCCAATTCAACAAGATTCCGATTCTTTTTCCCTTTTTTTGCTACACAAAAGTCATTCAACGGATTCCAGAGAAAATTACGTATTTGATTGGTGGATACATCTCAAAGAAATATTATTCAGCTTTAGGTCAAATATCAATTACACTTCGATGAATGAAATTGGGATCGCCATCACAGCGATATTACTATACGTAATAGTAACGACGACGGAAAATGGCATAATCGGCTATATTAAACATTACATACATTAGTTCGAAATGAAGGCAGTTATTCTTCGCCAGGCGCTCCGTTCGCGATACATTTTCCTTATAAAAATATTCTTTGCAAAGGCGGCGAGTTTTTTCTTTATTCACGGTGCGCGCACCTGCCTTCGTCGAGATGCAATGAAAATTTGTCGTCTTCTTGCCAAATTTGAACTTATTCTTTGCAAAAGCAACGATGTTTTAGCTACTTCGCTCATATTTTGATGATGAATACTTCAGAAGTGCTATTTCATAAAGTTTCTTGTGACCGAAATGAAACTGCGCAAGCTAAGTTGAATGACAAAGCAGCTTATAAGGATGCGCTCTGTCTTCAGTAAATACATCTACATAATCTTAAAATTAAAGTTTGCACAAGTTCTGATGGCATGCATCCAGTTTCGGAGCAAATATTTTTACCATTTTGCTTAAGCGTTGTTGAGCATTTTTAACTGTAATGGTGCTATTTATTTAATAAATAGATGCTTACTGTAACTGGTTTTAAAAAATAACTAGTATTTAAATGGTATTTTGCTCAGTGAAATAAAATTCTTGTAGCTATTTTGACGTAATTTATTTTGCTTAACTGGTTTACTTATCCTGACATTTTCGATCTACTTTCAGCATAGAAGGTTGCGAGCGACCGAGAAGTTGTCGCATTAATGGCTTTAAGTATAGGTAAATCGGAATAAGTGTAAATAAATAATGTTGAAAAGTAAAAATCATTGAGCTAGCTTATTTCACTAAACTTAATATTGTAAGCCACAGTCTGACACGAGTAGCAGCATATTTTCTTTTGCATAGGTCTTATAAAATATGAAACTGACAGGAAGTTATGAGTCTCTTAACTGAGAATCGTACTAAATAAATTCATGAAGATGGAGAAATTGTCTAATGAAGTGAAGTCCACGAAAGGTAAATTTGAAGAATGAATATATAAAATATAATTTGAAGAATGAATTAAAAATAACTGGTGTTTGTTTGTAGCATACAAACAAACAGCCAGTTATTTTTTGGGTAACAATTTTGTAACTTTAACCCTAGACTCCTAACGTTCGAACCTACCCCTTTATACCTAACCATTCGTCGATTCGACGAACAAATTTATGAGGTGCTTATTATATCTACAAATATTAATTTCCATGACTTTTAATACACACATAGGTCAACCAATAATTATTTTAGTAAATAAAACAGTTAGATTGCATTTTAAGATAAATATATTCACGTAATATCACTTTTTGTAGGACACCTTTTGAACGAGATCCCGTAAGATCTAGTATTAAAAAAATTTTAAATAGAAAAAAATTACAAAAATAGCCTTTTTTTCTTTGGCAAACCTTTTAAGTAAAAGTCTTCTTAGTTAGGTAAAAAAAATAAAAAAAAAATTTTTTGAAGCGCATATCTGCCAAAATCAACTTTATGTACACCACAAATTGCAGTGCTACATTTTGAGCAAAATGACTTAGTCATGCACTTTTTTGGTAAGGACAAAAGCCACAAATATTTATTTACCCATTTAGTGCTTCTTCTAATTGAAGGTCATTGCTGGAAGATGATTAACCTTCACCTTGACCTTTGCCATAACCTTGACTACGAGTACGACGACCTTCATCACACCTAATAATGTCTTTGATCTTGTTCTTGATGTATATCAGTATAGAACGGATTTGCAGTCGAATTTTGAGCCAGAGTTCTGGTAACTGAGGGTCTACCACATCCCTGACGGCACCAGTAGGTCCTCTTCTAGGAATACATACAATATTTATCACAGATGCTCTGTTTGAAGTACGCCCTTTGCTAGACACCCAAAAGTGACGGTTTCGAACGCGGATATTGCTTCGTGAGAAAGTCATGATACCTGGATTGGTACCTGAACTATCATCTGACGGAACAGAGGGTGTTTGAGGCTCCAGCACACTGTCCAGCAAAGCAGATGAAGAAGTTTCTTGATCATTCAGGGAATTATCTTCATGATTGGAAGACTCTTATTGGATATCACTTTCCCCATCATCAACCTCCTACATTATCATCTGTTTCACTTCCAGATGATCCCTCTGCTACACTGAAATCCTCCTCGTCCAATAATAATCGCGTAATTTGTTCTTCTGATAAGAATCGTTTAGAATACACAAACCCTAACCCTTCGTCGAAGCGACGAATATTTTTGTAAAATCTCGAAAAAATTGGTACTTACCGGCCGAACGAAGCCACCTGCAGAAAGAGCTCGGCGAACACTGAGTTGGCACGTGATGCCACGAAGATCGGCGCACGCGTCAAAAAGAAATACCGATATTTGTGACGAGTAGTCGTCGATTCGACGAAGGTTAGGTGTCTAGGGTTAATAAATGTAAACAAGGTCCATGTAAAACATATCTATGGTGTATTATTATAGACTTACGGCTGTTTACAATAATCTATCTTTAAGGATTTGGCAGAAGACCTGATTCTTTTGCGTCACATAATTTATACCAAACACATTAAACACATACGTATTTATAAAGGCAATCCGAATAAGTGGTCTAAATCTTACACCCAGAGCGTTTTAACGTAAATATTGAATGAAGTTATTTATGCACAAACGGCAATGCTAACATAGTCCACAAATCAAGAAACGTGTAAAAAAGAATTTGCCGTTATTGCGACGTGAACACGGCAAAGGCGGCGACGCTCCTGCGTTATTCATGAACGTGGACCCACCTTGCCTCCTATCCGGAACTAACACTGGCCATTTCCACCACAAATTTTTCCAACACTTACAAACTCTTTAGAAACTTTAATAGAATTGCGGTCTCCTTAAGATAACTTTCTTTTTGTTTTAAACATTGCTTACGTTTGAATCTAGAATTTCATATTTGATAACATGTAATATTTATTTTTTTTACCCACGACGGAACGAAGACGGTATACGTATGCGTTGACCGATTTAGATGCGGTTTTATTTTTTTTATTTTTTAAAAGACACTACACTACGCAAACCTATGTTTGCAGTTATCTGTAAAATAATTAGACCTGTTATGTATTAAGAATTCAATAATAAACAATTCAATATAATATAATCTATACTAATATTATAAAGCTAAAGAGTTTGTTTGTTTAAACGCTAGGATCTCAGAAACTACTGATCCTATTTGAAAAATTATTTTAGTGTGAGATAGCCCATTTATCGAGGAAGGTTATATAACATCACACTACGGCCAATAGTAGCTGAGCAGTGGCCAAACCAAAGCGGCGGGAGTGAAGCTCCGCGTGACTTCTAGTATTTATATATCGGTTCCAAAAGATATTTTCACCAAGCAGTAGAAGCTGTATAAGGATACAATTTATAACATTTATACAAATAAAATAAAATATTGACTATTGACTATAACGGTACGAAATACAATGCCTATTATCTCAAAGAGCATTACGTGTGTCAATATAGAGAAAGCATTTGTAATACTTGCATTTCTAGCAATTAAAGTTGAAATAAAATGAAGTAAATCTTGATCACGTAGCTCCGATATCAAAGTCGGAGCCAAGAATCTGGATCTTAATGAGAATCCAGCACTAATTGGAATGCTCGTTTCATCTCGACTTGTGATAGGGGATTAAACTTTATTATTTACTGAACGATTGTTACGTGACGCATTATACCGCTTTATTAAATACGTCAACAAACTAGGTCAAAGGCCTTACTAAAATATTTAATTATAAATATGGATCGTGTTCCGATTGAATTTTAAGCAGCAGATATATAACTTATACAAAACTTTCCATTAATTCTACTCTAAAAAGGTCAAGGAGTAAGTTTGAATACGAATTAAGTAGTAAATCATTTATAATACCGACATTGATCTATCAGAACCATTGTTGGTGTTTGTTTAATGTACAATAAATTACGTACAGCGCATAATGTACAGAACTGTATAATATTTCAGTCTCAACACCCGTGAGTAATTGCAGGATATCGCTCTAAGATTTACAGTGCTACTAGTGTACGCAACGACTTGCACTGCACCAAATATTATAAGAGTCCTTTACTGTACTGCACTACTAACTTGTTACAGTCTATTTACCAAAGTATGTAAATCTATGCGATGGTGGCTGAATGGATAAGGGACCGGCGTGCAAATCACGCGGTCCAAGTTCGAACCCGACGGGCAGCACCAATGTGGATTCCACTTTGTGGAATTTATATGTACTAGTCAAGTGACTTACCATCTGCTAACGGTGAAGGAAAACATCGTGAGGAAACCCACATACTCTAAAAGAAATTCTATGAGTTTTTTTTTATTTCTTTTATTTGACTGGCCTGTTGGTCTAGTGGTTAGTGACCCTGACTGCTAAGCCGGAGGTCGTGGGTTCGATCCCCACCCAGGACAAATCTTTGTGTGATGAGCATAAGGGTTTGTTCTGTGTCTGGGTGTAATTTATCTATAATATGTATGTATTTACAAAAAAAAAATGTATTTAAGTAGTATATCAGTTGTTTAGTACCCATAACACAAGCAAATATAATTGCTTACTTTGGGACTAGATGGCGCTGTGTAAATGTGGTAGAATATTATTATTATATTATTATGAGTATGTCTGATCCACCAACCCGCGCAAGGCCAGCGTGTATTGATTATGGCCTAAACCCTCTCAGCTCTCTAGTTAGAGGAGAGGAGACCCGATCCCAGCAGTGGGACTAAATAGGTTGGTGATGTGATATAAATCTAATTTTACAGTTATCTTTAATCTACACGTTTGTTAGTATGCCAACTCTATTAAAGAATACGTCTAACAGCTGAAACAGATCTTAACTTAGTCTCTTTAAAACTCTGTCCATTCCTAGAATTAGATAGTCTCGTGATCTGCCCTTATTTAATGTATTCGTTGTACAAAGAAACTTTAAATTGTATTTTCCTACTGAGAGCATCCGGTGCTCTCATTGTGTTGGAAGACGGCGTTAAGAGAGACTTCTTTCTGTGCCACCTAAGTAAAGGGAGCTTAATAAATTGTATGCCGGTTTTCTTTAGAATGAAAATATAGCTGAAATTAATTTTAATGCTTTGTATCCCAAAAATGTGGCTTTCACTTTTTTCCAAATAAGTTGAATAGAAAAAGAAATAAAGTAATAACGCCTGTGCAGAATGCTGTCGAATTTTCGTATGTAATGTACGAAAAACTGAAATGTCGGATAAGTTCTTAAATTATGTGTGTCAACGTGTATAATAAAAAGTGTGTTACATTAGCTAACCCTGATCGCCAGCAAAGCGGAATGTCAACGGCTTCGGCATCAATCACTTGCGATGCCGGGGATTACTCAAACCAGAGCGTCATCCTCTGGCGCGGAGGCGACGAAAATTTACATAAATAAGCTCATCTGTATTCAACATGCAAGCTAAGAGCAGCCCATGCAACAACATGTGGCATTCAACTTGCAGACCCCTATTATTAATTGTGGACAACTGACGCGGGGGAGCACTTCTCCCAAGCCCACCACCGACCCATTTGTTTCTAGTTTAACACAAACTCCGAATGCTTTTAGCTCCATATTGTTTATTGATTCATATTCGCAGCTCACGTCATATATTATTATTTAATTAATCACATCGCAAACATTGGTCCTGTTAAAATCATTGCATTTCAAACGTAAAGCGATTAACACCAAAGCTTCCAAATCATTCGCAAACTTTCCTTTGGCAATTTATAAGTTGAAAACGTTGAGAATGCCGGCGCAAGTAAACGTGTAAGAGCGCTTCATAATAATACAGTTTAACAACAGAATTAACCCCGAAGGTTGCTATTAAACAAGTTGGTCGTAGATTTAAATTTTGAGCTCGTAAATTAACCCTTCATCCTTTTGAAATAGCAAAGGGATTGGGACCTAATGGTCTATTTGTGAAACGTAATGGGCCGGCCTGGCCGAGCGTATTAGACAATTTGGACATATTCTGACTTCACTCTATTCACGTAAAGGCTTTATACTGGATCTTTATATAAAAGGTTCCGACGAACGAGGGGGTATTAAAATAACTATCAAAATAAACTTTACTTCTTTTCATTTTATTTTTATTACTATCTTTTAAGTTACGGTTTAGATGATACAAAGTATAAAATTTAATTCAAAAAGTAATTAATTACACTAAGCATTTCTATTCATCGCTCACAGACAGACGTAAAATGTATTTGTTTTTTGAGCTAAGTGCTGTTTTATTTTTAGTCTTAATCTATATGCTCATTAATAATGGTAATAGATTTCTTTCATATTTTGCTAGAATAAAAGTTTACAGTGTTTATTTTTAATATTAAAATTTTATGAATATTGAGACAAGATGAAGGTACCTATTTATGTTTCTGAGGTATCACATGATCCAAGGGCTGGCCTCTACCTGGGGCAACGCATTAGCCTTGCTATCCAACGCGGTAATGTGGCTAGCCTTTTGGGTACGTTTCCTCAGGAATCTGATCTTAATCAGATATTCTATTTATAGGAATTCCCTGTAAATAGAGTATCTGGTTCTTTTTTCTTTTAATAGGTTAGCTGTGTATGTTTTTAAGTTATGTGTAAATATTTTTAAACGACTTCAAAAAAGGAGGAGGTTATATGTTCGACTGTATGTATTTTTTTTTTTTTTATGTATGTTCAACGATTACTCGGAGATGCCTGAACCGATTTAAAAAATTCTTTTTTTGTTTGAAAGGGTATACTTCCGAATTGGTCCCCTATTCATCACGTCAAGTTCTGATGATGGAATCTCAGGGAAATCGAAGGCAACCCTCAAATTTTATAGGCACATGATACGTGTTTCATATATTTTTTAAAGTTATTCAAGTATTTACGTCTGATAGTCAACATCTCATGTTGATGAGCTGGTGATGGAAGGTATAACTCCTTAACTGTTAGGAGTTGGAGGATAATTCTTTCGACATTATAGGTTCTTATGAACCAATAGTTGTATTCTTGTAGGTTATTTAGGTGAGCTGATACTGGAAGGTATAACTCCTTAACTATTAGGAGTTGGAGGATAATTCTTTCAATATTATAGGTACTTATAAACCTATAGTTGTATTCTTGTAAGTTATTTAGGTGAGCCGTCAGTGGAAGGTATAACTCCTTGACTGTTAGGAGTTGGAGGATAATTCTTTCGACATTATAGGTACTTATAAACCTATAGTTGTATTCTTGTAGGTTATTCAGGTGAGCTGTCACTGGAAGGTATAACTCCTTAACTTTTGGGAGTTGGAGGATAATTCTTTCGACATTATAGGTACTTATAAACCTTTAGTTGTATTCTTGTAGGTTATTTAGGTGAGCTGTCACTGGAAGGGAAACTTCTTAATGTTTAGGAGTAAGAAGATGATTTCTTTAAATATCACATCCATGTATAAACCTTAAGTTGTGTTATTTCAAGTGTCTGAGGTGAGAGCTCTTGATGGAAGATAAAGTTGTATAATTCAAAGGAATTCTTAGATGATATTTTAAGTTTTCGATATAGTATCTAACCTGCATTGTATACCTATACTTGTTACCTGTCGCATTTTATAGGAAAAAAGAAAGACATAAAAAGCTGAGAGTTTTGAGATTCCTCTATTCTACAATCAGGTTGTGTTGTTAGAATATTTAAATAGACGTTCCCTTCTATCGAAGATTCTTTATTTCGGTTTTCCGTCTTAGTTTGCCAGCCAGTATTATTAAATCTGCTAGATAAAAAGTACACTAAAAATGGAAAAATAAACTATTTTTAACAAAAAAATATTAAAACGACTTCAAATCAGTACTAAAAAGCGAAAAATAAACTGAATTAGATATTTAATTCCAAGCTAAAAAATACCTACCTACCTGTTTAAAGTATAATACCCTATTACTAATCTGTTTGAAGTCGGTGCCAGCCTAATGAGGTTGTATCACTCAGTTTGAGCCGTCCACTAGGTACGATCACACGCAAGTGCGAGGTGGTGTGAAGTAGCGAGCGGTAACAGATGTACGTACTAAGTAGAACGTAGCTTAACAAACTCTTTAGACTTGGCACCGACTTCAAACAGATTAGTAATAGGGTATTATACTTTAAACAGGTAGGTAGGTATTTTTTAGCTTGGAATTAAATATCTAATTCAGTTTATTTTTCGCTTTTTAGTACTGATTTGAAGTCGTTTTAATATTTTTTTGTTAAAAATAGTTTATATTTAATAAATTACCCTATTAAGCGCTCAAAGTATACTAAGATATGAGGGAGGGACTCATAATCGTGCTTCTCCTTAATATCGGGATTATTCCTTCGAACGCTCGCGCTGTGATAATAATCCCAGTGTTTACAGTACACTAGCTTCAGGCCCAGAGTACACTAAAACTGAAACGAGAGAAGATGTGTTTGTATAACTTTCAATTATTTCAAATATATTACATACATGATAATAATGAACGTCATATACAGCCAAAAAAAGGTGTTAGCAAATTTGCCTACGGCCAGCTGTTCACTGACAATATTATCTCAAGACGCTTCCACTTCACATTAATGTATGAACAAGAGTAAGTTAGTAGTGATTCCTGCAAAAAAGAATAAGATGCGAGCAACTAGTCCCGTGTACAATCTTAAACTGCAGTCATGACTGTACTAAAATACTAGACTGTGCAAACAAGTGTTTCGCGACCTTGTTACGTCACGGCTTGAATGACCATTTGACCAACCTCACGTCAAGTAAAACCGTGCAAAACAAAACTGCTCAGTCTAATCTTCAGCATCTCAACGATAGTACAAGCCGCGCTTCTGAGTCTGCGTTCTCATTATTCTCATAAACTGGTTTGTAGTTAATAATAATATTGTAATAATTCGCTCACGCACGCTTGTGCCCAGCTACACAGCTGGGCCATAAGAGAAGTTGGGCACAGTGGGTACCCTTCACTTAAACAAAATCACCCAACTAGGAAGGACCTTCACTCTACAGAAGACTGCAGCCTTCTTAGTGTGTTATGTTCTTGCTGATGAATAGTGGTATCCAAAGCTCATTTATGAGCGAAAAGCAGACGATGTGGCCTTCCTAGTGCTGCAGGAATCCATAGGCCACGATAACCGCTTACCATCCGGTAGGCCGCAAAGATTTTTGTCACTATCGGGGTATAAAAAAAAAATTGATGTTGAAATACATCTTCACTCGTCTCCGGTTAAGTCTGACACTCAGTCCTTAAGGGCTAAAAACTTGAATATTATCGACATCTAGGTTACATAGGTTAGACATGTGTCGCTCAATGTAAATGCTAGCAGGCTGACAAACCAAGCCACAAACACGGCTGGGCTTTACCCAGCCGCATTGTAGTGAAATCACTTGGGAACAATGTTTGCAAACTTTAGTTTTTTACATACTTCAGGATACTTAATATATATGGAAAAGTTTCATTATTTAATGTACCTCTGCAAAATTTATTTTAATGATAAGATTTTAATTGACTTATGTTTTTTAAATGTAAGCTTATAACTGTCACCATATTGCCTTTAATAAACTTGTTTTTGATTGAATGCGTAAAAATATTTAATGAAAATGAAGCACAATAGCTAATGAATATCCATTGTTTAAATTTGATAATATTACCATACATATATTGATATTACGAACGCACGTTGATTGTTATAGAGCAGTGACGTTATAAGCCTTAGCCTTGAACAAAAGAACAGATTACGCTGTCTTTGAAAATCTTTGTAAACTTGTGTATGAAAGTAAATGTTAAATTCAAACAATAATTTTATTCTTAAAAAGTAATCTAGTAGTAAACTCGGTAGAATTCTATTGATAGGTTAAGGCTTTGAAGCAAAATATCATATAGGCACGATCTAAACGCACTCTTTACTATACACTCAATACATATATATTGTATCTTAATTCGCAGCAAGAAACCAGTACCTTTAAGAGCTATTTTATAGTTACGACCCAGTAATTAAACTATGTAGAAGAAACTCAGAAATAAAGTGAACTCTAAACCGAGCAATCTAAAAGGAGAGCGGAGTCTTAATAGCCAATATTACTCAAACAACTAGATATAACAACCATTATCGAGAACACACGCTTCCTCAATCAACTCATTCAGAAGTCTAACTTTGCTTTGACACTCACCGTTTGCTAACAAAGGAAATTATTTTGACGATTCTCACTTCTTCGTTTAGAAGTAGTTAATTTGTCGACGTAGTGACGGACAAATAATTATAATCGATTACGCGAGCAGTAAGTATTTTCATACACAGAATATTTAACTTTTATTTTTTTAAAGACAATGTCTTTTTAAACTTAACTAACTTTTTTAACTTTTAGATTTTACAAATATACAATTAACTGACCCAAATTACATCCAAAATCGAAACAAATATCTACGAATCACACAAAATAAATATTTGTAACGGGTGGAAATCGAACTCATGTCATTAGGCACGGCGAGCGTTGTCTGTGGTGAGGTGGCCTTGATGTAAAACCACGACATTCTCCACAGATATTATATAATAATGTCCGTGTAGTGAAGGATTAAGAATACATATTGTCACTACCCCATTTCAACCCGTGGGTGTCGTAAAAGGCGATTATGAAACCTTAATCAGGAGCACTGCGAGAAAAGGAAAATTCGAAACAAAACTCTACCAACCCGTCTTGCCAGCGCAGGAGGACACCCATGCTCAGCAGTGTGACGTTTGCGGGTTGAAGTGAGAGATTAAATTCAAAATCCATTCGTAAGTAGTTAATTTCTACTAGTAACGGTTGTAGAATCCAATTCCATTAGCAACCCATTAATGTCCCATTGCTGAAATCGACTCTCCTCTCCTCTATCTAGAGAGCTGAGAGTGTTTAGGCCTTAATCCACGCTGGTCTAATACGGGTTGTAGAATGTAGAATCCAGTCTTTAATATTCTGTAACGCATTGGATTATCCAATGCGTTACAGAATATCAAAGACTCAAAAACTAAACAAATAAATCATAATACTTCTGTTTCTTCTTATCCTACTCTTCTATTTCTTTCTAAGAAGAAAATCATACCCAACAATATGAAAAAATAGACATTGGGTCGACAAACAAACTTACTAAATAACCTATCCTTGAACACGATAGATCAATTTGATAAATTTGTCAACTACTTTAGGGCTTTGTAACTTTAACATTTAATTGGAAAATGACTTAATGTTTTAAATATAGTTCTGCAGTATCTATTAAAAATAGATTGTATTGAAAAATGTGGTACCAAGTTTTGTTCTAACTGATGCGATGACAAAGAAAAAACTCTTACATAAACGTCAAAAATGATTGTAAAATGAAGAATATTAAGAACAGATTCGCTTTATTAATGTTGAAGTATCGTTTTGACAGCACGAGCTGTACTTTTACTGACTATGAGATGGCACTAACAGTATTCATTTTAAATTTAACCAGTGCATAAATTTAGCAGGCCTATATAAATTGATTTATATGATTTTACAAAGATTGGATTTTCTACTGCTTTAAAAATATTTTCTACTGCTATCAACGTTTTAGTATCTCTACATTTCCACAATTCTACATTATTAATATGACAACTGTCTAGGGAACAATTCCAGCTATGTTCTAATTAAGAATTTCTTTTCAATCGAACTTTACTCCTTAGAGACTCGGCCCTACGTAGAAGTTCCATACACCAAGTCTCGGAAATGGCTTGCAATATTATTGAAAGGTATTCAAGCACAAGAAAGTTAAAACTGTAGAGAAGATTGTATTATTTTAGTCAAGTGAAATAGTAAAGTGGCCAATATTATATCGCCTTGTAATGTTTTCGATTTGACATCATTTTTATCCCTTCTGACCACATGTTTTATTATATACATTGGCGTGGTATGTATTTCCTTTAATACCGCGTTGGGTAGATTACCAATCTACTGTTTTTTCTAATAAGTAATATTTTATATTTTTGTTTTTCATAGTTTCCCGAATAAATAATATCGCTCATTTGGAGCGACACTGACACAACTGCAAAAAAAAAATTTGAAACTGACCTAATTACATCAAAATGATCTGGATATAAATCTACTTTAGGAGTGAAAATGTCACATCTATAAGTTCAAAAAACGGCCGCTAGAGGACGAAAAGATGGTGAAATAATATTTTAAGAATCTTTACTTTCTTTACGAAAGAATCTTAAATCTGGCGTGGTGTAAAATTAAAAACTGCAGTTGTGTTACTGTTGCTCCAAATTAGCGATATGATCGTTATTATAAATGGCCAGTATTATCTTAAAATACATGGTATATTTGATGTTAAAAATTAAAGCAAGAATTTAAATATAAAAACCTTTTTAGAATAAAAGGTACCGGCCACATATTGCATGTGAATTTCATTTAATTTCGTAGAAATAATTTGTTTTGTAAACCGAACGGTGTTTTGTGGCCTCTTCCAAACACATTTTGTTACTTGATCTAAATACGGTAAATTAGGAATGACAAACCCGATTAAATGGACCGCCAGGTCCGGTAAGGCTTAATTAAGGATTATGTTACCCAAAAAGGACACACAAATTATACCTCCGTTATATTTACAGAGGTCAACGGGTTTGTACTTTGTACGCTGCAGGGAGAAATCTGAAAAAATAATGATTTTATACCGTATATAAATTTGAATGAACTTCATTAAAATATTTTTTAAATACCTATCCTAAATATAAGATTTCATGTTGATTATGATAAAATACCGAGATTCAAAAATAATACCGAACTTTGGTTTCTGTTACTTAGTTAAAATTAATTAATTAACAAAATACTTAAAGATTTTTTGTTAAAAAATTAAATATCTTGAGAAATTCTTTTTAGTTACCCTTATTTTAAATTTACGACGGTTTACTATGAAACAGATAGCAAGTTTAAATTAGATTCCAAACTAGATCATCTATCGAAGTTAAGTTGACATTTTCATGAGAATATTTCAAAACACATGTCACAGGTTATCGCCAAAAATTTAAATATATCTATATACATATATATTTCGTCTGATGAGTATTAAAACATATTTTGGTAGTCAATGGTTATGAATACGTGCCCTTTGTTCCTACATCACTACTACATAGCCTTAGTTTTGCTTAGGTTGCATTTTCCTTGTGTCCAATGGAGGTAAAATATCGACAAATTTATACAAAGTACATTCACGTAGACAAACCCGTTGAGGCGTACGTTCGCAACATTCGACTCGCTTATGTAAATCTTGTTGGTGCGTGCACATATATTCACGCCTTCTGATTTTTATCGCCAAGCATTTGATTCACTGAGGTGTATGATATATTTACATTTTATCTCCTCATATGATATTATTTGGACGAAAAGAACCGGAATAGAGGACCGATTTACTATCAAATGCTTCATTGAAGCTCTATGTCATTGTGGACTTTGAAGTGTTCGATAAGGTAACATTTGAGTGACATACTGTAAATAGCAAAATATAATATAAATATGTAGAAGACTGTGAATATTCAAGTGAAAAATTCTTTGAAGAAAGCGTCCGATAAGGTTCGTGAAATATGTTTAGAGTGCGGTGAAACGAAATATCGTGTCGAAGCTTGAAGACGCCGGGGCTTATCAAATAGTTTGTAAACGGGTGTAAAGTTTGGTGACCTATGTTTCTGTTCAGTGTATCATGTCAAAATGGTTCTTTTATATTTGAAGTTACGTGTATTAAAACAAATTATGTACCGTCCCTTTTACACGTATTTATTATAATTACGCCAGATCATCATGGACAGATATAAGTGGCGTAAATTAGGTAAGGCCTATGTTCAGCAGTGGACGTCGTTGGGCTGACATGATGATGATGATGATGATCATGGACAGAGGTATAAATTAGTCCTATAATTGACCAAAGTCATAAAAATATAAAATATAGAGTCCTGCATAGAATTTAGACTATTTTGTAAAATAAAGTCTTTGCATAACTATTTATTAGGCACTTTACTTATCGCTTAATTAATTTTAAATTTTTTTTAAAGACAACGCCCCCATTATGGAACAAGCCCTGTGGCGCGGGGAGCTTTACAAACATGAAACTAACGGACACAAAGTACACCCAGACTAGAAAGGAAACAAACCTTTAGGGCCATCTCGTATACTGTATCAGAATGTCAACTGTATCAAATTGTCCACTGTCTCATATCTATGAATCACACAAATATTTGTCTCGTGTGGGAATCGAATCCACGTCACCCAGCACGGCGATGTAGTGGCGAGGCGACCACCTTAACCACTGCGCCACGGTGACAGTTATTTATTTATTAATTAATCAATAAATTACCTAGCTACTAGCTGAACAGTTGAGAGGAATATCGAGTTTTGTACAAATAAGTAAGTAAGGCACATTTTGAAAAAGAAACTATCTAACTGACGCGACGGCTCTCATTTTAAACAGAAAGGAAGTAATTATTAACTAAATTAGCAATGAAATAGTCAACTTAATAAAGTGCAGGGAATACAGCAGCTTATTAAATTAAGTGTGTAAATATATTATATACACAATTTTGCCGTCGATACCAAACCCTATGATTTCATTTAAAAGTATTGAACTAGTCTCACATAGGTACAGTATATTTTTCCTTTGTTTCCGATTGCAACGGTTAAACCAAGTACGTACATTTTTCATTTACTTTCAGAAAAAGTAATGTGTTTGCCGACTAAAATGATATCACAGTAAATACCATACTTTGATTTCATCATTATCATCAAGCATCAGCAACCCCTTAATGTCCCACTGTTGGGCTAGGATCTCCTCTCCTCGATCTAGAGAGCCAGGAGATTTGATAAATCTAATTACGTGTTGAAAGCATCTTATTCGGTTTTATTTTCAACTATCTGTGCTAAACTTGGTTCGCGTGCGATTTTATAGTTTTTTTTTATTTGTTTTTATCCTTAATAATTCGTTCCAAAATCAAAGTAACTAGCTAAAGTAGGACTTCTTGTGTCATTAGCTATTGGCCAGTAATAGTCGGACAAATAGTAGGACATACGGACAAACATTTTACAAAGTGTATTTTTGTTATAAGTGACGTATGTGACCTACTTATTTTGTACAGATAGATTTCATTAAATATCTATACTGAACATATAAATAAAACTACTTTTGAAAGGAACATCACACAGATAAAAACTTGAAAGAATAAATAAATTATTTATTGAAAAAGTTCCAGTCAAGGTAGAGGGTATCTAATTTATTAAATTTTCTTTTCATCCTGTCGCAATAAATTGAATTAGAAATGTCGTTTGTAGTCGCCACAAAAAGGTATAAAGCTCTATTGTTATATTTTCTTAGAAACCATATAAAACTGTCTGAAATAGTAATCAAAATGCCTATCTGTGTATATACCTATAATAAACTTAAGGAGTTATGTACGAGTATACTCGTACGTACGTTTCTATATACATTGTTTCTTTTTTTTAGAAATTGCCGATTTTGTCTAACACCTAATGTGTGTATGTGCCTCTGGGGTAAAATTCATGCAGCGGTGTTTCCTGTTCACTGTGACATGTCCTTCTTTAAATAAGGTTTAAGGATCGCTATCCTCCCAAAAAAGGCAGGAGCGGCCACGACTTAAGTTCCATCAGGTGGGCCGCCTGCTGGTCTGCCACTTGATTTTCCAAGTTAAGCCATAATATGTTTAATCCTTATGTTAAGCAATAACCTAATATGTTAAATATTGTATTTCCAAAACATGATCCGAAATCTTGCTACTAATACATAAGATAGATTGAAGTACTAATTAAACTACGAGTATTCTACCTACTGCATAATTACAAAATGTTCTATTCTATACAAGATTGCTGTATTGATTTTGGTTTATTCAAAAACCCCTAATCTTCATCCTTATCTATAAGTATTTTATGAAGGGTAGTAAACGATGAGTTTTTAAGTACTACCCGCACCTTATGGCTATAATGACTCCGTCGCCAGGTGACTGTAAAAGCCTTAAGAAAATATGAGTAATTATGTTGAATCAATTGCTACAAATGTTTTGATGATAGCGTAGTTAAAAATTCATTAGTGGGTTATAAAATATTACTATTTATTTGGGCTGTCAATGCTCTTGTACGTCTACTAAAATGCTTAGTTTGTTTGATAAATTGATGAGGTTGCTGTCTAAATATCATTTTAGTGAGTGTGTTAACGATTTGTTTTAGATTGGCATGTGTTTATTATGCCCGGAATCTGAACCATCAAATCAAAAGTTATTTGTAAATAAAATATAACTTGAACAAATTAGATATGACAGTTCTATGAATAAGTAGTTTTATTGTTTGACTTTATTCAGTCAGGTACTTTAATCGATGAATAAATTTGTTCGATGGTTCAGTAATCGGGTATTATAAAATAATAATAATTTTGATTTTATTATGCAATACTAATTAATTTCATTACATTATAATTAAAATTAATTCAATAATTTGTAATAATAAATAAAATAAAAAAATATTAAAATATACTACTTATTATCTATCTACTTTAGTTTTATTTTAACGTAGAAGGCAACTTGATAGAGTTTACGTATTGCCGAACTAACTCTAAGTATAAATACATCTATTATCGCTATATAAATAATTATTTGGAATCATTAGTAATGAAATTAATAAAAGTAATAATAATAATCAATAAACTTCCCAAGGCAGTACTTCTAAGTTTTTTCAAAAAGAGAGTGTACAGGTTTTTCAACGGTCGACAACGTGTTGGTGATGCCTTTGATGTTGTCATCCATAAATCCATGATAAACTTTAGACTTTAAGTAATCGTTGTTATTTTTAGACTTTATACCTTAATTAAAGAACGGAAAATTGAATATTTTATTAAACTCTATGTTTAGTGGTCGTACTTATTGAAATCTGACAAACACGCGTTTGGCCCATCTGATCATGATCAGGCGAAGTATAAGTCTAAAAATAGTAACAATTACTTAAGGTCTTAAGTACCAAAAATTATATACCTTATTAATACCTTATTGAATGACAAAGTAAAATGTTTCATTAGCGGTAAAATTGTTTAAGAATGAATTTCTTTCTTTACAAGGATTAAAGTTACAAGGGCCTTTCATTAACAAACTTGAATTGCGCAGGGAAGAAATATGAGCTAAGTTCGATCATTGAATCGAAGACGCCTGAACGCCTTTATATAGAATTTATTCAAAAAACTCACGTATTAAAGGTGAAAGCACACTGCCTGTTCCTTATTGTTATTTTGATTTATAGTTAGCTGTAAAAATTAGAAGCAGAATAAAGGCCCATTTACATGCTACAGATTATAAAAATATACTTTAATGTGAGAAAGGAAACTAGGGTAGCTGACACTTAATATGATTTCTGCTTTACAACCATGAATGTGTTGAAGAAATTTCACTGTGTACACATCACATACAGCGTCTTTTTACCCGACTGCCAGGACGGGTATTGTTTTTCGCGCGTATCTTGTATGTTTCTAAGTTTCTTTATTCCCACGTTTCTTCCAAACGGCTGGATGGATTTAGACAATTAAGGTATCGTTAGATTCTTCTCATAAACCCAAGTGTCCTTAAATAGGTACTAATTTAAAAAAAACTAAATGGCGGACTTTTGACGCCAAATTGTAAGTAATTAACAAAAAATGTTAATGGTATTATAAAATAGTAGGGTATCAAAATAAAGAGAATCAAATGAAGATTACAAATATATATATATTAAGTATGTTATGTATTTAAATTAATCAGAAGTAATAACTAACTACAACCATTTTTCGGTTTTTAGTGCGTTGCTTACCTGTTGATTTTTTACAGTCAGGTTATTATATTTTTTTAATTATGTACTTGTTTAATCATTGCATCATTCAAAACAGGAAAGCATTAACCACAATTTATGTAAAAAGCCACGTTACTCAGCTTGCTAATAAATTTCAGTTGCTATAAATAATGGCACACTTCTGTCTGTTGAAACTCATGACTGTAAGAGAAGGAAAAAAACAAAATAGTTACGCGTTAGCGGGTTTACTGCAGCCGTAAACGTCGATAGCTCACGGCGAACACCGGGCACAGCGTAACCACCAGTGCGTGCCGTTAAAAGTAAATCGTAAACTGTCGTAAAGGTAAACATGTGTGCAGTTTTGGCACCGACCACTGGCTGTAAATCACTGGAACATTGACAAACACGACTGCGCTGCAATCGCGGATGTCCCTGTCTACACTTCCGCGTCGCGATGAGTAATATCCCAACCCGTGTTTTGTACGTCTATACTTTGATACTAGGTGTGTTGCAAACTTTCAGCTAACTGCACTAAATGTTTAATAAATATAAAAGCTGACAAACAACAAGTCAAAACATTTGAAAGTAACAAAAACTGGCCAAGTGCGTGTCGGGCCACGCACAGTGTGGGGTTCCGTAGTAACCCGTTATCACAATATAGTACAATTCTGTTGTTCTTTATTCTGTATATAAGTAATGGTAAAGATATTAGGAGTTAATGCTAAGGAATTTGTATTGGGTACAAAATTATCCAACACCCAAGTTCAACGACTATTGCTGCTAAACTAATAAAGTTATCTTAACCGCTATAGTTTTCATTTAAAGTTCATGAAATTCAAATCATCATGAATTTTTCCAGATTTTTCAAGCCAGCAGTTTAGCTTTTAGAGGGGGGGGGACGCCCTACTGGAACAAAATATTGCTCTTTAAAGTTTAATATTTCGTAAATGGACCATTAAATCGAAAAATAATGTTTGTAACTCTCAAGTCTTTTTAGAAGATCTATTCAACAATACCCCACACGATGGGGTAGACGACAAAAAAAATATTCATCCCCACTTCACAAGTATGGGAGCTACCCTAAAAAAAAAATATTTTCCAAAATTTTATTTTACCAGTTTGTCGATGTAATTGATATACACACTCCTACAAAATTACATCTTTCTAGTACTAAGGGTTTCTTAGCAAAACCTCGGACAGACAGACAGACAGACAGACGGACGGACATAACGAAATTATAAGGGTTCCTAGTCAGAACTACGGAACCCTAAAAACTATCTGACTACTACTTATATATAATCTTGACACGTTCGTTATAGGTAAATAGTTTGATATATAGTTTTATACTTTGATCCTGTCCATCTGGTGGCGGGCGTCCTACGCTGCGACTTCTAATACTTGGCCTATGTTTAGAAATAGACGTCATTGGGCTGATATGATGATAATGATGATTTTATATAAACCCGAATAACATTTTAGATATCACCTTTTATTATTTGTACTTTAATAATAATAATAATAATATTCTACCACATTCACACAGCGCCATCTAGTCTCAAAGTAAGCAATTATATTTGCTTGTGTTACTAAACAACTGATATACTACTTAAATTTTTTTTTTTTTTGTAAATACATAAATATTACAGATAAATTACACCCAGACACAGAACAAACCTTTATGCTCATCACACAAAGATTTGTCCTGGGTGGGGATCGAACCCACGACCTCCGGCTTAGCAGTCAGGGTCACTAACCACTAGACCAACAGGCCAGTCTTTATTTTAATTGTTTATGATAACTAGTAAAACTCCTATAACTCCTTACTGTTTTATATTAACAGACATAAAATTCCCCCAGACTGAGTGCAACAATCTGTGAATCACATAAACATTTGTCCCACGTGGGAATGAAATTTGATGCCGAGAAATGGTGTGGCGGGTCGTAGTTTTTTTCTACAAAATTTTTTCCGCTTATTAATCAAATATTTTCCTACTATTTCTTTACTTTCTCGTAGTCGGATAGAAAATATAAACGCTGGTAAAATTTACCCGTTAAGTGCCGAATGGGGAGTAAAGTTTATTGATCGCTTAACTTCTGGCACAAATTGTGAACGTTAATTGGAGTGCTTGTTTTACGTGGTATTAATGAGTCTCGGTCGATCAATATTTTATGTGTGCTGCGGCGTTTTGGTCTTTGAGCTACATGTTGATTAGAATAGAACTCAGATAGGTATTTGTGTGTTATATTAGGGCGAATTTCGTTTATATTTGGATCTAATTATACGAAAAGCTGTCTATCTTAGTACTGAAAGATTTTCAGAGTAAATTCTATTATTTCTAATGTAATTACTGCTAGTCTCGCTATCCATGCGAGAGTTTTCTTATTTCAAATAATATATAAACTAATATCTATAGCGAACAATGAAGGTGAATGAATGATTGATGAAATAAAGACAAAACTAATAAACTAATTCTCAGTAAATGCGGTTAGAAAATTGTATTGTAGTTTATCTTTAACAATGAAATTCAATATTTTCTTTTGAGATCAAACAGATTTGAAACGAAATAAACTCTAGTCTGTAAGTGTTATCAGTATTGTTTCAAAATAAATTACTATTGATCAGATATAAAAAGAAATGTAAGGTCCAGAAGTTTTTCATTATCATCATATCAGCCCAACGACGTTCACTGCTGAGCATAGGCCTCACTTAATTTCCACCACAACCAGCGAAGTTTTTTACTTGGTTAAAATTCTAAAATTTTTATTTTCACTATATGCAGTATATACTCGTTTATAAAAACAGGAAAAAAAATATTGAATTCGGTTCCCATTGTCATTTAAATCGTTAAATCCATTTTTGCCTTCGTCTACCACAAATACAGAAAAACGTGATCATATATAGGGCATCGGAACCGGTTTTTCCCGGAACCGAAAGAACCGGGAATTCCCGGTTCTAGGGGCTACAAAGAGAACCGGTTCTCAAAATATGAAGAACCGGGTATTTCGGTTCTTTCGGTTCTTCTACAAATTAGTGATTAACGCCGATCAACTTCGATCAAATAAGCACTAGATACACGCTCGCATACAAAACCAACGCCAAATAATGGCACTCGACAGTACTACATACTTATTAGATGTAAGTATTTATTATACAACAATTCTATAAATTTTATTAAATAAAATATTCAATTTTTTTCATTCAAAGTATATAGTAATAGATTATAGATTTGATCGAAAGGGTTTATTCCCATCCAGTCACACCCAAACCTGTAAGTTGTAACACTGTTACTCGTTGGGAAAAAAATCTCATCATGTCACACTGTTACTTGATGCAACTGCTTGCAATTTTTTTCTCCCAACCAGTAACACTGCCAGATATTAGTGTTACTGGATGGGATAAAAAGTTACATCAAGTCTTAGTCACACTGTGTCTTGTTGGGAAAAGTAAACATTTTATATTCCCATCAAGTTACACTTTTTTTTATTATATTAGTGATTGATATTTTTATTATATAGAGAGTTGCTAGTTGCTAGTAATCGTTAGACAGTTGCTACCCCCGACATTTTTTAAAATAAACTATTTTCTGAGGTGAATCATCATTCCATCAGGTTGGCTGGTCACCTATCCAGTGAGAACAAACTGCGTAAATGAAAACGATCATGCCATTCATCGACTTAAAATGTCGCTTTTCCAGAATATCCCCATTCATAGGTTTATTTAAAAAAATGTCGATGTCGATGAATGGCAACTGTCTAACGATTAGTAGCAACTAGCAACTCTCTATATAATAAAAATATCAATAATAAGAAAATAAAAAGTGTGACTCCATAAGAATATAAAATGTTTACTTTTCCTAACAAGACACAGTGTGACTCGATGCAACTTTTTTCCCATCCAGTAACACCAATATTTGGCAGTGTTACTGGTTGGGAGAAAAAATTGCCAGCAGTTGCATCGAGTAACAGTGTGACATGATGGGAATTTTTTTCTCAACAAGTAACAGTGTTACAGGTTTGGTTGTGGACTTTACGAACAAAATTCTAATAAATTAGCAAAAGAACCGAAAAGAACCGAAAGAACCGGGTACCCGGTTCTGTGTTGTCACTGGAACCGAAAGAACCGGTTCTTAAAATATGGCCGGTTCTCGATGCCCTAATCATATACAGGTTGTCCCGAAACTCAACGTCAAGCGGCTTTTGCTACCACTACTGACCTCTACAAATCCTGTGATGTTCTCTCTGTTCGCAAACTGTATATTCTTAATCTTCTCCTTACCACTCACTCAAAGACTCCCTATGATCCTTCTTTGCTGGCAACAACTACTCGTCGAAAACATGCTGTCTGCCCTCTAGTCCCAGTAAAGACTACACGAGCACAACGGTCATCTCTGTTTCTTGGCAATTGGGTATACAACAAAGTAAATAATATCTTGAAAATATATGCTATGAGTAAACCTGATTGTAAAAAAGTAATTGTAAACTGGCTAAATAACTTGGACTATGATGACACGGAAAAGTTGCTTATTTCATCCATATAATGTCACACACACCCACTCACCCTCTCTCACACACACACACACCACGAACTTTCACGCATCTCCTGAACATAATATAGACAACCTATTCCTAAATGTTTGATAAGAGAGCCTGGAGATTTGTAATACAGGTTTCGAACCTAGTACAAACTCCAGCTCTCGCTAAGGTTTATATACTATATTATACTTATACTAACTAACCAATGTACACCTACTCCTTAACGAGAGAAATAAACGTTTTTATTATTATTATTATATTATTTTGGATGTTTTTTTTTATTTTTCTCAGAACAGGTACAGCCTATACCATCGCCCGGTAGCCGCTTGACGTTGAGTTTCAGGATACTCTGTATATTAGAAAAGCGACTTATACTAAAATTTTAGTTACAAAAGAACTAAGTAAAACAGATTCAAGTTTCATTTAATGTTACCCTAATTTGACTTAGCTCCCAAGTTTAAAGAGCGACCGTTTCGTGTATACACTAGTAATTATAATTAGCCACATCAGGTAGGAGTTCAGTTAAAGTATTTAGGGCAAGGCCATCTAATGAATTTATAGTTTGAAATATAACATTATGAACTAAATAAACTCAAAAGTAATATGAAACTGTAACTAAAATACTTAGATGTGATTTTTACAAAAATAAGAATAACATCAGCTGAAAAATAAACAGAAATATAAAATAATGTGTATCGCGTAAAACCTATACAAATCTAATGATTTCTATCACATTCATTTATGAATTTTTACTATAATACATACAAAGCAGTGAAAAGACCGTCAATTGTTTATTTTATCTATTATTATTATCATCAAAATCTTTTATTTCAAACATGTAGCTATTTATAAAGAACGTATTGAAAATACCACAAAAAATTGTGTATCTCAGATGTAGTTTTAAATTAAGCAATTTTTCATTTAAAACTTACTCTGAATTATGTTATTATGTAAGTTTAACTTTGTAATCTGTTTGAAATAAATTTTTAATTACAAATCAATAAATCGAAGTTTTTAGAACTAAAAGTGACCTTAAATATTCAATTAATCAATGTCCAATACTTTTGGAAGTTTGTTAGCCTTCATAACTACTCAAGAAAATAAAAACTGACGACAAATGAAGAGTTAGATATTATTATAAGTTAGCTGATACCCGAGGCTTCACCCCTATGGATATTGTATTATTGTATATAACTATATAGCTCTTATTGGTCGTAGCATGATATTATATAGTCCATGGCCATCCTTGATAAATCGGTTATCCAACATTTAGAGATTTTTTTAATCAGTAGTTTCTGAGATAAGCGCTTTCTACAAAGCAAACGAAGAAACAAACTACATCAGCTTTATATTAATATAGGTTGTTAGTACTTTTATGTGGCGTGACATAACAATATTAAAGTTATTTAGTCTTTGGCCATTCTTCTGATTTTTATTTAACATAAAAGATTTGTATACCGCCATTTTGGTAGGGTATCCTATTACGCATGCCAGGAAGTATAAGAGTACAAAGGGAATGAAGGAACGGTGTGGGATGCCCGTTCATTTATTTATTCAGTACCCCGCGAAGGAGAGAATTCATGCGTGTTTATTAAAAAGTTGAGTGGTTTTATCGACGGAATAAATTAAAATTCAACGTTACGTATCGTTTGGTATATTAAAACTCATACCATTTGCGTTTATAAATTCACTGTTTTTATGTTAAAATTGTTACAATATGAAGTTATAATTTGAGTGCGTTGGCCGCTGGATGCGAAAAACAAAGTTGCCCCTTGTTCCCCTTTGTTCAAAATCTATGAACGTACATGTCGAAATGCGTTTTAAATTACATACGCATATCAATTTTTATTTTTTATGTAATTCAAAACGCATTTCAAATTGTAAAGTTATATGTAATTTTTTTTTTTCAAACTTCTTGCCTTTACACGACTACTCATTTTTTGTTTTTATTTAAGTATATATGCAGACAAATTAATATTATCTTTTTTTATTCATTTTATTTTTTTGCTGTAATGGCAGTTGCCTAGGTTTCAATATTTTTTTAATATTTTGTATGTAAAATTTTCTCGGAAAAATATATTATTATTATAATATCATCATTTCGTCATTAATAAAGTTTCCATTTAAAAGTGAATGCCACTCATTGCTTCACTTTCCATGATCCTACGATAGTCTCATCTAATTACGACGCACAACACGTACTATATATCAATGTATAATAAAAATTTAATAGCCAAGCACGTGTTGTATAAAGCGGTTACGAGGAGTGCATTACTGCCGGCCGGCCCCTGATTAATATAAGCGAAAACACGGTATTCAGATAATAGCCTGTATTTATGAAAACATAAAAGGTGCCGGACGTTGTCTTGTTCAAAGCTGTTACGTATTATCATTGTTCATGACAATTATGATGTAAATAAGTATTAATAAATGTTACAGTAAATTGTGTACAGTCTTTAATTGTGAAATGAAATATTTTATTTTTGAAATAATGGGGTTTTTGATTAATTGTGTAGATACAATGTAAAATAGTCTTTGAAAAGGTATTACAGTACTCAAAACTGGTCTTTTAAAACGTGTTAGTACTCAAGCCCTTTAAATTACAATATCATAAATTATACAATTTCATTCCCTAAATACTATAAAACTCAAAGTTCGAATACATTGAGTTCAATATCGTTGTCAAATATTTGAAAATTTCAAAAGAATTAAACCTCACGAAGTTATCCTCGGTTATTTTTACAGTGAACTATAGAACAAAGGGAATCCTATCTGCTAACGCACACGGCGGCAAAAAGACCGTACTGCTAATGCCCGCCGCGGCTGACCGCCGCGCGCCGTGAAGTTTTGAAGAAATAAAATTGCATAAGTTTTTGGAGCCCTTGGGAACATTTTACAAAATAATAATAATATTTAATTTTAGTTATGGAGCGCTTGGGAACAAAATCGTGGAGTGGGTGGGAATAAGCCAATCGAACAAATCATTTTGTATGCTCCAACACAGACGGCGTTGCGGCGCGGGCAGCCACGGTCAAACGCGGCGTGGTCCTTTTGACCGCTCTGCCCCGTCGTTTGTTTTAGGCCTTATAATCTTCAGTGTTGTTTGCTACTTTATAACAAACATTTAAAAATAATATTGAAACGCCTATATCCGTGGTCCAACCATCAACAAAGTCATATACAGTAACAATCGATGCGTCTGACACATAAATTGGTTTTGTCGGTATACTCACTATTCATGCCGTTGCTACGTTAGAAATTGAACAGCCGGCACTGTCCATACTCAATATATTACGGCTCAAACGACCACGTCTTGTAGTAATCAAGCATAGCAATTGAAGGCATATTGAACCATGATGAAATAAAGACATACTTAACTGGACATGAATGTTTTGCAATATATTTCTTTAAATTAATTTATATTAATATTTAACCGTGTAGTCAGGGATTAAGAATACATAATGACACTACCACATATCATCCCGTAAAAGGCGACTAAGGAAGTAACATTATACATACAGACAAGAACACTGCGAGAAAAGGAAAATTCGAAACAAACCCTATACCAACCCGCCTGGCCAGCGTGGTATAGTAGGCTCAATTCCCTCCACATTCTTTGGAGGAGACCCGTTCCCAGCAGTGGGACGTTTATGGGTTGAAATAATGATACTAATATTATAAAGCTGAAGCGTTTGTTGGTTTAGTTGAACGCGCTAATCTCTGGAATTACTGAAACAAATTGAAAATTATTTTAGTGTTGGATAGCAAATTTATTCAAGAAAGCTATAGGTTATATAACATCACGCTATGACTAATAGAAGCTGAGAAGTGGCCAAATAAAGATCCACGAGAGTGAGACCATGGGTGACAGCTATAATACGGCAAACAATAACTGAATTGTTGGTAACGTGGGAGTAAGTATTACTACTGTTCAAGAGCTCGCAGCTTTGATCGGTTGGGCAAAAAAAAAAAATGATGAAATTCTCTAAATAAAAACTAATGTCTAAATATTGCAAAATCCCTATATTACCATGCTAACTATAGACTTACCCTTTTAAAAGTTGAATTGGTGTTTGCAAGACTTTTCCACTATTAAGGTTCTGAAACAAGCGAATTATATTAATTATATTATGTTTTAAGTCTCACCTATGAGAATTGCGATGGATTACTATTAAGGCTTTTATTTATTAAACCACTTTAGTTTTAAAAGGAATATAAGCTGAAGTCACAACGTTCCAATCCTAATTGTCTTGGCAACATTCAAACCACTTTTCGCTGAGTGCTAAATATATTTGTTCTTATTGTATCAAAGGATGTGTAGAGACACTTTGTTAGCCTTAACTTCTATTTTTGTACTAAGCATACAGGCTATCTGCATGTGCAATCTAGTTTCAATTAGTTTTTAATATTAATACTACCTATTAAATATTTAAAATATCAGATGGCTTATTCTGAATCTCTAAATAGTTGAAAATGTATTTTTGTTCGCTGTCATTTTCAAACATTTGAAAATTATATCAACATGGACTAAGGCGCAGCACACACGGGTGAAGGCGCAACGGTGCAAATTTCCTTGAGTAGGACGCGCGGAATTAGCGACCTGGATGGGAGCTAAGGGACTTTAAGAACTTTCGACCGGAGCAGTCGCGCACATGCTCGCATGTTAACTTGAGGATCTATCGCTATCAGCACAGCATGCGTATTTATTCTTGGCAAAATTAACCGTAACAATTTTGTTAAGGTTTTTAAATTGTTGTCTTCAAATGCACTCCGCCACGCCGCCAGCGGCAGTGGTGTGCGCTGGGCCTAAGTCGAATGTTGAGATGCCTCTGCGTAAGTGGTGTCCAGTCCTAATTATGGTATAATCTCTCTTTCGTCTCTAAGAGTATTTTCTATCTCTTATGCCGTCATCATGGTTTGTAAATAGATCAGAAAATAACATCAAATAAATACTTTGATGAGCAGAATAAGCTAAATAAAAATATTTTGCTAAATTGTAACGCAGAGAATACAAGTATCATTCCCTCGCTCGCTTGTCGAAGTGTGAACCCACATTTATTATTGAAAACCAATCTCTTTCAAGCAAATGTAACTGAAATATCAAATTAAATAAATGTTATCCAACTGTCATAAAAACATCGAAGTCCATTTCGATAAAGCTCCCAATTTATGACTCTATTTACAACCTATTTTCAAACTCACATTATATTATTATTAGGTTTTACATGTGACTTCAGGCGTGGTTTATGTGAAGTAAATTTTGAGAAGTAACTTATAATATCAGTATCACTGGGCTTAGATTAGAGCTTTTTTATTTCAACGATGAATTAAATAAAGAACTGCTGGATTTGTTCTGTATTATTGATTAGTTGACTGCTGAATAATTATACAGAAATAATATTAAATATTCTTTATTGTCATAACATAGTCTTCACGCCTTTTTCCGCGAAAGGGTTGGTATATCTACAACATATTCACCTCTGTATCACCCAAAGGCTGGCTGGTAGAGAATGTTTATTTTTTGTACACTTACATTGTATTTTGCGCAATAAAGTTCTTAAATAAAAAATACCCAAAGTGCGAGTTATATTGGTTCTTATTTTTCTATGTAATACGAGCTAATTGTTATTCATCGGCCATGTTTTCAGACTACGTCTCGACACTGAGAATTTCATCATTTTTGAATTTTACTGGAAATCGAACCGAGTCTACAAGCTCCCGCCGAGGCAGTTAGCTTAATTTCATTTAAGTGACAAACAAGGCTAACCTTTGTGGAAACCAATACCTAATAGCAAACGCTCATTTGAAAATATCGCGCAACCAACAAACTGAATAACAATATTATAGTATTTATTGAAGTTTTATATAAAACTATCCATTGCCCGTGACTTCGCTCGTTTTTTATTTGACCACTACATAGCTCCCTTTGATCGTAGCGTGATGTTATACAGTCTAAAGTCTTCTTCGATAGATAGGCTATCCAAAACTAAAATAATTCTTTAAATTGGACAAGTAGTTCCGGAGATTACTGATTGATATTACAACCAAACAAACAAACTTTTCAGCTTTTGTATGACATCACGCTAAGGTCGATAGGAGCTGAGCACTGGCGAAATAAAGAACGACGGGAACGAAGCCCCGCGGGACTTCTAGTATATAGATTATAATCATTCTCTTGTTAAAATTATACCGATTTGAGCAAAAACAGCCCAGTAATTTTCTCTTATATTAATATAGATGAGTAATTAGTTTCTTATAATTATCTTATCAGGCAGAAAAGCTTATTATACAGCTATTGGGAAATGATCACATTTCCAGCGACTAAATCGGTAATCAACCAAATATAACAGGATCACTTAGCCTCTACATCGTAATTAATATTGCGTATATTGATAGTAATTTACTAATATTGGCAATTCAATTCCATTTAATCTAATAATTCTATAAGGGAGACGAGGAACAGCAGAAATTATTATGGAATCGAAATCTATAACGTGACCGTGAATTGAACATTTGCGAAGCATTTTAATAAAGTATCTTTACAGTATTCTGTAAATAGTACTGGTATTAAAACTGAGTAAAGGAAGATAAAAGAATAATTCTTTATGGTAATATTTTACAAATATTATTGGACAAGAATTACCAATAGTCCGGGATCCCTGGTCCAAATATTTTTTTTATTACTATCAAGCAAATTTTTCGTGAGTAGCTTCACTTACTTAATATTTATTAATTGAACAGTCATAATATTGTCCTACAAATTACGTGGTACGTTATCCCGGTATATCCAACCCGGTCCATCTTTTAGCTACCACAATCTAACTTTTGGAATACGAAATTGTTGGGCGTCTCATCGAAATGAAGCTACTCACGAAAAAATAGCTTGATAGTAATAAAAAAAAAATTTGGACCAGGAATCCCCAACTACAACACTTTTTTCGCATTTTAATTCGAATATCTAAATTCTAATTAAGCTGTCTGAACTCCGAATTATTTGTAGATCATTAAAAATTCCATTGTAGGCACGTAGTACTATTATTTATTAATTATTCTGTGGTAGAACTTACAACCTTGTCCCTATTTAGCAGTTGCAAGCTGTGTCAAATAATTTAGATCAAGCTTATATTAAAGTATAAATTTAATAATATAATATTAAGTGATAATATTAGAAGCGATGGTGGCTGAATGGATAAGGGACCGGCTTGCAAATAACGCGGTCCGAGTTCGATCCCGACCGGCAGTACTAAAGTGGATTCCACTTTGTGGAATTTATATGTACTAGTCAAGTGACTTATCATCTGCTAACGGTGAAGGAAAACATCGTGAAGAAACCCACATATCCTAGAAGAAATTCTATGAGTATGTCTGATCCACCCGCACTAGGCCAGCGTGAGTAGATTATGGCCTAAAACCCTATCAGCTCTCTAGTTAGAGAAGAGGAGACCCGAGCCCAGCAGTGGGACTTTCTGGGTTGATGATAAATGATGAATATAATATTATTCTAGACTAGACTAAATCCCATCATCACTTTACAGAAACTGAATGAAAAATCAGTTTACTTATAGATACATGAACAAAAGAGAACGGATAATATAAAAAGTTGATATATAAGTATAAGGTTTTCCGATATCACGACATAAGTACCCAACGTCGTTACAAGGATATGGCTACCAATTTGTCATGCTTTGCCATAACTCCGATTTGTTGGAAAAAATATAATGGTTTCTAATCTAGGAGAATAATTGATTAGGGATTTAGGAGTACGCCCATAATTATACGGCTGGTTAAATTGTATTGTAGGTGCACATTAAATATATTGTTTATTCGATAAAATTGATTGTTGCGTGTCCAAAGCAATACAATATGACATAGAATTGCTTGTATATAAATCATTGTTTTTATTTAGTGTCGTTTGTAATAAAATAATATACAACAAAATCAATGTATCTACGACAATCATTATAGAAATATATATAAATAAAATTGAAGTGTCTGTTTCTGATATCAAAATAACAGGTTATGAAAAACGTATTTTTTGAAAAGTTTGGCTGTCTGTCCGTTTGTCTGTCGGTCTGTTTTGTTTGAGGTAAACTCAGAAACTACTGAACCTATTTCGACAGGACTTTTACTGGAGAAAATATCAATATCAAATCCGTAAAAAAATAATAAAAATACATGTCTTGACAATTAATGTAGAAATACTACATTCTTATAGTAGGAAGCTATCAAGTTTTAAATTATTTTAATTGCTAACATTAAAATATTTTTTAAAAGTAAAACTGCTGACATTGTTAAGTTCGATAATTACTTGTATTGTTTGCATTGTTCAAGTAATAATGAACTTGGCTCTAATTAATACTGAATAGTGTCATACTCGTATCATCAATATGTTTCAACAATTTTTTGATAATATCAAGCTATACTTAAAGCTTAAAATTGTAGAGCAATTTAATTCAAACCAAGAGCCCAAATTCCATAACCCAGCCTTCGAATACCTATTAATAGCAAAAATTGCTTTTTTTCTTACCAAAAAGCGAACCAACGATGGGATAATGTTGTTTTAATTTTTAGAAAATTTTCAATTAACTGTAAGTTGGCAATACTTTGTACCCTTTCAAAGGGTATAATGTTACCAACAAAATCGAATTATAAGCGTTAATTACTCGAGTGAAAAAACATTTTTAATATTAATTAAAGGAGCGCTGTGGATGTCGGACCAGCAGTTTCATCAAAGGCTCACCGATAAATACCTACTAATTAATTTTATTTCCTTTCTCTAATTAAAAATTCCTTTACCGGTTCAAAGAAAATTTTATTTAGTTTCAGACTGTGTGTATCATTATAATTACATACATTGCCTTTTCAGATTCTTAAAATAATAGTACTTTTGAAAATATTACTAAAATTTCAGCAGTGGACTTGTAGGGGTGAGCCAAACATATAAATTCTTTCAGCTGTTGTGATTGAATGACAAACATCCATCCAACCATACTAACTTTCACATATTTAGTATTACTAGCTACTACCGCGGCTCCGTTCGTGCGTTACGTCGGTAAAAAGTAGCGTATAATAATAATAATTATCATTTATTTCGGATAGTATGCTTATACCTAGTGTTAGTAACAATTTTCTTATGACTAGCGTTAGTACATACATATTATTATTATTATACATACACAACAAACACTAAATTAGCAGTCGGTTGTTGGGTACTCACCCACTGTCTCCACATAGGGCTACAAATATCCTCTGCTATCACTGTCACTATGTGCTATTCCTGACTACAATCTATCTGTAAGCCAAATTTTATTCAGATATTTTCAGCTGTTCTATCATGATTGAGTTACTGTTTGTAACTCAATCATGATAGAACATTGAGTTACTGATGATTGAGTTACTGTTTGTAACTCAATCATGATAGAACAGCTGAAAATATCTGAATAAAATTTGGCTTACAGATAGATTGTAGTCAGGAATAGCACATAGTGACAGTGATAGCAGAGGATATTTCACCAATCAATAAGTTCATCCCTCCATCATAACTTACATTCATAATATGGTACGATTCAGACCAACCGGCTCGCATCGGGCCGGGCCGGGCGGCGTTTTACAATGCGGTAAAGAACATTGAAATGTATCAACAGTAATTACAGTTCATATTTGCATGCAACTTACGCATAGTTACCTCCGTCGGCATCCCGCGACGCGTCGCGACGGCCGACCGGCTCCGACCGGCTCCGACCGGCTCCGACCGGCTCCGACCGGCTCCGAAGACGCCGTCGGCATCCAATCGGCTGCCGTCGGATCCGTTCGGAGCCGGTCGGCCGTGTGTCGTACGGAGATTACGGTGCAGCAACAGCTAGCAAATCATTCAAGTTGTGTTCTTCAAGCGACAGTTTACAAGTAAAAAATGGATACGGAAAAAAAACGAATTTCTTTAGTTCAGCCGTATGATTGTGCGGACGCTGTCGCATACGCATGCCGCGGTAGCGGTACGGCTCCGTCGGACGCGTTCGGCTGCCGCGGCACGCGTACGGCTCCGTTCCGATGCGGCGCGACGCGAGCCGGTTGGTCTGAATCGTATCTATGAGTAGTATTCTAAATTTTAGATCAATGTTACGGTAATGTATTAATTTGTAATGCTATGTTCTTTATTTCAATAACGCCAAGGTTGAGCTTTGACCTTAACCCGAAACCTTCGACGTTGAAACCCAATTGTAATAAACTATTACATATTTTTATCGTCTGACGTCGAGGAATTTTGACACTCATATCGCAGATTATAACATTTCACTTCGAAATATCGAGAAATATGAGACCTTATGGTATTGTGTGTTAGTATATATTAGGTAAACTGTATTCACCTGGCAAATTCCGATATTATTATCGTTTTAGATTACCTACCTTCTTCACAACCCTCGTCGTATGAAAGTGACATTTAATTTAATTATATTCTGAATAAAAACGCTGGTGAAATTTCAATAAATGAAAATTATTATACGTCAAAATTGTGGTGTTATGACTTAACATAACAATATTTTGTTTGATTTGACAGTATTTTTCCAAAGTATTTTAAAAGAATGGTTTACATTGTATCCATAAGAATATCTACTCTGGTATTTGGTTCATGTAAGTGCGTTCGGTTGAAAGGAAGAGCTTGTGTACGGTCGTATTTAAATACCAGAGTATATAAGCGTATAAAATGCCAGTGTAAAAACGTTTATTTTTGTTATGAAGAAATTAATTTTATTATACAACCAGGCAACCAGGCGCGTCTTCTCTTAAAATATCACTTTTAAAATTTTGTTACTTTGTTAAATAGTATTTATTTCATTTGTTTTTATTTGAATTAGCTGTTGTTCTAATGAATAATTGGCTGAAATTTGCAGCAAAATAATTTTAAAGACACGTGTGACTATATTCACTAATATTCATACCTAATACTTCTTTCAGAAGTGCGTTGGCAAAAGATCTAATCAGAGTATTTCTATTTTATTACACTCTAATGTATTCATTCATGGTGAGTATCGATAGATAAACAATGGTCGTCCATCGTTGGCTTCACCGCAACACCTTCCCAGTGATATAGTGACGGTAGCTATTAACCGTAACAAATACATAGCTGTTCAGAAAGGCAACATTCTCGAAATTTCTCGAAAGTTTGAACATTTTCACAAAGAAAAGTTATAGCTAACACTTGTTTTTCAACATAACAAATAACTGTTTTGCTGTTCTCAAAACTGTATTAGAGTAATTATTATCATTATAAATTTTTTAAATAAGCTGAAACATTAACTAATTCTGAAGCCTATACAGTATTTGAACGCCTTCCAAAATATCGCCCTACATATCATAAGCTTTCCGATTTCTCTTTGACTGTAGACTAAAGTGAATGCTACTACATTCGAAATATTGATTGCAAAGGTCAGACAGTTCATTTGTTATTCCAGTGGATTCTACTCAAATGTAAACGATCTGGCAAAGGGAAAATCGAATTGCAAGTTTGTTACAAAAATATCAAGTAGTTTCAGTATTGTACAGAGACAAATAACGTGAATAATAAAAAGCCATTGATATTCTATTTAGCTATCTTGTGTAGATTGAGTTTGTTGTTCTTTTTATAAAGGACTTCTTGAATTCCACACTTTGAAACTTTAGAACGTTTTTTTCTGTCAACTGAATGAATCAAGTAGAAGATAAGGAACAATGGTATTCATATGACTGGCCTGTTGGCGTAGTGACCCTGACTGCTAAGCCGGATTTCGTGGGTTCGATTCTCACCCAGTACAAATCTTTGCGTGATGAGCATGATTGTTTGTTCTGTGTCTGGGTGTAACTTATCTATAATATGTTTGTATTTATGAAAAAAAAAATGTATCTAAGCAGTATATCAGTTGTTTAGTACTCATAACACATGAAAATATAATTGCTTAATTAGGGACTAGTCAGCGCTGTGTGAATGTGTGAAAATATTATTATATATTATGGAGACATGTCCTGTTTATATTTTGTCATTTAATTAATTTTGTTTATTGCCTAAAGTGGCAGACGAGCAGGGGACCCACCTAATGGTAAGGGGTAAATTTCGCCCATGCACGTTGGCACTGTTGGGAGCACAGCCAAGCTGCTGCCCAAATTAGTATTTGTTTGATTACTTAAAAAATTCTGATCATCAGTGTAGTGACGGATTAAGAATACATAATGTCATTACCCCATTAAAACCCGTGGGTGTCGTAAAAGACGACTAAGGAGTAACATTAATCATACAGGAACACTATGAGAAAAGGAAAAATTTGAAACAAAACCGTATACCTATTAACTCCTCTGGCCAGCGTGGTATATAATATAGTAGGCTAAATTTCCTTCACAATCTTTGGAGGATGCCCATTTCCAACGTTTATGGATTGTAACGACAGAAAAGATTCAAGAATTATCTTGGAGAAATCAAATTTATAGTCACAATAATTAACTTTTCGGCCACGTCATCGCTCGCCATAAGTGTCGTAATAACTATTACTGTATTCCCTCGTGTAGGGTGACCACCAATCAAGTACTCACAGACTCATATTACATTTATCAGTCTTCCTACCATTGATTGTTCGTTAAATCGTACACTGGGGACGGCTTCAGCATGATAAAATTTTACTGACTGTTGATGGGATGTATGGTTTAATAAATTTATCTTGAACCGGTATTCGACAACAATTTATATCACCAACTTTATTTGGAATCAAGCTATGCTTGTAACGTTGATCGTGCATTTTGTTCTAATGCGTATTTATTGATATTAGGACACATGGTTGATATACATAAGGTATGTAATTTTAGTTTTGCTTTCGTCTTTTATAGTTAAATTTAATTTCTCAAAAGAACCTCAGTATACTTGTAGATAGAAAGTATAAGATTTAACTTTAAATCATTAATATCCCACTGATGGGCTCGGGTCTCTTCTCTATTTGGAGAGCTAAGAGGGTTTGAGGCCATAATCCACACACGCTGGCCTAATGCGGTTGTTATTATAATTAAATAAGTTAAATACAACGAATACTTCTTGATTGATACGATAGTTCAATTGGGAATAAAAAAAAACTATAAATTCGCAAAAAAATAACATAATTCTAAAATTGGCACAATTCGTTCCAAAAAAGTCAATCAATCACCAGCCTGTTACAGTCCATTGTTTTAGGCATTTAATCCCGATGGGATACACTTCATGATAAAAGCAGTGCAAATAGGTAAATAATGACTACAATCGACAAAAAAAACAAGACCGCTCATCGATACAGCCTTCCCTGCTTTTTAGAGTTCCGTAACTGAAATGTAAAAAATGGAACCATTGTTATAGGACCACTCCGTTTTCCGTCTATCTGTCTTTTCATCCGTCAAGAATATTTTTCTAAAGAACGCGTAGAGGTATCAAGCTGAAATTAATATCAAATACTCGAAACTGCAATCCTTTGATGCAATAAAAAAATCAGAGTTCTATTGTACTACTACTACTACGTAATGAAAAGACAAGACTCCATTTTTGTCGCATAATCTTGACGATCAAAAAAAGTCGAAACCTATTGGGTACTTCCCGTTAACCTAGAATCATGAAATTTGGCAAGAAGCAATATTAAGTTTCATAAGGAAAATGTCCAAAACCGTACTCGTGTTGTTATATCACTGAATATAAAATAAAATAAATGTTTTTTTTTAATAAGAGTGAGAGTTTATTCCGGACTGACGTTACATAAAGATAGTGCACCTACCTACCTTTATGTGAATATAATTTATTCTAACTTATATAATCATTTCAATCATAAAGAAAATTGCAGAATCGTACAAAACCCACAGTGCGCGAGTCCGACTCCCACTTGGCCAGTTTTTTTAGGATTGGACCATCTAGCCGCACGGAATCTGTTGTTTATTTATTTATTTATTCACGGAACAATTACAATTTCATTTGTTATTTAGAAATGTCATTTACTAAAGCGATATAGAGAGTGAGTCATTTAAAAACAGTTCCAGTTTAGTAATTTAGCAGTTTGTTTGCAATAAATAAAATACATACATTAAGGAACCATGTTATCCACTAGTTCCAAATATAAGTCCTTCTATTTAAATTAAACCTTCTATTTAAAAAGCAAGTCATAACGATGTGCATTCAACAAATTCGCGACAAAAACTCCCAACTCGACGGCTCCTTTACAAGTGCAATTGCCGTGAATGCACACTTCAAATTTAATTGCCAGGTCGTAGATAATATAAACAGTTCGACTTCAATATCACAACCTAGATAAAGTCAGCCAAAGTCAGTTCAGTGTAGCCTGCTAATGGAATCGTGTCGTCGGGCGCAACACCATTCCAGATTAACTTTAATTAAGTGGATGTTATTTGAAACTTCAGCCCGGAGGAAATTTATCCTGTTACATAAACCTATACGTATACATGGAATAGGTACGGCTCGTTCACATTCTTATTTGCGTATACAATGCTTGTATTTTATATTGTGGATTAGAACAGTAATTAAATCTGCCAGAGAAGTTACTGTTGGAACAAATGTGGTGTGTTGTTTGAATTAATTTGTTCTTCTCAATGGGTACTAATACATAATTTATAATGAATATTCTACGAAATGTTCGTATGTTTAATTCTATACCGTGTTCCTAATTATTAAAAAGAGAAGTCGGTAACTGAAACTATCTACTTAAAACTAAAATCTAAATGAATTTATTAGTTGGAAATAAAAGTTTGATAAGAATTATTATTGTAGTCATCATCATCATATCAGCCCATCGACGTCCACTGCTGAACATAGGCCTCACCTAACCTACGCCACCGCGAACGGTCCTGTGCCGCCCGCAACCAACGGCCGCCCGCAACCCTGACCAGGTCGTCGGTCCATCTGGTGGGGGCCGTCCAACGCTGCGCCTTCCAATACGTAGCCGCCACTCGAGAACCTTTTTCCCCCATCGGCCATCAGTTCTATGTGCCCTGCTCACTGCCACTTTAGCGATGCGATTCGGTGAGCTATGTCGACAACTTTAGTTCTCCTGTGGATCTCCTCATTTCTGATTCGATCACGCAGGGAAACCCCGAGCATAGCTCTTTCATTTCATGTTTTCTTTCATTTCATTTCATGGCTCGCTGAGCAACAGTGAGCTTTCTAATCAAGCCATCACTGGTCATCACTGGCAACACACATTGGTTTGAGACCTTTGTCTTATTATTGTAGTAGTGGGAACTAAATAGATATAGATTTCTTACACATAAGTTTTATAGAAACCGTACCTCCTAAAAAATAGAAAATTGTTACAAGCATAAAATTTAACTTCAATGTAATAATAATATAATAATATTCTACCATATTCACACAACGCCATCTAGTCCCAAAGTAAGCAATTATATTTGCTTGTGTTATGGGTACTAAACAACTGATATGCTACTTAAATACATTTTTTTTTGTAAATACATACATATTACAGATAAATTACACCCAGAACGAAAGAACAAACCTTTATGCTCATCACACAAAGATTTGTCCTGAGTTGGGATCGAACCCACGACCTCCGGCTTAGCAGTCAGGGTCACTAACCACTAGACCAACAGGCCAATAAAGCGCACATTTAAATTTTTAGGTTTTAATACGGAAACGTTTTGTAAATTTAATTGTCTGTGAGGCTTGTTACACTAAATGGACATTTACAAGTAAATTCGTACTGCCGTTCAAATTTTGCAATTCCAATAGACCCGAGGTAAGTAATTTGAAATGAAAATCAACACAAAACGGAACTAAACACTTGAACAGTTTGTCGATTAATTAAAAATGCTTTAGGACGGCATGCCGTAGTTATTTACTTTACTTTTTACTTTTTAAATTAAGAGAAATGATGAATAGTAAATGGTTGTCTTTAAAAGCAAGCGAGAAGCTTGAAAATGATTTTATTGTAGCTGTAAAACTGAACTTAAAAATTTTGTGTAAAATTTACAGGTAAGTATTTTCGAGAACATTTAAACTCATTTTTGTTTTAGTGTTGATATATTTCATAGATTGTAGATATCAAGCGCAACGACAGGACCATTAAACGACTTATCTAAAACAATTATCAAAGCCCGATAAGGGATAAAATTAATTGCACAGCCAAAGCGAAATTTTTGGGGAAAGTTGTTCTCCTAAATTACGGTTAGCCACATTAGATGTAAATGACTAACACGTCCGAGATATCTCGGCCTGCAAATTCACTTTGGCCAGGCCCATAAAAATGATACATTGGTGTACTCTAGGGTGGCGTCTCGAGGTTTAGAGGCTCAGAGGACACCGTTCTGAGGGGACTCGTGTTCCATAAACATAATCGCTCTCATCAGCTGTGTCATATCGATGGGAGATCGCGCCTACATTTTATGGTGTCCTCTTTACGAGCTGCGAGAGAATTTGTTTTCATATAAACTTTTATGGGCAGTTGATCGCGTTCTGCAATGAAGAATGTGTTCTAACAGAATGTTAGTAGCAGTAAAATAAATCGTGTTATTCGATTTTCTTGATCTATGTTTTAGTTGGTGACATTATGTTTTATTAGGAGCCAATACATCAAATCATCGTTAAATCAAGATTTGAAGGGAAGAACATGGTATTGTTATATCCTTTCGGACTTACATCGTTTTTCTGTTTAACTAAATGTTAGAACTGAAATACTGATGTTAATATTTGTAGCAGAGTATAAGTAATTCACTTAATAGCTTGTGTGTGTGACATGTGAAGGAAAAATAGCTGAGGTAACCTTTTGACGGCGGCTCACAAAGATTGCACAAACTTTTTTGACGTTGTTACATACTTTGCTATCTATTTTTCTTAGACAGAAAAAAATCACAGTAAACTCTCTCGGAAATTGAGCTTCTCGTGCCTCCAACATATTATCCCTATAAATTTACCTGACGTCCTCAATATTTCAGACGTTTTCACCGTCCTGACCTCTTTTAATAAATCCGTATGTATATATGCGTAAATGGAACGTATGTAGGCTTTCTCGTTTTGTATTGTATGAACAAGGTACTATTATAGATCAACCCTTTGTTGTATCTCCTGCGTAGGTACATTAAGAGTGTGGTTTCGCTCCGATTTATTTATTTACATATTCAAAGTTCAAGTACCTTAGTAATATTCGTCAGACTTGGCTGTGAACAATAATTGAGCAAAGGAACAATAATTGAATTCAAGCAGTGATTTCGTAACAAAGGAATTTACTTTGAATTTACAAACATTGTAAGTATAAACAATGGTCTACTATAACTGTTTTGTAAGAAACTGTTTCTAAGCTGTTTACTTAATAACATAATTAACCGCTATGTTCTTTTCTAGCCTAATCTATCTAATCTAGAGCTGTCATAAAATCAAATAAAAATTCTTAATCAAAATATTTCGTAATTATAAATAACGTTTCCATACGAGTACGAGTAGAAACATTACTTTGAAGTGCCGTATTTCAAAAGCTGCGATTAAAAGTTAAAAGGGCTTTAATGAAAACGGTACCTACTTATTTTTCGAAGGAGGATTAATTTTGCCTCATTTGTTTGCTAGCCTCGTATATTAACTTCAATTCTGGTTAATATCGGTAATGTAGCAACTTAGGTCTACAACGATAATCTGTTATTATAATATATAGTCTGTATTAGCTTTCATAGTTACAAACATATATTATTTGCTCTCTATAAAATAAACATTGTTACAAACATAACCTGCACTTTGCTCTCCATAAAATAAAGTCGGGCTTACATGACATTTGGATTAGTGAATTTAGATGTCACTGTAATTTTGACAGCGAACAAATTTATATTTTCAAATATTTGACAACATAATCGAAATCGACTAATTCACATATCGAGACTCCGAGCCCTCTAAAGGAGTACGAACAGCTTTTCTTCAAGACATTTTTTATCAAATAATCTTCAACACAGTAGACTCACAGAGAAATTGAGGTTTCAGAACGGTTCGTGTACATGTTTAGTTGAATTGGGCTTTGACTTAGCTTACTTAGCCAGCAAAAATAAAATAATTTAAAATCAGGAACCCTAGACACAATTTCGGTGTTCAATTTCAGTTGGTCGATTTTGATATCATTGTCAAATGTTTAAAAACAACATCTTCCATCCACGCAGCATTATACTACAATATCCCAAAGTCCCAATCTCTCCAGGTATGCCACAAGCCTAATGAAAGTTAAAATCAAACAATTTACATAAAATAATGCCTATCAAGAGAAAGTACAAATAAAACGGTACTTCTGAGTCCAACTGCATATTCGTAGATTTCTGTCCAATTGTGGCTTTTGCACTGACCGAGACGGCTATATTAAACATTATTATGCAATATATATACTACACTAATCCCATAGTGTACATTACGAAAGTGTATGTTTATTTGTACACAATTTACTAACCACCCAGCGGCAATGATGGACGTTAACGGGAATTAAATCAGCGTATTTGCACAGTCAAACTAATGACTTGTAATTTATTGAACAGTGGTTAGACACGCACTCGGATAATTACAGAGCTTGTTATCTATGTTTACATTAAAGCAAGTTTCGAATTAAATAATTATCGGTATCTGATTTAATTTTGAAATTATTTTTTATAATATTTTTCTATATTTGGTTCTCAAAACGGAATGAATAGGTTTCTTAAATGTCGGCAACGTGCTTGTGATGTCCCTGGTGTCGCAGGCGTCCATAGGCCGTAGCCTACCGTATATATCGCTTACCATTAGGCGGGCCGTACGTCTGTTTATCACCGTTGGGTATATAAAAAAATAAACATTATCTCGCAAACTTACTGCTTGAAGTGCATGTTCAATTTCAAGATATTAAACAAAACAAATACGTCTACAACTTTTAATTGATACCATTTTAATGTGAGTGTACATTTTTATCAATTAGTTTCCAAGTTGGAAGTTTCAGGGAGTGCAATAACTCTATTTATCTTCAAGTTAACGTCTACCTCCGAACACAAACAGAAACATTTGCTTTAATTAGTGTATTTGAGAACAAACAAAGAGAACAAACAACCGCCACGGTGATATTCTAAACTGAACAAAACATAACCTTTGTTACATTTGGTTATTATAATTATGTTATATTAGGTTATACATACAGAAACATTATCATGATCATCTAATCAGACGTCCACCATTGCAACGCCTGTAAACCAGGATTATTAGCGATGAACTTTGCAACCGAGTTTTGACACTTGAGAGTCCCAGAGGATGCTTAACCTTTTGACCGCCACGTCAAATCGGTATCGTCGTGCCTTGAGCGCCAAGCTTTTAAAATACACTACATTTTTGACGTGCCATGCCATCATTGGCGTGGTGAGTGCATTTTCATTTTACGTGTATAGACGTTTCTAGCGTTCAAAGGGACTACTGTCTCAGAACCCGAAATGAAATTAATCAGAAGATTCGCGCGGCATGTCGATAAAAAGAACGTTATAATCTTTTTTTCCATAGTTTAAGCCATTTCTATGTGAAATTTCATGACAATTGGTTAAGTAATTAAGCCGTGAATGCGTAACATACACTCACTTATATTTTGCACTGTTTCACCGAAATCTATAATTATAGTTTTTCATCAAATTGGGTGAGGCCTATGTTCAACAGTGGACGTCATTGGGCTGATATGATGATGATGACGATGATCAAAGAGTTATAGACATTCAAACAAACTTTTGAATTAATAAGTTATAGTATAAACATTAATGTACAATGGAAATCCTTTGAATTTTATTAATAAAACAAGGTAATAAAACAATAAAAGGAAAGTTTATATTAAACATAATAACAGATATAAGAAGTTGACTAACGTAATAATATTTACTCTGACAACAAACGGTTGCGTTTATTGCGAAATGTTACCCGCAATGATTTTGTTTCTCTTATTTTATAAATTAAAATAGAAATACGCGTTTGGAAATTTTAATGGTTTCTTTAATAATGCTCGACAATATGCGTACTTTCTTTTATTGTGTACCTTTTTTGTGTTATATTTTCCACGATATTTTTTTAGAAAAATAGCAGTAGCAGTAGTTTTATGGCGTGAAGATTATTATTATCTAACATAATATGAATAAGTAATATTATTTATTAATTATTATTTAATTATGTAAAAAGGTGTCTAAAAAAACTTATAACAATTTTTTTTTTTCTATAAAATCTTTACCCTTGCTTAGAATGGATACGTGGTGATTGAATCTACAATAGGTATTCTCCTACAAGAATATTTAAACAATTCAATTCAATCAATATACCTACGTTATTTTTAAGCTTGCGTTTTTTTATTGAAATAATTTTAATTTGTGTAATGGATAGCGAGCACTGATTGCGGCATTATTTTTAAGCTTTTCATAGCTTTTACCAATATTGGCTAGAAGGTATTACTTTTTTAAATGTTTCAAATTGTTATACATTTTTATCCGAGCACATTTCTAGCTCGTAGCCGCCTAGTGATGTAGTAGCCATGGAATGAAATGTGAGTATGATACACCCCTGCCTACCCATTCGATGATAAAAAGCATGACGGCTTTCACCTGTAGCAACCAGCGTGATTTATAAAGACAAATTATACATATGTACGAATCATAAACATAATAGTCCATTTATAAGACTGATTAGTAGTGTCCGAGTAAGGACAGATTTAGAATAGATAATGTCACATCCCCATTTCAACCCGTGGGTGTCTTAAAGGCGACTAAGGGACCTAAACATAAGCAAGAAGAGCACTGTGAGAAAAAGGAAAATTCGAAATATAACCCTATACCAACCCGTCTAGCCAGCGTGGTATAGTAGGCTTAATTCCTTCCCACATTCTTTGGAGGAGACCCGTACCCAACAGTCGGACGTTTATGGGTTAAAATGATGAAGACTGATTACAATTATTTCAGTAGTTTTACCACAAAACACTAACAAATATCTAAATATAAATCCAAACTCCCTAACTTTCACATTAATAATAAAATTGTCTATCAATAACTTCGATAAGAATAACTGAAAGGTAAGTAATAAGTGGTCAATACAAGTCTATTTCAATAGATACGTACATAACAAAGAAAAGAAATCGTTACTGAAGGGCTCGATGGCTTCCGTGATGGATTGTTTCCCTCGAGGTCGACTATGTCACTCAGTGTCATCGAACTCCCTTGTCGATTTATTCCGATTACCTACTAACAACATTATACAGTTGATATACAATAGGGAAATAGAATAGCCAATATTATTACATCATAATAGAAGAAAATTACGGCACTTTTGTGTAAATATCATTGTTTTATAATTCATACTATTTTTTTATTATGAGTAATTGAGGACTTTCCAAAAGGGCTTATTTCAGGATTCGAGAGATCTCGTTTTTTTTATGCAAATCGATTTTTTGTATATAAACACATCGTATTATCGCAGTTTCCGGTGATAAAACGTCTTATTTTCCTATGAAAAATTAACCCAAAAAACACGTTTTCGAGCAAAAAATACTTATTTCTGGTTTATGGTTTTTTTTTTCAAAAACTGAGAAACTATTAAGCATAATAGCTAGAATACGTACATAAACTACTTAGTTAAAATATCAATATATATTAAAAGTTACCAGTTTTTACCAGTTTCTGAAAAAAACTGTTTACACTAAAATAAGCCCTTTTGGAAAGTCACTCCTCAATTGTAATGCGGATAATGTTCTTTGTTTTAATAAAAAACAATTAACCTATAATGTAAATTAAATATATCTAGCACATTTTTACAGTTTTTATACCAAGATTGGTCAAACAGACGCCTGATGGTATGCCTATGGTCACCTGCAACACCAGGGGCATCACGAGCGCGTTGCCGATCCTTAAAAAATCTCTTCACTCCAGTTATGTTAAAAACCAACACTGAAGTCACTTGGGAATTAAAATTACATTCTATACAGTCGTATACGAGTCCATCCTTTACGATCCAATTGGAAATTTGATGCGGAGGCCTATGTCCAACAGTGGACGTCTTACAGCTAAAATGATTCGTGTAGTGACGGATCTAGAATACACAATGTCTAGTCACTACCCCATTTCAACCTGTGGGTGTGGTAAAAGGCGATTAAGGAACCTGACTTTGAGCAGAAAATAGCACTGCGAGAAAAGTAAAATTCGAAACTAAAATCTTTGGAGGAGCCCGGCAGTGAAACGTTTATGGGTTGAAATGATGATAATGATGTGCAAGCCCTAATTTCACTTGATATTAAATGTTAAAATGCAATGTCAATCCTGTACATATTATAAAAGGACATACCGAAGTATTGTAACTGTACGAGTATGGTGCAGCAAAGGAGCAATTTCACGCAGGGCTGAGCTTTGTTCAGTGTACTTTGTCACATATGGTTAGGAATTTCAATGCACCAAGCGCTTCACACCTCACTGCCTACACTGTATGAATTTGATAAATATTGTGATTGTCAACCTTAAAAAATATATACAGAATGATGCACAAGTTATTTGAGTTATAAAATTATTTAAAAAGCCAAAAAAGATGTCAGATAAAATTTACCTAAGGTCAGTTGTAAGTCCAGTTGAGCTCTGAGAAGACCTTGGCAAGTTACTCAGGCCACTCTTTTTAATAGCCACAGTAGTTACAATTTCAATTGGTTACAGTTTGAAATAATACAAAAATGGCACAGAACCAAAACACCATACTAAATTATAAATTATTTTTTTGATTTAATTAAAATAAGAAATTCCTAAAATTGTAGATTACTTATGTTAATTGTTAAGGTAAAAGCTATTTTGTGATGCTACAAATTCTAAAAATAAATGATGCAATCAAGCAATTTGTGTAATTGGTCCAAAGGGAACCAAATCAATCACAATACGGTTATTCAATTAAAACCGCGGAAGCACCTCATTCATTATATTTTGACCGAGTTAAGCCTCTGCCATATTTTGCGCTGCGTCATCATGATAAATTTTAAAAATAATAACTTTCTTAGAAAGGTATTTCGTGTGGAAACCGACCCTTTAGATGGCTTATAAAAAAAAAAAACTACTCAAAACTGAAATAAAACTTAATTATATTCTATGTAGTTGAATATTTTGTATTTATTTATTCTTGAAAGCTGTTTGCGTTTAACAATAAAGCTTAATATTAATTTTAAAACATTCACCCCCTTATTACAAAATATGGTAAGTATTAAAGTAATTAAACCAGTATTAAACTAAGTATTAAACCAGGTTTAAATTAACATAAGCCATTGTTTTAGTGTCAAAGTTGTCAAGTTTTTAAATAAATAAAAAATAAATAAAAAAATAAAATAAATTAAACCTGGTTTAATGCTTAGTACGTATATTGTAATCAGGGAGTCATAGTTCAAGAAATTCTTTCGGCCACAGTTCGCTTTAGCAAAACAACTTCACCAACGATTAAACTATTAATTTTTAGAGGCTTATACTCGTACTAGTTAATCTAGATAAAATAAATTATTTTGTAAGTTAGTAACTTCTATGTAAAAAATTACTACATTAGTATAATGTACCTCACATAAAGTGTTATAATCTAGATGAGGTGAGGAACATAGAATTCCCTGAGGCACATTACTATGATGTTAAGGCTGGGACTCTCTGAGGAAACACAATAGTAATGTAGGTACTATTCGTCATAACACTCTAGTTCAGTCAAAGATTTAGGCTATGCAGCTGTAGTACGTAGCTACATTTTGCATGTGTTAGTGACGTCATTATTAAATGTCTAACGAGTTTTTCCCCACACTGTCGTCTGCGTGATTTGTTGACAAAATAGCTTACGTATGTCTTATCTATGTCCTGCAATATTAGTTTGTTAATTTGAATTATGAACATTTGAGTACATAAGGCGTACCTAATAGCTCAGATACACACTTTTTTCGCATTTTAATAATAAGGAGGATTAGAAAAGAGTAATATTAACTACTAGCAAATTTTATGCTGATTCGGTCAAAAAATCAAATGTTTAAAATTTTAAATATGGAACACACAAACATTTGATAACGATATCAGAACCGACTCGAAATTTCAAGTAGGCTGAAGGCGTACTTGAAATTTCGAGTCGGTTATTATTTTTCTAACTTTATTTTTATTTCTACTACATTCTTGAATTTTGGCGTTAAGTTCACCTATATGCATTGAATTTTAAGTTTAATAAAAATATGAAAAAGTAGTTATATATTTTTAAAAATTAAATTTCGGGTCGGTTATTACTTTTCTAACTTTATTTTTATTTCTACTACATTTTTGAATTTTGGCGTTAAGTTCGCCTATGTGCATTGAATTTTAAGTTAAATAAAAAAAAAGTAGTTATATATTTTAAAAATTTTGCCCCGTTATATAGTTTACCTGGCTACACAAAAAGTTGTTGTAGGTGCCAAATTGCTGGCGACTAACACAGAGCCACTACATAAACTTTATGTTATCACTATCTGAATAGTTTTTAGGCTCCAAGTTGCTTTGTTCTTGCTTAAGATATGAGGCTACCGTTTCTAAACGTAGAAACAGATTACAGTCTAGTTTGTGTATAACCATGAACGTAATGGTTTACCTATATTAAATTATAATATAGCATTTTATTTGTTTAAATATAGAAATTAAATTTACCTCTTCAAATTTTATTATTTCATGGCTTAATTAAATAAATTCCGAATTTGGCCTTAGGGGAATTTAGAAAAGTACGTTGTGTATTCGTTATATTTGAGATTAAGTATAAGGGATATTAATTTTGATAGGACTCTATATTTAATTTATCCTATAACATCTATTCGACTATGTTTTTGCCTTTATTTAAAAAAAAGTAAAAAGTTTCTTATTCGTCTTTATAATCACAAAAAGAAATATCTTTATTAATATAAATAAAATACAAAAAATTACATTTAATTAAAATTCAGAATATTGAGGACCACCGATATCGGGTACAGTTCCTAAACAACCTCAAAAAGAGAAACCTCATTTCAATGTGTGCTGTGCCATAACGGGACGTAATAATAATATGATTAGACTTTATAAAAAGGCGTGATGCTATGTTATGTTATGTTATTAGACTTTATACAATTTTAGTACCTATCTAACACATTATCGTAGGTAATAGAATATTTCAAACGCGAATAATATATGTATTATTTTACCCATAAATAAAACCTTTCTTTCCAACGGATGACAACTGTAAGATGATAATGATAAAGTGTCGGAAAAAAGTACTTATTAGGGTCAACTCAAAATTTTCTCTATAATCTCTCTTTTTTTCTCTCGTAATACCAACTTCTTCAGAACTAATCTCCTCGTACTATATAATATTCAATGTAGAATAGAGGCAGATATAATCTATCCAATGAAAACAAAAAAATGGAATTAAAAAAAAAACCTAAAAAAAATCTCAATAGAATTCGTTTCTTGAATTTTTTTATTATTTGTTTTTTAATATAGATAAATTTATCGTTTATCTAGTTACTACGACCTAGACAAAGTTTGTAAGGCGACTAAAAGTACACTGTGTATAAAACAATAACTATTAAAGGAGAAAATGTGTTATTTTATGTATCTCAACTTGATTCAGCCTTCAATAAAGTATATCTATCATCAATTGACCTGAGATGATATCTCTATAACATTCCCTTTAACAGAACAATTGATTCGATGGAACGTAGCAATGCCAACAGTTTTTTAACGAGCAAATCAATCACGGGCTTGCAATCTAATATATCATTCCAACGCGACGGCAGCCAGTCTTTCCTCTGTTTTTCTTTCATTTTCCTATTGTCAAACGATTTTGGAAGTTATTACATGATAGACTGATAGAAGATAACTTGAAAAAAAAAAGACGAGAATTAGGAATTAATCCATTTTTTCTAATGACGTTAATTGTTTATTTGATTTTTGAAATAATTTTCATACCTTGTATAAAGATTGTGGTAGATTTGGATGTATGTTTTCTGTATTTTGCGAGCCGTTTTTGTGAATGTTTTGTTTTTTACGGTAAAGTACCTAGTAGCTATGGTGGCCGAATGGATAAGTGACAGGCGTGATAAACACGCGGTTGAAACTCGATTCTGGGGGATTACTCTGAATTTCGACATGCGATTGGTCGATTTTGATGTCACTGTTAAATGTCGAAATTCAGAGTAAGACCTCCTGAGGATTTGTGTGAATTAAAATGTAAAATTCTACTCGATTAAGTTTAGTAAATGAGTGGACGTTTACTATTTTATTTTTAAATTTTAATTATATAAAATATTTTATTGCAATAAAACAATACACATGCCCTTAAGTTTATTTAGTTTATGCGAATCAAAAAACCAGCTATAGTTGTATAAATAATATAAAAATATCTTGGATCTAAAACGAACCGTTCAAGTAAAAAACCACTTACTCAGCAAGGAGTCGTGGCTTCTTTCTTTATTGACACATTATACGAATATTATCGCTACGCTTCCTATACACTTCGAAGGTAAGCTGTGATATTAAACTAAAGAGGAACACTCGATGAGTCTGCTTTATCCAAGTATCGTATATACTGTAGTTTTTTTTAATTATATTGCTTTAGAATTCTATATTTTGAAATTTGAACTTTGATACTGAATTAAAAACTGTAGGAAATAAATGAAACATGTTTTACAGTTTCTATATTCAAATTCATTATTCATTCAAATTCGGATTTTACGAATAAATTTTAGTGTGATATTAATGTTGTTTTAAAATATATTTTTTTAAGTTAAAATTTGCCGTATGTGAACGTACTATTTTGAATATATATTATATAAAATGGCAAAAAAGTAAATTAACCCTCCCCTTTCTACCACACCAAACTATCAAAATTAAACTATTTTTAACAAAAACACATTGTAATTGTTTCGTAGATACTACTATACAAATATATATAAAGTTAACAGACAAACTTAACGGGGGTTAAAATCCAATTTTAATTGACATGTTGAAACAGGGTGCTGTCATTGTTAATGAAATCAAGTTGCAATCTGGCCATGCGGTTAATCTCGTTTCAAAATTAACTTGATTTTAGACTCGATGATTTAAAGTTCATATGCGAGGTAGGGCGGTAAGTAATAACGAGTAAACCCCACTCAAAATGAACCAACCTCTTGGGGAAGTCTTTTCCTCTACAGAAGACCGAAACCATAATAATACTGCCTTGGCAAATTTTGCAGACCGGCACGCAAATCACGCAGTCCGAGTTAGATCCCGACCGCAAGTACCAATGTGGATTTCATTTTGTAGAATTTATGTTCTAGTCAAGTGACTTACCATCTGCTAACGGTGAAGGAAAACATCGTGAGAAAACCCACATATCCTAAAAGAAATGTAAATGTATGTCTGATCCACCAACCCGCACTAGGCCAGCGTGTGTGTGTGGATTATGGCCTAAACCCTCTAAGCTCTCTAGATAGAGGAGTGGAGACCAGCAGTGGGACATTAATGGGTTGGTGATAAAGTTTTGCTTTAGGTGGTGTAGATTGCCCCATGTAGTCCTAGCATTCTGTTCAACTATATTTTAGCAGAAGAAAAATTAACTATAAATAAAATCGAATTGGATATTTTGATGTGACGTAGAAAAAAACCTTATTTTGGGCTTCATTCAGAGAAATTCAAAAAAGAAATAACATTACCCTTAAATAAAAAAAAAGCTCAGATTTACTTTTTTTTTTAAATCCTCTATGGACTGGAGCTAGAACATTTTGCAAGATTTAACAAACAACATGTGGATATATACATTGTACAGCCGTTCTCAGAGATAACAAACGTAGGCGCGTAAATATTTAAATACTAGCTTTTGCTTGCGACTCCACTCACGAGGCCTCCGGGATAGGCAAAATGTTTACTGCCTGTTCTGTAATGATATTATATATTCTGTTGGTTACCAAATTGTTTAATATTATAACAGTGGCCGGTGGATGTATCTAGGTTTGAGGTATATATTTTGAGAGTTCCAACATTGAGATAAAAGGTTTTTTTCAATTACAGAAGCCTTTTGGTTGCCTGTAACACTAGGAGCATTCCGTGCGTTTTTATGATCCTTTAAAACAAGTTCCCTGTCCAATGAACTACTAGTAACCCCTTCTCACCAGTAGGAATACAACTCTTCGATGGCTGCAGACTTCTGTAGACCGAAAGTACGTCTTCAGGCGAGCAGCTCAGTTTCAGCGTAACTCTCTTAACAATGTGATAATCATTATCATCATCAGCAACCCATTAATGTCCCACGGCTGGGCTCGGGTCACCTCTCCTCTATCTAAAGAGCTGATAGGATTTGGATCCACATACGATGGCCTAATGCGGATGGATAAAGTGTGACATCAAGTGATTCAATGAGTAGGTATTGTAAGTGTCGATACTCAGTTCATCTCTGATAATGACGCTTCAATCGGGCTACCAAATAAAAATAAAATAGATATGGCTATGCCAATGTTTGGTACTTAGAAGAAATCACTATGTGACAAGGGATTCCCCGAGGAGTAAGATAAGTCGAGATGGGACACACTTGACATTATAAAGCCGCGGGCAAAACAATTTTAGTGAAAATATCACCAATTTTACTTCTTCTTTTAATGCAGTTTGAATGATTTATATATTTTTTTATAAATAAAGTGTATTATGTTTTCTGCTTACCTATGAATGTGTGCCAATCTTCTGTGCATGTTAAATGCGAGACCAATTCATCATGATATGGTTTGCTAAATAAAATTTACAAGAAACATAATAACAGTAGGTATAGGTTTCTTAAGGGTCGGCAACGCGCTCGTGATGCCCCTGGCGTTGCAGGCGCCGGTAATAGGCTACGGTAACCGCTTACCATCAGGCGGACTGTACGTCTGTTTGCCACCGTCGTGGTATAAAAAAAAGGTACTCTGATGTTCAGGTAGTAATCAAAATAATATTTAAGTGTGAAATAAAATAAATCTTACTTAATATTGTAAATGCGAAAATTCGTAGGATGGACCAGTTTGTCTGTGAGATGCTATTAAAACAAGCAAAGCTCTATAAAAATCAACGTTTACCGCTTGTATCAAACCCCCTTTCAAATTTCTTCAATAAAATAAACGTTCTTTTTTAAAACGTTAAATGGCTCTCCTAGACAACAGTTGCAGTGCGAAACAAAAAAGGAAGTCTGAAGGCTAAAGTGACATGAGTGTACAGAGGTCAATCCCTGCCGCCCGTTGAGTAAGGATGATTAATCGTCGTGGGGAGTCCTTCTACAGAAAATAACTATTTCTCATCTTTTCAAAAGGCTGTCCAAGCGAAACTGCCACAGGCAGCCGTGTACCGCTAAGTGCTTACACGTCGATCCTTAAATGCTGATTTTATTAGGTATGTTACGTTTGGACGTGCACCCTCACTCTAATATCAAATTGTTTTTACGCCGTTCGGGTAACGTTGACGGAGATTAATTTGATACGGCCCTTTGAATATTCGACCGTTTTCTTTTTTGTGTTCCAATCATGAAATAGTTGCATGTTAACACGCTATGTAACATTACGTAATTATAGCTAATTAGCATCGAGCAATGTCGAAAATGAAACAAAATGTTTCGATTCATTTTTACATCAGATCATCCTTGAATATCGAGAAAAAATGCTGCTAAGGTAATAAAGTTTTATCTTGAGAGACATAAAAAGGGCAAGATTGCAGTAAATTGACGTCGTATAATCGCATCTACCACCGTAAAAAAGCGATCAATCGCTAAAATATGCAGTTGAGATAACAATATTTTCTTCATTCATGACTTTGAGGCTATCATATTTTCTAGAAAGTATATTTTCTTTAAACATTGAAAACTTTGTATCATCTTTATTGATGGAATGATACGTATAATAAGCAGGTCTTATGCTTGTTTTTAATAGGTAGTAAGTAGAGAATATGCGGCAAAAAACGGTGCCTAAGCGGCTGTTCTGATTGCGTTTACTTAGAACCGCAATTTTGTTCACTGCTCCAAGGGACTGCTGATTTGAGTATTTAATTTTGATGATAATTTCAGTTCGAAATCTCCTTGTTTTTCTATGCAAATGGATTTTGACATAATGGACACTGAAATGATCATAAAAGGGATCCGTCCTTTTAAAGTGCAGAGTCCTCAACATGAACTTACGAATTTAAAATAGGCCTTAAACAAGTTTTAAATGACTCTTGCATCTGTTAGTAAAAGTAGCAAGTTATTGACGCAAGAAAACTTGGATGAAAGTCTCGAGTTAAATCGGCTTATTTGGAGAGAGCTCGCCAACACATGCTTAGTTCTGACTAAGCGTGCTACAAGCAAATAACATGCAAGCGACGCAGCTGCGAGACTAATTCTGCATAGACAAGCTCAATAAGACTTGCCAGATGCGATATTTGTATTAATAAAATATAACAGTACAACATTCTGAGGGAAATGCATTTTAGTGCTAAATTAGTTCTTGTACAGTTTTACATTCATGAATGTGCAATTAGTTTATTATTGTTTTGTTTCACTTTAAAAAAAAATACTCTGTTAGAGCACAGGGTCAAATTAAGACACCCATCTGAAAAAGTAGCTCTATCCTATTAAAAGTTGCCGCTGTAATAATACCAGATGAAGTTGCTGCTGCTTTAATGTAAGAGGTACTCGTTGCACACTAGCTATGTATTGACCAGCATGTGAAAAAAGCTTCTCACTATTCAATAACCGAAAATATATGACAACTTCGGTAGTGTTATAAGCGATGGTGGATGAATGGAATAGTGAACAACATGCAAATCATGCGATCCGAGTTCAATTCTGAGGGAGGGTCTAGTTCATAATATTGACAGTCACTACATCGATGGTCGCTGTATCGAAAACGTTCCATCGACGGGCTAATGTATCGACCGTACCCCAAATCGATGGTACGCTACATCGACAGTACACCAAATCGGCAGTACCAATGTGGATTTCATTTTGTGGGATTTATATGTACTAGTCAAGTGATTTACCATCTGCTGACGATGAAGAAAAACATTGTGAGGAAACCCACGTACCCTAGAAGAAAGTGTATGTTTGAGGGCTACAGTAAATCAGTTACTGGTCGACGTTGTAAAGAAGTCTCTTAATGCATCTAACCCAAAAAAAAATAATAGTGTTATTATGGAATCAGTTTTTAGAAAACTAAACTTAACTATAGATACCATACACGCTTAAAAACTTTTTCCTATCTAACATAATTGAGATACCTAATACTCCAAATTAAAAAAAAAATCACACCAAAAACAACAGCTAATCTACCTCACAATTGAAAATTTTTGTTCGCACCAAAAATTTACCTATCTGCTACAAATGTAAAATTTTGTATTAACTTCACAATTTTTACGACACATATTTTTGACCAAGGTCCCTGTAGATATGTGCAATATCGTAACACGTGGATATATTTCTGAGTTTTTATATTCTGGTGTCACATACGCGTGTACCTACGTATCGTTGTCACTTTTTTATTTACGAGATGAGTACCGTCCCTGTAGACCCGACACGGAGTGAATTGGCATCGTATAGAGAGACGTGCAGTCGTAACACGTTGAATTTAGTGCATAAATACTGAATTCAATGCAACCTACTGCCAAAGAGAGCTTGATTTATCGATATTCTAAATATAGGCCGATATACTTATATATGTTACTTGTCTTCTTGTGTGGTATATCGGTAAAAAGTAGTCTATGTATATTCCAGACTATAGGCTATCTTTATACCTAATTTCACACAAATGCTTTCAGTAAATCTGGTGTGATTGAGTAACATCACCACAAAATATGTTATTTTATCTGTACATCCAACCATCGATCTTAACTTTCGCATTTATAATATTATTCAGATAAGATTTTAAGCATAGACTTGTTTTGTAAGACGCTATACCAATTTTAGAATCGTGTGTTCGAAAAACGCAACGTTTTAATGTGTGGGTGCGATGCACGTCTGCCTACCCCTTTGGGTACAAAAAGCGTATGTTCATGTTTTAGAAAGAAGAAAGAAAGAAAATTCTTCCTTTCTTTTTTCTATGTTCCACTGCTGGGCTTAGGTCTTCTTTCCTCTATGTAGGAAGAGAGGTTCTCACCTTTAAGGTTTATAATCCAAACATGCTGGCCTACATGCACTTAGAATTTCTTCTCGGGTATGTGGGTTCCCTCACTATGTTTTCACCGTTAGCAGATGGTAACTTACTTGACTAGTACATATAAATTCCACAAAGTGAAATACACGTTGGTACTGCCGATCTGAATCGAACTCGGACCGCATGGTTTGCTTCCATTCAGCCACCATCGCTTTTGTAACGCTATTTTATGGTTGCCATGCCATATAATTGTCAAATTCATTAAGCCCCGTATACACGTATACAACGCCTAACTATTAGTCCACTCTAGTTAGGGAGTAAAAGTAATAGGACAAAATTTATCCATACAAGTTATGTTATATTGTATGGCCGTTATGCATGCTAACCTAGCCTGTATGGCGGGCTTAATCAGCATTCACATACGAGCTGTAAAACTCGGCTCAGTTAATTCAGTCGAAACGAAAAAGAAGGGGGTCCAAAGATAATTCAGAATTTTGTGCTACAAAATAAGCTAGGGACAGTACATTCAGTTGTAAACTAACTTTATTAGATTAGTTAATGCCATGTTTATTCAGTCTGACCTCCATCTTTATTAACGTAGCCTAGATGTATAAATTGCAAGATTAGAGACAAGTATGCTTGTCCAGTTAGCATTTACAATTTAAACCAAGTTTTGTCTCAGTTAATTTTATTAGATGTTCTAAAAGTTTCACAAATTGTGTCACATATATGCATATTGTTAGACAGAGCATATGTCATATTAATAATAAGTCTTTTGTTAAGTAAGCTAATCAGTTAAGACGCCTTTCTGGATACAAGCCTTCACCAAAAGTGTCCATGCTTTCCTATCTTTTGCTTTAAACATATACCTACACTTTAAAAAATTTCAAGTTGTAATGCTGTAAATTGGAGCCCCATCATCGGAAAAATATCATCATTATCATTCCATAAACGTCAGTGCTCATTACTGGGCACTGGTCTCCTTCATACATTGTGGAGGGAATTTAGCCTACTATAGCACGCTGGTCAGACGGGTTGGTATAGGATTTTGTTTCAAGTTTTCCTTTTCTCGCAGTGTCAGTCTGCTTTAAGTTACTCCTTAGTCACCTTTTACGAGACCCACAGGTTGAAATGGGTTAGTGACATTATGTATTATTAATCCATTACTTAATGTTCCTGGTTGATGACAATAGGCTCGCCCCCTATTTAATGGGACCAAAAACATAGCTGGCGAAATGTGGGTGTGAAACACCTCTGCCTACCCCTTCGGGGAAAAAGGCGTGATGCTAATGTAATCCATTACTTCATGGACTTTAGAAAAAAAAAGTATACACACCCATAATATACACATATTCACACTGAATAGCTATGAAAGAGGTTTTGAATTTGTGCATATAAATAATTGTGTGTCACACAATTCGACCAAATGAACTAAGCTAAAAGAATATTGTAGTCCACATGCGGCTGGCCTGTGCAATTTTGGTGATGCCAATTAAGTAACAAAAAATATATTGGACGGTTTCCAAGGCGGACCATGAAAAGGAGTTACGCTGAAATAAATTTAACAATCAGAGTCATTTGCCGACTCTTTGTAGAGTAACTATTGAAATAAGTACTGTAACAGTAGCTGATATAAAGTCCTTTTTATAACTACTTACTTTGGGAATTTATTTCTAGTGATTTTTAGTTCAAATCTAAAACTGCCTAGGTGGCGCAGCGGGAAGTGTATGCGACTGCTGTGCAAAAGGTCCTGGGTTCGAATCCCGGGTCGGGTAAAAATGGTATTGGGTTTTTCTATCAGGAAATTCCAGTATTATGATTTTCCCGGAGTTTGGTAAATAAATGTTCCCGGTTGATGACAATAGGCTCTCCCCCTATTTCATGGGACCAAACACAGCTGGCGAATTGTGGGTGTGATACCAAGAACCTTCCCCTTTCGGGGAAAAAAGGCGTGATGCTATGTTTAAATCTAAAAATAGTAAAGTCTAAAAGGAGATGTAGAAAGTTGGTCATTTATTTATCAGCTCAACATGGCGTCATGTCTTACTTCCCTAAAGGTATACGCAGACCGCTGCTTCCCCACTTCTATGTTTAAGCTTAAACATATAATAGTTAATATTTATAACCTTTTAGCTTATTACCATTAACTAGTACATGTGAATTTCGAAAAAGAAAAACACGATGTCACTGCCCTTTCTGGAGATCGATTCAGTTTAAGGCACATTCAGCACAACGTATGCCTGAACCCGACTTAGGTCTAGGACTACCCTTAGGTAAAAATCAAGTGGTTGTCAGTACATTACTACATATTATTATTATATGAATATTATGTACTAAAAGCCTGTCACTGAGGGGACTTTGAATTTATGTTCTTAATAAGCTTAAATTCCTTTCGGACTTATTGTTTCGTTTTAATATTAGATATACTCGTAAGATAGTCTGACAGCTGACAAAATAAAATTATACTAAACTAAGATTATAAAATATCTTTTAATGACATATTTTTATTATAATCTTATTACTGACTCCAAATAAACGTCGTGTAATATATTAACGACTATACTCAGATTATAATTATTTTTTCATTTGCTTTATTTTCAATGCCTAGTTTTCTGATTGTATACCGAGCATGATATACCTACTAGATATACAGAAACGAATATAACAACAGTCTAGAAATGACAGCGAAAAATTTCACAAAATAGGTTCGATATTTAATAGATACCAATGCAAATAATCTTTATTTGCCATACATACGCTCGAAACGCACCGAGAACTTATTTATTTTTATATTCAATATAAAAAGTCTCAAAATACAGAAAATTCCTACATTTAAGCTGGTTAGCAAGATTGATTTTCCAATAATATTAGAAATGGATAGACAGATATTGAATGTTCAGACTAACATGCCAGACATTGGGACACCATCTTTACCAATATATCTTCAAAAGTTTTGAATGCGTAATCTATTGAAAAAATAATTAATCAAATAACATACAATATCTATGGCATTGTGGCATTATAAATTCTATAATAGTTATACATATTAATATGATATATCATGTCTATTGTACTGAAAGCCAAACCACTAGACTGCAAATAATATCAGTCTACAATTACTACGAAATGTTTGAACTGTCTGTCAAATCTCATGTGAATAACAACTTGCTTCAACTAACGAATAATTTAATATCAAGTGAGAGGCTTATTAATGTAGGTAATGAATTGAATATATTAATATTAGTTAACTGATGACAGAAATTGTTGAGCAAGTTTCATTCGCATCCGCATGCGGCAGCGGATTTTGTCAAGCGTGGAAATATTGTTGCAAATTGCGACTGCGTTCTCGTTTAAAATACATGATTCTAAACCGTAAATGACAATAGGCTCGCTTTTCATGGGACTAAACATAGCTGCCGAAATGTGAGTGTGAAACACCTCTGCCTACCCCTTCGGGGAAAAAGGCGTGATGCTATGTATGTTATTTTAATCGTAAATGAGATTTTTTTTAGAAATATATGAGATGAATGTTTCAAAAATGATACAAGTAGGATGTCAAAAATGTAAAGATATACATATATTATTACTTAAAAGATATGATGTGGTTGTAATTATATAAATTGTTAGCCCGATTTGGATAAATACGTTGTGCACAGACAACGTATTTATCCAAATCGGGCCAAGCAGGCTACTGATTAATTTATACATACCACAGCAAAATAATTAACTAAATCAACATACTTGGAGTACAACAACGAAAGCAAGAAGTTCCTATATCAACACTGAATTCTAATTAAACTGTCTATTTAAAGACACGAAGTATAACTGTTTTGAGTGGTTTACTCTTATTTTCTTAAATTCAGGCTTGGTTTAAAAAGGCTTAGTTTATCTTCAAAATATAGTTTTCTTCATAATGTTTGGGCTCTAAGAAAAGATAACCTATAGGTTGGATTCAAATATCGTATTCCGAGATTGTTCAAGATATTAGTAATCTTCCATCTTTGGTCCAAAACCGAGGTAAGCCCATATGTCTGACATGCCTACATCTTAATACGGGTTACTAGCTATGTTACTTCAGCATTTACTGTCGAACTCAGAGACGTTACGTAACTTAAAAGTTTATTTAGTAAAAACGTGTAATACTTAAGTTGATACGTCTATAGGGTGAATTGCACAAGCAAAAAAACCATGATACCATGGCAAATAAAATTATTGAGTTTTGATATCTATTACATAAAAAAAATAATGACAAAGTGTCATTTTATCATTACGGTGACCTGTCCTGAATCTTCCGCTCGTAAAATATCTTACCCTGCAGTTGCATTTATTATTTGGACTAAAATCGACTTTTATTTTATCGATTTATTGATATAATAAATAATAAAAAACCTAAAAAACCTATAAAAAAAACTGATATTGTTTGTTTATCTTATTTCTTATACATTTGATAAGCAGTGAACTTTTGTCCTGAAAAAAGTTATCATGTGTAAATCTCACCGAAATGATACAATAAAAAATCATTGTTGAAAATCACCCATTACTGTTATTGGACGTCTCTGAGAGCGGCAGTTAGACACTACTTATTAAACAACTGCGTCGGTTAGTCAGGTTCGATTCCAGAATCGGGAGGAAATGGTATTAAGTCTTTAATTCCATACTGCACACAAAAATACACACATAAAATAACAAAACAGAAAAAGAAACATGTACATAGGCGAGCTTAACTCAAATTTGAGTTTTCTACCAGCAAATATAAACAGTAAAGGAAAGAGAATATAGCTTGAGAGCAAAAGAAGTGGACAACGTAAAGTGAAACAAGAATAGAATAGAAAAGGTATTTTATAATGTATACTCGTACCACCGAATAAAGTCATCATCATTACAACCCATAATTAATACAAATAGCTAAATAACAAAAGGATGGGCGGATGATTGGCAAGGTCACCCAGTTACTACAGGTACGTAAAGTCATATGAACTTCTTTAACTTCTGTTTCAGTAAAACAAATTCCTAACTTCGCGGTATTCAATGTATCCGTTCAATTGTTTGTGACAATATGAAGTAATTACGGAAAGCTTCTAACGTTGTTATAGCCGGGTACAAACATCCTTACCCGCATACACCAAATATTTACGTTGACTATTTTTGGTATGATAAACATAAGTCTATAAATTTTATTTTTAAACTGTATTTTTCGTTAGTTATTTGAGGTAAAGCAAGCAGGATTTTTTGTTTTTATTTTTAGTTCTCCCTTTTTCTTAATTCATGTTTTTTGTTAATAATATAAATATTTTGTTGTTTTGTTTTAATAATAATTTAATTTATTTAATTTTTAAAGTATAAATATAAATAACTACAACGATAATTTTGAGCTTGAACTGGTCAATAATAATCTGCAATTTCGCTTATCTCAGGAACTACTGGTCCGATTTGAAAAATTATCTTAGTGTTGGATAGCCCATTCATCGATGAAGGTCATAGGCTATATAACATCTCGCTACAGCCAATACAAGGTGAGTTGTGGCCCATAAAGAACCCCGGGTGTAAAATTTCGGGTAAAGCTAGTGTTTTAATAAAACCCAATATGAAACGTATTATTTTTTAAAGCTTACCACAAACAGTTTCAAATTACCATTGCTTGTTTAATCGAGTATTAAATCACAGAATATGGACGGTACAGAAGCAGGTGGTGTATAGTAACTTACGAGGGATTATAGAGGAGTTTCTGATAGGCTATATCACAAAGTTTTGTTAGTTTGTTTGGGATTCACACAACAACGACTTATTTGAATAATAATATTAAACTTTCACCGTCGATTTTCAAGTGCTATATGTACTTATGTATATATATATTACAAACTTGTTAAAGTACATGAATTGTATTTAATTGTTTGGATAATTTTGACTCAATGGCTTCTTAACGGTGGTGAATTTAAGTGCACTTTGCGATTATATATTTTTATTTGTGGTCTGTCTATCTATAGATATATTATGCAAACCATAATGTGCAAATTATGTATCTTATGTTTATATATTATACCTACTTGTAATATTGATCTAGTTTGAATGAATATGTAATGATATATTATGAATATTTTAATAAAATTTTAAGAAAGAAAAACATTTTCCACTTTAAGCGTAAACGCTTAAAGCTGAGCCTAAGATATTTAAAGTTTTTTTCTAAGTTATTTACACTAAATTACCTATGCAGGCCAGAGACCAATGTCTAACTGCAAATCACATAATCTGTAGACTGGATACAATTTAATCACTAATCTTTAAATAGGTCCCAATGACATTAAATTATCTTTAAACACCATATCAAATAATATATACAACTAACCTATTTACAATTAATTACAAACAAAAAAAAAGAAACTAACGAATTCTCTAATTGAATATATTCAATTCAATTATACTCTTTAAACATACTTGAACTGTATTTATGTCGTACGAATATTACACGATACTTCAAGACAAAGCTTAGTCACAAACAAACATTGTATTATGAAATGTAATACAAAAGTTTTACTATCAACATTGACATGCACGAAAATACATAAACAGAACTAAATATGATTGTAGCAATACCGTCAACTTTACCAACAGCTTTTAGCTTTGTTGTAAAAAGAGATTATTCATAAAACTTCTCAGCATTGGCTTTCGAACAACCTTGTTTTGAGCTTGGATAAACGTAATTGGAGTTTTGCTATTAGAAAGAGTTTCAGGTAGAGGCTTAGGATTGTAAATAAGGGATTAATTGCTAACAACGTCTTCGAATTTTGAGTACAAAATAACAAACGTCTTCTTAACACTTTTGTAAGTTAAATACTTAGCTATAAAATTTATAATCCCACCTTATTATTCTTCTAGCACAACGGTGTCAAACAGACGTACGGCCCGCCTGACGCTAAGGGATTACCGTAGCCTATGGACGTCTGCAACACCAGGGGCCATCACGAGCGCGTTGCCAATCTTTAAGAAACCTAATTCACTCCTTTTTAACAAACGGGAAAAAACGTAACCCTTATAGTTTCATCATGTTCATCCGTATATCACGGGCATTTTATTCGAAAACTGCTCGATGAATGTCGATGAAATTTGGAAAATAAATGTCTCGTGTAAGCCGTTACTTAGTTTTGTACTCCATACGTCATGTAACAGAAGCTGACTTTTTTTTTCAGTAAACGTTTACGAGTGTCACATACATTGACAGATATTTTAAGAACACTTTTAAGTATCCAAGAAAGTTTTTTGATTATGTGAATATTTTCGGAAACAATCGCTCCCAGAGTAGCATTAATTGTGTCCAAAGAGGACACATTTTCAGACGGTGCACTACCCTTGAAATTTGTACCAGCAATCCAGTAAAGTTTTGGTGGGACCCAGAGATACTACATGGCGAAGCAGGCATACACATTTCTGTTGCATGAACATATATAGCAAAATATACCATATCGCATGGTTATAGGACTTAAATTAATTTGAAATCAAATAGAAATATATGTCCTTACGCCATTTATCATCTCTATCAGTTGATATTAGTCAAAACTATCGTATAAGTAAAATTTATTAGTGGGTAAGCGTTCGTAATCGACGATTAAGCACGTGACAGCCGCATAATTCAATCGTCCATTATTCATCGATTAATGTTTTATTCAACGATTGGTACCTGTTATCTGGATCGATTTGAGTACACTTTGATTTTTAAGGGTACAACGTTGTGCGGTTGAAATCCTGCTATGAATGAATGCGATGACCAAAAATATAAACGTTCCTTTTGAAGATATTTCATAAAGGTGGATTGAAATCGGTGCAATATTTATTATTGCGACGCCGGTATGATAATAATTTATTCACAAAGTGATTTTATGAATACCATGCTGAAATACCGCATTTATTTAAAAAAATATTATAATATATTGTCTTTATGGATTGGAAAATTATTTATTTGTTAAATCTATATTATAATATTATAAAGCTAAAGAGTTTGTTTGTTTGAATGCTAGGATCTCAGGAACTACTGATATGTTTTGAAAAAATATTTTAGTGCCAGATAGCCCATTTCAGCGCAGGCGCATATATCCATCATAGCGCAGGTTCCGTGGTTCATTACCAATGCTAATTACCAATGAAATCCACCAAAACTTAAATGTCAACACTGTGAGAGAGGAAATCCTGGCCTCCACAAAACGCTATAAAAAGCGACTGGAAAAACACCCGAATATACTCGCGGCATGTCTTACCAAGCGCAGCTACCACAAGCGCCTTAAGAGGAAAGACATAATAAATAATGCCTAAACTCTAGTTTAGCTCTATTATATTGAAATAAAAGTAGCTGTCCACGATGGAGGACGCACTTCGCCAAAGATACAGAGCTCACATATCATCTGCTTATAGTTTACTGATTGCAGATAAGCACCGAAAAAAAAAGATAGCCCATTTATCAAGGAAGGTTATAGGATAGATAACATTACCCTACGGCCAATAGGAACTGAGCAGTGGCTAAACAAAAGTGACGGGAGCGAGCGAAGACCTGCGCGACTTCTATTAAATAATATTGTGAAATGGAGCATTTAATATTGTGAAGGTTATATTTTTAAATACTCAAAAATAAAATAAAAAATATTTGAAACATTGAAATTTGTTTTTTAAAACAACAATAATTCATGAGCACGTTCAAACTCAACCTGATTGCATTTGCTCTTTAATGAAATGCTATGGACTAGAAACACGCCTTAAAAAAACACACACATAGTAATAATAGTCATACTTTGCTAAGATTTAATAAGATGATACTTTAATAAATTGTTTAGGGGGCTTACTCTGCATTTCGACATACGATTGGTCTAAATTTTGACATCAAAAAGTGAACTATAAATATAGTACTAAAACTGTCACTGAACAGTCTTCTTCTTATCGAATGGGCTTGAGGCCAACCCTAGTGTTTTTTTTTTTAATTTTTTTTTAATTTTTTAATTTTTTTTTTAATAATATTATACCACATTCACACAGCGCCATCTAGTCCCAAAGTAAGCAATTATATTTGCTTGTGTTATGGGTACTAAACAACTGATATACTACTTAAATACTTTTTTCTTTTTTTTGTGTGTTTGAATTCAGCAAGTCGCCCAGAAGGCTTCCAACTTGACTTAAGGACTATTATATTTAGTGGTAACCGGGACCAAAGACTTTACGTGCCTTCTGAAGCACGAAGACGCTCGAGAATGATTATGCAACAAACGGTCACCCATCCATGGACTGACCTTGCCGAACGTAACTTACCCGCGATGATCGGCGCCTTAACACACTGAACAGTTAAACAAAACAAACCCACAATTCGTTTCTTAAAATCCGGAACCGTATCACTTAACATCCCTTTACTCTTCATTTTATGTAAAAATGTAGCCTTATTTATAAGAATTATTATCATAATATGAGGACATTACCATTCTTTTTCCGAATATGTAATGTGAGCGCGATAAATTTGAATTTTGTCGTAACGTTCACACACTTTATCGTTTTTATGTATTCAAGGAGTCAGATTAGATATGTACGACATGTGCGTATTGTAGGTACGTATTTATTTTTACACGTTATTGCCACATATATTACTGTTTTCGCAAAGGTAACAAGCGCTCAATCATGAGTTTTATTACATGACATATTTGATTTTAAACAAAGATAATAGGTATCAGCCTATTTGTACTCATCACCTTATATAAAATTGTGATTACGTATTAAAATGTTCTTTGTTTTGTATTTGTAGTTATTTGTGTGTGTGTGTGTGTTGTTTGTGTTTGTATGTATCAGATAAAAATGAGTGGACAGAGCAGAGATTAATAACAGGCCTGCGCGTAATCTCGCATTCGATTGGTCGATTTTGATATCATTTTCAAATATTTGAAAATGTAAATAAGGTCGATGTCATTTAGGAGCTTGCGAGTCCAAGATGTCCGAAGATAGAAAGATAGAGATTGTATTATTTTGTTTTTCGAAGCAATTGGATTCAGTGCTACCTTACTTTCATAATTCTTCAGATATGTATTCAAGTAAATTATGAAAATACTATTACCGTAACAGGATAATATAAATGAATTTCATAGTAGATATTAAGGGACTTATAATCATAGCGGGTATAACTATTTTGATATTTAATTATAATGGCAGGCCTTTGCTTACCGACAACTTCGTCTCAATAAACGAGGCCATCGTCAAATTGAAATTAAGTATCTATTTCATTAGTTGTATATAAAGTTTAATATTAACATACTATGTAATTAATTTGCTTTAAAATAATTCTTAATAATAAGGGTCCTTTCATTTTTGACGGAAGTTACATTGCATATCATTCGCGTTTCGCTAGAATAGTCAAATCAAATACAAAGACATTCGACCTGGCACACTTAAACAATTACCTGTCAGCGCGTCCCCATACTAACATGATACGTCCGACGCATCATTCGTCAGGTATGACAATAACCTCATAATAAAAATGTGAATTAAGTATGGGACTGTCAAGAAAAGACGCCATTTTGTTTCCCATTTGAAGACAACTTCATACACTACAAGTAAGGTGTACAAAAAACGAAACACATTACAAGTACATACATACTTTTTCGGTTTGAAGATCTTTATTTTCTGAATAAGTAGTGGTAGTAAGTAATAACAACAACAATAAAACTACAACAAAAAAAAATCAATAACAATTAAATTAACACTTGTAACAAAATACCATAATGAAACGAGATACATTTTTTGCCTATTTTATTTCTGCTAGCTGTACAAAAATGTGCACATTCGACTGAAGTTTACGGCAAAGTTAAGTGCGTTGCTGTTAAGTGCGATCCCATTCTTATTTGATTCGCATAGTAGGTACATACATTTTATCCTTACCTTGTTATAATTAAAAAAGTGTTCTAATTTCGAAAACAAATGACGATTAAATAAACCATTGATATTCAGTCAGGTTATACTTTAATCGATGAATTACTTTTACGTGATGGTTCAGAAACCGAACAATATTAAAACTATACACAGCTAAGTAATAAACTGAAAACATTATCTAGTTACGTTCGAAAATCATTCGGATGCAACAAAAATAACAAATTTCTAAATATAAATAATCATTAAAGGTATACGCTTTATCGTTTACACATCGCGTGCACTCATAAATGTTTTCCTGTATTGAAGCGAACATCTCATACGTGTCTAATTATTTTTGGAACGGACGCCCTACTATGGGTTTCTGATTTACATCACGTCGGCGAAATCAACGTGGAAGCTTCTAGTTTTGTACTTTGTGTATTATTGGTAGCATTGCGATCAAAGAATGATTGTATAATGAGAAAAAGCGGCTCACTTGCTAAATGTGTTACGAAAATTTAAAACTGGTTGAACAATTGCATAATGCTGATGATTTAGGAAGATAAAAATATTTCTCACTTTAATTCACATACAGCATGACAGCTTATGAATGAAGAGCTTTTTCTGAGACTATGCAAGATGATTTCTAACAAAATTTGCAGAATATTTCGAAACTGTGAACTAAAGTTAAGTTTTAAGTTATTCAACTCACGTAGATTTAGGGAGAAGGGCAAATAGATGGCAAAATGTATCGAGTAAATAAAGTAAACAAATGGTACAGGGAGTTCACTAACCCAGACATATGGTAGATACTCAAACGTTCATTCTGCAAAGCAAAACCAATGGAAGTGAATGCGGAAGATACTAATTGAAACAACGGTAGAGATGTGGTCTCAACTATAAACCGTATCCCTAGCGTACGCTAGCCTAGTTTCGCTTGTACATGTATGTATATATCCAAAATGGGTAATACAAGGTGAATGCGTAAATGTTTATTTACATTCGACGTCATAATAATCCTGCCTACACAAGACATGTTTCCTTGCAGAATTATACACCTTTATTCCTACTTAATACGAAACCTCAAAGTAGTTTGTTCAGAATCAGTAGCATAAACAATTACAATAATTTTTAAATTAGTTATATTTTTTGACAAAAATGTGTGTATTAATTTTTTGAAAACTCGTGATTGGATGTGTTGCAATGGCCGCCTAACGCCATGTGCCGCACCGTCTACTCTCAGCGATAAATAAATAAGTATGAAAAATGTTTATAATAACATCGTGAGGTTTAATTGTTTTTATATTTAGATTTTTTATTCTGCTTCTGCATATGAAAAGACGTTTGCGGTGTTTCAGCTTTAGTATAAAGAAAGTATAACATTGTATAATTATATCTCACATACTTTCATTTATTTTATCAGTTGCCATTTATTTATATGAATGAAAATTCAATGTACATAGGTAATAAAATATAGGTATATCAATTTAATGTACGTAGTTATTCATCATAATCAGCCCATTGACGGCCACTACTGGGCATAGGCCTCACCTAATTTCCGCAACAACAACCGATTTTGTGCGATCTTATTCTTATAAAAATATCTTTTAAAACGGTTAAGGTATTTTGCAAACATTAATTTCGTAGTGTTCTGAGGTGTGGTAATGTGGTATGTCCGATGTCGTATGTATACGAGCGATGTATATGTATGTATGCGCAGCTACAATTTGAAATAAGATTTAAAAGCTCGCATAATACATTTTCTACTAACTAGATATAAGGTTGTTTTGCTTAAAACTGTTCGCGGAAGTTTTCCAACAGACTAAATGTTGAGACATTTTCCAATATACATTCAGAATTTTCCTGTTTGACTAATTTCTGCTTTCAGCCGTATCTGAACGTGTCAGTGTCTTTGACAGGCCCCCGGAACATGAACATAAGTAAAATGGCTGCAAAGTACGTATGTTTTCTTTTTTTTTATTGAATATCAAAAATATGAAAGCATTTAATTTTATCTTGTTATGAAAATTTTAGCGGTAACCTTAAGCTTTACAAGAAAATTTTGTGTTTTTGTTAACAAAGAATGTTGTACTTAGAATGTACTTATTTATTTATTTGCTGTTAATATTGGTAAATTGAAAAGATATTTATAGAATACTGCCTTTTTGTTGCAGTAGGTAGTAATTGAATATGACTGTTAAAAATCGATCTTAGGGCCTACTCATAATTTGCTTGTCATGAAGTTTTAGTGTAACATTTTGCATAATTATTATTTATTCAAAAGCAATACCTACTACACAGATACAGCTTATAAGTTTTATAATTACGATACTTATAAACTGTTTTTCATTATAGTGTATCTGTATCTATGTATTGTATTACTAGATTCTCTTCGCTAAGTAAATAGTACCTTTTAACTTTTTTCATATTTGGAGAGTAATTGAATATATATCAGAATGTCGATATTCACATTATATTTCGTAGCTCTTTAATAAACTAACAAGCTAAACTATATATAACATAAAACTATACCGTAGCTTAAAATGTTGTACAATATTTTACATACAACGTAAAATATGCTTAAAATAAACTTAATAACCATATACATAGTTTCAACAATGTTTTTTTCAATGAAGTAATTTTTTTTTTTTTTAAAAGACAACGCCCGCACTACGGAACGAGCCCTGTGTCGCGGGGAGCTTTACAAACATGAAACTAACGGACACAAAGTACACCCAGACTAGAAACAAATATCTGTGAATCACACAAATATTTGTCTCGTGTGGGAATCGAACCCACGTCACCCAGCACGGCGATGTAGTGGCGAGGCGACCACCTTAACCACTGCGCCACGGTGACAGTCAAACTCAAACAAAAAATTAAACTTTGAGGTCGTTTTTCCATTTCTATTATTTATCCTTTCAGAACGTTCGTGGTCAGTATCAAATGGAAATATTAACGTTTATAAATGTCAAAAAGTTTTGTATTTACCATCAGCGTTGTTACTTTAATCATTCCCTATCCCTTCCGTTCCTAAATGCTCTGCGATTCCCGCTTGATTGAATAAACTCAATTCAAAACTTAAAATTGGTATTTGTAAACATCAAACAATCACTGTGAATAGACAAATTAAAGACTTCAAAGTATTTTGCAGTAAAACAAACGATAAACACAAAATAATATTGCCAGTTAATATTATTACAGTAAAATGGTTGTTAGTGCCTCAAAGTAGAATGAAACTTGGTACTTTATTCCGTAGTACAGAGTTAAGATGCAGCTAAACAAACTTATACATTTTAACACAATAACGAACGCTGTTCATATTATAAACAAGGAAATCCTGTTTCTGTGGAGCGTGAAGTATATTTGTCTAGGTAAGATTTCATGGCACTAAATGGGGGAACGTCACGTCGCCAGCACTTGTCCTCAAGTTTGCAAGGCACTAGAGTTCCACATCGTGTCTACAACTTTTCACATAAACTGCACAACTTTACACGACGCCACTTATAACAAATTGCCGTTTTCTATTCAACATATTGAAATTTTTGTAAAGTTCGCTTACATTCGAGGAATCTCTTTATTACTTTTAGTCAGTGTCCGAAAAGTGCAATGTTCAGTTTGCGCTTGCGACAAAAAGTTTTACCTATGACGAGACAGATTTCGCAGTGCATCACTGCATAGGTGAAAAAGTGCAGTCTAAAAGGTAATCGAAATGCACCGAGTTTGAAATCCATTTAAACTGCATAAAGTTTTTAGAATCTTTGTTAGAAAATGTATCTAAAGGCTAATTTAATTTATAAGGTATAATTTGATTTAATATTTTACCTTCAATAACATCGGCTATTGAAATTAAATGACACTATTAGAAATAATTGTCCAACAAACATTAATATTCACAATTTCATCATCATCATCATTTCAACCCACAAACGTCCCACTGCTGGGTACGGGTCTCCTGCAAAAAATGTGGAGGGAACTTAGCCTACTATAACACGCTGATATATAACACGCCAGATGGATTGGTATAGGGTTTGTTTCAAATTTTCCTTTCCTTGCAATGTTCTTGTCTACATAAGAGTAATCTTAAATATTACATAATCGGCCATAAGGAAGTAATCCCTTATAGCCGATTTCAATAATCTGTCTATCTATGGATTTGGCTACTAAAGTTAGAATTTTGACACATTTTGTATGGAGCTTATGTCAAAATTCTAAATTTAGTATAGATAGATTATTGAAATCGGCCATTAGTCGCCTTTTACGACAGCCACTGGTTGAGATGGGGCAGTGACATTGTGTATTATTTATCTGTCACTACACGGATTCACAAGTTAGATTAAATACAAACTGGTAGTTAACATTAGGAACCTACATACTTACATCAACATTGGTTAAATTCTACCATTTTGCTTCAGTCAGCAGTCATATACAGTCTTAAACCTTGTATTGACTCAGCTGTACGTAGATAAACTATTACTCGTACTTCAATTGTTCTGTTGTACTTCCAGTGCTCTACAAAGTCTAAACTGTAAACATCAACATGTTCATCATTAGCACTGTGTTGTTCCGCTGCACTTAAGATATGCTAATTTAAAACCTCAAATTGGATACGAGGCTTACGGGCTGGGTGGCTTTGTGCAATGGTAAGCTAAGCGCACATTCAGCGTTTTGAATTAAACTTTGAAATTCCGTATAGAATTTTAATCGTTAATAAACACGTTACATAAGTATAATTTTCAAATTTCGAATTTTTTTTTTATTTCCTAAAGTGGCAGACTTGCTGACGGCCTACTTTTACTAGACTACTACATATAGAAACCTTTTCTCCAAATATTATCATTATACATAGTTTTTGAGTAAAATGCGTATGACATACGGACAGACGAATGGATAGAGATAAATATTAAAAGGAATAATTAGCCGAGTAACGTGTGTTAAATTCCCAAGCGAGACAAGTATTTGTGCAATTATAGATGTTTATTTCGAGTCTGTGTGTCCGTTAATTGTTTGTTTGTAAAGTCCCCCGGGACCTAGGACTTATTCTATAGTGCGGATGTAATCTTTACCCGAACTCAGCAGTGGAACAATAATGGGTTGCAGATGAAGCATTACCTATTGTGCGTTTTGCAATTCATCATCATTATAAGCAACCCATTAATGTCCCACTGCTGCGCTCTGGTCTCCACTCCTCTAAATAGAAAGCTGAGAGGGTTTAGGCCATAATCCACTCACGCTGGCCTAGTTGCAATGCAATACAATTTCGTATCAAATACTGCAATGTGCGCTAAGCATAAGGTGAGGTTGTAGTTGCGGGCTGTTCACCCTACTGATACCGTGCGTAACAAAGCGTTTAGCTCGTTTAGCATCTGCTGGTAACATGTACATTATGTACATATAGCATGCGTTTGCTACGTTAGATCTAACCACATAGGTATTGACAACTACTGCCTGAGGGATTACGCGCTTATATTATAATATAATATTTCACCACATTCACACAGCGCTATCTAGTCCCAAATTAAGCAATTATATTTGCTTGTGTTATGGGTACTAAACAACTGATAAACTACTACTATTTTTTTTTGTAAATACATACATAAATATTATACCTAGATAAATTACACCCAAACACAGAACAAACCTTTATGCTCATCACACAAAGATTTTTCCTGGGTGGGGATCGAACCCACGACCTCCGACTTAGCAGTCAAGGTCACTAACTACTAGACCAACAGGCCAGTCGAATTATACCGTCTTTAGGCTCTACCATACTCGATGAACCCATATTTGCTTTAATATTGTAGCCTTTATATAGACTGAAGATAAGTTTTAGCTAAGTTATCCGAATATTTTTTGTAGGTATTGAAAGAAATCGGTATCAATACTGGACAAATATATGGCTATCCGATATCAAAACGGAATTTTATTGATATCTAAAACCGGTTACATTTTTAATTATAAATAAATCAGCCTTGAAAATTAAAAACTTTGAGAATTATTTATATTTCAAAGTATAAAACCTAACAATTATTTTAAAATTGCTATGTTAAATTGAATTAAGTATACTACACATTTTTGATATACTGTTTTCAGTTAAATTCTTCAGCAAATTTCACAAACGTTTTCTCAGTGAACTCTTGTACAGACTGTCATCTTTCGTTCATAAATAAATATTGTCTAGGGTATAACGGCTGCAAGTAACATAATTTATTTTCATATCTCTAGTTTATTGTAGCTAAGTTACGATGGAATTTATTAATGAAATATTTTTGTGATCACATAAATAATTTGAACTAAATCAAAATACTATATAAAATGTATTAAGTTTATATCTATGTTAAGTTTATGACTGTCACCGTGGCGCAGTGGTTAAGGTGGTCGCCTCGCCACTACATCGCCTTGCTGGGTGACGTGGGTTCGATTCCCACACGAGACAAATATTTGTGTGATTCATAGATATTTGTTTCTAGTCTGGGTGTACTTTGTGTCCGTTAGTTTCATGTTTGTAAAGCTCCCCGCGACACAGGGCTTGTTCCCTAGTGCGGGCGTTGTCGTTTAAAAAAAAAAAAAAATCTATAAATAAAAATCGATCGCCGAAAAGCATGTGATGGATTCACGTGAGAACGGCTCGACTGATTTGGCTGTTCTTTGTTGTTGAATTTGCTATTGTCGAGGCAAGGCTTGTATTTAAGAAATTCACAAAACAAAAAATTTTGTGTGAAATTTTGGGTTTTAATACATATACATACATATAGATCACGCTTCTTTCCCAACAGAGGGGTAAGCATAGACCATTTCCTTCCACTTGCTACGTTTCTTCTTTGGCTACTTCAACATTCATCTGTCCCTTCTTTAGAACGTCACCTATTTGGTCATGGTACGTTCTTCTAAGTCTTCCCCTTCCAACGTTTTCTTTCACATTCGCCTCATATATTTGTTTTAAAATCTCCATATAAACATTTGAAAATGGAATATTATCAAGAATAATAAAATATGGCGGTACAAAGTTCACCGGGCCAGCTAGTTTGTAATAAATGCTGTAAATATTATAATATAGGTATGACCAAAAAGAATTTTAGATTAAAAATATATACATAGAAAGACATGAATCAGTTATCAGCTATAGCTTCAATGTGTCTAAATTCTAAAAAACCTTTTAAGGCTGTTTAATAGACATCACAATAGTCTTATTTACAATCAATCTATCTATATTTAGGTGACATCGAACTATAAAGTAAATGGAATTCGGAAATTGTAACATGGCGCACCCGTCATAACCCATTTGACCAGAATTCTCATTCATTCATTCGTCATTCGTTCAAAATAACCTCTAGCATGTAACTGAGCAAATACCAAAGAAAACGATATTGTGCGCATAACATATGAAAAATGGTCGCCGCTAAAACTTGTCTACCACCTTTGATATTCTTGTTCTTTTTCTTGATCAAACATGCTCTGGCCACAACAAAGTCACTTATTTTTTTAAAAAGTCTCAAACTGAAATTTTTATTTAAAACTAAATGTTTGCAAAATCGTATCCAAGTACATGACAAGTATATGACTAGCTCCTTTTAAAAGAACTATAAAATAGCTCCTTTGTTTTAATATCTAATGTTGGAAACGTCAACTTTATTGCAATTTACTTTTTACTTTTTTTTACAGAAGAATAGAAAGACGTTACTTGAAAAAGATGAAAAAGGTCAAGTCTATATTATTATAGTTCTTTAAAATATATGAATCTGATCTTTTATTTTACCAGTCAAAATATAGTATAGATATAGATAGAAGTACATGCACAAAGATTTTTATTAAAATAGTTACTAAAAGTGGCGCGGGGCCTCACTCTAATTGTTTTTTATTCGACCACTGGCCGCAGTGTGTATGTTATATAGCCCGATAAACGGTCTATTGGATACTAAAAGAATTTTTCAAATCGGACCAGGAGTTCCTGAGATCCTAGCGTTCAACTAAACTAACTCTTCAGCTGTATTATATTAGTATAGAAGTATAGTTATAGATTAGTCGTACTTTACCTACATACGGGTGTAAAGTATTTTTATCTATAAATAGCACCTCACGCGTTATTATTACAAGAATACGTCGAATGTGTTGCGGCTGCAGTGCCAGTGTGTTACAGAAATAAACACCACTTGTCTATGAAATGACGGAAGGATAATTTTAACTTCGTAATATTTGATGGCGTGTTAAAATGGCAGGTAAATAATTAGCAAAATGTTGGCACAATAGTTATTTTTTATTTCATTCTTTTGTAACTCTAAATAAGTTAACAACTAAACTATCTCCTGAGATACAAAATAATTTAGTTCCTTCTATTTCTAAGTGCGAATAATGATTACAGTATAGATAATAATTTTAATTTTAGAGAAATTTTCACCGCCACTCTAGCGCAGATTATAGTCCCGCTTTTTTTAAATAAATTTTCGTAACAGGCAGTAGGATGTGTATATATGTCATAGTCAAAGGTCGATATGCAATGTCTTCCCGGAATTACTGGTTTATCCTAGGTAAGGTTTAGGTTAGGTTAGTCTTCAATCTGAGGATTGACTACTCAAACCTAGGAGCGCCGGAGCTTCGAAGTTTGACTATAACATATAAAACATAAGGTTAATATTTTTATAATTCCAATCACAAATACATTTTGGATCAGTAAATATTCCAATCGGGTATTGTTTGATCTCGGTTGAGACCCTTTAAGCCCGATAATATTTACTTATCGTTGTATTCATAATGTGTTTTTGGGTTATATTCGCTTTCCTTGTCGCCATGTCGGTCCTCAGCTATTTAAAGTAATAGATACTTTTGCTGTAACAATTTTCTAATGATACATTTATTCAATAAAATATTTATATCATATCTTAAATAATATATATGACTTTTACCTTTTTATAAAAAAAGAACCAGATACTCTGTTATCTGATTTCCTATAAATATATAATATCTGATTGAGGTCAGACTTCTGAGAAAACATACCCAAAAGGCTTGAAATTTAACTATAAATTCAGATTTTGTAATTTATGTAAATGTTATAAATATTCGTAATCAGTATTTAAGAATATTACGTAGCTTTTATAGTCTGACACAGCTTTCTGTGCAGTAATGACGTTACAAGGACTTTGTCCAAGTTTTCATCATTGCAATCGTTACCGAGTTCCCAATAATATTTTTTATTTCCATTAAAATAAGAGATAATAAATAATATTATGCATTTTAATGACATAAAAGCTTTAAATTTAAATTCTAATTCTAAAAAATTCTATTTAGGAAAATTTAAAAAGCATAAGTATAATTCAACTATAAATTCAAAGTAGATTTTTTCTAAAATGAAAAAGTTTGATTAGCTTTAGTCTATGCAAATCTCTAGCGAGGCGATGAGAACGTTTTCATAATTTTTCTCGTCAGCAGCATTACCTTAATCTAGTATTCTACAGCTTGAGTTCGCTTTCCATCTAAGTCTTCTACATTACGTGCTCTCGTGCATCGTCTACATTAACTTTGTTGGCCTCTTATTGGCTTTGCAACATCTTGCGAGCGCTTGTTATTACGAGTAAATTACATTCAAATATCACGAATGTACGGAAACGTTAATTTATACGAGCACGTCACTGTACTGTTGTGTCTGTATTTGAAATTGTGTATTGTAATTGTAATGTGTTTATAGCAATAAACATTTTGTAGATGATACATACATAAACATATATGCAGTAAAGTTGTGTTTCTCCTGCATTTCGCCATCTGTGTTTTATCATCATCATTATTTCAGCCTATTGAAGTCCACTGATGGACATAGACCTCTCCTAGCATGTGGCATAACACTCGATTCTCCGCCTTCCGCATCAAGTCAGACCCAGCGACCTTCTTAGATGGTCGGTCCACCTAGCTGAAGGGCGTCCTGCTCTACGCTTGCCGAGTCGCGGTCTCCACTTAACTACACGCTTGCTTGCTTGTATGTATCTATGTTTGGTCCCATGAAATAGCAGCCAAGTCTATTGTCATCAACCGGGAATCAATCCATTAATTATTATGTTATTATCCTTAATAATTAACCTATTTGATACCTGTCTTAGAATTAAACTTCCTAAAACGTCTAAGGGATTAAATTTCATAAAATAAGTATAGAGAAATCTATTATACTCATTTGAAAAACAATACTTATTATCCTTTTACAAAAGTAAATTAAGAAATTTGAAGTTTCTCTTTCAATCATTTGTTCTTTCACTTCCGATTACACGAAGGAATGAAAATATTAAAGTACAAAATGTCTCAGTAATAAACTTGGATTATATTTTTACACTTTATTTCCTCTTCGCGTAAACTGACATAATTAAGCGTTAAAGTTATAACAAAGTCATTTTACCAATTATATTGTGATACCGCGATTAGAGTTTTAATTCTGAGAAAGTGTGCCTAAAGTCATTATTATGTGCTATTTCTTAAAGTGTAATCCAAGCAAAGTTTATAAGCAAAGAACTCGTTCAAAATGTTATTTTAATGGGTATGATTTCTTAAATAGGTGTGATGCAAAGATTCCTGTATTACATGAAATAATTATAAAAAATTAAAACTTGTACCACAAATACTTATGATGATTATTATTACTCGTGATGATGATCGAAACACCAATGGCTCAATTAAATTATACTTGTACAATAAGAATTATTTCTTTATGTTAGTCTTTTTATATGAGGAGAAATAAACTATTATTGACTATTAACATTATCTTGACGATGGAGCGGCTCAAGGAAGAAAATCTGAAAAAAGAAAAAAGTAGACTCAGTGTGGAGATTTTCATCCGCTTTCAGGCTCATTACTAAATGCCCCATTTTGGCCGGGGACAGTCTCAGTCAGTCAACTGTCCCCGGCAAAATGGGGCATTTAGTAATGAGCCTAATGGCATAATGTTTTAGTAGGACTTCGAGCATCAGGGTTTATTGTCTCATCCGCAGTCTTCCGCGTAATGGACAACACCCTCGATGCATCCAGAAGCTATTGCTTATATAGGTACAGTGTTATTCTAAAGTGATTGCACTTTTTCTCTCGCTATACTTCGCCTATTTAAATGAATACCTATATCAGTTCATTCGTTAGAATTTTATTTGATTTATTTTATTTTTATTATTATTTTGATTCATTTTAATTTTTTTATTATTATATTATTAATTAATTCTTATTTGATTGTAGTCATTATATATTATGGTACTCATTTATTGTTGTTCAGTGCGATGAACACCTGACATTTATACTATAGATTCAATGTGTGTAATGTCAATAACTCACGCAGACCGACATGAAGCCCATAGCTCTGCTTTCGGAACATTACATGCACCGACCATTATGGCAACAACTTGAATCTCTCCAGAACTACAGTATTCCATTAACTGAAACAGTTTCCAATAGGTGTCTACATATTATTTTATATATTAATTTAATACAGTGAAATAATAAAATAAACATTATCTTATCATATCTTAACGCTTAAAGGGAAAATAAATTAAATTTTAATTTTGAAGCAAAGCCTTAATTTTTTTACGCATAAGTATAGATGAAGCTGATATTTGCTACTTCAGCTTGCTAACTCGGTCACATATTGTGGAAGTAGAAGTACAGCAGCTATGAGACAAAGTTGTGCAATTACTGTGCAGTCTACGCATTCGAAATCTGTTTTGAAGCCACAGGTACAAACTGAGCTTCCGACTTTGCCGAGTGTGATTCATAAGAAGCTGGGATATTACATATATTATGATATATATTAATGATGAATTCATATATTATTAAAATGTATTTTACTGGTCAACAAATGTTGGTATAGGGTTTGTTTCGAATTTTCCTTCCGCCTGACCAGCGTGGTATAGTAGGCTAAATTCCCTTCAAATCTTTGGAAGAGACCCGTGCCCAACAGTGGGACGTTTGTGGGTTGTAATGATGAAACAAATATTTTTATCATAATCATAAAAAGCAAATTTAAGACTTTTTAATCATTCACTTTAATTGCCTTGTGGATAGACCCTAAATACTGTCTTTTTAATAATAACGAAAAACATGGATAAGATTAATATAATTTTCTTATAGAACTCATAATAAATAATAAAGATCCCAAATTTGACCCTCTTTTTGTATCACATTTCTATTTCCTGTTATTCCAATAATTACTGGTTTCGGGTTATACAGACAGCCGCGAATTACTTAAATAATTGTGAAAGACGATAATGATATTATATTGAAATTCTATTATTTAAATAGTACCTTATATAATATATATAATAATATGTTTGATTCGTCGGTCCATCTGGCCGTTGGATGCGGGCGGCACAAAATCGCTCGCTGTGGCGGAAATTAGGTGAGGCCTATGTTCAACAGTGGACGTCATTGGGCTGATATGATGATGATGATGATGATGATGATGATGATGTTTGATTCGAAATATTTAGCCTATTTAGAAAAACATCAGTCCGAAATAGACCCGATGATTGTACGCATTAATTTAACCTAATTTAGGTAGTGATAAATTAAGTGGTAGGTGTCGTAGGAAGCGACTAAAGGAGTAACCTTATGCAACACTGCGAGAAAAGGAAAATTCGAAACAAACCTTATACCAACCCGTCTGGCCAGCGTGGTATAGCAGGCATAATTCCCTGGACATTCTTTGGAGGAGACCCGTGCCTAACAGTGGAACGTTTACGAGTTGAAATTATGATGATGATGAATTTAAATTAACTCAAACAATAATTTATTTTTAGCATTAATTTTGAGTTGTCAACTAATTATAAGTTAATAATATTAATAATCTTAAGTTTGTTTTTTATGATATAAACATTTCTTTCATCATTACAACCCACAAACGAACCACGCCAAATTAATCCACGCCTTTATTAATAATCAATAGGGCGTCGACTAAATAAAATATGTGGGGCTCCGGGTCTTGCCTGGTGCAAAAGTTGGCCATTGCCATACAGCGCGGGAACGCGGCAAGCGTTGTGGGCACCTTTGTACCGGGGGCAACCAAGGTCGGGTTATTTAAGTAACTGACGAATTGTATTTATTTAAGTTTTAATTTTAGTTTAATTCTTTAACTATAATATGTCATCATCAGCAACCCATTAAGTCCCACTTGTGGGCTCAGTTCTCCTCTCCTGTAACTAGAGAGCTAAGAGGGTTTTAGGCCATAATCCACTCACGCTGGCCTAGTGCGAGTTGGTGGATCAGACATACACATACAATTTCTTCTAGAGTATGTGGGTTTTCTCACGATGTTTTCCTTCACCGTTAGCAGGTGGTAAGTCACATGACTAGTACATATAAATTCCACGAAGTGGAATCAACATTGGTGCAGCCGGTCGGGATCGAACTCGGACCGGGTGATTTGCACGCCGGTCCCTTATCCATTCAGCCATCATTGCTTTACTATAATATGTAATTACATATAATTTCATAAAAAAACAATTATCTAAAGAGTATAGATTACATTTAGTCGGCAAGCTATATTACAGCTCATAAACATTTTCTAAGTGAGGGTTTAGTGCAAATGTACCACGAATATCTCAAGCGATAGTCGTTTCACGGTACATAAAAACTCAACTGAGCGTTTACAATAGTACTATTGAGTTCGCTATCACATTGTTATATTAAGAGCTTAATTATCAATTGTTACCTGGCCCTATTCTCGATATTTGAACATGGCTTTCTGTGTATGGCAAAATGCGACTACAAAGCGTTTGAATAAAAGTTAGTTTCGGTTTAAAGAACTTTATTTTCATTCAGACAATTGTAACTTACATGAAAATAACATTTTTTTTTAAGAAATATTTTTTTGTTGACAATTTTTTATTTTGAGTTTTTAGGTTATTAAAGGTTATTTTAAAGGTAATAGCAAAAGAAAAAGAATTTTTCAAATCGGACCAGTTCTTGAGATCCTAGCGTTCAACCAAACAAATAAAAAACTCTTCAGATGTACCTATAATATTAATATAGTAAATCTTGAAATATTATTGTTCGTTTATAACAAATCTCCTCTCTAATCATTTGAAGGGTCAACTTTTCGTCAGTCACCATTGTCCAAAACTCAACAACTTCACCTAATATGATAAACTTGAACAGTTAATAAAAAGTTCGCATTCTCGTGCGTTGAGTGAACCCGACCGTGTTGAGGAAAAGGACATTGTCACCCTCCTAAAAGGCGACAAAGTAAGTTTTACAAAAGTTTGTTTGGCACATGAAACTTCATGACAATAAAACAATTAAGCTAACTCGCTGTTTACTTTAACTATGTGTTATAATAATGTATTACTTGACCTATGAATTTTGAACTTTCCTGGACAGTCAAAAACTTTTTCATCTTTAATTTCTACGTCCACGCCTGAAATATCAATCTATGTTATACGCTAGTATCATCGCAAATTTCACACTAATTTAATTTTTGCATACCTAGTCCAGTTAGAGTGAAGTTGCAGCAAAGAAGAGGGTCTGCAGTATTTTCTCATCAAAATTATATTTAAAAATATCAGGATTAATTTCCATGCTTTGAATTGAACAATAATACTATTAGTGTAAAATGAATCCCGCAATCTTTTTTTTACTTTGTTGTTTTTAGAATAATAACATTCGTGTTGTACTTTTGTCTACAACTCGAATAATCCCATCAGAATGATGTAGAAAAAATACGATACAATAATAAGAATTACTGCAATAACATTGCTTTTGAATGGCCTGTTGGTCTAGTGGTTAGTGACCCTGACTGTTAAGCCGGAGGTCGTGGGTTCGATCCCCACCCAGGACAAATCTTTGTGTGATGAGCATGAAGGTTCGTTCTGTGTCTGGGTGTAATTTATCTATTATATGTATGTATTTACAAAAAAAAATGAAATTTAAGTAGTATATCAGTTGTTTAGTACCCATAACACAAGCAAATTAATTGCTTACTTTGGGGACTAGATGGCGCTGTGTGAATGTGGTAGAATATTATTATTATTATTATTTTGTTGAAACGAGACCAAACTCGACCGGTTACTGTCACTTTATCATAGACTTCTGAAGGCCACTCTTCAACTCCATCATCAGATAAGATCCATTTCATACTAATATTTTATTTTCATCCAGTTTACATAAGCATGCAAAATTTTAGCTCAATCGGAAACCGTTAAGGGATTCAAATTCAGCTTCGAAGGTTTGACCTAAACAAACATACTTACATACAAATATTACAATCTTATTAAAGCTTTGGTTATAAAAAATGTGCTACAAATTTTCAAAACAAAAGCTTCATGTAAAATATGACTATAAAAAAAAAATTGCATTAAAAACACGTACTTTTTTATAGCTTTATTATGGAGTAAGGCCCAGTGCACATCGATATAGTGGCTGAAAACGGCAAAAACTGGTTTGATTCACATTCCCTGTTACAGTTGGTTTGCAAATTGCCGACGTATCATAGTGCACAGCTTGATTGGACCGTGAACGCTAACAGTACCCAGCACGTCATTTGGATATGGATTCATGGCTCCCAATCATTGAGTCACTTGGTTTTGTCAGTAGTTTGATATTAAAACTTATTAAGATTTAATAATGATCAAAGATTTCGAGATACTGACGTTGTGTTACGTGTGCTAATTGAGTCGTATATGTATAAAGTCTATATATGAAGTCCATACCAGATTGGTGTTAGTATTATGATCATCAACTATGCTATTATACTGGTATTAAAGAGATTAAATATATTAGTAGTATAATTAGTAATAATTATATCTTGAAAATGCGCATACTTTATTTATATATTTATGACTGGCCTGTTGGCTTAGTGGTTAGTGACCCTGACTGCTAACCCGGTCATGGGTTTGATTCCCATCTAGGACAAATCTTTGTGTGATGAGCATAATTGTTTGTTCTGTGTCTGGGTGAAATTTTTCTATAATATGTATGTATTAACGAAAAAAGAAGGTATTTAAATAGTATCAGTTAGTAACCATAACACAAATATAATTGCTTAATTTTGGTCTAAAAGGCGCTGTGTGAATGTGGTAAAAAAATATTATTATAATATAAAAGATACGTTCGTAAAAGTAGTAAATAAAAAATATCACTTATTGTTTCGACCATAACTCTTTGTCTAGAAATTGTGGATATCTAACAATAAAAATAAAAAGCGCTAAGATTATACAACAAAAATCGAAAAATAAACCAAACTAATCCCTTTTCAGTGGTTAATTAATCCTTTAAGATACCTACGCTATAAGGAAAGAAAAACTTTTCAATATTTTTAATAAAAAAACGGTCGGAATTCGATTAAGCTCGATTAAGGGATAGTCAAAAACTTCAATTCTGCTCAAGAAGAATCCTTTTTATGGAGGAGGCATTATGAAGATGGTAGCTGAAAAGAGTAAATGGTGCGAAATAATCCGAACTCTTAGTTCTGTTGAAAACGAATTTATTGCCCCTCGGTACTCATACCGACAGGCTTTATTGACACCTTTAATAACACAAAGTAATCCATTCACACTGAACAAAGTGGTATTTATTTAAATTGAAAATTGGGGATTTATATTTTGTTATTTGTATATTGAACAAAGCTGATTTTTATAGTAATTAAATTAAATATTGCAGGTCTTCAGGAGTACGATATCAAAAAAAATACACTAAAATACCTAATTTCGTTGAAATGGCAACTGAATGAGTGGGCAAAGGAGCATAATTAAAAAAAAAATCTAAATATTGTGTCTGTCATTTTCCCACCGTTGGCGTTGGCAACCCAGAAATAAAAATATGATTTTCATGCAGCCTGACATCAGAGCTACTTTCAGGTAACGGATTATCCATTACTTACGACAGACCCTGTATAGACCAAAGTCTAGTTTCTAGACTAGATTTAAGGAAGTGTGTTCTAAAGTTAAACAACCACTTGACTACCCGTTCGGGGAAAAAAGGCGTGACGTATGTGCATTATCGCTCTTAAAACACGGCAAATATGCGTTTATTACTGTACCTAATTTGTAAGACGATTGAGACTAGTAACCACAACACGGGAAATCGTAGTGTGGATGCTGAATCGTTGTCCAGTCAAACGGTCAACCCTGGTGCGACTCAGAAATGATAGTATTACATCTACAGGTACGACACATACCGTTTTAGACAAAATAATATTTTTTCTATATATTATTTTGTATTGCCTCGGTGGCGCAGCGGGAAGTGCATACGACTACTGTGCAAGAAGTCCCGGGTTCGATTCCCGGGTTGGGTTAATATGGTATTGGGTTTTTCTATCATGAAATTCCAGTATTAAGATTTTCCCGGAGTTTGGTAAACAAATGTTCCCGGTTGATATCTATAGGCTCGCCCCCTATTTCATGGGACCAAACATAGCTGGCGAAATGTGGGTGTGAAACACCTCTGCCTACCCCTTCGGAGAAAAAGCCGTGATGCTATGTATGTATGTATGTATTTTATATGTGGTTATGCATTCTTTTACTTGTGTACATTCAGCATAGGGTAAGGCATTTATTTATAGTCTTGCAGGGGCATCAGTCCAGCGCCTTGCACCATTTATATTATGTCTCCTTATACCTATATCTAGGGGACCTCCTTTTTTTATCCGACTTCTAAAACAAAAGGAGGGAGGTTCTCAATTCGACACGTATGTTTTTGTATGTGTGTGACGCGATTTCTCAGCCGATCATGAACTGTTTTTAAACGACTTCATAAAAGGAGGAGGTTATATGTTCGACTGTATGTATTTTTTTTTTTTTGATTATTCTTTTTTGTTCGGTAGATTTTATTTCAGTATTTAGCCTTTTGAATGTTGAATTATTGAAATAGAATTTCACAGCTTTTGTGAGTCCGCATATGCGGCCACGTTACGATAATTTAATGATAGATATAAATGGGCTAATACAAATCTGTATGAAAAAATATTGTTTTGTCTGATACGGTACGCGTCTGAAACGTTACTGTAGATATCTGTAATATAACCGCAGATTTAGTCGTCGTGCCTTACAAACAGACAACGGCAGCGCTTAGCGAAGCCGTGGCGATGTATTTCTGGAAATATTTAATTTTCTCTACTCAGTATCCGTAATAATTTTTTTTTTTACCACATTCACACAGCGCCATCTAGTCCCAAATTAAGCAATTATAGTTGCTTGTGTTATGGATACTAAACAACTGATAAACTACTAAAATAATTTTATTATTTTGTAAAAACATACATATTATTATCGATAAATTACACCCAGACACAGAACAAACAATCATACTCATCACACAAAATTTTTTCTTGGGTGGAGATCGAACCCACGACCTCCAGCTTAGCAGTCAGAGTCACTTACCACTAGACCAACAACAACAAAAAAGTCTTACGTTAAAATATATGGAAAAAAATATTACAATTTTAATTTGCACTTATATTATGTACGTCTTAGATACTTTTTAATATTATTGTTCGTAGAGAGACAGTAATTACAAACTGTATTTCATAAACAAGAAGATCCAAATGACTAAAAGAACATAAGTTTAATAGACCACGCGTTGTAATATCAGAGTTTTGAGTTTACACAGTTTAGGCACGTCGAACGTGGCACAGAATATGAAAAACTAAAAGTAGTTAAACTAGGTTTCGTCCTGTCAGAACTTCAGTTAAAAAAATCATCGAAAAATCAGTGGTGTTGTTAAAACTTGCACGTAAAACTGAACGGACTTTTGGCGAATTCGTTAGCCGGTTACCATATATAACGCAGGCATTGGCATACAACATTTCTGCTGAAATTTTATGATTCCATACAGTTTTTTGGATTTCGATTAAACTTTGTAATCAACAGTTTTATGGTTTTTAGGTATAAACCAAATGAAATGGTTTTTCAAATTATTTAATACGCCCTTCACAACAACTTTTGGTTTGCCCTTTTGGGAAGGAATGCGTGATTGCATAACAATACGTTGCATTACATTATTTAAGCTCATTAATATACAGTTCCAAAAGCATAATTTAATTAACACAACATATTTTTGACATTAATTACCTTGTGAAATAAATTATGATGCAAAGTATTACATTATATTCATTAAACATAGATAATATAACTTTCTGCATTGTTTATGGTTAATTTATTATAACAGTAGCTTATTCAAAGTGAATAGGGTAGTATAAAATCGAAAATTTTAATAATGCTTATACTTCCTTGTAAGACTACTAGTTAGTGACGTAGGTATAATATTTTCTTAAAACTAATTGTTTAAGAATTTCCCATAACCTTTAACTGCCTAGGCGGCACAGCGGTAATGTATAAAAAATCGACCTCTCAAAAATCGTAACCATATATTATGGTTACGATTTTTGAGAGGTCGGTTTCGATCTCTGGGTTGGAACAAATATTTGTATGATCTGCAAATGTTTGTTTCGGCGTTTGAGTGTTATTCTATAGGAATAAATATGTTTGTTTATTAGTAATCTAGATCCCATATTCTTCTTATCTTATCGTATAAGCTTGAGGCAGCCCTAGTGTTGGAATTTATCAAGTTGCCCAGAAGGTTTCCAACTTGACTTACACTACTAGATTAAGTGATAACCGGGACCAACGGCTTTATGAATAGTAAAGTGCCTTCCGAAGCACGGAGACGCTCGAGTATGAAATTGCCACAAACGGTCACCCATCATGGACTGACCTTGCCTGATGATTGAAAATCTCAATACCACAATATGCTACGATCAATCAATCCCATAACACAAGCTTAAAAAAACTTACTTTGGGCTAGATGCCACTATGCTAAACATAATTATGTTATGAATATAACATAATATATTGTATAGTGTATGGCATCCGGACATCACACCAAATAGGCCCGTTTGAAAATCAGTGCTAGGTAATTGTGCTCGGCATTATGCTGAAACGACACCTATTTGGTGCAGTGTGTTTTGTCCTATTTCTTCCTTTGTATGTACCTATTATTTTATTCAGTGTGTCTCATGTTTATACCAATAAATGTTTCTATTTATTTATTTATTATTTTTATATGTCCTAAATATTATTTATTTATTACAAATGTAAGTAGGGACTTAGCCAACATCAGAAGGATCTCAAAGTTGAATTGTCTTATATATTTGTCATCTCATTTACTTTCCAGAAGTACGATAAGAATGAATGAAGCAGGTGAAGCATTAGCGGAATCATTTATCTGTATTTGTAAAACGAGTCTAGGTTTTCTCAACTAAGACAAATAAACATAATAGTTTTCAACGTTCTTGTAAATGTCATGGATAAATTGAAACCATTTTGAAATAACAAATGGCAGATCAAGTATTTCTATTTTTTCCTTATGTTCAAGATAGAAAACGGAATATAAACAAAATGCGATCAGAGCTCGTTTCAGTTAAAGGTAATGAACTTTTCTCAAGGGCCTGTACTTTTTTTGTATCAAATTGACGACGCACTCCGCAATAGTTATAAAAAATTCATGTATTACTCTCTCCTAGTAGTTTCCGCCTCAGTACCAATTGGTTACTATCCACGTTATCATTACAATGGTACTTCTGTGGGTTCCTTGTAACGATAATATTTATTTTTAGTTTAACTTTATCCATATTACTTACGGTTCCTCTTTATTGAGGCTTTTCGAAAATGTTTCAGGTAGGTATAAGTTATTACGTTGACCTACTTTTGTCCGAACCACGTAAAATAAATGCAACTTGAAGAAGTTGACTTAAACCGCTTAAGGCAACGAATAAATTTGTTGAAAAAAAAATTCAAGGCGTATTTATTTTTGAAAAAGAAATAGGGGCTTTACAAGCACCACGTCCATTTACAAAAATGCGCACACATTTAAATGAACAATGTTTTTCACGTAAATACATAAATATAGTATATAGTGCCATCTAGCCCACAGTATGTGTTATCGGATCTAGATAATAAACAAACACATAATAATATATTTCTAAAAATATATAAATAGGTACATAGAAAAATATACCGAAACAAACATTTGCTGATTATTTAAATATTTGTTCGGGAATCGAAACAGAGACCTCAAAACCGCAACCGTACACACTGGCACACCACCGAAGCAGTCAAATTATTACATCATTATATATCCTAATAAAGGAGTAACCTTATGCTGACAAGAGCACTGCGAGAAAAGGAAAATTCGAAACAAACCCTATACCAACCCGTCTGGCCAGCGTGGTATACTAGGCTAAATTTCCTCCACAGTCTTTGACTCGTGCACAGCAGTGGGACGTTTGCGGGTTGCTCTAATGATGATGATAATAACCTACTTCTCTTATAAAACTACTGTGAAAGAGGTCACGGGTTCGATTCCTGGGTCGGGAAAAAAATGGAATTGAATTTGTCTTCAAATTCGCAGAATCAACCTGGTGTTTGTAAATCTGGCCAATTTCTTCTAGCTCCAAATTCATAGAACCAAACGTTACTAGTGTATGTGGGTATAATTCTCTTCTGCCTACCCCTTCGGCTAAAAGTCTATGTTTTTCTTACGTTGACTAATGCAAAAAATGGTATGTTAGCCTCAGATAGTTGCTTTGAGTATATTTATTATAAACAAGTATTGTGTTATTTCACAATAATCATCATCATCATCAACATCAACCCATTAATGTCCCACTGCTGGGCTCGGGTCTCCTCTCCTCTATCTAGAGAGCTGACAGGGTTTAGGCCATAATCCACTCACGCTGGCCTAGTGCGGGTTGATGGATCAGACATACTCATAGACTTTCTTCTACGGTATGTGGGTTTCCTCACGATGTTTTCCTTCACCGTTAGCAGATGTCACTTGACTTCTACATATAAATTCCACAAAGTGGAATCCACATTGATACTGCCGGTCGGGATCGAACTCGGACCGCGTGATTTGCACGCCCCGGTCCCTTATCCATTTAGCCACCATTGTTTATAGTAATATGCTTTCATTATATTTAAGTGGCTATAATTATACAGACAGATTTTCATCATCATCAACCCACATCCACCCACTGCTGGGTATAGGCCTCTTCTCCAGAACAGATTTTAAACAATTAAATTTTGCGACTTAGTACACCAGTCGAACACGATATAACTGGACCAACAAAACGGTTTTTTACCACTTTTAGGAAATGTTTTATTCAATAGAAACAAGTAAGTGGTGGCAAACGTTTCATTATTCTAATGTTTGAGGTGGGCGGTGTCTAGATAGGCCAGGTGTTGCGAAGTAAATGTAAATATTTTATTGTGGAGGCACAAACAGCGCCTGAGAGATCAATAAAATTTGTTTGTTTTGTAAAATGCTCTCCGTTGTCTGGTTTATAGATTGTGAAACATGAATTATTCAAACGTACGAATGGAAGAGTACCAGTCCATTTGTTTTAATGTTTGGACTGACGGAACGTATCATTTTGAGGTTTTTTTGCGTGCCAACACAAAATTTATATATCAATATAATTTATTTGGCTGGTTGATAATTTTATTTAAAGTTTAGTGGTCGTTAGTATTTGACTGTCACCGTGGTGCAGCGGTTAAGGTGCTTTCCTCGCCACTAAAATCGCCGCACTGATTGACGTAGATTCGATGCCCACATGAGACCAATATTTAAATTTGTGTGATTCATAGATGTTTGTTTCGATTCTAGGTGTACTTTGTGTCCGTTAATTGCATGTTTGTAAAGTCCCCAGCGACACAGAACTTGTTTCATAGTGCCCACACTTGTGGTATTTAAAAAAAAAGAAAGTATACCTTTGCTTACGCAGGGTATTGTAAGGCTCGATGCATGAGCATACACAGCGAAATGTATATATACATATATATTTTTTTTTTATAGTAGCCAAGCATATAGGCTCTTTTTCGCCTGATGGAAAGCTGAAAGAGGAATCCAAGTTGCTTTGCCAGCTGACAGGATAAATAAATAAAAAATATTAAGTGTATGAAAGTGGACACAGAGAAACATTGGTGGTATAGGTTCATACCTATACCACCAATGTTTATCTGTGTTCGCTAATTTATTTTGTAGAGACTACCTCGGCTGCGAAACAGGAAGTGTATACAACGGCTGCAACAATTAAATTGTAATTTTGCTCATTGTCATTTATATTATTAAATATTTCATTTTATTTATCATGTATCTTGTAATATATAATGCAATTTTGTATATTATCTATACTAATATTATAAAGCTAAAGACTGTTTGTTTGGTTAGGATCTCAGCAACTACGGGTCCGATTTGAAAAAATATTTTAGTGTTGGATAGCCCATTTATTGAGGAAGGTTATAGGGTATATAACATCACGCTACGGGCAATAGGAGCTGAGCAGTAGCACAATAAAAAACCAAGGGAGTGAAGCCCCGCGCAACTTCTAGTACCTTGCTTTTTAAATAAATTAATTTGAATTTGAATGTTGAATAAACCAATTTTTTTCACGTACCTCTCTCTCTAATGAAATCAAAACAGATGCTAATAAAACTATAACGAATATAATTCGTTCAGTTGATAGATACTTAATCGAACTGTTATGGTTAATCTTAGTACATCGTACGAATTACAAGCAACTTACAGGCAGGCTAAGGTACGTCGAGCAAACATTACCGCCCGTGAGCTCGAAAACTCAATTACCGACGTTGTTACTAACGTTACCTACCTATATGTAGGGCTGTCATGAATATCTTAAAAGGATTTGTCATGTATGTATTATATAATATGGTGTAGTTTGGCTTGAGTATTGTTTTACATTACTATGTAATGCTATAACGCGACTTCCTGAATATAGCTACTTAAATTAAACTCATAAATCTACGAGTAGTTACACTAAAGATTGAACAACAAATAAGTTACCATAACCAACTCAAAAAAAATATTGTAAGAAAATAATATATTGTCTATGAAATGTATATTGAGATAGGCACGTTCAGCCAAGCAATTTTAAACACGTTTAGCTGAACGCGCTTATATTAAGAAGAACCTACTGTTTCGATTTACAATAATAAACCAAATTAAATTTTTGAAAAAACCCACGACGAAAACATCTGTACAAAAGAAGAAACGCAACATATAAAAAGGTTTAAATAATTTATTTTAAATCCCCGACGAAAAGAAAATAAGTAGCGTAAAAACATCCGTCGGGGGCTATCCCGACAATAGTCGGGATAGCCCCCGACGGATGTTTTAAATGTTATGTTGTGTGTGTGTGTGTGTGTGTGTGTTATGTTAAACAATGGATTATGTCAATAGACATAATCCATTGTTTTAGTGTCAAAGTTGTCAATTTAAACCTGGTTTAATGCTTAGTCCGTATTTTGTAATAAGGGGGTTCAGCTTTAAAATATTAGTTAATTATATAGCTGCACACTTTTCATCCCCGTAGAGTTAGGCAGAGAGGTAACACCCACATTCTTCCAGCTATGTTAAATCCAATGTAATAGACAGCAAGAGGAATATGCCTCTTCTAAACATAATAGCACATAATATTGCATTTGATGGGTGTATAAACTGCTATAAAGTTAATCTGTTTCGCTATAGCCCTTTAAAGCGTCAAGTTGACAAACTTTGCACACTATACTCGTGCATATGGCATGAGGAACTAAATCTGTGTTCCTAATAGGGTTTCAGATTTATCGCTCTATTCTTGGTTTCAAAAAAGCTTTAGACTGCGATAGTTTTAGTATTCAGCTGATTTTTTATTGCTTTTTGAAACAGTATCATAATAATATTGCTGTAGGCTTTACAATTGCTTGATACAGCCGGCTGACATAGTACTTCGGTATCCTGTCAGCTGGCAGAGTAATCTAGGTCTCTCTTTTAATTTCCATCAGGCGAAGAAGAGCCGCTATATTTTGAACTTCAATAAAAAAAACTTTTTGAACGTCCACGCTATAATGGTATCTTCTTGCCATTGTATGCCAAGCCATTAATAATAATAATAATAATATTCTACCTCATTCACACGCGCCATCTAGTCCCAAATTAAAGCAATTATATTTGCTTGTGTTATGGGTACTAAACAACTGATATTCTAAATAAATACATTTTTTTTTTGTAAATACATACCTACATAATATTATAGATAAATTACACCCAGACACAGAACAAACCTTTATCCTCAACACACAAAGATTGATTGATTAATCGTGATGATAACTGCTGAATTAGTATGATTTATTTTTCAGCATCACAATCATCATCACGATATATCAACACCCACTGTTGGACATAAATCACCCAAATATTTCCAATAAAATAAAATGATTTTTTTTTTTTTTTTTTCCCTTCCTTAATCTGCAATCGGCTCTATAGCCACAATCAGATGTGTTCCAGGGTTTGGTAAGTGCAGGTAACATTCCATTAAATGCCACCATATAATTTAAGTAATGTTTATGTTCGCTGGTCTAGATCTAGTATGTGCCATCTTTTTAGGCGTCTGATATCATTTGGAGAAAGCAGGCTCCTTGCAAGGTTGTTGGTGTGTTTGGTGAGTCTCTCTTTGTATCTCTTGCTGTTGTTGCTGACTTCTTCCCTAACTGTGGGCATCTCGAGGTATTCATGTACTTCTGTATTCTTAACATACCAGTGCGCGCTTGAGATAGTTCTCAAAGTGATATTTTGGAATCTCTGGAGGATTTCTACGTTGGAATTGCACGCAGAGCCCCACAATTCTATTCCGTAGGTCCAGATGGGTTTTATTATAGCTTTATAAACCAAAAGCTTATTGCTAAGAGATAGTGTAGACTGACGTCCAATTAGCCAATTCAATGATTGAAACTGGATGTTCGCTTCTTTTCTCTTGGTTTTAATGTGCTTACCCCATGTAAGTCTTCTATCAAGGTGAAGGCCTAGATACTTAACACTGGTCTGGCTTGGTAGAGTCTTATTTTCCATAGAGACTGGTGGACAGTCACCTTTCCGTAGTGTAAATGTTATTTGTGTTGATTTAGTTACACTAGGTTTTATTCGCCACTTCTGTAACCAAATATTTATCTTATTTAACTGTGCTTGGAGTTTTGATGATGCGTTGTTTGGATCTTTGTCACTGGCAAGGCACGCCGTGTCATCTGCGTAGGTGGCCGTTACGACACCTTCTGTTTCAGGCAAGTCTGCCGTATATATAGAATATAGCACCGGGCCGAGAACTGATCCCTGAGGCACGGAGGCGATGATTTCGTACAACTTTGAGTAATCCTCCCCATACTTCACCTGGAATTTTCTATCCTTCAAATATGATTTCAGGATCATGAAGAAGGAGTTAGGAAGAAGGGTCTTAATCTTGTACAGTAGTCCCTTGTGCCACACCCTATCAAAGGCCTGTTGCATGTCCATAAATGCTGCAGAGCAATATTCTTTTTTTTCAAGGGATTGCCGGATTACATGGACAACCCTATGAACTTGTTCCACTGTCCCATGTTTCTCGCGGAACCCAAACTGGTGATCCGGTATAATCTTGCTCTCGTCAAGGATGGGTTTGAGTCTTCGTAAAAACAGCTTTTCAAAGACCTTAGATAGTATAGGAAGAAGACTTATGGGCCTATACGAGCTAGGATCATTTGGTGGCTTCCCAGGTTTTGCGATCATACATATTTGGGATATTTTCCATAATTTTGGATAGTACTGTATTCTGAAGATTGAGTTAAAGAGCATAGTTAAGAAGACAATGATTTTTTTTGGCAATTTCTTAAGTATTTCAGCCGTTATTAAATCGAAACCTGGGGCTTTTTTATTTTCCAAGTTCTGAACAGTATGTGCCAGTTCTTTGGGAGTAATTAATTTAATTGGCGCAGAGAGTTGTTGGTCACTATTTATCATTTCATCAACTTCTTGTTCAAAGTCCATCATTGGTGACTCGTTAGGGGTAAATATTTCGCTTAGGTGTTTTGCAAATAGTTCCGCTTTTTCGCTGTCACTTCTAGCCCAAGGGTGAGCAGAGGACTTTCTAATCGGAGGGACATGATTCTTTGGTCTATTAAAATTTTTGGCTATCTTCCATAATGAGTAATTGTCCTTCTTATGGGCCGATAGATTAGAGATCTTACGGTAAAACATAGTGTTTGTATTCTCATCCAATAGATCTTTCAGTTCTCTTGAAATTTTGTTATATTGTGATCTGTCTGTATCGGATCTCGTCAAGTGTAATTGTCTTCTTTGTTTACGTTTTTCTTGGAGCTTGTTACGTATCTCTAATGGTATATTATTTCGGTCAGTATTAAATGTCAATATTGGGGTAGAGCGCCATGCTGCTACCTGTATGAGGTTCGTAATGTAGAATGTTGCCTCTTCTATGTCTTCTTCCGTTTTAAGCTTGACTTTGAGTTCAACTTCTTCTTCTAGGTAGTCGGTAAAAGCATTCCAATCAGTCTTATTATTATAGAGAGATGGTTTTTGTAGTCTTTGTATTGGTGAGATGCTAAATGTTGCTATGATTGGCGTGTGATCCGACACAGCATCAAGCAGTGATTCAACATCAAAGTATACATCTGAAAGTCCCTTAATGACAAAGAAGTCCACCAGGTCGGGGATTTTGTTCGCATCTGTTGGCCAATAGGTCGGTTCACATGTGCCCAGAGTTGTTAGATTGCATTGGTCGATACTTTTTTTCAGTTCACGCCCCTTTGTTGTTGTCAGGCGAGAACCCCAGTGCGTGTTTTTACAATTCCAATCACCTCCACTTATAAATCTGTTTCCGAGACTACAGAAGTAGCGATTGAACATTTCTTTTTTAGGATTATGTCTCGGTGGACAGTAAATTGCACTAACATTAATAGGTCCCATATATCCATTAATAGTTATAGTGGTGCTCTGCATCCATTCCTCTCTAAATTCACTATGGAGGTGGTGTTGTATGTTATCCTTTACGATGATTGCAGATCCTCCATGTGACATGCCATCTGGGTGATTTGTATTGTATATGCAATAGTTGTCAATGTTGATTTTTTTTCTGTCATTAAGGTGAGATTCAGATATTAATGCAATATCTACTTTATTAGTCTTAAGTAATAATTCTAGTTCTTGTTTGTGTGGCGAAAGTCCATTTACGTTCCAGGTGGCAATTCGTAATGAGGGCATTATGTCATTTTGCTGATGAGTGTCATAATTAGGTTCATCATGGTGCCTATCTGAGATACGAGATGGTCGATTCTCTCAGTCTGTCTGATCAGGAGTGTTTCTAGTCTAACTCTTTGTTCTTGTGTGTTGTTTTCTGGCGTTGTAGCACTTGTTCTTTGTGACTTATTGTCAACGTGATATCTTAATCTCGGCGATTCTGTGTGTTTTGACAAAATTTTTGTCTGATTTTCCTCACTCTGTAGTGGTTGATTTGATGGAAGTTTATGAATTTTATTTCCCGATTTCTTTTTATTTGTCTTTACAACTTCATTGAATTGTTTTAAGAGCTTAGGTTTCTCAGTCTCTTTTAGGATTTCAGGATAATCTGTGATGTTTCTATCATCTTTGTTAGCTGTTGTTTGGCTGTTAGTTTTGCTTACACTGTTTATTGCAGCAGTAATTGTTCTCTTACCTCGGTTTAGCTGAGGTTTACTTCCTGCTTTCTTCCTTGCGAGTATTTCTTTATATACAGCGCACCCTTTGTAGCTAGCAGGATGGCTACCTGAGCAGAGAGTGCATACTGCTGGAGTGTTTTTGTCAATATTGCACAGGGTAGTTTTATGAGCTCCGGCGCATTTTACGCACCTGTATGGGCGCATGCAGTTATTTTTGCTGTGTCCGTATTGCTGACATCGGGTACATTGCACAACTATCTTTTTTCTTTTTGGGTCTTCTATTACAATCCTTTGATGGTATATCACTTTTATGTCTTTAACTAGTTTATTGTTTTCACTGGGAGCAATGTTTACAAAAAATGTATTCAAAGGATCTTTGGTTCCAGGTATACGTGCAGTGACTATCTCTCCTTGCACTTTGTTGCCTGTGCTTTCAATAGCTTGTATAATTTCTTCTTTTGGAGTACTAAAATGGAGATTTTTAATTACTATTCTCATGCATCTTTGGTCCTTGCGAGTAAACGTGTGACCTATTAGTCCTTTGTTTCTGATGTGTTCAATTAGTGTTTTGTATTTATCAACCGTGCTGGAAGATATAATGAGTTGATTTTTGGACACTACTTTATAGGAGTAGTCATTTTGATCAACCACTTCTTCTATTAGTTCTGTCAGTTTGCCAAGATCGTCGACCCCGTATAATATAATTGGCGGTGGTTTGGGAATTTGTTTTGGTGGTGTGACATCGTTTACTTCAATGTCAAGCAGTGAGAAGCTGTTACTTGTTTCTATTTCTGTAGAAGTATTTGCATTCATACCTCTATGTTGGTCAATAGTTTGATCTCTGCGGTCCGTTCTTTTGGCCTTGTTAGTTTTAGTTTGGCTGTCATCTGGTGAACGGTTTCGTTTTTGATTTGGTATTCGTTGCCACGGGGCTTTAGGGTTAACAGAATCTATAGTATTGGCTGCAGTTTGGTTATTTGTTTGTGTTTGTATCAGTTGTGTTGGGCTTGGGTTTTCCTCAGAGGTTTGGGGTCTGTCCCCCATAGAGGCACTACGTGTGCGTGGCAAAAAAAAACTTGGATGGAATGCTTGCTGAATTAATTTTCTGGGTTTTTGTGGTCCCTTATCATCTTCTTCCGTGTCACTCAGTAGAATTGTGCCCCCCCCAGAATACGCAGGGCAGCCTGAGTCAGACTCAGAGAGGGATTCTCCAGCATTGCTGGTACCCTCCTGGGGTAGTTTCTCTTTCAACGCTACTTTCATGATTTTCTTTTCTCCTTCTCCTCCTCCTCTCCTACCAGACCTTTCTGGGGATTTTTAGTTCCCAAGGCTTGCTGCAGCCTCTTCTATTAAGTTGCCAAAATAGGTGTATGGTTATACCGCCATTGCTCGGTCGCCAGAGCCTCGTCTGTTGTCTGGCAGGGGGCACCGCGCCAGTCCTAGAACTGGCGCCGCTAGATGTTCAAGGGGAGAAGCCTAGCGCGTGCAGGTGAGGTTGACAATAGGGTCGGATAGATGTTAGTTTCCGTTCTCCCCTTACCCCCCAAATAATAAAAAAATAATAAAAAAATAAAATGATGACTAGATTTTTTAAAAGACAATTAAGCTAAACAAGATTCATTATCTAGACAAGAATAATGGTAAAAATAAAACCCTTTTCACACACTGTCGTTAGATATAAAATCTATTATCATTACAATAAGCGGGTACGGAGAAATATAAATAAATGTTCTTTCAGATTACTATTGAGTCTCTCAGTTTAATATTTTAATTTATCCTGAGTGAAATCTTAGGAGTACATTTATTTATTCTGATTTTTTATACTCGAGAGTAGTAGTTCTATTATAAACATAAATATATTATGTTACTTTAGATTAGGGTCCAGAATTTTTTCTTTACCAGTTCTTGTGGTACTTTTCGTCTCAGGAAATCTTCTTATGAACAGAATATCCGATGTTTATACCTAAAAATAATGGTTAATTCTTTAAAAAAGCAAATAAACTTCTCTTTTCCTAACCACTTGACGTTTCCATCATCTAACTAACGTCCACACATCCACAATAATACCAAAATCACAATTATAATTCTTCCATAAAATTAATTAAACCCCTGTACTGTAATATAAGCAGAAATTAAAACCACAGAGCTAACCACGTAGTCACGTTACGCTAAATGGGTTAGTCAGTTGTAGTATATCTATGGGCCAATTCGTTCGTGTATGGAAATATTTAGTAAGCTGCAAGAGCTTTGCCCTCTGTATTATGTAAACAATTTGAATTAACAGCTAACAAGTTTGAAACTAACACACATTTATTACTACACTATGACAAATGATTTAGGAATAAAAAATATGAGAATCTCTATCAAGACCCTATAATTTTATTAAGCAATGTTTGCATTAAATTTCAAGTGAATGCAAAATAAAAATCGTTTAAATACCGATTATTTGTATCAAAGTGATCGTAATTAGAATTTATTTTATTTAAAAAAATTTGATCGAAACGAATATTTTGTTTTGTTTATATTTATGTTTTCTTGTAAATTATTTAAATAGATATTTCTTAGTATAGTTATAAATGAAATACGATTATATTCATGTTAAAGTGTCAAGATAAACAAACGTAGAAGATTACTTACTGAAAGTCAAACATTTCACATTGAACAGATTTAAATTATAAGCCTCCGCTAGCACCTTATACCGCCCACTTGATAGAATCAAAACCACAGTGTTTGTTTACACTTTACTCGTTCAATTTAGGCGGTTTCATTCTATTAACGTTGTCTTGAAAACATTACTGTTTCATTTGCACTTGTGTGAAAATAAACGAATGGTGGCTTTTCTTAAAATTTCACTTTTGGCTCTACGGTCCAAGCGGTCTGGGAGGTTTACGTTGCATTATGCATTTTGCTAACGAACGCGTGCACGAGAGCCGCGTACGGTAAAATTTGAATAGAAAATGTTAAACTGAGCAAAAGTTTTCACGCTTTTACTTAGAGAGCTGCTAAAAGAAACAAAAGTGGCGGCTAAGTTGAATGCGACCATTATCGTTATCAGCTTGGTGGCACTCTTACCAAATTATTTTACGTTTCATTTAGTGCTTCAGAAATCCTGTTTTTTATCCACATTCGTATTCGAATCGTGCTTAAATCCAGAGCTTTTTACCCGACTACAGCGAAGCCAAGAGGAAGGCTGATGTTATTAAAAAATATTCAGTTTCGATAACTAATTCAATCTTATAGTTAAATCTAGATTCTTTATTTATTTTATTTTTAGATTTTGGAATAACAACAGTCTAATAAAAAATAATTAACAAATTGAAATTACTAACTAAATACCGATTATAGTTATACGTACACAATTATACATAAAGAACATATACGTGCAAAAAATGTATTTGAGACAATAACCGCAATACACAACTATATTCCCACACAATGCGAAACCTGAAAGTAGTTTGTTCAGAATCAGTAGCAGAATTTATTAAAATTGTTTTGAAAGTCACAACTAGGCCGCACTTAGGCTGTTTCCAAAATCTATAATCACTTCCTTACTGCTGTGAGCTCACGCTTTTCGTAAATTTACCATAAAATTGCATACTCGTAGTGTTATTTAGGTAACGTAAATGACTTAGTTATGTTAGAGACAATTTCTATTTAAATTTAATCAATACAGCTTGATTATTTTTTATATGAATACGAAGCTAAGTTATACGTCCAAGGTTCCAAATAGGGTGAGAACCCTTCTAAATACACAATATAGTTGAATTTCTTTGTCTTTTCTTTTCTAAGAAATAATTAAAATTCTCACGCTTGTACCCTAAGGGTCTCGGTCTAGGGTTTATTGACTTAGGTCCATAGTGAGTCAATAATAGGGGGGACAATCTCTTTTGCGACAGAATTCTAATACTGGATTTTTTTATATTGGTTTTATATTTTTATAGATATTTACTTAAGTTTCTTTTAAAAGCACACTTTAAATAATTTCGAAATACAATTTCAATCCTAAATTTGAAACATTCAATTTTTGGACACAAATTACACTCACAATTTTGGAATATGTGGTGGATACAAAAATATGAGATTATTATGTCAATATTTCAATGGCAATATACCTACCTAAATACGTTTTTACAAAACCATTCCAATGAAATAGGCACAGATTTAAATAAATAATGCATTGTTATGTGGTCTATTTTAGACCTTCTGCAGTTTTATCTTTGTTGTAATACAAATTAAACTTAGACCTTAAGTCGGTTAGATAGTTAACGATCTGAAACTGCATTTTATTGAAGCCACGGCCACTAGGAAAGGCAAATGGTTGTAAACTTTACTAATTAATACAAGGGCTTTGCCATAACTTGTACAAACTCTTCCGTTAATGCCGATATCGGATATGTTGCGAAGCAGTAGCGTTGTTTATCTATAGTTTAAACTATACAGACAGTTTAAATATAATTTACAGTAAGTATACTGTCTTTTGTTTGCTGTAAACTATAGTTTTTTATCTGTGTAGTGACGGATTAAAAATATATAATATCACTACCCCATCTCAACCCGTAGGTGTCGTAAAAGGCGACTAAGGGAGTAAATCTTATGCAGACAAGAGCACTGCAAGGAAAGGAAAATTCAAAACAAACCGCCACTAACAAAGAGCAACGTGACATCTCATGAAAACGTTTTTTTTTTATTTATCACGTTGTTCTTGTAAAGAGGCGAAACAATACCATAATTTTCCTTTTCTTGCAGTTCTCTTATAGGTTAGTAAATACCAATCCGTCTGGTCAGTGTGGTATAGTAGGCTAAATTCCCTCCACAATCTTTGGAGGAGACCCGTGCCCAGCAGTGGGACGTTAATGGGTTGAGGTGATGATAATGTGATGAATCTATGGTTTAATAATCGTCTGTTATCATGCTGGCTACACGTGTTGGTACAAACCTTTTTATTTTTTTTCTTTGACTGCTTCAATAGCGCAGCTGTATTTATTTTACTGCTTCAATTGCGCAGCAGTATTGTATACGGTGTAAGACGTCTCTAGTTCGATTCCCGGGTCAGGCAATTAATTTCATCAATTGTATGGAAAAATGTGCTACCTACATTAATGATATAATTGGCTCGCCCCATAGGTATTAGATACGTAATAGGTGGGGTGTCCCAATATAGCTGGTGTACTTAATTTAGATATCATACACCTCTGCCTACCCCTTCGGGGAAAAAGGCGTGATAATATTTAATGTTATTTGCTTTCTTAGATATATTTTTATATGTATATATACACCTTTAACACAGTCATGTTTCTATTTAGTCCTACGTCATAGCGTTACCTTGGAGTTGGAAGGGAGTGTGACTGATGCATTCTTACTCCATTATGCCTCTGAATAAATCCTTTGTATTAATTTGGAGTCCTGTATGTCTTACGTGCTATTAAGTGTGAAATATGCGTATAGCGCAGTGCAAAAAAAAAAGCCTACTACAACGCTTTTGAGTTTATTGGGAACGCCCGTCTGTACTGAGTCTCCAACAGAAATATTACTAACCAAACATAACTGACGTTCGATTAAACACCGAGCTCAACACAAGGGATGATACATTAAATCAGGGTTTACGCAAGCCTTAAAGATCAATGAACCTCTGCCTTGGCCCCCTCAGGCAGTATCCTATGACGTATTACCCGACAGTAATTCAAAACGACAACGTAATTACACTAGAGACTGAGTAATTCTTAGAAATGAGATATGGGTAACTTCTAAAGAACGAGTAAGTACTAGATCCTGTTGATTGGGCACTTAGTGCTTTTAAAATCGCTTCATTGAGGTATTAGATATCGATTCATGATATCCAATAACGATTGTGGTAATAGAATTCGTAAAACAAATTCGTCACGGAAAAACACGTGATTTTTTCATCATAGGCCTGCCGTGATGAGTGCCTTTGCTTCTATCCTCATGTTAAGCATTAAAGGTTCTATGTAAGTATCTGGCAAAACGATATCCTTCACAATTTTTTCCACGTCTGCATTCCGCCATTATTATTACCTATTATATTTGTTTATAATTATAGTAATAAATACTTAAGTCTTGACTCACACAGGTCGTTGTTCATCATTATTAATTCTGGCATAGAGAATACACAGCGGTGGGTGTGTCGGAGTGACTGGGAAATATATTAATATTATCAAATAAAAAACTATGATTATCGGTATCGATGTTTTAATCATCTTGGAACAACCCTGCCTATCGGTCAAGACGATGAACAAATTACAAATGATAGTGATGTATCGAGCTTTAGTGAAGAGAGGCACTTTGAAACAATCCGATTACTTACGTTTATAGGCACCTAATATATTGAATTACTAGTTTTAACTGACATATCCTTTCAAAAGAATTTGAAAGCTAAAATATAAGATGGCTGAACTATTCAGACTTTGACTAAGTGTCCTTAACTTTATATCTGACGCTACTACGTGAGTTTTATAATAGTAGAAAACATAATACTAAAAGAATCATTACAGTTTTTTTCTACTAAAGAAGGCAATGTGAGAATCTATTGTATGAATATCAAATTTTAACACAATGCAACGTTATTAATTTTGGATGAAAGAGATACCCAACATTAAAGCCATTAATGTGAAAAGCGAATATACCTATATCTATGTTTTTTATTGCGTCAAGGGATTGCAGACCTGTATATTACAGACAGACAGACAGACAGATTGACAACGGATAGATCCTATAAGGGTTCCGTTTTTCCTTTTTGAGGTACGGAATCCTAAAATTACCGTCGAATGCAATAACGATGTCATTGTTCACTTTGTACAGTACGCTTATTTCCGACGTTATATTATATGACCGTTAGAAATAAGATCACAGGGTACTAAGACAAAGAATAAGCAAAATTAAATTTCTCTTTCGAAGTGAACGTATAAAGTTAAGTGGGTGATATCGGTTTCATTGTCACCGGTGCCTTTGACTATTGACGCTCCGTAATGGAGTTATTATAACAATATAATATTACTGAATAATATTGTTTGTGTAAACGTTTTATATTGTATTTATTCATTCAATTTCATACAAGAACCTTTATGTTTCTGATATAAAGTTTAATTTTGATTTAATTCATTAAAAATAATAATAATAACATTCTACCACATTCACACAGCGCCATCTAGCCCCAAAGTAAGCAGTTATATTTGCTTGTGTTATGGGTACTGAACAACTGATATACTACTTAAATACATTTTTTTTTGTAAATGCATACATATTATAGATAAATTACACCCAGACACAGAACAAACCTTTATTGCTCATCACACAAAGATTTGTCCTAGGTGGGGATCGAACCCACGACCTCCGGCTTAGCAGTCAGGGTCACTAACCACTAGACCAACGGGCCAGTCAATCAGTCATTTAATAAATTCGAAAGTTTAGATAAATGTATGAATGAATGGATCTTTGTTACTTAATCAAGCTAGAAGAGCTGAAAGGAACTGTATGAATTTTGGCACATGAACAAATTATAATCTGGAATAGCACATAGGCTACAGGTAAATTAAAAATGTATTATACATAAGACAAAAGTTAATTCACCTTTAATATCATCTTTCAAACAATTCGAATGCTAAAATGATTACTAAAGGAAATAAATTAACTCATCCACTTCACTTTAAGGTAAGTATCATTTTATCGAGGTCAGGCTATTTTCTTCAAGAAGGTTTACCTGCTCAGAGGACACTTCAAACGGTTCGTCTCAATATTTTTTCTGTGACGCAATATATCTATTCCTGCGGTTGGCAATACTGTGGCTTACATGAAAGTATATTTGATATTGCTAAACCTACAGGTAATCGGTATATATGTATTCCTTTTTTTTATCATTCGTTACCATACCTTTGTGTATACTATAGTGGTTAAAAAAATCTGTGCATACGTTTTAGCATCCGCGCCCTCAACATGTACGAACCGTTACTTTTAAATTTTATTTTATTTAGGTATTTGAAAAACAAACAGCGCAGCGTATACAATGGTAGCTTATATCTTATATAATAACCGTTAGTATGGCCAATAACAGTTTTCCTTAGATTATTCACCTATCAATTTATGTTGTTGGTAAGTATCAAACAATTACTATAAGTCTTAGATTGTTTAAATTATATTAAAAATGATTATCTTGGACTGTTTAAATTATATTACAAATTAGACTAGGTTATACACGATCGATGATGAGAGTCACAATTAACTAAATGTTGTGGAATATTATTCCATTCTTCTTGAATTACGTTTTACAACTGGCCAAGAGACTCAGAGGCAGGATCTCTTGCTCGAATTCGTCTTTTTAATTCATTCCATAGGTGTTCAATGGGATTCAAGTCAGGGCTCATTGCTGGTTATTCCATAACAGAGATACCAATCAATAGTGCCTAAAAATCATTAGTGTTTCGATTTTTTTGATGAGAAGTGTGTTAAAAATGTAAAAAAGGTCCTTCTGTAGATTGACCATGATTTTTCCAATGACTTTAGTAGTAACACAATTTATCTATAGTATTGAACACGTTATCGAATTAATAAATCGTGCAGCAAAAATCTAAGCGTTAATTAAAACCGGGCATCCGTGTTATCATTGCATTAATTGGATTCTGTATCGAAACGTGTTGCGTAATCAATTCTGCAGAGCGCATGTAGATACAAGCATGCTACCTAACCCTTCGCAAAACAAAAGTCTGTCTGTCGCAAAACCCGCGGCTGTCTCTCTCTAAAATTATTTACCTTTCATTCCGTTCACTAAATGAGTAGGTTTATTGGATTAAGTCCAGAAAGCTTTGCCCTTAATTGGGGCTTTCCGACAAATAACTTTTCTGTTTTCTCAAACTCGGACAAGTCTTAAATAATGCTCGTAATTAAATTTGTTCGCAAAATAAAATAGATTTCGATAATTACTTATAAGTAGTTGCTATGAACTTTGATCGTTCTTGTTTTTTGTTTATAATTAATTAACTAATAAGTTGTTGTTTTTCTGTTAATTTATTGCTATCATTTATATTTTTTATGTCTCAAAGTGGCAGCCATAAAAAAAGTATCAAAATATAGTCATAACTTTACTAGAGACCGGCAATTAGAGATAGTGTTTACCTAAACTTATCTTTTGCCCACAATTAATAATATGGATGAGACGGGTAAGAATTTTTTTTCGTCTAATTAAAGTCTGGTATTAAAAATGAGTATAAAAATGCACATACTTGCAATTAATTTTGTTACTGTTGTTTAACAATGCTTTTTGATAAGTATCATCATGGTGTGGTGTAAAATTGGTGAAAAAAAAAATCAGTAAAAAATGTATTTGATTTTTAATTTAAATCAAAACGGCATGTTCGTATTAAGCAAACAAATTACCATTTACATAGGTACAAATTAAATTTATTACATCCGTCATAACCATGTTATTACCTATCAACTTTAAGAAAATAAAATCTTTAATTTCCGACCTTTACTCACATCAATCATAAGTCCATCTATCACAGAACTATTCTTAGCACTCATTACCAGACTGACAGACACACTCGTCTAAAAGCAAAGCCATTTAGAGAAAAATTGGTATAAACTGAGAATTATTCAATTGTGTGTGGAATGGGTTACATCCTTCTTCTAATAAAGACTGACACGCGTCGCGAACTAAGACCAATAGAATAATTATTAATTGTCTACATAAGTTGTGGTAAAGCTACCAATGAAGGTAGGACCAACACACATGAGCCACACTATTACGCCGTGTGGACGACAATGAAATTGTATTAAAAAATGCAAACGCGCGGCCAGATGTGGCTCAGTCCTTATCCACGACCCCACGCAATGTTATGGCGTTCCACGTCATCTCGTATTAATATCGCAGCCTATAGGTTTATAGCTTAGCTTTGAAGTGGATGTATTAATTGTTATTGTATTGGACTCATTAACTTAAGAGCGTATTACAAACAGAGTGGCAACTACGCAATTATTATTATTATTTAATCGGAGTGATATTAAAAATATGTTTGCTACACTTTTTAGAATTAGGTGAAAAGTGTGTAAAAGATGAGAAATCATTGCGTTCACAGTTCTATTTATATGCGAATAACACATTGGAAAATTGCAGAGTGTTATTTTTATTGTAAATTAACTGTAAGTGGCAGACGGGAATAGAAACATAGAAAAGTACGATTCTGTGCGGCTAAGATGAGGTCGATCGTCAGCATATCAGCCTAATGACGTCCACTACTGAACATAGGCTTTACCTATTTGTTTGCGGGTGGCCGTTGGTTGCAGGCGGCAAAAAATCGCTTGCAGTGGCGGGTGTGGTCCAACCTTAATGTAATTATTACACATGTAATTGAATACCACAAGTGTGTTGGCAATTCAAGTTCTTGTGAAAGCTTTTACTGCGTACAAAACTACACACTCACCTTCCATTTCGTTCACAAAATGAATTTTATTGAGTTAACCCACTAAAAGCTTAGGACCAATTTAATCATTTGGTGCAAATTGGATTTGTTTGGCGTAACATAATAAGTGTTGAGGTAAAAAAATAGGAACAAGGTGTTGTTTGCAGTTAATGAAAACAATATCTACAAAATTAGGTATATAATTCTATGTATATATGTAAAGAAAATAGTCCGAAACTAAAATAAGTTGAAATTATTGCATAAACAAAATATATAGGTAATTGGCGATATGTTTTCATTACAATTAGAAATCACCTGTTACCCAAGGCCGTGTTATTCATGATAAGTTTCACTAGAACTACCAAGTCTTTTGGACTACTTTTGCCGGACTCTAAACGTCTAAATAAACATTTTAATTCTGCCTAGAATGTGATTAAATACTTCAGCCTTGTTTGCTAGTTAATTTTTAAGAATTTATTTATCAAAATAAGCTTCTTACTTTGTATTGCTTTTAATTAAAATTAAACTACTGCAAGAATTTTCATTATGTTCTGTAGACTTGTATTGATTCGTTATATTCTCGAATAAGTGGAAATGTAACATATATTTAATCTTGGCATATTTCGTAATCAGTCTTGTCCGCCCACGTCAGACTAATAAAGATTTAAATTTTCGACGAAAGCCAATTTGCCTGTTGACGTATTTAAGGAAACATTTAAGCAATATTATAGATTTATGACTGTTATGTGTATGTTTTGGTTTATTTAAACTTTAGATTATAATTTTCTATAACAAAAAACTAAGTAAGTGCCGCCTGCATCCAACGACTACCCGCAACCCTTACCAGATCTTCGGTCCATCTCATGGGAGGTCGCCCTAAACTGCGCTTTCCTTTTCAGTCGCTTACTGTGGTGGAAGTTAGGTGAGGTCTATGTCCAGCAGTGGACGTAATTGGGCTGATATGATGATGATGATATTCAATACTTATTTTATAAATCACTAAAATAAGGCTATTGAATGAACTCCCTAACGAGGTTTTCCCAAGGTACTACAGTATGGGGTTCTTCAAAAAAAGAGTGAATAGGTTTTTTAAGGGTCGGCAACGCGCTCGTGATGCCCCTGGTGTTGCAGGCACCCATAGGCTACGGACGGTAACTTCTTACCACCAGGCAGACCGTAAGTATGTTTGCCACCGTCGTGGTATAAAAAAAAAATTACCACGATTGTAATATGTCTGATAGTTACCACAACATGCATAATAATGCATATTATGTAGATGAAAAAAAAAATATCAACAGACAAAATAAAGATACACAACACTTTCTAACTAATTTAAATACGACTACAGCTTTTTGAGTCACAAAAATGCACTGTACTCTCACTCTATGATAAATATCTCGGGATTTAAACCTAGTATTATCTTTTTCATAAGTATTTATATTCATTCGACGTTCAAACACTAAGCGTAACTACTAAAAGCATCAGAAAAATAAAGGTACATTTCCTAAGTACGTGCTTTGCGAAATCTTATTAAAGTTATTCAATGAAACCCGAGCAGTATTAGAAAAGTATATGCCGCAAAGACCATTCGCAAGTACGTTGCTTGCACAGAGGGTTCTTATATAAGTTTTTATAAAGTTCCACATAGGTACTAGTACGTAGAAACGACGCAAACGAACATAGGGTGCAGTTAGTACGACACTGGAGCGCCAATCGACGCTGATAAAAACTTCTCCCAACCTACACAAACATCCGGGCACAGCGCACTCAATTACAGAGTTTGTTGCACAAGGAATTTCCCACATTCACATTTTTTCTCATTTCACTTCCCACAGTAACAACTTATTAACCTCCTTTCGAGATTGAAACTAATATTTGCGTCAAGTAAACGACATCAAACACTTTACTCAACTTTATAATTACAAAAGGGTAGAACTCCATAAACCCAACTCGACTATGAAACAGAAATGTTTATGAATTGCCTTTTATGGTGAAAATTTTTCTTTATTCGGCGATTCAGGTGTTCTTCCACAATTCGCTTTTAATTTGTTTTTGTTCAGTTATTGTTCAATGGATTCGGAGTGCACGCTATGAAATATGATAGAATAGAAATACGAACGCTATCCATTACAGCACTTTTATTTCAGACGTATTATCTAAAACGAAGTAAACAAATTGCTATGCATATTGGAGAGAGTTGAGCTCTATCGGTTCGAAAGCTATTTACGAACAATTAATCTTTGAACCCGACCAATCGATAGCACTTCTGGGAGTCGTACACATCGGTGAGATCGCGAACTAATAATATCTTAACATTGTACACGAGTACACTAAAAAGTTCTCTAGCTATTGCAATATTAAAATTTAAAATGCTAGTTTAAATAATCGCGGGAATAAGTCGTCTTAAACCAAAATTCACTTTCATTGTAATTACATTTAAGCGCAATATCACAATATGAGATAACAAGCAATATTAATAGATAATGCCTCAGGAATACAGACCGTAGTAATTGGCAATTTCTATTAGCCAAGAGGTGATAAACTGGGGAAATTAAATTTTCACGAATAGTAGCATGAATAATAAAATATGAGGACATATTTTGTGCGACTTCTCAGGCGTATTTCCTGCTTTTCCTTATTTCCCTGGAGATGAGTCAACTTATAGAGGACATAAGTTTGTACCGATATCGAAGGAGAAGTCTTGAACTATCCGTTCTTTCAAGCAGTTTTACGAGATATGCAGATATAAAAAACAAGATACATGTTTGTAGCTATACAATTATATTTATAGAAATAAATAAGCACAAAAGTCGAGATGTGAGGATGGACAATTTCGACTATTTTTATTTAATATTCCTTTTAATCTAAGAATGGTTTCGGGTAGAAAGTTTTATAGGGAAAAATGGCACTGAAATACACTGCCACTAATCTACAGGGAATAAACCTAAAAATATTTGCCTATTTTTAAAGATCAGAATAACGATCTTTTTCTATTGTGATTTCTTTGTCAAAACTTAACGAACGAACGGTCATCTAGGAGGTTGCCAACTTCTCTCTTTTGTTTGAACGTCTTATCAGTTAAAAATGACAAATTGTATTTTAACCTGCCAGAGCACACTTTAAAAAGTTTTTTTAATGTTTTTACAGCCCTTTCAGAATCTGTGTTCAAATCTGTTGTCTCTATGAAGTTTGGATGGAACATTCTGATGAAATAAATAAATATAATATTGCTATTTGGCAATTTTGCTATAAACTTTTTTTTTAACTTAATAAATTTGTACTGAAAACAATGCAGCACCCTGTTTTCATATATTCAATCGAAGATAAAACTTTTTAATTTTATTTATCTGAAATTGATTTCAAAGAAAGCAGCTTACAAAGTTGAGTTCTTTAACATCTCTAAAATGCTATTTTGATCGAGTACTGTCTTTTCACATAATTTTATCTTCAATTTATAGGAAGGCGGAATTCTTTGCTGACAGTCTTAACCCTTTTCTGGAGCTCGTTCATCTCGACTGGGGTAAGGGTTAATAGAGCCGTGTCATCCGTGTTACGTTAACTATTTTATTTTCGCATATAGCGACACTATCGCCGTATTTTCTTAAGGGGTTTCTTCACACATTATACTGTAGATGTGTGTGAAAGTTCAAGATTATTGACTATACTACATATACTACACAAAAAATAGTTATAAATAAATCTACAAAATATAAAAGATCAGTTTTTTCTTTGATTGTGAGGCACTTCTCACAATCAAAACAGAAATAATAAAATTTTTTAATAACCCAATGTCAGGTCAAGTGAGCATACGAATACAGCAGAGCATTTGAGTAATATTTGTATAAAGTTCAGATACTGCTTACGAGATTGTTACCTTCTCAGCTAAGTCAAACGTTTGGAACTTCTATGACACCTTTGTCATTGCGTGACTTCGATTTATCGTACATAAAAATATTTCCTTAAGAAACTTTAAATTGAAGTATTTTTATTACAAACTTTTATGTCTCACCAGTCCCGGTATTATCCGGTTTCTGAATAAGCGACTTTTTTTATAAAAAGAAATATGAAGAGTCGGATGGTAGCTTTAGGAACTAAAAATTTGATTCCGTAAGTACCTGTTTAAGCCTAGATATAACTTATTTCGTTTGATCTCAATGTCAATAACACTCAATAAATTCTCTGGAAATTTGCCAAACGTAAACTTGTAATTACTAAAATTGATTTTATCTCAAACAAGACTCCGAGGAAACACTCACTAAAACAATATTTGTGTATTTACAAGTTAATGAAAAGTAAACTAATAACGTCGAAGAATCAGAAAACACCGTAATATAAATTCCGGAACAGTATTAACGATGAAAATACGAGCTCACAGTTTCACAAGCAATGCTTACGTAACGAAGCTAATGGGTAGTCAAAGGGTTCATTCATAGCCGAAACTGCTATACACAGTGCGCGCTGACTGGCGAGGCGTCAGCGGCGCGCGTCGGCAAATGACGCGCTAAAAGAAACTTCTTGTTTAACCACAACGAACGCTACGAGCCGACCGACGGACGGCCAGCCGGAAGAGCTACGCAAATAACCCGTTTTGCATTATGAAAATAGACTAGATGAAACAAAAACATGAACCCAAATGTTTATTCAAAACGCCACCATCTCATTCATAAGAACAGTTATCCCAGATTTTAATTAACATTATGAGAAACATAAACGACGAGCGTTGCGTTTTTAGCTTCAGATTGTTTGGAAAGCACGTGATTCATAGTTCATTGACATTTAATATGACATAGATTTGAACGTATCTTTAAGTTTGTTGTAGTTTACGCATCAATACACTAACAATGTGCCAACACAGCAGTTTCATTTAGGGCGGCGTTTTGACTTCTGTGGGTTTGTACATCAATGTCCAAAACCAGTGCACTGGTCATTACTTACGATAATAATGTCGTATATATACTATTTTCTTGGATTATCAGTTACATTATTAACTTGAGATAACAAATAAATTGAGTTTTTGCGATATCGATATACATATAAAAAGAATAGTCAAAGTCAAACACCGTACCTACACATTGCGTCTTTTTTTCTGACCCGGAATCGATCCTTAGACCTCTTGAGCTAGTTAAAAAATTGAGATAATAATAAAAGGATTAAGAATACATGATGTAACTACTCCATCTCAACCCTGGGTGTCGAAAAGACTATAGGAGTTAACCTTAGACAGATAAGAGCCCTGCGAGAAAAGGAAAGTTCGAAAGAAACCCTATACCAACCCGTCTGGCCAGCGTGGTATAGTAGGCTTAATACCCTTCACATTCTTTGGAGGAGACCCGTGCCCAGCAGTGGAACGTTTATTGGTTGAAATGAATTAAAAATAATAATTTGCCGGTATTACTTTTACTATATTACCGAATGCATAACTATATTTAACTATTATAATGTAAATACTCTATATGCATCTACAAAGTGGTGACGTAGAATAAAGTAAAACACTAACCTACATTATTCTTAAACACGCTATTCAACGAATGTTTTTATTATGTTGCCACCATAAAAATCTTTGTTTGCGAAGTTTTTCGGAAAATGAAAGCAAAACAGCTTGATAGCGATCGGCGAGTAACATTAAACGACGCTTAAACTGCTTATGTCGATGATAGTTTCCAAAATATGAGAAGATTAGGAAATAATAGCTAGTCAATGACAATAATAATATCAAATCTCAAAGAACTTTAAGATGGAATTTCTACGCGTACTTTTTATTCGACTACGCCAGAAGGGAGTTTATGTTTTTTTATAACTATCACGGATATGACTGTATTCCACTCACAAATAGGATATTTTATAGAATACCTACTAGAACCCACAGCCGTAATATGTGTAAAATTTTTGCCCTTACTCGTTGTCGTACTAATGCTGGCAAACGATCACCTATGCACCGATTAGTTGAATCATTTAACGATAATTTCAATTCTATAGATTTAATGGCAACACGCCCTAGTGTATTTAAAAAACTCTTAATTGATAATTTAGCTAATAATAATATGTAAAAGTAACCTTCTAAAACTAACCATCTTTTCCTTCTTGATATTTGTATAAAATTAACTTGCTCACTGTTCCTCACTTAAAATCCTTTAAATATAAGTACTTCATTGTTAATATGTGGTAAATGTCGCTGGTGCCACAATTATAAGGTATATATTGTATTGTGGCATTGTTTGTTTACCTCAATTTATAATAAAAAAATTAAAAAAATCACTAATTGAGTATTTGGCCCGCCTGATGTCTGGCGTCAATATTGGCAAAAGTAAAACTTTTGCACTCAATTTAAAAGAAAGACACCGTGCTGGCATATTAGGAGATAAACTTTCCCCTTGCCCGCCACTTCCCAGACTGCCAATACGGCGATTTTCCAAAGAGGTAGACTCACTGGCAGGTGGACAACGCTATCCTAGTATTAAAAATATAAAACAGTAATTTACGCGATCAGGTAATGGTATTTTTTAAACCTTATTTAGCTCGACAAATTTTTAAATGACGACAGTTACAAATTTGTATACAGCTCAGTGAATAGTAAGCGGTCACTATAGCTGAACTCAGCAACACCAGGGGCATCACGAGTACGTTGCTAACACTTTAAATTCCTTCCCTCTCCATGACCTCTAGACACCACTACTCAGACACAACACTAGTGTTATTATGGCTACGGGCATCTGTATTGTGGACGTAATTCCCCAGCTCAGTTTGAGCTGGTGTTATCCTTTGTGACCTACCTCTCTTAAACCAATTTACACCGGCCGTTTTCATAAACTGACTGACCACGAATCCTGAATCCGATCCTATGAATTTGCTCATGGATGTCAAGAGTTTGATATATTAGATAATAATATGTCTTCCGTAGGCTGGGCCTTTCCAACCCGGGAATCGTACCCAGGAACCTTTGCGCAGCAGTAGTTATATACTTATACAGTATTATATTCTGTATACAGCTAATCTTATAAAAGTAATTATTTAAATAAAACGTCAACGCCAAATTATATTTTAAAGCAAATTTAATTCCGTTTCAATCATCATAAATTAATAACATATCCATGTAGGTACGACACGAGATAAATCCGTCTAATCTCTGCGGCACACGTCCGACGATTCCGGACCAGATTTCCTCCTTGCACCGGCTCCGTACTACCGTACCACCCTCACTATAACTGGTAGTGATTTCTGAAACAAGTTCTTATATGTGGTGTTATGATAAGTGTTCAGTGAAAATGTTTGTTTTTTTAATGTTGAGAATAAGTTTTCTCGAGAATTATTGTGGCAGACACAAAATAGATGGCAACCATTATTTAAAAAAAAGGACCAGAGCATTAAATTTACAGAAAATAAACACGGTATTTAACCTGCCAATCAATTCCAGGCGCTTTTAATCATTTGGAGTGTAGATTAATTCATAAACAAAGTTTTCATTAAACTCATTCATGTTTACTTAATCTGTGTTCACGTGCTCTTCAAAAATTTCGAAGTTTGAAATCATGAATATCTTGATCCAGCTCCGCGCCTCGAAGTACTTAATGATGACAGAAGCCATTTACGTCCACCCTACAAAATAAAAAGTCGCATAAATGCTTCAACTAAACGGTGGCGACGTTCAAAAGCTGCTCTGTGCATGTCTAACACATTAGCGGCTGACTTCAAACTAATCAAGAATACAGAGCCGTTCGCGTTACGCGTATACGATGTTCGTAATTTATTAGCGTTTATTCCCATATAGCAATCTGTAGGGATGCCGTCCTATTACGCAGACTCCGTCGAGATCCCTGCTCCAGTCGGCTACGAGAGTGGGGACGCAGTGGTCGCTCCCGACCTCTCCACACGGACTATCCTCGACTGTTCCGAACTCGTCTCGCGCAACGCGATCCACATTTGATCATACAGTGTGTTTACTCGTAAAGTTCACGAGTTGTTTGCGAGTTCATTGCATAACTATCACGGATTTATGTGTACGAACGGAAGTATGGATATTGAGATAACTTGAAAGTTTATTAATTTTCAAGTGGTGAGTATAAATTTAATTTATTGTGGTGTTGTCTTAATATTTTTGCTAATGACTAAAGAAGTTTAATCGGATAAAATGTAATCTAGCTTGTCAAAGTTACCTGTTTGTGAACGGTAATGAATCCTCGGGCCGTCGTCCATTCAGCTTAGGTCGGGGAAGGCAAACTTTTCATCCGCTATTTAACTAAAGTTTCTCGCAATCAATATCCGTTAGGCATTTACTTTTTGAGTAGATGGAAGTTTTTGCTTTAAAATACATTATAAAATTAAGAGCTCGTAAATCTTACAGTTTATATAGACTTATTAATTTTACAAGGCTTTGCCAAATTTATTAGACGTTAATCGAATATTGTGATTATAATTTTGAAACTTTATGTATAGTTTAAATAAATTATATTGAAGCACAACAAAAATCCTTTTCGTTTACTCATAGCCCGATAACGATTTTGCATTTCCTCTCGCGCTTTATGAGAGAGAAAGGACGTGCTTTACATGTTCTATTTTTGTTATGACATAATGAACCCGTCTGTCTTGTAACGCACATACAGCGGCGCAACTATCCGAAATAAATCGTCGTAAAGTTCAAAATCGTAAAGAGCAGCTGGCGATGAGTGCGATAGGTGTACCATAGATCGTACTCGCGTAGTTGGATGACAAGCTTTGACACCCGACACTCGTCAACAGTCGTATCTCTAGAGTGACAGATAAGCACCATTTGTTAGCTGAAAGCAGAGTGCGCGCTGAAACCGGTGAAAAATCTCACTCCGTCGTCCTCTTATTGAGGAAATTAATTCCTATTATTACATCAGCTTTCTACAAAGCTCGTTCTATTAATTGATTCTAGTTTTTTGTTTCATTTTATTTTTCGCTGCTTTGATCTCTTTTTATGTTTTATTAACTGCTCCAATTAGTAGTCGTACGCTAACAAAGTGGGAATGCATTTGGAAAAATGTTTGATATATTCGTGTTCAAATTTGTTTTGCTGAAAAGCGCTAGATAAAGAACGTTTGCCATCAATCCAGCCGTACACGCCTGAACAACAAAAAACAAATGCATAAAGGACAAAGTAAAAAAATATGGAAACAATTGTGTCGTTTTAGCGTCGAAACTACTCAAACAATATTCGGGTGCGTTATTTACGCGCTGTTCCACTAATACAGATATGACTTTGAGTGGAAACACAAAGTCTTTTGTAGAAGTGGATACAAGTAACTTTGTTGGGTTGGATGAGATTGCAGCCATGCCATTGGCAAATGTATTACGTCGCTAGTGTCAGAGTTATCACACTTTATTGGCCTCATACCCTCATGAGACCACAACGACATGGCGATTCATTTAATGTATGACTGCGCTTCATACCACGAACAGGCTTTATTTGAGTGTCGGTCTGAGGCCGACAGTTAAACACGATGTATCATATCCATGTTATCCCAAGCGATGTAATAAAATGTGGGATTTTAGTATTCGTGGTAGCTATCATTTTATTTGTTTGTTTTGACTTTTTCATTATAGAAATGAGAAACGTGGCACCCAATTATAACTCTTATATATGTAGCACCATAAAATAGAATAGAATTGATTACACTCACAACATAGAGAAAAATATGATTGTACTGAACTATTTTTCTAATTTGTTATATGTTAGATGTATTGCAGGATCTTTTTATTAAATCAAAGTCTTGTTGGCATGGTAGATATAAATGTTCACATTGACATTCCATGTCTGTACTGTTAAAAACTGACAAAGGATTGAATAATATTGTTGTATTGTATTCTTTGATACACGAAAAATTTAGGTCACCAAAAAATATGTTTAAATATAATTGCAAAACATAGTTATGTACAGACATTATTTAGCAAAATAATTAACAGATAAAGACATTTATGCTTTGCTAAGGACAACAATGAACTCAAAGTAATTAAGTTCAATAAAATACATATTATATTAGCCACTTTTAAAAGAGGAGAGAGGATTACAAACAAACGAAATAAAGTAACCCAAATTCAAACATGTATTTGTTTTATTTTCATATACTTTAATAGTATGATAAAATTAAGAATTGTTTATGCCAATTCTAATAACAGTTAGATTTTCACGTGTCAAAATAATTATCTAACTATGCAATTATATATATTATATATATATTAATATTTTTTAATAAATAAATTGATTAATTTAGTTTAGTAAATATTTTTAGTGCATCGTAAATATGGCGTTCACATGAGTCTAAATGACAGTTTTTATTAAATATACAGAAAATATTATAATAATTACGTCGGTTTTTTAAACCGTTTCGTTCCTACAAACGCTGTTTTGTTTTTGCAATTACTCCTTGACAGATGCATTCTATTTTGATTTGTCTGTTTATAGTTCAGTACCTACATCTTTAAACATGCAATGTCTGTCTTGTAACAATCATAGAATAACAATCGTCTATGTTTCTGTACTTGCTGAGTTTATTCCCTTTTTGTTTAAATTTCTCCAGTTGCTTTTCTATGACTCCTGTTTACTGATTTTAAACATAAAGTTATAAATTCACATATTGGGTCTGTATTTGGATAATTAACTGCGATTGTAATTTTGCTGGATATAATGTTTAAACTGAACATTCATGTTTATTTATTTTTTATTTATTTAATTTTATGCACATAAAACTGTAAAGGTATTCTCTACCAATCAACCTTTGGGCGATGCAGAGATGATAGTAGTTTAGTAATATTATCTTGTAGGGGATTTGTATCAGTTATTAGGTTTAGTATTGATTACAGTAATGTCAAAAATATTAATTAAGCCAATAATTTCTGCAAATACTCCAAAAAAGTGTGAAAATATTTTTTCATTATTGCCTTGATAACATGAACACACAAAAATGATACGGTAGCTCGATGTAAAAGCGCTTTTACAAAATTGGCTCACCTACCGAGCAATTTGGCTATCCCTTACTTAGAATTCGTCAATTAAAAATAAATCAAAACTTTTTTAAAGAAAGTTCTAAAAAAATAATATCGTTTTAATAAAATACTTTGATCAATGAAAGTTGATCGTATTGGTCGCTCAAAAAAAGTGAATTTAAAAAATTTCCAAAGCTACTTTTATAAATAGCTTCGGATGAAAATTTTCTTGACAGCTATAGTTACGATGTTTCTAGTAGGCGGATAGATAGGGCTATAACAAACAAAAGCCCGAATACCGTCCTAGAACTAGGGCGGCCATGAAGCTTGATAGCATGTTTGTCGTACATACAGTAAGTAAACAAGTATATAAATATTTATACACCAACTACTTGATGTTGCTTCGGCTCAAGCAACATACAATGATGAACAATATCTTAAGAAAAGTGCTGGTTTTTCTTGAAAACCACTGGGTTCGGCTGATTATTCCTAATTCTCTCAATTTTATCTGATTCTGTTTTTAAATAAAATTGCGTTTTTATCTACAGACTTTGTCAGACGCGTGTTGTGTCAGATTAAATATTTTTTCTAGAGAATTAGACAGCTCTTGTCTGTCTGTGTGCATGTGGCTACGTTACAGTAGATATAAATGGGTTATAACAAACTGTATAGAAGAATATATTTTTCTCTGACACGGCACGTGTCTGACTCGTTCAATGTCTGTAGATATAATCGCAGCTTTACATGTCAACACAAAGCAAAATGAAAATATAAATTAACAGACTGTGTTCTTATAGCTAGTTATACTAAAATTGTTGCTCAAAATTGCACAATTTGCTTTATCTTTATTTTTTGTCTTTGCCTCATCTGTTGAACCCTTCCAAGTTCTTTTATAATGTCGTTGGGGTTTTAGCGAAAGAGCAAAGGAATACCTACAAAAAAATACGTGAACCTTAACTGAAAAAGAGTGTTGTGTTTTTGTTTTATTCTCACAGTTTGTAGTGTGCCTGCGATAGTGTAGATTGAATCGTTGATAGTGTCTCGCGCTGACGCCGGTATTCGGAAAAAATGACAAGACAAAATAGATTGGATAAAATACGCGAACGAAAGTAGTTTTTCGATAGTTCTTTTGTCTAACTTGTCCATAAAACTCAATAATAAAGCTCTTTTACGCTACAGTTGTCTGTAATTTGTAATCTATGTTCGTAATACATTGGAATTGTCAGGTATTGATGTAGGTATACTCTTAGCTAAACATTAAGATTTCATTTTCTAGCTATTAGATTATTATCCTGTAATTATAGTACCTACTATCTGGCTAACCTAACTATAGAACACATTCATTTTAAACTTAGAAATTATTTGGCAAACAAAATAGGTAGTTAATTAGTTGTTTACTGAAAATTGTAATAATATTGTTCACTTATTTCAACGAATAAAGTATAATTAGGTATATCTATATACTTAGCTCTATAATAACTTGTGAAACATAAGCAAAACATTTGACATTTACAGTTATAATTAAAATTCTACGAATAGTTAAGCTGTGCTAAAATATTATTTATTCTCTGTTTAACCTGACATAATTAATGCTTTGTGTGACAAACGTAATCCTATAATGAAATTACAAAATAGTTTTTTAATCTTTTCACAAAGTGACTGTGAGAAAGAAAGAAATATGAAACGTCTGATTCTCCTACATCAAATGATAAATTTTAATCATTGTTATTATTCCTCCAGTAGTTATAAGGGTTATAATATAAAACATACAGACGAATGGCAACGACGCATTTTAGTTTCATATTTCGTCGTTTTCGATTTTTATTATTTAATAGGAGCAATTTTTTTTAAATGTTTTCAGTACACTATGTATGAACCCCCTTAAATTAGTACTGTAGCACAATTTTATTTGTATTATTAAACCAAACGCCATTTTTCCGAAGAGGTAGACAGAGATGTATCACACCCACGTATCGCCAGCTATGTTTGACCCCATGTTACAAAGGATCTGGGGATCGAATCCAGAAGTTATATTAAATAATCTATAATTTAATATTCTAAGATGTAACATGAAATGAGGACTTTTTAATTTATTATTGTATTGCTAACCAATAGTTATAAGTTATCTAATACGTAGTTAGTTTCTCTCGCACTAAATGTAAATTGTCTCTAAATTCCCCCTCGACACAGAGTTTGTACTCAGATTGTCCATTTTTAATCTTGATATTCGATATAGTTCATTTTGATATAATTATCTTAAATGTTTAAAATGATAACGACCATATATGAATTTTTTAAACATTCCACAGCGATATGCAACGACTATTTCGAATGTAAAGATGGCCTCTCAAAAATAACCAATAGAACAAAATAACCCGTCACAATAAATTATTGTTGACGTTTCGCGTGACGTTAATCGCTAAGCATTGACATGCCTCCCTTCATGTTTCGACTACTGTTCGTTTACTACTGTAGATCATTATATCACGTAACGTCCTCATGTAACGAAGCTTGAATCTCCTTAGACAATAACAAGGAAAGAGCACGACTGACTGTCATTCCAATCTAGAGATAACGTTTGATAAAATTGGTGATATAGGCACGAGACTCTCTTTCAGTTTGGTCGGAGGAAACTATACATTTATAATAAATCTAGTCTCTTCAAAGGTAACACTGTTGGTCGATTCGTAAAATGTACCTATATGAGCACATAATCTAGATTTGAAACATAGATGAATGAAAATAATCAACGATAAATGACAGAACCAATCCAATTTATTGAATTGACTATCATAGATTAATCAATAGATTTGTAAGCTCTATTCATTTAACATCAACTAAAATTCGAGGGGCTTTAACGCTAACAAAATGTATTCGAAGTGTTAAAATAGTGGATTTAAAGCACTCCTATCAGCCACTCTTAAATAGTATTATCTGATCTAATGATACATGGCAAAACACCAAGCATGCAATACATTTAAAAATTAAATTTTTTGAACAACATAGTTTTACTGTTATTTCTTGGCCACGTCATCACATTGCTAGGAAAATGAGTAACAAATGAAAAATATTTTATTTATTATAATGGTTTCAATATGCTCAGCATGAAATGCCTGAAATTAATCTGGAAATGTACCTGAATTATAACAATACGCTCATCATCATCATCCGCAAGTCCGCAACCCATTAATGTCACATACTGCCGGGCTCGGATCTCCTCTCCTCTATTTTTTTGTTGTTGACTGGCCTGTTGGCCAAGTGGTTAGTGACCCTGACTGCTAAGCCGGAGGTCGTGGGTTCGATCCCCACCCAGGACAAATCTTTGTGTGATGAGCATAAAGGTTTGTTCTGTGTCTGGGTGTAATTTATCTATAATATGTATGTATTTACAAAAAAAAAGTGTATAATATGGTTTAGATTCACAAATAAAAAAAAATTAAAAAATAATCATGGAGTCAGTTGGTATATCATGCAGGACAAAGTCTGTCGGGTCCGCTAGTACCTACATTATAAAACAAAGTGAAATCCACATTGATACCGCTGGTCGAAATTGAACTCCAACCACATGATTTGCATACTGTTTACACTTCACACGGTCATCATTTCTTATATCTATCATAGATATCATATTGTACAAAAATTATCAAAAAAGCTTTCACAACACACGGCAGTCAATAAATGCAACTACCTATCGGCACCTCATTAGTGTTGATTACGTAATCAGTGATTATGGTAACATTTTCCTCCAACCTCGTTCATTAGCAGGTCTCGCGGGAACTTTTCATTTTCAACTGTAAATAAGTACCGACTGAATGTTTTGGTTGATGAGTGATAATTTATCCGTAAAAAGGTGAGCGAAACAAATTAGGGCGTACAAAGTTTAGTTACAAATGGAATTGTTTTTAATTATAAATAATTTGATGATTTTACTGTTTGGTTAGGAGTTAGACAATGCGGAATGTAGAGCTCTAAGGTTGCCACTAATTCATTTCAACCCAGAAACGTCCCACTGCTGGGCCCCGTGCCCAGCCCTCATATCGTTTTCAAAGAATGTGGAGGGAATTTTACCACGCTGGCCAGACAGGTTGGTATAGGGTTCGTTTCGAATTTCCCTTTTCTCGCAGTGCTCTTGTCTGCATAAGGTTCCCTTAGTCACCTTTTAGGTACGACACCCACGGGTTGAGATGGGGTAGTGACATTATGTATTCTTAATCCGTCACTACACGGATAACCACTAATTACACCATAAAAACAATCATCATCATCATCATCTGCCTGTACTAGTCCCCTGCTGGACATAGGCCTCTCCAATTGCACGCCACTGAGTAAAAACAATAATTCTACTTAATTGAAGTCTACTGTAGTTATTTAGCTTAATATTCTAACTATATATATTCTAACATAATTTATGGTTGCAACTTTAAAACGTGTGCAATTACTATTATCACACCAACGAATTTGAAGGCAAAATGTATTAAATTAAATACCAAAACTACGTCATTATTAATTTGTTTGTACACCAAAATAATAAATACTATCTGGATCAAAATATCTTAATCATCATTCTTGGCAATAGTATTACTTTCTGAGATAGGGCCTGAATAAGAATTACTTCAATAAATAGATAAATAATAGTTATTTGAGACGTGACTCGAGAAAAGCCTTTATAGTTTCATCTGTTCAAAGTAATTAAATTGAAACGTCTATCTTTAAAATATAAATCACAGCTTTAACTTGAAATGAGCCTGTTTCTTTGCACACCGTAAACAACAGATCAAATTAATTTATAAGATAGAAAGAAAAAGTTTTTATTTAAAACCTGCTAGAAGATATACTTACTTGCTACTACTGTGTTCACTGTACAGTATAAACACATATATTTTTGTAATTTAAATATTCAAAAACAAAATTTCAAATCAAAGTCGTAAAAAGAAGTTGTGTTTTACCGTCACATATTTTAACCATAAAAGCGGTTAAGTTACGAGTTAAATCATAAAAATGATACTCGTAAATTACAGAATAGCCAATAATTTTATGTCACTAACAAAGCGATATAAATTCGTCATAAATTCTAACAATATAAATAAACAAAATACTCGTAGTTTATCATATAAAGCTTTCAATCTAAAATATTATTTTATCGCTCAACGTTTCTGATAAAATGTATATGATAAAACATTTGCCAATAAGCAGTTTAAGAAAAGCGGGGAACGTATGCCCTGTACTTTATAAAATACCCCAGCTTTCAAACACAAACTTGCATTGTCATCCCATTACTGAGGGACTTCTCGAAATTTCGACATTCGAATGTTTTTAAATGACAATTGAATTTTTTTTAATTTATTGACAGTGATATCAGAATATTAAAGTCAAGATTCACAAAAGTACATAAGAATCTTACTCCGTCACCATACCAAAGATACACTATTCACACACAAATTTCTATAGGACTACTAATATTTCACAAAATTAATAATATACTGGCTTTTACATTATATTGAAGTCTAGCTCATAAAACAGAGTTCAGCTTAACTTATGAGATTTCCTCGAATAATAGAACAAAAGAAGGCAATATAACAGACGTTAAATAACATAAAGACGGATTCCCTTCGGGAAGAAAGGAGCAGAAATGATTTGAACGTTAATATAGGAGACAATTAATTGGACCACATTTGCCAGTAGATTAGTGACCTACGCCCTCAAGGGATGGCACATTTGTCAAAGTAATCATCTTTTCATGGGAGCTAGTGAGCGACTATCGCAAACGCACGATTCTGTAATCGCCCTATTAAGCAAAATTGCTGAGGCCTATCTCTCTTTCCGACAAAATTGGGTCGCATCACTATTATGGAGGCTTTCTTTAGAAAATATGCGCTAAATGTTCCAAGATTTTCCTTACCTTGAGGTATTAGCTACCTTTTTCATTGAGAATAAATTGTGAGTCACTTACTTATCTCATAAAACGGTCAATTTGTTTTCGTTTCCAAAAAAACGTTCTTATTCTATGAAATGACTTCAAAATTACTTTATATTATATTTCATAACATTTGTGATAAAGTATAATAAAGATTTCCCATCTCAACCCGTGGGTGTCGTAAAAGGCGACTAATGGAGTAACCATATGCAGACAAGAGCGCTGCAAGAAAAGAAAAATTCAAAACAAACCCTATACCAACCCGTCTGGTTGGCATAGTATAGTAGGCTAAGTTCCCTCCAACTTCTTTTGAGGAGACCAATGCCCAGCGGTGGGTTGTTCATGGGTTGAAATAATGATGATCATTTAAGTGTTATACTAAGAGCTACAAAGAAAATAATTATATCGACAATATAATAATTCGACTGGCCTGTTGGTCTAGTGGTTAGTGACCCTGCTAAGCCGGAGGTCGTGGGTTCGATCCCCACCCAGGACAAATCTTTGTGTGGTGAGCATAAAGGTTTGTTCTGTGTCTGGGTGTAATTTATCTATAATATGTATGTATTTACAAAAGAAAATGTATTTAAGTAGTATATCAGTTGTTTAATACCCATAACACAAGCAAATATAATTGCTTACTTTGGGACTAGATGGCGCTGTGTGAATGAGGTAGAATATTATTATATTACATTATTATTATTATATCACTAGCTGTTACCCGGGGCTTCACTCACGTAGATCATTGTTGGGCCATTACTTAGCTCCTTACGGTCGTAACGTGATGTTTAATAGCCTTTTTCGATAAATGGGCTATCCAACACTAAGATAATTTTTCAATTCGGTCTAGTAGCTCCTGTAATTCTAATAAGGTATTATTCACATCTGCCTACCTTATCAAATACATTAAGCGTAATACTGTATAATGTAATAATAATAATATTCTACCACATTCACACAGCGCCATCTAGTCCCAAAGTAAGCAATTATATTTGCATGTGTTATGGTTACTAAACAACTGATAAACTACTTAAATACAGTTTTTTGTAAATACATACATACTATAGATAAAAATTACACCCAATTTATCTATAATATGTATGTATATGTCTATAATATGTAATGACTACATATCGTAGATATTAGATAAAGCACTTGCCGTGTCTTGTAATGTCAAGAACATCACAATAGTAAAGACATTGTGTGCAGTGTGTATCTTACTTCCGACATGACAGCCGGCTCAATCTGACGATATCTTTGATAATAAGACATGCCAAAACATGTCAGATTTATCGATTTAATATATTGCCTTTACTCGTCCGAGAGGTCCTTGATAAAAATTATTAGAAAATTATGCATGCAAAAATAATATTGTTTTATTATTTCAATTTATTTTAATACAACTTTTTTAGATAATAATTAAATGTAAACTTCTTGATTGATTAATGAATTTAAGCAATGAAATAATTGTAATGTAACTTTTATGCATGAAATGCCCAGACAGACACAGAACAAACCTTTATGGTTTGTTCTGTGTCTGGGTGTAATATTTATCTATAATATGTATGTATTTACAAAAAAAAAAAATTAAGTACCTAGTATATCAGTTGTTTAGAATCCATAACACAAGCAAATATAATTGCTTACTTTGGGGCTAGATGGCGCTGTGTGAATGTGGTAGAATATTATTATTATTAATTTGAATTGTCATCAGGTTTTAATCATTTGAAGAAGTGTATTTCAGGTTACATGTATGAATATATGACGTGATTTTATTTAATCCACCATAACTTCTAAACATATGAACCGATTAAGATGTACTTGAATTATCATTACAACCCTTGCATCCTTCGGAGTTAATTCTCTTAAGCTAGTAAAAATTTTTAAAAAAAAGTGCAGATAAATATATAATAAATACATCTTATACTTTTTGTTATTGCTCAAAAAAAAATTTTTATATTAAACTCGTGTACATTAATCACGTAGTATTTAAAATCTTTTGGGAAGGCCTTTGTCCAACCGTACGGTTGTTACGACGATACTACTATAGGATAAATATTAAGGTACAATATTATGAACATTGAATATCATAAAAATAGAAACGCTTTACCCATACGAGTACGTGTGTAGGCACCAGAAAAGGAAACGAAGACAAGCGCCTTGAGCTATTGATATATTTATTTAACCAAACAGAAAAGTAGGTACGATTTGTGTGGAGAATATCCACGTTTCCTCAATGAAATAAGGTTAGTTTATCATAAAGACACCTGGACCCTGATTCTAACTCGTCGAATTGCTCCCGGATCGTAAAGTTTTTCGAATATTAGAACGGCGTATTTCAACGGCTTATGTTAATAATAATTAATGATAAAAATTGTTTACCGTATAGTCATTAAAAATTGATTATTATAGGTAAGATTTATTCTACAGCCATTTATTTTTTTAAACATAATGTTTTTCTAACTTTGAATAAACTGACATTTCCAGTCAAAAATTTTCCGACAGCTCAGAATCAGAGGGCTGTTTGAAAATTTTTAACAGGAATATGAGATTCAAAATAGAATAACGGCGTTTAAGCTTAGGTATGAACGTTAAAAATTATGTAACTTCTATATTAACAATAAAGTACGTACCTATAATAAAAAAAAACAGTAGACACAAACTTTTCATAAGACTAAATCTAATTAAACAAACGAAAATTACACCTTAACCTTGTTTTCCTCGCGATACGAGTAATTCATAATTCGTAAACCCGCAAAACCATAAAAAGGCATTAAGGCTTACCTAATGTTCATTAGGAAGAAGGCGAGTTATTATGGTTCATTCATTACATAACAAATGAATGAAGTCGATGAACGAATTTCTTTGTTATCTCTGATCATTCATTTTCTATTAAATTCTTTATTTGAATTATTAATCTGAAATTCATACTATCATGACTGTATTAGGTATTTTCATATATCTTATTTTGCTTGACGTTTCTACCCCACGTCACAAATTGACTTTTGATCCATGATTATAATTTTAATCCTACTTAATATTATACATGTGCAGGTTAGGGTGGATAGATGTATGTTTGTGATGCAAACTTCATAGTCATAGTGTGTGGAATATACACAGAGAAACTTTCAGGTTTAAATCATAAAGAAGGCCTAGTCGTCGCGAGTTCATGGATTATACGGTATCATGAAAGATCATCAATCATAGATTGAATACATTTCGGCCGATTTGTGTACTACAAATAACTATTTGTAACTATTTGTTGGGACATACCATAAAAAAAATGGAGAATCGTTTGAAAATATAGGAATTTCTGATGATATTTATAATGAAAATCTCAATAATTTTGACCACTGTGAAAATAGAAATGGTTGTTAGTGTTTTCATAGTTATTTAATCGTAAAAGCCCGAAAAATTAACAAACTTACTTTTAAAGTTAAGTAATAGATACTAACTGTTTATTTTAAAACGTATTACAACTTAAAATAAAAACTTAAAACTGTTGTGAGAGTAATTAAATCATTATGCTTTAACGTTCCACTATAAAGTTGAAATTACTTATTCAAAGTGCTAGTACGTATAAATTTGGACCATTAAGTAAAATTAAATGTACTCTTAAGTTTTACAGACTAAAAATACTAACTACAACATGCTCTTAAGTTTATTATAGTTATTTTTTAGTCAACAAAATATGAGCCTCATTTCATTGGGCAATCCAGTTAAAAGGGAGCGTTAAGATGACTAGGGTATAAGTAGGTAAATCTAGAAATCTGGTTCGCAATATGTGGCATTTGCTTCAAATTATCACGAAGATAATTTGTAATTCTATATGATTCAGTAATCAAGTTGCATACATTTTTGTATTAGAGTGTGCCACATCTATTGCCAACAATTCTGATTGTCTAATACTTTCTACATCTATACACTCTATTTGGCATAATAATATCAACAGGATAACTTATCGATTGTACACGGTTTTTGTTAAAAAGCGACTCTCGCATTTGGAAAGAATTTACGTCTCCAAGGACTTTGTCAACATCCAATTCATGAAGACAAATCACACAAAATAATATTGAAATTGTTCTTATGAGCAAATTTATCCCGTAACATTAGTTGCGTACCTCCAGTGTGGACCTTTCTCAGGTGCTACGAGTGCTTACAACTTTCGGCAGGGGCAGTCCTTAAATGGGTGACCACTGACCGCCTGTTGCATTTTCATTCAAGACAAAGAGAACCATGGACAGACCCACACCCAGTGGTGTGGTAATTGTGATAAACGATAAGCCTTCTGAAGCTGTAACTCTATTTCGATATCATACAGTGGTGAGTGATATAAAAATTTTAATATTTTTGGTAGATAGTTGTCATTTTCAAAATTTTAAAATGCTATCATAATCGACCTATTTAATATCTGAGACATGAGTAAGGTTTTTTTGCGACGAACCAACACAGCATGTCACAAATTCAAAAGGTGAAAAAACGTTACCCTTCTTTTTGGCAGTCGGGTAAAAAAATAGGGTGACCTTTCCAAACCTGGCTATCATTTGTCATTTGTTTATTTTTCAAGACTATAAAACATTATCTCTATATTCTTGACAAACAACCGAAGCATCAAGTAATTTGTGTAATGGAGAATCTAGAGCTCTTATTATTCCTGAGTGTTGAGAGTAGACACTCGACAATAATAAGACCGCCACGCTTCGGTACTTTACATTTACATAGCAATGTTTTTAATTAAATTCATTGATGAGTTTTATAATACTGCCAAAGTAATTCATTTCTTCTTACTATAGTCATACAGTTCACACTAAATAATCTAAAATTGTTTTGTAAAAGATAATGGTCATTGATTTATATATTATGATGTAGTGACCAAATTTTAAGATGTAGGGGCAGGCTATTTTAATTTTATAGTTCATCTGTTACTAGAAAATATAATTGAATTAATTAAAGTGATATATCTCTAGTGATAATATAGAACCGAAAAGTGTATTAAGGTAGCAAAGAGTCATTGGATACTAGGGGTTTACTTTGAATTTCGACATTCGAATGTTCGGTTTTGATGTCGCTGTCAAATGTAAGGAAATTTAGTTAAGTAGCCCAATCACAAAATATATATGCGTAATCGAGCAAGCTAGCCTAGCAACACATTATACAGGGTGTATACGACGATACGACATTAAATGAAACCACGTGTAGCATGTGATGTTAGAAGGCTTTACCAAAAAAATTAAATAGAAATTTGCAATAGTTTAGACGCAAATATACTTTATTTATTTCACAGTTTTTCAGTTTTAAACAACCTGTAGGTTTTTATATTGATCGTATGTTGCTATTACGTCATTCAATTCATTTAAATATCTCTGACTCTATCATATTATCTTATCTCTTACTCTGTTCCGCACTTTTGTCGTCGTCATGTCGAAAACATCATGATAGAAAAATAATGTGTAGTATTATATTTTTAAATTTTTCGACTTTAAATAATGAGTAGTTTTTTTTCTTTTTTATAACGATTATTATTAGAATATGTTTATAAGGGTTAACACTGGCTGCCTTATCATTTAATGTCGTATCGTCGTATACACTCTGTATATTATTATTTGTAAGGCCACAGAAATGTAGCCAAAACATTTTGGCGCTGTTAATTTGCTGTCAGCATCTCATTTAACAATAAATAGGTCACTCCATCTTTCAACCTTTAATTTTATTATCGATTGGACTTGTAGAAGACCCTAGCTTTCCAATTTTCATATCGCATAGAAAGTTTGCATCTCAACTTCACGATTACAACACTAAGTTTTAACGCCCATGACCATCACCCATCAAGTTTGCTTTACCTAGATGATCTTAACGAACATTGCAGTGCCACAATGCTACGAGCCTCTCAATTAATTTCACAAAAACTAAAATCTTGTACCAATTAAAAGACCAATAAAATTTAATTAGGAAACATTAGCAATGATGAATCGTCCACTGCTGCAGGCATTAGCGCAATTATATTGTGATTTGAGAATAATCGCTTGATAAATGACTGCAGCAATTATAGCTGTCGGATATTGTTCATAAAATAAGAAAAAACAAGTTATTTTTTCTGTTCTATTACATTGTAATTATAGTACTCTCTCCCCCTTATTATAAATTATGGACTAAGTATTAAACGATGTTTAATTTGACATAAGCCATTGTTTTTTTACCCGACTGACAGGACGGGTATTGTTTTTCGCGCGTATCTTGTATGTTTGTAAATTTCTTTAATCCCACGGATCTTCCAAACGGCTGGATGGATTTTGACAATTAGGGTATCGTTAGATTCGTCTAAAAAACCCAAGTGATTTTAGTATAAAAAGACTTAAACGGCGGGCTTTTGACGCCAAATTGTAAGAAGTTCAAAATTTTTTTTTAACTAAACTTATCGAGTTGGGTATCAAAATAAAGAGAATCAAAAGGAGATTACATATATTCAAAAAGAGATTATACATAATTGAATGGTTCCAAATTGTAAGTAGTTCTATTTTTTTTTTTCAACAAACCTATCGAGTAGAATATCTAAATAAAGGGAATCAAATGGAGATTACAAATATATACATATGTTATGTATTTAAATTTAATCAGGTATAATAATATTACAATAATTTTACGGTCTTTTTAGTGCGTTGAAAGATTCTCTGTTGATTTTGCTAAAAAACTCAAAACAATATAACCCAATTCTGATTTCGCCCAATCTAAACCGAGACCTCTTAAGACTCATTCACACTCATGCTGAACCACCAATAAATTGATGTAAACACCCTGCAAACTTGTCAATGAATGTTCCATATTAGGGGTCAGAAATAAGATTTCCACCCGCAATTCCTTACCACCAAAGTCGCAACCAACTGCTAGTTAAATTATAAAAAAGCAGCTTCCATAAGGTACTTTTCTTTTGCCAAAGTTGTTAGCGTAGGATTGGCTTTGAGAAAAGTTAAGCTGGAAAGGTAATTTTGTTCTTTATTATTTTTTTCAGTACGCCACAGAGACGCTTTGTGTATAAACGGTACTGGAACCAATCGATTTTTAATTTAGTTCAAGATATACTAAGATATACTACTTACTAATTATTACTTTCCTCCTTAATTCGTTAAATTTAACAACTTTGTTTAAACTAATAAAGTTTTTTTCTAACTTTAACAATATAATGTTGAAGAGGAATCATCAAGTTTAATAACTTTTGTTAATTTATTAGAAAACTGTAGACATTACTTGTTATTGGTTATTTTTAATGCTTTTTACTTGTTAAATATGCCATATATTGATGTCACGTGTTCCCTAGTTATTTCATTTTGTGACCACAAAACTAGTATATCGATATCCCCTGATGATATTAACTAAACTGATCTAGATATCAGTAAAATCATAATTATATTCATTCATCCATGTTTTAAAAACAATATAGTTGAAAAAGTAATTCCAGTACTATTAATTTTATAAATTCTAGTATCCATCTGTAAATAGCAAGACTTTATTAATAAAACTTGCTAAAATAAAACATTACAAATGAGAAAATAATAAACAGTATTCTGAGTTGGCACTGTATTGTCCCACCAAGAAACAGTTTTCCTATCTGCTTTCATTATTTTACCAAAAACCTATCTCTGTTCTGTGATTTTACCATTTTAAAAGGCAACTGCTTATAAAACAAACTACAAATTATCATTTAACTATGAACCCCAGTCACCGAAAGACATCATGTCTGAACAAAATAACAATCAGTACATATTTTAACGTATATTTAGTCGACATCTCGAACTTAGGGTAAATAACAAAATTATAAGCCGGATAACAATTCAAGGAATTGCTTCGTAAAGTTGCCGCAAGCGTTTGTATTTGTCTCGAGGCAACTCGTAACAAAGGTTTGTTTTACTATATAAGGGAACTTAAAGTTTTTTATATTCGCCAATCATAGTAAGGTTGCTAAGCCTTTTGATCAGTCGGTATTTATACTTAGGTAGTCACTAGGGCAAACATAATAAACCAGAATAAAACGCAGACTGCCTGAATATACTTTTATTTAAGTGTTAAATTAAATAATAAATAAATTAATCATATTATTCGATTCAACACAGCGAGGAGATATTTAAACTTTTAGTATTTCATGTATTTACTAGTTCGTTGATCTAAAACTTCCTTAGTCATTAGATGTAGTTTTGAACAAGAATTTTATTTGAATGTCCGCCTATTTATTGTTCAACCAATAGATACTCGTTCACACCAGCCGACGTGATGTCAGGATGAAAAATCAAGATTGACAGACCCAAAAGTGATTCAATTTATCAATGAATCGTTTCGTTTTTTTTTTTTCAGAACAAAATAACCCATATCTGGACTCCGAATGCACAATGCCATTGAAATGACGTCGCAACAACATGGGCGTTATCACTCTTCTGTCCCGCCTGAAATGCGGCGTATATGCATTTCTCATCGTTGTAAATATTCCGATTCTACAAGGAGAAGAGCAATCTCAATGTCCAAGCCTAGCAGAGAACCCAATTTGTCCATGCTATAACTTTAAAGAAGGTAAGTGTGGCTCTACACTTCAACGTAGTCCCGTGATTGATTAGCCTCATTAACAGATACATTTCTTTCAGGATTATTTTTGGAGTGTCCGAGCGCGACCCCTGGCGTTGTAAAAAATGTTCTGTCCAAGATAAGAGGAACCATCCAATCGTTATCAATATATGATTTAGAAAGCTCAACTACGGAATTAAAGCCAGATATATTTCCATCAAAAATAAGGATAATCAATCTACAAATATCACAATCTGGCATTAACAAAATAAGCTCTAATGCGTTCACATCACTACGTGACTCGTTAGGGTCTTTGAGCATAATTTCCAGTAAATTAAGCAAAATTCCGCATGAATCATTCTTGGAACTATATAACATAGAAGCACTTGATTTACAGCTGAACGACATCAAAGATGTTCAAGCAAACACTTTCAGAAATCTTAAGTTGAAGAAAATCAATTTGAAGGGAAACAAAATAGCCAATATCTCAGAAAACGCATTTTACAACTTAGAAGAATCTTTGACAGAATTGGATATGAGTGAAAATTTTCTAAACATTTTTCCTTTGAAATCTCTCGGCAAATTGAATAAACTCAATAACTTAAGATTGGCGTGGAATAAAATCAACTCTATACCCGAAGACATTAGCGCTACAGTGCCAAATTTACTAACTTTAGATTTAAATTCTAATTTGTTTACTAGAATCGAAAAAACTTGGTTTCGGTGTATGCCCAAAATAAAAACATTAACTTTTTTTAGTAATCAAATTCAACAAATAGACGAAGAAGCATTTTATTCTTTAGAAAGATTAGAGACTGTGGATCTGAGCCGCAATAAAATAACGAGGCTAGCAAAAAATGTATTTCAAAAAAATCACAATATTCGAACAATAGACTTGAGCCACAACCACCTCCATCACATCAACGGTGTATTTTCAAACCTTCATAAGCTCTCGGAGATATTTTTGTCAGAAAATAACATTTTAGAGATATCGGATGATGCCTTCGTTAATGCTTTTGGATTGACAGTTCTTAATTTAGAACACAATGCCATTCAAAAGTTACATCCAAATTGTTTTGCATCTTTACAAAATCTAACACAACTACATATGGGAACAAACTTTTTAAAGAAACTTCCTCGTAGTGTATTTCAAACTAATCGTAAATTAGTAACTTTAAGCCTAGATAATAATGAAATTAACGAATTAGATGAGTTAATATTTGAAAAACTGGATGAACTAAAAGAAATACGTTTACAAAATAATAAGTTAAGTCAAATTAAAAGAAATGTATTTAGTCCTTTGCCAGGTCTTTTAGAATTACACTTACAGAACAATGTTGTTCAAACTATAGACTCGCATGCGTTTATTACACTTAAAAATCTTCAACACATAAATTTGCAGGGTAATCGATTGACTACCATCGGCGATGTATTTCCCAACAGAAATTCTTCCTTGGTATCGATACAACTAGCTGCAAATTATTTATCACTATTGAAAAATAGCTCTTTAAGAGGACAAGTAAACGTGCAAATAATGTGGCTTAGCCAGAATAACATTAAGATATTAACATCTAATCTTTTTAATGATTTGTTGAATATTCAAAGGCTGTATCTAAAAAATAATAGTATTGTACATATAGAAAATAGATCTTTTATGCACTTGAGGAAAATTAAGTTTTTAGAATTAAGTAACAATAAGATAAATAAATTAAGTAATGAGACGTTTTATAAACTTGTAACGTTGGAAGAACTATATCTACAAAATAATCATATAAATCAAGTAGTTAAAGATACCTTTCAATTTTTAATTAAATTAAAAATCTTAGATTTATCACAGAATGACATTATTATTTTTAATTTTGACATTTCTTCGCTGCCAATCAAACAACTTCGACTCAATAAAAACTCGATAGCAATCATCGAAGTAGATTCGCTCAAAAGTTTGCCAAACTTAAGCGACTTAGACATGAATAACAATGACTTGACTTGGGAAGACATTATTCAGATACAGATACCAGGACTAAAGTCATTAATAATATCAGAAAATAACTTCACCCTGTTAGAAAACAAGACCTTTGCACACCTACCATCGTTACAAATATTGTCATTAGAAATATCAAATATATCACAATTGCCTCCAACGACGTTCATCAAAAATCAGAATCTACTTCGAATTAATTTAGCTTTTAATAACTTGAGAGACTTACACAAAGATGTATTTGCGTACACAACAATCTTACAAGAGCTTAATCTAAAAGGAAACAATTTCACTGATTTTCCTCACCACGCTCTGTTTAATGTAACTTCGCTTGAAATTTTAGATTTGTGTAGCAATCAATTACACAGCGTCGATTTCTTCAAGTTTATTGGTTTACAGAACTTGAGAACTCTCAATTTATGTAATAATCGCATTTCAATGCTAAACGGGTTTAACTCACCTTCACTGAAGAATCTAGTGACATTAAATTTGAGCAATAATATGTTGACAATTCTTCCACCGAACTTTTTTCAACATTCTATAGGTTTGAAAGAAATTGATTTATCACATAATCTTTTTAAGAACATACCTAGCAACGGCTTATCAGAATCAGTACTTCCCGCGCTGACAACACTAAACATGTCGTCTAACTCCTTAGTGCAATTATTACAGACATATCCATCAAAATTATTTCCTCTTTTAGAAGAATTAGTTGTTACAAATACAAACTTAACGATTATCACCAGTAAGGACTTTGAAAATTTCCCCTCACTAAAACGGTTACAACTGGCACAAAACGCTATAATTCGTCTATCTCCGGGAGCTTTCTCTAAGCTACATAACTTGGAAATGCTTGATTTAAGTCAAAATAAATTAGAAAACATTCCGAGAGAAAGGCTTCAAGGATTGTATTCCACACGCGTTCTGAATATATCTCAAAACGTCATCAGGGAACTAGAAGATTTCACATCAGATTTACAAAGTCTACAGAAGTTGGACATCTCATTTAACCATATAACAAGAATACATAGAGACGTATTCCGAGGACTTCAGGGCCTCACGGAATTGTATTTGAGTGGCAATTGGTTATCAGCAATATCAGCAGAGGCATTCCGAAATTTGAACAAGATTACATTTATCGACTTGAGTCGAAATTACTTTGAAATCATACAAATAAAGATGCTCATGGCTTTAGAAACACAAGTTAAAAGTATAGCTTTCAATGGTAAGAACAGTAGAATTAAATTTTATTTTATTACGATTATTCTAAAAACAACCGTAACCTAATAAATATATATTTTCAGAAAACCCGTTGACATGTAATTGCGAAACACAAGACGTTTGGCGATGGATGAAAGACCACTATAAAATAGTGATCAAAGGCAGTCGTAATTTGCGGTGTGAGCACCCGGAAGATCTTCACGGTTTCAGCTTCATCGAGTTACCTTCACAGAAACTTTGCGATATACCTATTGTAATTCGTATTGCCATACAGGATATCCAAACATATTCGATCGTTGTATCTTGGCAGAGTCGCAACCAAACTGGTTTGAATGCATATCAAGTAGCTTATTTCAGCGAAGATCATCCGACTACGGTGAGTTATATGTTTTATCTATGGCTATTATTATGAAATATCGTTCTCCTACTGAGTTAGTTTTATGATAGTTTTGAAAAACATTTTACCTGTATGAAACTAAAAGCTTATAATTTTGAGTAAAACGTTGAATAAAACGTGCACGGCAACCGTTACAACAAACATTTGAATACAAAGGCTGTGTATCACTTCAATGGACCATAAAAAATATTTATGTTTCTCGCCTGTGGATGTTCGGTTGTGCTGTGAATCCATTTAAATCTTCCCTTTTACAATGGTTCACGGTTACTTGCAACTTTTCAGTACTCAGCACCATAGTCGATTCTTGATTTATTAAAGAGGTATATGATGTTAAATGTAATTTTGTTCTCAGATACGAGGTAAAATTCTCAACGCTACAGCTAGGTCGACTAGACTAAACCATTTGACGCCGGGATCTCGATACACAGTTTGCGTGATAGCGGTTGGAAACTTTGGTTCGTTGACATCTCCTGGATCTTCGGTACCAGACGCTCGAATAGCTCTCTCACCTGAAAATTCAAGTATAAACTTATATGGCGATGAACAAAATCTTAACCATCTTCGCCCCTACATGAACGATTCCTTGAGCAGTAAATGCACTAGTATTAGTACAATCGAAATCTTCGGAGCAGCTATAGACAGTCCATTCTCCAATACGTACATGGACATAGCAGATATATTAACAAGAAGACTAAGTTTGGTTGTGGGCTGTTGTATTGGGTTTATTGTTTTCGTTGTACTCGTTTCTGCGTTAGGATACATTAAAACTAAGAAACGTCAGGTTATTGCAAAAGCTGAAGTTCAGCAAGCTCCTCAGTATATATCATATGACAATTTCACAACCCCTGGAGTAGATGTACAAACTACAGACATGGATATTAACACCATAACCAATAAAACGAAAGTACAATGCAAACATGATTGAAAATTGAACGTTTCCTCGTATGTGTATTGTGTCTAAGTTTGAGAACTTAAAGAGCAGTGAGGTATTGGATTTTTTCCAATTTCATTCCCCTATGAATATGATGCCACTCACGCTGAATTAGAACCTTTCATACCTTCATCGTCTTTGAAGCCTCTTCAGGAAGTTTGGCAGACAGGAATGAATTATTACAACTACGAGCTATCAATAACGAAATGTGTGATAATCGAGAAAGTTTCATGTCATCAGGGTACTTTTTTCTTGCAATATAATTTATGTTCTACGTCGCTGGTAAAGCTCCTTACATTTTTCCTTAATTATACTTGCTCGTATGTGGAACTTTCATACTTTTTCGAACTATACTATGTATAATACCGAAGTAAATTAATTTTACTTTTATATGATTTATATAAAAAGCGAGTAACTATGTTTTATTTTTAAATAAACTTCGATAACCATACTTTGTATGAGTATCGTGTAAGTACTCGTAGTGTTATGTATTATATCATTTTGAAGTTTTGTCTAAAACGTTAAACGTTGCGTTCGATTAAATATATAAAGTTTCTATTGTGATTATTATCATAGAATTAAGTGTAATATATTAAGTATTAGAATAAATTTTAAAGTATGTTGTGTATAATAAATTCATATTAGATATGTACTGCTCGGCTACTTGTAATTGAACAAATAAATTGTATTATAGAAAACATTAAACGGTCTCATTGATGTAAGCAAAAACGAATATTTATACTCACAAATTTCTAAATACCTATAAATATAAAAACTAGTTATTGTACCAATAGAATTAAATAACGACTCTGTAATAAATTAACGAAGATATCAGACTCATTGTAGTGTAATCAACAGTCATTGTACTGACCTCTGTTTTAAATACATCGGAATCCATTTAAAACTAGTTTAAAGACTGTAGAATTGGTAATAAAAAATTGAAAACATTTTATAAAAGTCTTTTTTTTTATTTGATTTATTTTTTAACAATGAAACAAAAGTTCCCAAAAAGATATTGCCAGCATTATCTCTACTTTAATAGCCACAATTGATAATTTAAACGGCAATCAGTGGATTGTTACGATCAACTGTTCAATCCCGCAAACATAAAACCAATCATATTCATGACAACATTCTATCATTATATTTGCAAAAGCCAGGCAATTATTTTATAAACCACATTTTATTTACGAATACGTACAGTTGAATGTATCCTATTTATAATGTTGTAACGTATCGAAGCCAATAACACGGGAAAGCAATTTAATCTAGAGATTGAAGGACGAATAACCTAGTTATTGACAGCTATTGGTCCAAATCGAATCTTTTCCATTGCGTAATAGAATACAATGTAAATCACATGGAAGGAGTTAACTGTCTTTGCGTCCACCTTCAATGTTCCGTCCCTATTAAATGGATTAAATGAATTATTCAGTAACAAGAGTCGGAAACAAGCGATTCTTCGTGGAACTTTTGCTCTCTCCTTCTTAGCGACATTTAAATGATACAGATTACTTTTGACATAAGATAGAAGATTCCAAGGAAATAGTTGAACATTTTCTTTCATTAACACTGAAATCATTAAATTTGAATATAGTACAAAAACTTAGGATAATATACCTATTATAATTCATGTTGGTTCGACTGCTACGTCAAATCGGTATCACCGCCTGTATGCTCTGAGCGCCAAGTCATGAAAGTCATAGTAAGCCTTATCTTGTGTTTTTAAAGACCTGAGTTTGTTTAACGACATCGGCGCTCAGGCAATCTGGCGCTTGTCGACTATTGCCTAAGTTAGCGTTATAAAGATTAAAAATTTATACAAAGCATCACGCCTTCACGCATCAAGGCTGTGAAGGATATACATATTATGATACATTCTCTACGTATGCCAGTGAAATCACAATACTTAATTTTAAAAAAACTCGATAATGCTTCGTAGCATACGTTCAACCCGCCTGAAATCAGAAGGTTAATGATCTCTCTTGTAAGCAATGGGTTGACGATTGATTGCGATAACTGCTCCACGGAGGCAACGTGCAGCATACACTTGACAGCAAATTTTGCCAGTATACAAAATATTTATGTGAAGCAAAACGTGAAATATTGATTTGGTGTCATCGTCGCCTTTTTATCATCACACCATTCAAAGCTGCTGTTGGCTTCACCCACACTACTTGGAGCCAATATCGTCTAGAATGGTAGGATTTCAGCGATCATACCCCCACGTACGTGCCTACGTACGTACGTGTTTGCGTGTTTTCTGAGTGCTATAACATGTCCTTCTTTGTAACGAGGTTTAAAGAGAGCTATCGTTTAAAGAGAGCTATCATCTCAAGGCAGGCAGCGGCATGGCTGTGCCCCTAACATCATTCAAGATAACAACATCCATGAGCGGCGGTAACTACTTACCATAAGGTGGGCCGTCTGCTCGTCTGCCACTTTAGGCAATAATAAAAAAAATATAATAATTTTATAACGGCTAAGTATAGTTGTTGAAAATTTCACCGAGAACTCGAGTAGCACTTACATCCGTTATCCATTAAAAGCTATCCTAAAAGCTCTGAATAATATATTAATAAAAATAACTAACGTCACAAACAAATTATTTGGAACACCAGTATCAAACAAAACAGTCGGTGGTTTTGATCCAAATAATATACAGTTCTGTGGTTTCAATTTTCTGATATAACTATAGGAAGTCAGCATTGTTTATTCAAACATAATACTGCTTTGTTTGGAAATGCATATTCAGATTTCATGTGCAAATTTTACAATCTTTACTAAATAACTCTTTTAAAAAATATATTAAAATAATAATAATATTTTACCACATTCACAAAGCGCCATCTAGTCCCAAAATAAGCAGTTATATTTGCTTGTGTACCTACTAAACAACTGATCTTACTAAAATATTTTATTTTTGTAAATCCATATAAATATTATTGTATATAAATAACACCCAGACTAAACATTCAATCATGCTCATCACACAAAGATTTGTCCTGGGTGGGATCAAACCCACGACCTCCGGCTTAGCAGTCAGGGTCACGAACCACTAGGCTAACAGGCCATTCTATATTTAGGAACCTGTAGTAGGTATTTTGTGCCGAAATAACCAATTAGAATAGACACGCATGATTGCATTTAATCAAAATACCTTCTAGTCCTGTGATGAATATATTTGTAGGATTTTTATGCAGGGTCGGATGAATCGGTGTTTGTATCCACGCTCAAATGCGGACAAAATAGCCGGTCGGCATTCGCTTTGAACTCCATCGATATCGAGTTATATAAGTCCTTTTTCATTATATAGGTAAATACGTGTAAATAAAACATAGCTGACAATAGACTCGCCCTTTTGCGGCTTTACAAACTCTAGAGTTACAGTTACGCAATTCAAATGAATTCAAAGTACACCCAGACTTGAAACAAATAATAATAATAGGAATCAGTTCTCTTTGTCTCTAGTCGGCATCGACCCTAAGTTAGGTACCCGGCACGGTGATGTTAGTGGCGAAGGGAAAAAAGGAGGAAAAAAGGAAAAAAATGTTGGAGTGATGCATTTTTTCACCACTTTTTAATCTAGCTAAATTAAGAGTCAATGTACTAGAGGGCGAATCTATTCAGTATATCTATTCTGTTCAGAGACGGGATGACATATCCCATGTAAAGTGCTCGAAACTTCGCCTGAAGTACCGAATTAGTGGTTACACTCATGGCGATTAAGCGAATATTCGGGTTAACGTAAGTGGCCCCAGCATAACAGTAATTCAATCGAAACAAAAGACTTTAAACTTTCTTGTTGGAAATTTTCATGTTTATTATATCTTTATAAGATATTTACTTGATACAGAAAGACAGTTCCATAAACTGTTATTTTCTCTTAACTTGAATAGTAAAGTAGACATGGCATCTTGCTAAATTTGCATAGCACAAATAGCGCAAACACGGCAGCAAGAAATTACAGCTCAAAACTCCATGATACCTTTGCAAAACAATTCTGTAAGACCCTAAGCAATTTTATAATTGTAGTTACTATTATAGCATGTACTCGTATATACGGGTATTAACAACAAGCAAATCTTTAATAACATTCGTTTGTGAGTCTTGTCGGAAGCAATTATTAAAGAATGCCCGAGTACAGTCGCGAAGAAAATTAATGTCAGTTAATTTTGTATTCAGGTTTGTTATGAAAATGTTTAAACTATGTTTTATTTCTACTAAATAATAAAAATAATAATAACCTTTTTTCCAAATGAAAATTAAGTCTCTAGAAATGCAACCAGTTTTTAAATAAAAGACTTGGGTTGGTTGCGGTATTAGTATAAGTATAAAAGACACTCTTTTGTAATGCTCTTTTACTGTTTCACTATAAATAGCAAAGTATAATTATTATTTGCCTTTTCTTCACACAATTAATTAATTTAGTTTTAACTTATTGTCAGCATTGTAAGTTCTTCCCTACGATAAATTAATATAAGCTAGTCTTAATGTAATATACCCGAGTGAGTAGCGCCGCAAGCTGAAACACAGGTTTATGACCTAGTTCAGCAATGGATACTGTTTCGAATGCATTAGTGAATTTAAATTTTTAGCTAATTATTGAAAAAAAAAACAAAAATGTTGGAATACCGAACAATTATTTTGTTTTTAAAGTAATTTAACATAAGAAACATAAAACACAGCATCACACCATTTTCCCCGAAAGGTTGAGCAGACATCCATCAAACCCACATTTCACTAACAACATTACGTTTAGTCTTAGAATCGAACCCGAGACCTCATGCGCAGCTAGTACACGCTGCCACTGCGCCATCGACACAAACGTAGTTATTAATTTAATACATGTTAATTCACTTTTATAGCTGACTGTACTTGCCATCCGCACACACTTACTCCACTTACTTTGCGCCGAACAATAGCACGCATTATTGAAACAAAGACGCATTCAACGACCGACCCGAATCACGCCCAGAGTGACCTAAGCAATCGTCCTGTCGTGCTTCCTTGCTATTCAACCTCCAACTTATTACGTTAGTACAATGTTATTGTTCCTGCATATTGGTAAGGTAAAGATATCTTGGCTTTTGTTTTAGCTTAATTTTTTTGGTTGTAATCATTTGGTTCGATCCCCGGGTGGGCAACCAATACTGCTTTTTTGTCATAACACTCTCAGTGTATCAAATAAGTTAATGGCTTGCCAAAATAAACATAATTATTAAAATGTCGATGGAATTCAGATCTGCTTACCCTTTCGGCGAAAAAGGGGTGACACTCATAATTCTTTCTAATATATTCTGCGGAGGCTTATATACAATGAATGGACTCTTAATAAACTCTCTTAATAAATTAAAATAATTATATTTCGGCTACGCAAAAATTAATTATAATTAATTATTTTTACATCCATTCCATCCATAAAGTATAACTTAGCCAAAAAAACAGACAGTCCCGTGTACATTTCCTTTGAACATAATACAGTTCCCAAAGCACTAATTTTACTTATACGGACCCATGTTAAATGTGTTTAACGTGAGTAAAGACCCGAAAACGAATTGGCTTTTGTTTAACTCTGACCCCCATTTTACCTACATACTCGTGAACCCAATTAAACATTTCAAATAAACCATCATATGGGGTAATTTACACTCAATTTTGTTTCGCATTTTTGTCCGCCCTTTAAAACAATTTACAACACGAATACTTTATAAACAAAATATTTGAAACACCAAATATAAATACTTTAAAAGTTAACTTAAATGTTGAGTTTATTTAAGCAAGGAAAGCGTAGCTAAGTACTGTGAAGGAAGAGATGCAGTAGATGTTGAATTAGGTACAATATTTGCATGTGCCCGATGAGCTAAGTGCGGCTAATGGAACACATCGTGGCATTTACTCAGTCTAACTCCGTAACACAATATGAACCCTCATCGTTATATGGGTCAAGTACTCACTGATGATGTCAGGATATGGCTATTAGAGATCCGCGGTTACAAACGTTCCATTTTATATTTAATTTAAATGCAGCACGATAAGCCACCGTCGTATTTTTAATTAAAACCCGTTGTAATTTATATTAAAAAATATCATTGCCATTGTACGAATATTTATAGCTTGCAGCTGTCATTTGCGAAGTATTTACGTCAAAATAAAATATTTATGAACGCAGTTTATTTAAACTGTTATAAGTATTTAGCAAACAAGTAAACAATAGCTAGACATTCAGAATTCCAATAAATTTGTATAGAAATAAATCTTACAAGTTAGTTGAATATTTGCATCATACTACGTCGTATCTGCATAATAGATTTAAATTTATCGGGTTAGCTTGTAGGAGGAGTGCCATAAAAATTGAAAATTCTCGAAAGGATGGCTTCTTTGAATAATCTTATGAGCTTAGAAATATTACTTTCTATTATTTGAATTATGAAACTAGGATTCACGCTTATGATATAGGTATAAAAAATATCTTGCAACATGAAACTTCAAAGAACATAAATAAATAATTATGTTTTAACATAATATAATAGGTATATATTATAGTAGGTAGGTTAACGGTAAAAAGGTAACCTATAGGTACTTGAATATTTTTTATTTTTACTTTTCTACTCTGTACGAGTAAAAAAACAAGCCCAGAAGTCTGAAATATTTCTACATAGTGACCATAACAGGCGAGACCAATCTTATATAATATTATCTTTCCAATATTGGTAGAAAAATTAATTATTTTTAACACTTTTTTATTTTGTCGAGACTTAGGTATTACAATCGGGTAAAAACTGGATCCCCTTGATTGATTGATTATTTTTATTATTATAATAATCTTTATTTGTATAAAGTGGCAAAATGAGCAAGTGGGTCATCTGATGTTGAAGTTGTTGTAAGAAGTTGTTTTATCTTTTAAAAGCGTATTATTACTTTGATACTAAACAGGTATGTAAAAGTGCCGGCAGTTGGATTGAAATTCTGTATATAGACAACCTGTTGTTTGTTTTCTTTTCGAGAAATTCTCAAATTGGCCAGAGTTCTGAAAAGAAAAGGTCGATCCCCGAGGGCTTTTATTGTTAGAGCACTTAAAAGGTAAAGAGAAAGAAAAAGAAAAAAAGCCGCTATCCTGAAGAATTATTATAAAACATATAGCATTACGCTTTATTTCCGAAAGGTTGGTAGAAGTGCATCACATCCACATTTAGATAGAAAGAAGAAAAAGAAAGAAAAATATTTTTTTCATACTTAATACAATTTAGTTAAAATATACTTCTGCCAAACTGGATATTAGTTTGTTGGCGGATAGCGTCTCTCATTAAATTGAAATTAACATTAATTAAGCAAACTCTTCAGTAAGTAGGTTGATTATTATAATAATGAAAGAAAATTAAAAAGATTTAAGTGGCAATACAATAACTATATAGTATAAAAACATACAGACTATTACAGGTTAAAGAACAAAAACGCCAGACAACATAAAAACATTTATCTTCTCTAATAAAGAAGCCTGAATTGTTATCTTAATCATTAGTCAATTATGTCAAATGAGCAACCATCTCATAATTGCGCGTAATCTGAAATATTAATAGATTTTGCTATATTATAATGTATTAAATTGTCAAGATTACGAAATAGATAGATTTTTTAAAGTTAAAATTTCTTAAAGGTTGTATGAACAATGATTTCTTCTTATCTAACAATTGTCTAACAAAAATAATGTAATAAAAGCCTCACGAACAAGGAAGGAACAATAAACTTCCGATGACAGTAATATATCGTCATATGAAACTAATATTGATTTTGATTCTGTAAATATTTGTATGATTACAAATGTTACATAAAGTAGCAAGGGGTCTGATGTTTGTATACAATCCCACGATACATGGACTCGCAGAAGGCGTAGGTACAGAAAAAATCTTCGTTTACGCAATAATTAAAATTTATAATATTCTAATAATAATATTCTACCACATTCACACAGCGCCATCTAGTCCCAAAGTAAGCAATTATATTTGCTTGTGTTATGGGTACTAAACAACTGATATACTAATTAAATACTTTTTTTTTGTAAATACATACATATTATTGTTGTTGTTACGATGTTTCTGTAACATTTTTTTCACCATTTACGCTAATCGTAAAACATAATATTTTGACTGGCCTGTTGGTCTAGTGGTTAGTGACCCTGACTGCTAAGCCGACGTTTCCTCAGGAATCTGATCTTAATCAGATATTCTATTTATAGGAATTCCCTGTAAATAGAGTATCTGGCTTTTTCTTTTAATAGGTTAGCTGTGTATGTTTTTAAGTTATGTGTAAATATTTTATTTAATAAATCTGTCATATTGAATAAACTCTAAATAAATAAATAAACTATTTTGGGACTAGATGGCGCTGAGTGAATGTGGTAAAAAAAAAAAAAAAAAAATTAGTCTCCGTATTGTTGCATCCATATTTAAATTTTCCAACATTTACTTAAACGTCGCAATTCTGACTGTACTCTGAAATGAAATCTTCAGCAATTAATTATATTTTCATTATGAGTACAAAGCAACGAACGGACATGTACAAGTTTGGACTTCGTAACGTATTTAATCAGGTCAAACGTCAAGTGCAACAGTATGAGATCTCAAGTTTCCGCCAGAACCCTCTGTTCCAAACAACATCTGTACTACTGATGCTACGTGATTCTACTGTTTACGCTTTGCTTAAGAACTAAACTGGAAACTAAACGTTTAATAATATATATATGTATAAGTATATAAATTGGAGGAGATCCGTGCCTAGCAGTGGGACGTTTATGGATTGAAATGATGAATGGTTATATAAGTGAAAATAAAAGTTTAATAATCATATATTATACAATTTGTTTATTATAAAGTGCCTTAAAAATTATATGTAGATAGCCGCATATGAATCCCTGATTTTGGTCGCTTTTATAATATTTTATCCAAAATAAAAGGTGCAAGTTACTCTTTGTTTCATGAACATTCCGACAGTGAAAGGTTTTTGAATTCAATCCAGCTGTTTAGGAGTCAGACAGGACAGACAGACTTGAACTTTTTTAAGTTTTTATAAATGCCGTACATATTGTCATGGCTGGATGTAGTTTAGAATTTCCAAAAAAGGAGTGAATAGGTTTCTTAAGGGTCGGCAACGCGCTCGTGATGCCCCTGGTGTTGCAGGCGCCCATAGGCTACGGTAACCGCTTACCATCAAGCGGACCGTACGTATGTTTGCCACCGTCGTGGTATAAAAAAAAAAACTAATTGGGAAAATGTTAATGCTAGCAATAGCGCGTCGTAAGCTGCTGTAAAGTGGTTTTTAATGTGGCAGTGGCTTAGTTGTATATTTACAGCCTTGTCGATGTCTTAGAGTCGTGATTATCATTTCAAACTTTAGTAGACTCAAAGGCATCGATTAGTCTAAACGTTAAATATACTCGTAGTTAATGTTGATGGAGGACTTTTATCTAGCAATGAAAAAAGAAATAATAAATCATCGAAAAATATTACCAAACGAAGAAATCTCTTCATAAAAAAACATTAACTTATTTCACTCATTATATTGCAGTAGAATGAGCAAGTTGAAACAAACAAACAGAATGATTAAGCTTATTAGTAAGAAAGCGCGTGTTCAGTGGAACTTAAATGAGCGTCTCTCAGTACATTTCAAATAGATTGTGTATTTACCGGTTAATAGAATTGAAGTAGCTCTTATACTAAGAACTGTGTTCTGTAATTGCATATAGTCTTGCACTAGAATCTATGCGATGTATTAACGTAATAGGTACTTATCAAGATGGCATCAATGTAACTGTTGTACCAGTTTTGTTGTTATATAAAATAAATCCCATGTAAAGGTGCTTTTTATTTTATTATTTCAATAATGAACTTTTATTCAGACATCAGAGGAACAAGGAAGGAAAATAATAATATTTTACCACATTCGCACAGCGCCATCTAGTCCCGAATTAAGCAATTATATTTGCTTGTGTTATGGGTACTAAACAACTGATATACATCTTAATTTTTTTTTTTGTAAATACATACATATTATACATAATTTACACCCAGACACAGGACAAACAATCATGCTCATCACACAAAGATTCGTCGAACCTAAGACCTCCGGCTTAGCAGTCAGGGTCACTAACCACTAGACCAACAGGCCAGTCAAAATATTATGTTTTATGATTAGCGTAAATGGTGAAAAAAATGTTACAGAAACATCGTAAATTTTATTACATTATCGCGCAAACACTGCCACAAAATGAGTGTGGCATATCATGATTTATTCCATGGATCATGTATCACAAAATAGACTCTAAACGATTTTCAATCTCGAAGCCTTTCAAAATCGATGTAACGTGTTGGCTATCAAAAGCGATTAAGTTCATAAATTGAAGTGGCCAGTGCAGTCTCTGGATCTAATTCCAAAGTTTAGCTACCCCTGGGGCAATACCGCATTCATTGCCTGTGTCTTCGTTAAACACCACTTTAGATTCTGGCTTTACATAAAATACTTGATTAGAAATGGTGTTCCCTCAGAGTAATTATCTATTCATAGAAAATTCTTGGCGAGTACATTGTACTGGACACTGTTGATAGGCATACATTTTCAACTTATGACGGGATCGTTTGGGTCCAATCGTCGAATATCATGCTAACTGTCACGACATTTATCTGCTTCATGATTGGCTGCAGCAACTATGTATCCTAGTGGGTGTACGTGATAATAATCGCACAAAAGCTGCTCGTGGTATACAATTATGTACAGTGGTTACCCTGTACCATATATCACGCTATTTGCCGTCGTTTAACCGCACCCGATCTGATTTTACTTAATCATAGACTATAACATACTACCGTCATATAGTCTCCCTTCAAAGCTGTGACCGATAAACAACCGTAAGTATTGGACTTTGTTTTTATTTACATTAATGTGCGGTAACAATAAAACATAAAATAATAATATGTTTCCTAAAATACACATAAAAATAATTCAGTTAGAATTAACTTTTACAATAAAATCAGACTCATTAATGGGATGAATGAAATCATTCATCATTTCAACCCGTAAACGTCCCACTGCTGGGCACGGATCTCCTCAAAGAAGACTAGGATTTAACCTACTATGCCACGCTGGCCAGACGGGTTGATATAGTTTGTTTAGAAATTTCCTTTCCTTGCTTTTATCTGCATAATGTTACTTACTCCCTTAGTCGCCTATGACACCAACGGGTTGAGATGGGGTAGTGACGTTATGTATTCTTACACTACACGATACATTGATAAAGTAGATAATATTTTAAAACTCAATAACTGTTTATTCAGTAGTATTATGGTTAAAACGCTGGTGCATGACAAAGAACAATCAAATTACAAAATAAAATTTTCGTTAATCAGATTTCCTCTCCAAAATGTGATACGGTTACCCTCAGTACAGACGCATGACGCTATCTAAAATGTTAAAATACGCTACGAAATCGCATTTACATACATATCGTATATTTTAATCTCAGTATAAAACCATGTTTACGAGAATAAATCATCCTAAGCTGCATATTACACTAGGAGAATGCAAAAATGTTGTTTTTAAACTGTGGTTTGACTTTCATGAAATATCGATAGTATTTTAATGGAAGTAATTGCAATCTTCTATACTAATAGGTATTATAAAGAGCAAAGATTTGTATTTAATATGTAAAAAATGATGATGAACGATGGTGGCTGAATGGATAAGGGACCGGGGATAAACTTAAAAACTACTTGACCGATTTAAAAGATATTTTTCCGTTAGGAGCATACATTATCACAGGGTAACATAGGCTATATAAAACCACGCTACGACAATACAAGCCGAACAGTGGCCAACTAAAAAAATATGTATTGTTATTTCTTTCATGTGGTGTCGTTTAAATGTATGCTATTTTTTTAAAATAAAGTTTCTATATTATGTCGTGTGGTATATTTATTTGTTGTCCTTTTCTAACATTGAAGAACCGTTATAGTATCCATAATTAACTCGTCATTCAATAGTGATAAAGTGAAATAGCTTGCAGATGTGTTGGAGTCGCATGACTCAATGTCCTCAGAGTGATATTTAGTTGCATACGGGAACGCGAATATTCATTGCTAATATCCTCGTCATTTGGTCGATTTCGGTGTAATGTACGGATCTTATTGCTCCAGCATCTGTGCTTTCCTCGTTTATTCTATAATTTGCGTCGAGTTGGGAAACACATCACACTAATAGCCCATATTTTATTAAGGCTATTACATAAATTTTATTTAGGTTTGCGTCAAATTAATTTATAGGTCGTTATTTCAACGCGATGTTGGCATTGTTAAAATTCTTTGGCTGATTCTAAAATAAACTGAGACTGCACAGCGGGGTTTATTTAAGGTGAAAATTGTGTTTTATAACATTACTTAGCTCTCTAGTTGAAAACAAAACACGTATATAAAATTCTAGAACAAACACTGCTGGGGCTGAGTAGTTTTTCTTTGTTATTTTTGACTTTGGATAAAAACAAATGTAGAAAAAAACAAAAGTATGAGTAACAAAGGAAGATGGTTAAAAGAGGCGCCAGTGTATACACAGCGCAGGTACTTTCTCATCTAAATAAAAGGTGGTGTGAAAATGGGCATCCTGAATACGTAGCTCTTTTAGACTTAAGCCGAAAACAAATAAATCAGTGGCGATTTTGCCTACAGAGAACAACCACAAAATACTCGTATATTTTGTTCGAAACGAAAACCCAGACCGGGTTATTCAAAATATATACTTTGTTTTATTTTCAAAGCAAAATTGACTAATTTTGTGTTTTAAAACAAATTGCTGCGGAAATTTTGAGGGGACCCGCTTATATTATGTTATTTTAGGTGACCGCAATTTAAAGTTTTAATGAGTTAGTTACCCTTAACGCGAAGACGGGATACTGTCGGCATATTAATCATGTTTATTTGGAAACATGTTAGGGGCAATGTTAGTTCAACCAAATTTCTGAAAACTTAAACGAAATTTATTAAATATTGTGTCTGAAACGTAAGGCCGAACAGATTGTGTAATTATAAGAAGACAAATTTGAAATATGTTTCTTGTCACGTTTACTAAGTCATTCAGCTGACGTGAAACGTTGACGTGTGAAACAAAACACACAAAAAACGTTTTACCGAACATCCCGCCGACAAAACACATGCAAGTTTATTTCTAAAGTGGTGTAGATTACGAGCAAACATTTATAGCTCACGCCGCCGTAAGGGATAGTATATCCTTCAACGTTCATCCAACACGACGGCCGGTACCAAAGGCCCCTCGTATTTTAACTATCCCCAAGGACAAGAACGTCAAAGTTGAAACTAAAGGCAAAAACTCGTTACTGAGACTCACGAAAATAAAATAACAGCAGGCAAAAGCTTAATCAAATTTTTATTCCCATTGGAGATTTGTAAATTCAAAAAGTATAGCGGTCGTCAAAATAAAAGAAAGATTGTTGTCATCTAAATGTCAATCTTTATTTCGTTTTAAAATTGATTGTTCGTCTTATAATATTTCAAAGACAAAATAGTCTTGTCTGTGCGCTTAGTAACATTATTTAATTAAGTTATTCATTTTTAATGAGAAAGATTTCAACATAGCATATTTTTGCTGAAATTTACCAAACGATTGATGATAACATACTAACCTCTCCTTGGTAGTTTTCTAGCAGGTGAGTGAAAAAGAAAGATCTGGAATATCCCAGAGCTCTTTTGTAGTGCATCGTATATTTTTCCATTTCCCGACGGCATTTTGGGAAACTCTTTCTTTACGACTGTGAGCATTGACAGTGGAAAACCTGTGTTTAACTTCTAGCTACGATAGTTACTTACATACGTACATAACTGTGACTGTAACTGTGTTGTCGGTTTAATTTTATATACTTGATTTAAAAAATATTACGAATATAACGTCAGTTAAAGTCCTAAAAAACAAACAGGAAAATACTGTCCACTACATAATTGAAACGTCAATTTGCGATTTAATTAAAACAATGGATGCCCTCCGTACTCTACGCGTAATATGTTTCAATTGTGTACACAACAATAATAAAATATAACTGACATGGCATTTTCCACGTGGGATGACGATAAAAAGTAATCTGTGTACTTTTCCAAGTCCTGGACTATTTTATTTCAAATTTTAGATATATGTCGTAGGATGACTTAAATTTTTCTTCGAATTCCTAGGAATTTCATGGCCGTTGTTAATAAAAATCTTACAAAAATACTCATTCGTGTTTAATTTGAAACAAGCAACGTACTAATAAGTGTGGCAATCAATCTCCAATATCTAAGATATATCGGCGCCAACGGTACACTTTACGTGTTAGCAATTTTCTCCAATGAAATTACTTAAGTCGTTATTGATAAATAACTTTGCACCTATATTGATATCTTAGTTTTCGAGAGTATCTTCGAGTGGTGTATATTTGATGATGATAAAATTGACATTTTTTTTCATAAATTAACTTGATATTGGTTTCATAAAGTCAATTTAATCATTAGCTACAAAAACTCACCATGCTTTCAGTAATGTTGAATGTAATGTTAAAAAATCATACAAACAGAGATTCAGTTGCGTGACTGAGAATTCGACATTGAAATTCAAGAAAGCGTTTCGTTGTCAATCATGCAAAAAGAACATGTGAGTCGGCATGCTAATTCAACGTAATGTTTTATGTGACTTATATGATTAAAATGACATACAAAATGATTAATATGCCTGTCGGAGACACAGCAAGGGCTTGTAAATAGGGCTTGTCTAATAGCTGCACAAGAGGTCAAGGTCTCAATATTGGCCACAATAAGACCGCACCTATTACATGAGATCTTACATTTAATTTCATAACAATACATAATTTTCATAAAAAGTGAACTGTATTTTTCGCGCGTATCTTTTAATTATGACTGGCCTGTTGATCTAGTGGTTAGTGACCCTGACTGCTAAGCCGGAGGTCGTGGGTTCGATCCCCACCCAGGACAAATCTTTGTGTGATGAACATAAAGGTTTGTTCTGTGTCTGGGTGTAATTTATCTATAATATGTATGTATTTACAAAAAAAAATGTATTTAAGTAGTATATCAGTTATTTAGTTCCCATAACACAAGTAAATATAATTGCTTACTTTGGGACTAGATGGCGCTGTGTGAATGTGGTAGAATATTATTATTATAACATACCTATTTATTTAACATACTTTACATTTAAAATTACTATTTATAACTAAGCAACATTTACTATTTTCAATTTATGTTAACCTTAACTTGCTATTGTCGTTAAGCGATGACGTCATTAGCATACACAATAAATAAATATTATTGGAGTAATTAAACGAAGCAAAGCCTACGTCCTAATACGATATTAGATTCTTCTGAGGTTAGCCATTAGGCTACTTTACTAGGACTAGTTTTCTAGTAGGTTTTGCTGAAATATCATTAAAGTTATTCCTTATTCGCTTTCATTTTCTTATTCATGTTTACATTCAAAGAATTATTTACCATTTTTATTAATTTTATTTAGGTATATAGTATAAACTACGTGCTATATAGAAATAAAATTAAACTTTTGTAGTAATATTAATTTTTTTATTTAATATTCATCTTCTCTATAAGCATGTTTGTATTTACGAAGGGAAACGAAAATTTCCGAACTCACATTGTAGTACTGTTGCCTTTATACTTGTATTTCCGAATGTTCCTTCGAATCTTCGATGTCTTCATAAATACAATAACGAAATATGACATCGAGGACATAACTGGACAAGTTTTGTATCTCGCGTCAGTAGAGATCCCTTTACTAACTGAATCAATAAGAAAGAGCCCGCTCCCGGTGAAGAAGGAACTAACTATAGAACAATCTAATAAGACATCGCACGATAAGGAAAACGTTTCATTGACAAAGAATAAATAGGCTGCTCTGTTATCGCGATAAACGTATTACAAGCGTAAGGTGCCTAATAAACGAACGTAACCTAAATGTGACATTTATTTTGTCGCTATACGACAATATGATATTATATTTGCTGATTTGTTAACGTTATTGTTTTGTTTATTAGTGCTTTCTTTTATTCTAAACTTTTTTTAGGGTTCTGTACCTCAAAGGGAAAAAATAAAACCTTTAAAGGTTACCTCCACTGTCCTGCCATCTGTTGTCCGTCTGTCAAGAATATTTTTCCCAAGAACGCGTAGAGGTATCAAGCTGATATTAATATCAAATCGAGTATGCAATCTCTTGGAGCAAAAAAAAAAGTTTTAAGCAAACGTAATCAAAAGATAGAGCCATTTATGTTTCGTTTTTGTCGCATATGTTGACGTTCAAAAAAGTCAAAACCTATCTAATAGGGTACTTCCCGTTGAGCAATCATGAATTTGGCAAGAATGATATTGCATCATACAACACGCAACTTAGTGCATATCAAAATATTTTCCTATGTTCATAAACTACAAAACTTCCCCATTTCTCTACACCACGAAACATTAGAGCATCAAACTTTAAAATAATCAGTTTAATGTTCTCAAGTATTTAAACTAAATCTAATAAAAGGGTTGAAACGAAGATGTATTTTGATCCTTTAAAGCTTGAGGTTAGCCCCGGAAGACCCTGTAAGTACGGCCAATCGAATTTGCCAATAAATGTGGCTATTACACCCCGCTCTCTTTCCACCACTCGTGGTTAATCGTGCATATAAGCTTTGACAAGATGTGTTTTCAATCTTCCTTTATCAGGTGTCTGGCTTAGAAAATATTTTCCCGGCACGACAATTTATCACGGAAATATGCGCGATGAATTTTTTGGGGATTTATAAACTTCATATTTATGTTTTATAATGTAATTTATCGATACGCATATAATATGCTTATGCGCTGACATAATTTATCTGTAGACTTTTCTAGAATAACACCTTATTAAAGGAAGGGAATTAACTCATGTAACATCATAATATTGCATCGTAATTAATTATAATAAAGTTGCGAACGTGAGATTGAGCGCAGTATAACTAGATTTAAAAGTTGAATGTGCAATTTTGTTTTAATATTTTGCCTATAACACTATTATAAATTGTTAAGATTCAAATATAAGTACCTAAATCTCACAGATAAAGTTAAATTAAATAAATACTTAGTTGCATTTCATCAACAACCCATTAAGTCCCACTGTTGGGTCTCCTCTCCTCTATCTAGAGAGCTAAGAGGGTTTAGGCCATAATCCACTCACGCTGGCCTAGCGCGGGTTGGTGGATCAGACATACTCATAGAATTTCTTCTAGGGTATGTGGGTTGCCTCACGATGTTTTCCTTCACCGTTAGCAGGTGGTTAGTCAATTGACTAGTACATATAAATTCCACATTGGTACTGCCGATCGGGATCGAACTTGGACCGCCTGATTTGCACGCCGGACCCTTATCCATTCAGCCACCATCGCTATATTTAAGGAACAGAAATTTCATGTTTAATTTTAATAATATTAATTGTTTTAAGATATAACAAATTTAATATCAATAATATACTATTATAATCACTAAACTAACAAATTTCATGATAGCGAAAGATATACCTTTTAAATGACACTACTAAAAATATATTGCATACTTATACACAATACCACATGTATGTATTTAAGTACGTATATCCTGTTTTTGTGAATCGGATTTTAGTCTCGCATATTATGACAAGGCCCTCTAAAAGACAGTAGCCGAAACGTTTCATGCTCCTAATCAATTTACCTCCACCTTCAACAGGACAAAGAAAACCGCTAAAGAAAAACAATTTCAACGAACGTCTTAATCGAATCAATGCTGAATCTCGTTTACGATGTACAAAATTGACTTTTTCCGTTCTTTATGGCAAAACAGTTTAGTGATTTAATAGAATTAAAGGCGTACACTACGCCAGTGTGGAACCCAATCAGGCGGGGGTGTTCCTGAGCGCTTGATTTGGTTATTCTCGACAATGGGTTTACGGCGATGAACGACTGCACTAAACACGTTAGCGATAAAAGTTCCTAGTCAGATGAAACTAGATTGCTTTTAATTCCGTTCCATATAGTTCCATACTGTTGCTTTTAAATTGTACTTATATTATTTTTTTATTTCACCTACCTCTTTGTTAATTGTAAAACTAAGATTGATAGCGCCTGAAAACAATGACATTTATTTTTCAATTGATTTTACTTTTTTACATTAAGAATTTATGTTTCTAATTCCTACAAATTAGCAGTGCTATGAAAGTAAAACTTCATAGAAATTTATCAGTTCATATTCTTTATTTTAAGTGCAAAAATTGACAATTGAGGCAGTTTTATAACACATTGCAACATATCTACATTTTAAAAACAAATGAAAAATATAATATTTATTATTGGCTTGTTTTTTATATATTTTATTGCAAGATATAAAAATGTTCAATGTAATTCAACAGTCACTAAATAAATAATATAAATCCAACATAAAAGTAACCTGATTTTGACAAATATTTTTTAATGAAAAACGCTCGTAGTAGTTTTATTTTAGACTACCTCGCCTCTAGGCTGAATAGTGTGATTACGTGTGCCTTTTATAAAAAATATTTTTACAAATAAAATATTTGATTTTCATACTTGGAACTACTTTATAGACAAATTAAAAATGGTATTTTATTGTTAACCTATTTTTACACTTACTATGTTTTTTTTACACTAACTAATGTAGGTATGTTTAAGATCACAAACAGTTGTTTTGTTATATCATAATTCATTGTTGTTACATGATAGGACAATTGAACAAGTGAAGGAAAAATTGGGAGTCATGTCGTACTAGAAGTAAAAAAAAAACAGAAAACAGAAGAATTGCTTCACTGACAAGAGCGAAGCTTGGGACATGATATCTACTTCTTCTCATTTTATATCTGTCTATTATTAATAGTTTCGATTTCTAATGTTTTACTTACTATACTTGTAAAACTTATTATTTAACTTATTATTAACCACAAAATCAACAAAATAATTTTAATTTAGAGATCGTACCAAAGTCCACTTAGGAGATTGGCGATTACAAGTTTCCAAGTCAAACACTTCTGAAATTGCTAGACGGGAGACATTGTAAACGACTTTGTTCGGGTATCTATTTAAACCCAATATTTAATTATTCTTATGGCAAGATTTTTTTTTACACAGCGCCATCTAGCCCAAAGTAAGCTAACAAAAGCTTATATTATGGGATCTAGACAACATAAAACAAATTTCTAAATATATATATAGATAAACAACCAAACTCCGAAACAAATATTTGCGGAACATACAAATATTTTTTGTTTCTATCCGGGGAACCGCAATCGTAAACGCGGCGTCACCGAGACAGAATGTAACCAAAAGCCAAGATTATTATTTACGTATTATTTCTCTATAATGTAACTGTATAGTAAGTTAGTTATTATATATTTAGTTACTAATTTAACTTCTTGTAAAATTCGCATGCCTTAAAAAGGTGAATAATATGTTGGATTTCAAGTCACAACAAACAACCACTGTACCATGTTCTTGGCGAATAAATATCTAAATCTAAATATCTACCAGTTACAATTTCTAAGAATACGAGAATCATACATAGTCTAGGACGACCCTAACTCATCATACAAAAAACGTCTGAAAATAGAATTCATCATCAGCCTACGCATAAGTAAGTCCCAACGTTTGTGCACGCCTACGAGAGATAAGCCTGTAATAATTTGCTAGACTGTTCTCAAGATCGCTTTTGACAGCTTTGTCAGTAACAATTGAATTACCAAATAAAATAAAACTATTTGCCGAAATACTGAAACTTCGAGCCGTTTCGTCTATCGAGTCACGTAACCTAAGTCTGTTATTAGAAAATTATTAGTAAAATTCAATTCAGAGCTATGATAAATACTAGTCCGGGATCCCTGGTCCAAATTTTTTTTTTAATACTATCGAGCTAATTTTTCGTGAGTAGCTTCATTTCGATGAGACGCCCAATAATTTCGTATTTCAAATAATAATAATATATTAGTTTGATTGTGGTAGCTAACAGACGTAGCAAGGGTATACCGGACCGGGAAGGAAATACCGGGATAACGTACCACGCAATTTGTAGGACAATATGACTGTTCAGTTACATAAATATTAAGTAAGTCATCATAAATGATTACTAACCAGCTGATTTTTTTATTTTTACTTTTGAAATACGAAATTATTAAGCGTCTCATCGAAATGAAGCTACTTACGAAAAATTAGCATGACAGTAATAAAAAAAAAATTTGAACCAGGGATCCCGGACTATACCGCCTGTAAAAACAAATATTTTTATAATCGATTTTAACTTTTTACATAAAGAGGGTCAATCGATTCTCGTAATAACAATTAATCAAAAGTTTCAAAACTTTTTTCTTAGAATTAATATATTATAATTCGGAACACAAATAATTGATTAAGTAACAATGTTTAACTTTAATAAACTTTAACCTAAATCCTTTTAATCATAGTTTATCATGTCAAAGTGACTTCAAACCAGATTTTAGATTAAATTTGTAGACAGATAATGTGTAAGTAATCATAATAATATTGGACTTTACACGTTACAAACTAAACTAATCAAAATTGATATTGACTTAACGCTCTGCCGTATTGAGTATCAAAGCGATTATCAAGTAATAAATTGAGGTATTATATACAACTTTATTCTTACTTAATGTGAAACCTGAAAGTAGTTTGTTCATAATCAGTAGCAGAATTTATTCCAATAGTTTGTGATATTTTCTGTCAAAAATGTATTAAGTTTTAAATTAACCAATGGCCGCCTAACTTCTTGTGCTTTAGTATTAACAAAGAAAAACGTTATATACAATTTGTTTTATTTTATACAGGGAAATAAATCATTGCGAGTACAAAGTAGTGGTGCATGAGTGATTGATTCATGACTGTTTTTTGTATTTATTTATTTTAATAGCATATTTATTTGTCACAGCGCAGCGCATCACTGCAAAACTACACGCAAAACCTAAGGCTTAACTCGGAAAATATAATTGAAAGAAAAGATTTTTATTTGTACAAAAAGTATAGTCTGACACTATCTGTCTGTTGTTATAATGTCATAATTTATAGCACAGTATACTCCTTGTGACGTCATTACTGCACAGAAATCCGTGTTAGACACACATGCAAATCAAAAACCACAGTCTATAAACTCCGACTAAATATAGCTGTCAAGTATTTTAAAATGACAGCGGCCATATTTGTATACCAATATGTTATCCAAGTAAGTCGATGTTGTGACATTAGTTCGGAACCGCTGTTTTGTAGGGTTTGATATTAAATACAAATCATTTGAATTAAAACGAAGAATTATTAATATGAATTGCAGAATAAACTTCTTAATGAAAGCACTTAAGACACAATCGAGATATAAATAATTGTGGGCCGCCAGTATTCATCGGCGTGCTTACCAGTAATATATTAGGATTGCCAATCGCCTGCCTTGTGGGGTGATTTGGCAATATTCCCTCGAAGTCGTTAATTGCAGCGGTCTGTAGGAAAGGGGATACATTTCCAATAGGGAATAGAGGTACTTCTGAGGTATTGATTAAGATAATTAATTTTATGAAACCCACTATCATGTATTTATTGCGGTATAGACATTAATCGCTGAACATTTCTGACTTCCCATTGCCGTGTTTGTAAATTTATTGAGAAAGCGTTCATAGGATAAAATAAAGCTCCAAAACCACTATTGCTTTATTAAAATTGAAAGAAAGAAAAGATCTTTATTTGTTTGCACACAACATTTGTAACAACACATAAAGAATAAAGCTATAAAATGATGTTCATACCAAAAACAAAGAACATGTTTAAAAACATAACACTATTAATAAAAATTAGTAGTGATGTTTTTTGTTTTTGTTGAGTTAATTGAAGCATTTTTTTACGCAAAGGTGTTTTAATTTTTTTTTTGTTAGGGTTTTTTTGTTTTTCGGTTTTTTTTTGTACACTGCCCTATCTAGTCCAAAGTAAGCTAATGCTTGTGTTATAGGATCTAGATAACTGATAAACATATTACAATTTATATTTCTTTATACATATATAATATACATTGAAAACAAGCAAACAAACAAACATTTGTAGATCATACAAATATTTGTTCCGACCCGGGGATTGAACTCGAAACCTACACGATACACTGCGGTTACTGCGCAGTATATCGTGTCAGCAACTGCTGTGCCACTGAGGGAGTTGATCCAAAAATAAATCGAATAATAAGTCAAACAATATTTTAAATTAAACTAGTTATAAATAAAATTCTATGAACAAATTCAATATAATAGATTATTTGCTCTTGACTTGACTGTACCGCAACAGTCAAAACCTCGGTGATTTTTATATTGCACATACACAAACCAAGTCATCATGGATTCTATGGATTAGTTCACAGACTAATTTTCAAATAAAAAGTTTCATTCAGAGTACATGCTATCGGCCTGTTTCTCTTTTTTTATATCCTTGATGGAGGGAGTCTACGTCAATACACCTTTCGACATTGAAATCGAACAGAAACGCGTTTTAATTAGCTTGATGTTCCTTTTTCATTTCAGATTTATGAAGTGGAAAATAAATCTTTTGGTTCACGTATTTAATTTACTTGGAGTGGATATGTTAATAGCGTTGTGATGTGCCGGAAAGTATTGGATGTCAGAACTGAATATTTTAATGGATGGAAAAGGTATGTTCTGTCTTCAGAAAAAGTGTGAATGGAAGTTTTATTTTTAAGATTATTTGCCTTTTATGATCGCACCACTTGATGCTCCTGTAGGTTTCACCCACACTAACACTAAAACATTTTTATATTTTAATTGGCACATGATTATGTTTCAATCACTGAATAAACTTTGTTCTCCTATGTCTACTGACATGAAAAAATCCGCCTAGTCCTACTCTTCCTATTTATCTTGTGATTAAATCGTTACGGTTAATTTCCCGGTGCTTCCGTAATAGGCCAGTAGTTTCGACATCTCCTCTCAACTTACACAGCGACAACTAACATCCTGTTATTACTATAGAACTGATTGTATAAATAGTTTTAAAATTAAAAGTCTGTTTAGAGTTTGTCATGATGACTTTGAATTTACATGTAAATATTTTTGCTCGGGTCAATTTATTTATTTTCGATGAAAGTTGGTTAAAACGTTCGAAGGATGAAATAAATAAAACGTAAAAATAAATGGCAACACCAAAAGCAACGTGAAATCACGTTATTTTATACACTAGAGGTATAAAAGCGCATCATACGTTTCCTTGTAATTACGTTCAACCACAGCCAGTCTTAATTAAATACGTTATTCCGTACCTTTGTTCGCAAACACATAAAAAGAATTCTCTGTACAGGTCATGATTACAAAGTTTGTTGGAACCAATTCCTACGTGGTTGGTGTTTGATCCCAAACCGTGTAAATTCGCAAACGTTGCAAAATGTGCGGGACCCAACACAGAAGCGCAGTAATCCATTGTTGCCTACCGGCCCACAATGGATTCAAGTTTAGTCGATTAAACCCAGTACCAAACACTCACCACCTACGGAAAAATGTGCCTGTACACAATAGGAATGCTATGCGAGAGATTTGTGAAAACGAAAAGAATTGTAGCACTTTGAGTCGTTTCCATTGTAATGTATTTATTTATTACGTATTCCGTACTGGAACTAAATAGTACTATACGAATAGTCGGATTAATGACCAAAGCTTTCCACGAGCTGAACTAAATTATTTTGATTATTTTTGATATGGAAATTCGCATAATAGGATAGGAATGTAATTTATGATTACTTATATCATTTTGTGCTATATGATTAATGATACAACATTATTAAATACTTAATCGATATTCAAGATTACAATTTTAGTCCCTTAATTACTACCTACCTAATAAAATAAAAAAAATTGGAACTTAAATTATTATAATTATAATGTTTTGTTATGACAGCGATATCGAAAGCAACTAAATCATTAACCAGCATAGAAATCTTATAAAACTTAAAAAAAAAATGCCACTAGTACTGCACCACATTTTTGTTAATAAAATTACAAAATAATACTCATTACACAAATATACTTATTATTCAGGAAGTGTACATCTGCATTATAGTGTAAAAAATTGGATTTGATTTGCACTGCGTATGCAAATCAAAATAAATGTTTTCTGTCATGAATCTTTACATTCCTGAAGTAAACATTTTGGTGATGAAAACAAGTTGATCTATTGATGCCTGTTTGAAAATGTCCTAACCAATTGTCTGCTTGTCAGCAATTGTCAACGCAACCGTGAATGTAGTGATTCGTTTCGATTTCTCGAAAACACAAATTCTTTTCGACAATACCGTTGTTGGTATCGTACATTTTTCAGTCTGCCATTAAATTTGTACTGCCATGAATTGTATGACCTTTTATTTAAAAGGAAAATTGCACTGAAATACCAGTTAAGCTCTGTAAGAGCCGCACAAATGTTTTATTTATTTATTTTATATGAACACAAATTACAAAGGTCGAGTTTATGCCGCAGGCATACTGTAACTGTCAATCTTGATTGATGTGCAGAAAAACAATAGAAGGTGCATACCAAAATGTTCCATTAACAGATAATAAAATAGACAACGGTACTACCTAATAATTTACCGTTGTCTTTCTCAGTGATGTCTTCTATAATCAGTGATAATACTAAAAAAAATATCATAATTATAATAACTGACTTAGGAACGAAGAGTATGGGAGACATGACGTGAGGAGGCCTTTGCCTGCAATGCGATGATACAGACTAACTGTAATAATTGTTATGCAATAATTTTAAAAACAATCTCGTTCGGTCGGTGGTCGGTTTTGATGTCGACTAATTGAATGTTGAAATTCAGAGTAAGCCCCCTTATCTGTGGCTCGAACCCACAACATATAAGATAAACGTTCGCATACTATGATCACTATCCCGTGGCAGTAAATAGTCTTCTTCTAAATTTAGGAATCATAACTGCGAAATTTAAACGTGGAATGTTCACTTGAATGCGGAACGGTTTTCGGCAAAAAATACGTTTTCCTTTCAGATGTGTTGTTTTGTATAGGGTTAATTTATAAAAGCGGTACAGCCGGGGAGGTTTGTTCATAATTAAAGACTTACCTCTTATTCATTCTCTTACAAAGGCCATAAAATTAAACCTGCATATTCGTATACGTCCCCTATTTTTACATGTACGTGCTCGACGCCATAAATTAGGTCTACAAAAAGGGAACATTATGAGCCGCGACGCCAGCGGCTCTCCTTTTCTCATTATTCCACATTTTCATTCCCGAATAGGAAATTGGACTTTGTTAAACACAACTTATTAGTATGCATTCAATAATAACAATGAGATAATAAGGTACGTGGACTTAGCGTAAGAAATGTCGACTGTCACTGACGATGACGTAGCAGTTAAAGGGACCGCCTTGTCATTAACATCGGCGTGCTGAGTATCGTTGGTTCAATTGACATAGAAATTTGTTTTCAGTTAAAATGTACTTTTGTTAATATAAGGCTTGTGTTTGTTAGTGCAAGCATCGTCTATTAAGACCTCGAAAAAAAAAACATAAAAAACAATGGAGTAAACATACTACGGTTAAAATGCATCGATTTACCGCACAGTTTAAAAATAATAACAATGAGCTTTCCGGTGGATGGCCAAACAAAATATTGTGAGATATTATCTGACCGAAATTTAATTTGCCTTTCATAATGACGGCAATAACCGTGTATCAGAACTTAATAAAGACCTTCAATTATATAAGCATTATAAAAATTGCTTGTAGCAGTTTATTATACGAGGGCGTCTCATTAATTTTGTTAAGGAAATTTCCGTTGGTTTTGTATAAAAATGCAGATAAATTCGTTGACGACGGGTACCGGGCTGACTACAAAGTCATATTCTCGTCAATCGAAAAAATATCAAAAAAATTGTATCAGCATCATATTAGCCCAATGACGTCCACTGTTGAACATAAGACATTCAATATGGCGGTTACATAATATAAAAATAGTATACAACTAAAACATAAACACTTTCAAGTTCTGTGGCATGTTATATCATCCTCATTACAATCAATAAAATAATGTCCCAGTGCTGGGCACTGGTCTCCTCCAAAAATTTTGGAGGGAATTTAGCCTACTATACCACGCTTGCTAGACGGGTTGTTAAAGGGTTTTGTTTCGAATTTTCCTTTTCTCGCAGTCCTCTTATTGCTTTTAGTAAGTCCCTTAGTCGACACTTGTTCGACACCCACGGGTTGAAATGGGCTAGGGACACTACGCAGGTATTTTGAATCCATCACTACACAGACAATTTGTCATGATTTCTAATGATTAATTTTTATTTGAAAACTGTTTGTCCATATCGGACGGGTCCAATGATTTTTATCGCGTGATTAGTATCCTTAAAGTCCTGTATTATTCAAGAAACAAAAACTGAATTATGTAAAAGAATGTTTCGTTACTCATAAACGCAAACAAAGAGAAACATTAACTTTTCAATGCAAATATTAGGCGTATAAATAAAATGTATCAGAAAGAAACGCAAAAAGCCAATAAAAATAATAGCTGATACCGACCAACGTAACCGTTCACCGGTTAATATCGTTATGAAATAACAAAGACTTAACCTTATCTTAAAATGGGGTCTGGATTAAAAAGCTCACGAGATAAAAAGCAACGTTTTAATAAGCTGAAAACAAAGTTTTGGTATTAAAATTTCTTCGCTTAAGCAACGGCAGTTAATTCCTGAGATTATTCCGTTGGAGGAAGAAAAAGTTTGCGGGCGCCCAGTATCTTCACCGGCCGTTGCATCTGCTTACCTAACGTAACATACTATTATAACTTTAAAACTAGTTACTCACTTTATATGATTTCCGCTTTTTAATATCCATGCCCGCTAATGTATACCAAAAAAGTTAAAGTTAGGTCTTGCACAGACTGTTTTAAGGCTAACGGGTACAAGTTGTCGGAACCACCACGGTCGGTTTGCCAATTATACAAATGAATAGTACTATTCATCGTTCCTATTCGCACGTAACCTCTCGGAACTCTAAACATTCACGAGAAGTGATACAGATCATTAAACGTAGCTAACCAATATTTGTTTAAGTTTGTATTGTTTTCATACTAGTATCTTACGTATTTTATACGTATTAGTGTAGAACGTAGTATATTTATTATTACAAATCATGTTTTTCTTGACAATAAATTTTAATTAATAATTTTTTTTTTTTTATTCTTTTCCATTTGCACCTACTATTCTCGTCTCTGCATCGCCCAAAGGTCGAATTGTAGAGAATGCCTGCGGCATTAAGACCGCCTTTGTAGAGTTCTTTATACATAAAGTTGAAATAAATACCTAAATAAATATATTTATATTACTCTGCTTACCCCCGCGGGTAATAAGCGTGAGGCTATTTATTGAACGTTTTAACAAAACACTAAACAGATTGTATTATTAGGATGGAGGTTTTTATAAGATAAATATTAATAATTCCTTCAATAAAAAATATAATTTGTTTCTTACAGATTAACTAGTTGTCGGCCGTGGCTCGCCCGCGCGTATATTGATTCCAGTGACCAACGAGAATTTTCCCTTCTTACAGACTGAATTTTCTTATAAATATTTCTTAGTTACCTCATAAAATAAAACTGTATGTACTTATAATTTTACGTTACTCTAGTGTCAGCTGTACACAAATACTAGTTTTGTATATTACACTTCAGCATATAAATAGTATTCAAAACCATATATTATAATTTTTTTTTAAACAAAAACAGATACTAAAACATGCCGAAAGTAAATAATTCCAAAATGTAACAAGAAAAAAGACATCTTTATTGGCACTCGTTATTCGAAACGAACAAACATTTCCCTGTCCCAATTCTATTTAAAAGAAACGCAATCATATTTTATTTGAACAAACTCCACGTTCGTCAAAGTCCTGTTCCACCATTGTAAAAGGCACCGTCAAAGGTAAACCCAAGATTCGATTAAATGAATATTGAATAAAGTTCCCGAGGTCAAATTTAGAGTAAGTTATTTTCATTGTTATTGTTACGTCGAAACCTAAGACACAATATTTTTTGAATAAGCTTCGCGGGTTTCTATACAAGTGCCGCCCTCTTTTCCGAGAGCTTATATCCTTAGGGCGTTTACTCTGCCTTTTAAGATTGTGTTTTTATACCGTCCTCCACATAAATACGACCCCTGACAATCTAGTTTATTTTATACTGAATTCACTGAAATTGAATTCTACTCTATACCGATAAAGCCAATGCATAAAGTCTACTTGGAATTCTAATAAAAATGTTTACGAAAACGGATTTAACCTATTTGCTTTCTCATATTTTATGATCGTTCACAACGTTTTCACATATCCGTCCAGAAAATTATCACTACTACAGGTCATGTAGACGTGTGACTTGGTCAGATTTGTCACCTTGATGTCTGATGATGTCATTTCTTTTAATATGACTTTCTTTTGCTACTTCTTACACCATTTGATTGACCAAATACACAAAGGCTAGAAAATTCAATTGTAATTGAAAACTACGGTTGTATTTCTATTATGTTTTCTAAATTTAATATATATAATAATGTATGTGTTGGAAGGCGTTCTTATCGCTCCTAAAAAAGAGTATTTTATCTATTTACCTATATAATAGTAATGCATAATTTGCATAATACATAATTTACATTATGCTATATCTAATGCTATGCTATGCTAATCTTTGTCCAAGAAAATATAACTCCTGTTTAAATGAGAACATAACCATTATTATTATAAATAGAGCAGTCTGTCACAATGGTATCCTTTACTGTAACAGCTATGTTGCCAAAATTAATGAACAAAGTTAGAAATTAACATGTAACAACCCTCTGGACCTTTCTTTAAATAAACCTTTATCAACATTATAACACAGGGTTCTGAATGTGCTTATGTTATAATAAAACCGTTGCCCTAACATACCTATTAACACACAGTCAATATAACTTAGTCTACAAACCTACAATTTGAAAGCAAATATCTAAAACAGCATTTTGGAACTTTAAGGAGGAAGTTTTTGACGTTACGTGGATGGATCTACGGTAAAATCTATATAATAAAGCTTCAAGGCTATTGAAACGTCCTAGTCATTAAGAATTGTTGAAAGAGCTCATTATTCCTTAAAGATCGATAAAGCCATTGGAAGGGTTCCTTGAAGACAATGGACATCGCATCCAGAACTTCATAATAAACGGAGGCGTCGCCATCGATTGACTATTCTACAGAATTTTATTGAGATTATTATGTAAGTACGATTATATTAAATAAACCTTTGTTTGCATATTATTATAATAATATGTTACAACCGCCTACTTACCGGCCATCCATCAATCTAAGTAGGCATAATCTACAAATAAAGCGAACTGTGTCATTGCTGATATTTTCTACAAATATCATCAATCCTTTCATTTTTTTAAAAGCAGCTAAAGTAGTCACTAAGACAAAAAGTTTGAATATCTGCTGTACTAACTTTGAATAAATAAAAGGATGCATAAATTAGTATGTTCCAAACCATCATAAATAAACAATGTAAAACCGATGTTACCCGTTAAATGCTTTTCATAGCTGTAAAAGCATTTAACGGGTAACATCGGTTTCTGTCTACGTGTAGATACGCTCGTCAAATCATCAAAAGCGGGCGGCTTGGTGTAAGCCAAGAGTCGATAATTGGCATTTTTATCGCGATACCGTTCTTGCATGTAGATAGCACGATGTTCCAATATTTTACGAAAAGCGAAGATAAAAATGCTTGCTTAAGGACCTTATATAAAGATTTTCTCGAAAAATGGAACTTTGAATATAGGTATTTGGTTAATATTTCTTACATAACTTATTTTGAAGTTCTCAACGATCTTGCTTTTTTTTTTGCAATATGTTTCAACTGAAATTTTATTTTCTATCTACTATATCAAATGAATTTAGTAGGCCAAAGAGGGCTTAAAATAATGACTGTTATCCTTACATGCGTTATGCAAACCACAGTACAGTACATTAAAGTAAATGAACTGTTCGTAGTACAGTAAATGTAGTACTGTAAAATTAAATGTACAGCTTTATGTCACTCTCGCTAAGTTTTCCATACATTTGTATGTCCAGTCTAAACGTGATTATTTTTAAGCGTGTGCTATACGGATGTAATCTTGCATCTCAACAGAGGTGACCTTGGAGGGAGCTTGGTTTTCATTCACGGATTGTTTGAAATTTGGATTAAATCTGCTGTATAGCTGGATAGCATTTCATGTTTACATCCGTCTGGAACGCATTGTACCGCATAACAAATAATTTAATTAGGTACCTACTTCGTAACTCTCGTGTGTCCTCTTCTTGGCAGTAGATTCTTGGAATAAAAAAAAAAAGAAACTGTACAGTCGTTCTAAAAACTAGACATCATTTTACTTGATGAACAATTCTAATGTAATTGTTTAAATAAGCGCAAGATAATTACCTATATATTCAAGTAGTAAGTATTTTATATATTGTTCATTCAGTAACAAAGCGTTCAGGAAACCATGTACCCTTATGGTTAGACGGCGAAAAAAATTGATAAATAGTTGACTATCAAAACACTTAAGGGAAAAGCTACAAGAATAAAAGCTTACCCATCTTTTCAACGTCGCAAAACAATAATTAATCAAGTGGCTGTCATAGTTTATGTTTAAAATTTGCTACAGATATCGATAAAACTTGGCCATAAATAATTCTTAACGACGAGGAAATTACACACCTGTCTTTTATTTTAAACATCGTGAAATATTGTATCGCTCGAAATATGGATAGCTCATTAATTCCCATGTGGATTTATATTTCTTGAAATATTTTTGTTTCGTTGATCAGCTTTCAGTGAAATTAAATTCGAAATTTTAATTGAATACACATAATAGACTCTGTTATCTGATATTTTTTAATTAAAAAAGAGTAGGAGCTTATGTATTATTAGTTGTTACCCGCGACTCCGCCCGCGTGGAATACGAATCCCATATTTTAAATTAATCACTAGCAATCTATTGGTGAAAACGTCATTCAACTCCATGAAGTAATTTTTGCGTGTTGCACGTACAAACTTACAGAACAGACAATAATTCGATAAATGTTGTTTTGGCATCTGTGGCCTTAAAAAAGGACCTATATGTTATCTTTTATTTAATATCAGACCCGTTACAATTTAAATAATATATATATACTTTTAAACTTTCACGTTAAATAATTAAAATCAATTTAATAAAATATGTTCAAAGATAGGTTAGTGCCTATCTATCAGCGCTTTTAGTTTTCTACCTATTATTAACAGCAGCAATCACTCCTAGCATCAACGTGTCCCCATCAACGTTTTAAAAGAGAAGATAAAATGGTTACTCAGGAACTAAACTTACAATAATAATAAAACTGCACTCACATCAGAAAAGCTGTCAACGTAAGGAAAGTGCTAAAATCTTTTACTATAAATTAATAATCAATGAGGTCTTTACGTCATCGACTCAGAACCCTTATCGTACCGAGCGACGACGACAGATAGCTACAATCAATTTGCTCTAAGCGTTTCAAATCAATTGTCATATTATTTTATGTTCCATCGATGGATGTTAGTTTTAATATTTTGATATGATACACGTAATACATAATGTATACATTTTTGTGAGCACAGGCACTAAGCGTAAGGGTAACCCGTTGCCAAAGTATATTATTATAAACTGTTATATGAGGTTATCATTGATGTTTTCTTAATTTAAATTCTAGAGAATAACTATACACAAAGTTGAATAAAAATTTAATTTCGTATAAATGATTACTTTTCTATTACCATTTATTATATTTGTGTTCGGAATTATTCATGAATAATCTTTCATACAAATATTTGACTAGGAACTTGGTCCCTCAGTCCCGAAACATATATATAAAACAAATTCCTTCTGTTCTGACGTTAAATTTTGTTATAACTTTGTTTTGCTTTAGCCGTTGAGTTTGGAATTGAAAATTCCTGACCGCATACAAGTCTTACAAAACTTGGAACGGACATGGAGTGTTTTGCTACACCACCAACTTGTATTGCTGAAAATTTATATTTCAACGTCAATTTTAACTTACGAGTCAAAATAAGTTACGAATATACACATTTATTATGTTTTTGCAAAAAAATATTTGTAGTGTAACAATAAAGTTAATAGGATTGTTATTTTGACGAACCAATATCATCGTAGGCTTTTGACAATATAAAAATAAATAACGTTTCCTATCCAAGATAAATCTTTAATTGGGTCAGATCTGAAAACAAAGAACGTAATTACATTTACCAGAAATATAGCAAAACAAATAACTACTTCAACGTCAAATTTAGATTGAACCTTCCGTCCCCTGCGACACAAAAGCTTCGGGCTTTATTCTTTATCAAACCAGGAATAATTTTCCTTTTAAAAAATAAGTCAAGACATTTATTAAACTATTTAGAAATTGGAGTGATTACGAAAGACACGGGGAACATCGATATTCATAGCAATTTAATTTGGCTTTTCTTTTCCCATTTCTTTATTTTTGTTATTATTGTCTTTTAAGAGCCATCTGCCACTTTCTTCCTCTTTACACTAAAGGTATATGAAATAGCGACCTGTGCATTCATTATAACCAACACGTAGGTAAACCTATTTCCTTATTTAAAACAAACTGAAAGAATTAAAAAGCTATTAGTGAACGTTCAGAAATAAATCATTCGGCTTCCATTGCAACATTCGCTCAGATGGTTTCATTTACATCGGGGGTGAGTTCCGCTTAATTCCCGATCTGAGCCAAATTTAACGAGTTGTTGACTGCACAGGGCCGGCCCAGAAATTACACTCAGACGGATTATCCTGTCAATATTTAAAGTTTCAAGTGAAATTACTGATTGTAATTTGTTGGTTCTTGTGAACAAAGCAATCATCTTGGATTATATTTTTACTAAGTAATTTTGTTTCATTTTAATATCTAATTGTTTTTAAGGACAGTTTCTTTTAAGCTTAATACCTACTAATTTGATTTTTATTAAATTTTAAAAGATTTTCGAGGTTACTATATCTCGAAAATGAAAAGAGTACCTACTGAGTCTTTGAAAAAGATGTTTAGTGAGCTGACTGCCAACGTCTACTCTTGAACAAAATAAAACATAATTATATAGTTATTATATTATATAGTTCGAGGGAGGCATCCTCTTAGCTTTCTTGACAGGAGAATGGAAACCTAGACCGGAAAGGGGCCTTTAAACATTTTTTTTATTCTTATGATACACACAACGTACACTCTCTAGATAATATAGAAAATAGAGTTAATATCACTAGATATTTGAATATTAATTTTATTATCTTATCAAATTTCAGTGTATGATACAATATTTTATTAATAATTTCACAATGTAGGACTTCATAATTCCGTTTAAAAACTAATAAAATAAGTATTAAAACATGACGTAGGTTTTCATACCAGAAACATAATAATATTTATAATAAAATAAATAAATATAAATAAAAAATCATGAAAAGATCTTGCTACAAATAAAAAGAAAAAAAGTTTAATAATAAGTTTTTTTAATAGTTGCTGACTATTAAAAAAAAATCATTGGTAGAGGAAAGTAATCGGAATATTATTTCGTGAGAGTAACCAGAACCTTGAACAAAGGTTGGAACGAAATTAATTAAATAATATACTGAGGAAAACACGATCCCTCTTGGTACCGAGAAAGGATCATAGTAATGTTGACACCTGATACCTACAATGGCGCTTAAAAATGCAATTTAGGAAATATTTTAATATAGACTTTTCGTTTATTTTTATAATTGCTTCCGTATCATGTGTATAATTATAAAATGAAATGAATAATTTTATTTTGTTCTGTAGGTACAATTAAGAAATGTGAAATAACACAGCTGGTTCGTGAGTTGAGAGGTCAATGACACGCAATTTCCACGTTTATAGCTTTGTAGGTATACACTACTGAGATCAGTGACCCAACGCATTGTGTTATGAATCACTAACATTATCCTCTGTTTACGGTAACGAAAGGTCTCTTCTTTCACCCAGTAGGTACGTGTTTTGTTCGGTGCTAAATTGTTGTGATTTATAAACTCAAATATAGTGCTATAGTCCGGGATCCCTGGTCCAAATTTGAGAAAAATTCGCGTTTACTCTTTATTGGTCTTAATAGTATAAAACCATGTCACTTTCCGTGTTTGTTTGTTTAACAGCAATCTCCTTCTAAACTATACTCAACGGATTTTGATCTAATTAAATACCTTTAACTGACTTACCAGGCGGGAAATGCAGCGAGCGGAAGCTAGTACCTAAGGAAAAAAGAAAGAAAAAAAATTACTTAGTGTATAATTTTATGTGAACATATTTTTTTTATTAATTATACACACGGAAATATACGGTATATAAGTGATGGTGCCTGAATGGATAAGTGACCGGGTGCTAAACACGCGGTCCGAGTTCGATTCCGACCAGCCGTACCTATGTGGATTTCACTTTGTGAAATTTATATGTACTAGTCATGTGACTTTCCATCTGCTGACGGTGAAGGAAAACATCGTGAGGCCCTAGAAGTAATTCTAAATGTATGTCTGATCCACCAACCCGCATTAGGCCAGCGTATGTGGATTATGGCCTTAACCCTCACAGCTCTCTAGATAGAGGAGAGGAGACCCAAGCCCAACAGTGGGACATTAATGGGTTGCTGATGATACACACGGTATCATAAAATCCACATGTTTTTATTGAATACAAAAAGCTTAATTGCAACATGCAAATAAGTACTTACGTCCGATTCAAATACTGAAACGTTTAATACTGAAATTTTACCGTGGGAAAATTTGGTTGTCCACAGAAACACGAAACAAAGCAAAACCGCGATAATAAAACGTTGATGTACCTAGTTACACAACGTTATATGAACGTTATATTAAAGAGTGGTTTAAGACGTTTTATTGGTTAAAAAGAAAGCCTTGACACGACATTGTGACAGTTTTTTCTTTTATAACATTGACGCGACCCCAATTTACGTCTGTACTCGTTCGACTCGAGGCAATATCCCACAATTCCAAGGAATATTCCAACTGAAAACGCATTATTAAGTTATATCCCCAATAGAATATTTTTTCTCGTTACATCTTGTTTTTTATTGAAGCGGTAGGGGAATACTTACAAACAAACGTTCAATCGATTTACCCGCATAAATCAAAGTAAACGGGAAAACGCTAAACGCAAATTGACAGCTCAACTGTCGTCCTGGTCGCGATGAGGGTCACAACTCGCTCTTATGAGGGAAGCGCTCAGAGTTAGCTACTTACGTTGGAATTTTTCTTTTATAGTCCACTATTATTTAATCTTTATCTATTTTATGGCCAATTTTCTTTTTAATAGGGTCTTTACTACACATAACCAGCTTGGAAGATGCTGTAGTTTAACAGTTTTGTGTGTGTAATGCAATATGTAACAAGTAGATGAGTTTATTTAGTAATCTAGCTTCAGCCCGCGGCTCCGCCCGCGTTTCTTGTCATTTAAGATAGCATATTTGTTATATTAAACAATTTTAATTTAAATGATGACGTAAATACATATGAAAAAAAATTATGTCATAAAAACATGTCATATAGACCGAAGAGTATGGAAGCTTTTGGCCAACAGTGGGATGACGCAGCATAATTAACTGTCACTTGACTGTGGTGTAGCGATTAAGGTGGTCGCCTCACCACTAACATCTCCGTGCCAAGTGACGTCATTTCGATTCCCACAAGAAGAAAAAAATTGTGTGATTCATAGATATTTGTTACGAAGATACCGGGCTTGTATTCTAGTGCGACAGTTGTCTTTATAATAAAATAAAAAGAACTGTTACTTTAATGCGCATGTCTTATTCCTAACAATTATAACACAATAGCCCATTGACGGGCCTGTTGGTCTAATTGTTAGTGAACCTGACTTTCCGCAAAGGTCGACAGCGTCCCCGGTGCACCCGGACGCTCTCGTTTGGTATTAGGGCCCGAAAGGGCCCGGTGTCGGTGCCCACCGTAAGGGGCTGTCGCTGGGTGAGCTGCTGATGTTGTATCATGTTCCAGGGCCCACCCATTACGGCGAAGCGACGATGCACAGAGGGGTTTTAGTGGGTATTCCGGTCCTTTTCGGACTGTTTTTGTTTTTAAAGTTCTTTATTAGGTATCATTATAAAAATTACAATATTGTCACAACACCAGTGTACATTATATCCTAGAGAGTGAACGAGTATGAGGTAATAGTGCGTTTAACATTAAATAAACTAGCATCTATGTAAATATTACAACAATAAAGAAAAATGACTAAGTATTGAATTTATTTACAATATTAAAGGTTATTTATGTAAGCTTTAGAGGAGCGTTACATTTATTAAAATACACGTCAACAGTAAGTTATAACTAAATAGCCAACAGGAGTGTAGCCTTTTCGGACTGGCGAGCCCCACATAACCGTCCCGTGTCCCCGCACGGGGCGGTATGCGTAATGCATTTCCCCTCTCAAAAAAAAAAAAAGGTCTTGGATTCGATCCCAACTCAGGACAAATCTTTGTGTGATGAGCATAAAGGTTTGTTCTATGTCTGGGTGTTATTTACCTATAATATATAGTAATTTACAAAAAAAATATATTTATCAGTTGTTTAGTACCCATAACACAAGCAAATATAATTGCTTAATTTGGGACTAGATGGCGCTGTGTGAATGTAGTAGAATATTTTATTATTATTATAACAGCTTCTATCAATAGGGTCATAATTATGCTAGTGAATAAGTAAATGAAGGTTTCACCTCTACCTACACACTTCGTTATATAAACTGGTAAGTAAATAAGCAACGACTCCTAACCAAACATAGGTGACAAGCCTCAAGTTATAGTAACAGTCAATATCAAGACGTCGCCGTCGGAAGAAAGTAGTATTGACCTATTTACTCAAGAAAAATATCCGATACACATCCCTAGGTAACAATAATATATGTTATATATCTTGGCAAAAATACACACAACTATGATCTGAACTGTCTGATTATGACACGGAAAACAAAACACAGCTCGTGCCAAGAAAGGTATTGTTCCTCTGATACTTAGGTACGCCTAATTGCCCTTTTCATCCTTTGGGGTTAAATTAAAGTAGATATTTAGGTTAAGAACTTACCTTTATCTTAGAAAGGAGGTCTAGTTACTAGCTATTATCACGCTTTGTCGTTGATGAATAGGATACAAAGGTTGATTATCTAAAAGGATAATGAACCTACATAGTCTAATTACAAGAACAAAGAAACTAATGTTTATAAAAAAAAACTATACTAATACTACTATTTAACTGGCCTGTTGGTCTAGTGGTTAGTGACCCCGACTGCTAAGCTGGAGGTCGTAGGTTCGATCCCCACCCAGGACAAATCTTTGTGTGATGAGCATAAAGATTTGTTCTGTGTCTGGGTGTAATTTATCTATAATATGTATGTATTTACACAAAAAAATTGTATTTAAATAGTATATCAGTTGTTTAGTACCCATAACATCTCAGATTTTCTTATATTTAAATGTTATTACTCTGTAGCTGACTTCTTAACAGATGAGTCTTTATAATTTTAATGTAGTTATTTTATAAGTATTTTTAATTTTTGGCATGCCTTACAGGCAGAATGTACAAGGATTCACTATTAGCTTGTAAGACCTTATTGTAATTACCTACCTACATTCTTAGCAAATAAAAAGTTTCTATTATATTCTATTCTATTCTATAACACAAGCAAATATAATTGCTTACCTACATTGGGACTAGATGGCGCTGTATGAATGTGGTAGAATATTATTATTATTATATTATTATTATTACTATAAAACTGAAGAGTCTGTTTATTTGGTTGAACGCGCTAGTCTCAGGAACTACAAAACCGAATTGAAAAAATATTTATGTGTTGAAAAAGGATTTATTGAAAAAGGTTATAGGCTATATTACATCACGCTACGGCCAATATTAGCTGAGCAGTGGCCAAATAAAGAACAACGGGAGCGAAGTCCCGAGCGACATCTAGTAATTATTAAATAAAATAACTACGAGCTATCAAGTAGCTCAGCACGAGTATATTCAGTTGCTGTCCCGGGTTCTATTTCAGGTCGAGTAAATATAGTATTGACCTTTTATGACTCCAAATTCTCAGTATCAGACCGGAGAATACGTCGAAAACTATGTCCTGTTAATAATCTCTGATCACATGGGGTAAAACATAGCTGACGAAGTATGATGTGATACTCCTCTAACTACCCTTTTGGGGAAAATGGTTATTTTATGTGTTTTTAGTTTACGAAATCATGACAATTTCTCTTAATAGTGAAAAAGATGTTTTTGTGATGAGTCGACCACAATTGGCACTTAGCTTGGAAAAGTATTAAAAAAAGACATTAGCAGTTAACATTTCGGAGCTAGATTATAAATTGAAGTCTTTTTCTTTCTGTGTCTTGTATAAGGGAAAGGACGATTTCAAGACAACTTTAACAGTAGTAAATCAGGTTACGTTTGTTACACCCGGGCCTTATTTTGTGTTAAAATATTTATTTCCAAGAGTAACTTGCTTTTTGAAACAACTAACAGTTGTTACTAAAATAACACATCCCACCTTACTGTTAGATAAGAATTCTGACAAAAGTAGCGTCATAATAAATATTTGTAGATAAACTTTAAACTAATAAGTTTCTAGAAATTATTGTTTTTAACTATTAAGTTACTTGTAAATTTTCTTGAACCAATATGTATTTCACTTTGTAGAATTTATTTGTACTAGTCATGTGACTTACCATCTGTTAATTGTGAGGAAACCCTATGTGGGAAGAAATTCTAAGGATATGTCTGATCCACCAATCCGCATTGGGCCAGCGTGTGTGTGGAAGAATCCTTTGCAAAGCAATGGGACATTAGTGGGTTGATATTATTAATAAAATATTAAACCTCCGTATATTAAGTGGAACCAGTTATAGTTATCGCCACTCATTTATGGAAATTTGTGACGTTGAGATGAATCTACATAATTGTATATGCTAGTATTACAGCTATGTATTAACATTCAGCCTTCCAACAGGCAATCTTATTCAGATGAGTGGCTGGTTTAATAGCTACGAGACGATTGAATGTGATTCTGAACGATCGTCTTTTGTTGATAATAAGACTAGATTTTCTAGAGTTAAAAGTGAGTTCATGCTTCTTTGTTGAAATATTTCAGGGGGCTTCTTTTTTTAAATATTTCAATTACTCTGAATTTCGATATTCGATTAGTCGGTTTTGATGTCGCTGTCAAATGTTTGAAAGTGATAGCGACCATATCTAAACCTTCCTTACAATTGACGGCGACATCTAAACTAACAAATCGAATGTCGAAATTCAGAGTAAGCTCGTCGATTTAGTTATAGTATTATAATGATAATAATATGTCTCACAATGCGCTAAAAAGTGAATGGGTGGAGGGATATATAAGGCGATGTGAGGTCTCCTCACATTACACTACACCATTTTTACAAGGTAATTTTTATTAGCAGTGGCAGAAGTTATATAATACAGTTATATAGTGGACGTCATACATTTCTTATGAAAAATACTTGACAAAATCGATCAGCATTTACAGCCATCTATAATTGAATCATCAATAATTGGAACTTTAAAAGAAATTCTCGCATAAGCTTTAGGTAAATTCTAATTTATTGGCTTTGTAAACTAAAATTAAATTTACTGTGAAAGTATAACTTTTGTCAAAATCGCTGTATTATCAACACAGTGATGCTATTAATTCCTAGTAGTGTTTTAAATCTGTCAGCAGTAGTAATAGAGACACTTACCTACCACTTACCATCAACGAAGATGAAAACTCATTTACCTCTTTTTCCGCCAAAGAAAGAGAAATACCTACGTATTATATTATTATTGATGTTAATCTTATAAACTCAACAATATGAAAACCGTACTTTTAAGAAGTATACCAGTAAGTTTTCTGAAATATTACTAAGTAGGTCGGCTGAAGAGCGTGTCTATTGGCTCTTTAGCAGACCCACAAAAGACCCTTTCACATTACCAACATCATAATATTCTTAGAAAATTTGAAAAACTGAGACAATGAGCGGAGCTCGTGGAGATATATGGTTTGACAGACAGCAGTTCGTTTGCAACGAGCCATTAGCTTCGGCGATAGCTTATCGTGGTTCACATAGAGCCAATGTTCGTCTCATAATACATCATCTGTGATAACAATGACGTCACGTTTCCCCCGCCTCACTCCTGCCTTGCGTTGCCAGCACGTCTAGTCGTTAAAACAATCGTAATTAAGTCTCTAATTTACGACTCGTTACAAGTTGACGTAAATTTTATCTTAGACAATGACAAGTGATTTTCACGTGCAATTATGTTTTATGTTTTCGTTTCATACACAAAGCATTGGGTTGTAAAACTGGCGATGAATGATTCGAACTATAACATTGAAGGTCTTAATAAATCTAGTGTTTCAACGCTCTTAATAAAATATAAACTTGTACTCGTAAACACAATTTGTACGAGTAGGTTGTGTAGTTTTTGTGTATGGTTCCGCCTACACTGGAGGTCGGACCCAAACCTTCTGAAACGATGTTTTTAGTATTATAGTCTGCACTAATTTCAAACTCAAGTTTCTTCTTAATACGTTTCATCATGTTTACATCAAATATTAAGCAATTTCTTCGCTTTGGTTTAACATTTAGCAGTAATATAAAATGTTTCATCATGGTCACGTTACGACGGCTAACGTTAGAAAGTTTTCATACAACTTAAAATAAGCGGGTACACATTTGATTTATAAGCCAAGCGTTTTTTTTTTTTTATTGAACTTCCACTCAGTATGTCGGTTACAAGTAATATAAGTGCTATTCCATTCCATCTATTTGTGGTGCTAAATTTTATACGAATCATTTTAGCCGTTCTGGCGTGATTGAATAAGAAACATCCATTCATTCAACGTCACTAACGTAACTAGATTATTTTATTGTCTGAAATAGCACATTGACTACTTTTTATAGACATATCTTAGAGCCACGGGTAGGCTAGTAAATCATAATCAATAATCCAATTACTGTCATAACCCCTATTACCACCCCTTATATAATAATATCACAAGAAACGCGATAACTGGATGACAACGTAAGAATCGTGTTGTCACGTTCTTACGCCGAATCTTACAACACGTGATGACGTAATGCTTCGGGACACGTCACGGTATTTGCTACGTCATTCTACCAAATGTCAGTCCGATGACGACGCTGCTTTAGCGATGACAGCCCGCTAATATGAATATAGACTAGGATATAAGATTCCAGTTATTGCTAGAATTATTTTGTTCCACATTCTCACACATCCATTCATTAAGCTTAGAAGGTATATAATAATGTTTTTTGAATGTCGTATTTATTAGGGATTGATTGATTAAACTTGAGAAGAAATTGAGTTTAAAGGTTTCGTCCCACACATCCACAATCCATTGTTCTCGAAAAATATTTTTTTCGATTTATTCTTATATTAGTTCCCCGTACCTCCACGACAATTAAAATATCAAATATTATTTTCTTTCCCATGACATCCCGTTTTTAAGTATGTACGTTTTTAAGTATGGTCAGGAAGAAAATCGGGGAGAAAAAGATTTAAGAACCATTTACATTATTTATGTAATGAAATGGATTATCTGATACTGCACACAACTAATTGGCTTGTACGTGTTGACTGTACCACATACACAAATAAAAGTGATATTCAAAAGTCTACTGAATATGGTCAAAGTTCATTTAAATAATATCAATATTGGATTATCTATTGGCATCGCGAACAAAGATAAATATAAAGACAAATATTCGAACAAGTTTATGTTAAACCCGTAAAGGGTCGAGTGAGATAAACTCCTTGGGGATTACACTGTCGTAACTTGGCTTAGAACGGAGATTCTTGACACTATCGGTCGCAATATTCTGCAGATTACTACCGGATTACCATTAGCCACTGCATATATGACTAGCCCTAATTAATTCTCTCTCGCGGAAAGTTTCACATTATAGAACTGCGCTCTTACAAGTTGAGTAATGTGAACGGATTGTGATCAGATGAGATCGATTGCACCCAATTAATTTGGGAACTCGTAACTAATGTGTTAAGTTTGAATCATTGCTTGTTACTTAAGCTAAATGTGAAAGCTACTAACACTTAGATCGTTATGAATTTATAACCAGAATTTCCACTCTGATCAATATTTATATACGTCGAACGACGCGTGAAGATATTACGCGTGACAGAGTCAGCTCAGCACCGAACTTTTTAATCATCACTTATTTTTTATTGCCATTTTCCAAATCACATTTAAATATAATTTATGTAATTTTCTGTTATGGCAAATGTTAACTTAAAATTGGTTTTTAATGATAGTTTTAGACAACGTTTTGCCTTCAGGCTCACCAGAACAAAGAAAGTAGCATAGAATAAGCCTTAGCTTATACTATGCTACTTTTATTTTTACAAACCTATAAAATCTCCAGCAAAGACATAATTTAAAACGGAAACTTTTAAACTAATTCATTAAAATGTAATAGATACAGTTTTGAAGTCATGTCTCTGTAAATTCGTACTTATTTCTTTAAAGTAAAAAAAATAATAATATATGTGCATTTTAAAGATACTTTGACAGAAAGTCGGCACGAATGAGGCAAGCCAGAGTGGCGCTCGCGACTTTTGGCGCTGAATTATTCATTTAATCCTTTCAATATCGCCGTCTCAACGTTTCTAAGTATGAAAGAACTTTATCTGTTTTTTTTATCATTCTTGTTGTATTGGTTATGTCGGTTTAACAAGATTAAACAACAGACTTTTTCAATTCTCTTTTGTTTATCTTAACTCGCGACACTTTTCTTCGAAAGAATAAAGAAACTTTTTTGATATCGAGATTAAAGAAGAATAAGAAAACAAAATCTCAATGAAATATTTAAACCTACGTAACGTTGTTGAAAATTGCCTATTACTATTAAAAAAAAAAAATAATGGTATAGCAATTGTCAAATATCCCTTTCGCGCTATTATTTCTTTAGTATTTACTATCCAATAAGTTGTTAGTATGAAATAATAAGTATTTCATAACTATTGTTATTATATTATATTGTGTAACTATTTTTGATCGCATATTAAATACCTGTAATTTATTTATTAAAGAAATTGTTAAAAAGTCGAAAGCTGTTTCTAAAAGATAATAAAAGTTTGTAGACTAGTCTTAAAAAGCAATTAAACTATTTCGAACTTCAATCTTTATAAATAGAGGGGCTTTCTACTTGTATTGCGTTTGTTTACTTATTAGATACCTACGTAAACTATATTACAAGAAGAATAAAATGACAAAAGACACTATTTACTTCACTGAAGTATCCGTTGAAATAATGTATATAAACTTAAACTCTCAAAAACTATGTAATAGTTACAGTACTACTTGTATTATCATCATCATCATATCAGCCCAACTATAAACTAATCCTAACTACTCGTATACTTTGCAGTAATTAATAAATACTTGATTCAAATCTGACACTACTGTAATCATACATTGTTTATAAGACTTTCTGCCTCGGTGGCGCACTGGGAAGTGTATACGACTGCTGTGTAAGAGGTCCCGGGTTCGATTCCCGGGTCGGGTGAAAATGGTATTGGGTTTTTCTATCATGAAATTCCAGTATTAAGATTTTCCCGGAGTTTGGTAAACAAATGTTCCCGGTTGATGACAATAGGCTCGCCCCCTATTTCATGGGACCAAACATAGCTAGCGAAATGTGGGTGTGAAACACCTCTGCCTACCCCTTCGGGGAAAAAGGCGTGATGCTATGTTTTAATGATTTTCTCCGATAGAAGGATCACGTTATATTAAAGTATAAAGAATAAACAGTTAATAAAATAAATTAGTATATTTGCTTATAAAAATTAAAAAGCAACGTTTAAAAGAATATTATAAATTAAACGAAATATTGCACAATACGTAGAGTTAAATTAATTCGTCAGCTTTAGGCATTCTCAAAATAAAATCTATACTAATATTATAAAGCTGAAGAGTTTGTTTGTTTGAACGCTAGGATCTCAGAAACTACTGGTTCGATTTGAAATATTCTTTTATTTTTGGAAAGCCCATTTATTGAGAAAGCTTATAGGCTATATAATCTCATGCTATAGCCAATAAGACCTGAGCAGTGACCAAATAAAGAATGACAGGAGCGAAGCCCCGCGCGACTTCTAGTATAAGTATATGACAAAATCCATCGAAAACAAATAAACGACTTAAGTAAAATCAACAAAATAAACGTTCAATACGTCCTCTCGCTTCAGTCGATTAACAGTATTTACACGAGATAGCCGCTTCGCATCGGCAATTGGACCTCTGTAGCGTAGACACTGGTAATCTGAGGTTAGACCAATTGACAAACCGTTCGAGCGTCTCACCGTCCGAGATTGTCACAGCCCTTTGGTCAATGCCCACGATTGACTTATTGAGGTAACTTGTAAAGGATATTAGGTATATCGTACTAAAAGCTGGTTATAATTGTTGTTAAAATGTATGATTGCTGGTTATAATTTATTGTTATCCTATTAATATTTTAAATGAGATAGTTTTCATTTCATCAGCAACCCATTAAGTCCCACTGCTGGGCTCGGGTCTCCTCTCCTCTAACTAGAGAGCTGAGAGGGTTTAGGCCATAATCCACACACGCTGGCCTAGTGCGGGTTGGTGGATCAAACATACACATAGAATTTCTTCTAGGGTATGTGGGTTTCCTCACGATATTTTCCTTCACCGTTAGCACATGGTAAGTCACTTGACTAGTACATATAAATTCCACAAAGTGAAATCCACATTGGTACTGCCGGTCGGGATCGGACCGCGTGATTTGCACGCCGGTCTCTTATCCATTCAGCCACCATCGCTTACAGTTTTCATTTAATATAATTAATTTATTCAGAAACAATTTTACATTGTGTTGAACATTAATAAAAATATAAAAAAAAAAAAAAAAAAAAAAAATTGAGGTAAGATGTATGGATAGATGTTTGTTACTCAATCACGACAGAACGGCTGTAAAGATCTGTATGAAATTTTACACACAGATAGTCTGGAATAGCACATATATTACTTTTTACCGACATACCACGTGGGAATGATTTATTCAAGACTAGAAATCGCGCGGGGCTTTGCTCCGCTTTTGTTTGGCCACAGCTCAGCTCCTATTGGCCGTAGCGTGATGTTATATAGCCTATAACCTTCCTCGATAAAAGGGTTATCTGACACTAAAATATTTTTTGAAATAGGATCAGTAGTTCCTGAGATCCTAGCGTTCAAACAAACAAACTCTTTAGCTTTATAATATTAGTATAGATGATGGCTTACAGTCAAACAGCAGTAGGTATACATCTGATTTCAAATTATATGTTTAATTGGAAGGTAAAACAGAATTACCTTTAAATAAATCTATTACAAAACACAATTCCGATATTTAAAACGGTCACCTAACGTATTTCAAAACAATTCGTAAATGAATTCAAAACTTCTGAAATATATTTTTGGTAATCCTACCGTTGATTTTCTTTTTAAGTTATTAAGAAAAATTACGCTGCCATAAATGCTAAGTAATTTTGTCAAAACGTAAGCTGTAGTAACCTAGACAAAAACATGTACACTATGTACAGCCACGTAGATAAGTAAGGACAGTAAGTAGAACATCATCTCTAACATTAATTTAGCATGGGCCGCTTATCGAGGAGAATTACGGAAGATTGGACAAACAGGAAAAGGTTTATCTAAAAAGACAGACGCATGGCTGACGTAGACTTAAGCAAAAATAAAAAAATAAGGGCGTCTTAAGCTTCGATTGTATTATTACGATAACGAGAGACCTTTTCTGAGTGACGAACGACACTGGCGTTTTCAGGTGATGTATTTTTGCTGATTTTCGTTTCGAAGCAAAATTGCTGGAAAATATTTTATTTATTTATTTGATCAAACAAGTTATAAGGTTTACCAAACTTAAACTGAATGAATGCGAGCCGTTCTACACATGAGTGTATATGAATGAAATTAATATATGTACAGTGGTCACTCTTTTATATATCCATATTTTTCAAATAACATCTGCCAGTATATCACAATATTAAAGAATTATGCAAGCAAAATAATGAAACACTATTTAACAGTTAAATAGACCCTATTTAAACTAAGTTCAAAGAAGTTTTCCGTAAAAATATACCGTAGTAAGTGCCAGATCATTTAACACAAAGAAGTTTTAATTAAATGGTTGCTCTAAATAAATGTTAGGAAATAGTTCACTTATCGCATTAAAAACAGCCTTGATCTTGTTACTTTTTGCTGGCAATATAAACTGTCTCACGATATAAATCAAGAGAAGTGCTTCATTTACGTTAGCCAATTTTGTATATAGGTACAGTACGACATCAACACAATCTTATTAAACACTGCTGCTGCCTGTGGCCCCCGGCTGAACTTGCGTCATTTTCACCTTTTTTCCATTTTGTACTATTCCTCCTACTCCTGAACATTTTTAAAGCCATTGACTTGAATTTAAATAAAATATGCGACCCTTATTACAATTTTGATATTCAATTTAGATAATAATTATTAATAATAATATTCTACCACATTCACACAGCGCCATCTAGTCCCAAATTAAGAAATTATATTTGCTTGTGTTATGGGTACTAAACAACTGATATACTACTTAAATACATTTTTTTTGTAAATACATACCTATTATAGATAAATTACACCCAGACACAGAACAAACCTTTATGCTCATCATACAAAGATTTGTCCTGGATGGGGTTCGAACCCACGACCTCCGACTCAGCAGTCAGGGTCACTAACCACTAGACCAGCAGGCCAGTCAGCCAGCATATCATTGTCAAATTAACAAAAAAATTAAATATCCTCTGACAACTTTTTGCAATACAAAAACAGCCTTGCGAAAGCAGGTCCTTTTGTACAATTTATACCTATTTTTGATAGTTAGTTAGACCATTAACATTTTGTGAGTTTTCAGCTCGTTTGCTGCTTTAAAAGAAAAAAATCTAGTAAAAATCTAAGTTCATAAGCATTTCAATAAACTTTAAAAAGTTAACCTAAACAGAAAACATAATTTCACCTTATAGCGGTTTTGGTCTAGTTGGGATCTAAAGATAATAATTTTAACAGTCCACAAAATCTTTACTCTAATAATTTCGTGTGTATATGTTGCAATAACTTCACAGTGAGAAGTTTCGTTGTCCAAAGCTAAATACTCTAGAGACATTTAAATCTAACTGAAGTTTTTCTTCTACGAACAATTCAACTCCCGACTGTCCCGGAACGAAAAACTTTGTGTAATTGATGTTATTAATGTTATTTATTTTGTTTTCGTTGTTTATTTTAGCTATAACAAATGGTTTCGTACTTTATACTAATAATGATTAGTTTTAGCTTATGGTTCTATACATTTTCCTCTTTCCTTTTTTTTAAGTGTATCAAATAGCATCGTTTAAAAATGTAGAAATATTTTTAAAAACGTTTTGCTAATTTTTTGTATTAAAAATACTGTAATCAGATACTGTATTATTAAGTGTTATATACATTGCATACCTCAATACACATTCTCTTTGAAATAAAGTTGTAAACAAATATAAATGAACGACAAATATAAATTATTTTACACAAAATATGAACAATATCCATAGCTTATTTAGCACGAAAGTCAAAGAAGAGTAAAAAAATAAATATAAATCAGGGCCAAAACGATTGGAGTAGCTGCACTTAACTTACGACGCGGCAATACCCTAGGGATGCCATTAAATTTTATGGAGCTAAAACATCTTTAAAGAAAAATCTAACGAACGAAGGAAACTATATGATATTATTTAGTTCTTGATGCCATCAGACATATACCATCAATTATTATTAACTATACAGTGAAGAAATGCACTGAAGTGTTATTTTTACAGCTCGTGTGTTACCTGCCTCTGAATACCTTATTAATATGTATTGGATGTATTACAGTTGTGTACAAAATTCTGATCACGGACGTTGCAAATGTATATTATAAATATACCCAGAGTATAAGCTGTGATGAATATTTATATGTATGTCTATCCTATAAGTAAAGCTACAGCTTCATACGCCATACTCTAACAAAAGTTCGACATTTAAACTAGCTTCATAAAAATGCATACGACAAATAAAAAACACTCAGTTAAGGCTTGCCAACAACAGCGTGAAGTACAATATCCGATACAAAACAACAAGTCCAAGTTAGGTAGCATAAAGTACGTCCCTCAGGACATATCCGCGAACAAAACTCTAAAATCGCGTCGATATCTTTGAGCAAAAACAAACCCGGCGGCCAGGGCGGGAGTTGTCATGGAGCCGCGTAGTCAGCGGGAAATGGAGTAACCCATTTTAAACTAGAATGAATTGCACGTCGTGGACTGCAGGTTCGCTGGAATGCTGCCCACTGACAATGCTTTACATATTGCCTTATAAGTTAGTCAACTTGTTGGCGAATTATGTGAAAAGGACAATCAATTGCATTTCTTTCTATAATTTTGAAACTTAACAGACATTATTATATTTGATGACACAATTATTAAAATTTAGTCATTAAATTATTTTTTTTTATCAGTAGTACCTAATGGTATTAAATCAATGTAAAATATTGGATTGAATTTGTTAATGATTTTGTAAAGTTTAAAAAAAATCAGACTTTATATAAACATTTTTAGCTTTAAAAGCTTCTATAGGTACGTAAGCTAAAGTAATTGTTTGTTTGCAACGCTACCTACCAACTTGATGACAAAATGTTGAAAACTTTACGATCAATGATATTATTATCTAATTATTTGCGACGTACTTTTTAATTTAATTTAACAATTTTTACCTTAAATAAATTTAGAAGTATACCCACAAAGGAACTGTAAGACCTTTCGAAGCCAACCACTAAAATAAATTGAACATCGACACTCTCCTATAATAACAACAAACCAATTTATACCTCCGATAAGCTGTGAATAGAAGTTGTTTTTCCCACCCCCACCTTATGTTACTCAGAAAGGAAGACCTAATCTATATATCAAACATCCAGAACCATTCAACTGTAATAGCGGTAAGAAACTTTTACATTTACAATATGGAAAAGAAGTGAGCAGAAATTCTCTTTTCGAAGACCATTATTTACATAAGTTCGAGGGCTATTTGATCAGTGTGTGCAATACAAAACGTCGGGAGACACGCCCCGGTAACTGGGCACAAACTACCGCACCAATATTGACTTTTGCTCCTTGAAACTTCCTCATTGATGTCTCTAATTAATATTTTTACTCAGCCATTTCTCAGTCAAACACGCCCCAACTAGATCTGATTAAAACCTAAGCTTCAAATCACGTTATTATAACTAAATTGCTGAATGGATTTTGTTTGTCATTCGATGCAAATCGTATAACTAAAGTTCCTCTGCCTCAGAGTAATAAGCGCTTCCAAAGCAATTAGAATATTACAGCGAAAGCCAACCCTTGGCGTAATCTGGCAATATTATTATTTTAGACATTTGTGGGTGTTCGTGTACTTTGTTTACAATACTGTTTACATACGCCACATGTTATGAAGAAGTTTGTATTAATGCAATAATTTATGTTATGTGCTATTAACAGCTATGTTGATTATCGGGGTAAAAATACTAGGTATGCTATTTGTTACTTTGGGGTAACAATACTTTAGAATATAAATTGATTCCAATTTGTATAGGTTGTAGTAATTGAAGTACCATTTAAGACATACTTTTTCATTGACACTAGATTAGTTGGGGGTCGAATGTATTTTACGGCGAAATATAAAAATACCTAAAACCTTAACCTTTTGAAGGCCAATGTCAGCTTTACTCGACAGACACAAGCGTGCTCTGAGAGCCGATGTCGTTTATAGTCGACAAACTCAGATCCATGAAAATACAAGTTGAAGATATTAAATTATTAGGTACTTTTATGAATTTTATTGCTAAGTAAACCTTAAAAACTGTATTTTATAAGTTGGCGCTCAGAGCACGGAGATGCCGATTTGACGGGCCTAAGCTATATGTTGTAATATGTTGATTTTTTTTTTTCGTAATTTCTTATATTTGCAAAATACCTATGTATTGAAACACTATTCACATAACACAGTAATCCACATGTTAAGTTTCAAAACATGTTTAATTATACGAATATCCGAAACAGTATAATCAAATCATGTAATCTCATCTCGATAGTGAGTAACAATCACTCCGGCAGTCTATTTGATTGATCCTACCGAATGAGTATCCGGCTTGAGCCAATAAAGATCTTTTTGCCAATTGGTTGGGATCAAGGAACGGGTGAGATGACGCCGACGACAACCAACATCGAACGCCGTGCCTTTGATTATAATCCACTCACATCGAACTATAGATAACTTCTACCGAATTATTGATGATTACCGTGTTATGAAATTTCCAAAGTTCCATTCAACCACAAAACCAAAATATTCAGTGTACTTCCGATAAAACATGAACACTTCTAAATGGAAATTCCGGAGTAGGTTCGTTAACAACCTAACTTTATTCATTAGCGTGTATTGTCTACCGAATTTATTCGTCAGGTCGAACAAGGCCCAACTCTGACAACATTTTCTGCTCCTTGAGACTAAATATTTTCATCGTATTTTGTTTATCTTGCAGACACAGAATGGAAACTTTACTCGTAATTTAACAAGAGTTTAATCTCTTGTTCGTATACGATCAAATTGTGATCTGTTACACAAACTTTTATTTATTGATGTTACAATTGAATCAATTTGCGTGTTATTGTTTAAATCATAATTAATTAAATTATTATTTACTTCTTACAAACTGGACCCTCCAAATTTATAGGCAACTTCTTCTGCTCTTCATTTACTTATTAATTTACTGTAAATGTTTACTTAATTGTTTCCATTCACTATAAGATGACCTTTTATGTTTTATTTATTGATGAGTTTTAAAATCTTATTATAATAACAAAACAGTAGAGCGTGGTTGATGTAAAACTTTTAAAAACGTATTGGAAATAGCCAGCTTGTTATTGACAGATTCTACAGTGTTATTACTCAATCACAAAGGAAGAGAAAAAAAAAAGCTATTGTATACGTACATAGTGATAATTTAGTGAGTTATCTTTTGTGGCGTATTTATTGATAACTTTGAGTAACATAAAATATTCTAATAGCCGGTCGACCAAAGTATCAAGTTAATATATTATTTACTGTTTGAGTTGAGCTATTTATTACCCGACTGTCAGGACGGGTATTGTTTTTCGCGCGTATCTTGTATGTTTGTAAATTTCTTTATTCCCACGAATCTTCCAAACGGCTGGATGGATTTTGACAATTAGGGTATCGTTAGATTCGTCTAGAAAACCCAAGTGTCCTTAGATAGGTTTTAAGAATAAAAAGTCTTAAACGGCGGGCTTTTGACGCCAAATTGTTAGAAGTTCAATTTTTTTTTTAACAGGCTTGGTTAATCGATTTGGGTATCAAAATAAAGAGAATCAAAAGGAGATTACATATATTCAAAAAGAGATTATACATAATTGATTGGTTCCAAATTGTAAGTAGCTCTATTATTTTTTTAAACCAAACCTATCGAGTAGAGTATGAAAATAAAGGGAATCAAATGGAGATTACAAATATATACATATGTTATGTATTCAAATTTAATCAGGTATAATAATATTAAAATAATTTTACGGTATTTTTGGTGTGTTGCTCTCTGTTGATTTTTTGCAGTCGGGTTATTAATTTTTTTAATTATATTTACTTGTTATAGAATTGCTTTTGTTTCAGTCAACCAATTGTTACATAGTCGATTTTATTGTTCTCAATTTCTCAATTTCCTCCATAATTTTTTTGTTTGGTTGAACTATGGTGGAAAATTTTTAAACTTAAAAAGGTAAGCAATGAAAAAAAGATGTTGAAGCAAATAATATTTTTTTTTTTTAATCTTGAGCAAATATTTTATATATTTAATCACCATTAAAATTTCATACATATTTTGTGTCAGCGCCAAACAATAACTTTTTAATTAAATAAAAGTTAAAATATTATCTGTACTCTCTCTGTAACTTAACTGATTATCCATAGCATACAAGATGCCGTTTAATATCTTTATTACTATTATATTCAATGCCAATACTCTTATTAATCACGTCGATATAACTAATGGCCAAGTAATTGTTGCTGGCAAAAAAATATATAAATGGGTTTTCTTTCACCAGCTGTGAACATTAGTTTTTTTTTCTAATCTCTACCACAACATATTCCATCTATATGAAAATTACTTCGTTTGAAAGAAATAACTAAATTATCTCTAAAAAATCTCTGTTAGTACGATGAATCATTAATAATACGTTCATTTTTGTTTTAATATTAATATGATACGAGTATGTGTCAAAAAAAGAAAAATCGTTAGGGAACAGAATGATTAAAAAGATATCATTACCGTTGTATTTTTAAAACTTTACCCTGAATGACAAAGTATAAAGAAGTTACGAGCAATTTAACTCATCATGTCATATTCATATCCGATAAAATATCGAAAAAGTTGTCAATAAGCTCACGTGCTTCGTAGAATTTTCGTCAATGCGTCTCCAAAATTAACAAAATTTGATACCTTATAAAACTTTTAAAAACCTGAATTATTCATTATCTTTCATAACATTATATCACTGAATACGGACTATAGTATTTTTCTTTTGTCAGTTACTCATTAGATAGCTTATTCTGAGTTTACAATTATTCAATCTATAATAAATTTTCAACCATTTCATTTCTGAGAATTCTAAATCTTTCAACTTGGTATCTGCTTTACCTCGAAAGAGTTTTAATAGTTGTCAAACGTTTTACAAAAGCCGTCTCGACTTTAAAGTCAAATAGGGCAATTTAATTCTGAAGCATTCAAATAAAAAACGTAGAGAAATGAAAGACAATTTATTCAATTCAATTTTAACTTTTGAAATTTATCATAACTAACACTACTGTTATTTAATGGCAAAGAAAATAACGTAGGAAAAGCTTCATGTCGCGAAAGCCAATTACATTATAATTGGCGAGAGGAAACTGAGTATTTGGCCAGCATTTGTGAATTATGACTTAAAACTCTGTCAGCTCTGTGTGTGTGTGTGAATGTGGAAAATTACCTGACCCAGGAGAACATTAAAAGAAATCAGAACTAACGGCGACGTTCATGTAGGAATATGAAAGCTGAGTAAGGCAACGTAAAAATGTATAATCGAAACAAAAACTTTATTGTTTACTTACATATTTAATTAATGAAAGATAGGCGGGGCGTTTATAGTTTAATATGTAAATATCAATTTTATTGGACATCTTATGAGATAACCCATATAAAACCTAATATCTTTAATATGAAAAGTGAATGAAAAGACGATCAAAATTAAACCGAGTTTCTTTGATGCGCGCCGGATCTGTCGCGGCTCATTGCACAATATGGCGGCGACAATTGAAGCGTGAAAAGCATCCACCATTTTTAAATTCTGCGATGCGCTTTTCACATTATCTTGAAATTACATGACCAAAATGTAGATGCAATTTTAAAATATTAACTTATAGGTTATCTAAAGAGACCATGAACAATTATATTAGCTATGAAATAATAACTCGAATTTATTTATTAAATAAAAATATTGAGCCTAATCTGGTAGGTGAAACCATCTCTGCCTGGTGCAGTATCAAAAGCGTGACGCTTTCTCATTGAAAAATTAAAAAAGAAATATTTTAATAATAATTTTCATAAAAGAAAGCGGCTGTTGTCTTCATGGTAGAAAATAAAAGTTTAACCTGTTAGGTTTCCAAATTATTATATTTTATTTCACCTGCAAAGTATAAAGAAAAAAATTTAAAAACCTGTATCCATTGAAGCAAAGAAATCTAAATGAAAATGAAACGACAGAAATGACAGCCGCGGGTAACAAATATACATAATATATGCGTTTTCCTATAAACATCCACACTACGCGTGAACGAACTATCAACGTTATCTGAACTATCAACACCTCACCTGCTTCCAATATTCAACGATGTAAGAATAATAGAACAGAACTAAATAAATGATAGATCAATCGCACCCAAGCTCTAAAACAGTCATAAGTTTATCGTGTTTACATTATTTCACGGTTGACTGATCGCCCAGATCTGCGTGCAAATGTAACATGAATATTTCATCATGTCGAATTTACAAACGAACCGGATGAATACTACCTCTGTGTTACGGTAAATAATATGTAAAAGTTGTTTTGTTTCACAAAATAAAGTTAGCAATACGTAATTTGTTGTGCCAATAGATTAAATTTCTGTTTTGTCAATAAAATCAATAGTAAAAATAATTTGTAATTTAGAGAATCGGCACAAAATTTGATTTGACTGGCCTGTTGGTCTAGTGGTTAGTGACCCTGACTGCTAAGCCGGAGGTCGTGGGTTCGATCCCCACCCAGGATAAATCTTTTTGTGATGAGCATAAAGGTTTGTTCTGTGTCTGGGTGTAATTTATCTATAATATGTATGTATTTACAAAAAAAATGTATTTAAGTAGTATATCAGTTGTTTAGTACCCATAACACAAGCAAATATAATAGCTTACTTTGGGACTAGATGGCGCTGTGTAAATGTGGTGGAATATTATTATTATTAAAATTGCTCATTATTTTGACCCATAAACGCTGCTGGGCACGGGTCACCTTCAAAGAATGTGGAGGGAATTTAAACTACTATACCACACTGGCCAGACGGGTTGGTATAGGGTTTGTTTCAAAATCGCTCGCTATGGCAGAAGTGTGGCCTATGTCCAGTAGTGCACATCATTGGGCTGATATGGTGATAATTAATTTAGAGAATATTATAACTGGTAATAACTATAAATCCACGGCACATCTATTCGCTTCTTTGACCAATGACCCCGCGTGTCAGGTGATTTATTATCTACATAATTAGAAATTTCTTTTATTAATATTGTTTTCTTCAATTGATTAAATAATAGTGATAACAATTATTTATTTCGGACATTTCTTGCATAAAGTTCATGTCAATCAGATGTCCTTATTTCCACGTGTAGAGGTGTTATTGTTATAGTAAAAGGTATTAGGTCAATTAATTATTTAATGATATAGTAAGGAACACTAATAGTTTTGAATAACAAATGATACGAGTATTAACTATAACATTGAAAATCGATATTATTCTACTAACATAAATATATTATATGTAGTTGAAAATGCACGAAGTCAATCAATAACTTTGGTAGGTTTACACTGCCGTAATATTTGCTTTGAATACCTAAGTTATATTCAGAACCATCATATTGCTTTGAGCGTGGTTCGACTCGACCAATATATTCATGCCTCCCTCCCACCTGTTATCATTTCTATAGCACGGATGGTTTACGTACCGTCATTTACGTTCTGCAATGATCCGTGGAAAGCCGGTCAGTTTCGTTCTTCTATCCTACTTCCTTATCCGTACCTTAGTAATATATCCTTAGTCGAAGTAGCAAGAAGAATGACGTTCCTAAGTCATGTCAATTCATTTTGGTATATATGCCTTTATGTACTTTATGTAGGGTTACCTTTGTATGTACCTTGATATAATCGACAAACACAGCAACGAGGAAAATGTACATTTATATTTTTTGAGTTGATTGAAAGCTAAATAAAATATCATGTTGATTTTTATTGTGGCTGAAAACTCTTATATTCAAGCTTATCAAAAGACAATGTATATATTGGGGTTTGTTTCTAAAAAAAACTATGAATAATAGGTTTCACGTGTACTTATATGTCTGTCTTTCTGTGGCTTTGTAATTAACAAATCATGGATCGATTTCAATCAATCGAAACAATAGCTATATTAGAATGCAATATAAAAAATGTTAACTTTACGTTTTTTATAATATATATTGAATAGTTACTTTTATATATATTTAATTATAAAATAAATCATCATCATCATATCAGCCCAATTACGTTCACTGCTGAACATATATACGGCTACACCTAAATATTTAATACTAAGTATTTAATTTATTATCAACAAGTATGAGGTTCCTGGCTGTAAACTATTTATAAAACATTAGCTGACCCGACGAACGTTGTCTTGCTTGATATACCAATCAATTGCATTTTTTTTATATATTTGTAAATCTAAACCATCCTCGAATCCACTTGAACACATACACAAAAATTCATTCAATCGGTTCATCCTTTTAGGAGGAGTTCACTGTCAACACACGTACAGAAGAATTATAACATAGCATCACGCATTTTTCCCAGAAGGGGTAGGCAGAGGTGTAGTACACCCACATTTCGTCAGCAATGTTTGGTCCCGTGAAATAGGGGGCGCGCCTATGGTCATCAACCGGGAACATTTATTTTACCAAACTCAGGGAAAATCTCAATACTGGAAATTCATGATAGAAAAGCCCAGGGTGAAAATGGTTTTGGGCACTTCCCGCTGCGCCACCGAGGCAAAATTATATATCTATATAAAGATAAGAAATGTTGAATATAAACAATAAATCTTTACAATATACCTATAACTAAAAATATACAGCCGAGTCTATCCAATCAATCCTATTCCTGAGTTCGCTGAAACCCGATTCGAATTGAGACCATTTCACCGGAAAGAAACGTTCGTAGTATGATGACAATAGGAAGACAAATAGATCTGAATTATGTTTGTTATCCAAAGACAAAGGGACTTTGAAACATTGAGGTGGATTCAATCCGTGTAGTTCATGTCCAGTTAGCCTGACAACAATATGAAACAAGGACCAAGGAAAATTGAATAAAATATAGGATACATACTAAATTTTCTGTGTCACAAGTAAGTTTTGACTGCAATGTAATTAAATTTTCATATTCTTGAATAATAGGGCGCAGATAGCTGCTACGGAAATATGACTAAACTAATAATTAAATGGAATTTGAAAAAAAAGTAAGTAATCTAACAAATACAATATCCAAAAAAGTTATCAGTAACATGAGCGTCATGCTTTATTTATTTTTTAAAGTATAAAATTTTTAATAACAAATTTTATATTGCTGAAGTAACGTAGCAAAGTTGCGTAAAAATATCTAACTCTATTTGACACAAAGCTAGATTTCACGAGGAATGCTTGATAATTCTAGCACATATTAAACTGAACTTTATTTTAATATTTTTACCGAGCAAGCGCAAAATAACTCTAAACTTAACAGGATATTTATTAAGAGCATATTTTATTATTTTTTCTTCTTTTATGAAGCTACTGATAGGCCCGTACTAGCGTACGGTTTTTACCAACGAAAAGTAACCACAGTAGAATATCTAACTCAAAGAGTGATTGCGATGTGACGTCGCGCGTCTACGGGACCCTGGGGGCAACGTTGACCAGGCAAAGACGCAACGTGTACATGTACAGGCTGTAGGTGGGACAGACGCACTGAATTTCAACTATTCGCACAACTTTCGTTAGCACGAAGTGTGCGAAACGACTAAAATGATAATACGATTTTGTAAATTGCTGGAAAATAGGTAATATTTACTTCATCATCATCATTATGAGCCGTAGGACGTCCATTGCTGGGTATAGGCATCCCCAAGAAAAATTCAAAATTCAGAATGTTTACTTAGCTTGAAATTAATATTATTAAAGCCTTTTTGTTATATTTCGATCGAAACGTTGAGTAAACAAAAGTTATTTACTATTCCTTAAAATATAATAAGTGACATATTATAACAACGGACGATTAAATAAACTTAAATCATAGTTAGAAGTACATAGTTAACAATAAGATTATAAGTATACAAATGTAATAAAATTCACTACTTAATATCAACGTTGCGAATCAACTTCCGAAAAAATATACAATCGAAAAAGCCGAAGTAAATTTAATAAGAAAAGGGGAAAACACATTTTTATTATTATAAGTGAATTTCGCCGTGGCTGTACAATGACCTTAATCGATTAAGTACCTATCGGCGAGGTCGGAGGGTCGATCAGAGAGAATTCTCGGAATCGGTAGGAGGGTGATTCCGACAGAAACACATTAGTTATTATTACTTGTTACCGTTAAACTCACGAGGTAATCGACAAAGTACTGTAATATCTTAATTGTATTTAAAAAGACAGAAATAAACAATTACTAGAAGTTGCGCGAGGCTTCGTTCCGATCTTTCTTTATTTAGCCACTGCTCAGTTCCTATTGGTTGTATCTTGATATTATATAGCCGATCTCTATAAATGGGCTATCCAACACTAAGATAATCTTTCAAATCGGACCGGTGTTTTCTAAGGTCCTAGCGTTCAAACAACGTCCAAACAAACAAACTCTTAAGCTTTATTAGATCTTTATCAGCTTCAGATTATATTAAGTATAGATTTAAGTCTTCGATATATTTTTACTATTGCAAGTTGCCTTTCTGCTGATGCTGATATTTATTGCATAGATTAATGTGACATATAGTTTAGCTTTTCCAAAGTATTTTTAAAGGAATTATTTTGAAGATATATTATCATTTATTTGATTTTAGCTGTAAACGCTCACATATAATTTTTTTTATCCCCGGACTCGTCTAATCCCTTATGATACAATCGAAAATAGTGTAAAAAATGTCTAACCCTATTTCATCACCATATCAGTCCAATGACGTCCACTGCTATATGTGCAGCTGTGGCCTCACATAATTTTTCTGGTTTAAGACATTTATTTTCTCAAAAAAGAATACAATTCACTTATATTGAGAAATACATGATAAACTTAAAAGTAAATCTATAACTACGAGCGTAATTTCATTTGACGGTGCATCTAAAATATTTTTACAAAATTAAATGTAGGTAGGCTAAAGATTTGTTAAAGTTTGTATTACGTATCTGTGTCTGATAGCAAGTGAGAAGTTATACAATGACAATAGCAGTAAGTATTAAAATCTATGAAAGTAACCCAATTTACTTATAATTAATCAATTTACACAAGAATTTTACAAAAATTCCGTCGAAAATAATTCACTTGTCATATTCCAACATGTTTATCGTGTCTAATGCGCCGAGTAAAAAGCTGAAGAGCTTAATGGTCTCTTAGCTCTAAAACCTACTCACTACGGCTATTTCTAGCCTGTATCTCGGTAAATAATCCATCCTAAAAAGTTGCTAAAAAGTAATAAATTCATGCTTATAATTAATTTGCATTGTTTATTGATTGATTTATTATAATTAATAACATTTTATTATTTTTTGTTTGGATCCGCCTGTCCCGCTGACAAACAGCAAAAACAAGTCTTGCAATATAAATTTAACTTACTTAGTGATGTCCGATTTCAGATTAAATTTGCGATGCCTATATAAATCGGATGCATTTCAATATTTTAATAAATTGGAGTAGATCTGATGTTGGACCGCGGTGACTACGGGAACTCGGGTCTTCAAATGACGTAACCCCATCGAGTTTGGGCTCATTTGACGAGTAATTTAAAAAAGTTAAAAAAAAGTTGTAGAGTACACACTTTGCGCCAAAACTTAAAAATTAAAGTCAGTGCAATGTTCAAATTAATCTCATTATTTTATCGAAACACTACGAGATTAAATAAATAATTGTTGCAGTACATTAACTGCCCTAAAGTGGAAAATAAGGTCATAATTTTCAGAATGGAATACTTTTAAGAGACTTTAAACAATGGTCTTTAGCCAATATCCCTATAACGGGATATTAGCATTGACAACAGCGCAGCGCAGCCTTTAGCCTTAAGTTTTAAATTCGACTATGTCTATATCCTCATTCCTAGAAAAGCCTGTAAACTGTAACTCTGCCTAACGCCCGTAAATCCTTTGGTCCTGGGTCTAATCTCTCTTCAATCTTATCGGATTGCTGTCATTATGATTGGATGGGTAAAGAGAGTGCGCCTAAGTCTGTACATACCTACACTATTATAGGACACTGTAGGTTGTATATCGCGAATGCATAATAATATTATGCTCTCGTAGTTTCAGAACCGATTAGCCGCTATTAGAGAAATTCGGTTACGATGTACATATTGTACATTGATTTGGCTCACGATTTTTCTTTTCTTTTTAAAGACAATGCCCTCACTATGCAAGGCAAGCCCTATATATCTATGCATCCCACAAATAAATATATGTTTCATGTGGGAATCGAACCCACGTCAGCACATGCGATGTTAGGGACGAGGCGACCACCTTAACTACTTGGCCGTGGTGACATTCAAATATTAAAGAAATTAATATTTAAAAATAGGTAACCTATTTTTTAAGTATACTCATCACTGTAACAGCATTGAGCCCTTACAAACACAGAGGCATGACACTCAGGAGTTTCGGCGAAGCTAACCCCATTATCCTAGATCCTGTAATTAATCAGTAGCTAGACAGATGAGTAAAAAGAAACTTGCCCTCTTCGCTCCGAGACAAAGCGATATTATTAGTACTGTTAATCTAGTCTTAGAAACATTTTTCGACTGTTTCTCCGTGGACCGAGAAGCATCATCAACATTTATTGGCGTAAAACTTAGGCACAATTACAGTAATTTAATACAGAACTTGTTTCTGTTTGCCACTCACACAATGGCGAAAAGTTGTATATTTGCATAAGCTTACACGTGTATATTGTCAAGTTAATCTACAAATCCCGTAAAGTGCTTGCCTAGTTGTCAACCGGGGGCCGACTGCGAGCTGTAAATTGAACGTAGTCATCTCAAAGTAGCTCTGTTTGCGTAAGCTTACTGAGTGCTATATTGGCAAATATACGTGCTTAATGGACGTTTTGCTATGCTTTGACTTGGCGTTGTTCATAAACAGGATTTTAAGCTGTTCAGTGTATAATACCATACTTTTGTAGTCAATGTCTGTAACAAATAATTTCTACTAAAGTCTGACGTAAAATAATGCGAGCTACGGTGTTGTTTTACGAAAATATTCCCTTTCAGATTTTAAGTGACAGTGAAGGGTGGGCGTATAATCAAAACAATTTGTTTTTTCGTAAGCCCCAAGTTAAAAAGAAAACAAGATTTGAAATTGAAATTGGTAAACGTAGCATTTTATCAATTGATTTTGTTTCAACATCAGGCGCTTTTTAATAAAATATTTTTTTGATATTTAAACTTATTTTTAAAGTTAAAATTAAATAAAAATGTAAAAAAATTCTGTGTCCTTTTTGAATAAAGGTAGAAAAATGTTAAAAATATGTGGTATACTCTCTAAGCAGCTTTAATATAATTATTTTCAAAAATAAAATAATATCCGGGGTGATTTTGTTTTATTTAAATATTTATGCTGAATGTGAACGACAAAAAGCAGAATCACAAATATAGCTAAATTCTTGCTACCGGGTATATAAACAAGTTTTTATTAATATACGAATGCATAAGGTAACGTGATTTAAGAAATGAAGACAGATTGTCAAAACGAATTACCTACAGTATAATGATTTACTTGATCATAATTTTTCACACGTCACTTTAAGTTGAACCATTTTTTCTATATTTATTAAGTAAGTCTGTCTGTATAAGGAAATAGACATCGATTCAATTGTTACGAAAATATTTTATTCTATCTACGAATAGAAAACGAAAGACTAACAGAAGATACTTGACGTTTGGTGTTGTAGAAATATATAAATATGTATACTGTTTCAATTAGGACAGTTGCAAAAGTTTTCTTATAAAAGCAGATTGTTAGTATATTTTCAGGACAAACAACAGTAACGTATAAACAAAGAAAAATTCGTTCCATCTGGCAGATTCGGGAGCAATCGTTCGGACTAAAAGATTGTTTCTTTGTTGGTTCAACGAAGTGGTGAGATAAACTGAATACATGAAATGTTTCAAATTAATTAAGGACGCGAGGACTTTGCGTGATTGTAGGTTATAAATTAGAACAGCATAAAAAACAAGCATTTGTGGAATGTCTCTTTTATATCAATATCAAATAATATTAGTTCTATTGTTCAATTATGCTGAATTTTGTTTCGGTTTGAAGGATATACACTGCACACTTTCAGTTGTCTTACAAACTTTACAATAGTATCATTATCATCATCATCATCATCATGTCAACCTATAAACGTCCCACTGTTGGGCACGGGTCTCCTCCATTGAATGTGGAGGGAATTTAGCTTACGGAATGCTGGCCAGACGGTTGGTATATGGTTTGTGTTGCATTTTCCTTTTCTTGCAGTGTGCTCTTGTCTGCATTAGGTTTAGATCTAGCCAAAATGAACACGTTTCGTATTTATCTATTGAGATTCCTGGTATTTTTTTTTGTTTATCATATATATTGTATTCTATATCTGATTACTATGAACTAGACAAAGTTTGTAAGACTACTAAAAGTGCTACTGGGAGACCAGTACTTTATAGACTTCGATAACCGTTATTAGCTGGATCTACACTTATAACTCTTACTACCGTACTCAGAGACGTTACTTATCTTTAAAGTTTATTTAGTAAAAACCGCGTAATACTTAAGTCGATACGCGTAAAGACGACTATTCAATGAAAAAATTGTGATAATGACAGATTACTGCTAATTGACGTCTCTGAGTGCGGCAGCTAACTTTTGAATAATCATTGAACTAGCATCCTAGACAATATCTTCTTTACTAAAAGCACAGCAACTATTCCATTAAATTTATGTTTCATTAACATCATTTAGCATTAAATACACCTACAACGCCATGATACCTTGTATGTTGTTTCGCACAACAAAAGACTTATCCGGAACTTACCACAATAGTTTAAATTCACCGTACAATGGTATTTTCATACAATAAATTGTACCTACATAAATAATGTGCTAATAAAATTATATGGTGGGGTTAGGCTGCGCCTCGGGTTATTGTTAATGTTTAGTTTTTACGATCATCTGTGTCATATTGATACTCATTTATGGAATCCTTTTATTACAATATCGTAGTTTCTTTGTTTTTCTCTAACTTTGTATAAGAACGCTGTCTAAAAGAATAAGGAGCACTTAGTGCGTGGCTTGATTTGATTAATTATTCTGGCTCATAGTGTAATATAGTGGCGTGTCAGGTGACTGTAGGCTTGATATATTATGATATTTGAAAGTATTATTACGAGTATAAGACTATTGATTTATTGCAGATTAAAGTCTACTCTATTAATACGTTTGTTCCTAAAAAGTAGATAAGTAAAATTATTCAGAAAGAAACATGATATTGTATTTTTCAGTAGAGGTACATTTGATTGGGTTTTATTTTTGCATTCGAGTCTGGTTCTAATGAGAATAAAATCTATTAATAATTGAAGTATACTTAATAAAATCTATTAATAATTGTATATACTTCAATTTTAAATAGGCTTATCATGAAATTTGTTTATCAAATGTGTAATTTCATCTACTAGGTTATTTCGTTGTTTTATAATGGTTTTCTATTCTTAGTGCAATGTGTATTTTATTTTATTATGCCTTGGGTACAAGCTCTAGGCATAATACCAACTTGGAACCTCGATATTCGATTGGTCGATTTCGATATAAGTGTTAAACGTTTGAAAATTTAATCGCCTTATAGGTCACCTTCATTTGTCAATATTGAAATTGAGTCGGTTCGTTTGAATCATAATTAAAGTTAAAATTGATATCGATTCGATAACACTTACTATGTTGCTTAAAGATTATTAAAGACAGGTAGCCTATTGGACTTGCCTCCGTAGAACGTGAAACCAGGTTTATGTCGTCATAAAACCACGACACCACCTTACGATATAAACACTTTGTTTACATCGCATCGAATGGCAGATAAGTTTGTTCCCGAAAATCTTTACGATGAAAGTTATTGTGCACTGATATCGGTGATATAACCAGACAACAGACGTGACAATGTTAATAAAATTTTAATCTAATGACAAATAGAGTACCTACCTGTGATCTAAGAAGGGGTTAGTAATACTTAGTAGTAGACATAAAGGTAAAATATGATACTCGGGACAGAGACAGCCCTCACACCCGCCACCGCAACTGCCTTAAGCCAGGATTAACAGCAGAGGCCCTTATGAAACACCGAATTATGACACTCGGGGGTCCCAGAAAATGCCCAAACTACTGTGTTTGAACGCGCAACGAAATTCAGAAGTAAATGAAGGAATTAGGAAGAAATTATCCCCTTCCCTCCATAGCAAAGTGGAAAACAAAAGCAAAAATATTTTCAAATTATGATAGCATCTTGTACACGTATTATGTCTTCATGTTGTTGAAAATCATTGCAGTACCTACCTACTAGCTGTTTCCCGCTCTTGTGCCCGTGTGGAATTCTAAACTTTTTCTATGTTTTTTTGAATTTTGGAGTACTTTCTCTCATAATAAATATTAACAAGCTGTCTCGGACAAAAAGAAGTGAATAAGCCATATAACTCTAGCCATTTTGGAGTTTGCGCTTAGCAATACATTTAGTCATACATTTTCATTTATGTGCTATCACGAGTCAATTGAGAACTGTTTCAGAACTCCAGTAAGCTGAATCTCATTAAAATTATAATAGTATTTTCGCACCTTCTAACCAAAAATTATTATACAGTGAAAAAGCAATGAGTTAGACATTATTCTCGTTCATCTACAAAATGTATGTCTTACGTCCCTTGGCAAGTTTTTGCCCATAAAAGAAATTGTTTCCAAAAAATTTTAGGCCGAGATTTTATACAGCGTGGTTTGTTTCTCATATTCTGTTGGTGACAGTTTTACGTCTTGATATTAATGATATGATCTTTCTTGTGGACCGAGAAACTAAAAGAGATGCGTGTTTTTCTACAAGTAAGTAAATTTGTATGACGGATGTTTAACCATATTCCTGTTTACGTCGTCATTTGGAAATTTTGTCAAATAATTTTCCCTTTTATATATCAATTAATATTTAACAAATAATGAATATATACTTCTGACATGAATAGGTATATCTCATCAAACACTTTAATAAGTAAGTCATATAATTATGTGTTTAAGTAATTGCAGCCCATTTTTTTACGATGGACAAAGGTCTCTTGTATCTAGAGAGTTCAGGGAATTCAAGCTAAAATCCTAATAATCAGATGTATTCCTATAATTACAACTCTTAAGCTAAACAAGCTATAAACACAATACGACTCATCTTTGGAATAATAAAGACGAAAATCGGCTATTAAACCTGAGCTATCCCAAGAGTAAGCTCACTGTATTGCAGTGCGCTTAGTATGGCATATAGTTTACAACCAGTCTAGGGCTGCCTTAGGTCCCACAAAAGTACTGGTGCTGGGGGCTTACTCTGAATTTCGAGATTCGATTAGTCGGTTTTGATGTCGCTGTCAATTGTTTAAAAGTGACAGCGACCATATCTAAATTTAATTTTTATTCTTACATTTGACACCGACATCAAAACCGACCAATCGAATGTGGAAATTCAGAGTAAGCACTCTGGTGCCTCTATTCCAGGACCCACTCCGCAAATCGAAATTCTGGTGCACAGAAGGGTTTTAGTGGTATGCTGGCCTTTTGTCATGTTCGGCCCAGCGCACCCACATATCCGTCACGTTTTACTGAACGGGACAACAACGTAAATTGCACTAGCACTTTAAAAAAAAATCACGTAATTATTTGCGTTAAGCAAAATAAAAAAGGAAAGTTGCAGCTTGTCTCTAATGTCTACAAGCACACACATACCTACATCCAACAATTGAAAATACTTATAGAGATGGTTGGCCATTGTTCTCTTCACACTACACCTTAGACGCCAAAGACGAGACCTGTTCTATATTTAGCCTTATTTCATAGCAAGCTTACGTTAGAAATAGCTAAAAACGTTTATTTTATACTACGCTTACGGTGAAGTTTTCCCAGTGCGGTACGCGACTAAAAGACGTGAGCAGAGAAAAAGTGCTAAATTTTAAAATGTTTTGATGGATTATACAAATTCAAAATATTTGCAATGACATTTTATGCTAAATAATTTTGCCATATCTAATACAAGTTAAATAAAACTATTCCAAATTACGAAATTGTAAAACCTTACAGTGAAAAATAATATACATTTTATTTACAACAATAAGAACAAATAATTCCGATACAAAAAACTGTTTTTGGAAAAAGCTCGTTTTAAAAAACCTCAACGTAGCAACCCTATACTCTCCTTATAATAGATACAGTACATGCCACTACGACCGATTTGCAAGAGTCAACTAAATGAAGCTGTAGTCCATGACCCTCTATTAATTACGTAATGTTATGATGTTTAACCCCTACATGTTACCGTTAGACCCCTGAGACACAAGTACCAACACCTCTATACATACGTTATGTGTGCATCTATCTTGTGTTTGCACACCTGGGTACTTAATTCATTCCGTAGAGAAAATGCAAAGACCGTAGTATAATAAGATATTTTATGAAACAGAATATAAAGTCAATCGATGCCGTGTTTTCTGTATACACTGAAATATGAATTAAAGTGGTTTTGTAAACTTTTTCTGGCTATTAGTAATCAGATGTATAAATATTTTTGATGTACCTATACATCACAACTAGCTATATTTAATAACAATTAAAAACCCCGCGCGCTGTTTTTTCCGTAGACAAACACAATATAGTTTTTACCCGACCTGAGAATCAAATTCAGGACCTCTAGCTGAGTTCTATAAAATATCACTGCATTTATGAAAAGAAATCATTCACTGAAGATTATGCTACTATAACATTATAAGCTTATAGTCTGTTACAACTTTCTATACAGTAATGACGTCACAAGGAGGTCGCCAGTGTACTTGAAATGCTATCAAATATGACAACAATTAGCAATAAGACAGCATTTAGTTCCACTCACAGAACAGAGATAGGTTTTTTCAATTCCATTGCACTGCTACTTATGTAAGACTGTAATAATATAGTCCTATGTTTTCCTTCACCGTTAGCAGATGGTAAGTCACTTGACTAGTACATATAAATTCCACAAAGTGGAATCCACATTGGTACTGCCGGTCGGGATCGAACTCGGACCGCGTGATTTGCACGCCGGTCCCTTAACCATTCAGCCACCATCGCTTAGTTAATTTGCTTTATTTTAAAGTTCTCATTCTAAAATTTACTTACCTTTAAAACATTCAAAGAGCATTTAACTTGTTTGTAAACCTTTTTGTCGGTTTCCATTCATCATACTTGTACATCAGGTAAGTAGAAGCGCTGTCGTAAAGAAATGTCTTCCCATTTCTGAAGTTAGTTTCCTTTTTACGGAAATACAAGACGTGATCTGTTTGGCCTTAATCCAGTTCATGCCTTCGAGTAAACTGTTGTTTTTCCTTATACAATTATTCCTATAGAGGCTTAGAACTTGTTATTTTCCTGCCGTACAATTATTTCTCCAAGAATTTACATATAGTTTGTCAAGACTCAAGTAATAATTAAGTATAATTAGATTGAAGTACGCGTAAATATTCGATTGTAATATTAAGGATAAATTAACAAACAAACGTATATTGTTTCACAAAGATGATCTTGTTTCTTACTGTTTGGAGTGTACGGTACGACTACTAATTTAGAATTTGTAATATATATTTTATTTTACTAACTGTACACTATTATATGAATGGTTTTGTTTTTTTTTTTGTCTACTGATAATGATCGTGGAGTTTTAAGGTATTATCTTAATTATATGGTGTCTCCTGCCGAACGCGGTTCAGTGTTCCAGATATTATTATATTTTTGTAAAACTGAAAAAGACTAATAAAATTTTATTACCAAATTTATTATTTTTATATGCCAAAATTTTATTTCTTTATATCAAATCGTTTGTTTAGGAAATAAACGCTGATATCATCGTTTTTTTCCGACTTCAATGACATATACCGTGATTTCTTACTGAAAACATAATTTTATCAAAATAAAAAATAACCTATGTTACTCAGGGATAATGTAGCTTCCTACTAGTGAAGTTTTTTTTAATTAGATCAGTAGTTTCAGAGATCTCAGGTAGCATACAAACTCACAAACTTTACCTCTTTGTAACATTAGTCTAGTTAATGCTGTTCGCTGCTGTCGCAGTGATGTACGACTGCTGGGCAAGATGTCTCAGGTTTGATCCCAGGTCCAGCCAAAATAGTATTGGGATTTTTCTGACTTACAATTCTTAGTAAGCCAGAGTCAGAAAGTCGGTTTAATGACAGTACGTCCCTAATAATTAGGACCAAACATAGCTAGCAAAACGCTGAAGTGATGCATCTCTGTCTACCCTTTCGGAAAAAAAAGGTCAGGGGTCTGATAAACATGTATTAGATTTAGGGTATTATTCATATTCAGTATTATGAGTCAAGTATTGACAATAAGAGTTCTAGACGAATTGTCGATACTTCTTCTAAGTAATACATAAATCACAAAGTAAATTACCTTCAGCAAACTTTATACAATGAATAGAATATATCTACGTATAAAGAACCGGCGAGACGCGAGCTTGAATCGAATACCAATAAATTCACTACTTATGACTCTTTCACAATTTATACGAACATTATATTTCAATTTACTGCTTCTAATATAAGTATATTCTGACTAGAGTACGAATATATATAAATATTAAGTCAGATCATACATTATCCTACGTGTAACGCGCGCACGGCCAGGTGCTCGGTGAAATCCTGCCAAGGATATAACTTTGCCAAAATTCCGTGTTATTAGTATCAGTTTTGCTATAATCCTAAGCTTCACAGAGCTAAGAAGCCTAAACCCAATATTTAGTTGTTTTTAAGAGTTCCGTACCTCAAAATTAAAAAAAACGTAACCCTAGCAGAATCACTCAGTTGTCCTTCTGTCTGTCTGTATATCTGTCTGTCCGTCAGTCAGGAATATTATTCTCAAGAACGCGTAAAGGTATCAAGTTGAAGTTAATAACAAATACTCGGGTCTGCAATACCTTAGCACAATAAATAAATCTGAGTTTTAAATAAACGCATCCCATAAAAATTTGTCGCATATCTTGACGATCAAAAAGTCAATAATCATGAAATTTGGCAATAAACAATAACAAGTTGCACCAGTAAAGGAAAAAATCCGAAAACCGTACTCATGTTGTTATATCACTTACCAGTCCCACTTAGTCCCACTGCTGGGCTCAGGTCTCATATCCTCTATCTAGAGAGCTGAGAGGGTTCAGGCCATAATCCACTAACGCTGGCCTAGTGTGGGTTGGTGGATCGGACATACTCATAGAATTTATTCTAGGGTATGTGGGTTTAGTCACGATGTTTTCATTCACCGTTAGCAGATGGTAAGTCACTTGACTAGTACATATATAAATTTCACAAAGTGGAATCCACATTGGTAATGCCAGTCAGGATCGAACTCGGACCGCGTGATTTGCACGCTGGTCCCTTAGACATTCAGCCACCATCGCTTATATCGGTACTATATTGGAAAGGGTACTTATAAAGTAATAAGTAAATTTGAGTAATAGTAAGAGTTTATTCTGGACTAACGTCACATAAAGATCGTGTATCTACTACATTTACGTGAATATTTATTCTAATTTATAGCTATCGCGTTAGGTACTTACTAATATCATACATTTCAATCACAAAAAAAAATATTAAAAAAATGCATAATCGTACGGAACGCGAACTCGGTGCGCGAGTCCGACTCGCACTTGGCCGGTTTTTTTTACACATTAAAATGAAACCTGGTAACGCCCACTCGAAATCTCGACACTAACCAATATGTTGATATTTTTATTGTATAGAACAACTCTAAAATATCTTGTCGACAAAGTTATTTTGTAGTCTAAATGGAATCTATTACTAAATAAAACACAGCCTGAAATACAAATACGACCAGTATATTGAGTGGGTTTGGTTCGCGTGTTACAATGATTTCCGTTCCCGCTATCAAACGCAACACCAATCTAAATTAACGCTTAGTTTCGGAGCTAACTAATTAGCTTTACTGCCTGTAACTGGTCCCTTCGCTGGTAACGACTGTTGTAATTTAATTTTTGCCATGATAGCTTCACCGTAAATCGCTTGCTGTCCCTCGGTGCCGATAAAAAAGTTTCAACGCTCATTTTCGGCAAGTCAATATTTTTCGACGTTCTAAAAATATGTAACCATTTTTACATGTTTCATGATATTTGAGTCGATGCTGAAATTTGAAAGTGTTTTCTTTATACACGTGAAATATTATGGATATTGAAAGGTTGTCGAGGTAGAATTTGTCTCTGCATATTTTCATTTATTTAAGATTTGTATTACTAAGAATAAAAGTTATAACATTTTGTGATTATTATAAAAATTACCGAGTGAACTAATACACCGATCAATAGACATAAATGAGACGACGGTAATATCAAAGATACAGCCAAGCTGTTATTGGCAGACTGCCTCGATAGTTTGTACGACTGCTGCGCAAGTCTCGAGTTCAATTCCCAGTTCGGGCAAAAACGGTTTTGGGTTTTTCTATCATGAAATTCTTAGTATTAGTCCGAAGATTAGAAATAGAATTTTGCCCCATTACATGGGTTCTAACATAGCTGGCGAAGTATAGATGTTCTGCACGTCTACCAACGTGTTTATGGTTAACATAAACACTTACAACCTTTAGAATAAGATATTTCATAGAAACAATACAATTCAGCAAAAGTAATACAATATGTACTCATCGCCATCATCATCCACAGCTTTTTCGATTCACTGAAGAGTATTTAACCTCTTCCTTTTCGCTCAACTCACTCTCGATCATACGCTTCACTCATTCCTGTTTTATGCTCATCTTTTGTTAATGATTTCCCGACGAACTTCATGATGTCATTGACACAGGATTCCGTCCGATCATGCTGAAAGTATTTACGATGTGGTATAAAATGTGAACGCCGGCATTTTCTATATATCCGACCCGACGGTACAAAAGTTTGGTTTGATTTTATCTACGTATATTTCGGCTACACGCGACGTGTTGCCGCAAAAATTCTCGGCGAGGTAGAATATTCATTTAAACAATGTTAATACTTTCGGATTGCGTAGAATATGAGCGTAACATTAATGACCCTAAATTACTTTCTTATACCAGAAGAATAAAATAATAAACGGTCTGTTCGACCTTTAGCAACATTTTTTATAAATTTTCTAATTTTAAATCTGAATGAAATACACGCCAAATCGTATTTACTTGTCTATTGAGGCAAAATATTTCACTATCCTTTTTTTTATTTGTATCCAATATAAGGACAAAAATTAAGATGCATAATGTTCACAAACTCATATTTAGGTACGTGAATTAATTCCAATTCTCTTTTATTGTTCTTTGGAATTCTAAGGTGTAACACTAAACGCTGAGAAACTATTATAGGAAACAAAAACACTATTTATTCCTGTGAATGAAACTCTTTATCTCTCTTTTCCATATATAGAAAACAATATCCGAAAAGACGCCACGTAAATTAATAAACATGTAATCTCTAATCATGTAATCAAGAAAAATCTCTCAAAGAGACATGTCCGAAACGTATTTAGTCAAAGAGAGGCCGGGGTGCCGTCCTTCATTCATTGACATGCGTGACAATAAGGGATAAGACAAATTAGTCTTGGGAAAGAGCGAACCGTAATGGATGGTAAAGGCATCATTCTCATGCAGGTTGCGACGCCAAAGCTCCTTGTTAATTTTCCACGTTCCCCTTAATGGTAAAGTAACACACAAAGTTTCCCAGTTGAATCAAAGACGCCAACACTGATTGGGTGAAGGCAGCCGAGCGCATAACATTCTAAACATTAGTATGTCTTTGTCTTGTTGATTAAATAAAAATAATTAAGCGAGTTCTTTGCCTTTATTCAGTCTCGAGGCGCACGACGCTATCCTTCCAAGGCAAGCTATAATATATAATGTATTGTTTCCGAATTAAGCTTTGTGATTACGTAACAGAGGCAGCAGTCCTGAGACAAATTGTGTTCTAAATGTTTCTAGCAAATTCTACAACGTGAAATAATTATGCTAAATGGAAGATAAACGGTTATGGCCGAAAACTACTGCTTAAATATGTAGGTCTATTGGAGTAAAATACCTCTAAACAAGTAAATAAACGACATATTCAAAGTCTGCTGTTTTTCTAAATTAGAAGTTAACATTCAAGTACAATCTTATTTTATAATTTCACTAGCTGTTCTCGTGGATCTTTTTTTGTTTTGATTTGATATAATCTATAGCCTTCCTCGATAACAGGCTATCGAACACTGAAAGAATTTTACAATTCAAGGCAGTAGTTGCTGAGATTAGCACATTCAAATAAACAATCAAATTCTTCAGCTTTATAATATTAGTATAAACTATCTTGTTACGAAGCACATACCGAAGCACTTCCAAGGTCAGTAACCCCACACATCTTGTCAGGCATTGTCATTTACAAAAGCGTTCTTCCCACCCAAGTATGTAATAATAGAATATAATTCCTCTTAACAGCGCATAACTATTCGAAACAGTAAATGCTCTAGAGCGAAGATAATTGTCAAAGCAATGTTAATAGTCTAAATACCTACACTTACTGAATTATTGACACATACGGTAACTGACTATGTAAAGCAGTCTATTGTAATTTACTAATAGATGGTGTAATGTTGCCTAGACTACACTTATAGGTAATAATTATATATCTTTATATATATATATATAATTCTTCTGTACGTGTGTTGACTCCTCCTAAACGGCTGAACCGATTTGAATGAATTTTTGTGTAGGTATGTGTTTAAGTGGATTCGAGGATGGTTTAGATTCACAAATATAAAAAGAAAAATGCAATCGATTGGTATATCATGCAGGACAACATCTATCGGTTCCGCTAGTGTTTTCTACGAGTATATAATAGTTTAACATCCTTGTAGTGACAGATTAAGAATACATAATGTCACTACCCCCTTTTATCCCGTGGGTGTCGCACAAAGCGACTAAGAGACTAAGAACTATAAGCAACAAGACCACTACGAGAAAAGGAAAATTCGAAATAAAACCCTATACCAACCCGTCTAGCGCGATATAGTAGGCTAAATTCAATGTAAAATATTTGGATGAGACCCGTGCCTAGCAGTGGATCATTAATATATGGCTTGTAATGATGATGATGCTATAGGTATAACCAATAGGTGCTTAGTAGTGGCCAAACAAAGATCTATGGAAGCGAAGATCCAGGCAATAGCCAGTTGTCAATAAATGCGAATCTGGTCTACGTTCTCGCGGCTATAAAAATGCATAATTATAGATAATACTAGCTTTGCCTGCGACTTCGTCCGCGTGGAGTTTAACAAAAGCAACATTACTGTTTTCAAAGTAGCTTAAGTTACTCCTTATTACATCAGCTATCTGCCAGTTAAAGTCCCGTCAAAATCCGTTCAGCCATTTCAGAGATGAACCGGAACAAACAGACAGACAAAAATTGTAAAAAATGTTATTTTGGTATATGTACCGTATATACATTCATATATGCATGTAGTAAAAAGCGGTTATTTTAATATCACAAACAGACACTCCAATTTTATTTATTTGTATAGAGTATAGATGTATAGATTGCTGTCTATTTTTAGACTGAGAAATAATTATTGTTTCTCATAACTTATTATAAATAAATCATAACGATATAAACTACTGAATCCTCTTTCCAGTCAATGAGCCACATGGCGATTAATTCAGTTTGTAAACTTATTTCAACTTAAGCGTATTATGTTAGCTTATTTATTTTCCAACCCAAAACTCGACTTCGACAAGACTAACAATCAATTATAAATTTTGTAACGAAACGAAAATCCTCTAAGCTTAGTTTTATTTGATCCAGTATCAAACTTTCGTAAAGAAAGAACTTTCCAAATGGATCGGATTTACTTTGGCATTTCTTCCTGTTTTTCCAGACGTTTCCATATTCAATACGTCTGACATAGAGAGGTACGTTTCCTAAATTCATGAAATACAAGGAAATTTGATTTGAATTGCCCTGTTATCCGCCTACGGAGCGTAAAGATTTATGAATAATAAACTAGACTGCAGCCCTTCGACGCTACCCGTAGAATTTATTTCACTGCTTAAGTCCGGTCGTAGCTCGACTATCAAACAAAACGACTGCCAGATTGCCTTTATAAACAAATTCACTGAGCAGTATTAATTTTCGAAAGAGTCCCAGAATTGTCTCCGTTACTCGTATTTAGGTAACAATATCCGGAAACTGCTGTCTTCGTAAAACAAACCCATTCTACCATTTACATTGAAAGTTTTGAAATTACAATATCCCGAGAGAACTTTGTTTAAAATATAAACAGGAATAATGTAAAACCGATCGTGATAAAGGCAAAACTTTTAAATGACACGCACACGTGTCTGATTTCAAATTTACCAACAATTTGTGTTAGGATTCGTTTGTTGAATAATAATTGTAACGTTATATTAGTTAACTGATTCAAGAGTGCGGCCCTGATAGCGTCAATGTGAATATTTGAATAACAAATAAACAACAGTTAATTTCAGCGTACAATCAAGATCAAGCTTAGAGATATCTAATATTTATCACCTCAGTGCTAAGTTATTTTATTTATTCATTTAATTCTAAAGTTTTTTTTTAATTAATTTTATGTCAGAATATAATATGTATATAATATTTTTTTAATAAAATATACATACATTACAAACATTTGTTCTTTAAAAACATTTAATGGTATAAGAGCATGAAAAAAAATTTAATATCGATGAAAAGTAAATTTATTATTTATATTGAAATACATGAAATACAAAGTATTATTTATAAAAAACTTACTTAAGGTCTTAAGATTTTCAGCCAGTATCGGATTCGAAGGAGTTGAACTGATGAACGAGCCCTCCTTAGAACACTTTCGAACAATACGGGACCAAGTTTTCACGCAATGTATGTTAATTAAATTCATTGCATTTCATTTAATCCTGTAGTTAAATGGGTTCTCGCAACGGTTACAACACTGTTTCTTATGTCGAACGAAGTATTTGGCAATAATACGGATTTCAATTTTAGATAACGCTAGGAAATACTTGTAATTGTGTATAAAATGTATGAGTAGGACATTGTTTGCCAGAAGCGCTGTGCCATAAAATTTCAATTCTTCAGCTTTTGTCCAAACTCCCAAAAATAAGTTGGAATACAACATTGAGCGAAATGAAAAAACTTCATAATGAAACTTTTAGTTGGCGTAAGTTCGCAGTCACTTATATTCTGTGAACAACAATTACATTGGCTTATCGTGCTAATAAAAAGTTTTGTTTACTATTTTGTTTGTCAGGGTTGACACATGCCCTTGTCGTTATTATCACATTCGATTACTTATATAGATAATGCTACAAGATATTGTAATGAAACTTACGGACAATAATTTATATTATATTATCGACCCTGAAATTACGATTTATATCAACCGAAGACATAAGGACTAAGAGATAAAATAAAAGCGATGGTTGCCGAATGGATAAGTAATCGGCACAAATAATTTATTTATTTTATTTATTTATTTATTTACAACGGTTACACCAATTACTGTAAATAAGTAGTAATTATTTTTTTAATTCTTTTTTCTCATATTAAATGGTTTATTAGAATAATGTTATTACATATTTTTAAAACTAAATCAAAACTATCTATTTAAATATCTACAACTATTATTTACAATACTATAAATAAATAATAATACAAATGGTAATGTGGGCTAGGCGTCAAAGTATTCGTATTTTCTTTAGTTTTCTACTTTTACAGTAATAAAATTATAATTCAATTACAATTTTTTTAATGTAAAAAAAATAAAGTTATACGTAAAAATAAAAATAAAACAGGTATTTAATGCATAAATTAAATAATAATAATCATCATACAACTAAACCACTTATACATTCCTCTCACAGAACCCCAAGCATTCTGATAATATCACTTTCCATTCATCCGCAAACATATCACATTGTGGCCTTTGGTCCATCATGCGGTCCGAGTTCAATCCCGATCGGCGGCAGTACTAATGTAAATTTCTCTTTATAGAATTTAAATGTTACTAGTCAAGTGATTTACCATCTGCTGTCATTGAAGGGAAACATCGTCAGGAAACCCTATAAAAATTCTAAGTGTATGTGTGGACACTTCAATAGATCAATAACTGGTCGTCGTGCAAAGATACATAGTATCTAACAAAAAAATTGATGAAATATTGATATAGGTAAACGCTCGCAGAAACCCTGACGGCTTGAACAAGTTGATGGTAGCTGACCAGGTCGACGGGAAAAGACAACATGGTCGTTCGCTTATCTATTGATCACACCTTGTAAAGACACTCATTCGCGTCCTTACTTATTAAAACCGCTAAGGAGACTTTCACAAAGTTTTTCATTTGTAACGGTAACAAGAATCCCTTTTTAATATTTGAAGACTTGAATTTGTTTAACAAATAGGACTACGATCCATACATTTGTAGACAGGAATATATTTAAAGGAATAGTAAATACATTATTATTTGTATTTGTCCGTGTAGTGATGGATTAAGAATAAATAATGTCACTACCCCATCTCACCCGTGGGTGTCATAAAAGGCGACGAAAGGAGTAACCTTATACAGACAAGAACATTGTGAGTATAGGAAAATTCGAAAACAAACCCTATATCAACCCATCTGGCCAGCGTGGTATAGTAGGCTAAATTCCTTCCACATTCTTTGGAGGAGACCCGCGCCCAGCAGTGGGTCTTTTATGAGTTGAAATAATGATGATGAAATACATATTTTAATTTAAAATTAACGCTCAGTCAAACAATTCAGAAGATAATAGGTTTCTTAAAATCGTCATGAAATCGCTTAATGAATTTACAAGTATTTCGTTTGGTTTAACACTTATTGATCTTTAAAACTATTTAATAGATTTACATAGAAACGATGATACCATGATCCCGCCAAAAGTGAAAAGTCAGAGACAATCTAGAACCATCATAGTGGTGTGCTACAGGTTCTGCAGCGATTTAGTGTTGCCACCAAAAAATCGGTTTTCTTCCGCCTAACACTACATACATCTATGGATAAATGTAAATTTTGTTTAGGCTTTCTTTCTTTTTAAGTTTGAATTTTGTTGGGAAACGTTTGGTTACAAGTAGCTTCCATCCAAAATGAAGCTATAAAGCTTTACAGGGTAGATAGGTGATTAGATTAGGTGTGGAACGAACGAACACATAAGAAGTAATGACGTCAGCCCCGTCCACCTTACTTAGCACTTATCCGGTTTCGATTCTTGAATGAGTTTCATCCACCCTCATTTACGAGTGTGTTGCATACTTGCAGTTTTACGGCTTCTATCTAAAATTGATCTCATTTTGTGCTTGCTTTGATGAGGATCAGCCTTAGGTAATGTCGATATTTTCGTAAAAAGATTTTGGATTTGGTAAGATAATAATTTTTGTATTTATTATTGTCTCGTGCTCATTTTTATTAAAAAGAAAACTTATTATGCATTTGCTAAACAAGTGAATACGGGATTATGGGTTAATATCCACATAATACAAATATTTTTAGACTGTCACCGTGAAGTAACGGTAAAGTGGCCGTCTCGCCACTAATATCGCCGTGCGTAGTGACGGAGGTTTGATTCCCACACGAGACAATAATTTGTGTGATTCATGGATATCCGTTTCAAGACTGGGTGAACTTTGTTCTGTTAATTGTGTTTTTGTAAAGTCCCCCGCGACACAGGGTTTCTTGCTTTGTGGGGCGTTGTCTTAATTTTTTTTTTAAGTCCCTAAGACACCGAATTAGTTCCGTTGTGTAAACTTTAAAAAAAGCATTAGGAGAGTATGTTTAAATTATAAATATGAATCTTAATTATATGTACTTTAGTGTCTATACAGCAGATTTAATAATCTAAAAAGATACAAAAAGAAACTGTCTCACAATCAGCACTTAGCACATTTATTTGTGAATTAACATTTATATATATTAAAGCATTCTACATCGTTCATAAGTGCATGCATTACTTAGTATAAAATATTGTTGGTTGCATAAACTTGAATAATATTAATGCACATAATATCGTACTCAGCAGTGTCGTGTTATAGCCGGATATTGTTGCCAAAATTGTGCATTTTATTCATATACGACTACTGTAATATCTAAGTGTATTACTGAGCATAATAATGTATGATTGTATAACTCTTGATATATAACTCTGTTGATATAATTTGGGTAATGGATTTATATAAAAAATATATATTCTTTAAAGCGGGGCTAAATTAGTACTTGCTGGTATTTTTTTGTTCGCTTTGTTTAAATTAAGATTAAAACTAGTACTTACTTTTAACATTTGGCATTGTAAATCTGAGATATTTTGTTTTTTTGTCTACATATTGCTAAACTCTTAGCAATATGTAGATTGTTTGCCGTAAACCAGTCCAGATCTTTCGCGAGAGAACCATTTACACCGTCCAAATTTGTTGCTTTACGGTCAAGTTTGAAAATAAGAGACGTATCTGCAAATAGCATTACGTCATATGTACATGACATGTAAGTACATGTCTGTGTACTTAAATAAAGTTATTTACACGGTATTAATTAATTTATACTATAAAAGGAACGTTTTAGATGTAGACAAACATGCATAGCTATTGTTAATAAATTATATTATTATGATAACGAGCTCAGCGGCTATCAGCGGCATTACTCGTGTGAACCATGCGGGTGCATTTTCAGATTTAAAAAAAGCACTGTATGTATTAAAAATTTTTTTTTATTAGTTATTATTTGCAACAATTATGGCTATTTATTATTAAATGCGGGACAATCTCTCCCATGCAACCATCACTGTGACTCCTTTAAAACAGGATTAACAACGATAATCCCTTCTGAACACCTAGCTATGATACTCAGAATTTCCCAGAGAAACTCTTACCTGCTGCCTTATAACCCACACCGAATTTAATCTGAAGATAATTAAATGAATAATTATGACTGCTGATATGTTTTAACCTGACACTACCCATACTTCCTACAGATCAAACTATTAATTAACCTATAACTAAAGCCTACACACAAGAGACACGTTTAAAACAGACTAGACTAAAGAGAATGCAGGTGCAGCCAAGTATTACATAGTATCGGGACAAACTATGAACAGAATTTTGTTCATGCGGAACTGGTGAACGAACAATGAACGAATGATACGGCGCCGGTTTCGCAGGAAGCATACCGCCACTTCAACAGTAAACTGCAAACGCGACGTGCGCATTGATAACAACTCCTGTCCTCCTCCAAACGCTGTATCAAGAATCCTTACAATAACTAAACAGGTTTGTTATTCTATTCTATTTGACTTATGTGTGTGTTCTTTTTATGTATGACTTTATGCGACGGGAGGCGGAGAGATAGGACTGTCCTACAAGAGGTTCGATTTCTGGGCGGGACAAAATAATGGTCTTTTCATGAAGTTCTCAGTATCAGGTCGGATTTTGGAGATGTGCTTGCTTACTGCTCTTGGCGACATTATTGAGGGTGCTTCACTTCTGCCTATCCGTTCAGTTCAGGGCATTTTTCACATATCACACTGATAATAATATGAACAATGGACATCTCACGTGATCGATGTACTGCTGTATCGTGTCGATAAAATAGATGCAGATACGGTGCGACTGCCACTTATTTATAGGGACTGAGTACTGTATACGATTTTCATAATTTAGCACCATTTAAAAGAGTTCAACTCTCGAAACATATAAATGTCGCAATTCTATGCGTTGGTATACCTATATATATATATATATAGGTTTAGTACACTTATCTCCCGAATAATTAGGAAAATAAATAAATAAAAAAATCCCGTTGCCGTTACTAAATAGAAAATAACAATAAAAAACTAAATTTTTGATTATGATATTTCACGATTTAATAGCGGTCATACTCATACACGTCGCGTGCGTGGCTCCCATTTTACACTAACATCATTTTTCATTTTCAAAAGAGGCCCAAGTTTTTGGAGGCCGTCCGACGAGCCATAACCTTTTGTAACTTTTTTCTGTTTTTAAATAGACAATACCAACACTCAAAATTTAATTGAAAAAATATAATATATCTAGATTCAAAACAACCAGTGTGAAATAAACCTAGTGAAATTTAAATTCAAAATAGCGTAGTTTGACATTATCGTTATTAAACTTTTTATTACATTACTTTATTAACTTATGAATGTCACAAGAGTTCTATGTTACCTGTTGAAAAAAAATTTGTGTTTTAAATTTATTCAGAATCAAAAGCTATAATCGCAAAATGTTTCGTCTATACATATTGTTTTAAAATAGAGTTGAATACTTCTTACTCGCTCCCTCACTCACCAGTTACCGACGAGACTCACGTATAAAAAACATTTTATCGAAATGTCACGTTTTACCTCATAAGTACTGAATAGACATGTCGTCTCTGTATTTCTCTCTATTAATAACCTTACCCTTTTTAACCGAGATATTTTTATCTACGTGTGTAATTTTTACTATTCAATAAATTCTTTTCGACATTTTCACATGCTTACGGACTTTTTTAAATCCTACTCCAACCGAAGGGGTAGTGTATACGGTTGTTGTTTCTAAGGTCTTGGTATCGATCCCCGGGTCGGAACAAATATTTGTATGAACTGAAAATGTTTTTTTAAAATAATGGCTGTTTTTTTTTTGTATAATATTATGTATTTAGAAATATTTATGTATGTTTATTAGTTGTCTAGATCATACACACAAACTTATATTAGCTTACTTTGTGCTAGGTGGCATTGTGTCTAAATTAAGATAGGTAATGTAACTTAATTCATTATGAAAACGCTGTATGAGAATCTAATCCAGAAAACTCAGCATGATTTCAATAGCCAGGCCTTTATTTAAAGTATTATATTACTATATCTAATCAATAGATGGATACTGTATCTGTGTAGTTAATTAACTGATGAAAGTCCTTGTAAACACTTTTTTTATTATTAAACTATTCAATAAAAACTCTTTTGGATGGAATAAACTGTTTTGTTTGGACAGATAATAAAAATAACTATCCACTAACACAAAATGTAATACGGACAAGCATTAATCAACCAATAGACGCGGAATCCATAATAAGCGATTAAGAGATTATACCGGATTAGGTGCTTGTGCCATTACGCGTATACTGCCTATTAAATATTGATCAATTATGTAACTAAAATTAAATATAAGTTGGACCAATTAATTCAATCACTATTTGTTTATTAAAGCATCTGGATATCATGTAAGATAATTATATTGTTAATTATTTTATTTATATTTTCACAAAGATGTTTTAATTGTATTAAATACTATTTCAAGCATTTTCTTCTTATTGTTGACACTTTAATGTAACAACTAAATTCCCTTGAATATCTTATACATTACTTACTGAAAGCCACAAAGCCTAACAAGATCTAACGTAGTGCTAATTCTCTCTCACGGACGACTTAAATCCAATCTCCTTACCTTTGTCAATACTAACACTGATTTGAATTTGATTCTCCAACCAATAACAGTTATACCTAACGAGAAAATTATCTCTTGAAATTTATTCTGTTTGAAATAAATTAGTATCGTAGATATTTAGTGCCAGAATTGGAGTGATTATAAGCAAGAAAATGCAAAACAAAACCGTTTGCGCGTTGTTCGGGATGAAAGGAAAATAGACAGGCTTTGCGATAAACCTGTTACGCAAATATCCGTTAAATGTTTGAAGCAAAAGTGCTATTTATTTTTTAAAAGGAAAGTACATACATACATATAGATCACACATTTTTCCCAACAAAAGGATAGGCAGAGACTACTTCCACTTGCTACGATTCTGACATATATCTTTGCCTTCTTCAATATCCATCAGTCTTTTCATGCATTTTCGCCGGTTGAGTCTGTCACTTCTTTAGAACGTCAACTATTTGGTCATGGTACGTTCTTCTAACTGCTATCCTACATAGTAGTTACCATAAAGATAATATAAATAGGTATGTACCTAGAATAACTACTACTAACGACTAATAAAGTATAAAACGATATTTATCTATAAAGTTTATGATGGAAACTAGGTATATGTACCTACAATAATACTCTTCTAGAATAGAAATTACTAGATCTCATGACATAGATGACCAGACCAGACCAGGCCGTGGTCACAAACCACAGCGTGTGGTTTTCATGTAGGATCGTCAAACAAAATAAGATATGTAAATAGCTAATATAGGATTGCATGCATATTTGCTAATATTATAAAACTCTAAAGTTTTAAAGTAAATATTATCTTTTCAAAAATGATATTGAGTTAAATTCTAACATTTTTGTAAAGTTAATCTAAGATTATAATCTTAGGAAAAATATCACTATTTCTGTTTCAAGCTTAAAACACCACGATAAAAAAACGATTCTAATAAAAACTTAACTGACGTGTTTTCATTTGACTAGCCTGTTGGTCTAGCGGTTAGTGAGTAGTGGGTTCGATCCCCACCCAGGACAAATCTTTGTGTGATGAGTTCATGCTCATCACACAAAGATTTGTCCTGGGTGGGGATCCTGGGGGTTTGTTCTGTGTCTGGGTGTAATTTATCAATAATATGTAGGGATGTATTTACAAAAAAAAATGTATTTAAGTAGTATATCAGTTGTTTAGTACCCATAACACAAGCAAATATAATTGCTTACTTTGGGACTAGATGGCGCTATGTAAACGTGGTAGAATATTATTATTATTATTTGAAGAAAGTAAAATAGTCTGTTTTACCTAAAATTTAGTACAGATGAGTTTTTAAAACCTCTCTCCCGTGTTTCGCCGTAGAAAATATACGAAATTAAATTATCTATCGTTAAACCACTCAGTGGACGCTCTGTCTGGTGTAGTGGCTCTGAATTAATATATTATTCAAGTTAATAAAACTCCAACATGGCTAAGTGATTTCAATCTAAACTATATATAATATTTTTAAAGTGCCTCTTACTTAGTTTTAAATGTTATAAATATATTTTAACTAGTATCGCTTTTGGTTGTAATTAGAACATTACAGAAATACGATACAAAAATAAATATTAGCTACACTTTATTTAATGACTTTATAGAATAGAGGCAAGCTACATTTCTACTATGTGATCCGATTTTTTAAATACTTGTGTACAACTCGCGAATTAATTAGTTTCGTTTAAGTATTTTAAATTTTAAAGTATACTGTTGGGTACTTTATGGTTAAAGTATTTAATATTTAATAATATTAAGAATTTAATAATTGCAAAATTTTAATATCATTCAATAGTATTAAGATTAGTTTTTAATTGAATATCCAGAACTACATGATTTATCATACTTTTTAGCAGCGACCCGATTCAGAATATTTTTCTTGGTTACATAATTTGAAATTAGTAGAATAAATGTATGGTAGCCAAAATATTCATGAGATACGAGTATATTTAAACAAGATTAGGTACCATTTATATCAAAACACTATAATTTTATATGTTGAAGACAATACCAAATACCGTTATCAAGAAAACAAAAGAATATCTCAATAAAGTGTACACAAAACTCGATTGCTGTGTCAGAAAAAGAAATAAAAACTGGGAACGGTCCACTTGTCAAGACTGGACTGTGGAGAATGAAACATTGTATTCATAGGCGTTACTCATACTCGTAACTTCCTTGTTGGACTCCCACTGACAACTATAGTACGATGAAATAAATCATAGCACTCCATTCTCAATATAATGCGGTAATACTAGAAGCCTTTAGTTCTAGGTGAAATTACCTTGGAACGGATAAAAGCACGAACTGTAAGTTTAGCAATACGTAGGTACTATATTTGAGACACGCATATATTATCCGGATGAAAGAAAATTGCTCAATTTCCATATGTTCTATATCAATTTCTATAATGGTTACCCCATTATAGAAATTGAGCAAATTACACGAGTGATAAAAAAAATAAAATCTATTTATTTTAGTATGCGCATTTCTGTTTTTTATTTGGTTTCTTTAATATTTTTTAAATTAAATAGTTTATCATTTAATTATCACAAAATCACAAAAAAACTATTTAATTTAAAAAATATTAAACTAGACATGTAACACATTGTTACACACTGTTGTCGGCCACGTATGTTAATTACACATACAAATAGGTTATACGTATCTTAATTTATATCCTTGCATTACTGAGCACATGACTACGGTTTCTAACTAAACAATATCATTAATAGACATGATGGATTCTTATAATATTTACGCTGCCGCAATCTTCATAAAGGCTTATGTCCAGCAGTGGACGTCATTAGGCTGATATTATGATGATGATGAATCTTCAAAAATGCAATTATGCTATACAAATAGATTTTAAAAAAAGAAAACTTACACAGTATAATGAATAGGAGTTCCCAAATTTCTTACATCTAAAAAAAGGACTATAAAATAAACCAATTTTTTTAAATTATAAGTAAATGTAATTCAATTTCAACTATGGAACAAATCACACACAAAGTTTCCCTCACACAAAGCTACGCACACCACCATAAACCCGAACGCAGTTGAACTGAACGATTTAAAACACGTAACTGAGTGAACTACAAAGGAAAACGATCCGCACTCCAATCTTTATTCAGTGAACAAAATCCGTAATCCATGTAACAAAAACTAACAGCATATTGTGATATAAGTCCTTATCTGTGATCTAGTTGTGTGTTATTCAAGGCCGTTTTGGGGCAAAAGGATTTTACGATCCGACGGGCTACGTGGCGCGCGTACTAAAGTATAAAGACATACAGGATTTTGTACTATCCACATTACGCTAAATGAGAAGGGATGATACGACTACTTTCTGTAACTGACAAGATGAGGATCATCACTTGATTTATGACTACAAATGTTGCATGTGTGTATAGTGACTTTCTCTCTCTGATGCTGGTTTTAGTTCGCGTTTTGTGCGAATATTCCAAGGGGGGCGTTTAAAAAATTTACAGGTATCGAATCGGAGCGTGGAATTAGAAATGCAATGACAGTAAATCTATGACAAAGCCCAAATAAAACAAAACTTTTATGTCTAATTAAAATTGACACGACAAGGCGCATTGGAAAAAAATTGGGAAATTCGCCTACTATACCGTGTTGGCCAGACGGGTATAGGGGGTACACGGACAAAATCATAGTAACACACTATTGTCCAATGATATATTGAGATTAATTTGCTAGTCCCTAGCAGGGTTTATAATTTTTAGAAAATAATATCATAAACATTATATACAGATATATATAATACACCTGATTATAATCAAAACAGAGCATCTTCTATCATTACAATTCAATACTGCTACCCAAACCACAGATCAGATCAAAATACCAGTGACAATGAACCTAGAGTTTAATCTATAACAATTTTCTTTTTCTATTTATAAAAGTGTACCAATATTTTCATTTATACAGTTCCTAAATATTTTCTTACACAAGCGTTAGATTCAATATAAAAACAACAAACATTCATAAACAAAAGAACAAAACAAATAAAACTACACACAGATTTTTATTTCCCACGTGGTCACATAATCTTGCGGTACAGTAAGCTTCTGAAATACTCGCAGACAGTAAGTGCGAAATAAAAAGGCCAAGTGTCATGTAAGTAGGTGTTAGTCTACGTAGATGTCTGGGATGCCTTGTTACATTCTCATAAGCATGAGGTATGTTGTGTGTCACTAATCGTTTATGGCACGTGTGAGGTACTTGACCGCAACAATAGACTGGGAAGAAAATGAGCGGAAAATTCATTCAACGTTAGTAGTGCGTACGATCTGTACGTCTAAATAGGTTGTAGTGCAATTGTACATGCATTAAATGTACTTATTTCTCTATAGAGAGATGATATTTACATTATATTTCTCTATAGAGAGATAATGATTTAATTACATTATAGGTACAATGACATAACAGCAGTATAAAAGATTATTATTAATCTCCCGCTTTTAACGCATTTTTTATTCATAGACCCGATAGCAGTCCGTAATTTGTATAACTAATCTGCTGCTTTCTATTGCTATTATTATAATATCGTGGATTTCTTTATTAAAATTACTAAGACTCGACAGTGCATGAATAATGTCTTTGATGATGCGAATATCTTTAAACTATGGTGAATTAAGAGTTTTTAAAAAGGAGTTTGAGACATAAGTACTGCTATTAAATTATATAACGGGTCTATGTCACGTATTATATTTAAGGAATATGAAAATACCTTATTTGTGACATAGACCCGTTATATAATTTAATATGTGTACAAGTCGCGAAAGTTTAAAAGATTTTATAGGTGATTTTATACTGCTGTCAGCACAGGACTCCCTAATTCTATAAGCAGAACGTGATTATAAGGTTAAGTCCTCTAGTTCCAAATCAATCTCTCCTCTATTTAGCGATATAGATTAGTAGTTATAGCTTGCGTAAAATAAAAAAATGTTATTTTTATTTATTTATTTCATTTTATAGCTTTAGAAACCTCCCTTAGAAATCTTAACAAATAAAAAGAAGTGTGATTTCAAGTTAAATTATAATAATATGGAAAATCTAATATTACTTGAAAAGACGAAATAACCTTTTCAATTCAATGAATAAATACGAGCAAAAGAATAAATGTCGAATTTGTGCTCTATGAGTTGTCACTATTGCCCAACGAGATGTGAAGGTATTCCCAAATTCGTTCAAACTTGAGTAGTCAAACGATGTATTAGGTGACATCTATAACGTTGTTTAGTTCAAATTAATACGAATTACGAACTAAATATTCATCTTGTTATAAAATCGGATAATTCAAAATGAGTTATGTTCAATTTCCTTCCAGCCGAGTTAACTGAAACTCGCGTGCGAGTATCTACTCGTGAAATTTATCTTCTAATTATGAATGTTTGCGCGTATTTTCATAATTACAAAAAGAGAATATTGCTCCACGTGTGATGAGAAATACCTCTTAACAAGCATCTTGTAAATCACTACATAATAATATATAATGGTGTCGTAAACATGAATCAGAAGGTACGAGTACCTATAATAATGTAAAACAAGTTCCCACACCGAGATAACTTCACGACTCAAAGTGTAACTACAAACTAATGACTTGTAGACGAGTTTTGAAAATGAAAGGATTTTACAAAGATTGTTGGATTAAAGTAAGGATTAAACTCAGCATGAAAAGTTTCACATCCCGAAACACGGCGAAGTTCCTGACTTGGAGGAGTCCACAGATAATAGTTGAGTAGCAAGTTTAATTACTTCCAGTTTTCAAGAGCGACCGCTAAAGGGCCCGGTTGATCCGGCGCGCCACCACCGCCGCCTACCCGCAGGCTGCGAAACGGACATCACACCAGATCCGGCCTGAACTAGTTCCTACTAGTTCCGACATGCCCCGTTACCGACCACTGCAGCTATCTTGTATCAAATGTACGTCTGGCTGGAATGTTAGCTAGATTTATATTAAATTCAATGTGCGTTTTGGTATCATAGACAGGGTGAATTTAACCTAGTATAGATTGATTTATGTTATTTATTATACTGTCATTATTCTTTTCATGCTTTATATCGTCATCATCATCATATATATCAGATGTAAGACGTCCGCTGTTATACATAGGCCTCTAAAAGATATTTCTAAAAGGACCGAGTTGTATACGGCTTCCACCCAGCGTGACCCTATAGTACGCTGTTGTAGTTTTTGAATAATAAACTGCTGACCGACTTACGTCGCAAAACTTCTGATGCAAGAGTAAATGGACAACAAAAACCTTTCGATAACACTAGTAGTAGATCATCATCATCATCATCATCAGCCTGTACTATTCCACTGCTGGACATAGGCCTCTCCAATTGCACGCCGCTGAGCACGATTTGCGGCTACTCACATCCAGCGCTTGCCAGTTCGCTTCTCCAGTAGTAGATGCATAAAATGAAATCTCATCTTAACAAAAACTTATATGTGTCTTAATCCAATATTATAAAATTAAATACCCTGTAAAACACGGCTCGTTAAACAGTCCTCTGGCAGTTTTAGTGTCCTTACAACTGAACTAGCAATAAAAGTCGCATCACTTAATTTAATTCGACTACAGCTTCAATTAGGCTATTCCTATTCCGATGTAGTTGTAGGTCGCGGTCAATTTGTGCTGCAAATTCAATAGTTAGTCGGGACGCGTAGCTTAATCCAATACAAATAGCGTACAAAATTTGTTAGAAGCCCCATGTTTACGATAAGGGTACGTGTCGTGTACTAAATATAAGAACCCGCGGAATTGCCGGTCACCAAAATTATAGTTACACTCGCAATTTTGATAACTATCTTATTTTATATCTTCTGTATTTAAATTTTCAAACAATATCAATTCGAAAATGATCCTAGATTTTTATAAGCTGGACAAACTTCTATAGGTCCAAGGCTACATTTTGGGTGAGAGTTTTCGCCATAGATATTATCAGTATAAGGAATATTATAGCTCAGTATGTTGATACCATAACATTATCCACAACTTCAAACGACAGTCACATGATACTGTTATAACAAACTGGATCAGCAGAAGACGTAACGCAACCTTAATATAATCCTTTATACGCTCCTTAAGGCTAACGTTAGAAATTATAATATCACGTTACCGCTTGAAAATACGCTTAATACCTAGATAATATGGAAAGTATTAATTTTAAGCAAGATTTCATGCTAATAGAAAACATAATAATATTATCTGAAGATTATTTTCGCTTTCAAAACTGCTATACAGATATCGTTTTTCTCTTCTTTTTGTGAACTTTTATGAAATAATTAAGAGAATAAATTATGAGAAAGGCTGTTAGTTTTATTGTTGTTTATCAATAACAACATGGAATAGATTTGACAGCCTGATCGTAACAGTTTACTCGCTAAAGTTACACAGTCACTATTTTTTTGCTAACCCGTCTGTTTCCTTTCCTCTTATCTTTTTCTCATTAGACTTGCTCTACATAATATAATTTTATACAGTAACCAGATCGAGCGATTTAGTATTTTACTTTCTAACATGATTTTTGAGTAATTCATCAACTCATCGTAGGACGAGTTGCCTACGCCCACTTAGGATGACCTAAAGAAACTCAAAATAAATAATATTTTTATTCTGCTACTCGTCTCATTTTTGTTATTTATGTGGAACTTTAAACTTTATCAACGTTTGGTACACCTGTGTTTGGGACGAGTTTTAGAATTAAAATATATAATTTATTTTGATTTTCTGCAAGTCGTCCTGAACGGGCCGTAGTTAAAGAATTACTAACAATTTTTACGTTATGTCAGTTATTTTTCAATCACTAACTTACAGTTGTTTGTTTATCTCATACCTATTCATTGTCAAACGTGCGGTGGTATTCTCCATCTATCATCGTATTGAACGATATCCGTCCTAACGAATTTATCTGCGGAGCTTGCATAGTTCCCGGATGCATAGTCGATACAAATATGAAACTGAGAAATGTTCGAGTTGTCAAATCACGTCGGATCGTGTTCACATCAAATACTAGTGTCGAGGGAGTTACGCAAATGGAATATCTGCAAAGCTTTCGGTGGTTTAAATTGTTTATACTTTGTTGTTAGTAACTGAATATATTCTCGAAGAGTTTCTAACTGTAGTTTCTGCAAAGACCATATTATTATCAAAGACCAAGGCTTATTCTTGTTATCTATCTACTCATACTAGAAATCACGCGAGGCTTCGCTCCCGTCGTTCCTTATTAGACCACTGCTAAGCTCCTATTAGCCGTAGCTTAATGTTATATAGCATTCCTCAATAAATGGGCTATCCAATAGTAAAAGATTTGTTCAAATCGGACCAGTAGTACCTGAGATCCTAACGTTCAACCAAACAAACAAACAAACTTTCGAGCTTTATAATAATTATTATAAGTTTAACATTTTTTACAAAGTGAATGTTGATACATGAAATAAAAGACAAAAAGAAGACACTGTACATACAAAGATATAGAGGGTTGAGAGTCATTTAATAATATTAAATTACTTTAAAACGGGTCTACGTCACGTATTATATTATAAGGAATAGTAAATACCTTATTTATTTGCCCGACGTTTCGATCGAATTACACCGATCGTGGTCACGGGCTGACTGAGGTGGCTGCCGAGCGTTGTCCTCGATGCACGCGGGTTTCTACGACTACCCTCACTTTTGTCAATATTTATATTGACAATTTTAATATGTGTACAAGTCGCGAAAGTTTAAAAGTTTTCATTTAGTAATGTAAGTTATAACTGCAATCAAAGGTCGTGTACTAAAGCTATTCTGAAAATCATAAAACGTAAAAGTGCAAATAGACGTTTGAGATCCAATATTATTTTGTGCAAATTACGCCATTGCTTTAAAATTTGAACATTCAGAAAGGAACCAGTAGAAATGAAGTCGGTGCGTCCAATTGGTTAGCATATTTTAATAGCGTCTGGCGTCGAGCCACTGCCGACGACACGCCTTAATGTTTTCCTGTTTCCCCCTAATGTGCCTACTTAACGAACTAAACTTTCTTATCGAACAAACCGACAACTCTCTACTGAGTTTCAAACTTTGTAAAATATCTATGACCTTTTATTGTGTCGTAACCGAGAAAATGCACCAAGATGACTCAGAGATTATAAAACTAAAAGTATTTTTACACTGATTTACTATGAGAGCCAACAAAGTATTAAGACTTTAAAGTATATAACACTGGCCGTTATACTTCAAAGAAGAAAGAAGATTTCATTTTATCTTTTTAGGAATGAATTAATTAGAGACAAGTCATCAGCAACCCATTAATGTCCCACTGCTGGGCTCGGGTCTCCTCTCTATCTAGAGAGCTGAAAAGGTTTTGGCCATAATCCACACACGATGGCCTAATGCGGGTTGGTGGATCAGACATACACTTAGAATTTCTTCTAGTGTATATGGGTTTCCTCACGATGTTTTCCTTCACCGTTAGCTGTTGGTAAGTTACATGAATAGTACATATAAACACCACATTGGTGGAGTTTATATGTATATATGGCTGGTCGGAATCGAACTCAGACCGTGTGTTTAGCACACCGGTCACTTATCCATTCAGCTACAATCGCTACAAACACAACGCTAGAGTCAAGTATACAGCCTATTTTAGAATATTAGCTTGAGACGAATAATATAATAGGACCTAAATTGCTTCTCCTCTCATTTTAAATTCTATTAGGGGAGATCCTTGTACCTTGGGACGCTTTTCTTTAAACCTCCATAATTTAAGTACAAATTAATCTATGGCCTTGAAAGTTGAACTTTCTATTAGGTAACCAATAACATCACAATAATATGATGTAAATCACGATCTACTATGTTTTATTAATGAGAAAATGACAATTTATTACTTTAGGAAATTTGTCCCAAGGTACAATCATGGCTTGTACCTCGGGACACCAATGTTTGTACCTTGGGACACATTTTTGTAAGCCTAAACTGCCGCCAGATGAATATTATTTCTTATGCTGGAAATTAAGATATGATTGGGCAGCTTAAATGCTTCGGTTAAAGGTATTTAAAGCATTAAAAAACAAATATATTCTTAATTTTATATTAATAAATAATTTCCGAATAGATAAGCGATTTTCAATAACCATTTTAATTGCACTTTTTACATTTTCCTCACTTGGTTTTGGCTGGATAACTTTATCTTTACTTCGCGGCATCTAAAAACATGAAAACAAAAATTAAAAATATAATATTAAAATAAATAGTTGAAATAAGCATTGGATTGTACCTTGTGACAGTCCCAAGGTACAAAAAATTCACTGTCCCGAGGTACAAATTTCAACCTATAATAGAAATTGTGATTATAATTTTTAAATTACGAAAATCTAGGAATTTATATTAAAATAATTGATTAGGAATATAGACAACAACTAATTGTATCATAATTAAATTACTCACCTCAAAATTTTTCATCTAAAACAAAGATTCAAGTGGATAACAAAAAAAAATCTGCCGAAATAGTCACACTGCATACCCCATCTAAGGAACGAAGCAAAGTGGCCAACTTTAGTGCATGCTTCCTGAATGTTATAATGAAATAGCTACTAGAAGTCACTATTTACCACTTCTCAATGCAAAATTTCGGACGCAATGAGCTTGTCCCGAGGTACAAGGTGTCCCAAGTTACAAGGATCTCCCCTACTATAACAGTTGTGTTCTGTGAGTTGTCAACGACCTTAACTTTCTTCCATTTTTTACCATCGTTACAAAAAAGTTCGTTGATTCATTATAAGCATGAAGATTTAAAGGCATTTCGCATAATAAGACCATCTATACTATCCCATCGAACGATCCCCGTCTATACAATAAGACAGCTTGATGGATGTGATCACGATGTTTTGTCGAAATCCAACAACGTAACGACCGAAGGTCGCAATTTTATTTAATAAACGACAAACAAATACCTACTATTGACAACAACAAAGATATTTCAGAAAGTACTACGATCAATACAAATTAAAATGTTTTTACCGTACCTTCAGCGTATTGAACTTGAAATAAATCAACCCACGTTTGACATTGAATAAACGAAGGGTTAAAAGATCAATTTTCTAACCGTTTACCAATACAATAATAAAATTTACATATAAACAATGCTAGATAAAATATGCATATTCATCCATTATATTCGTTTTTTATAGTTATTTTAAAATTTAGTTTGATTTTATAAAATTAAATAAATCTATTAGGCAAGCTTTAAAATCTCTACAATAAAAAACTCACGTTGTTATTTTGTATTTAAAAACAACAAATTAGTAATCATCATCATCAGCCTGTACTAGTCCACTGCTAGCGGGCTAGACAAGTGGCAATCTATTCGATCTATCTATTCTATCGACGTGTCAAATTAGTACATTGATCACGTGACATGTCGATAGTTTATGTCAGAAATGTGTTCAAATGTATTGAAGTGACATGTCATTTAGAATAGACAGATTGAAGCGATTGGCACTTGTCTAGGGGGGCTGGAAATTAGTAATACGGCTAATAATTATAAACTCTATGCACTAGCGTACTATTAACGTATAAAAAATTTGCGTACTATCAGCATCGTAGTTATAAACAAATTAAATAAAGACCAAAAAAAGCAAAATGTTTTCTACGATATATTTTCTACTTCTTTAAAATATAAGACTACAGCATATACCTATTCAAAATTATTATATTTGATATATAATGTCTTATATTAAAGTCAATCATTGTTAAGTAATACTGTAGAAGTCTTTTGTAGGACTACACGTTTTAACTAAATTGTACTCTAGATGCTTCATACAGAACAAACATACAACACTTAAACTCAAATCCATTTATCCGTTTTAATGCAAGCAATGATCACAGAACAGACACAAGAAGCATTAACCGATAGTATGCAAGCGTCACAACAGATTAACAGAATGGAACGCCAACAGCTACGTTTTAGTAAAATGAATTAGCAAAACTTACACTGAATTGCATAAAACAAACAAGTTACGAGTGGTTGCAATGCTTATCACGACTACATTGTACCAGGCAATTTTCTGAGCCGCTTATATCACCAAGTTACGAGTGTGTTATTCAGTAATGTATGGGTTTCATTTGGTTAAAAGCTTTATACATTTGCCGTTCCAAATGCATTTTCAGTGGTGATGGTGCCATCATTAAAATTATTCTGTCACGACCAATACAATTATCAATAAAACTCAGCTTGAATAAATACGATTAAGCGAACGCTTTTAAAATATTAAAGTGAAATGAAATTTGTCTCGCATGTCGGTGCAGTCAACCATTAATATTAATGTATTTCTAATATAAAAATTGGCTATCAAAATTGCGTTGAAACTTGATATTACGTGCATGGTTTTGAAAACATTTTGTAAATGATTTACTGCATTCAAACTAATATTATAATGAGAAAATTTGTAAAGGATGGATATTTGTTATTACCTTTTTTATGCCAAGGCGGCTAAAAGTGAAATTTGGCACACTTGTCTGGAATAGCACAGACTACTTTCTACAGACATACCTACCACGCGAGCAGAGCAGGGTGTATACAATTATGTAAGTATTCATATTTCTTAAAATTGTTATATTTATTTATAGCTGAAATTTCTAATTTTATTTGACAGAAATGCTATAATTGGAATCATGTTTTTTCACTGATTATTCGTATATTTGTTTGACTCTCTTTCACGGCTACACCAATAAGTGAATCTATATGAAATTTTACATAAATAAAAACCGCTAATTTTGGCAACTTTATATCAACTTTATATTTCATAAATTTCATTTCAAATATTATAAACTTCATATTCAAGCAATAAAATTGTATCTGAATATACACAATCATATTTCAGCACTGGTTAATCCATTTAGACTGTAATGGTTTTTGAAAAACCAATTCATAAAATAAATAAATCCTTTTGAAGTAATGTCCTATATTCAATATGTTACGTTTTATATTAAATTAGCCCAAACCTTTTAGCTTGATTGGCACATGCAGGAATAAATAAGGTTTTGATAAATAATAGGTGAAAAACAATTCGATATAATGAGTGGAAGGTAATCCGTTAGATATTGGCAATGTTGTGTTAAATTGTTAGTAATGTCTTGGTACTGGCGCTTGGTATATAATATGTTCATGTAGCCCATAAAATAAATTAAAAGTATATAAATAATTTTAAACAAACTTAGGTTCTAGAATTTGTTACTCTATTGTATTGGGTTACTTACCTGAAAATGTAGATTTACGAGTAAAAATAATAAATAAAAAGTAGCGTTCAGAAAATGGTGGATCCTGTCCCATTTAAAAAATCTTTCACTATAATACGTACTATATTATCGCTGAGTAACAGGTTAATCCGTGTAGTGACGGATTAAGAATATAATAACGTCACTATTCCATCTTAACCCGTGGCTGTCCTTAAAGGCGATTGAGAGAGTGACCTTATACAGACAAGAGTTCTAAAATAAAGAAAAAATCGAAACATACCCTATACCAACCCGTCAGCGTGATATAGGCTAAATTCCCTCCACATTATTTGGAGGAGACCCGTGCCCAGCAGTGGGACGTTTGTGGGTTAAAATGATGATGATGAACATGGGCTACATTTAGAAACATAGATAACATAGGAACATAGGATAAAGCGCGTGAAAGCTAGTGCTTAATAAAACAAAGTGGCAATTAAAGGTAATAATTTCGTCAAATTACAGGATGGATATCCGTGTAACCGTTTTCATAGAAGCTTTGATTACTAGGCATGAACAATTCGATAGTGACAAGAGCTGATAGTCTAACTCGAGTGGCTATCAATACAAGCCGATGAGTCAAAGCTCGATGCTGATACTAATTACAGAGGAATGCTTTGACTGGCCTGTTGGTCTAGTGGTTAGTGACCCTGACTGCTAAGCCGGAGGTCGCGGGTTCGATCCCCACCCAGGACAAATCTTTGTGTGATGAGCATAAAGGTTTGTTCTGTGTCTGGGTGTAATTTATCTATAATATGTATGTATTTACAAAAAAAATGTATTTAAGTTGTATATCAGTTGTTTAGTACCCAAAACACAAGCAAATATGTATAATTGCTTACTTTGGGACTAGATGGCGCTGTGTGAATGTGGTAGAATATTATATTAATATTACTATCAACTTTTATTCGGTCATTGTATTGATGGCATGATATTTATAGTTTAATCTCTAAAGTTATTTCTAATGCTGTAGGTAAAATTAGTTTTGTAAAGATAAATAAATGCGGGTGATTGTAATTTTTGACCTATTTTGATTATTAGATATTATTTTGATTATCGCCATGATAAAACGTAGACTCAAAATGCCTTTTATTTTGTAAAATGCTTTCTGCGGTAAGTACGCACTACGAGGAAAATACAATCAAGAAAAATTGTACCCATACCTAAATCAATTAATGAACCTGAATAAGAAATAAAACTTAACTCTATTCAAAAATTTTTTGGAAGAAATACAAAAAAGTAACGATTTAATATAATAAAATTAATGTGTCGTCACATAGCCTTTTATAACAAGCGGGGCAAAACAATACTAACGATATCTCAAAGGCTGTGCAAATGACGATGCGTCGCAGTTTTTTTACCGCGAAGCAATATAGACCGCGACTACCCGCGCTGCGCCATCAGTTCAAAATGTTAGAACGCGCCACGCCACACCACGGCGCCACCACCGCGTTCCCGGCGGGCACTGGAGCGGCGCGGTCTTTTTGACCACCGTGTGCATTGACAGGATAAGATTCCCTTTGCTCTATCAAATTTATTGTTAGCGGTGAAATTGTCGGCCCGCGCCGTGATGTCCTTTGCGCAAACCCTTAGTCAAATTATGAAGAGTACTATATAAGACATGAGGGAGCTGATAAACATACATACAAAGGCTGCTAATACATACCCCTCCTTTTCGCTTCATCGTCGGGTAAAATAGTTTAAAACGTTACAAAATAAAATCTTTTTATAGTGTAGAAAGTTTAGCGATGTTCCGTACAAGTTATAAATCAACCGAGAGAAGCTAGGCTACTTAAAGTTGTTTGAAAGCGATGTTAGCAACCTGTCACCGCGGTCACGCTACGATCTTTAAACTCAGTACATTGTTTGTGAATGTCGGTACTTTATTCACAAACATATTTGTTTTTATGTGTACAAATAAATGTCTTAAATGTTACTACAACCAGTCGCAGTGACGAACGGAGGCGCGTAGGTATGACTCGGTTTTCGACCGTTTGTATGAAGTTACAATACTGTATGTAATTATATTTATAGTACCACCACATACATATATATTATGTATAGTTTCACGTCATTAACTGATGTTAATGAATGGCGTGTTGAAACCTCTCCCTTATGTTTCACCAGGTATGACTGGTCCTATGTAATTGCACATTTCCAAACTCTAGGCGGGACCTACTGGGATATCTTCAAGAAAAAAAATCCAATTAGTAATTATTATTTTAGCCCGAAATTAACTAAATTTATTTTAGCCCGAGCAAGAATTCGAACTCTGGACATCTTACGTAGTAGTCGTAGACACTCCCGCTGCTAGCGAGGCTAACAATTAACAAGACAGTAAAGCATTTCTCACACTGTCACGAGTTCCACAAAATCTTCCCATCCGTTTGACAAACAGTAAACAATCACGTATATAAACTGAAGAGCGCATTAACAAGATAAACAGATCGTTAAGTGAACTAAACACGATATCAAATGTGTTTTCAATTGCTGCGATTGACTTCCTCTCACAATGACCTATAAAACTCATCAATGGACCTCCCAATATGAAGTTCTCTGTTTATCAATCAACAATAGAATAATTTTAACGCTTTGATTGATAATTTCCTATTGGCAATCTGTCGAAATATTATGAATTTAGACAATTTCTACTAATCCTAAATCACTGTTTATTGTAAAACGAACTCTTAGCGCTGCTTTTGTCCATCTGCCTATACGTCTGTACGTATAAATTCCACAAAGTGAAAACCACATTGGTACTACTAGTCGGAATCGAACTCAAACCTCAGTGTATATAGTACGTCAGTGACTTATAAAATCCATTCAGCCATCATCGCTTCTAATTAACGCATTACCAGAATAAATCCAGGATTTATAATCTTTCCATGTGCCACAATTCATCTACATCAGTTCCATAATTCACGCGTGGTTGAATAACAAACATAAGAATTTTATCCAAATATTCACATGTAATATTAGTAGGATAGTAGGAGAATAAAACTGATATTAAATATACCATTTAATATTGCGCACTGATCTCTGAACAACAATTTTGAGTGTGTCGCCCGCATATGCGACATGATTGACGCGTGCCACGCTGTGAACAAACATATTGAATATCGGCGATAATTTTTTAAATTCAACACACGGATGACAGTAAAAAAGTGATGGTAAATATCTGCTATTGCGCGTATTGACGTGGCTGTCTCATAGGTACAAACATATAACACCGAGCATTTTTTTCATCTTACAAACTTTGTCATCATTTCAACCCATAAACGTCCCACTGCTGGGTACGGGTCTCCTCTAAAGAATGTGGAGGGAATTTAGCCTACTGTACGACGCTGGCCAGACGAGTTGGTTTAGGGATTGTTTTGAATTTTTCTTTTCTCGCAGTGCTCTGCATAAGGTCAATTAATCCGTCATTGCACGAATTAATAATTAAACTTTGTATTGGTAATCAGCTATAGAATCATTTTCATCATCATCATTTCAGCCTATTGCAGTCCACTGCTGGACGTAGGCCTCTCCTAACACGCGCCATAGCACTCTGTCCTCCGCCTCCCGCATCCAGTCAGACCCAGCGACCTTTTTTAGGTCGTCGGACCATCTAGCTGGAAGGCGTCCTACTCTACGCTTGCCGAGTCGCGGTCTCCACACTAGGACACGCTTGTTCCACCATCCATCGGTCCTTCTGCAGATATGAGCAGCCCACTAGTGCCAGTTCAACTATATATAAAATATGTCTAGCCAAATTAAGTCTCTAAACGCCATGTCGGACAGCGTTGTCCGCCAAACAATACAATTTTCTATTGTGTCTGGCATTCAGTGTGTTAAACAAAAAAATAATTCAAGTTTTCCTTTACACGGCACGTGGTTCTTGGTGAATTTTGATTTATTATTTTTTTAATTTCTTCGTATTATGGCTAGATGTTTTATATATATGATTACTATGGATCTGAAGAAAGTTTGTTTGACGACTAAAAGTGCATTTATGCCCATTTATTTCATTATTAAATTCATCTATCTTCAATATCACAGGCTTATATAGGCTCATACATTTAATTTTAACTGTACTACTTATTAGTCATTATTATTCACTCTTTCTCTTACATGTGTATTCCAAGAGATAAAATTCATATATGTATAGCCAGACACAAACATTTACAAACAACATACATTTTCTTCGTCACAGTGACATAACAATAATGCTCATTTAAGTCCGTTAAAATTTACTAATGATGTAGAAAATAACCCCACATTTTATTTAGCATAATTTGCCCAGTTAACATCTTTAATGTTTATTACAACTATAACGAAGTTTTAAACTCATGCCTTACACTCGAACGCAGCAAACTTTGAAAAGCTAATTTTAACAGCGCAAATAGAGGAAACTGAGCATCAAGATGTTTGTTCTATCTCAAAAGTCAAGCGAACAAAACCACGAGGAAAGCACGAACTTCTTTGATATAACCCCTACACATATTTATGCAAAACTATTCGCAAAAGAGAGTCCGGTCTCAAGTCCGCACTTCAACGTAGAGAAACGAATATGAACACTACAGACGAAGATCCCAGGGTACTGAAATATTTATTTAAGCAACCCTTATATTTAAATGTATGCTCCCAAGGTGTTACACTTATGTCACGAAACTGTGCCGGCTCTGATGCATTTTGCAGTACAATAAATATTTAATTTTATGTTAGTGATTTAAGTATTCAGCTTGCGACACCAACAATACCAACATGTTTCATAATTTAATTCTAAACCTAAAAGGAAAGCTATAATTGTATAAAGTATTAATAGTAAGTACTCTATAATTTTTTTTGTATGAATGCATAAACACGCTTCAAATTATAAACTACAACAAAAAAGATTATTACATAAGAATACCTACACCTACATTATTTATGAATCTATTTTAACTTAGTACCCGTAAGAGTTAAAAAAAGTATAAAGATACAAATTCAATCACTATTTCAACTATTAATACATTTAATAGTTGAAGTAGTGATTGAATTTGTATCTTTCAATGCAACTTCAATAATAACATAATTGGTTTCCAAGACGAGGATAAAAAATGGTTTTGCAAAATCCCTTTCAAGTTAGCGTAGATAATTTGAAAAGTATCTACAGGAGTACATAATGCATAGCTCTGCAAAACTGCAAATCCAATTTCCATTCAGGGTGCTGGGGAATCGAATCTAGACGCCGATTGCGGCCAGGTAAAAGCGAGTTAAATCGGATTTTCACTTTGCCTACATTCTTCCCGGCTAGATAAATTATAGAATTCAACCAATATAGACTCGCCCTAATGACGACGAATACTGAAGTAATTGTGCCATATTTTCCTTTTGCTATCAAACGGACTCGGTTATGAAGCTATTTCATATTCTACCTCAGAGAATAAAAAACGTCCATCGTAGTCGGTTCTAGTGGGTATAAATATTCATATATTATGCAACGCTAGGTATGCCTCAAGGGTTCTAATCCTCCGAAACGATTCTTTAATAAGCTTCAAAGAAGTTTCTCTCTTAAAAGGCCGTTCGTTAAATGAATCTGGCTTTCTTTGTGGCAAGAAAAGGGAATCCCGAAAAAAGTCCCGGCCATTCACAACGGTTGGTTTACTCTTGGGAGCCAAAAAGTTACCCACGCCCCAAAACCTTCGGGTAGTCATGGAAAAAGCAGCTAAATTCGATTTCTATCTTCATGAAAATAGCTGATTCAATTTCAATGCACGACGAAAGTTTTTAACGTGAATGTTCATCGGCACACGGGGTTTTATAGACAGCTTGCATAGAAAAAAGGCTCGCATAGAATCTTATTTGTGCTGTACTTAATTAACAAAGACAGTGTGATACAGGGATAATGATAGGATAAACTTTGTACGCCAACTTTCAGTAAATAGATGCAAAGTTTATACAACTGCACATGAGGTGTGCTTGAACACAAATAAACTTGTGTTATTTGTCTTTGGAATAATAAATTGTATATTATATTTATTTTGAAAAATAAAATCTTAAATAAAATATTTTATATTCTTCATCTTTTTACATTTCAAAAACAATGATTTATAGAACAACAATCAATTTATTTTAATGTACAGTCAGCAACAAAAGTAGCTGAAGATATCCAAAATTTCCAAACGCATTTATAGCTTAACGTACATAAATTACTTATCAAGACTAGTGCCAGACTTGAACTTACGATCATAATTCAATGCTAGCAAGATTAAGTCTACTATACCACGCTGGCCAGACGGGTTGGAAATATTATATAAAAAGTCACAATTAAATAATTGCAACTTGTTATGCGATTACTCTAAAATTAATTCTGTTATAGTTCATCGTAGACATTTATAATTAACTTCGAAGTTTTGATTGTTCTTACTTTAGTTTTCATTTATAATTGCTTAAAATATTTCTTTGTTAGTGTTTTAATTAAGTTGTGTAATCAGGTTTAAGTTAATTATGATGCTTAATACACTGTTATTATTATTTACGCCTGAAAAGATTAATTAACAATTTTAAATAAACAGCGCATAAGTGTGCCGCGCCACGGTTCTAAGTTCAATTTACGGCTCAGATAATTTCATTAGCTTTCACTATTTATTGAACTCAAAAACAATTACAATTTTTTGAATGAGTACTGGACTAGATTAAAGAATTTCATTGAAAAATAATTATAATATTTACTACAATCATACTATGTATGTAATAAAAAAGTAATTTTACGGAATCAAATCACATTACACAAGATCTAAACTCATGCATAATATTTCTCGTTACCCTAACAAAATAGAGCAATGTTTTTCTTTTATTATAGCGGGTTGTATGATTTAGAAACGTTTAACCCGTTTTTGCATGGACCCTAATACAAATCGTAAATTTAATACATTGCGCAACATATGTTCGGTGTCCATAAATATAGCAATTTTCCAACAAAAAATTGTAAGGAGAAACGCGGTGAGATAACCGGCACGTTTTATCATAATTTCCAAACTTATGTCATTCTCTGGAAACGTTTACCTATAACCCGACGTTCACAGATAAACTTCCTAGTTTCTATTATAAACAATACTCTTAATTATTAATATTATAAAGAAAAACTTTTTTTTGGCGTGTTTACGGTTGCTGCACAGGAAGTCCTGGCTTCGAGGTTAGGCAAAAATAGTTCATCCACTCGGAGTCTGCAAATATGCCCGATTAATGATAATTAATACGTACCTTAAGAGAATAAGATGTGATACTATGTTTTATTCTAATGGCCGATGGGAGAAGAAGGTAAGGAAAATAGCGCAGCGTGGGTCTGCACCAGATAGACCGACACGAGCTTGTAAAGGTTGCGGGTGGCCATTGGTTGAAAAAAATTGCTCACTTCGGCGGAAATATGTTGAGGTCTATGTCCAGCAGAGGACGTTACTGGACTGATTTTATGATAATGATGATGACTACTTTATGTAATTTGAAAGAGTTTTAACAAACTGCTAAAAATTATTTGTGTCCCACAAATATTTTTTTTTTTTATTTCTTGCAATGATTAAATCAATTTTTGAATTATGATGACGTTTGTTTCCAGCGAAATATATACGTTTTCTCGCCAACAAATTATTTTGCTTTTAGTGAAGACTACTGATACAATCTACTGAAGAATTTGAAGATAAAATTTATTATCAAATTAGAACATTTAATTATACCTAATGGAACATTGAGTATAGAACAATATATAAAACAACAAAATATATATAGAACTCTAGCAACTAGTCAGCAAATTGTCATTGAAATATTTCTGAAAATACAATTACAACTGATATTGCTTATCAATACAAATTCTAACAGTTACAAAAGTACGTTTACAACTACCGTGTGAATCCGCCCTAAGGGCCGTCTATCGAAGTGCGTGCACAACCGAAGTAATATAAATATTCCAAGCATTTATCAATGAAGATACGCAGCTAATATCTTTCTACAATTCGATTTATCAAAATGCTTTATTACATTGACTCTTGACGCAAGATCTGAATATAGATCCGATTTTGTAATAATACAACTTGGCAATAATACAGATTTTGTATTGAGAACGATTTTCCACAAAACAGGATTTGTAATAAGAATAGAGAGAGGAAAACTTATTCTATTTATACGTATTTTGTGAAACGGTGTAATTTAATTCATAATTTATTTTCAAGATATCATTCATATTTTATACATTGTAAGTATTGAGAAATTGTCTATTATCAATGCTAATAATTTCATATTTTATTTATTGATAGGACATAACCAAATGTTTGTAGATAGAATAACTTAAAAAACAATGTTTCATATCTCTCTTTCTACTAGGCACCTAAGGCTTAGAAATACTAATATCAGAAAACACCCGAGCATTGCAACCCTGAAATATTTATTGATGTACAGAATCATGAAATATTTCGAAAATTCACCCGAAAATTACAATTCTATCGTAACAAAATCTCAAATTACAGTTCTATCGTAAGCCAATCTAAATTACATCATAACATTCTTATTCCGTCAAGTTCGGAATTGTCGTCCCTAGATTGGCACGTACTGACTTTGTGTCAAAACAAGTATTTGATTTCTCCTGTAGGTAATTTATTTTGGAACGATTTGGAGAAAAGGAATGCTGTAATCTAATAATACGAAAAAAAGTCTTCGCAGAAATCGAGCACAAGGTGTTTGAGGGACCGAATGAAATCAGGTGAGTGTCATAAATAAACGGGAGGCGATTTTATCGATGTTTCCAATAAATATTAAGTTGTCTCGGTACAGTTTTATATATACACTTATGCTTTGTACATATTTTCTGTGTCTGTTCAGGTGTTAAGAAAGGTTAAAGGCAATGAATGTCCTCAAATAAATCTAATATAGGTACATTTTTATTATCATTATATTATTTCTAAAAATCTATGAATAATCATGAATCATGTTTATATAATTTATTTCTTTCAGGCATATAATTCGCCTACTTAGCAATAAACTGCAAGTAATAAACTCGTATCTATGACCAATGGTATTAAAATAGATATCACCTTGCTTTATTTTTTTTAAACAAAAGAACTCAGGTGTACAAACTTCACAGGTTTTATTACAAAGAGGAATGACAAATAAATATTTCTGTTTCTATTTTCAATTTCAATACGTGGCTCACTATCAATAAAGTTAAAGTCTACTATCCAATTATATCTTATTCCAAAAGTTCTAAAAAATAATAAGATAAGTTCTATATAATTTAAATCTCACAAACCATTTAAAATACATTAGCGTTAACCACAAAAATCACAGTAAAATGCTTATGATAATATATAATATATAACATGAAAATCCAAAAAATCTTTCCAAATTATAAGTGAATTATTTTGTAAACGGTCTTATAAAACCAAGTTCGACATTAAGGAGCATATTACCGTAAATGTGCTAAAAACTAAAGCCATCTTGTCAACCGAGAAAATATTTTATAAGGTCCTTTTACGAGTGAAGAAGTAGATAAAAGTGGAATGGGTGTCTCGTGCGGGAGCGTCGAAAGGGTTTAATCAAAGCGAACTGCCCCTACGACCGGGGATATAGTAAATAGTCCATACAGGAATCCACACCCGAGACCAGGGATTTTAGTTCAATTGAGAACGACGTATGAGAAACTCAATAGGATTCACAAAATCCAAGCGACACGCTACGCCGTTTCACTTACAATTTCGTTAATAAAAAACTAACAAAGGATAGGATATTTTGGTAAAATATACGTACTTTATTTTTTAAACTGGTTTAAACTGCCTTGTTTTTTCGTTAGTACAAGAACTATTGTATAACAAAAAATTAATGAACAGTGGATATATTATTCACCTTACGCCCATGTGAATGTAGCGAATAGGCCAAACCGCATATTTTGACTAAGGTGTAGAGTTTCTGAAGTTAGGTCTTGTAGAGTTAGGGCGTGTAGAGTTGGAAGTTTGGCTGTATATGAGATCTGATAACTTTTTGACAGAGCGAGTGATATGGTCTCAACTGGGCAACATTTTAGAAGAAAATATTTTTGTTGGGATCATATTCATACGCAAAGCACGTAATGACGGTATTTTGATAAAACACAGGGTGTACAACTAATTTCCAATTGAAATACATTTAATTTTCTGCTCATACTTATACATCCTCCACCTACTACAAGCTAGGCAGAGTGCACATTTCCTTTAGAAATCTGTGCAAAATATTGTGAAAAATTATTTTTATATAGCCTCATGTGCTCTCATGATCACAATACAACCCACCTTTAATAAAATTAATAAATTATAATAATATACGTCAAAAAAATAAACCTAAAAATAAAAAGTATTTCTACACTTGTTTGTTGTAAAGAGACTGAATAGAACACTGAGTGTATGATTTGCATCAAGCTCAAGTTTTTTATTTATTGTTTGCTTTATAAAAATACCATACACTTGAATATAGAATAGTCGTTTAGTATTTTGGCTCAACATCAACAATAGAACTTATCCATACAATGCCGTTCTATAATACGTCACTAATTTATATTCAGCTCTCAGTATTCTAAAGCTTATAAATATTTACTTCTGTGGGCGAACGATCCGATAAATTCTATACATTAATCCCCTATCCCTATGCAACATTTCATCCTATAATTCGCTTACCGTGATCGGATGTCGAACACAACCATTACATTTGTATAACGCTTAATTCCTTGTGGCTTTTCTTGAGTGGTATCACGCCTAACGACTCATATTAATAATACAGGCAATTTGTATGTTAAAAATATTAGATTATTACAGTTTATGATAGCTTTTCTCAATAGAAAAGCTATCATAATACATACATACATACATATAGATCACGCCTCTTTCCCAACAGAGGGGTAGGCAGAGACCATTTCCTTCCACTTGCTACGTTTCTGACATACATCTTTGGCTTCTTCAACATTCATCAGTCTTTTCATGCATTCTCGCCGGTTGAGGGTACTCCTGATCTGTCTCTTCTTTAGAACGTCACCTATTTGGTCATGGTACGTTCTTCTAGGTCTTCCCCTTCCAACGTTTCCTTTCACAAGCTATCATAAACTGTATAGATATTGTTGACTGAAAGGTATTATGTAAATCAGCTATAATTGGTCAGATTTTTTAGGTTCCATAAATATTTGTCGAACTTATTGTTACGTACTTACACAGGTTTTGATTGTGGATTGTTGGATTCAATATTGCTGTCAAATGTTTTAAAATGGACAGTCAACGAAAATGTATTTTAAATTTTTAAACTTTTGAGAGAGCTAAATCGTCTCCAACTAAGTCGAGATTCAGCCTACTCGTTATTTCGATATTCGAATAAAAAAACAATTCGAAATTTAAATATCCAATCAATTGATTTTATTGTATTCTAGTAATTTCAACTACCTAACTTAAGTATTATAATAATTATAGAGTAATCTTGTAATTAAGTGTCAACAAAAATTCATATATGTACTTCATAAAAAAAAACTAACAGAAGAATTAAGTAGCTTTCATCATAATTTACCTTCCACTTTAGTAACTGAGGGACAATATTTTGTTGGTTAGCGATTTCACATGATAGCGATTTATATTCTACGACTAAACCAAATTGGTTTAACGACATAATGATTGTATAAATATAAAATTACTAAATAATGGTACCCTGATTTTCTTACTACTAACGATGTACTAGCAATTTCGATAATAGGTTATTTTGTTCTATACACCTGTCACGTAAATTATTATCATAATATACTTATGTAATTTTGATTACATTGATACTTAATTGAGCAATTTGTTGGTTTTTGAAGACATTTAGCCCTGCTGAGGTAAAAAAAAGTGATTGTGGTCGAATGGATAAGTGACCGGCATGCCAATCATGCGGTCCGAGTTCTATTCCGAGCGGCAGTATCAATGTGGATTTCATTTTGTAAAAATTATTTGTACTAGTCGAGTGACTTACCATATTTTGCTAACAGTGAATAAAAAACATCTTGAGGAAAGCACATACCCTAGAAGCAATACTAAGTGTATCTGGTGAAAATTTTAAATCGATACAGTTCTGTTTTTGTAAGTAATATCTAAATTGAACTAAATATAACTAAATATGTAAATTCCCTCCACATTCTTTGGAGGAGACCCGTGCCCAGTAGTGGGACGTTTATGTGTTGACATGATGGTAGCGTCACATCTTTTTCTTCCAAAAGGGTAGGCAGAGGTGTGACTCACCGACGTATTCCCAATTATATCACATGATATAGAGTGCGAGTATATTGTTCTTAACCGGACACATATTCAATCGCCGGGCTGATACTGAACTTCACTAGCTTCTGCCCGCATGATACATAGATAATAAAATTATATACCTGAACATTCCTCATAAATCACTCATTCTATTGGTAAAAACCTGTATCAAAATCGGTTGTGTTATTTAGAAGATCTCTTCAGACAGAGAGAAGCGACTTTATTTTTACCCGACTACGGCGAAGCAAAAAGAAGGGTTATATACTGTGCACTTTGTAAAGAAACAATGATGAAGATAGAGTAAGTATATTATAAGAACCTTCACAAAGGCAGGCTACGTAGCAACCGTAGCACACATCACTGCTACGAACATGTCTACGCAATATCCGTAGACTTTCAATAAATTACAAAAGGACACACGTCGACCCGCTTACTTAAAATATATGTTCTAATATAGAGTACATTTACATTACAAAGAGAAACATAAGTGAAACTAGGATTTCTCAGAATAAAGTGTAACGTCTTCGTGAGATAAATGGCTAGAACAGTTTTTTCTTTTTAGAGAAATACAGAGAGAAAAAGGAATCGAATTTCAATTTAAAACTAATGGCCGAACGTATCGAGCAAGTGAGAATTTTCAGCCTTACTAAGCAAATCATCAAGAGAAGCGAACTAAATGGAATGAACAACAAAAGCTTGTGTCGTAACGTGGTTGTCAGAGCAATCAGTAAAGTGTCAGACTATACATAAGCCACAAGAGTACAGCGATGGCGGTGGCGTATAATACAATGTGTTGGATAAGTGCCCCATCACATCGACAGCTTTAATGTGCTTGTGCGTACTGCACTACGTTATTGGATTGCCTTTCCTCCCTTGAATTCGTTACAACACTCCCAAAGGGAGCTCCACTTGTGCAAATCTCGCCACATTTCGTCGACGTGAGAATACTTACACGAATCTTTCTGACAGAAAGACGTTTTTATGTTCAATCGGTGAGAACGTATTCGAAGGGAAGTGTAGAGATTTTGTATAAATAGCTATATTTTATAGCTTCCCTGTTGACTGTAATCTACATTATATAACGTGTGTTACCTTATTTATTCAAACATTCGAGTTATTTATGGCAACTGTTCATTTATGTTCTTTCTCATAATATTATATTGATGTACGAAAGCAAAATCAACACAATAGTAAAACAAGTTACTGACATCAAAATATTCGAATGTTTGTGCTTTTATTAAACGTTTATGAAAATTCACATACATTATGTATTATATAATTTATATTCTTAACAGGAAATATGAAAGCTAAATATATACGATGTATACATGAAAAAATCTTATAAACATATTTTATAAGCTGTTCAATAAACAGTTTCACGAGACTTTATGCAAATGTTTTTTCAGGAAGACAACGATTTTGATTGCGTGATTCTAACCCATTCTGATAGATTTTTTTTCTTGTTTTACACATTTATTGTTTAAAAAAAGCAAAAAATATCATATTTAATATAACTTTGAGCGTGCTCATCGATGATTCTCGTATTTTTTCATTATTAAGAAAATACAGCCCATGGACGCAGTGATTGGATAAATGATTGCCGTGCTTCGAAACCAATACGCCATGTATTGATACATGTTTCAATCTTACAATGGTTAGAATCATTAAGTTTTTTATCGACAATAGCTGAGTAAGATATTTATATTTTTTTTTTAAATTTAAACTAATTTGTGATCCTTTTAAATCTACTACGTACAGTAACAGAGTTTAAACGTCGCTTAACATAAATAAGTGTTCACTTATCGTCTGTTTGTATTATAATAAATCATCGGTCCCAAATTATTTTCAATCGATATCGGTTGGAAGTGACTGTCGTTGTGTTTACACGTGAAATTGAGTTTTCGGCTAAATAAAATTTGTTCGTGTATTAATTAACTAAGGTACTTGAACAAACATTGAGTTTTAACAGCCTAGGGTTGTTGCTTCAAAAAATGAGTGATATTTTAAACTGATCTTCATGAAGAACTCATTAATAAATTTTGGAATAAGGGCGAATAGAATAGGTACGTATTTGTACATAATATTTACCCTAAAAGAAAATATTAATATAAATAGCTTATGTGAGAATAAAACGTAAACAATGAGTAGAAATTGTTGGGGCGGTCCATAAAACGCAATGCTGATAACCTCGACCACCGATATCATTGGCCACAATGTGCGCGTAACGCGGCCTCAATTGAACTCGTCACAAGTGAGTCTGAATGTAACCTTCCCCCACTCACCCTTGAACAAAAGTGATATTTTTGTAAGAGGGCAATCATTCAACCGTTTTATTCTCTGTTTGACTGTCTCTTTTACGATTTCTCTCCCACGTTTCCGTCAATAATGATAAAATTTTGGAATCACACATTTTATTGAGGGGTTACAATGACTGTCAGAAATTGCGGAATGATGTCTGGAAAAGCGTTGATTTACGAGGGTAATGATTAATTAAAAAATGAATTTTACTCGATGTGATTGTTAAACTTTCCACGCTTAATAATTTTTTAATAATATGCTAGAAGTTTTTACCAACTTATTGATGATGAGTTTGACATTAAAAACCTGTTTTTATAACATACTAGACGTGGAGCTTTTTTTGCATGTTATTTACTTTTTATTTATATTCACAAGTAAGATTCAAATTGGTAACATTCAGATGAGCCGAATACTTCTTTGCCACATTAGTAAAAAAAAAATCCAAACGTCTATACTGAAGAAAAGATATTTATAAAAGAACCTCAATTAACTAAAATCTCTGAAGATGATCGAAATAGCCTTGTCATAAGTACATAATTTTTCTTTCAAGCTTATTAATCACAGACAAAAAATTATTCATCTGAACTGGATTTGATGAATTGTTATGACCTCCATCTATCTAGCAAAAATATTTTTGACCAGAATATTCGACAGAACTGTACCTTATTTATTCAATAAAAAAAACTGGGCCGATGTAATACCAATTTTTCTAATTGATATTACATCGGCCATATTAAATTTCTTCTTGTTGTCGCTTACTATCACAGAGAAGAAGGTTTTTGAAGGATTATGAAACAATATTCGGGATCACCGACTGTGGCTGAGTACAGTGATACGCTAAGCTAAATAAGATGTCGCAATAATTCATCCGTAACACAAAATTATAGTACAAGGTATTTATAAAAGCATCTCAAAACGTTTCGATAGAAAATACTACTCATCCACTGCGAGTAAAGGACAATTCGAAACAAAACCCTATACCAACGCATCTGGCCAGCGTGATATAGTATTATTATTTTTGGGTTAGAGCCATAGAGGCTTCTGTCCTGTGCCCAGTAGTAGGACATTAATTTATGGATTGTAATGCTGAAAGAACACCCAGACTAAGAATAATAACTATTCGTGGGCCACACAAAAATGTTTACCTATACGGATACGAATCAACCACATTTTCAGCAGTCGGATATTATGGCCAATAGTCAAACGAGACTAACATTTGATCACACCAACATCCTTGATATAATATAATAATAATAATAAGTTTTAATTGTGAAATATAGAAAGAAAAAAGAAAGAAAAACATTTGACTGGCCTGTTGGTCTAGTGGCTAGTGATCCTGACTGCTAAGCCGGAGGTCGTGGGTTCGATCCCCACCCAGGACAAATCTTTGTGTGATGAGCATAAAGGTTTGTTCTGTGTCTGGGTGTAATTTATCTATAATATGTAAAAAAAAAATGTATTTAAGTAGTATATCAGTTGTTTAGTACCCATAACACAAGCAAATATAATTGCTTACATTGGGACTAGATGGCGCTGTGTGAATGTGGTAGAATATTATTATTATTATTACATTTTATTTGTCTTGATTAGACATCTAACAGTTTAAAGTAAGAATTAAAATTAAAAATTTCCGCCACAAGAAACTAATAACACACATAACACGTAATTAAACTAATAACCTAAAAATAAAAGCCAAACAGACTAAAGGAAACAAGAAGAAGAGAGAACAAAAGCACATATACGAGAGGAATATCAATAATATATTTCAAATCAACACCACAGTTAGATTTGGGTCTGAAATCTTTACTAGAAACATTAACATTCATGTATATATAGCAGACCTTTACTCAATCAATCCCTCTGGGATATACTAGGAAATAACAGGTTATCTTTAGGAACTTCGTAGATATAGCAGCGAAAATAATACGAGGAACATTTGGAAGCGTGAAACACTCTAATATTTATCTAAGCTTGGTAGTAAGCTAGGTCAGAGTTCCTTGTAGTCACTCTGTATAAATACTACGTTAAAGTCGCCAGTTCGAGCAACGCTGAAGTATCTAAACTACAAATGTATGTTCAATCAACATCTTTTCCGGAGACTATCGGTGCAAATTTTTGTGCGAATGACAAATAGTTGTTTTAAATCTGGGTGTTTGTGTGTTTGTGTCCGTTTATTATTAAAATTGCCAATAAAAGCTTTTTAGAAAAATTCAGTAATTTAGCTTCCGTCCACGGCTTCGTCCATGTAAATAGTATGTCTTTTTCCAGATCTTAGACTATATTATGTGAAATTTCATAAAGTTCGGATGAGTAATTTCGAAGATTAAACTTCCTTCTTAATCGAAACTCACAAATTTTACTTCTTTATAATATTAAGTATAGAAGTATCTATCACGACGGAATTAACATATTAAAATGAAGAATGTAATATGCAACTTTTTTTTTCATTTGGCCTAAAGATTATGTGGGTGTGATTATGTGCACAAAAAAAAATTAAGAAACCTGTAATGTCGATACTAACTATATTAATATATGCAGCAAAATAGTCACAACGTAAACCATTCAATAGACCCACATTTAACAATAGCAAAAGGCTTATAGTTATAACAAAGAATGTTTAAATTAGAAAAGTATTTCGAACAAGTGCAGTTCCAGCAAAGCTGCTTGCACAGAGATTACTCGCCAGTTCGCCTCCGCACTGACTCAGTCGTATTTAACAAACAATTGTTAAGCCACCGAGATCGACACCCAACAAACCGCTATTAAAGCTTGCTTCACATCTCTACTAAAACCTAAAATATAAAGGCAGGAGAATATTGTACGTACTTAGTTTGGACTCTTGCATGCGACATTACAAGTATTACAACATGTGTCTTAATTATACTTTTATATATCCATACATATTATAAAAGGCTTTGTCCTGACTGACTGACAGACAACGCACAGCCTAAACCGCTGGTCGTAGCGACTTGAAATTTGGAGGTCGTGTTTGTCCTAATGTTTAGAGGTGTACTAAGAAAGGGTTTTTTAAAATTCAACCCCTAAGGGGTGAAAAGGGTAAAAACGATTATATGAAACTTCTTTGTTTTTTAACTTATAGATTTAAAAAAAATATTTTGGGGTACTACTATCAAAATAAAAAGTACCGCGGGCAAAAGCTAGTTACGTAAATAAATTTTTAATAAACTCAACGAAATTCATCAGAATTTAGAACAAAAGCAATTCTTCCGACAAACAGGTACTAATTGCTTGGTGTATGCCTCCTTTAAATCCTTCCATCTTTTCCTGTTTAGGGCCGTCTGTCACTTAGCTTAGTCTGTCACTTAGTTGCTGCCCATCTCTTTTATGATGCCGTTCTTCCACTTCGTTTGTTGTCTTTCAACAGGTCTTTTATAACCATATACCTCCACACCAGCAGCATTTTACTCCATGAATTTATACTTACCAAAAACGCGCAACTCAACAAAAAATACTGGAAAAACATAACATGTCATCATGCCTTCCTAGGGTAGGCAGGAGTGTATCATACCCGTTTCGGCAGCTACGTTAGGTTTCACGTAATAGAAGGCGAGCCTATTGCCAACCGGGCACATTTCCAGACTTCGGATTGATGAAAATTTTTACATGGTCCGGAATTCAAACCCGAGATCTCTTGTGTAGCAGTCATATACACTACTGCTACGTCACCAAGGCAGTCACAAAACATATTGTATTTTACCTGCAATTAATAACAGGAGTCTTAGGCTATAAAAAGTTCTAAATATACACATATCATTTGTTTACATGAAAGCACCAATTTGCTAGCATGTGTTTTCGAACCTTAAAATAATAGAGGGTATTCTTAGAAAGGCGAACTTATTCAGACTGTTAAAATATTTGAACACAGACTCTTCTACTGTGGAGCGAGGTTGATATACGTATTAAAGTTATTTTTGCAGAATTTGAGTTAACTAGGCGACCTATTGTTGGTGAATAAATTAAATTTGTCAATTTTGCTTTTATATTACTATTAGACACGCTACTTTAACCCTGTAACAGGAAGATCGAATTATTTGATTGGTACAAAATGTGAGGGTTAACTTTAAATTTGTTTTGTGTCTGACCTTTTATCGTAATGGCATTAACAGTGACAGATAGGTATTGTTAGTATTTAAAATGCCGATTGGGTGGTTGTTTTTAAGGCTGGTAACATTTTCCTTGTATATTGTTTATAGAAATATAAAAGACATATATTTCTACTTAGAATTACTTGCTCCAAAATACACTTATAATTGCAATAGAATTTAACTTAACTTTATATTGCAGAATATAACAAAGTTATAACAAAATATTTTTACTTCAATGTTTTTAAATTATATTTTTTACTTAATGTGAATACTTGTGGATAAAAATTACATTTATTATTTTATTTCAATAGCTCAGTTCATATATACAGCGATATATACCAATATCCAAGTTTCGGGAAGAAATACATTTTCATGGATGCTTAATATATTATAACATTTATTTAAAAACAAACAGAAATAGAAAATGAATTAAACCAACATGAACGTAGGTACATATTATTATAATTATTCTAAGGTACACATTGCTCTGTAAAGACACGTTAATAAAAAATTAAATTGCAATATTATTCTTTGATTTCCGCCAACATGATTTGTATTCGGTGGATGGTATCAAAGGGAAATATCCACCAGCAAATGAGGGCGAATACGCTGTTGATGTTTTAAAAGCCTTTCATTTCTCTACTTTCCCTATTTTCTCAATCAGAAACCATGTTCAAGTATCCGTTTTCATTAATGAAATATTGTATTTTAAACCTTATATTAGACGAATAGTGATTGAATTCGAGTACTGCTTTTTCATCTCCGGGAAAATGGCATTGCCATATATTTTTGTCGTTTGACAGATGTACAATATTTGTCAACGCCCGCGAACAATTGTCGAAAGCGAACTTCAATGGCTTTCAAACGCAAAATGAATCATAATTCGAACGGCCTCGCGTTGCCGCTTCTGCTGTTGTAATTTGTTTGATTATTAAGCTCTGAATTTTATAATGATCATTATATTATATTTATTTTATTTTTATTAGCCACGGTAACTCAAATGTTTCTCCTAGATTTCTCTATTGATCTCCAATTGTCTATTGCTAGTGTTTTTAAAAGTACATTTTAGAAATAAAATGTCATAACTTCTTCAGAAGTAGATTTCTTTATATTTCGCTGTCAAATGTTTTAAAATAAATTCAATCGAGACTATTTTCAAACGTTTGCCAGAGATATTAAAATCCCCCCATCTAATACCGAAATTGCTAGAAATCGAAATCATACGATTATCCGAATTTTCCAATACTTCGTATTAGTCACTACTTAGTATAAAACAAAGTCGTTTTCTCTGTCCCTATATCCCTATGTATGCTTAAATCTTTAAAACTACGCAACGGATTTTGATTCGGTTTTTTTTAATAGATAGACTGATTCAAGAGCAAGGTTTATAGGTATAAAATACTTACCACGCGGGCGAAGCAGCGGGCGGAAGCTAGCTAAAGAAGGAACAAAATTGATGTACTCATAGTCATCTATTAAATTACGGCAAGGGCTAGATGACATAAACAGCTTTGATCAAAGAGATATTATTTATAGTGCTTTTGTCAGATCGTAATAGTTGAGATGAGAAGGTACGAGTATCTATATACATAATACAGCGGTTATATTCGGTTTAGTAAAGTTTATTTATGAAATTAGTTCGGGTCCCCGTAATTTATTTGGGTATTTTATAGTTGAAATCGGTTAGTGCGGAAATTTAATCAGTAAGTTTGTCGAAGCATTATCATGGGCGGTCGGTGGTCATTGAAACGTAAGATTACTTGCACACTGTACCATTATTTAACAAACATATTGTTTAATTCTGTGAACTGTGTATTATTTTATGGAGCTTTACATACATGTTTGAAAATCTATACTAATAATATTATAAAGCGTTTGGTGTAACGTTAGGATCTCAGGTACTAATGGTCCGATTAGAAAAAAAAATTTAGTGTTGGATAGCCCATAACTTTCCGATACAGCCAATTGGAGCTGTGCAGTGGCCAAATAAAGAACGAAGACAGCGAAGTCTTGTGCGACTTCTAGTTGACTATACCAATACATACAAGTAGAGATAGTCAGTAACTTTAAATCCTTCATCACTTTTTATGTAAATATTCCGGTTGAAAATGAACCAATTGGTGATGTTAAAACAACACATTCCATTGAGTACTAACGTAATGTACCATCAAACTCTGGTAGGAAAGGGGTTTTCCACTTACGACTTTTATTCTACATATAATTAAAAATAATAGTAGCTGTTAAGTCAGTGTGTACTCCCTATTAGTGACCGGTGTAATTAATTACAGGCAGTTTTAGCCGACTCATGCGCAATAGGCTGACTGTCCGAACCTTTAACCACTCTCTATTATTGACCATTAATAGATTAATTTACCACCAATTCTTATTTATCTCAGTTTAATGTGCTGAAATTCTATTTCGGGATTGTGTTAAGTAGAACGATTAAGCTCCATAATCTACTAAAGGTACAATTGCTTTTACTAAGAATTGCCTGCTTTAAAAAAAACATAATTAATGGCATCGTTTATTTAAATATGAAAATGTATTTTCTGGTTTATTATGCTGGACTAAGTGAAACCTGTCGGGAAAATAATAACAGATCAGTTTAATCTTGTGGGCTGGGTGGAGTGCGGCTGCGAGGCGTTTGCGGGGCGTTTGCGGGGCGAGTGCGCGACGGGAACGGGGCGATGAGTAGGGTTGCCACATGACAGAAAATATAGATACAGGACTTTTCCATATTTTCTATAGTTGACGCCGCGTTCATTAATTTTCGGATACTATTGCATTTTAAAGGTGGATGGAAATCTTCAATACAAAAGCCTTGAAGCCATTCAGGTTTTCCATTTCTTTGAAACTACCGCTCAGACTTTTTATTAAAATTAATAAAATATATCTATCACCTGTCCTGTAGTTTGATAACTTCAACCCCCTTTGTAGCTGAGAATCATCATCATCATCATTTCAACCCATAAACATCCCACTGCTGGGCACGAGTCTCCTTCAAAGAATTTGGAGGGAATTTAGCCTACTGTAGCCACGCTGGCCAGACGGGTTGGTATAGGGTATAGCTGAGAATATGTCCAGAAAATTATAACGTATCTGGTAACCCTAGGACTGAGCCATCCTACCATTAAGATGTGATCAATTATCCAAGTGCGTTCTTTCCTCCCTGCCTACCATGATTGCAAAGAATTTTAATAAAATTTGCTTATAAGCTAAAAACCATTTCGTCATCATTATCCGTTACCTATAAATTGTAATTTAATTTTGGATCACTATTATTATTAACCTTTATTCAGTGAAAATGTTTCTGAATATTATTTGCTTATTGTTGCTGTCCTAATCCGAACGGCCTCCTCTAATTGTGCGCATTTTTCCCTGTTCAAGGCCACTCTTGGCTATTTTTCGACCTGATGTTTTCTTTATGTCATTGACCCACCTTCTGTGGGGCATACCCCGTTCTCTCCCTATCTCCGGTGTACTATAGCATAAATTTTCTTTAACCATTTGTCTATGACCCCGATTGTATGACCTGTCCTTTTCCTTTTGAGCTTGCTTATAGTTTCAGTAATTTATTTTGCTTTGGTGTGTTGCTTTATGGTTGAGTTTTTAATTCTGTCAGCTAATTTTATACCCATTATGCTTCTACCCATATCACATGTAAAATTAAGATTATAACATTGAAATAAAAACATTATATAGATGGAGAGAGGTGATGTGAGTATCTCCGCCTTACAGAAGACCATAGAATAGAATAGAATATTTATTTATTAAGTGGCTAAGACTCATTAGGTTAGTAATACTTAAGACTATGTTAGTAACTTATAAAATCAAATTAAATCACCGCAGCACCACCCCATGAGAGATAGCACTGCAGCGATTTATATACGAGCAGTCTAACCTAGCCATAATAACATAATGATGTATTCATGCTAGTCAGTAATGGTATCCAGAGCTTATTGGGGAGGGGAGAGGTTTTAAAGGTCGGCAACGCGCATATGATGCTTCTGATGTTAAAGACGTTCATGGGCTACGTAAATCGCATATCATCAGGTGGGTCGTAGGCTTTTTTGCCCCCATCGTGGTATTAAAAAAATCATCATTTTAACCCACAAACATCCCACTGCAGACACGGGTATCGTCTGTGAAGGGAATTTAGCCTACTATACCACACTGGCCAGACGGGTTGGTACAGGTTTCGAATTTTACTTTTTTGTAGTGCTCTTGTCTGCCTAAGGTACTCCCTTAGTCGGCTTTTACGAAACCACAACCCACGGGTGGAGATGGGGTAATGACATTATGTATTCCTAATCCGTCACTACACGGAGGATTAAGTGCCTCAATCTATTAAGTAAATATCAATACGAAATTAACAACACGCAGGCTGTTTCAGCAATCATTATTATGTATGTATTTACAAAAAAAAAATGTATTTAAGTAGTATATACCTATCAGTTCTTTAGTACCCATAACTCAAGCAAATATAATTTCTTAATTTGAGACTAGATGGCGCTGTGTGAATGTGGTAAAATATTATTATTATCATGTATTATACTTATATTAATTATTATCAGCTGGTACAAGTTCTCTATTAAACTTACCTATATTCTTTTGTTCTGACAGCCAGGTTACACCGGTGCCTTTTACTAGCATATACAATAATATACATAGAAACAGCAACCCATTAATGTCCCACTGCTGGGCTCGAGTCTCCTCTCCTCTAACTAGAGAGCTGAGAGGGTTTAGGCCATAATCCACTCACGCTGGCCTAGTGCGGGTGGGTGGATCAGACATACTCATAGAATTTCTTCTAGGGTATGTGGGTTTCCTCACGATGTTTTCCTTCACCGTTATCAGATGGTAAGTCACTTGACTAGTACATATAAATTCCACAAAGCGGAATCCACATTGGTACTGCCGGTCGGGATCGAACTCGGACCGCGTGATTTGTACGCCGGTCCCTTATCCATTCAGCCACCATCGCATTGTTAGATCGTTAGATACATAGAATAAGTTAATAATATATATTGAGTATATATATCGTTAGATACATAGAATAAGTTAATAATATATATTGAGTATATATTGAGAATAATATAAATATTATATTGAGTCCTAACAATACCTATAAGGCTTTTTTAAAAAGAAACTCCCAAGATATTTTTATGTAAACTCACCAGAAAAATACACATACGAATTGTCCTGCAAAGCTTGTATAAAGTGTAAAATAGTGATTTACGAGATGCTATCCGCGACTTTGCTTCCATGAAATATTCATAGAAATTATCATTTGTCGCTCTCCGGTCTTGAAGCTATCTTTGTGTAAAGAATCTGTATATAAAAATCAAAAAACTCTTTCGTTTTTGTTACCTATATAAATACGAAATTGTGTGTTACGTCCAATTTCACAGTCCGTCAATTCGCATGCCTCAGTCAAGTAAGGGATTTCAGTATATTCGCACCTTTCAACCCTGACTGTCACATGAAAGCGACATCAGTTAGTTTTACACAAGGCTATCTCCATAACTGCAGAGGTCAAATGTCTGTCCTCCCACGTTACACTGTATACTGTTCGTGACTTTGTGTCATCCTTTAGTCGGACAAAATATGTATATTAATGCAAAATTTGTGTCCCCTTTGTTTTACTCAGTTGGTCTGAAATAAAGGTCAACGTGGCCGTAGTAAAATGCAAATGGAAGTGATTTTTAAACCACCACCCGATGGTAAACTTTGCTTTATGTGAGGCAAACGCAATCACTGTTGATATTCTCTGCAATTTCTAAAGGAAAATGAACGTAATATTGAAAGAAGAATGTTTGAAAAATTCGAATGCCTATTGAATCTTCTTTACAATGGACGCCTTATTCAAATGATGGATGATGATCACCGAGTATACAGTTTATGTGAGTATTATTTAGATTTATGAAGACCCACAATATAATATAATAAACTATATCCTGTTAACGGTATTAATATCTTACTAAAAAGAACTTAGATTAACGAATTGTTCACAAAAACTAAACATTTGTCCTACATAAAGATAAGGTTATTATTATTAACATTATATTAATTTGAATCCTAAAATTGTAACTTATACATAAAATTACATTATTTCTTTGCATTTGTTTTGAATGCTGACCCGTAACTGTAATAGCTATTTAAAATTTTTAGCATTATATCCATTTGTTCTTGATTAATTTGTATCAAATCATATACACTTCTACATACTAGGTATGAAGCTGTAAATAAAAAACTAAGCTAAGCAATATATTTCATTTTTATCGACAAAATTTTTCATTCAAATTTGGAAATTAAATATCAAATAGGTTATTGAGAGTGCTCGTAAAGTAATATTTTAGTTCAATTTTCTGTTAGCGTATATTAGAGTTACATAAGATTTTACGGCGTTCTACTAAAAACTGTCATAAAAACTTCTACTGTCAATGCGCCATAAAATAACAGTAAAGATCGACTACTTGCTTTTATCCATAATATTCTTTCACAACAATGAAAACAGAAAAGCCTGCCGCATCGGACATTATGCTTGCATTTTAACATATCTTTAAATTGCATTTTCCTTTGGCTACACTATTTGTTTCAGTTCCTCATTATTGTATTTCATCCAACATTCATTCCGTAATTAAGTGAATATTGTATTTTATACACCCAAGGCTTTTTCGTGACTTGTAAAAGCTTTTTCACTATTTTAATCTATTTCATGGAATCTAATGTTATACATAGATCTAATAATATAAGATAGTATCACGCCTGTTTCCCTGAAGGGGTAGGCAGAGGTGTAACGCACCCACATTTCGCCTGCTGTGTTTGGTAACATAAAATAGAGGGGCGAGCCTATTGCCATCAACCGGTAACATTTGTTAACCAAACTCCGAATAAATCTCAACACAGGAATTTCATAATAGAAAAACCCAATACCATTTTCATCTATCTATCTCTTTCATTTTAATATCAGTTTCATAGATCTAAGCATGTATAATTAATAATATATGATTATGTATTGCAGACAAGTTTGTGTAAGTATGTAAAAATACTAAGAAACGATTAAAATCCGACCCTCCATTCCAGAAGATGATAAAAAAGAATTTAGGTAGCTCCTTTTCGGATATAATGATTTGGCAATTTGCCTGGCCATGATAAAGCAGATTTATTAACCCGTTTCCTTATAGCTATCGGTTGGTCCTATTATCCTTAGTTATATTATAAAGTGTTTATTTTTTTCCTTCTTTCACGTTACACGTTGAAATTTTGCTTAGAAATACTCACAAGACTGTTACCATCGATCACATGAGCAACACCGCGGGCATCTAATATATTATTATATTAGGATTTCTTATTTTACAGACCCATACTCACACCTACCACTGCAACTCCTGTAAGCCAAGATTAACAGCAACAGGTTTTCGGAGTGTTACAAATTGTATTTTACAATTTAGAAGTACCTGCTGCTTCTTGAAAAACATATACTTATTCGGGCTAAAACTCGCTCTAGACTGACGAGAAATGAACTTATGGCGACAACAACACATAGCCGTATGTGAACAAGAAGATGTGAAGATGAATTAAAGAGAAAACATTCAGTTCCGCTTATCAATTTACTACAGCTGTCAGGAACAGCTGTCAAACGAGGATCCGAATCAAATGATCTATATTTAATTTAGTACATTTAAATCTGAGCTTCTAATAAACATATATATAATATCTTGAAACCATGACACATATATATTTTTGTCTGAATCCGCAACGAAATTAGTGTGTTGGATAGAAAACTTAAGTACCTTTGTACACAAAAAGCTGCATGCTCTTCATAGCGTGTTTCACATGTTACAATTTTAAACATAAATTGCACGTGTGTTGTGTTAAAATATTAACAACATTTTTTGTAACGACCTGCCAAGTTTCAATATTGCATGCTATGAATCACGATATTTAATAAAAAATCATTAGGGTACTTTTATACTCCCGTGACTATGAAAGCCTGCCACAGGCATTGCTTAAAAAGACTCTTTTAGATATTATTATGAATAAAGCCAATATAATCTTACACAACAGAATAAATAAAAACCGGTTAAGAGCATGTCGGACCATTCTCAATATAGGGTTCTGCAGCAAAAGGGCGTATCTTCATAGCGCTTACGTTCTTTTGTTGCAGTGCATCAGTGCAAAATTATTTAAATAATACCTTAATTCTAGTATTACTTTTAAAGTCCTCATAAAGCTCAAAATATGTACTGTACAATGATATTTCAAACAAATCAAAATATTAATTGTAAGATTTATAATTAAGTCTCCGCATCTATTAATTAATGAAGTTCCACAAGCCTCGATTACTCATTCGGGACTTTACCATTTTAATTTTAGTTTATTTGTTTTTCAATGGCTAATTAGAATATAATTATAAGGTTTTGCTGGAATAGACGTCGTTTTGAAAGAAAAGTCAATGTTTAATCTAACATAGTATATAAAGTCGCTTCCCTCTGTGTGTACGCTAAAATCTTCTAAACTATGCAACATATATTATTCATAAGAAAGGTTATGGTAAATATTTGTATTATCTATGTACCACACGGGTAAAGACACAGGCGGAAGCTAGTATCATCATTATTACAACGTATAAATTAATGTCCCACTGCTGGGCACGGTTCTCCTCCAAACATTTTGGAGGGAATTTAGCCTAGTATACCACGCCAGCTAAACGGGTTAGAATAGGATTTTGTCTCAAATTTTCCTTTTTCTCGCAGTGCTCTCCTTTAGTCGCCTTGTACAACTCCCACGGGTTGAAATGGGGTAATGACATTATGTATTCATAATCCGTCACTACACGGACGAATGGAAGCTAGCATAATTATATTTAAATGGTACCTTTTTATGCTTTAACTTTCAAAAGTTAAGGCATAATTATTTTAGACAAGACAAATAAACATACAGTGTACTTTAAATAAATTCTCTGTTGGGCCACTACTCACCTCTTACGGCCGTGGCGTGGCCATGGCCGACCGTAATGTTATGTTATATTGACTAGTTTTGTTTTTTTATTTAAGTTATATTGTAGATAACGGTGCTGGTTGCGTGATTACCTTTAAGTTTAATCATTGTATTAAAATTAAGCACATTACGCAATTGTTTGTTATCTCGAAGAAAATAAAATATAAATAAAATAAAAATTATAGCCTTTTTAATAAAATATTGATTCGAATTGGATCCTTAGTTTTTGAGATTAGCGCGTTTTGCCAAACAATCTCTTCAGCTTTATAATATTAGTAAGGATATTTTTCACACAAAACAATTTATTAGATAGTTACAAGAACATTCTAGTGTATAATGTATAGATAATGTATTTTCCATTAGTAATCCGACAGCCTTGCTTCACTAACGTCTGAGATTAAAAATAAAAATACATTTTCTGAAAAGGTTTTGCTTTACGAATATAATAAATACACTTAGAAAGAATATTTAAGACGGGAAACGTTTGAAATGCAAACACTTTACGTTGTCTTTGTGAATAGGTGAGTACAATATTTGCTAGTGTGCGCCCTTTTCTGTGCATTTTATGTCAGATCCAGGCTCCGGTTGGCCGTCACTTTGCATATGAGGGGCGGCGGCGAATGCGGATAAAACCCCGGATAACTTTATCTCAAAATCCCTTCTTGCGTCGCTGATTTTTAAATTCAAGTACAGCCTTCGTGTATTATGTAAATTGATTCGTGAATGTTCATTGTATTTTTGACTTAAAGCACCCAGGGAATTTTTTGACGCAGGTAATTTAAAATGTAATTTATTCTTTGGCAGTGTCCATGAATTTATTATTTTGCCGCTTAAATTGAAAGTCTTTAAAATAATTCGATGTCTACTGTAATAATTTATTGATTCCACGTTGTTTCTATTTTAACAACAAAAGGTATTTATATAATTGTACGTTATTATTCACTTCGATAACATTTTTTTTATAAGAAATACGAGTAGTATAATGTTTTATTTTTATGATTTACAATAATAATATGTTGATGATTTACATTGGAACCCACACTAGCATTCCCTGTGTTGTTGGGTTGCGGTAGCGCGCGGATCCTAGGTCTATGGGGACCAGTCTCTTTCAATTCAAATTCAAAGTAAGAATAACATTCTATGCTTGAAATTAAATCATATTTTGTAGAAAAATTAATCTCTCATAAACCTAGTAATATAAATTATTTCAAAATTTCACACTGCATAGTTTATAATGCTTGATTATAATTAAGCAGGTATGAATTAATTCTAGGTTAGAGTTGAACTGTTATAGTATATTTAAATAATAGTTAAGAAGAAGCGTTAAGCACTCGGCTTGTAGATAAAAGAAAATATTTTAAGCGTTGGTTGAAAGAAGAGGCCACTTTACTATCTGACTTAACGCGTGTGTTCGCGGAGGATCCTAAGTGCAGGCAATAAATTGTTCACAGTGAGAAGCACTAGTTCAGGTGCTTTTTCATTAGTCAAGTTTTCCTGACAACTAACTACTGTTTGTAACAGCTATACTTATACTTATGCCGATAACTTAAGTGTTGAAGTCACTGCATTTTTACTGGCACTCTCCTAGTCTCTATAGGACTAAGCAGAAAATAAATAACAAGGGCACTACAACAAATCAGTCCTAGTTGAGTTGCAAAGGAGCCGCTGATGGCTTCTAGCCGAAATAATAATTAAAATATTATAATGATTAAGAATTTATTAGTCAGTACATTATAATATCACGAAAATGAAAAGTAATGGTGGCTGAATGGATAAGGGCAGGCTAGCAAATCGAGCGGTCCGAGTTCGATCCCGACCGACAGTAGCAATGTGAATTCCGCTTTGTGGAATTTATATGTACTAGTCAAGTGACTTACCATCTGCTAACGGTGAAGGAAAACATCGTGAGGAAACCCACAAACCCTAGAAGAAATTCTATGAGTATGTCTGATCCACCAACCCGCACTAGGCCAGCGTGAGTGGATTATGGCCTAAACCCTCTAGTTTGAGGAGAGGACACAACAAACTTATTATCTAAAATAATTTTAAGTCTTTTTATGGACGTCTCCTAAACAAGTAATTAGATTGAGATTAATACTAGTTACCTCCGTACATATGGCTACATATACCACTTTACGGTTCAGAAACGACAGGCTGTTGTCAGAGAAGGATTTTGACAAGTGGCTTAACCTTACCGACATCCCCATTAGTTGCAGAGGTTTGACCTCTACAACAACCCAGTAACCCCAATTACGCCAGTCGCTCAACATTCCGGGAAAAAGGCTCGGATGATAATGAATAGAAATGAGTAACTGATTTCTGAAATGAATTAACTATATATTTTTACAATATATGTATTGTAAAATTGTACTGGCTAAGTTAATTATTAGATGGGGAGAAAAACCCTTTCAGAAACTTAATCAAGAGACAAATTTCACCCGAACTTTCGAACTGTCAGTTAAGTCACAAAAAAAACTGAACATAATATTGAATGAAAGTTTTATAATATGGTTTATTTTTTAAAACATATAACAGAAAACTCTAATATAAAACTTCAGGGAATTTTCTATACTCATAAAGCCTTATTACCACCAATATACCGATAAAAATAAAGACTAAAATTATGAATATGTTGCATGCAATGTCTACTTCAACTGCGATAAAAAATAATACTGCTAATCAATTTGCACTCAAAAATGTTCGAAAATAACATTGTTGCTGGGATATTAATTTAAAACCTTGTTAAAACTTGAAGTACTTTATTATTAAAGAACACAGTCATTTGTAATGAAAATCGCTACGAGAAAAATTTATTTTACTCGAATAGAACCATTTTCGTTTAAGCTAAAATTAAGTGGTTAATCTTAAGTGAATCCTTTTTAGTGACTGGTAAATAGGGCAATATTTCGTTTCTATTTTAATACTTGTTAAGAGTTTGATTTAGGTAAGTTTTAATTTAATCATTTAAAAGTTAGCACTCCACTTTCTTTAATTAGAAATTCCAAGTAATGCAATTAGTCTTCATTCATATAGCTTGTCAATAAAATATGCCTTATTCTTCGGATGAAACTATTCTTAAAAACTATTCTTAAAAAGTATCCATCATCATTATCATCATTACAACTCATAAATATCCCACTGCTGGGCACGGATCTCCTCTCCTCTATCCAGAGAGCTGAGAGGATTTTTATTGCAGGTTGGTAGATCAACATACTTTTAAAATTGCTTCTAAGGTATGTGGGTTTTCTCACGATGTTTTCCTTCACCGTTAACGTAGGTAATTGACTAGTACATCATAATATCCGCAAAGTGAAATCCACATTGGTACTGCCGCGTCTTACTATGAATGTCAAATGTAAAGAAATTTATTACTTTCACTTTCAAACATTTGACAGCGACGTCAAACCGAACATTCGAATGTCGAAATTACCGACTATTACGAAGTTGAACCGCGTGTTTATCACGCAGCGCGCCGGTCACTTATCCATTCAGCCACCATCACTACTACATAGGTACTTTACCGTAGAACAAATAAAACATTCACACAAACAGCTCGCAAAACATTCCTTGTTTTCTTTCACTTCTCGATAGTGCACGGAAACAATACAGTGTATGTAATTACAGCTCACAAAGTAACGTGTCTACGTAGCTAGTGAGTTGTGCTTTCCGACGAATGTGGTTAGGTGGAATTATGTGTTGAACGTGGCACGTACCATGTCGCCTAGACAGAACTAATTCTGGATATCCGTTTTTGCTGCTCCGTGTAAACAATAACTCTACACTAAAGTAGTACTGTTTTGTGCAAAGTTGCTGCATTATTTAAAAAGAAATTGCACTTTTAGAAGAAAAGAGGTGTACATTTACTTGAAAAAAATATTTCATGCTAGCTGCATTCAGGTTTGAAACTGGTTAGCAACTGTTTCCACTTATCATCATCATCATCTTAACCGTCCCACGTCCCACTGCTGGTCACGTGTCTTTTCCAAAGAATAAAACCTACTATGCCACGCCGGCCAGACAGGCATAGGGTTTGTTTCGAATTTTCCTTTTCTTGCAGGTAGTCTCTTAGTCGACTTTTACGATACCCACGTGTTAAGATGGGGTAGTTTGTTACTACACACTATGACAGATTTTTTATTAGTTAGTGCTTGAGTCTATCACTTTAAACTTTGAAGCATCAATATGTGAGTTATAAGTCATTTCTTGCAAACGACCTGTGACTTATGTGTGGGAAAACTTTAGCACAGAGTTCTGAACAAGCTGAACTATCTCAATACTAGATGTATTATCTCCATAACATAATTTATATTCTAATCTGTTGTTTTTAAGACACATTTTAGAACAATGACAAATCCTATAATAACTAGTCTTCCAATGTCTTTACATAATGAGATATCTCTTTCTTTACAGTGACAATAACTTTCTTCCCTAACATGAGTAATAATATAATTGAAATATGAAAAAGAAGACACATATCAGTTTTAATACACCTAAAAGAAGTTCATTATCTAGTTGCAAATCCTTGTTACAAATGTTTCTTCTATTGCAATCCATCGACACATGAAACAACAACTCTAAGGCGTAATATCCACCTTAGCGGTATACGGACGATCCCTGTACGAACGTTTTATTTCCCCGCTTTGGTGCAATATCGGGGATAATCCCCGTTTCTGCAACTCGTGTGCGCATCTTCCTTTTTCCCTGATACACGACTCGCTACATAGAATACATGCGAGACACAAACAGAATTAGACGCTGAAACCTCACGTGAAACTTTTTCTATCCACGTCTGTATATATTACTAGGAAGATGGTAACAACGACCATATTTTTGAAGAGGTTCTGTCCCCTAATAAAAATTCCCTTTATGTACTATAAAAATCCCAAAACCCTTTAAGACAAAAATGGAAACACGAACACGTAGGGTCATAAATATTTGGTCGCAGAGTCCGAGTTGTTGTTTAAACTTACTGTCCGGCTAGAAACATAATTATTAAGTTGGAACTACACTTCTTAGGTAAGGGACGCAGCTGGGACGAAATCTTGAAAGCAATAAAGACATCTTGCCCCGAGATAGCATCGTAACGACTTAAAAACTATGTTGAATAAACACTTAGCCTTGATTTAAATACATAGTCTGAAGATACAGAGTGAAATTACTGTTAATTATAGAAATACCACTATTTTCTACTTAGATTCTACTTCACTTAAAAGTATGTAAATGTGATTTAATTGGATTGGGCTAAAATATCCATCTGGGTATAATCTTTTACTTACTTTGAATATTTTAGGAAAATTAACGAAGAAGTCATTACTGTCAGCTAAACCTCGCACAATTCTATTCTTTCACTTCCTACTCAATTTGTTATTCCTTTGCAAATTTTAATTATAAATGACAACATTTTTTGAAAAATAAAAAAGAAAAGTCCCCTTTTTTTTTTCAAGTAGAAAACTTATGACTATCGTATCATCTATTTTACCAAGAACCCGAAATTCCCGGGGTGGATATTGAAAAATCATTATCAGCTCAGGGTTTGGCATTGTGCCCGGTTATTACATTAAGGCTATATACCGGCTTCTATATAATTTGAACTAACTTACTAATAAAACGTATAATACTTTCATCTACGTCACGAAAAAAATGTATACAAAATAAAGTCATCTAAAAGAAAAATGACGTATATACATTTACGCAAAGATAGTTACAGCCTTTAGAAAATTATTTCCAACAAAATATTCCACAAAATACTACACGGCTAAAAGCCCCACTCACCACCCATAACATACAGTATAGATACAAGTTTTAAGCCATGTTCCGTCGTCACAAGTTTCCCGTCTTAGTCATAAAAAGTTCCGGGTTTATCATATGCTGAATGAGGAATATAAAAAGAGGTTTAGCTGCGTGTGACACCAGAATTGCTACTGCAGTAAAATGTGTATTCGTCTTGTGAGTTGCACGGCGCGGGCGTTGCATAAGAAAAGATGCTTTTATATTTTCAGAGCAGCGCAACGTGTCCGAGACGTTACCCTCACTCTTTGCATAGAATTTTATGGACGTTGTTTCATTTGCTATAAACATTTTATTTATAATAAATGTATTATGTCATTTAGCAATTTTTTTGTAGTTAGAGATATTTTCATATAAGAATATTAAGTGGGTATACGAGTAATTTTATAGACCTCTAGAGTTTTTGGCTGCTTCCCTTAGACTTTTGTAGGAGCTGTACTTTAAAATACTTTAAAGCACAGAACAATGAAAGTAGAAAAAAACCTATCTCTGTTCTGTGCTTTAAAGGCATTATTAATAATTATATGTTTCAGAATATGTATTAAAAGACAACGGAACAAGGCCTGTGTCGGAGGGGACAAAGTACACCCAGTCTCAAAACAAATATGTATGAGTCACACAAATACTATCTCGATCCTTATCGAATTTTATATAATATTGCAATAATAAAATACAAAACGTTCTTTTTTGTCCAAATTATTATGAAAAGATTTATTATAGCCTACGGAATTTGTACAGACTGATCAGAATGAAAATGATGAATCTATTGTTCGGAATAAAGCAATACCAGTCTATCCATCCCCGCACAAAGTTGGACAACCGAGCTCTGTGACTTTCATTTATCGAAAATATTTTCTAGATATTTAAAATGAGGGACCGCCACGACATTGTTCGACAATGTTTCTCATACTCCTATGAACAATACTAGCATAATAATAATCTTGTTATTAAATCCATATTATAATATTGACATAGCCATTTTATAAGATTATAATGTAGGTATGCATTTCTCACTATATTATTGTTGAATTCAAGCTTACGCCGCAATGCATATTTCAAAAATATTTTTAAGTTTCTAGCTCTGCCAGTCAAAGTCTGACCATGACTAATGCCAGTGGCCATATCTATCGCCATTTTATGACATTTAAACGCAAATGACATAGTCGCATAAGGTTTTGGGAACTCTGAACAATTAGTCATGATGAGCAAGTGATTAAGCATGTTTGGAAGACTGCAGACAATTCTGATCAGTGGTGATCAAGTGTAACATTGCCTCGGTAAATTTCGGTGATAGTAATCATCAATCTTCGATGGGCCATGATTTACAGAATGACCGTTGGACAATATCAAAGGCAATATCTATCTCATAGAACAAGAATGATTAAACAATTTCAAAAATGAACGATCACTTTTTGATTAAAAACATAGGGTTAGTTCTAGAAGATATAAGATAGTCTCATTTGTCAGATAGAGTCGCTCAGGCGGTTCGCTTCGCTTGTAGGAATTCTAATTAAACTTACACAACATTTAGACGAACTTACATAGTGTGGAGCGATGAGCTCGCCGAACTTTGACCGGGTTACTTCATGTGTGTATTCACTAGCCAGAACCAGTTAATGTCAATACACTGAGTATTTCATCGTCATATTTGTATTAACTGTATTTGCTGATGAGCGCATTCATACGAGAAAGTACTTATAATAATATGATCGATTGTTAACCTTGAGGAGATCGTGAGGAGTTCGACCCCAACCACTATTAGCAAAGTAAAATATATGTATGTAGGTATGATGCGATGGTGGGTGAATGGATAAGGGACCGGCGTGCAAATCACGCGGCTCGAGTTCGATCCCGACCTGCACCAATATGGATTCCCTGCTAACGGTGCGGTGAAGGAAAACATCGTGAGCAAACCCACATACCCTAGAAGAAATTTTATGATTTGTCTGATCTCTCGCACTAGGCCAGCGTGACTGGATTATGGCCTAAACCCTCTCAGCTCTCTAGTTAGAGGAGCGGAGACCCGAGCCCAGCAGTGGGACTTAATGGGTTGCTGATGATGATGATGATGTAGGTGCTTTCTTTCTTTCTACTTATTTACGGGATTTGTGAGTATTGGACATCTGAAACAACAGCTGATTTCGAACGTTTTGAATGTTGCAAAGCTACCATAACGCTACGAGCGCCTCATATTAATCTATAAATCAGCTGATGCTTTCAGATGTCAAATACTACTCACAAATCCCTTAACCACGCGTTCGGAATGGTCAATCCGTAGATGGCTGACCGTTAGTGGTATTTTCATTATGAAATGTCTTCGTGCTCTGTGAAGCTGTTGCTTTTACCGCTTAATGTCGTAGTTGTTAAAGCAAGTTGTAAGCTGTCTTAGAGACTTGATAAATTCCTATAACAACGTTTGCCTCAAGCCCACTCATTTGCTTAGTTGTAAATTTGTAATGTCAATCACCACAATATTTTGTGGTTGTCTATAAATTATTGCTATTAGTGACCAAAAAGACAACAGCACTTCTCCCAGTTTAGGTTATAGACTGCATTCATTCATTACATACCTAATATGTACGAATATATTCCTAAAATACTTTTTCGACCAACCATTGTTAAATGTTGAACATTTAAAAAGTTCTGAAAGTATTAATGAAAAAAATATCTTTGAAGAATGTAAAACTCAGCGACAAATTTCTTTGTGAAAATTCGGAACTTATCAGTCACTTGCGCATCATTGGAGGGAATAGCCCTCGCTTTGCGGTTGATTTTCCTCTCGGCTACAACGGAAATCGAAAAAGTAAAATATTATATTCATACTGGCCGTATTGATTTCACTGGTTTAATGTAAATATGTTGCTTTATATGATTATGAATATATAAATTAAATTTGCAGAGTATAATTCATTCAACTAATAAATAAGCTTATTAGAAATATTGCAGAATTAATTTATCTACTTTGACAACGCATAATTTAATTTAATGCATGTGTTGTTTGATCTAATTACTAAAATGTGTGTATATCATTTATGAATTTTAACTATACAAAAGGCTATTTTGCGACATGATGCGTATTTAAATTCAGATGTGTTGAATAGTTAATAATACAAAACAGGTAAATTATTATATACACTAATATTATAAAGAGAAATGTATTATTGTATGTAACGAATAAACTTAAAAACTACCGGACCGATTTCAAAAATACTTTTCTAAATAAGGTAAAATTATCACTGAGTAACATAGGCTATATAATACCACGCTACGGCTAATAGGAGCTAAGCAGTAGCCAAATAAAGAAAGACGGGAGCGAAGCCCCGCGCGTCTTCTAGTATTTAATAAGCCGGCTAATTAATAGTTGTTAGTGTGTACCCAGAACTTAACATTTATTGGAGTACTTAAAGTCTTGTTCTGTTAATTATTCCATTCGAACTCGGGCTTTCTTAAGCAGCAATCGCATGTAGTATTACTTAACCAAAGGGGCAGTAAAGTAGCATCAAAATTTATTCAAAACAGCACTGCTAAGTTGCATATAAGCGCATCGAAACACCTCAGAGAGTATACTAAGTCCCAGTCGCAGTTATCATGCAAACAACTATGAAATCCGCTTTTGGTAGTAAGACGCCTGTCAACTGACTATAGGACGTTACTATACTACGTTGCTACTGTTACTCTGAATTCAAAGCGTAGGTAAACATTGAAACCCACTCTATTTACAGTACACATATTGTAATTTTAGAATTAAATGAAGCCCCAAAGGCTACGTACCACTCACATTAAGTCAGCTGTTTGCTCTAATCTGTTATAATTCTATACTTTGATATACCGTATACTAATAAGCGTTTGGTTCAAGGTCATTTTATATAAGTTTTAATTTTCTTTTTTTTTCTGAGCACTTTACTAATAAAGATATTACTTTTCTATCAAATCTATCTATGGCGTGTCTTAGGGTGGCAGTAATGAGAAAACCAGTGAGAGCCTTGTAAGACTGTGACAATATACATTATGTACAAAAACAGAGTTACAATGTCGAGTTTAAAAAAAAATATCGAATCGCATTAGACGCCAGTGTCACACAATAAGAAAACCAAACAATTATTACAGCAAAATATGTCAAACAAGTAAATATTACCAGCAAATATTTATAGTCATAGTAACCAACAACTTGCTTCTCAAAATGTTGGATGTAATAAGTCTTTATTAGCTCAGCGGCGAGTGTTTCAGTTTGATCAAACACAGAAAATATAAGATATTACTACAAATCATTCAAGTATAAGAATCACGTCTAGCGAGTGCATGAAAATCTTGCTTTGAATATGAAGTTGGAATACTTTCACTGTGATTTACGTACTCACTTCGAATTTGGAATTTTTCTCTACGATTCCCACAAGAGCAAACCTTTAATTTTTTTTTTGCAATTCTGCTCAAAAGTGTGCATTCGACTCTTACTACTTCGAGCACTATGCATAATTTATTGTTGCAAAGTCTCATGGTGTCCAACTTGCCGTTAAAAGACTAAATTATAAGAGTTACTGGTATGTTTTTATTTCTGTAGGACGACAGAGCGAGAACACATTATGACATAATTTTTTTTCATCCCTGGGTTGTCGTAAGAAGCCAGCAACAAAGTAAATCAAAGTAAACCTGTACAAAGAAGAATAGATTTCGTGGGAGAGACCTGCGCTCAGTAGAGTTCCAGGAGTTGTTGATGACGACAATTGGCATCTTTAAACGCAAAATGTAAAATAAGAGTCTGTGCTTCACTGAACAAAATCCTGATGAAATTACATACATTTCTAATTATTTCTTTATTTGTGAAAACTTGTAATTTGTGAAAACCTTTTGCTATAATGCTCTAAGTTGTAATAATTGTTAGCTGTAGGTATATAAGTTTTCCTAACAAATTAAAATTAATTTTTATGACCAACTACTGTATAATTATAACTTTTGGCTAAATAAACTCGTGGTGATATGACATCAGCATTGAAGGTTGGCTATGCAAATTATAAGGTGGGTTATAAACATATTAGTCGCATATTTTGTGCTGTGTGCGATATTCTCTTCAACCGATTCATGTTGCCCGTGAACAGCCGTTTTGCCTCATTTTTTCCGCACTTATCAGAGCATATCTGCACAACATTTGAAGCGAAAATTATATGCAAATCTTCCGCATTTATACATGTATACTCGTATGTACTGTTGTAATGTTAATATATTCGCGATAGAATCGAATTTTCCCTTTCCCCGTTAAAATTCGTTTCATGAATAAAGCTGCGTATCCCACGGGACAGTCATCGGATTCGGCTTCTAAATTGGATCGGAGTTTTCTTGGTAGCGATACTTCACCGTCCGCCTCGATACGCTCTGAGCTGCGTGATACGCATCGGTACTCCCGTACCTACTCATATTACTCGTGCAAATATATATAACCGGAATACTACCGACTTTTCACCTGTAACTGGTATACACACGTTTATATTTCCTGTGATAAAATACTAAGATAAAATACAACATACCATTACAGTACGTATAAAGGTAGTCTAAATATTGGCATACTGATATTTACTACTTGCTTGTCGCTTTATAAAAAAAGTTATTAATCTTTAAAGAAATATATCATCTCATAACTGAACCACAAGAAAGTTAAGTTCTTCAGTTCCTTAAGTTTTGTTTTTACTCTAACAAAATCCACTATGTAATGGCAGTATTTTTTTATCAGAGTTCGTTATACCGTTATCAAAGCTTTTGCAGTTTCTAAATCGCACATTCACCCACACACGATCCTATCGCGGAGTTATCAACTATTTTGGAACTTGGAGAGTAAATTTACACTTGACTATAGTCGAACAACGGAAGTAGGTCGCTAGTCAACTTTTAATTAAACTAAGCACTTGATATAAGAGGTTTGCAGGTATTATCGCAAGCCGAAAGTTATACGTGTTTAAAGGGAGTCAATCTAATAGGGAAGGAAGATTTCTTTCTTTGTTTGTAGTTTCCTGTTATCAAAACCTTTTGTTATTTTTCTTCCGAAAGTCCTCTCCTAGACGAGGTTGAACTCGTATGTTGTGTAACTAAAGCTTGGAGATTTTGTTAATGAAATCGTAAGACAAGAAAGTGTTGTTGTTTTTATTAGCTTCGGCTGAGAATGGGATTATGTCTATGTCATATAGTCATCACGTCTTTTTACTCTAAGCGAAATAGAAAAAGAGATAACAATAAAATAACAATAGATAAACATTTATGTAGTTTTTTTTTAAGATAACACTCGCGTTATAGAACAAACCCTGTGTCGCGGGGGACTTTGCAAACATACAATTAACGGACACAAAGTACACCCAGACTCCAAACAAATATCTATGAATCACACAATTTTTTGGTATAGGTATCAAGCCCACGTCACTCGCCCACTTTAACAGCTACGCCACGACGGCAATCACGTTGATAACCGTCTATTACGTCTTTTGTTACACAGAGCGATCACAATTTCAAAGCTGTTACTCAATATGCATTTAATTTGAAAATAGAATTTTATTTAACCCTTTTTAAAAAAAATAACATATGCATTTAATTTGACAATTGAATTTTATGTTACCCTGTGTCAATTAAAGTAGTTCATCATTGCATTCTATTATATAATATACCAGTATGTGAAGATAATTAACGTAAACATCTCTCTTTATTCCTTTGTTTATCTATTTCAGAACGTCCAAACATAAGCATGTAAGTAACTGTTAACATTAATATCAGAATTATGTACGAACACAAACTTAATATAAACACGAAGCCTAAACAGAGTCAGACTAAGCGCCTTAGCCACACAACAACTTCGGCTGCAATTCGATCCTTGTTTATATAACTACTGTAATAATTTATAACCAATGTTCTCTCTGAAATCACATTTCTACTCAATTTAACTAAATACGTTAGTCGAGACATTCAATTTAGTTTTGTCTCTCAATATTACAAGCCGTAAGTAATATACAAAAGTTTTGCTAATAGGGATGCCTGATAATAACAGTAAAAGGTATCATAGCTTATCTAGATGGCATATTTGGAGGATATCCAAACCATTTAGCACGACGCGACAGAAATACCACTTTAGACCCAAAAGCAAATGACGTGAAAACATAGATATTTATGTCTGACCGTCCTTAGATTACTTTGCGCTGGTTACAGCTGCGTTTAAAAAAGTTAAACCAGATTATTTGTTCCACAAATATTTTATGGTTTCTGATTTATTGTTTGTTGTTCTTTTTGTCCTGATAACTGAGTATTTCGATAATGAAATATGTACAAAGTTAATTTCAGAGAGTCATTATTAGACATGACTTTTGCGTTGATGAAAAATGTAATGTTGCTGCAACAAGTTTTTTTTTTAATATACGAAGAAAGCAACGACAATGATTTAAACTAGCCGACCAACTAGTTTCTTGCCAGTTCTTCTCATAGCTCCACCCCGTCAGCGAACTGGTCGTAGGCAAATTTGCAGACACTACTTTTTGGATAACCTGTTACATCCTTAACGTGTGACTTTTATAAGTATTACTTTGTATTTCATTTCAGTGTTGTTAAGGAACCCAGTAGTCTTATTCATAAGTGACGTGCGACACCACAGACACAGTCTGGAACGCACTGTGTATCTAAGACACACAGTAAGTCTAAATGGAACAATTGACTGACATACATACCTATACTACAATAATTCGGTCTGAGCATTGAATCCACAATACCTCACAAGATCTGTGTCAATAAAAACCTAATCCACTATCCGACATTCTTCCTTATCGATTCATTGACAATCTAAATCACGTCAGACCAAAATAAACTCCAGATACTTTGTCACTACACACAAATACACACACACATGCAATCAAAAGTCAGCATGAATAAGTAACACAGGTCAACTACTATCGGAAAACTGATCAATAAATCCTATTTTGGAAGGTAACATTGAGGTAGAGCAAGAAATTACTCGTAGGTGTCGTATATCAAGTCCTAAAAAATGTTCTAAAACCTTCCCTCGTGTATATTGGGCGATAAGAAGGGCGGCGTATCTCCCGGGGGCTTGATTAGTTGGGCCACCTGACAAGATTAGCATACTAAAATTATACGAAAAGCTTTCACATGAAAATTCTGTAATAACGTTACAATTAAGTATCTCACACGTCTGTTCTGATATGTAATTTAAAAAGCTGTTAACAAGTCTTTTGCATCTACATCATCTACATTTTTAATGTTAAAGAAATTTATTATATTTGTAAAAGTGTATTTTATGGTGGTGCTTTCACTGGTGCTTATAAATAACTTAAATTATTTATTATTTTATGCTTGTAGCTTTTTGGTACTGAGACGTTCGTTACGATCATCAGCTAAGCAACATTCGGCTAGGTCAGTCAATGATGGGTGACCTTTTGTGACAATTTTATTCTCCAGCGTCTCCGTGCTTCGAAAGACTTAAAGCCGTTGATTCCAGTTATCACTTAATGTGGTACTGGAAGCCTTCTGGGTGACTTGAATTCCAATACTAAGGTGTGCCTCAAACCCCTTCTTTTTATAATATTAACGCAATCTTGGCAAACATATCATATCAGCCTAACGACGCCCACTGCTGGACATAAGCCTCACCTAATTTCCGCCACATAATGTACCACAAGTTTAAACGAAGAGCCCACAAACCTCAGACAGCTGAATGTGAGTGGCGATACTACGTTCTGAATGCCCCAGAGAGTCGGTCTACGGCTGGAGTTGGTCTCCAAAAGCGACCTCATGACTCTGGCTTGCCTTAACCGGCTGATCAGAAAGAGGTCGCCATAGCTATATCCTCGGGGGTGGAAGTGTCATTTTTCAAGGACATAATTACGAGATAACTCGCTCCGAGTCTCCACTTAAAACCCGTGATGGCGAAATCCGCTTGAAACCTCTATCCGCGCACTATAGTGTTGGTTGGCCTAAGACCCGTGGGCTTCGGCCCAATTTCCGCCACAGTAATATTCTAATACTTGATGCCTTATTCTGGCTGTGTGTGTAAGTACAACGTATGTTATGATTGGTATATCTATGTAATTAGAGAGCAAAGCTTATTCGCTATACTTCGTTACATGGGATCAAAGTGGGCAGTGATCTTTACGGATGATAATGAAGGAACATTGAAGCGTCTGTTTCAGACAATATGTGGAAGTTATACTCACATTCAAATACACTTTAACTGTCATTGTCATGTTTTAGTTAAATTATATTATTATACTAGCTTTCGCCCGTGGCTCCGCCTGTGTAGCATGTCGGTAAAAGTAGTTTATATTTTAAGTTACACCTCTAGCAATAATACTTTGGTGACCCGTGAAACCGCATTCAATTCCATGCAGTTTTAGCGTGATGCGTGTACAAACATACAGACAAAAATTGTTGATTAGTCTTCTGGGGCTCTAAAAAGACAAGAGACCCCTATATAATTTTTTCTTCAATTTCTTTAATGTACTGATATCAACCCGCCCCGCCCCTCCCCCAACAATTTTATTATAGGTATGTATAGATGTAGACCAATCAATATTTTAGACCAGCATAGTTTCCAATGTTGATCCGCTGTTATGGTCGCTACTTAGTTATTTTAATACAAGAAAATTAAAATACTAAATATAAGCAAAAATGATGATCATCTATTGCTTCGTTGCAGTGTTTAAGGGAGAGACAAATACACACACACTCACACACACACAGGTTCACATGTATTATTATTATTAGAAAAGCTATATGTTATATATTTTCTATATTAATGATGCAATTGCACATGCCAATCTCCGACAGACTATTCAGATTACTATCCTTGCCTTGTAATATTGTAATGTCTACGGAATCACATGACGCATGTTCAATCTGAGTTTAATTGAGCTAGGACGTCCCTCTAATTGATCTAAAGACATTACTGAGAAACAGATATAAAAATAAGATTTAATTTAGACAATAGTTAACCTTAAAACTTTGAGAGAACACTATCTTCGTTTATGATTACTGGTATGGCTTATATATTTGGTTACCGACGGATCGAGAATTTCGTGTTAGAAAATCCAATACAGGTTTGAAATTCTATATTTCTGACTCGTAACAATATATTATCCTTGACATAAGCTGAAAACAACTTAGTACTTACCTACGTCACTTGATACGGTAATTGGTATAAGTAACTAATATCGAAATCTTCCAATCCCCCGAAGGCGTGAACTCTTCGGTCCCGGAGACGACCAACTTTGCTATATGATCCGCCATACTTTAGATATGGCAAATACTTGTTAAGTATTCAGGAGGTAATCCGTCGAACCTCGTTTTGTAAGCGCTTTACTATGTACGTGATCGTATAATCGTCTAATAGCATAAATTTAATAGTCAGTTATATCGAGAACACTTAAAAGTTCGTATAACTTAGTTACATTAATTACATTACAAATTAAATTCGTACATATTGCATAATCCACAGAACAGAGATAGGTTTTGCATAATCTAACCAATAAATTATTATGTATCATTTCATTATGAAAATTGATACAGTTAAGTGTATATTGAAAATACTATAACCATGAGAATATAACCACTGTTAAAACACCACGTATACGAGCATTATATGCTGTTGTTAAACATAATCTTAAACATGCATTTTTTTAAATTGCAATAGACAACATTAGTTGTACTAACCAGTCTAGAATTACAAAAATTGCAGTAGTTCACAAAAGAACCATAAAAAAAATTTAAAAGTTCAAACTTAAAAAATTACGGTGGACCTCCGGTTAACAAAGTGAGTTTGTTTGTTTGTGACGTGTTCACGTCTAAAACACTGAACGGATGGTAATAAATTTTGATAGCCTAACTCTAAAACCTCAAGAAGGATGTAGGCAATTTTTATCGACATACAACGTGGTATGAGTTGCCAACAAACGTTTGTATTTATATAGTAGTCTTGTTTGTATTTAAGACTGACTATTAATATCTATGAAAAGGCCGTTCTTAATCATTTCTTGAAAGGGGAACTGACGACGTGAATGAATTACGTGCAGTAGGTACCAGTCCGAGCTCATGACAACCATTTGTAAACATTACAAATAATTAATTACTATTGACAGACAGGAAGGATCTATAGACCATTCCACCCTAGTTATATATACCATCCCTTAAAGATGACAAACGGAGTCTCGTTTCTCACTTTATTTGTAATTAGAAGCAGCAAGATGTGTAACTGTGAATAACATTGCGCTATTTTCTCCAAACGGTAGGCTACTGAACCTAGTAGCGTTTTACTAGTTAAAGTCATTAGCGTGGAATTTAAAATTTTATTTTTTCACAATCCTCGGGAACGATTAAGACGAGAGGGAAAAGAAATTGTCAAAAGTGTAAAAAAAACTTACGGCGCCGTCATCTGCTATAGTAGAGCGTGTCTTACTTACCTACTTAGTCAAATTCACGACAAACTTGAGAAATCGTTCAGCTTTGATCATCAATAACCACAGAAACGTTAAAAGCTAAAATGAAAATACTGAGAGTGAATTTCAAAGAACATTAATATTAAATACGCAACACAAAAACATGTATTAATGTAAAACTCCACGCGACGCAAACCTCTCGCTATGTTGAAAATGGAAAAAAATCCAAAATATTTTCACAACAGATTGAGTTAAACTGATTGTGGTGTGGAATCCGTAGCGAGGCTTTTATACGTACATGAAAAGAGCTTACATATTCACACATCGAAATTCATTCGAAACAGGTTGACTTGGGAAGTAACTTTTCTACAACGCCGATCACAGTTACCTAAATAACTATTAGAATACTGTCGTTGAGAACTAGGGCTTTCAGAGTTATTAAAAGAACAGCTATTTTGAAATGACGATAGATTTTGTAGTTTTAGTTTCTAGTGCTTGGATATATTTAGAAGGAGACAATATTATTGACTGGCCTGTTGGTCTAGTGGTTAGTGACCCTGACTGCTAAGCCGGAGGTCGTGGGTTCGATCCCCACCCAGGACAAATCTTTGTGTGATGAGCATAAAGGTTTGTTCTGTGTCTGGGTGTAATTTATCTATAATATGTATGTATTTACAAAAAAAATGTATTTAAGTAGTATATCAGTTGTTTAGTACCCATAACACAAGCAAATATAATTGCTTACTTTGGGACTAGATGGCACTGTGTGAATGTGGTAGAATATGATTATATTATTATTATTATATATATATTATTTTTGGGTTAGAGCCATAGAGGCTTCTTTACTACATCGACCAGTTACTTCTGATCTATTGTAGCGCCCACACATACACTTAGAATTTACTTCCACTAGTATGTGGGTTTCCTCACGATGTTTTCTTTCACAGCAGATATGTGACTAGTACATATAAATTACACAAAGTGCAATTTATATTGGTACTCCCGGTTGGAATCGAACTCGATCCGCATGACTTGCATGCAGGTTACTCTCATGATGATAGGTAACTGTAGCTACTTTATTTTTACAGTTGACAATCAAATTTTTCTCACAAAGTAAAGGAATCCACCTAATTTTAGACGGTGTTAATAATGCCATAGTCATATTTAACACTATTATAGCCATTAATTATTTATCATAAGATGGATCGCAGGAACAATTTCTTCATAGTACTTGATTATTTGTGAGTTCCTACGCTATTTGGCTGTTAAACTATATTGATCAAAAGCTTCTCGCTTATGTGGTTGTCAGAACTTTGATATCGGACCAATCAAGCGAGCTGCCACGGTTCACTATACGTGAATACCGCCAGAAGCCATGAAAACCAATTTATAACTTGTATTGCTTCCTAAGTAAACAATAAAACACTTGCAATTATTGACTTTGTTTCTTTCATCTTACTAGATTTGAACTTTGGAGTAGTTTTATACTAAAGACAGATTCAATGCCGCAGTATAAGTTTCCTCATTTACATTTGGCAAAATTATAGTCGATTTTTCATCGTTGTCCAATGTTCAATCATCAAAAATGACAACTTGCCGGGTTTCCGAGTAAGCCCTCAGATAGTGCATACAAGTGCCACGCTAAAGTTCTGTGTTTGAATAGTGTAGGCGCGTTTTAAATGGAAATATAGGTTGAACTATAGAAAAAAAAACCCACAAATGCGAGTCAGACTCGCGCACTGAGGGTTCTGTACGTTTATGCAATTTCTTATATATTTTTTTGTGGTTCAAATTTAGAATAGTTACTTAAGATAAAAATTCACTTAAAGGTAGGTAGGTGCACCTTTATGTAACGGCAGTCCGAAATAAACTCTCACTCTTATTCAATTTTTTCAGGCTTATACCCCTCCCAATATAGTACTAATATTCAGTGACGCCATACACGAGTACGTTTTTCGGATTTTTTCCTTTACTTGTGCAACTTGATATTACTTCTTGCCAAATTTCATAATTCTAGGTCAACGGGAAGTACCTTGCAGGATTTGACTTTTTTGATCGTCAAGATATGCGACAAAAATTAAGCATAAACGACTGTACCTTTTTTATTGCGCCAAGGGATTGTAGATATTTTATTTGATATTAACTTGATGACAGCTTCATACCTCTACGCGTTCTTGAGAAAAATATTCTTGACAGACGGACGGACAGACAGATAGATGGATGGACAACGGAGTGATCCTATAAGGGTTCCGTTTTTTCCTCTTGAGGTAGGTACGAAACCTTAAATCACTACACGGTTCCTTGAAGACATAATTATGTATAATTAGTAATACCCAGGTTTCGTGAATTTTAATAAGGAACTTTCAAACTGTCGTAGTTGTTATAACTTTGTCGTTTCCTTTGAATAGTTTGCTCTCATTTTTCAAAGAAAACTATGAAACGAGTTTGGATAGCTAACTTAATCTGAAGTATTCTCATCGGTTATAACTTGGCAGGTAAAATAAGTATGGAAGTTGAAAGCTCTAGACACGAGTATGTAAGTGCCTTTAGAATAAAAAAGTAAACGGCTGTCATTTAAACTTCGTTATCTTAACGCTCGTTTCCGATATCAGATAAGTTAAGCTCCCAGTAAAATGCTACACTTGAAAACGTTGCGTTTAAACGCGAATATAAGATTGCTCTTTCGAGCTGCGTAATTCTGTCTGATTATATTCATACATTTTGCGTTTGCGATTGCTTAAAGCTTCTTAAGTTTTCATTAAAAAATGTTTTCATTTAAATGAAATTCCTGTATATTTGAGACAAAAGATAAGCGAGTATAAAAATGCGATAAAATAAGAATTCAAAGCCAAAGCTGCTTTTATAGTTGAAGAAAAACACACCACTTAATTTTTTTCAATGAGATGTAAATCTATTTTTCGATTTTTTTTTATTATTTAATAAAAATGTAATTGCCATATATATTATTCAACATTGTTATTATTATACTGATCAAATCAAGAAATAAATCTACAATCAAAGAAACAGTTGCTACATTGTACATGGATACGTATTAGCACATTACATAACTTCAATCTAATTTACAATCTAAGTGTCAGAAACTCAAAAAAGTCCTGAAACTCTGTGAAGAATTAATTTGAAATCTTGTTAAAACTTGCATGTAACAGTTGAAACTTTGAACAAAAATTGTGGGCGATATAATTATTTTCTCTTTAAAGTTTTATACAATATAAGAGGATTTGTATTGTGGTATCATACTGGATGGTCACTTTAAGAAAGGAACGAACTATTTTACAATACTGATACACCAATAAGCTGCTTTTGGTTCTAGTTTGAAGCTCAACAACTGCCCAAATCTTTTACTGGTATAAAAAGCACCTTTCAAAAGTACTGTCTAATAGCATTTAAAGACATTTTCTTTTAATGCCCTACTGCTGGGCAAAGGACTTCCCCATAATATCCAGTTTCATAATCTGATTTAAAAGTGTTTAAGTTGACCGTTCGTCGCTGAGACAAATAAAAAAACGCTTTTTTTTACCTGTCTCAGTGACGATATCCATTTTAATGAACACACTGGTTGACAACCCACATGCTCACATGTCTGTGTGCATATTTGAAACGTTTCCAGACACCCTACTCCCAATCTCGAACTTCAATTAGTCGGCTTCGATATGAGTATATTGATAATCAAGATTTTAAAAATTTGGTCGCTGTCCTTTTCAGCGATATTAAATTCAAACAATCGAACGTACGATTGCGAGAGCGCACTCCATTTCTAAAATTTATATTATAATTTCAGTTTTAGAAAAGGAGTGCGCTGTGTGATAATGACTAATAATGATCAGTCACGTATCTGATGGATATATATCTAAATCTCGAAGAATTTAATCATAAACAGTTAGTTATTTCGCCAGATATAGTCATAGTCATAGTCATAATCTTTATTTCATATAGATCAAATCCATATCCATACATATTATAAAAGGCTTTGTCCTGACTGACTGACTGACAGACAACGCACAGCCTAAACCGCTGGTCGTAGCGACTTGAAATTTGGAGGGTGTGTTTGTCCTAATGTCTAGAGGTGTAGGTACTAAGAAAGGTTGAGCTATGAGAAGAACTTGACAAGAAACTCAGGCCACTCTTTTCAATCATCATTATTAGTTATAATTTCAATTGGTTACAGTTTGAAATAACGCAGAATGGTACAGAACCAAAACACCATACTGAAATAAATTCAAAAATATTTGTACGTCTAAAAAAAAATGTAAGTATCATATTTCTAATAAGAACCTATTTCTATCAAACTTTAATTTGTTTTCGTCAAACAGTATGGTATGTGAGATCATCACTTGGTACCAACTGAGTATTTAAAAAAGGTAAAGGCATTATAAATAGTTATTATCTACTACAATAATTACTCGAAGGAATAACAAGACAATTTTTAGTACTTCTATACATAACTAGGGATAAATAATTATTAAAGCGCTGCAAATTGTCGCTGCATTCACTTGTAAAAATAACGATATAAGTAAGGTAATTGGCAATCAGCGCTTCGCGTAACTTGTTAAAGAAGCGATTGGATTAAAGATGAGCAACAGATAAATAAGAAATATAATATTTATGTGTATGTATGTAATATGTATGAATGTAATGTTTATATTCTGTCTGTGTAACATCAAACAACCGACACTGAAGGTTTGATAACGTTTGGTCTTTGCTCCACAAATAAAACTTTTCTTTCAAATCGGCATAAAAAAGCATATTTGTTGATACGCGGGTTTATTTATTGTAGAAAAGTAATAAAATGAATTGTTTCGTGTACAAAAGTATCTAATTTTAGAGACAATAGCGCCAGTATTTTGTAAGAGGAGGCGTATCGAAACATGCACCTAACCTTTGACCGCCACGGTAATAACGAAAAACTGTGTTCCCTACGCCAAGCAATAAATAATATGAACAGTTATAAATGTTTCTAATTCTGAGCCAACTTTTATCCGTCACTAAATTTAAAGTGCGATGGACGTTATAAGACGTCGTTGGCGTCTTGATCAAGTTATTGAATGACGTTATAACACGTCCTTGGCGTGGAAAGGGTTAAAATGTTACATTTAATAATCAGGAAGGTTTCCAGTTGACAGTGATGCTACCGAATACTTTGATGCCTGAACAATATTTTTGAGATTTTTAATAATTAATTAAAAGTAAAAAAATAAATTTTTTTTTAAAAGAAAACGCCCGCTCTAGGGAACATGCCCTGTGTCGCGGAGAGCTTTACAAACATGAAACTAACGGACACAAAGTACACCCAGACTAGAAACAAATATCTATGAATCACACAAATATTTGTCTCGTGTGGGAATCGAACCCACGTCACCCAGCACGGCCATGTAGTGGCGAGGCGACCACCTTAACCACTGCGCCACGGTAACACTCAAAGTTTAATTTTTTTTAGGTTGTAATAATCTGTAAATAGTTTTAACAGTAATTTAATTTTGTTGATTTTAATCGTATATATATCTCATTATATTGCTATTATTTTAAACACATACCGAACCTATAAACTCCAAGTCGATAGGTGTAATAAGAATTCAATAGCACACTTAAATTTAAATTACTTCCACGTACTACTAAAATTGTGCAGTCCAAATCCGAGTTTCCCTTAATAAGGCATCATATAACGTAGTTTCATCCAAGGAGGTGCTTTCTACTCATATTGGGGCTTAACGGCATCTCGTTAACATCACATTAACCCATGAAATACAGCCCTCATTTGATGAAATCTGCCTATCTTTGTGTGTTACCTTTCTACCTACCGTTGTGTGAAAATACTCACTTTCAAAACTCACCGTTTTCCAATATAGTATCATAGAATATATAAATAGGACTCTTTAGAAGAGATGAGAGATGAAGAGGTGTCACAGTGGTAGTGAATGCGGTTGCGGCTTCTGAGGTCTCGCCTTTGTTCGGGGTTGGAGCAAATATTTGTATGAACTGCAATTGTTTCTTTCAGAGATTGGATGATTTTACATGCATAATATTTGACTGACCTGTTGGTCTAGTGGTTAGTGACCCTGACTGCTAAGCCGGAGGCCGTGAGTTCGATCCCCACCCAGGACAAATCTTTGTGTGATGAGCATAAAGGTTTGTTCTGTGTCTGGGTGTAATTTATCTATAATATGTATGTATGTGTTTACAAAAAAAAATGTATTTAAGTAGTATATCAGTTGTTTAGTACCCAAAACACAAGCAAATATAATTGCTTACTTTGGGACTAGATGGCGCTGTGTGAATGTGGTAGAATATTGTATTATTGTATTGTATAATATGTATGTATTTAGAATAATATATATGTGTCTATGTTTATGCAATAGGCTCTAATGATGATGATGACGATGTTTATCAATTGTCGAGATCCCATAACACTAACTTATATAGCGCTGTGTAAAAAAAAGACGTTTATTTACAAGAACTTGGAATTCCAAAAATGTAGATATAGTGAACAATATTTATCTTTTATATACCTACTTCATTACAAACTATAAACGTGCTACTGCTGGGCACGAGTCTCCTCCAAATATTGTGGAGGGAATTTAGCCTGCTATACCACGCTGGCCAGACGGCTTGCTAAAGGGTTTGTTTCGAATTTTCTTTTTCTGCAGTGCTCGTTTCTGCTGGTTATTCTTATTCACATTTTACGACACCCACGGGTAGAAATGGAATGGTGACATTATGTATTCTTAATCATTTCCATAATTACTATGTAACCAACAGTAGACATCTAAAATTGATTTATAGCAGTTCTACTGCGTTGATATTACACTTTCTATGAAAGGTACTCTTTTATTTCCCTTCAGCTAATTCAGAACGCATTCATGAACGTAATTTACACTGAAACGCTTTTCATGCCATCCGAGTAATTAAACCACACCGTGGCTTTCCAGTTATTTATTTATGTATTTGAAGGAATTATTGACTCGATATAAAATATATCTAATTAATGCACAGCTCAGCACTTTTCGTTAACAAATCATGGCTGCATATAGTGTCAGACAGTTTGCCTTTACTTGACCAATGCAGCTTTGACATGATTAATAAAATTATCGATTTCGGTAAGTGTTTCATCCTATTTTAAATTTAAATTGTCAAAGGATTTTGGCGTATTGAATCTCTGTTCCTGCATATGCCTTAGGACCAGGTATACTTCTCACTTTTTAGGGAGTTATACCCGCAATGAGAAGACAAGAGATAGTAATACAAATATTTTATTGAATTAGGTTTTATTATTTTCTTATAGTTTTTTAATCACCCGTGTCTTTCAAACACTACATTTTTTCAAATACATTTCATACATATGCAGTAACAATATAATTTAAAACTAATAATCTGTCTGTTAATCTTACTTATTTATATACTTTAATGTATAATGAAATATTAGAAACTTAACAATATTTACAAAGCAAAACAAACAAACAGAATCATTAACAATTTTATGCGTGATTTGATAAAATGCTATTTATTTTTAACTAGCTTCCGCCCGCTGCTTCGCCCGCGTGGTATGTATTTTATACCTATAAACCTTCCTCTTGAATCAGTCTATCTATTAAAAAAAACAGCATCAAAATCCGTTGCGTAGTTTTAAAGATTTAAGCATACATAGGGACGGACAGACAGCGACAGCGACTTTGTTTTATACTATGTAGTGAAGCAAACCTACGAACGCGTCTTTGGGTCGGTAACTAAGCAACCTACCATTATAAACGATTCCAAAACTACCAAATATTGCTATCCCTCTCAAATAATGTGGGGATACAATACGAGTGAAAGAGAGACAAAATAGTGCAGTAACAAAATAATTTATCAAAGTAGTTCCAAAAGTGATCAAACAGAATATTTTGACATTGATCACAATGGTGCTACATGTTATGTCATGCATATGTAAATGTAAAAAACCATGTCAACATACACTTTCAGTTTTTGAATAATATTATTTAAATAACACAATTTAAATTTAAATAATAATTTAAATATGTATAGATTTTATGTAAATCAACTGGCGTGATGCGTAACTTCGGTCGCTTCAGGTCTCAATCCCAGGCTTTACTACTTTATTCTGAAAAAGATAACAGTTTCATTTATATTATATTACAAATGAATTGTGAATAAAATAAGAAATAAAACTATAGTTATAAAGCGCACGACAGAATATATTATTTTTCTAATAAAGCACTTATATAAAACTCTAAGTACAATATTTGCTAAGTGGTATGCGCTTTGCATTAATATCATTTTATCGAATATCACTTGACTGGGGTATTCCAATACCTTTCTAATAAAAACCACATTAAAAGAGCTCTCAATAAAATGAAATTCATTCAATAATAGCGTCTGTCTTTTTATTGTCTCAGCGAATAACATAAAATTCGTAATCACCTGATTTATATCTTGTAGTTTGACGCACGCGGGACATAGCCAGTCACCTTCGGGAGGTGACGAGATTCCAACACAGCTGAAATGATACCATTGCAAGGTACAATTGGGTCCATCACACCCTATCATTGGTGCTTCAGCAATAAACTTTCCACAGTAACAGAAGTCAGTCTCCCTCTCTGAATAATAGGTGGCCTCCTCCGAATTTAAATCGTTGTCTTCGACGATTTCGCTGTAATTTATCGGTAGTACATGGCACACGTGAGCGGCGTAACGCCATCTCTTCAACGCGCACTGTTTACACCAGAAACTCTCAGTGCCATGCCGCCAATATAGGTGCTCCAACAAGCGTTTGTACTCCAGGTAAAGCATGGAGCAACGGCCGCACGTGAACGTGGCTTTTACAAGCGAACTTTTGGAAGTTTTCATTTCCTAACTTCAACTTTATGGTAAAAGTTTAATAATCTTAAAATAAGCTACCTGCCGGTCAAAGTTACGGGGGCCGTACTAAAAACGAGATATTGCTAAAATATAGTTACACTGAGAGCAGTGTAGTCAGAATAATTAGAAAATGTAGGAGCCTTTAATTTTATATGTGCCAAAAGTTATTTATATCATCGGGAATGCTATTAACGTACCTTCATTATGAGAAAAGAGGCTAAATGACCAACGTTATCTATAAAGTGTAATAAGTACTAATTTGTTTGAGTTAAATTAGGTAGAATTAAATAGGATTGCTGCGTTAATGGCTTATGTTAATGGACTTAATTTTCCAAGAAATATCAAAATTGACATTAATAGCCATTAAACTGCGGAGGACTACCTGAGGGATACGATAACATGTTTGTTCACTTTTACATTTGAAGCGCTACGTCTCATAAAATAAGTTAAAGTGTAAAACTGAACGTGAAACCATAAACCTAGTGAAATAAAATAAACTTCTTGAACCGGGTATAAGACGAAATTGAGGGATGGTTTCAATATATAAATATATTTTATTATAAACTATGTGTATATATTATATTATAAACTGGTGGACAGTATTTGGTTTTTCTATAAACTTGAAGTTGCGATATACTTCTGCTTACTCCTTCGGGAATAATAGGTCTGATGCTATTTTTATTAAAATTAAAAAAATAACTGCTTTAGAAATATATTTGACATTTTATTAGGAGCAACAAAGCTACAACCACAGAACAGAGATAATTTTTTAGAGGGCTACATAACGATACAGAGAAACTACTAATAACTACTCGTCAATACTATCATGAGTTTTTTCAGAGGGCTGTAATGTTTGAAAGCCACAGCGACCATATCTAAATTTCCTTACATTTGACAGCGACATCAAAACCGAATAATCGAATGTTGAAATTCAGAGTAAGCCCCCAGTGTACATTCGTACAGGCGCCCTGTCTTTCCCTTTTGACCTGTTGAGGGTGGTGTTTCTCGTAATGAAATACCATGCCGATTGTTATGAGTTCAATCTGAGGTAGGTATGCAATTTTACGTGACCAACAAATATATAAACACCGATTAGATATAGACTAATTCCAATGTCAAAATTCCAAATTGGCCATTTTACATTACGTCTCATTATTTTATTAATTTGCATTGTTCATATATGATACAAACTGTGACAAAATTTAATATAAACTGGAGTCTGCGACATACCAGGATTAGGTTCCTTTTTCCAGCGAAAGCTTCATTGAATATAGCTTTTTAAGAATAGAATCGTTCTAGTTATCATTTTAAATAGAAGCGACACAAAGAATTGAATATAAAGGTTGTTACTTAAAGTACTTTCTTTGATAAAAGACGGTCTTTTCAATCGTCGAGGGAACTAAGATTATACTGTACTTGTACAGAGGCGGAATTGTCGAGATTTGAATAAGTATAATCTGTTACACGTGAATAGCTTTCCAGGTGTTTGGAATGAAACTTCGATGAATATGAATGAAGTTTATACGTTGGAGTTTACAGTTTGATCAGGGTTTATTTTGTTTTACAATTTTGTTTGTGTTTTCTTAACCACTGGCTACGAAACAAAGGTGTATGTTATTTTTTAACAGTAGGTATTCTCTGTTGCTCTTTTAATTTGTTCTTATTGAAAATAGATAACAGGCTCAGCAGTAAACAGTAAGGTAATAGGTTATTGATGCCTAAATGACTATAATAATAATAATAAAATAAATAAAATTTGAGTGTCTGTTTGTATTATTAATATAACCGCTTTTAACTATATGCATATGATACATATACGGTACATATACCAAAATAACATTTTTTAAAATTTTGTCTGTCTGTGTGTTCCTGCTAATCTCTGGAACGGCTGGACCAATTTAGACGGGACTTTTACCGGCAGATAGCTGATGTAAAAAGTGTAACTTAGGCTACTTTTATTATAGAAAAATTCTATAAATTCCATGCGGACGAAATCACGGGTACAGCTAGTAGTAAATATTTAAGGTAGCCTAAGAACGCATGCACCAAATACATCATTCTTGACACATTGGTATTAAAGTGACTTTTGACTGGCCTGTTGGTGTAATGGTTAGTGACCCTGACTGCTAAGCCGGAGGTCGTGGGTTCGATCCCCACCACGGACAAATCTTTGTGATATGAGCATAAAGGTTTGTACTGTGTCTGGGTGTAATTTATCTATAATATGTATATATTTACAAAAAAAAATAGTATTTAAGTAGTATATCAGTTGTTTAGTACCCATAACACAAGCAAATATAATTGCTTACTTTGGGACTAGATGGCGCTGTGTGAATGTTGTAGAATATTATTAAAGTAAATGTTATATAAAAACAAATCTATTATCCATTTTTGCATCGCAAATACGAATAGATAAGGCATACTCGTAAACCAAACTAGAGAAGTAAATACAAAATATTTACACAATCACTAAACTGCTAAACGTTACCAAATATTGGTTTCACAGTTTCCGCGTGCAAAATACCCAACCCGTTTTAATAGCTGGACTCTAAGGCTCACGAAGAAACTACCAACTAAGTTAAGTTAGTGTGCAAAGAATGTAAAAGACCGGTGACGGTCGATTATCGACGGGTGTCCCAAAGGACCGTCCAACTTTGTAACTTCTTCTTTGAACAGAGAACAAAAATAGCTCAGCAACATTGTTTACGAAGTCGGTTGTATATTTAGTTCAGTCGAAGGTGATATAATAGATGTATATGAAGGAAGAGTGACTAAACAAATATATGAGGCAAATGTAGGAAACGTTGGTAGGGGAAGACCTAGAAGAACGTACCATGATCAAATAGGTGACGTTCTAAAGAAGGGACAGATCAGGAGTACTCTCAACCGGCGAGAATGCATGAAAAGACTGATAAATGTTGAAGAAGCCAAAGATGTATGTCAGAATCGTAGCAAGTCGAAGGAAATGGTCTCTGCCTACCCCTCTGTTGGGAAAGAGGCGTGATCTATATGTATCTATATACAAGATGTACCTACTAAGAAAGTTGTATTCAATCTTAACACAGATATTGCAGTCGAGCACCGCAAGCCTAAAAATCAAGTTTCTGTACTGAGAGCCTAAAATACAAAGCCATCTGCTAGGATAACAATTTCTCTTATCCTCTCAATTGAACGACGGAGACAACTTTGTACCTTGCATAATAAAATTATTTGAATTTGTTTCCTATCGCAACAGCTGAAATATACCTTTATGGCCTATACCGATACCAAAAGTAACCTACAATGTTAATCTATATTTACTAAAGCGAATCTAAAGAAAAAACATGAAAATCACCAAAGAAATGTTGAAGCAATATCGTCGAAGTAACGGCAGGGCATATCGTCGGGAGTGTAAAAACAGTGCGCAAACGGCTGTCCCCAACACGCCTCGACATTTGCCTTGAATACGAATATATCTGCGTCTGACCTCATTCAATATCCTTTTTCCAAGCGAACAGTTTTATCGTCTTTGTTATTTCCACCCAATGAACACTAACCCCTCGAAGGGAATGATTGTGACGTGCACACAAAATTCTACTTCTTAAAATCCCGTATCCGTTTTACTTTGAAGTAAAAAATTCACGGTTAATTCGGGTTCTTTCAAGTTTTGTCTGTGTTTTTATCTATAATAGAAATAATGAAAATATTGTATGACGTTTTCATAAAAATACAAACCTTTATAGCGTAATAAATGGGAATCGAATGAACCTCAATGGCAGTGACGTGATCAGATTCGCAATATGAAAACTATGAGCGGCGAATTTCTTTACAGTGAAGTGCACCGATTCGAGCACGTAACTCAATATTATCCTCTTAAAACGATCGACTGCCATTATTCTTAAAGTTATATTTCACTACTTTCTTTGCTATATAATATGACGTCTTATTGCTTATATTTTATGGTTTATTTTATATTACAATATCGCCAATCACATCGTAGTAACTCGGAAAAGTTATTAACGTCGAATTGATTATTATAATTTGGTCTATATCTCGTTATGTTTAAAATTATCGTTTTTATGAAACTAGTTAAAAGGACTTACACACCCGCCATGTCCTTAGAACTGGTTAACAAATAACATTTTAAAGTGCTTTAGTGTTGAAAATTAATGTTACAATATTTCTTTACTGAATCATTAATTAACTATATACTCTGCCAGAATATATTTAAGTAACGCTTCAATGATGAAAAGCGTCTGATTTAATTAATAAAATGTATACTTGTAGTTGAAAACTTTTCATTATTTCAATGACTTGCTTAGTACGTCGCACTCATGTTATTCTCATTACTTTTCCAACAAGTCCCGTATGTTCGCGTACTAGTTCACACAAGTATCTATAACTATTCACAACGAACGAACAAAGTTGGAACAAACTGCGAGTCGACTAATTCGTTGCAATTGTCATCGAAGTTCGTATTCAAGGTACAGTTTCTATAGGCAGCCGTTGGATCGAAGAGCTAGTTAGACAAAGTTAACAACACTCCGTGTCATCTGAATAATAAGACGTCTGTCCTCTTTGCCAGTAAATAAAACATATTTGTTATGTTTGAGTTATTTTACAGTCGACTGCTCTTTCGCAAGAGGTGCGGCATCGCCCTGGCATTCTTCGACGAAGTTGTCGGAAACTTTGAGTTCAACACAATTCATCGGCATCAGTTCGTCGTACTTCGGATTAAGTTTACAAAATTTTGCGTTCGCTTGGTCGATTCGTGATTTATTGTCGACTAGCTGGACTTGAACGTCCACGTTCATAAACATATCAAAAGATGGTTTGATTTTTTAAATTGCTTTTTAAATCAATTTTGAGAATGCATGAACAACGAGGAAGTAAACAGTTTGTTTTCGTAAACATTGTTCGAATTGGTGATGTTCTTTCACAAACATCTCAATTATTTCATGTCAATAAGCAAGGAATTATTAAGCCAGATTAGCTGACACCTTTTCCATTTTTATGACTTTCACAAGCATTAAAAATAAATATGTCTATTGTAAATGAGCTTAACTTTGATTTTTTTTTATAAATATTAAAAGTGATAGGCAGAACCTGCGGTAGCGCGCGGATCCTAGGTCTATGGGCAGAACATACCTACGGTTAACTGATAACAAGTCACGAAAACTAGATTATAAACGAGTAGGCATTCTATTTCTTATCATATGGGATGCTGATATCCCATGTAAAAAAGATAGCTACGAAACAAACACAAAATTAATTAATGTGTTATAATATCAACTGTGTAATGTGTTAGAATATCAAGTGTGGTGCCGTTCCTCAGACAATGCCCCACGTGTTATCATGCTCTGCGTGCCCGAACAACTGCACGCAGGAAGATCTGATGAGCGCAACTGACGGTGCAGTGGCCGTGGCTAAATTTTGGGCTGATACAATTTAAGAGGATTTGCTGTCGACACGATAAGAAGAAGAATATCAACTAAAAATATTCGAATGTCGGGAAATAAGTCAATGTTTTTGTAAAAACAACTAGTGAGTAGAAAAGTTCATCAGGAAAACTACTAGTAATTTAAAGTAATAAGAACTGTAAATTACGACTATGTATCACTGGACCTAATACTCTCGATGATTTTTCTTTGGTCTTAATTTTAACTTGATCTAGAAATGTAGTAAGTACCTAGTAGGCTTTAGTCACACGTGGTATGTAGTAGAGCCATAGATGAAAGATACAGCTACGCAAAAGGAAACAGATAATAATAATAAAAATGTTTATGCATCTCCACAAATTATATAAATGTTGAAACATTGACAAAGGAATTTGACATATAGTTTGTTATTTTTGGGAGATCTGGAGTCTAAACTAAGCCGAGGCCTGTATTTTAGAACTCCAAGCTCCCATCACAATATTGTTATACATATCTTGTCAACGATTATTCGTATTAATGTAAGTGTGCGTGTATATATGTTGTGTGTGTTTGCGTGTGTGTATTTGTGTGTGTGTGTGTGTGTGTGTGTGTGTGTGTGTGTGTGTGTGTGTGTGCGTGTGTGTGTGTGTGTGTGTTCTGTGTAAGTAAATTAATATATAATTAAACAGAGTAGCGCTCGAACTAAGTTACGAATTAGATAAATACATATACCTAATTAGTTATTCGAATCATAATTATATTACCTGAAAATCATCCTAATCATATTTATGCAAATCAATATGATTTGTAAATTATTTGATCAACGGTTTGTTCAGTAAAGTGCAATTAATTAGGTTATTTGTAACTGGAATCAAAATTTGCATTAAAACCCACATTTCGCAAGCTATTTTTGGTCCCATGTAAAATCCTGCGAGTGCATTACAATTAACTGAACAAATTTGTAGACTTCTGACTACTGTATTTTTCTGTCTTGAAAGTTTTAGTACCTAACTTTCAAGAAATAAAACCACAGTACCATTTTGCCGGATCCAGACGTCCAGACCTCTGGCTCGACAATCGTAAACTTTTCCACCGTACCACCGAGGAGGAAAAGAGTGGCTTGAGTTTCTTGCCAAGTTCTTCTCAGAGCTCAACCTTGTCAGTGAACTGGCCGTAGGCAAATTTGCTGACACCTTTTTGTTTGCTTTGTATAACGTTCATAAGTATCATGTATGATGATCCAAATGAAATAAAAAGATTTGACTTCGACTTATTTTCTTATATCTTAAATTCCGAATTTTGTCCAATAAAGCTAATTATATATTAATTATGTAACTAAATATAAAATATAAGGTGTAATGTGGGACGGAACTGTCTCCTGAGATACGGATTTATTAATCTAGTTCAGGAGGCTGGGCTTCTAGTTTATGTATATGTAGTTTATGAAAAACTAGTTCTCTCACATTTTCATTCACGGAATCCTTATATTTACAAAATCAAAGTTACTCCTTGTGACATTATCTATGCGCCAGCAAAAGTCCCATCGAAATCGGTTCAATCGTTTCGGAGTTTACCTCAAACAGGCATACAGACAAAAAAATTACAAACTGTTTTTGTTATAAGTAACGAGTATACTTTTATGCCTAATCTAAAAAGCTGTTATTTTAATATAACAACAGTTTGTTCACAGAAAACACTTCAATTTTATTTATGTGTACTTACTATAGAAACCTGTACGACCAATGTGATAATACCTAGTAAAACTAATATTCTTCTATTGTGAAAACTTGTGCCCCCTAGAGGGATGTGATGAGCTGTTGATAATGAGAAATTTAATTAACAAGTTCGTTTTATTCTATCTCAGTAAGTACGGAGAGTTTTTATATCAAAGTAAACGAACGTTAGACAGAATACATAAGAAAATTGGACCGAGCTCTGGACGGAATAAGGACTATTATAATAGAATTATTACCTAATGTGTAAGAGGAGGACAAACACCTTTCAGCCATTACCAACATGTAATTTGTCATCGTTGATCATGTTACCTTAATAAAAAATTAAATTTATCTAAAAATTTATTTATCTTTTTTTTTTCAAGCTGTAGAGTTTGTTTGTTTGGTTAAACGCTAGAGTCTCAGGAACTACCGATTTGAAAAATATTTTAGTCTTGGATAGCCCATTTATCGAGGAAGGTAAGTTTTATAGGCTATTTATTTTTTCTGGTAATATATTTTTTTTTTTATTTTTTATTTCGGTTATTGTCAGTAGGCTCGCTGTCTATTATATTGGACCATATATTATGTATAGCTGGCATCAAATCGAAATATGGATGTGATGGATACACCTCAGTCTAACCGTTAGATAAAAGAAACCGTGATGCTATGTTATGTACAAAAACCTATTTCTAAGGTACAAGATACCTATTTCTAAATAAAAACCTATTTCTAAGGTACAAGGTACACAAAAAGAATAAGAAATTATACTATTTATTAACAAGAATTGAACAATATTTGAAGAAAAAACAGATGGAAGGAGAGGTAATACTAGATAGTGAATAATAATATTTCAGTATTTATTTTCTACGATGTTACCTTTACAATAAATTGAAGTAAATATAGCGCAAAATTGATAAAAAATACTAACTGTTTTAAATGAAGATTATATTTTGTGAAAAACCATTCATTACATGATTTCACTTTATACAGAAAGCTATTAAATAAAGTTTTTCCTTAAATATATACCAATCCAGCAAGTAAAGGAAGACGTGAGAGTCGTGTTATATCAAGAAGTAAAAAAAAGCAAACATAAAATACAGAAAAATAGAGATTGCTTCACCGACAAGAGCGAAGCTCTTAAATAAGACCAGATTAGCAAGATATTGGTAAGTACTTTTATTATTATTGGTACTTAACAAAATATAATATTTTCCGAACTTTTATATCTAGTAAGTACATAAAGCTGGTTTCATTATTGAAATAACTACTTTTGACTTTGGCCAGTTAAATTTAGATTTTCAATGGCCGCAGCACAGTGTGACAAAAACAGACCGCCATGACGCGGCTTGAATACTTCTAAACAACTTTACTCAAAAGGAATCAATCATGTTCAAACTCAGTTGTGGCAATATAACTACTTTATAACTGAATCTAATAAACATTTTAGAAAGGAATCTAGAGTTTTCAAATGTACCTTCCCCCTATTACAAAATATGGACTAAGTATTAAACCAGGTTTCGATTGAATTCTTCTTCTTCTTAAAAAGACAACGCCCGCACTAGGGAACAAGCCCTGTGTCGCGGGGAGCTTTACAAACATGAAACTAACGGATACAAAGTACACCCAGACTAGAAACAAATATCTATGAATCACACAAATATTTGTCTCGTGTGGGAATCGAACCCACGTCACCCAACACGGCGATGTAGTGGCGAGGCGACCACTTTAACCACTGCGCCACGGTGACAGTCAGAATTGATTTTAGTATCAAAGTTGTCAATTTAAACCTGGTTTAATACTTAGTCTGTATCTTTTTATAAGGGTGTTAATGTTTAACTGAACAGGAAATAACATCGCCGCTTGTATAGCTTTGAACAAAATACCTACTGATATTAAAAATGCGAAAGATAGGTTGCATGGATGGATAGATGTGTGTGTAAATTTCGCACATAGATAGATTTTAGTGTGGAATAGCATATAGGTTACTTTTAATGACATCACGTCAGTAGAGTCGCGGGCGACGGATATATAAAAGTTTGGTTAAGTTAATGCTAGGCTTTTTATTATTATAATATTATCTTCTAAGCCCGTACCACAGTTTATCAATAAGTGTGCAATCTATTGCCAATGTTTTATCATTTCGTTTAAAAATTCAACAGCCAATTTCTACAAATGAAAACAATGTGAAACGACTCAAGCCAACAAATTCAAGCCAAGGTTCTAACAACCGTAATTTATGACAAAAACACAGCATTGCAGCGCAAAATACGCTAAAACCACCTATAAAACCACCACAAAACAACTTTAGCTAAATAAATATTGGTGTTTATAACAAAAGACTTTTGTTATAGTCTTGATTTTCTTGAAATAAATTTAGCGAATAAAAAGCGGTGGCTTTGCTCAAGATATTGCATTGCAAACGTTTATGTTTACTTTTAATGACTATAAATTCACTACAAATTAATAATAATATATTATATTCTATTTATAGGAATTCCCTGTAAATAGAGTATCTGGTTCTTTTTTCTTTTAATAGGTTAGCTGTGTATGTTTTTAAGTTATGTGTAAATATTTTATTTAATAAATTTATAATAATATGTTTTGCTATACCGTAACAGCGATTTCGTACCTACTTACTTTATGTATTTACCTATTACACTTATATTGTAATTCTGTCTCTCTTATCCATATTTTTTTCGCTCTAATTACGACACAGATTTTAGGGTCTCTGTCCAGCTGTGATTTAGAATAACCCGTTAATGAGTTGTGAAGTGATTTCTTTTTCGAAATCGATTTCCTTCAATACAGTACAATCAATAAAATTATTTAGTTAAGCAAAATTTATATTCATTAAATTTTTAGATATGTTTCTTGGAAAAGTAGAATTCGTGATCAATATAACAATTTTTATTAAGGACATATTAACAATTCGAATACAATTCATTCCAAAACGCCAAGTCGTTAAGAATTTCCTCTGTGCTCACGATATTCGGCTCTCTTCTAAATGTTACATAAGAAAGCTTCTTGCTTCTTTATCCGAAAATATAGTATAAATGAGATTAACCCGTTAGTGTGCTGAGGTACCGAGGCAAAGCCCGGAGCGTTCAAATCTCCGCCAGCGGCGGAGCGTAAACGGCATATAAATATCGTTTTATGACATATTAAATTCCGCTAAACGTTAAATATGCCATTCTCATGTTTGAAGTGTTCTCGACGAGAAAAATATTAATTTTATAAGCATAGATAGCTACACACGAACGGTTATTTACGCTTTCCCCTATCATAAGAGTAATTAAGTAGGTAGATATCGCTACTTGTCACATGACGGATAAAATCTATTTTTAGTGAAAAATAAAATTCAGCAAGGATTTCCTTTTCATTAATTATTATATACTAGCTTCCGCCCGCTGCTTCACCCGCGTGGTATGTATTTTATACTTATAAACCTTCCTCTTGAATCACTCTATCTATTAAAAAAAACCGCTACAAAATCCGTTGCGTAGTTTTAAAGATTTAAGCATAACATAGGGACGGACAGAGAGCGACAGCGACTTTGTTTTATACTATGTAGTGAAGTAGATAATTTGTTTTAAACGGCTAAAATGTATGAACTAAAATAACAATAATTAATGGACACCCAGACTCTAAACAAATGTTCAACAAATCTATGAATCACACAAATATTTGTCTTGTGTGGGAATCGAACCCAAGTCACTCGGTGCGGCGATGTTAGTGGCAAGGCGACCAACTTAACCACTACGCCACGGTGACAGAACTCGATGAGAAACATTTTTGCAAAGTTACAGTATTTGTACCAATAACTTTTAAGCTAAAAATATTTGGCTAATAAATACTATGTAATCAGAAAAATGTATCCAACATTTCTTCGACACCAATTTTCAATACCAATTACACCGTAACGCAATCTCACACGTGTGAATCATTGTAACGACGAATACATTACCTTTGCGACTACACCCTAAAAATCTCATTAAATTCCGATCAGAGTAACACTCGTCGACTAGCATATGTAGACTATATAATCTAATAGGTACTTCTTCTATACGACGCAGTAGAAACATCCTTTTCATACATCGTAAACGAATATTTCAACATTGAATATGAAAAAACCCTCTAAGTAGGTATTCTTAACGATGGATCAAAAATCCTTAAAACGGTCTCGCCGTAACATTTTTACGATGCACTTTTATTATTATTATTATAGATACTTCACGACAAATTGGTTCTATATGGAAATACTTATCATAACGTTTGCAGCTCAACAGGCAATTTTGGGAAAATTGGTTTTATTTTTCAAACAATTTATTAGTATATGAAATTAAATATCTTATTCGTATGACAATGTAATTCAATCATTTAGAGCTTTTTCTGTGTCAATCTTTGTTGATATAAATTTATTGTCTATCATCTCAATATGTGAAAGCTTGTTATTAGCAATTTAAGTTACTTGTTTATAACCACACATGTATCCTATTAGTCTGTAAGCTTTCTGAACAGAAATAAATAAATAAAATAAATTTCAATATTGAAAAGAAACGATATTATCTTCTATATAATGTTATATTCCATAAATCTTAAAAATTTTATTTAATAATTTACTAATGCGAAGAACAATGGAGATAATTATCTATTTAACAATAATATGTATATTTAAGATAGTGTAATGAGTTACTTATGTATATTTATCGTATTTTGTAACGATTTGTGTGTAAAACAAATGTATTGAGATTGGGGATAGGTATCATAAGTGATTCGAAGTGATTGTATACAATAACAACGTATTTCTTCTTCAAATGATACATTTTTTGTTACATTTTATAATACCATCGTTACTATATAGAACTTTAAGTAATTTGACAAGTAGACCGTTTCATTTTACTTTGTCATAAAACTTTATTTTTCATTTTATTTTCAAGTACGTGTTTAGACTATTAAGTTAACGTCTGAGAGTTTCATGAGACTATTTGAAGTATCTCTATAAATTTAAAATGAGCTTGAAGATAGTGATTAAAATAAACGCTTGTAATTTCTCAAGGTAGAAAATGATCGTAATAAGTTTGCGGTTTGCTCCAGTTTTTTGAACTGTTAAAGATAAGGCTTGGGTGCTTTCGAACTTCAAAGTTTAGTTAATATCACTTGATTTTTATGCCCCTATGACATAATTGTCATTAGGGTTTCCCACCACCCATCAAACTCTGTAGCCAATAAAGTACCGATCAACCTATGCCCAAACAGTCGCCTCTTTTTATATGGGATCTAACTGAGCTGGCTATATTTGAATATGACAAACCTCTACGACACGTTGCTATGCTATATTTACGATATAGAAATTTGAGTAACGAAAATTATCTCACCATTTATGAAATCTTGACAGGTAAACCCATATTTCAAGTTACGTGTACCGGCTTTATTTTCGTCTACGTCATCGGTATATAGAAGATGAAAATCCGAGAAAATCCTTCTGGGACGCCAACATTAGCATATTTATTAGTATCATCCGAGCCGAGTCCACGGTTCGCCACGGATCTGTTATCAATAATGACTTACGCGGAATTACAGTAAAATTTATATTGACTCATAGCTGTTATTAAAACGGACTTGAATAAGCAAAATAAGCTGATTTGGTATACGTGCGCAATTTAATTAGTTGCAAAGTAATAAATTACATATTCATTAGTCACTTCAAGATTGACATGTATGTAAAACTATATCCTCCTTTCGGTATACTATAAATGTTTATAAAACAAATTAACTTTCAGTTTTTAGGAGTAAATAATGTAAAATGGTTGTGTATTTATAACAACAATTATGTAATAGAATGGGAATCGATATAATATTATTATCTTAAGATTTTTTTTACTTTAAAATAATATTTTTATAATAATAATAATAATATTCTACCACATTCACACAGCGCCATCTAGTCCCAAAGTAAGCAATTATATTTGCTTGTGTTATGGGTACTAAAAGCAACTGATATACTACTTAAATATATTTTTTTTTTGTAAATACATACGTATTATAGATAAATTACACCCAGACACAGAACAAACCTTTATGCTCATCACACAAAGATTTGTCCTGGGTGGGGATCGAACCCACGACCTTCGGCTTAGCAGTCAGGGTCACTAACCACTAGATCAACAGGCCAGTCAGTTATAAATCATCAATCATTAGAATATTCCGAAAAACGATTTGGATTGCTAATTTTCGAATGTCAAACAACATATCCTTCATCATTTCAACCCATAAACGTCCCACTGCTGGGCACGGGTCTCCTCCAAAGATTGTGGAGGGAATTTAGCCTACTATACCACGCTGGCCAGACGGGTTGGTATAGGGTTTGTTTCAAATTTTCCTTTTCTTGCGGTGCTCTTGTCTGCATAAGATTACTCCCTTAGTCGCCTTTTACGACACCCACGGGTTGAGATGGGGTAATGACATTATGTATTCTTAATCCGTCACTACACGGATCACATATCATTAACACATGCAAATGTTGCAACATAATAAAGCCTAATTTTGACTATTTAGAACCAAAATTAAGCCTGACGTACGCAGTACGGTTATGTCAGATTTATTAGAGCGCGCATTGTTCAATATCTTGATTTATTTTAGTTGTATTTGCAAATGTCTCATTGAAATGTGTTTTGCGGTATACATTTATAGGCATATTTGTATCTGTGGAAATAGTATACAAACTGCTGCATATTTTTTATATTAAAAAGAGATACTAAACCAAATTAAAGCTAGATTCAGATTCAAGTTGTCACGCAAATATTTGTCCCGTATACAAACTTACAAAATAAAGCACCATTTTATGACCCTAAGCCACACTGTCTATATATAAAATATACATCTATGTATCTAGTAATAAGTCACAAACAAACAACCTCCACTCGGAAAGCGTCTTTTATAAAATATGAGAGAGGCATTACTAAATAATTTGCATTCACTAGTACAAGGAGTGACATTGTCCCGGAGTTAACAGAGACATATAGCAGGCAGCCGGGACGTCGCTCTCGGAGTCAAGGCACGTATTGCCCTAGAAGCAGATGTATTATTTTACATCGGTCTCGTCTCCCCTGTACTGCGATACGGGGAACAGATTCAACAGACATTATTAAAACCCTTTTTGTTTATAACTTGCAAGCAAATTAGATATTAACTAAAAAATAAATAAGTTTTTTAAGACCGGTTTATACAACATTTATACACGTATAACAAATAATTGTTTTTTTTATTAATTGTGGCTTTATAACTTTCACTTCAGGTGTCATATCTTATTAAAAATATACCATAAGGAAGAAAAGACTAAAAGTGCACGATGAATAAGGGGCGTCGTGTATATATAAAGAGCGTCGAGTACATAAGGAGCGTCTAGTCTATAAGGAGCGTCTAGTACATCAGGAGTGTCTATTTTATATTTCTTATATACCATCAGCGTTTCTTGCTTCCAGTGTGTGTTAAATAAATACCACTCTCATCAAAATTATCAAGGCAGTGAAAACTAAATTATAACGAATATTTCTACTTTTTTTTCATATGCAACGTTTTTCGCCAACAATATTATTGGACGCACCACAAATATTTATAAACCCAGTTATCTCACTACGCCAGCGTTCAATTAAATATTTAACATAATTACAAACAATGCAAATAATTTCGTTCAGTTCATACCGTATGCAATATAACATTAACGGTTATGGCAAATTGTTGATTTATCTGAATATTGTATATCTATATAGGCGATAAAGCTGTGCTACATGGTTATAAACTTGCCTTCCACAGAGGTGCTCTTCTTGGATTCCAACCGTGTAACCGGCTGTTGTAAACCAAATTTCATACAAACTACGCGGATGGCAACCAAGCTCCCACCAAGGTCACTCTGTTGGAACGCAAGTTTATAACCGTGTAGAATACCTATTATTGTAACATTATATTGAATAAGTAATACCGTTACTAATTAAACACACTGTATATGTAATAATTAAATAAGCTGTTTGTATTACTGTAATGAAAAAATTTAACCCACAACGGATATTCCCTGTCCAGTGTTCTTCCTACTGAGCTATGCGGGTGGTTTTTTCCTTTATTTGTTATATGAGTTAGTGAGTATTTGATTCCCTTCTTCTGGCATCTGCTGGTTCTCTTTCTATATATGTATATTCTTTTTTTACAATTAACTTGTTACTTACAATTACGTGGGTTATTTGTGGGCCGCCGAAATATTTGTTCTATGTGGGATTCGAACCCTTGTGTTTCGCATTAGGTAATACGACAACCAAACCAACGAGATAGTAGTTTTTTTTTCACAAAATCACTCGCTGTGGCGGAAATTAAGTGAGGCCTATGTTCAACAGTGGACGTCGTTGGGCTGATGTGATGATAACGATGAAAATCCACATTTGTACTGAGGATCGGAATCGAACTCGAACCGCATAATTTGCATCCCGGTTACTTATCCATTCGGCTACCAACGCTTGCAAAATATAGGTTATATTTTGAAATTCTTACCAGCTTGTTATAAAATAATTGTACCCTTTTAATGTCCGTACAGCCTATACTTAAGTTGGTAGGGTTAATACGTCAGTAAGTAGCCTACCGTAAATGGAAACGCACGGATTATTTCACATACATGGACAGCAGCTTCTATCTTCCCACTTTATACCAACAACACATTACATCGAACGCTAATCCTCTTACAAAACGTGATAATTACCCCATAACCCTTACTCAACAACGAATATGACTTACATCATAATTTGACTGAGATATAGCTGTTTTATGTAGAGAATAATCCCATAAGCTTCACGTGGTGAAGGTGTTATGCTAATGCAGGGGGCCGGAACAACGGCCGCCTACATTATCTAGTCTTTATACTTGTACCTAGAACATTTCCTAGCTCGCTTTGCTTCGTATACCTTGGGGAGCAGCATGGAAACTTCGCTTTTCTATTAGCTTGTTTGAGAAACGGGCTATGATAATATAAATATTACATTAATCAAGTCTTGTCTTGAATATGAAACCGATAGAAAAAAAAAATGTAATAATAGTTTTTATTTAATTTTGTTTTAATTACGAGAAACAACAGTGAATTGTGAATTCAACATCACAGCAATCTGAGGATCTACCAGCAATCTCAAAATTTTGTACTTATAAAATACAAGCTTCTCCAAATCCTTCTGGCCATGGCCATAAATATAATTTATTTGGTAATAATCTCTATATCCTACGTGATACGAACAGTAATAGTCAAAAGACACTAGACACGAAATAAACATAAAGTAAACAACGTTACACGATTACAATTTAGCATTAGACAGATCACAAATGAAAACAAGTCGATCAAACGTAATGATATTCACGTCAAATCGAGTAAAATCCTATCAAACGCAGTACAGGCAAGTGGTGACAAGTGAGAGAGAAGTGCTTTGATTGCTCGTACTCATCGCGCCATCCAATTTAGAACTCTAAAGTAAACACCATTGACTTTACCTTTTGTCCAGTTGTCGGTATCATTGTGCACCAAGAGGTGGTCGTATGCAAATATAATTGCGGGCCGGTGCAACGGACAGGCGCGCATTAGTAGCGCTTTGTGCGAGAATGACTCGGTCCATTTCACACCGCTCTGCAAATTAGCCGGTTTCGACTCTGCTGTTAGATACGCCTAGCCGGATTTCTCCCACACAAAGTACCGAATGCATCCTGCTATAATAAATTTTTCGTCTGTGTGTGACTGTGAACTATTTTAATTCGGTGGTTATTACAATTGCCTTATTTAGCAATTACACGGAGTGGACGTAGATCTCCCGCTGTACTTAAAACTCGTGATATTGCTACCACTGTCTGATACAATAGTTCTGACAATGCAATAGAAAATGTAGATATTTAAGGTATTGATTGCTTCATCAATAAAATTAAAATTAAGGCAGAAAAATCTTATTCTTCGTCTTTTCGTTTTCTTTACATTAAATATGAGAAATCTGAAGAAATTCAGCCGGTTTTAGAGATAGAAGGTCATTGATTCGAATTTTTCGGGCTTGCAACTCTGATAGGTACTTCTGGGGTCGGTGACCTTAACCATTGTGTTAAGAATCACTGACACTATCACCAGCTTTAGTACAAAGGGTATATCCTTCCAATCATTATACTTATATAATTAAACAATAGTCACCTACCATTTATCTCGCTGTATGATCAGAAGGTTGGTTGATAAATACAGTATTTTATGTCACATGTTAATATTAAAATCACTACTCCCACTAAAGTTAATATTAAAATCTTTTAAACTTTCGCGACTTGTACACATATTTAAATTATTATGCAACGGGACTACGTCACGTGTTATATTTAAGGAGTATGAAATACCTTATTTATTTTTACCGACGTTTCGATCGAATTACCGACCATGGTCACGAGCTGACTAGAGTGGCAGCCGAGCGTCGTCCCTGATGCGTGCGGGTTTCTGCTACTACCCTCACTTTGGTCATTTTTATAGTTCTAGAATTTATAATAACTTAGTCCGTACTTCGCCACACTACACTAATGACGTCTACACACGGGCCTACTTTGTCATATCGGCGATGTTTACACTTGCTGATGCCGGGATTCCAAGATGTTGATAAGCGATACCCATTCTCCCGGTTAAAATTTCTATGTTTCTTAATTTCAACCTCTTCTCGTGCTATGCTGGAGTAATAGTGACGATCGATGGACGGTGTGACGTAGACCCGTTGCATACCTAATAATTTAATAAAGTTAATATTGTTTTATTAAGAAGTCATGCTCTTAATTTGTTTTCAAAATGTGGATAATCTAATTGCGTATCTGCTTTCGTGCCTACTTATTTTGTGTGTGTTCGTTTGTTTTTATTACTGTTCACATATAGGTAACCTTTAAACAAACAGTGTGTTGATTACCTTTACACCGAATGAAGTCGATTTTGCAAGAGCGTGTCCTTATTTAAAGTTTAGCTCCATTAAAAGGTATGTGTGTGTTTGTGTGGAGTGGAGTCATTCGTGCAGAATATCATTAACGCTTATGCGACTCAAACGCGGATCATTTTCCGAGCGAGTGCCAGTCGGTGCATACAAGCAGAATCACAAAGTGAGCGCTAAATACTAAGAGTGTTCGTTATATTTTATAGCCGAATAATTAACCTAATAAAAAAATATATTCATATTACCTATTATTTATTAAATACAAAAACAAATATAGCTATTTACGTCATCCTATTATTTTTGCGAACAAACACTGAACGAACGCCGTGTTAAGGTCACTCGAGGTCAAATTTCGAACTCATCCTGATCCCACCGACCGACCGATGAATGAAAGACAAACGATATTTAATATTTCAAGTCACAAGCCAAATTATCTCTATTTTTAATGCAATAAGGTTAAAAGTTCCAATTGTACCTAAAAATATTAGTTTCCAGTTGTTCGTTATTTTTTTTTTATGCGAAATTAAGCTTTAATCTGACTGCATAAGAACTACATTGCTTAATCCAATTAAATAACATATTCATTTCAATTGAATACTAATATTTTTTCGGCAACGTTTTATTGAAACAAATCGTAATGATTTATTTTTTCTATTACATGCCAAGTTATGCTCTAAAATGAAGACCATAAGGTTAAAATTCCAATTGTACCTAAAAATATTAGTTTCAAGTTGTTCGTTATTTTTTTTATATGCGAAATTAAGCTTTAACCTGACTGCATACGAACTACATTGCTTAATCCAATTAAATAACATATTCATTTCAAATGAATACTAATATTTTTTCGGCAACGGTTTATTGAATTAATTATTTTTATTACATGCCAAGTTATGCTCTAAAATAAAGACTATAAGGTTAAAATTCCAACTGTACCTAAAAATATTAGTTTCGAAAATTGTTGGACGCATTTTAGGTATGCGAAATTATGCTTTATCGTAAGGTAACTGGATACTAGATTGATTAATCGAATCAAACAAACGTTTGGGTTTGGGTGTTTCAAAGAGGGTCTCGACACTTAGAAAAATTTCGTCACTTTTTATATGGAGTTGAGACTTAGAATAATTTTGATCGAGTTTGTATGGAAACTGAAATTGTAAAATTTTCGATTAATTTTACGCTCAGATGCACCGTTTCTGAGATATGACGAAATTACTTTTTAGTTCATCCCGACTTGGATAGGTTAGATCAGAAGGCTAAGGCGGGAGCTTCGCTCCCACCTTGCGCCTCTTTGCGGCACTCGGCGCTACGTTTGAACGATTATTTTTCAAAATTTTAGGTAGGTAAGTAATATTTTATTCGGTTATATTTTAATGAAATTTGAAATCAGTACGAACGCATTATGTGAATAGTGCGGATGCAATTTTTATGCCAGACGTGAGCGAGTTTCTTGTTTGCGTTTTCTTAGCTTTCAGTTAGCTTTTATTTTGCGTTGTTATAATAATTTTAGTCAGTATAGGTCTATAATTAATTAGGTGATAGGTTTAATAGGTTAAAACTGTAAATAAATGTGTATAAGTATTATATATTAGAAGTAAATTTCATTGAGTTTATTTTAATTATAGATCCGTTTTACCTAATCGCTTTTGAATGATCTCTAATATTCGCTAATAATCACTTACAAATCTCACAACAAACTCACGGTAGGTATACATAATTTACGAATCATTAGAATAAATTGTTATTAAAATAAATCCATAACACAACAGTATGCGTTACGTTAAAACGAATAGCACAGCATCGTTGAAAAGCGTTGGCCTCAAACTAATATAAATATATTATAGCTGTAAAAATAACAGGTTTAAAAAAAATAGCATATAGCTAGAACGCGTTTTTAATATATAGCCGTTACGAACACTCCTACTAAATACGCCCGTGTTCCAATTAACTTCGTCGTAGAAAAAATGTAGAATTAGGGGCGCCGTTCACTCTTTACATTCACCAGAATGTGAACGCGACCATGCGAGTGCCACCGCGCGATTTCCGAACGAAGTTAGTTTAAAATTTGTTCTAAATTCAAACGAAGTCGCTCTTTGTAGTTCCCTGTGGATGCAAGATAACGCTATTTCGGAGGTAAATTTTGTACTCGTATAAGTATCGCTTCATTGATTTTGAATTAGAGATACCAACTTTATTTTGTGAACAGTCGTTGTCATTTGAGTCGCGAGACGAACAATCCCCTAACAAAGTTTGTTAAATGAAAAACAAAATGGAAACTTCGAGGTACTCGTAATCCTAAAAGCATTCATATTACTTACACCTCGTGAAATTACAAAGATACTTTATTAATTCCTGTTTAAATCCGGTAGAATAAAATGTAAAGTACATAGTTTAAAGCTGTTAAAGTGTTTCTTTTAGGGGTTTGAGCTTACTCTTATCTTGTTTTAGCGTTAACTCGAGAGCAAGTGTTAGGTAAATATTTAGCAAAACCTTGTAATCCTTAGGGTTTTTGCTTGTCGCGCGGTACGAGGCGGCGAGGCAGCGAGGCGATGTGCGGCGCGGTTCGACCCGTGGCATTCCTTTGTCCTACGCTTAGTGAGAACGAGCCCTCTTATCGTCACGCTTTGTACGAAATGATAAATTATTGCCGCACCTTAGCTATTTTATAACGTTTTGTTTGGATGAAAAGTGGAGCTTAAAATTTATTTATCGATAGATATTTATTAATATTAGAGCCGATTCTGCTGAAAGTAGGATAGTTTTATTCTTCCAAGAAATCTACGTAGGTGTATTAATTGAACTTTTTAACCACCAATGCTTGCATATGTACGACAAATCTATGCATGAAAATATGCTCTTGTTACTTTGAAGATAGAGTAGGTACATTTTCATTTTATGGTAATGACTATTTTGATAAGCAAAAATATTGTCTTGTTGTTTAAAACGTGAAACGCTCAACTTAGCCAAACTTAATACATTTAAAAAAAGTTTCAGTCATAGTTGTCGGGCCTGGCTGGCCCGGTTGTTCGCAGACTTCTCAGTAGAACAATAGCACAGAGGTGAAAATTGTGTTTTTATGTTCATCGATGACTCACAAAATTGTACATATTAAAAAACAAAAAATGGCGTCACACATAATTTACCGAAATTTGCATGAGAGTGAAAATAAACAGCTTTTCTTTCTTTCATTAAATAGTGTTGCCAAGTAACAACTACCGATAAAATGCTAAATTAATAAAATTGCTATCTAAATTAGCAAATGCAATTATCCAAATTGGACTAGTATAAAGTATGGTTAATACGAGTCATAAAGTATTATAAGCCGACCACACCAATCTGCCAATTCCGAAGTTTCATCAATTAGCTGAGCTCAACTGGGTCAATCGATCTACCACGAATTTATCTTGCGACTTGTATAGCTTTCTCCCTAAATCAAATGTTTGTGATTAATGAAATGCCCACTTATAAATAAATTGACTTTCATTACACAACTCTTGTATTTCTTCAGGTGTTGTTTTAGATTCATTGTACAAGCCGTTGATCGTAATCAATCGCGTGTAGTTACTTCGTTGTGTATCTTCGTGTGGATATAAGAAATGACGTTCAACAATTTTGTTAGAAATTCTCGCGCGTGATTTCGACAAGTGTGTAGTGAAAATAATGCTTAGAAAGAAATTTATTAAACAAACGTAATAAACGGTAAAATATAGTTTTGAAATACAACTTTACAAGCAGTCAAGTCTTATATGATTGTAAAGTTGTAGTACTGTTTTTTTTTTGCATATCCGTCGTAAGGGCTACAAAACCAATAATAATACTACGGGCTGCCACCAGCAATTATAGCATCATGTACAAAGTGTCATAATCACATTCACTTTCTTGAATTAATAAATCCAGGACCTAAGCACTTTAGTAAGGTCTTTGCGTTGCTACTGAGGCTCTAAGCTTTAAAAATCGGTTAATTATTACAAATCAGTTAAAAGCTACTTACTATTTCTCTCTTCAAAGAACATTTGATACCCCGTTTATATCCAGTAAGAGGAGCGCAAACAAAACGCTAAGCTTTAAGGCAGTAAATCATCTGGATTGGACGGATGACAAGACAAACAATAAAATTATTTATAAAAGAATCTCTAGTAGCAAATCACGTGGAGGCCCGCGCTTGTTGTGTGAAAGTGAAAATTTATCCGGTGCGATATCACAGCGCTTTTATCTCGCTATGACGTAACATTATCTCAATATCCGTGCGTCGTCGGCTGTCCCGCGCCCTGAGAATATCAAGAAGATATATTTTCACGGAACAATGCCTCGCCGGTATCTCAATTTTCATTTCCCCTCGGCGGGACATCCGGTGTGATTTGTAGCACGAGATAATATACAAAACGGTGGCTTCGCGGGACGCCCCGACGCTGCGTCAGCGGAAAATCTAGGCCCTCTATCTTTATCTCCGATGCTATAACCAGTACGTTTTTCTTTATCGGTTTGATCCCTTGAACAAACATCAATAGTTTCAATTGCGAACTACATTACTGTTTTAAAGGTCTGTGTAGCTCAAAGGACTGGTCTTTTACCCGTAAATAATTCAGCCCACTTTATTGCCGTGACTTATGAACACCAAGAATTTAACCCTTAAACTACTAGACAGTAGAGAGCCCAGCAACAAAATAAGTAATATTTTATCATCATGGGCGCGATACTCCTCCAAGCAATATGGAGGGAATTTAGCCTACTATACCACGCGGGCCAGACGCCTAGACGGGTCGCTAAAGGATCTGTTTCGAATTTGCCTTTTCTAGCAGCGCTTTTGTCTGCATAAGGTTCCTTTAGTCGCCTTTTACGACACCCACTTGTTAAGATGGGATATTGAATTTATGTATTATTAATCTGTCACTACACGGATAAAATATTTTATATCCAAGCATAATTGATTATAATTAATAATTTGTACTCCTATTACTGAGCTATAATCTAATAACCGTCTTTGGACGAAAAATCTATAACTTAACGAAGTAGGTACCTACAGTAATAGACGTTGTCGAGAAGAATTTTCTTAAAGGTTGAAGTAATTATGTAATTTAAGCTTTTAATCTTCCTACAAAGGCAATGTTTCAGAGTTTGTTATTCCCAAATAAAGCTATTTAGTTAATTTTCGGGAAAGCATTTGTAAAGAAATGAGTTTATTAAACGAACGAAATATATAAGATAAAGTGCCTCGGTTAAATTTAAATCTATTTATCGTGATTATTTTTTACAATTTGTTACATCACACGTCGCAAAATGATAGATTTTAAGTCGAGATTTCAATAAAATGAGAAGTTGATATGAGTTCCAGAGGCAGACTTCAGATTGTCTGATGCAAGGTGTACCTTGTACCTAGTATAGGTGGTGGTGAAGCACTCGTCTAAGACAGAACAAAAAAAATGGAACGTATAACTAAGCTAAGAAAGATTTTATTAGATTAAAAGAAGAGAAAAATTGTACTCGCTACACTTTGATTGCATACTCCCGTGATAAGAACAGTCTTAGCTCTTCGCTGATTCTTTTAGCGAATAAGTAATTTTAATGCCAAAGTTAATGTACTTGTTATGAATGAAAATACAATAACGAGTATTATACATAACTCTATTTCTAAGACAACACCCGCTTTAAGGACTAAGACTTGAATCTCGGGAGACTTTACAAACATACAAATAACAGACACAAATTACACCCATAGGTATCACGCAAAAAATTGCTTCATATGGACATCGAAACTACGTCACTCGGCTCGGCGATGAGGCGACCACGTCAATACAACTTTTTCAAGCTTCTGCATTAGGGTTCACCCGCATGAGATGTCGATAAAATGTATGAAAGAACAAACTTCAAATTCTAACGTGTCTCTATGACAAATTTCATTTAACTGTTCAATGGTTTAGCTGTGAAAACATAACAAAGAAAGTCACTTTCACATTATTAAATGTAAACATGACTTTATGGTACAAGCTCCACAACTCCAATTTCGCTGGAAACAACTCTTCATTGTACCGCAGTTTTAAACTACATATTTACAACACAGAGGAAACCGCACCTCTTTGTATCTGCGTCGAAAAATGTCTATAAAAGTATTTTCGTTGGTCGTAAACACTACAATAAAGTTTAGTGGCCACTTACGAGTATGAAGCCACCCTCCTACGTCGTACAATATTCCCTATAACGACACTGTCCATTCTTAATTTATCTAATGTTCCTACCGAATAATATAAGTATCGAAAAAATGTGTGTGGCCTGCTTTATTTCTCTTAGATAACATAGTGACCTAAGAGCTGTCAACAGTAACGACTGTTATACCAACAGTCGTTACTGTGTGATACGGACCTGTATAGACTACATAGCTCAAATATTAAGTATTCTGAATTTCGACTTTTGTGCACAATTTGTATCATCATCATCATTTCAACCCATAAAGGTCCCACTGCTGGGCTAGAGTATCCTCCAAACAATGTGGAGGGAATTTAGCCTACTATACCACGCTGACCAGAAGGGTTGGTATAGTTTGTTTCGAATTTTCCTTTTCTCGCAGTGCTCTTGTCTGCATAAAGTTACACCCTTAGTCGCCTTTTACGACACCCACGCACGGGTTGAGATGGGGTAGTGACATTATGTATTCTTAATCCGTCATTACACAGACTGTACAATTTGTATGTAGGTACCTTAATTCAGTGTGCTTTTTGGCAAAGGCTCCGTAGCTATTTCCACTGTGAAGGCCCGCTGTAAGTTTTAACTTGCCATCCCATCATAATTATAATTTGCAACACTTGCTCTTTTTAAAATGTCTTAGGTACCAATCAATTTATCTTGAAAGCAGGAGTATCTAAGGCAGATCATCTCACAACCCAAAATTATAACAGACTAAATGATATCAAAATTTAGTCTGTTATAGTGAGAGACCAATAAGGCTGGCCTATCGGTAAACAGCTGCAGTGGGCCAAACGACCTAATACAGTTTATTCGCTGTGGCTCAAAACCTTAGCGTACGTAGTTAACTCTAGCATTTACTAAATAAGCGTAATACGGATTTACCTAAATCGAATGAATAATAATCAAAACCTGATTCCTTCTTCCTGAAATCAAGATTTAGATTTTGAATACAGGATTTCATTTCCTTATACAAATATTTTTTAATAAACAGGAAAAAAAGGTGATGTTTCATATTATTATAACACACAAATCCGTTGAAATCGCTCCGCATTCTCAGCGAGATATCGGATTTTATTTATGACAGAGTATCTTCACATGTCTCGTCAATTCTTCCACTTCACAATCTGTCTGTAATTGGATGTGTGCGAGCATATCTCACTGCCTACAATCATAATTCATCCGTAATATACGTAAACGTACATAAAACATACATTACGAGCGTTCCTCATGTCCCCAACGTAGAGTTATCTCGTATAAATCTTTGTATTAATGATAAGCGTTATCATTTATCTCATAATTTATTACTAATAGGGGATGAATGCCAAATTCGACGTTGTTACATCATTAAATAAGCAACTAAATACGATATTCGAAGAAATAAAACTTTCTTCATTTGTTATTATTGTGTTGATATGAATAATTCATGCAAATTTTTGGCAAAAATATTGGACTATTATTATCTATGAAACTAACACAGACCTTAGTGGCCAAGAAACGCCTGTTAAAACAATATAATAGATGAAGTGGGAAATTAATCAATCATTCACCTTACCGCGTCTAAATACTTAATCCGATGGATCGTTGGTAACTTAAAGTTTGTTAGAGGTGGAAGCTAGGCCTTAAACTTAAAAGCCATGCTGTATTATAGTAATATAGGTGTATCAAGCTACGTTCCGCTATTATAAACCTGCCAGTATCTGCCTCAATCTAAGTTTCAATTCTATTTCTGTACAGATCTGAATATAAATTGAATTTGCAGCCACAATGGAGCGAGCATATTGTCCTCCGCAAGACTTGCTCGATGAGAACGTTTGTACTCGACAAATTGATTTATTAACCTGGACCGAAATTGCACACGAAAAATCTATTCATCAAGCTGTAACGAGATCACAAGTCTGTGGTGAGTTTATACAATGTCCACAGCTAACTTTAATTTATCTTGTATATTTGCTGAAGTATTATGTAAAAAGAAATCTATTTACCTACATTAAAGCAAAAAGCAAACAGACCACCTGACAGTAATGAGAGGTGAGGGGTGATGATAAAACTCTTGATCTAAAATGCTCTAAAGATGAAATTGAAACAAGTTTGCCGGGTTTTTAATGTGTGTCTATACTTTACTCATCCGAAATGAGTGTATCAGGTACTCTGAATAAATATGTTAATGACGCCCTTTAACTTCAGGCAAAGAGTTACTCCTGTGTATAGCATAAAACTCTACCTTTTAACAAAAACACGGTTCAATCACGTTAAAAACTCATAAATACAGTAGGTTTTTAATTTTAACGACAGTATAGGTATACGTATACCTACACTGTCAAACCAAACATACATAAATCACTGAAATCAAAAACGTAATTCATCCTTGGTATCGCAATTACGACAACACGTCATACACGTAATTTATGTTTTACGTAGATGAGAAACAGGTGAAATATACATCGAAAGACAGACAAAATAAGTGAATAATACAAGAGAAGAATACGCAATTTCAATATAGAGAGAATTCAAGTCAGCCTTATGAGTTGCGCAGAAATCATTCATGGGCAATAACACCCATTTCTGTTGGGCGCCACCTCAGTTATTGCCCGGGGATAGGATTATTGGCAAATTGTTCCGTTCGCATTCCGGCCCGACTCGCACATGAAATATTAAGCACCTATGTACCGATATCGAAAGCCTACGTACGAAGCACAAGTTCGATCCATACACGTATAAATACGTGGTAAAATATGGCGGCCTTGTACAACACGGATTTCAGAAACATTTCCTACCCTCGCCACTTTACTTGCACGTCATGACGTTAATAGTTTCTGTTTTTGTAGAACTTGTTTCAACAACTTGCTCTACTCGCAAGTCATTATATTAATTAGCCATTACATACCGCTATTCGCTACTTAGATGACGTTCCATAGCCATATTTTTTTTTTTTTTTAAAAGACAACGCCCGCACTAGGGAACAAGCCCTGTGTCGCGGGGAGCTTTACAAACATGAAACTAACGGACACAAAGTACACCTAGACTAGAAACAAATATCTATGAATCACACAAATATTTGTCTCGTGTGGGAATCGAACCCACGTCACCCAGCACGGCGATGTAGTGGCGAGGCGACCACCTTAACCACTGCGCCACGGTGACAGTCAATATATGGATATGGATGCGTAGTGCGTATCATCACCTTCAGCTAGCTTGTTAACCCGGTTTTATGAGACTCACACGATACTGTATACTATACATTATTATAAGGTGTATATACATGTATACATTTTTCATCGAAATGCACAGATTGTGGTCACGGACTAACTAAATCGGTTACTGAGCGTCACCTTCGCATGCAACGACCCTTTCCTTTATAATCCTTTTAGTTTGTCCGATATAGAAAGTACCACACTGCAATCCACCTAGTAGACACCGGGGATAACATTCTTCGAAGAGCGTAGGTGACTTGCAATATTAGGATTTTATTTTTGATGAACTGTTTACATTCATAGTATGGAGTATTTTTGTACACTTTTTCTTGGTAAACGAAAAATAATAATAATAATAATAATTATATAATAGTTTTTAGTCGATCAAGTAGTTAGACGATGCAATATTAACAAAACGTCTACGGAAAAATTGAACATTATGATTAATGACGTCAGCGTAGTACCTAAAAAATTGAATGTCAAACAATTAATTACCTTTTTAATATTTTCGTTATACATTTCTCAAACATAGTACAATATTAATAGACACAGTAGTTGACTATAAATGGCATTACAGTACATTTTGTACACGAAAGAGCCATTTTATTGTTCTATTAAATATAAACAACACCCATGATGAACAAAGAACAATAACTGCAGAAGGCACTAAAGATAAAGCACAGGTAGAGGCGGTACATTACCAGTTAAAGATAAAGCCGAGATTGTACTCTGTGCGAGTATTTAAATACGAGCTGAATATTTGCTTGTAACTAGGTTGTAACGGTCGATTTCTGCCTCGCAAACGGATGTTAGAACCCATAAACTGACAGATAAGCCACAAGCGCGGATGCTCTACGTACCACCTTCCCACTAACTGACACAGTAATGTGTGAAAATCAATTTTCATAAATGTTTTTATATACGGCACAGGCATTGTAGTGACCGTGAGTGAGTAATATCTCTAGCAAGAATATGATCCCTCATACACCCGAATTCTTTTATACCTTTTCGGCGTTTATGGCTTTCGTCCACTTTCATAATATTTCAGAAAAATTAAGGTATCTATTCCGGAAAATATAAAAGAATATCTTACTCGGAAACTGTAGTAAAAGTTTGAATTTATACACTTTTTACGGCACTTATATCTTAGTAAGGAAAATCAGTAGCAAAAATGATTTCTTAAATATTATCACTAATATTTTCAACGCGCAGAAGCAACTCACTTTTGTACAAAAAACAAACGTATTCTTTATTTACAAACCAATTTTATAAAGTAATCAGACAACTATTCCAACTAATGTAAAACAAAATGAATATTCAAACAGGAACTTCAAATATATTCAGATACCTAAATAAATATGAATATGCTATACAATTATTTCACTATAGTAAAATTATGATAGATGATAGCAATCCCCAACAAATGTACCTAACAAAACAAATAACCTCTGGAGGAGAACAAACACATGTTATATCGATCACAATCTGTACTGATTAATTGTGCCTCCACCAAACAATGTAACATTCCAAAATTCTACGAACCACACACTAAAATGAAATTAGAAGGTAACCAGGCATATAATTTCCTAAACAGAAATTGTATATCAGGCGTACAAAGGCCGTATGCTTTAAACCAAAAATATAAACAATACGGAGAGAGCAGCTTCTATTGTGGTCTCACGTCTTTGTTCACCTATCTATGAATCCTATCGCCTCTCCTTATTACATTTGGGCGTACATTTTGTGGATTCAATGGTCACATTTTGGCCGGTATGTGTACTCAATACAAAATATGCCTTTACCCTTACGACACTGTGTTTATGATGGGAACATTTTCTTTTTAAAATATCGAGGATATAAATATTCAGCATCAGTTTTATTTATTGCATTGGCACTGGTACACCATCTATCAAGGAAGTAATTGTCCATCTAAGAATCCTGATTATGCAAGAACAATAACAAAAAGATGAAAAAGATACAAATCAGAGCAGCTAACATCATTGCTAATAATAACTGTCCTAGATTGCGTCATATTTTTATTATAATAAAGACTACTATTCTCAGTCTACATGTTTATGAAGTAGATTAAGAAAAATAACAAATGAGCATCACGAATAGGCATTCTCAGATAGCCAGTACGTAGAAAGTAATATAGAACGCGTAGAAGGAAATGAAACTCATAAGTCGAACCATACGAGTGTAGAGTTCGTTACTGAGTCCCATCAGTTCCGGCCATGTTACGAGGCTTCGAATTTGCGTGCAAATAAAATTGCTCGCCGCATTGGTACCGGACTGGACTCCCCGAGAGACGAACGTAAAGTGGGGTGGGATGGGATATAAAATGTGGACTCGCCCAAGTCATCTCCTGCGGATGTTTGCAAGTAGGGACGTGTACGTATAAACAACCCTATATACCGTGAAGAACCGAGATTTTTGTAAATAGTTTTGTGTACAAAAACTTCTTATAAGCTTTAGGCACTCGACTTTCTTGCGATATACTTGTACAATTTATGTTCAACTTTTGCTGTGACATATAAAACGAAAAAATATTCTATTGCCTATTTTATGTCAGTGTTACAATGTTATGAGCTACTCAGATATTTAATTATACACGAATATATCTATCAATTTAGTATCTTGACAAGGAAGTCCTACAAATACTTACACCGATAGAACAGTTATGTTAGCTTCAAAACAAAGTTCGGCGCAGATTACAGGGAAGTTAGCACTGAAATACAACACTTCAAGTTTTCATAGCACCTACAAACAAACCAAGTCGTAAACTCTTCAATGGATTGTGGAGTAACAAACAAAATAAAGTCTCGAAGCAGAAGCTGTTCACCATTGAACAATACGAACCAATTGCGATAATATCTATTCGCCAGTCATACTTTTAGCTGGCGGCGATTCAGCGTGGCCGCGGCACCAGATTTTATAAGGCATAAACCCTGCGATAGCGGCAGTAAAACTTGGAACTGAGGCAATATGCCAGCTCCCTATTGCCGCTTCTATTGCTTTGTTTTAAACTGACTAGGAGAACGATACCTATAGCCGGTATTTATAAGACGGATAAACTTAGTTATAACAAAGTACTACTTACAAAATTGCAAAATTTACGCTTTTGTAACATAATATTTGCGGATGTGTCATCGTGTCGATATAATAATAATAAACTATCGTGTTACATATTTATTCGAACTTGTCAATACTACTTTTCTCTTCGTTATTAATTTTATTATGAGATGAAATGCAACATTACAGAATGAATGCATTATTGTAAATCATCATAAAAATGACATACAAGTTACCTAATATTTACATATTCGTATGAAAGTTTATGAAAATATTCACTTGGTAACAAACAAAATATAACAAATTATTATAAAAGGCGACAAACCAGCCTCCCAAACATTATTTGTTCGTAATATTTTGGTACCGCAAATATGATATCATAACTTTTTATGGCAAAACCAAATAGTGTCATCAGTTTCCTGAATGGTCCTAAAGAAGTATCACTCTATTACGAGGGAATAATAGCATCCCTCCCAAATCCGTTTATCGTACAGTGGTAAGACCCAGGGAGGTTCCAGCCTGTTTAGATACACACTGCACTCGATTTACTTCGTTCAAATTGAGGATTTCAGCTGCCTAAGTCTCTGTATTCAGTACATAAAGTGCCTCGCTAGCGGTAAATGTGATGACAGAAATGTACGAACTAATGTGTATGAGTATTGTTAGTTTATACAAAACTGTAGTAAGATAAAAGTGAAATGTATCAAGGCCAATCCTGTGATAAAACTATGAATAAGGATACAGAGAACATTTCACTTATTAACTTGCACGATACTATGTGTGATTGAATCTTACTCTGATCTCTTTAGATTCCCTTATCTGGAAGAATTTCTTTTACTTTATGTGCCTATAGAAACACTCATACAAAAATAGGTACAGAAAGTTATAATTTAATTATTATAGTCATTACATAATAACAATACATAAAAAAAAGGTTTTTTAAGGTTATATAATAATAACTATCTTTAGAAGTTTCATATCATAGTCTAAGTTACAAACTAAAAACAAAACACGAAGCCGATAGAAAATTAACTGCCTTTTTAAAGGACAAATAAAAAGTACGGAACAGTTTGGTCAAACAAATAGTAAGTAATGTATATTGGTTGAAATATAAATGTACACTATACGAGCCGTGACGACAGCGATACTAACTCTGGCCCATGGGTGGTTGTAAATTGTCCAAGTAACCGACCACTAGTATCGAGCCGGGCCTTCCGATTTGCGTACGAATAAAACGTCCATTTTATCAACCGCTAAATAAAACAAGCAATGGAATAAAAACCCAAATAAAAACTGCAAAGTATTTGTTTTGACAACTCTTGGAAGATGTATACCCCCGAAACATTAGTTGTGTATCAGACGACGTTGGCGTCCAATAGATTAATAGTTTGTTCTTAAACAGAACGCATGTTGCATGTCACCCAATGAATGAAGGTCGGAGAAATAATTCTACAATAAAAAAATTGCTGATGGATGCCAAAAGTATGGTTCTAAAGTATGAAAGAAAATATATCAAAGATTTATAGAATCTACTGTCGGTTCATCACAGCAAATGAGCCGAAAATAAACCTTATTCTCATGAAATGTATCTCATAAAATGCACACCCTAAAAGAAAAATGTTCATACACTCATCGCCTCTCAGAAAAATAATTTAATATTATCTCCTCTTATCCCATTTATTAAATAAATTCATATCATAAACCCCATTTATAATATAAATTAGGTTTCAGGGGTCCGTACGTTTTTGGCTCATAAACTCTAAAAGGATTTCTGCAATAAAACTTGTAGAACAGAACATAGATTTTGCATATCTGTAAGTTTTGGGAGGGTACCCCAAATTATGATGACAGCAAAAGAAAAACTTGGATATCACATTTTCTTCTCATTACACCACCTGACAGATAAATAGAGGATCGGATTTCTGCTGACGGCTACGGGTAGAATTTGAATGTATAAAGTTAATAACAAGTGCGTCAATGAAATGTAACTTGTGAAGTAGTAGTCTTAATGATTAAGTACAGTCGAGTTCATTAATATATTGGCACCATCATTAGATATTTTTGTTGAAAAGGGTGACTACAACTTATTGCATAATGTACAGCATATTTTATTGAACCATTCACATGAGACCATATATTTGATCTATAGGTTCTATCTATAGGTATTTATTGAGTTTTTCAACGCTCACAATATTTTGAATCCTTGATGGTGAATTCATTAATATAATGAATTCGACTGTACCACAGTTAAATGCTATAGACGCATAAATGACAGAAATATACCCTAATCATAGGCGAAAGGAAACATCGTTTCAGCAATCAATAGATAATATGCTGTAACTGTGAGCCGTAAGCAAATCGTGCGTTAATATTGTCGATAATTAAATTCTATTGATTGTTGAAACACATCCATGTCTCCTATAATTTCATCAGTTATTTTGCCAAATAAAATACGTATTCTTCCGATATTATATAAAAATTTAAAAATATATTATTAAAGAAGCAATCTTTAAACATTTTATCAAAAATTATTTAAATTTATGTTATAAATATTATTTTAATTATCTATAAAATATTATAAGTAAAATATAATAATAAGATCTATAAAAGTCCTTGTCTAAACGTACCTGACAAACCATGTCTTTATTATCGTATTATTAATAAACTACCAACTGAAGAGTAAAATAACGATAATGAAGATGTCAAGTGGCAAATTATGTGATCGTTGAACATATTATTAGCTCGATTAGTTTTATGTTATTACGGAAATATGATTTATTCGTCTATAAGTCGCGGGACTTATCTAACTATTTTCTCCGGTCGCCAGAGCCCACTTTACCTCCACGTAAAACTGGAATCTATGCGATTAAAGATTTCATCCTCCGATATTGGCCGATCGTAATATTTTAACGATATCCCGACCCTGCTGCGACTCCTTTGTTTTACTGCCTTTATTTTATTATTTATCGAAACATTTGATATAAAAGAGCCATTATCTACAATTTTATGTGATAATTTATCGCTAGACCTGCAAATAACAGATGTATGACTATTTTAAAAAATAGAACAGTTACGTGTGAGGAATCTTATATCCTCTTTCCAGGCAATTTCGTATTCAATGATGAACCATAGAACTTTAAGCTCCATTTTTTTTTCTGTAAGTAATTCCCATTAGAACAATGCTCCGCTTAGCTACTAGTTCTGTTCTTAGACCACAACCTGCCTTAACTTAACAGCCGTACAAAAGTAATAACGGGTTATTAGTCCCTCGCCTAGAGCCTCCAAAAGTTATTAGTTTACCTTTATTGGACTTGGATGTACTGCGACAGATATCGACTAAGTAGTGAAACTGTGTGTTTTACTCGCAGATGAAGTCAATATTTGGCAATAGTTTGTTTGAAATACAGTGAATTCAGTCTCGAAGCTCAGACAATACTCTGAAATTCCGGAATACAAATGCTTTTCCTGTTATTCCTGATTTTCTGTGTACCTATTGTTGGTTTCCTGGTTTAGGTATGTTTTGTGTAGATGACACTAATAATAATAATACTTAATAATAGTAGATACCCCGAGGTGTCATTCATGGTGGTATACCAGAAAGGCACTACTACTACGCTTATACAACAGTCGTAGGTACCTACTCAGTCCTGTTTCGCCAGGCAGTAGAAAAATAGAATTCCAAATAAACATATTTACAGATTACAAGCTATTATGTTATGACAGACAATAAATATGATATTTAGTTAGCTACCGTTTGTATTGTAGTTGTAACTTATCATTACATCAAATGTCCGTACGTGCTCTGTGAGAGAAATTCCATATGAAAGCGGAAGAAACAAACACGAAGCGAAACATTCATTGTCACGCAGTATATTTACTATTCGCCTTGTATTACGATAATATCGGCAAATCAAGAAACATTATTGCCATCTGTCATGTAGATATGTAGGTAACCAGAAGTCGTAGTATAGGAGTTGACTTAACAAACTCGTTACTACCATATCTTGAAAACTGAGATACAAATTTTTGGTCAACTTATACGTGTTTGTCAAATTATATTTGACAGTACCTATGTAAATTTTTTTTTGACGCATTTTGCAAACCAATTTTGTGGGAAAATTTTGGTTGACATCCTTGAAACAAATTTGATCATTTACCGGGCGCTTTCCCAAGGATGGAGGTACCTAAAAATCGGTAGTCACCCATCCATAACTAGACTGAGGGCCTATTTTACCACTAGCAGATAAGTGTCTAATAAACTACCTAAGTCTTTGTTGACAGATTTTATATGAAAAATACGTCAAAAATCTGTCAACTAAGTTTCCTATAGGCTATTTAGCACTTATTTGTCAGTGGTGAGTGGCGTTGAGTCAAATATTGCTTTACTTCAAAAATCGTAACGGACTGTAATTCGAACGAGTCAATGCTATTCTGGTACCACATGCGACAAAATTATATAACAAGTTTAATAAAATGAATTAAACAATGGCTCAAATATGTTTCAGATTAAATCAGGTTGCCCGGCAACAGCGTTAATAATAAGGTCTTTAAAAATGTAGCTCTATTAACCTTGAACTTAATATTCACAAACAATGAATTAGTTATATAGTTATATCACGATTTTTGCAGCCGTATCATTTATAGATTGTTGATGACAATAGGCTTGCTCTCAATTACCTTTACCTAAGATACGAGTAGGTACGACTTACGAGCCGACGAAAAATATCTGCCTTCCCCTTCGGAGATAAAGGTGTAATACTAAATTGCTAAGTTATGTTTTTTTTTTTTTTTTCGTTCCGTTTCCCGTTCCATTACAGTCCGAAGAAGGCTTTTATAGAGAAAAAAAACTAAAAATGCGCACTGAAAAACACTGAAGTAAAGAATAAAGTTTGTGGTCATGTGAACAGATTTCTACGAGGGCGGAGCCGAGGGCAACCGCTAGTTTAAACAAAATTGTTATAGTTGAAGATTGTGAGCTTAAAATAATTTCCCTTTAAAACAACTTTATAAATTTTCATATCGAACATAATAATATAGGTATGTATGTAAATCTTGTTTCGTCCAAAACGTATAATTAATTGTAATCATCAGCAAACAATGGAAACGTGCAAATATTCTAATCTAAATGCCACCTTTGCATTTATATCGAAGGTTATAAGCATGAGTTCGTATTGGCGATTATCGAAGTAGTTTTATTATACCGACGAAAATGACAGAAAATGGAAATCCGCAGACGACTCTGCTACATATTAATTAAATGTCTTGTAATACAGTGTGAGTGGCTATAAAGTTTTACTGTTCTTATTGTGCGGTTAGTTTTCATTCTTGAAGTTAAATCACGGTTTTCGGCGTTTCCTAACTTGGTAGAAGCTTATTTTTAAACAAGGTTTTTATACAATGACCCAGAAAAGTTTGTATGTCCACTAAAAAGTGGACTGATCCAATGGTCACGATCCAATTTGTTTCGATTTTTTTATTTTATTTTAACTTGAATGCAGTCTTGCTGATTAGAATTATTTTATTGTTTTATGTTTAATTTGTGTTTAATGTTCTGCATCCTATTTATTTATGGTAATTGATACCAATAACTATTAAAAATAATTATAAATGACCCAGAAAAGGTTTTTTTAATCCCCTAAAATTCTACCAATTCACCAATTCCAAATTCTATTTTTAGGATTTTTAGTGAACTTTATAGGAGGCAATCTAGGAATTCTCAAATAGTAGTAGGTACCTACTTATTGAAAGCGACTCTACCTTGCTTTTAATAAGTGTCTCCTACTAGTAAAGTATCTTATATATGGCATACCTAGTAAAAAAGTTTCATTCTGTAAAGTGCACCTTTCTGTTACTATCCAGTGTGTTATTTCATTCTAAAAATGTGATTATATCATGAAACAAAAAGCATTCAACTAATATTGTTGTACAACACCATTTAAGAAATGTTATTTTCTGTGCAGATGTAAGTGCAAAAACAATTTCATTGAATGAATTAATTGCAGCAGAATCACAAAAGAATCAATTGACTGAGGAGCCACCACAACCAAAATTAGCAGGTGAGCAATTTCAACTAAGTCGACACCTACGTTATTTATGCTAATTGATTAATTATTGATAACTACTATATTCTATGCTATTCTTTTATTACTGTCATCTATATGCATGTACTTATAAACTGTTACGTTTACGTTACGTATTACAAAAAAATAAAATAAAGAATCAATATTTTTCGCCTGTGTTTATGAAGACCCATGAGACTGTAAATTCTAGGTAAAATTTAATTTATCGATTAATTGACTGCATCGGTGACGACACGGGGCGGGGTAGTGTATGACCGCTGCGTAAGAGGTCCTAGGTTCGATCCACTCGGGATCGAACCTAGGACCTCTTACGCAGCGGCTTATAGGATAAAAAATGGCAATGAGCATTCTTAGTAGCTCAGATTCCTGGAACGGTGCTTTGTTGCCTGGTGATCAAACATAGTTGGCGAAATGAGAATGTGATACACCTCTGCATACCCCTTCAGGGAAAAAGACACAATGTGATGTTTATCACCTTATAAGGTACCTTTACTAGGTAGACCGTAACGAGTGGAAACCGACCTTACGAAAAGTAGCAAACTCGCGGAGGTCACAACCCTCAGTTATGAGGAATACGAACAACAAAGGAGACTTATATAGTCCTCTTACAGATTTTTAGACCGACGTAGTAGAAGACTCATCATATTTAACATTATAAATGAGCTAATTAGGTCCTTTCGTACTTAATTAAAGTGATATCTGCTGTATCTATAAATTATTTTATCCACAGGTTTGAAAGCGAAATTAATTTCATTAAACGAAATTAATACTGAAGAATCACACGAAAGTCAAGAACCAGATATTTCTTCAAGTAAATTTCCAGGTAAATACATCCATTCATAATAGGTGCTTCTAAAGGCAATAGTAAACATTTTGTTTCCGAATTAATAATTGATTTATTGTTCTAATATTTATTTATAAACGTGAATTATGGTCATCGTTACGATCGCCCACCAAACCCCTCGGGCGTCATGAAACAGTCTGAATAGAGGGATGGCCAACACCATCTACCTGTATACTGAATAATAAAACATTGTTCATAATATAATTTTCTACTTTTACCAAAAAAGTATTTTTATATTTCAGGTCCTTCTAAGCATTCATCGTTGTTAAAACGCTTGGCAAAGATAAAAGAACTCAAACCAGGTACCAAGCTACTAGGTACATATAACATTATTTACACGTAAATTAACTATTAATACGTAGTAAGGATTATATAAATATTATTAATATTCTCTTCCAGATAACGTAATTTTTCGAGACACGAAAATATCTCCTTTAAGATACCGAAAAACATTTGAAATCAAAAGCCCTTTGAAACCTAAGAAGCTAAAACTCGGCTTCAAATCAAAGCGAAAAAATCAGTCAGTAAAAAGAGAGATTAATGGAAATGAAAGCCTCAAACAGAAATATATACCACTTCTTAAAAGCCTTAGTATGTTATTCGATAATCTTCTCAATTCTGACGAAAGCGAATCTTTTGAAGTCAAAACCAAAAAGTATAAACGCCATCGATTTTATTCAGAAGAACAATTCGAAGTACCTTGCAACTGTTCAAGTAAACCCAGTTTTGGAAATGCCGAATCTTCATCGCAAAAAGAGACAACTTCTACTGCCTCGTCTCTCTCCACTGAGATATCGTCGGATACCGAGGATTTCCCCGTTGGCACGAATTATGACGACAGCACTTACCGACCGCATAAGATCATACCCATACTACTTCCAAGAAATACCTTTAGCCGTCGGCGAAACGATTATGGATCAAGTAAGAGAAGCCGCTCCACACCTAACAGAGACATTGAAGGAAATATCTCCCGGGATTATGGAGATCATGAACATAATTCCGGATGGGGAGAGAATGACTCCAGTGCGAAAAGTGATGAAAACTATACCGACAGTGTTACACGAAATGACACAAGTGGCGTTGGACACAGAAGACGAGATGGAAAACGAAATAATACCACAAATTCAAAGAATAGAAAAAGAGTCACAGAAACCACGAAGAATAAAGACTCCAAGGACTCCATTGGAAAAAATAAATTCAAAATTGGAAGAAACAAAATTGAGAGCGAAGAGCTTTTACGAGAACCTACTAGAGGACTACGAGGATTTGTATCAAACAACAAAACCTCGAAGGACGACGGAATCATATCAGAGCGCTTTCAGCCCAAAGAAATACGCGAAGAAAGCGTTCTCAGTACCACACACGCTAGCGCCAGTCATCAGCGAGTCGCTAACAAAAGTAGCCCACATACCACAGAAGATGAAAAAATTCGTCCAAGAAATGAAACAGTAATAATTATCGAAGAAAATATCAGGTCTAATAATTCAAAAAGCATTGGAAAGAAAGCCCCAGTTCTTCTAATTTTTGATGGATACAGTGTTACAAGAGACAAAAATGGTGAAAATAAAGTGTCGGGAAAAACTATTCATATTCGTTCGTAATAATAGGTGTTTATTTAAAATCGGTAGGTTTGTGAACATATGTATTAGAAATAGGTTAGCATTTTTTGTACAAAGAATAATAAACAAAATAATTTATCGGCGTCCTTTCTTTCCCTTGCTCTTATTACTAGCTTGTGTGGCTTGCGGCTGTTGATCTGCAGGTCTGTAATAAAACATAATATTCACATTTGTTCTAAATTGTGAGTAAACATTTTTTCTAGATAAATATATTATGAAATTTTGTCATTTGAAATGACATTTCCTTAGATCTGATCACCAGGTTAAGATAAGTCATAATATGTGAGACTCTCTATAACAAATGAATGGTCAGGTAGATTCTATTGATTGTATGTTTTTCAATTGTCTAGATCCCAGAACACAAACTTATATTAGCTTACTTTGGCCCAGATGGAGCTGTGAAAAAAAAAAACCAAAAACATGGCAGGTAGCTGCCGGCTTAGCCACAAGGTAACACACCTTGTGTAAAAATAAAATACTAATAATTTATTAGTTGATTATAATATTACCTGTTCTGTCTTGTCTTGAGTTTAGGTATTTGATCACCAATATGTTTCATCACCGCATCTCGAGTGGGAAGTTCCGGTTTAACAGGAGATCCATCATCATTCTTCAGCTGCACTCTAATTCTACCTCTGAATAATATTTCCTGAAATAGAAAATTTAAACCTTATTAAATTATTATGACATAACTTATTTATGAGATACCTATAGGCAATCAAATTCTGCATAGGTTTACATTAGTGATCCCATCAAACCCAGAATCCTTTGCTGTGGATGATTTTAAAAGCACTTTTCTGTTATATGTAGGCATGGAACAGTCAAGAGGTGAGTTATATATTCCTATTTTCAACAGTGAATGTCATTGGGCTGATATGATGATGATGATAATTTATTTTTATTTATTTATTTTTAGGAAACAAACAGTCACTTATTAATGTTAATAGATTTACAATATATCCTTAAAGACCTAAATATATCCTTAATGATGGAACAGTCATTAAACTATTATTTACTCATAGCAATGATGTCTCAAAACACTGTCATAATATATCAGTAAACAGGAAGCTTACCTTGCTAGGTTCTCTTGGGTACAGTTTATTTTCCACCCCCACTCTCAGACCAGCAGCAACCAAAACGTCTCTAATCTCTTGGTGGGTAGGATTCTCCACACAATTTGCCTTGGGAAGCTTACGCCCTTGCGCCAATGATTTCTTACTATTTAAATATGCTGGATAAATGCAAACCCACCTGGAATTTTAATTAAAACTCATTAATATAGTTCAAATTTAAACTCAACAATTAATTGAGTTCGAAATTTCTTTCTGTTAAAATACTTGACACAATAAACAACAAACATATAACTTGAACACAAATTATTCCAATTACGAAAATGTATGTATATTCATATAATGTATGTTATAATAATAATAATAGTAATAATTCTCTGTATAATTCAAAAATATGTTGATATTTTTTATATTTTGATAAATCTGAGGTTACATGTCATAGACTTACCTTTCCACGTCGCTGTGTTTCTTTTCAGGATTCCAAGAACTTATCATGGCAGCCATGGTATAATATTTATGGACTATTAACTATCAAAAATTAAACCACTCTTTAGTATATTTTAGTGATAATATGATAAATTTCAGACCTTTTTACAATTATAATGTAAAACATTAAATAGGTATTGTAATGTAAACGCTACGTGACTGACGTTTATGACACTAATGACATATTAAGGGATGTAAATGGGGATGTGTTTTCTTTTAATCAATTGTTAAAAAAACGATAATAATAATATGTATCTATATTTTACTTACTTACTTTCTTTTTTTTTCAAGTAAAAAAGATAAGATCGCATATCTTTTGTTGGATTAAACTAAATGTAGTCAAATTACACATTGCATGAAGTTTTTCATTGACTTTGTTGGCTTTATGATCCGTATCGGTGCCCGCTAGTTGACATTTCAATCATTTAAAAAAAAGATATTATAACCTCAAAAAAGGTAAACGTTGGTAACCTGAAAGCCTGAAACTTTAAAGTAAACTTAAAAGAAAAGTTTACATAAAGTGAACAACTATTGCAGACATAAGAAGAATAAACATATACACAATGGCATTGATGGTAGCAACGGACAAATATGTTATAACTGCAAGAGAACTTCATGTAGACTTTTATAATTACTCCAATCATATAAGTATTGATATTTCCACAACATCTAAGCCTAATGAAAAGGATTATATATCTGATATCGCAGTGTCTAACGATGGCAAACATTTAGCATTGATAACAGCAACTTCAAAGCAGTTAAAGGTATATGATTTACTCCAATTGGAACATCAAAAAACATTTAACATACCAAGAAGCGCGAGTAGAATAAGATTCACAATTGATGATACACAAATATTAGTCGCAGATAAAAGTGGTGATATTCTCTTATATGAGATAAAACAGGAAACTTCAGGTTCTAAACTTTTAGGTCATTTGAGTTTGCTGTTGGATGTATTGCAAACAAATGATTCCAGGTATATCATTTCTTGTGACCGAGATGAAAAAATAAAAGTGTCCTGTTACCCTAATACTTATATCATTCAGACATACTGCTTGGGCCATAAAGAATTTGTGAATCACATTGAACTTCTTCCCCATGATCAAAAGTTTTTAACTAGCTCTTCAGGGGACGGGACTGTTAAAATATGGGAATATGATGAAGGCAAACTGTACCACACACTAGATGTTTCACAAGATGTAAATGATGACCAATTAAAGCAGAATTTTATCAATATAATGGATGAAGGCGGTATTGAAGTTTTGTCATTACCTATTGTACATTTCTCTATTACAAGTAGGAATAAAAACTCTAGTATTCTAGCAGTAACAGTACATAGTTGTAATTTTGTGCTTATATATAGTGTAAGCAATGAAGAGAATCAGTTTTGCCATAGATTAGAACATAAATTGGAACTGGATAGATTCCCAAGTGTAGTAAACCTTTTTAAAGACACTCTTTTCATATTTGATGATAAACAAAATACTGTCAATGTTTACAAATTATCAGAAACTGATGGAAAGTTTTGTATTGAGTTTCATAGTAAAGTTAAAATGTTTGCAAGCAAAACTATTGATGCAGAAACTAAGGAAACACAATTTGAAACAATCAAAGTACTGTACAAAAGGAAGTTTGATAATGTTCAAGAATATCAAGAAAGAAAAAAGCAGAGATTAGAAAAATCTAAATAGTTATAGGAAATAAATTAATGTAATAATAATTAATTTGTTTGTTTTATCCATATAATTTTGGCACTTAATTTAGAAATTCTATAATTGAATGTCGCTTTACATATTGACCATATCAGTTGATGGTCACGATTTACAAGAAAAAATCTTGGGATGAAACCAACTATCCAATACAGTCCTATTTTCTGCTGTGTGTGGTGTGTCAAAAATCTATTCATGCATGAAAGACCATAATTTATTACATCCATGACTTCTAGTACAAGATAAAGATCTAAATTTTAAGTCTTATTACTTAAAAACCTTAAAAACTGAATTTCATGGCTGGGCACGGAGATGTTCAAAATAGGTGGTTTTTTTTTTTGCAGACCCTATTTATTTATCTGTATCTGTCCAACATCATATCTGCCCCCTGATTCTGCCTCGTCGGATTGCTCCCGGATCGTAAACTTTTACGAATCTTAGTATGACGTATTTTTACGGCTTGTTATTTAATGTTAGAAAATAGTCTAACGTATAGAAAATTAAATACTGATTAATTTAAGGTTTTTCCTACAACCATTTATTTCTTTAACAATATGTTTTTTAACTTTACACTGACATTTCGGGCCGAAAATTTTCCGACCTCAGAATCAGGGGGCTGGTATAGACAGGCCTGCTTATTATTTATCAATAAAATGTTCAAGTCTATGAATAAAACAAAAATGAACCAGGTATTTTTTATTATCTTTGTTACAATTCAAACAAGAAATGTGAAATGTGCAAGTCTTATGGGTTGTACAAAAATAAATGAAACCTAAGTAATATTTCAACATTAATTAGTCAAGCTATATAATCTAAGCCAATTTCATTACACAAACAAAAACCTATAAATCACAATATCACATTTTAACTAAACACAACAAGGCTTTTATAACTAAGTTATAGATTCTGGTATTTATAATACTTATTGCTTTTTTGAGAAGAGCAATCGACCTGGCGAATGATTCACGTAGTTCACTGAACTTTGATATATTCGTAACGCTATATTAATAGATATTAATTAGGTATCTAGTTTTTACAATCGCCTTTTAATATCTAAATGCAATAAATACATACAATCGGGATCATTTACGTTATTTACCTAGATTTAAGCACATTAGCAAAGTTGCGGAGTTGAGAGCCAAGATTGTCGATGTCATTCAGTACACTGTCAACTTCATTTTTAAGATCCATTAAATCAGGCAAATTATTACAGTCCGGTACATTCAAAAGTGTAGTAAATATCTTGTCCCATAAACTTACTTTCATGTACCTGTGGAGAGAAATCATAGTTTATTCATAAATACACATTACAGCTATGATAAATATGGCACTAAATTCAAATTCCATTGGTAGGTAAAACCACGTCAAGAAAACATGTATATGATTATGTAACTACACACAGTTTGTCTAAAATTAACTTGTAATTTGATCGTGATGTTGTAACATTGGGATTGAAACAAGACTTATTATAAGAATCATCAAGAATATTATATTTAGATAATTTATCTATTGTGCAATATAACGACATAAACACAATGGGTTCATCTTGTGTTAAGGATACACTGAAAGCTAGACATAAGTGGCAAATTGCCATTGAGTTTACTCCAAACATAATATTATAAGAAAAAGTCACCCTCTGAACTTTAGTGACAAACATTCAGTCATTTACAACACCCTATGTTCACAACACACTAGGCCAGCGTGAGTGGATTATGGCCTAAAACCCTCTCAGCTCTCTAGTTAAAGGAGAGGAAACCCAAGCCGAGCAATGGGATTTAATGGGGTGCTGATGATGTTTACACAAACCTATGGGTATGCCCCCTAATTACAAAATATGGACTAAGTATTAAACCAAGTTTAAATTGACATAAGCCATTGTTTTAGTGTCAAAGTTATCAATTTAAACCTGGTTTAATGCTTAGTCCATATTTAGTAATAAGGGGGTCAGACATTATTGATCAAGATAGTTCAAGACTGTCTTACCTGGGAAGTTTCTTGTCAATATTCCATTGTCCTAAACGATTAGCGACTTTCATGTAACTGCCCATCAAAATGACATGAATAGTGCCTGCTAAACAGTACAAGTCAGTTTGATAGGTCCAAGGCTTTCCTTCCCTCATTTCAGTGCATGTGAAGCCCTCTGTTGCGATCAACTGGAAAGTATAGTTTATTTTAGTTAACACACTATTAAGACCCATTTAGACTATAAATAAATGTATACTCTAAACAGAAGTATCTGTTTGTAATATCAAAATAACAGCATTAAAGTGTGTATTTAAATCGTGTATCGTTATTTATCAGAAAAACACACTTGTCTGTCAGTCTGTTGTTGAAGTAAGCTCCGAAAATACTGAACCGATTTCAACGAAACTTACTGGCGGATAGCTAATGTCATAAGGAGTAACATGGGTTACTTTGAATTTTAATAAATATTAGGATTCCGTGAAATAAATTTCAGGGTTCAATGATAATGGCATGCGAGCTTGGTTGTCCACGCCAACTATGTCGATGTTGCTGGTACAACTAGTCATAAATTATTTCGCATTGAGTACATTAAACACATTAATTCAGTTACATTTGGCTATGTCTCCTGTACTAGGTTGCTAACTGTATTACAACATGCACTATGCAAGTTTTGCCAATTCTCATGCCTTCTCTGTTTTTCCCTATGAGTAAGACCAAGCGAGCACAAGTGGCATGCAAAACTTGCCCCATGTAAACGAGTCTTTAGAAGATAAGTTTGCAAATTTTGAAATTAAAAAATACTTGGTGCTTACTTCTCTAAATGTAGTGCCTTCTGGAAATAGGGACATATCTATAGCACAGCCAAGATCAATTAATTGAAGCGATGGAGTTCTCCATTCTTGAGTAGGTCTGTAGACAAAAAAGGAAACACAAATATTAAATACTTTCAATTACAGTGATTTAAAGGTATGAATTATCATAATTATATGTGCCAAGTATGCATTACTTACATTTTCATCAACAAGAAGTTGTCAGGCTTGATATCAGCATGAATTATCTGCGCTTTATGCAAATAATGGATTATTGACAACATCTCTGAAGTTAGCAAAATGACGATAAATTCGTTTATACATTTAGAGGTAGCAGCTCTTATTTTATTAGCAACATCTAAGAGGGAACCATATTTAGAATATTCTGAGACAAATAAACTAGCATTGTCTCCTAAGAAAGCCGTTGTAATATCCATGTATCCTGGGAGCTGTGAACATAAAAAAGTTTTAGTAAAGTGGTCCAAATTATTTATTCATTACGTTTGCGATAAAATATTTTATTACCATGAATGGATCCTTTATTCTCGCCTTTATCTCCTGACAAATGTAGAACTCCCAAGGTCGACTCGGCTTTTGATATTTAACTGCTACAGATTTATTACAATGGAGATCCAAACATAAAAACACAGCCCCATAATTCCCTTTCCCAAGTTGCTTATCAATAGATAACCTAGTACTACCAATGGTTATTGCTGTAGACAGCTGCAACTTGGGAACGGATCTTACCTCCACATAGCCATCTGCATGAGTTTTGTTAGGGAATTTCACATATTCTAACAAAGAATCTATAAGTTTTTTATTGAAGGGATCTATAAGTTTTGGGAAATCAATATCAGCTGGTCTGGGTATGTCACTGGTTTCTATTAAGGAAATAGAGTGAGTACCCTTAAATGCCCCACACTCCATTGAATTCTCACTGTCTACATCCATTCCATAGCCATCAGAATGTAAATCTGACGGTCTTGAGTACACAGCTGTAATTCTACTCTCTTTACTAACAGAATCTCTGCTATCTTCAGACTGGAACTCCACCCTATGCTCAAAGTCTAATTGCCTCTTAGAAATATCTTTTTGTTTGTCAACAGTATGCGATACTTTCGCTGATTGAATAGGCGTAGCAGTCTGCGCTGTCATACCATCTTTACTATCAGAGTCAGACATTCCGGAAGAAGGGGGTATCTGTGCTTGCTCAGGACTGGACACATATAGATTTTTGTGCATTTTTTGTGATATACTGGGACTGTTAGTAAACTTCGGAGTATTAGCATTATCTTTAGGCTCATTCCTATTAGAGATGAAGTTGAGATATTGATTTGAAAAACCAATATCTGGCGAATTTTGACCAAGTTTGACATTAGGCTGGTCATGCCTGACATTTCTTAATGCAGATGTAGGACTCTTATGGGCTGATGTATTTTTCATCGAAGCATTTGGTTTGCTAGGGACACTTTGTTCTGCTGTAGATGCGTCATGAGATTCTTGTCTCAAGTGCATCTCACTAGACTCAGTTGGAATGTTGGCAGCAGGTGCTGCAGGGCTTCTGTAGTTATTCTGAGGAGCTTGAGGACTCTGATATATCTGAAACGACTGATTGTTTGATGCTCCATACCCTGCTTGTTGTCCCTCAACCATTTGCTTAGGATGTTGTCTATATTGATTTTGCATAGTGTTATAACTTTGATTACTTGGATGACTTTGTTGATACATGTTTGAATTGTTGTACTGATTATGCATGTTGTGGTAGCCCTGCTGTTGATTAAAGCTTTGATTAGCTTGTTGTGTCGGCACAGGGCTGGGCCTTTGGTAATATTGAGGGCTCTGATACTGTGGTTGGTGCGGAGGACTCTGAAAAACAGCTGGCTGTTGCTGTTGTTGTTGATTTACATAAATATGTTGTCTATCGTTTTGACTAGGGTAGTGATAATCTTGACGTCCACCATAATTCGGTTGGGGACTCATCATGGGGTGTCCAGGACTATGATAACCAACTTGGTTAGAATATGTGGGACTTTGAAAGCCTGGTGGAACATTTGAACTCATGGCATGTGGACTTTGCATACCGGGGTGCTGGGGGCTATGGTAAGCGTTAGAGCTGGGACTAGCATAACCTTGTGCTTGCTGCTGATTAATCATCTGATTGTTAGGATAGTTTTGTTGATGTTGGTAGCTGTAATTTTGCTGATAATGAGTTTGCATTTGCCTCTGAGGAGAGTAACCATTGTAGTTAGAAGCCATAGGCTTCTGATATTGATGGTCGTGAGAAAGATAAGGCACTGAAGTGGACGGCGCAGCAGCTTTATTTTCCATCTCTCGCTTCTGTTGAATTCTCGCAAACTGCCCATTTAGCAATCTTGGCTGTGAAGGTAGAGAACTTCTTTTCGATGTGGTAGGCTGCTGTGCTGGGTCATTATTGTTATACATAGAGTCATAATTGGTAGTATAGGCAGTAAAATTTGTTCTTGTTGATTGTCCTGAAGAACTAGAGCCTGATTTACTGAAAACATCAAAAATTATTGTAGTCTATTTTGTGCTTCTAGCCTCAATGACGTAGTTCATTACAAGACAATTACATGTTTTAAATTCCATTATATATAGTTCAATAGAATAAAAAATTAACATTCTTATTGTAAAAAAATTCTAGTACTTGCGACAGTATAAAGAACCAATCCTACGTTGTATTGGTAATGTACAACCAAAACTAGGTTGAGAATAACATTCTATAGAATGTTTTTACAAGAACACAATAAAAATATATAAAAAAAACGGAAATTAGCGCGCTCAAGCATTAGGTTTTTAAAAATAAATAACACATAAATTTTGCTAATTATTAGATTTACAACAAAGCCATTCATACCTGTTATACTCCCTTGTGGCTTCCATTATAACAGACAACCCAGTGCCTTGATTGTCTACAGTAGCATGTTGATCAGTCGCATGCTGTCTAGAACTCTCCTCCCTTTTCGTGAGCCCAGGGTCATGTTCAATAACACTCTCGTCCATACTAAATTTTGGCACCGATGGGAATTTACTTTGATCAATATGGGATGGTTTTTTAAACTGCGACATGTTTGGTGTACTGGCATCCTTGATATTGAAATTGAAGACTTGAGTACAAGAGGGTTCTTCGTAGTAAGCTGTTTTATTCACCTGTTAGGAAAATAAATAATTACTTTCGTGAGAGACTAACGGTTGTTTTCAATAATATATCTATTGATGGACTTGGCTGGAGATAGAATTTTGACATAGACATTGTATGGAGCTTATGTCAAAATAAATATATATCTCTAGCAACCAAGTCCATCGATAGATATTGAAAACGGCTGTAAGGCGCCGACCACATCGCACGCAGTCAGTTCTAAATTCTATGTTCCAGAAGAAACGTAGTCTAACCGCGGTGTGTAGGATCCTAAATTATCGTATATATTACAGTGAACACGGAACACAGATCTCTGATCTAGCGGTGCGGTATGACCTGAAAAGAAGGCCAAACCAAATTGTGTTATTCAATATTTAAAATGTGGAAGCGTGTTCGACTTTCGCGGCAAAACTGTACTACTAATAGACGTAATTTCTTTACAGACATAATATGTATGTAATAGAGTTAAATGACGTAATTGTTTTAAGTCCAATATTATCTACATTAAAATATTTTAATAATTTTGATCCTATTCTATTATTGATATTCCAAGTGCAGCCAAGATATTATAGTTTAATTAATATTACATACATCACACTATAGTGTTTATTAGACCATAGCACTTCTTGTTAGGGTTCTGTAGCCAAAATGGTAAAATCGGAACCCTTATAGTTTCGTCATGTCCATCCATCCGTCCGTCCGTAGGTCACATGCATAAACTACTTGATGTACCTATATTGATGAACTTTAGAGAATAGGAATATGTGTGTGGGCCGCTATTAGGTGTGGTAGTTAAATAATAAAAATAAATATTTATAACAGAAGCTGAAAAAATTGTTTCTCAGCAAACATTTACAAGTGGAACATACTTCGACAGATCTTTTAAAAACACTAAGCTTTTTAAGAAAGTTTTTTGATTATGTGAATATTTTCAGAAATGATCGGCTCTGTAAGTAGCAAAGATTGTGGTGAGTATACATTATTTTTTTTTTTTTTTTTTTTTATACCACGACGGTGGCAAACAGACGTACGGTCCGCCTGATGGTAAGCGGTTACATATAGTATTGTTACTATTATTACGGCGGATGCTAATTGAAATTAAAAAATAAGCATCTAGATTACGTAAATCATACATACATTTTGCTGTGTATGTGTTGGTGCAACAGGCACCGTGTACTTGGCAGCGTTTTCTTTCTCTTGTGATAATGGTCTCATTTCAGTCAACTCCTGCTTCTTTTTCGTATTAATAGCCATTGTGATGGATCTATCTTCATGGATGTCAAAGTTGGCGACCTCAAACTGTTGTACGACAGGCTGCACTATTGATGGTTCTGAAAGATTAAAATAAGACAATATGTAAGACAATAGGTAAGTTCCAAAAGAAAATTTAAGAATAGTTGCGAATCATCATCGTCATATCAGCACAATGACATCCTCTGGTGGACATAGGCTTTACCTAATTCCCGCCACGGCGAGCGATTTTGTGCCGTCTGAAGCCAACGGCCACAGGGCACACACACACACACACACACACAAAATATTACCATTATCATTGAAGAGGTTCCTAAGCTCCCATCTGGCTTCTTTAGTGTTCACAGTAACAGAATCACCAAGTAAGTTCCCCATCAAACTTCTATTAAATTCCTCCATCAAATTGTTCTTTCCGTAATTTGGTCCCGCGTTTTCATTACCATAACTATTATTCGCTTGATTCATCATCTGATTTTCTTTGTCAGACATCATTGATGATGGTTTGTAGTTGTCGTCACATTTTTTAGCTGTAAGCTCACTGAATTCTTTTGAGTCCAAGTTGACTAACACTTTGGGTTCTCCAGGTGAATGCATGTTAGTAACTTTCGTAATGTTTTGTAATGATGGAATAGCCAAAGGCATCAATTGTCCTAAATGGTCTTGTTCCGTGTCCAAAGCACAATTCGCTAATGTTTCTAAAGCACTGCATTGGGCGAGTGTCTCATTAATATTTTCATAATTTTGTTGAACTGGTACAGTTTCGATTTTTTCAGTCTTCAATTTTCTTTCTAAATTGTATTTTCTAGATCTTATTTCTTCTAAACTGTATTCTCGGTCATTAACATAGACCTAAAAATATAGTTTTATTTTAAATCCTCAGCTTAGCAAAGGTAATATAACTTACAAAACTATTAAGTTATCAACTTATCAAGTATCTAGCATTAATTTCATCTCACAACTATTGCACCACAGAAAAAAATGCAACATAAATAACATTTTAATGGAAGAATATTTAAAAAATAATTATGTGTAGTCAATATTGTTACCTGAGTCTTATTATAACAAGGTATTTTAGATGGGTCTGGAGGATCAGGTACACATAGAGTCACAGTGAATGACAGATTATCCAAACAATAAGGCATATGATTTGGTGGCAGTCTAAGAACGTCGTCTTCATCTTCGTAAGCTATAAGAAAACATATTTCACAATATAAGATGTTGTGTCATGTACTTAGTTAAAAATTGTATGTTAGAAAATTAAATGCTGAAATCAAATACAGCAAATATTTAATGATTTAATGTTGCAAAGGGAGATAAGTCAGAAAACACGCAACATAAAGGAAGTTTGCAGAAAATAAAGTTCAACTAAACACTGAAATTTATTTTATTATCAACACAATATACATATATAATATTTTAAGAAACTTTGGACAGTCAGCGGCAAAGCTCACTTCGTAAGTACATTTGCGTAAAGACAATTAAGTACATTATTAATTTACCAATATTACGCAGATAAATGGTGCTATTAGGACTAAAAGAAACTTAAACTATTGAGAAATGCTTAGATAAGGCATTTCTTAATAGTTAGCTATCTTTGAGATAGGTTACACAGTAATTCCAAAAGTCAGAAAATAATATTCAGCTATTTATGGTGTACATCAGTGGTCGTTACGCTTTTCTGGTCAAATCCATTTGATAGTCAATGTCTACTTCATATAATTGTTTGCTGTAACCCCGCCCAAACTTTGACGACCATTAATGTGGTCCCTTACTTATGTAATAACTCAATAAACTATCAATAAATAAGTGAGTGTAGTAAGAATATGGGAAAAGTATGTCTGTCTGTTCTTAATACGATTTCTGATCAACCAATTTTATCGCTATTAAACTACAAATGTAAACATACGAAACATAAGGTCGTTTAGAAGTCATTGTTCGTAGCAAAAATCACAAAAATAATGTTTAATTAAGCACGAGCCGTCTAGCGTGCAAGAGAGCAAAGAGCCGAGCGACAACCGACTGCCATATTCCTACCCGAGAGGAGCGCCGACCGAACATATCTATAGAACCCTATAGGGTTCAGGCTCAGAATGTCCCTTTCCGAAAATGTCCCTAGGTTTCAAATAGTCCCTTTCCCATAATGTCCCTTTCCCAGAATGTCCCTTTCCCGAAACGTCCATTTCCCAAAATGCTCCCTTCCCGAAATGTCCCTTGCCCAAAATGTCCCTTTCTTACTTCAGCTATGCGGTTAACCGGGAATATTTAAATAACATAAGCCAAGTAGTCAATCAACTTTTTAATCACATATAATTAAAGGATATAAAATATCAAAATGTCGAAAGCAAAAAACATAAATACATCATAATATTAATATATAATACACTACAATTATACTAACATAGTTGTAAGCCATTGTATACTAACACATTTTCAATTTTAATTTATTTTATTTTCAATTTATTTTATTTTATTTTTATTTTATTGTTCATTATGGAAATTATTTCTGAAATAAATGATATATAATATTATAGTTTATTTATGTTTTTTACAATTGACATTTTGGTATATATTGTGTGTATGTATTGTGTATATATTATATATGATTAAAAGTAGAGGTTATTAATCTAAGATTAAATACTTGGCTTATGTTTTCCTTTAACCGTTTAATATACACATATAATATTATATATAAGAAAGAAGGTCGTCGGTGAAAAAAGTATGAAATACACCTTTGTTCGCCTTTCACGTAGCAAGGGACCCCATATTTTTTCCTTTACTTTTTCCGCTTCTTACTTATAAGATACAAAAGCACTGCCATTTCCTCAACGTTCATTTTGAAGCGCGCTGTATGTGCAACTGACGATCGTAGCCGCGGTTTTGGCCGCGTTGGAAACCGCAACCCCTGCGGCCGGACCGCGCGTCATGGCCGCGCTGCCAGATCGCTAGTGCGCTATTGCTCTTAGTCAATTAGAATGTGTTCACATTGACCATTTGATCTTAGCCCTTCGAATATAAATCATACCTCAACCAAATAATACGCCTTTACTTTGATGTCGCATGTAAGATGAGTAAGGTACTACTTTTTTTTACGCGAATGGACTATAAACTGCGGAGTGAACCCTAGGTGTAAAGTACAAGCCAAACATGAGTAATAACGTAAATATCAATAACGTAATAGGTTAAAACTTACGTGTAAACGGCAGCGGCTGATGCGGTACTACATTACTGTGCACCATTTTAGTCTTTGGATTTGTCCAAATACCAACTTCCTTTTGATTTTCTACATTGCTGCAAGCCTGCACTAAGGAGGCGGGGCCCGCGTCTTCCGCGACGGGGATAGCCGCGTGAGATGTTGATGGAGCATCCTAGACACAAGACATAATAATAAGTATGTTATGGCATCTCAAGCAGTACAGTTAACTTCTGGCCTAACTCCATAGCGCCCTCAAGGATACACTCCAACCATAATAATAATAATAATGACGTCAATCAATACCAGCTGCTGTTTTCTTGATTCAAACCAATAATAATGAATAAAATATTAAGTATAGATTTTTGATCAATTAAAATGTCAAAATCCTTCTTCATAAAACAACCTTCTTTAAACCACTTCACAGTTCTAAATTTTTGGGGTGAAGTTTCATAAAATTTCAAGATTAGACTATTATGTAACATGACTAGAATGGCTGGGAAGGTATTGAACCTTTTACATAATAGGTACATAAGTATTGAGATTTGACATCTAGCAAACTGAATTAAGAAATGATGCAATTGTGTAACTATCTGGTTACTTAAACAGTACATGAATTGGCATACATCAAACAAACTGGCAAACAGTTATAAATACTACTCTCAAAAGCATTAATAAAAAATTTCGTATTTTATATAATATATATTCCTTTAAAATCAACATTTTCTTCAACAAATTTTTCAATTTTGTTACCATCAGCCCTATGAAATATCTAATTTATTACCTACTTGTCTTGTTAACAATTTGAAAGAACTGATGAAAAACTTTATAGTTATTGTATTTTGTTTACAACAAAGACAGATTTTTTCAAAATTGTAGTCTCCCTAGTTCTGTAGAAGCAAGTAGGTCAAGTGGTCAAGTGTCACACTGTACTTGGTCAAACTTCAGTTTTTACATGATTATACGGAACTACAATATTGAATAGGTTAAATTAAAAAATACTTAAAACAAATTCCAAGCCATCCTGTTCAAAATATTTAATAGCTCTTAACATAGTTAGCATAGCATTAAAACATGGAGCTGCTATAAGATTAATGTTATATACCTAAAAAAAAAAGTAAAATAAACAAGCGCTTTTCCTATTGCATTAGTATAAACAGCTAGTTAAATCTACATTATACCTGCTTTTAGACATATTTGGAGGACCTACAAATTAAATACATTGCCATCAATGCATCAGGTGAATGAGAGCAATTGGAATTCAGAATAGCATTAGAACCTTTTCTCAAGTAACTCACCTCATACACATTGACCATCATATTTGAGTTAGGCAGTCTATTGTCATAATGACCTTGCTGTCTCACAACCCCAGGTATAGTACTCCTTACACTGTCCCCAACTCTTTGCACTGGTACATTAGCTATGTTCCGTCGTTTGAATGACTTAAGAGATGTTAAGGCCATTCTTGTCTCAGCCAATGCTGATGCTGCTTTTCTTTTAGTTGGAGAGTCATCATGTAGCATTCTTTGAGCAAAAAATAATTGGAAGTTCCTACAACAAATAGACAATTACAAAATCAGGTTTTAACCTCAAAAGTGTTTTATTTTTTTTGGAAAGTAATTAGGTAATACACTTGATTATATGTTGTATTGTGATTGATTGAAAAATATATTTTTTCCTTATGTTTATGATGCAGGACTGAAACAGTGCATCCTGTGTGAGAATTTGGTACCTACAATCAAAATAAATATAGTGCTTTTTGACAAAAATTTGGAGACACTACCTAAATAATGATTTCTTACATACAGAATGTTTATTTATCACTTTAAATTTCCCTACAGTTCCTGCCAAAACATAACAAATTAAAAATCATATGTAGTAACATCATCATATTTTCTAAAAGGAAGTTATTGACTTAATACTTACATATGAGCCTGCTCTAATTCATCCAAAGGTTGTGCTTTAGCCTGGAGACCTAACATATACACCTGATTGGCTTTTTTGTAGTCCCCAGACTCTTCACAATAACATGCCCAGGCACGATAGAATTCTGAGCATTCAACACCAATACCAGTGTTATACAACCTCTGATATATCTCTAAGGGGTTAGATAGACAGTCAACCTAAAAAATAAACCTAATTTAGAATGTATGTTATTATTATCATAATTATTAGTTTTAAGCTTATTGATCTAGTTCTGAATGGAAAGGAATCAACAATTATGTTTGTAATAGGGAGATAGATATTGAAATTGTAGTTCATAGTGAAAATGGGTAAGGTAAAGGTTATTGTTGTTCTTCATCATCAAATACAGTATTGAAAATGGTAAACACTAAGCTTTAACTTTAACTTACATATTTAATCCATAACTTTACAAATCTCCTATCTTGATAATATTTTTTTTCATTTTCAAACAACTGTAAACAGTCTTTTATTAACTTATCAATATGCCCTTCGTGTCCATGTTTAGGATACGATTGCTCAACCCACTGGATGTAGTTGAACCATGGATCTAAGGGATCAGTACCCTGATAGTGTCTTATAGCTGCTTCATGTTCCCTGTGACAGAAATGATTGAATTAACGACAGTCGTGCACATAATTATGCCGCAAAACAATGTATCATTAACATACATCTTCAATAACAGACGAAACTACTAAAAAAAAGCTAGTTAGCTTCATTTGAAATCTGTGTAATATTTGCCCAAAACAACGGCTTATCAGCCGAGCAATACGTTAAGTAAGATCTATTTAGTGTATTAAACATAGTAAACATGAGAAAACATTACTCTTTCTGCATCTGCAGCTGCCTTTGAGCCTCCACATCCGACTGAGCTTGCAATGCTGTACCAAGTTGTACAAGGTTTCTACCACCTCTCAGTGGTTGTATATTTTCCTTGCTAACGTCGATGTCCATCGTAGAACTATAATAACGCTGAAATATCACAGCATGAGGAATAAACACAGCACTGTAGGCTACAAATAAGCGATGGCAGAAAACTAGGTTTAAAGCCTAAACAATCAATTATTTTTAAAGTACCGTGTAGATGTTGTAACTAGTCTTATTTTATGAACAGATAAACATTTTACTTGAAGCAATAGCACAATATTCAAAGTTTTTAAGCTTTGAAAATCCGAATAAAATTGGCGACTACCAACTGAAGCACCAAAAACTAGCTCGAAATTGACAATACTCTATAAACTTATGACATCTATGGTAAGATTTGAATTTTCACAAAATAAGTCCGTTACTTTCATAAACGCTAAGTAGACGAAAGCTATTATTCAAAAATTTAATTATACGTTGATTAATGAGGTCTTAAAATAATTATAAATAGACAAGTTCTATGAATCGTTACATTAAAATGCTTACGTTTAGTAAAACATCCAATTAACGTTTGTGATGAGAAAAATTGCACTAACTTCGGAAGTACGAACAAATCGGAAAAACGTTAATCATCATGGGATAAATAAATTGACTGGGAGTTGGTTATTTGTGGGAAAGTGGTTTATTTTGTACCTTTGGGTATTTTACTCGTAATATATATTATTTTTATGAAAAAATAACAAATTGTAAATAGTTTGACATATTATCCTAATAGTTGTTCTACACGGTTATAAACTTGCGTTCCAACAGAGTGACCTTGGTGGGAGCTTGGTTGCCATCCGCGTAGTTTGTATGAAATTTGGTTTACAACAGCCGGCTACACGGTTGGAATCCACCAAGGGCACTTCTGTGGAAGGCAGGGTTCATAACCATGTAGCACGGCTTTAACCAAAACCCGCACAAACTGTCAAATGAGTACTAGTGTCCGACCGAAAGTTCGGTTTCGGTTTCGGCCAAAAAGTTTCGGCGGCAGTTTCGATTTCGACCAATATTGGCCGAAACTTTTGCCGAAACCGAAACTGATTTCGGAAGTTGTCGTGCACGCTCGCCTAACTTCGTTTCTCACGGTAACGCTTTGGCGGCCGCCATTCGCATAGCTCTGTAGCAACAAAACTTAGTCAGTGCGTTATCGCCCGACACAAACATTCTTTTGAGGTTATGCTTTGATGGAATTGATTACATGTAAGTTTTTGTTTCGTTTCTGCACTTGAATGATTTATATAGTTCATTAAATATTGAGTCAGTAACTTTGTTTCGTTGTTATTAACAAATCAAGTCACATGTAAAAAAAAAGATTGTAAATGAAAAATGTGAAGTGTTATTTTATATATACAGTCGTGGTCAACTAATTAGGGACATTCAAGATAGTGAAGAGCTATAACCGGTTATGTACATATAATTACAAAACCCTATTGATTTCTAAGCACCTATTATTTGCATAATTTGGTCCGATTATTATGCTATAAATAAAAGATTAATTAAATAGAAAATAGTATTTAATTTCAAAGGTTAATCATGTATTCAATTTTAATGTACAATTGTGTAGCTAGACACTTAATTAAGGACAGTAAAGTATAGTGAAAAATAGAGTTAAACAAAACTAATAATCTGCAGTATTATAATATTTTTAACAGCTCCATTTTATTGCGTGTAAAATCAGTACCCAGTAGCAAAACCTTTGTTATTAATCACGCTTGACACCGATGTGGCATAGACATTATCAGTTTCTGACATATTTCGACAAAAATGTTTGCCCATGCCTCACAAAAAGCTTCATTAAGTTCATCTAAAGTTGTGGTACGATAAGTGGCAACTTTTTTCTTGATTTCGTGCTAAAGGTGCTCAATTGGGTTGAGATCCGGGCTATTTGCTGGCCAATCTAGCATCGATATTGACTGACTGTTAAGAAATGACTTGAACGGGCGGTATGTTTCGGGTCGTTATCCTGCTGAAACGTCCATATAATAGGGAGATGCTCTTCAGCATAGGCAATCATAGTTTCCTCCAATATTGCCTTGTATTGATGTTGGTCTAAGTTACCCTGAACTTTCCTCACAGGTCCCACTCCACGACCAGAAAAGGCACCCCACATTTTAATGTTTCCACCGCCATGTTTCACCTGCTTTTTTGTGAATCTTGGATTCATTTCCGCTCTTACAGGACATATTGCCTTCCATCTGAAGAAATCAAATTAACCTAGGTCTCGTCAGAGAACAATACATGTTGCCATTGGGCGTAGGTCCAATGACCATATTTACGTGCAAACGCCAAACGAGCATTTATATGTTCTTTCTTCAACAACGGTACTTTGCGAGCCACTCTTCCGAACAATCCTGCTTCTACCAGACGTCGTCGAACGGTCCTCGCTGATACACCGGCTCTTTTGTCTGCCACAAAAACTTCGTGTTTAATAAAAATAGAGCCTAGAAACGGATCTTTCTTAGCTAACCTGGTTATCATTCTATCTTCTTGCGGAGTTGTTTTTCTCAATCTTTTTGTTCTGGACACATTCAAAGCTGTGTTATTGCACCTGAAATGTTGCACTGCATTGCATACCATAGTTTTTGAACAATTTAAATGTTGTGCTATCTTTCGGTATGACCAACCACGCTCGAAAAACTTGAATCGCAACTTTTATTTTTGCCCATTTTTCTTCAAAATAATTCTCAAAACTTAAAATTAAAAATCTGTATTGCCGCCAAAATTACCACGAAACCCATAGACCTAGGATCCGCGCGCTACCGCAGAAGACAAACATAGCGCGGAAACGAGAGGTCAAATTGATATGCACGCTGTAAAAGAGTGAAAGAGATGAAAGATAAAATGGGATGTGACAATATTTTTTCAATTAGCGGGCCATAGCGGCTCGCGTGTTTTACTGTCAGCTCTTATTTTGCTAAAATATTTACAAATCGTGCAATAAATTGCATAAAAGGTGTGCCAGTATCATGGTGGTCTGTTCCGTAACCAATTGTGACGTGACAAGAAGGAATAACCCAGAGAAATTTCACGTTTCTCAGGTAAATACAAAAATCTAATGAATTTTTGCAAACCTTATTTTGTAAAATTGGTGCTTTTAACTGAGCAAAAACCTATTTTGTTGGACGCATTTAGGCTTCTTCTTCGTTATGTTGATAATATTTTATGTATATACGATATATTAAAGCTTTTTTCGTGTAAAATAGGAAAATGTTTGTTGACGATAGGGCTTGACGAAATGATGACGTCATGTGTATCGATAAAAGTCGATAGTATTTTTATTTTAAAACTGTAATTATTCCGTCAATTCTTTAAATCATCGTAATATGTGCGTTAACGCCTTAAGGTAACCACTATTGTAATTGAGTGAAGCACACTAATTTATTTACATCTCTCTGTTTTTTAATACCTATTTTTAAATTAGTTGTTTCTCACAAATTCAGTAGGTAGTACTTAAAATATAAGCTTAGTGAGTCAGGTGAGCCATTAAGTTAGTGATATTTTTGTCTTTTATTTTAGGTTTCCAACGAAAACAGCGTCACGTGACAAATGGATACGTATTATAAATAGACCAGACTAGACCTTAAAAAAATATTCAACTACTTACATATATAAAACATTAGTTAAAAGCTTTCCTCGATAATAAATGGGCTAACCAACCCAAAGATTTTAATAATATTTTTCATTTTGAAAATAGTTTTGCTGTATTTTCACAATTATTTGTTATATAAATGTTTTCCGAATATAAAGAATAAAAAAAATATTATGTTATACAACGTGTTTAAATATCGTGTGATTTTAAACCATCCAATAAATTTTCTATCATTAAGTACAGCTATATAGAATATAATCGATCTGATATATTGTTCTAGTTCATCATGACATTGACCATAAACAACTTAGGCAGTAAGGTTTATGGCCTGCTTTCTTACTCATCAGCAGCCCATTAAGCCCCAATGCTGGGCTCGGGTCTCATGTCGAGAGCTGAGAGGGTTTAGGCCATAATCCACTCACGCTAGCCTAGTGCGGGTTGGTGGATCAGACATACACATAGAATTGCTTCTAGGGTAGATATGTGGGTTTCCTCACGATGTTTCCCTTCACCGTCAGCAGATGGTAAGTCACTTGACTAGTACATATAAATTCCACAAAGTGGAATGCACATTGGTACTGCCGCCGCGTTGGGTTCGAACTAGGACCGCGTAATTTGCACGCAGGTTCCTTATTCATTCAGCTACCATCGTTTCTTTTTTGCTTTCTTACTATGGCTATATATATATGGTAGGTATCCTAGTCTTAAAACTAAAAGATAGCGGTTTGGAAAAAAAAATTGCCTAACAACACAATTTTACCCGATAGCATGAAAAGTTAACTTGTTGTAAATGCTTCTTAAAACAAATTGTTGCGACATTATTCAAGAGTTCAAGACGCTCTTTACACACCGAATTCATAAGCTCGATAATCCCAAGTGCAGAATATCGATAGTGCACAACAGTCCGTTGCAATCACTATTTTTAACTCACACATTGACAATCACTCAATTGTGTTTTGGTCTCGCCTATAATCTGACATTGTTTATCTTGTACATACTAAATCTATGACGAAACCTTAAGAAAAGAAATAAAAAAGTATTAAGATTCAAATTTTGAAATTAGAACACAATACCTCAGTGTCCCTAATTAAATGGCCAGCCAGCATTCGTTGAACAAATACCACTATGATATCTATCAGCTATACTGTAAAGAGGTTTAATGTTTAAGAAGTTGTTATTGTTTGTATAATCGGGCACATCAATGACTATTGTACTTAAATGTAAAAGATATGGAATATTGTTAAGACTCGCTGGAAAATAAATAATTAATTCACAATTTGGCTTAACTAGAGATTGTCCCTAATTAGTTGACCACGACTGTATATAATAGTTATTTGTTAAATTACGTTGTATAGCCAAGTAACAAACTTAATATACTGTGTTTCCATTTCATGTCCTAATTAATGCAGAATAATGGGTAAAATGCACCAAATTTACTTTTATACTTGCCCACGTAAGTTTCATTTTCGGTTTCGGTTTCGGCCGAAACTGAAGCCACGGCCGAATATTCGGTTTCGGTTTCGGCCGGTAAAACCAGTTTCGGTCGGACTCTAATGAGTACAATGACGTAATAAAGTGCGCGATGAGGCTACTGGAAACTAAAGCCACCATAATTATGACATTTTTCAACCGCAATGATGAGGCAACGTCACAAAAAAAAACAAAGTTGTATTTGCTAACTGCTGCGTTGATAAAATTCTTTATTTTATAAATTATCAAGCACCGTGTTGTGTGTAAGGGTTCTTTCATACCTGATGGAAGATGCGTCGCGTATCATGCATCGGTCGCGTTATGTCAGAAGCTTAGAGCATGATATGATTTAAGGTCAGAACCATGGATGTAGTATTGTCGGAACAGTCAAATACATCGATCTTTCATACTTAACCGATCGATATAAAATTTGTCAACGTGTCCCCATACTAAAATGGATACCACCGCTGCCCGCCCGACATACCTTCCGTCAGGGTGTTTTGTATACTAGTATAAGGGCGAAAAATGAAGAAAATAAATTATTTTTATTAAAATAACAATGATATATTTATATTTTTGAAAACGAAAATTGTAAAATTACACCCATCAGTCGTGGAATTAAACGCTCATCAGAGTGCGTTACGTCATAGGGCTAACTAAACTATTTTACCATTTCTACATCTGTGAAAGCCCACGGAGGTAGAAATGGTAAAATAGTTTAGTTTACGAAAAATAGTTGCCTCTCTTCATACAGCATTCTCATTCAGACTCATTTTCATAGTTTGGCGCGTATTGGTGAGCATTATGTCAAACTATTTTTCCATTTAATTATGAGTAAAACACCAATGGCACAGTGAAGAATATCCAGGATATCATCACCTTGCTGAAGGTAACCGACCCTGACGACGTGCCTGCTTTCATGGCGAAGTAGCTACAAAAGTTGCCCCCCGTTACGTCACGTTCGATCACGTCGATGTCACCAAGCTGCTGAAGGACATCACCTAAAAATGAGCCTGACAGAATTGAAAATCAGAAAAGAGGTGTTGGAAAAGTTACCACCACCATGGATTATATGCGAATTGCGTGCCGAAGCATAGTATAATATTCTTACTTTACTGTGGCCGAAGTAACGTTGTCGTTATTGCGAAACTCTACTTCGTTAAGCAGGACACGTGACAGACATCTAACGTCATTAGTCCTCGTGCGGCACAGCCGGCATAAAACTGCCCCCTGATTCTGAGCTGTCGGAAAAATTTTCGGCTGGAAATGTCAATTTAATTAAAGTTAAAAAACATAATGTTAAAGAAATAGATGCTTGTAGGAAAAAATATTATATTAATCAGTTTTTAATTTTCTATAATTACGGTAGAATATTTTCTAACATTAAATAACTTAAGCCGTAAAAAAACGTCGTACTAAGATTCGAAAAACTTTACGATCCGAGAGCAATCCGACGAGTCAGAAGCAGGGGGCCGTTCTGTCAGCAGTTTTAAGCCGGCGAGTGTGGTTGCGTCACCAAATACAAATACTGAAAGCATTGCAACCTGTGTCACAACAACGGACAATGCGTCTACAAGTGTAGGGGTACCAAACTCAGACTAATTAGGGAATAGTTTCAGTGGTGGTGTCAAATAGCGTGAATACGTCTAGTCCTAAACGTGCTTGGGATCGTAGTCCATATAGAAACCACTTTCCTAAAAAAATTATTATAGTCAACTGCCCGTACCAAATTATTGAAATGAATATATTTTTTTCTTCTAGTAACTTCATTTTGATGACACCGTCACTGTCTATAGTATCAGTACTGTCAATGTCAGTTGCTAACAGACAGGTACTGTACTGACAAGATCATGGTCAAAATATTGTTGTACCTAGGTATCCTATTTTATTATTTTCACAAATAAATGCAAATATCTACTTACTGAAATTTATCAAATAAAGTAAATAAATTGAAATCAACGTCAAACAAATAATAGTGTATTGTGCGAAGGCCTGACTATTGGAAATCATTTCTCAGTGTAACCTGTCCCAGTCTTCCCACTTTTAACAATACACAATGTCTCTGCGATTGCAAATGGAAAAACAAAAGGCACAAGAAGAAATGCGCCGGCTAATGGCTGAGCGAAAAAAGAAAAATTTGAAACCAACGAAGATAGACAACCCACTTGCTAAATACAACAGTAGTGGACAGCTAATGTGTATACTTTGTAATTCAGTTGTAAGGTCAGAACATGTATGGCAAATACACATAAACAGCAAGCAACACAGAGAGAGTGTTGAGAAGGCAAAAATGTTGAAAGAGTTAACCAACAACTTCACTGTTGGGAAAATAAAGCATAAAAGTTCTAGTCCACCAAGAGATGCTCCTCCTGAGAAAAAAGTCAAAGGAATATTGAAAAATGCTAAGGAAATATCAGCACCAATAGTACAAGCTCCTAAAAATAATGCACCACAGGTCATATCTTTTCACAATGAAGAAATTAAAAGAACTCCTTTAAATGCTGCTGCTGTAGTAAGAAAAGAAGGTTAATCCATCAATATTTCATCATGTACATAATATTTATTTACTTGTTCAAACTTTTCCCTCTACATTTTCATTGTATTTGAATAAATTTTAAAAGAAAATTAGTTGGTCCTGCTGTTCTAGGGTTTTGCGTTTAGTAACACATTGAGTCATTCTTTTTTTATAAATATAGATAAATAATGATACATTATTAGTAACGGTGGTAGTTGTTCTGATGCAACAGACATGATTGTATTTTTGGCAGAAATAATGCCAGATGAATAACTTGCTATAAAATTTCAGAACCCCATCCAGCATCGTCGTCTAAGGAGTCAGAGCCCACAGCACAAACATCAGAACAGCCCATACCTGAAGGATTCTTTGATGATCCTATCCTAGATGCAAAGGTAAGCAATAATCTAAAATTATAACATGTAACATTGTAAGGAGTGAATTTACAGTACAGTATATTATAGATATTTTATGTTGGAAAAACGAATGTACCCTCCACATTTTACAGCTTTTTAGCAAAAACTACTACATGGGATTGAATGTAGTTTACACCAATGTATTGTTAGAGGTGAATGAATTCTCTCCAAAATCTTTGGAGGAGATTCGAGCCCAGCAGTGGGATGTTTATGATGATTAAAATGAAGATGAGGATGATTGTGGCATATATTGGTGGAAGATAATATTATATAATAATTTAAACAGCCCTATTACTTCTTAATGCAAAACCTGAAAGTAGTTTGTTCAGCATTAGTACCTATCTTAATTAATTCCAATAGTTCTTATACCATGTTATATTTTTTCTCAAAAATGTATTAAAATTTTGAAAGCTGGACACCGATCTTTGATGTGTATCTATGGCCGCCTCAGGCCTCGTGCCGCACCATCTACTCGCAGGTGATAAACGAATAAGTACTAAATAGGTGAATAAACTACTGATATTCGGCAATATTCGGCCAGTGGCAAAAACCAACATGAAAAATCAACATGCAAATAAAAAGACGTTTGGGCGTTTTATTTCAGCTTTAGTATTAACAAAGAAAAACGTTGTATAATAACATTTATTTGATTCAATAATAACAATTTCTTTACCTTAAAAAGTAGAGAATAAAGTAGGTATCTCACAGAATATATTTTTTCAGGCAAGTTCTGGTATCAAATTTTTTTTAGCATACCTTTGATTTTATAATTACCAGATAAAAATCAACATGATAGATAGTAAGATAGACGTTCCACTATCCGAAAACTTGGGACAGTACCTAGTAACCAACTCCAAAATACACACATACAGAGTGATTGTGTACAGTATTTCGTGTTTATAATGACCTAATAAATAATATTTGTACCTAAAATAGTAGATCTGTCACCATTATTAAATTACCAAATAATATCAAACCAGTAACCTGAATATTAATTCAGGGTTCAGAAATAATAGAAGTGACCCCAAAATTAAATCCAAACAATTAAGTTAAAAGGAACATTAAGGCCATATAACCATAAAGGCAGGGTTGAGAGCTTTTCTTCGCTTTGCTGCCGCCTCAGCCTTCTAACCTTACTTATCCATTTCGGATCTGCCTTATAAACATTGTTTGGTGACAGATCTATCATTTAGGTTTTAGGTGATAGATCTACTATTTTGGATCGGAATAATTTTTTTAAGAAATATTAATATGGTGATTGATTAATATAGTGACAAATATACTTATTGAGAATAGATATTATTATAAATAGAGTATCACAGATAAGTGACAATTACAAATAAAAATTTTGGTGAAAGTTAATATAATTGCCATAATAAAAGATCTAGACAAAATAAACCTAAATTTTTATAAATTAAAATTAAGCCCCAATAAAATTATAAATGCATATGGTTATAGTTAACAACACCTTAAACTTATGAATATACAAAGACATATAAAGGACCCCTACGTAATACAACCCTTGTTTATCAATAGACAAAATTGACCATGGCATGTTGAGATGTATATAATACATCAATATAGTTATTTATAATGCTCAAAGTGCACACAATTTCATAATAAAATTATTTTTCAAAAAGTTCTTCGAAACTTTCATGAATATAATTGATCATATCAGAAGCTAACATACTCCGACCTTTTTCTTTAAATGCTTTTTCATTACAAAGTCTTATCAAATGACTGGCAGCATAGCATGAGATTGATGCAGCTGCCAAAGTTTTGTCCCCGCTACAGTCTATTGAAATTTTGTTTTGATTGGCTACAGTCCAGTGTAAAAATATTGCTATAGCACCAGCTAGTAGATCTCCTTGTCCACCACACCTCCTTCCTGAGCCATAGACATTTGAGCTCCACTTCAAACGCTCGATGTCTGGACTGTATAATTCATCTGTTGGACCTTTTTTAAACACCGTAACATATTTACCTAGTTGCATTATACCTTCATCAGGTTTCATACCAATTTTATTCCAAAGCCTCTCAAACTCAATTTTATTGGGAGTCAATATGACTGGTGACATAAAATCCTTTAATAAATGGGGTTTTTCAGTAAGTAAAAATAATCCATCGGCATCAATTACTAAAGGTATTCTCTTTTCTCTTATTATCTCAATTAATTCGGCAACCACAGAAAATGTTTCTTTTTGTCTACCAAGGCCTGGTCCTAGGACGATGACATGAAGCCTTTCAAACCATTGTGATATTTCTTCAATTGGGTTTGGCCAGTCAAGTAATGGATGGACTATTAACTCTGGACTGTAAGACTTAATTACAGTAGCTGCACTTTGAGTACAAAATATGTGAATTAAATCTGCTCCTACCTGTGAAACATACGCTTTATTACATCTTGTCAGTAACATTAACATGGTAAAATATTTAGAAACGTTTAAGTACTGACCTTAAGAGCCGATATACCGGAAAAGTAAGGGGCACCAGTATATTCTAATGAGCCACCGATTATCCCAATTCTGCCGGCTTGACCTTTGTGACTAACGTTATCTAGTGGAGGAATACATGCTTTTGCGATCTTTAATAAATTATCTTCTGTCATCTTAATACGTAAAGTTGTTGATCTATAAAAAGTCTTAGAAACTTGATTTGTTATTTTTTTCGGTAACTTTAGCAAGAACATTGACTAATATTTTGGTTGCTGCTGTTGTCAAAAAAGACAAAATCAAAAATTAATACATGTCAAAGTCAGACTGAAAACTTCAAATGTCACTCACTCATTCTAATCTATGACTCACTCGACAGACTACCTACTAGACTAGAGACCACAGAGTACATTATACTATACTGAAATACGAACGCTAGAGACGAACAAACGGACAAATACTTTCTGCCCTGTTCTGCCCTTAACGTACTGTGAATGTCTATGAAATATTTTTTCTATGTTTAGGTTCGCAATATTGAATACAAAGATCCAGTTGAAGAAGAGTGGGATAAGTTTCAAAAGGAAATAAAAGAAGAGGCCTCTGCTTCTGCTGAAATCATTGCTGGCGAACAGGAAGAGGCTACAGCTGAAAGACAAATCGATGAAATCGACGAACAAATAAGAATTTGGTCCAAGTATGTACAATATTTAAATACATACATATTTTCAATACGACATAGTACATAATTTATTTATACATACAGTACAGTATGTCCTCCTATCTTATATTTTAACTTTTTAACCCTAAATCAATTTTATATCAACGATATTTTTATGTAAAACAATTCTTAATTTTCTCAGGGTGTTAGACTTTGAATTAAAGAAAGAAGAAACAAAAAAGAGTAAACAAGATACGGAACAAATGAGTGAAGACGAAGAGCGGGATTCGGAAAATGAGGAAGATATAGATGAGTTTTTGGATTGGCGAGCAAAAAAATCTTATTCATAGCCTTATGTTAGTTGTAATACTAATAAAAAATTAACTATACTATTTTTCTTTCTTCATAAATGGCTGTATCAATATATAGGGACGAATTCTGTCCATGCCACCAGGGCCCTGATTCTAAGCTGTTGGAAAGTTTTCGGCCGGATATGTCAGCTTATTCAAAGTTATAGAAGTACCTAATGTAAAAAATAGACATTTATACAAAAATCTATTATTAAGTAATCAATTTTTAATTTTCATAATAATCTTTTTCTATCCATAAATTAAATTCGAAATAGACAATTATATTTTATATTATATTACAATGCGGGAATATTCCGACGTCTCAGAATTAGGGGGCTGGAGGGAAAGTTCTCTAAATACTGGCGATAGAACATTTCCTTTATGTATTTAAATAAAACCGCATTCAAAGATTTTTGGAGTAGGTACTTTTAGAGATGGGTAGAGGTTTAAAACCCAATCCAGCCACCTGGGTAAAAACCCGGGTGATTAGGTTTTCACCCGATTTTAACCCATAATCACCATTTCAGTAGCTAAAAATCATATAATTTGCTTACATATATAATAGGAGATTATTGTATCGAGTAAAAAGTAATCCATTAACTCGCCGAGCATTATTTGGAGCCTGAGCATCAGCGAGACTCTAAAAAGCACGAGGACAATATGAATCATTGAATGCAAGCTGCATAATATTCTTTTCTTTGCTGTATGGCAAGGAAAGTAGGTGAAAAATGATAGAAAAATAGTTCTAAGTAGGTTCCGGCCATAGTTATTAAAAAAAAAAACCGATTAAGTGCCAGTCGGACTCGCGCACCGAGGTTTTACCGATTGTACAATTTTTTTATATATTTTTTTTTGTGATTAAAATGTAAGAAATCATTAGGTAATAGGATAGGTCAAGGTGTACCAAAGGGGTGCATTAAAGTGACACATTTTTTTGTCTTCATTTGTATAGAGCTTCGACTATATATATTTTTTTATTATTTGTTGACTTGTGTGCCCAGCTGTCGCACATAGGTCGCCCTACTTCTGAATTGTTTGAAACACACACACAAACTTGTAGCTATCGCGTCACATAATAATATTTGCTACATTACAAAAAAAAACATATTACATAATCGTACACAACCATCGGTGCGCGAGTTCGACTCACTCTTCACCGGTTTTTGGTGTGTACGTTGCTATGAGTACTAAAGGAAGTAAAGGAACGCTCTACAGCACCAGAAGTGCAAGGCACTGTACTTTGACTATTTTTCGACTATTTTATTGACAACTTAGCTCAGTGTCGTAGACCCACATAATCCTTTCCATCACGTTATCGTTACGCCTTTACATCGGTAATATTAGATCATAAAAATCGTTGACTCCAAAAATCTCTCGGGCCCTTTCTGATGCCAAATTTAACATGACATCAAAGCCAATACTTGAACTCTCATAAACCAGTTGCATAAATATCAAAAATGTCAAATCAAAATAAACGTACTAAACAAACTATTTCATCATTCAAGTTTTTACCCGGCCAAAACACCCACTGGGTGGAATGAAATGGGTAATAACTGGGTTTTAACCTGGGTGATTACCCATCTCTAGGTACTTTCCCGTCCTCATATGCACTACCTACATCTTTAGAATTAAATGTCTATGGCATAATGTCTTTGGATAAATTAGAATTGTTTACCTACCTATTTTGACTTTGACATTTTGACAGCAATGACAATACAACTTTTGAAAATTTGCTGGGTAGAAGTTAGGGTAGGTTTGTTTTGCTGCGCATGCAGTAAACATTTTCAAAAGGCAAAAAAAAAACAAAATTTGCTGTTTCAACTCCTAATTTCTTTTATCTATCGTCATATCGTCACCATACAGTCAGGCAATTTACTTTTTACAAAATGTCTAATCCGGATTCTGACGAGTTTAGAGAATTCCTCAATAAACTTCAAAGTGATCAGCGTCCGATTGCATTAAATGAAATAAAAAATTTAATTGCATACAAACCCAATAGTGAAGCTATTGCGACCATAAGAGCTGTTGGATTCACAGAATTAATCGAGTGTTTAAACAATACAGATAAGTATGTTCAATAGAAAGGAAAAACTATATTTACCAATCAGATCTCAGAAAGAATCAGACTTTGTAATTCTTTCTTTTACAATTTCAGAGCTAATGTTGATTTGACGTGTGAAGTGTTGAAAGTATGTTTTGATAAGTTTGAACCAGGAGATATCATTAAACAGTATACAGGTCATGTCATGTATTTACTCCGCCATGAAAAGAGTTGTGTGCGAAAAGTTGCTATTGATGAGGTATGTCCTTATAATTATTTATGTCAAGGATTGTAACATTTACTTGACACCACCTATACCATCGATGAACACATTTATTAATAAGGTTGATTTCATTTCTTTTTGTATATTATAATTATATTCATAGATTTAGTTCATTTTTGGCTTGTCTAAAGACAATAAATAATCTTTTAAATTTATTATCTTTTCGAATTTAAATATATGTAATAAAAATGGTTTAACTGTGAAGTATATCTACCCAAAATATTTTTAACCTGTTGCATGTCCATGGCATGACCTGTAGTTAGCTAATAGAAGATCAAAGTTTTTTAGTGGACAGTTTATGAGTTAAATAACCTACAGCAGTGCCTTTCATGTAATACTGTTTGAATTTTTCAGATACATAGGGCAGTATTAGCCAGTGCCTTAAAACCAGTTAGGGCATACATTGATGTGTTTGTAGCTGTAGCTCAAATGGTCGGTGACTCAGATATTGGTGTTGCTAACAAATCAATACATATAACATCCAACTTACCATTAGATGTTTATCCTAAAATACTGGATGAAATGAAAATAGGATTGGAGAACAATAGCAGCACCAAGTGTAATGTTTTGGAGGTATAAAACATTTTTGTACTCAACTATGATTTCTTATTCATAAGGCCAGTACAGACTCAAGTCATCAAAAGTTTTGTTGTGTGAAATGTTGTCATTATTATTTTTTTACCCGACTGTCAGGACGGTTATTGTTTTTAAATTTGTTAAAACGGTGTTGGGATAAAACGGTATAAGGTTATTTTGTCATGACATCAGTATGAGCCCAGAGTCTAGAAATGTGTTCAGTTAATGGCTATAGACATGTCACCATTTTTGCATGTAAAAGGGGGAAGAAGTAAGCCTATTTCTTCAAGGAATAAAGCATGACACTATGTTATGTTATACTTGTGTTATGTTAAACACATATTTTCTTCGGGTAATCTTTTCATGTGTTCTGGTTACTAACTTTCTATAGTTACAACATTCTTGTTATGCTACTTTATATGTGTTATTTATTTTCATATTGCAAGTATGAGTACCTACCTGTAAAATTATTTTAGGTTTTTCAAAATAAAATTTACTTTTATTTCCAGGTTGTGGTTAATATATCAAGTAAATCTAATGAGCATTTTAAGTTATGCAATGAACGAAATTACATTGACTTTATGATAACTGAACTACAAACTGATGATATACTATATCAAGTGAATCTTTTAGAACTGCTATCACGACTAGTAGTGCAACCACAAGGCATTAATTACCTTATTAAAAATGGAGGTTTAAATACTATATCATCCTATGTGGTATCCTTAAATAACCATCCTCTGAGAGGGATAATATTACCAGGTAATTTTGTAAAGTTATAATTTTTATTTGATTGGGCACAGCAGGTAATCTTGTCTCAAACTGAGGCTCCCATCTTAGGAGGTACCTCCATTCCAGAAAACCGTAAAACAATAATAACATTTTTGTGTTTTTGTTGGTGAGATTTAAAAAGATTTGAAGGTTGGGCAACATGCTTGTGATGCTTATGGTGCTGCTGGAGACCATAGGCAATATAGCCACCAGGTAAGTCGTAAGTTTGTTGGCCACTACCGTGGCATAAAGAATAATAAATTAATTAATTTTTGTTTTTCTTCTATGGTAATATGCAGCAATCAGTAGCTACTATAAGCTGAAGTGTTGTGGACATCGTTCACAAGCCTCTCAAGGGTTTAATAATAATAATTATTAAAATTTATTATAATAATTTCAATATACTTATCAGTTTCTTCATTTCAGGTTACATGAAGTTTTTCGGTTGTATAGCCCATAATTATCCGAAGGAAATCTTTGAAAAACATACTGTTATGCTAGATTCTATGTTTGAAGCATTTGAGACACGTGATCAAACAGTTTTGCCAGTTGCCCTCGACACATTAGGTTTCATTGGTTCAACCATTGAGGGAAAATTATGTTTGGCAGCCCTGGGTATGTACAAGCGGTGTATATTATATTAAGAGGGTTCATAACTTCATACATTTTCAAGTTGCTCGCAAATATGTTTTTAAATCTTGCACACAGAGCCGAAACACGCACACTTCTCTAATGCTGTGTGGTACAACAATATAGCGCGTACTAATGAGTTTGGTATTTTTTAACCTCGTATTTTGTTTCAAAATTTCAAATTAAATTAATCAATAATTAATTGTAATTAATCGTATTGTCGTCGGTCCATCTGGTGGGGGGCCGTCCCACGCTGCGCCTTCCAATACGTGGCCGCCACTCGAGAACCTTTTTCCCCCATCGGCCATCAGTTCTACGAGCTATGTGTCAGGGTGGCGGGCGGCCGTTGGTTGCAGGCGGCACAGGACCGTTCGCAGTGGCGTAAATTAGGTGAGGCCTATGTTCAGCAGTGGACGTCGTTGGGCTGATATGATGATGATGAATCGTATTGTATTCTATAAACAATTAAAATACAATTTTATTAGAAAGAAAGAAAAATACAATTAATTTTATATTAGAGTAACAACTAATTTCTCAATAATAACTGCGGCTGATATGAAATTGTCCGCCATCTTGAACTTTGTTGTTTTTGGGCTGATCGACTCCAAAATCGATATCTGACAATCCCACTGATCACTGGGCATAGTTCTGAAGTCAAAATTGTGAAAATGCCCACCATCTTGAACTTTGTTGTTTTTGGGCTGATTGATACCAAAATCGATATCTGACTATCCCATTGGTCACTGGGCCTAGTTCTGAAGTCGAAAGTTGTAAAAATGCCCGCCAACTTGGACTATGTTGTTTTTGGGCTGAGTGATACCAAAATTGATATCTGACTATCCCATTGGTCACTGAGCATAAGTTCTGAAGTCATAATAATCTCCAATGCCGTTCTGGAGATGATTGCCGGGCGACTAGATTGTCCCTATATCGGACATTGCTGTAGCAGACATGTTGCTGGCTCTGTCTGATAGAGTGTTTGTATTTATTGTATTGTTATTATTTGTATATTTATTTGTGTCATGTTTTTGTGTATGTATGGGTTTATAAGTTGCCTGAAATAAATGCTTTTTATTAATTTATAATTGTAAAAATGCTCGCCATCTTGAACTTTGTTGTTTTTAGGCCGATTGACTTCAAAATCGATATCTGACGAACCCTTTGACGACACAAGATGGTGGGTATTTTTACAACTTTGACTTCAGAACTATGCCCAGTGATCAATGGGATCGTCGGATATATGATTGTGGTATCACTCAGCCCAAAAAAACAAAGTTCCAGATGGCGGGCATTTTTACAATTTTGACTTCAGAACTATGCCCAATGAGCAATCATATATATATATGATTGCTGCGGATAGTCAGATATCGATTTTGGTATCACTCAGCCCAAAAACAACAAAGTTCAAGATGGTGGGCATTTTTACAATTTTGACTTCAGAACTATGCCCAGTGACCAATGGGATCGTCAGATATCGATTTTGGTATCACACAGCCCAAAAATAACAACGTTTAAGTTGGCGGGCATTTTTACAATTTTGGCTTCAGAACTATGCCCAGTGATCAATGGTATCGTCAGATATCGATTTTGGTATCACTCAGCCCAAAAACAACAAAGTTCAAGATGGTGGGCATTTTTACAATTTTGACTTCAGAACTATGCCCAGTGACCAATGGGATCGTCAGATATCGATTTTGGTATCACACAGCCCAAAAATAACAACGTTTAAGATGGCGGGCATTTTTACAATTTTGGCTTCAGAACTATGCCCAGTGATCAATGGTATCGTCAGATATCGATTTTGGTATCACTCGGCCCAAAAACAACAAAGTTCAAGATGTTCACTCACTCATTGAAACAAATACATTTTTATCTTATCTTATCTCAGCCCAAAAACAGCAAAGTTAATAATTTGATCTTAAATAAAAAAAAATTCCATAACAAAGTATCAACTGGTATTGAACTCTCTTGAAATATACTAATATTACGTAAACATCGCACCGGGAGCGCGGGAAGCAAAGCGTTACGTCCTCTCTCTAGAAGGCCTCAGCCGGTACTGATTTCTCACGGCCTGTGCGCCGAAATATAAGGCGTTTTTAGGCTCTTTTCAAAATATTTTTAAAGGGATTTCGGAAATATTATGGACATTTATAAATGACAACATCTTGCTTAATAATTAAATGTAAAAAAATCGTTTTTGAGAATTTTAGTTTTTAATTTTATTTATAAAATTAATAATATTTCTAATATTTTCTCAATAGACTAACTAAAGGACTATATGTAGACCTTAAAACAAGCTTTTTTTTCTATGAATTTCAATTACTTTAGTCCCTGTTGAATCAGAAAGTTGGCTTGTTTCGTAGAATTTCTTAAAACGCTGTGCGAAAGAACTGTTCTAACTAAAATACAAATAATAAATATAGTCTGTTTTTCTTAATACACTTTTTAGACAAGAAAACTGTTGTCCATGTATACCAAAAATTACTTAGCTACATATAAAGACATATTCTGTAGCGAACGTGGAAATCTCGTGATTTCATGGATTTCTGTATGAACCCTCTTAATTTAATTTGGTAGCTTATTTTTTTAATATGTCCTTTGTTGGGATTGTAATTAACCACTTTTAATGTTTTAATATCAATGACTTGAGGATCTCTAATTATTTTTTTGGTTTTCAGGCCACAAATACACACAAATTGTAGGGATTGTGACAGAGCTCATAAAAAATAGTTCAACTGAAATAAGAATTCGGGCATTGCATTGCTTCACGGGACTTATAAGCATTGATAAGGATCCAGCTACACCTAAGACAGGGCCAGTTGACCACAGAGTTACATTAATGACAAGAGAATGGTTCAGAATGCTTGATGGGCAAGCTATGGAAGTTCTTTTAGAATTGTGTAAAAATCCTTTCCCAGATATAAGGCAAGCTTCTTTTCTAGTGTTGGATGCTGTGTGTCAGCACCAATGGGGTGAAGAACTGGTAGCTCGGACTGCAGGTATTAATTAATACACTTAACTATTGGTCAGCAAAAAAAATTTATTTACATCAGAAATCAAAATTAAATACAATCACAATACATTAAATAATAAATAATTAGGCGCCGTTTGGATTGTTTTACGTCTGCATTTGTATGATTTATATTTATCTAGAATAATGTATAGGTTTTTAACCTTTATCAAAAAAACTCCTCCAGTCAAGGTACAACCTATTATTTAATAAATCAAAAGATTATGTCCGCTTCGGCGCCCACAAACAAAAACTAATGGTATATCTAATTTTCAGGTTTCATAGAGTTCCTTTTGGATCGATCAATTGTATATACTAAGGAAACTAATGAAGCAAAGTATGACATAATCAAGAGGTTGTCAAGATCAGCTGCATTTGATACCACCATTATTGCAAGACTGCAAACTTATATAGAACAGGGGCCGTTCTATTCTGAGAGCATGTTAGAAGTGGCTATGGACGATGGTGTGAACTAATATTGTTATTAATAACAATAACTCTCAATGTTCACTGTCAGATCTAAGAGCCATAGCTAACGCGCTACTTTTAGCATCAGCAAATTTTTCATTTAAAGCAACTCACACACTGTTGATATTATATTATCTGACGATATGTAGAGCAGGCTTTTATAGGAAACTATATAGATACTAGAAAGACATTCACATTTTCAACTAAAAACATTACCCTCCTTTTTGGCAGTCGGGTTATACATCGATCTTCGGCGATTTTGTCAAAGTTAAAATAAAATTAACCTAATACTATTATTAAATTGACGAAATCTCTGTTATACACTATTTTTGTTAAAAGGAATACAAAACTAATAATAAAGTTGATGGCTAGACCATCAACTTTATTTTAATAACATATTTTAATTTTTGAAAAATACCTAAATATTGTAACGAGGATAAAATATTTAGGTATTTTTCGCTATTAAATATTATAATGCACTACCATCGATACAAATAAAAGACCATTAGACCCATATTATATTTTTTTATATTGCTATAGACCTGCTTATTGCTGCAGTTTTAAAATAAAGATAGAAATCATTTTTAAATTATCACTTGTTTAACTATCAATGGTCTAGTATTGATCATTACAGTTGGTTATTTTAGTTTTTGTATTGTATTTGCGCTTATTCTAATAGAGAACGGCTTCACTTACATTTTTTTTTAATAAACTAAGCGTCGTAAGATTCTTGTAGCAGCGAATAAAAAGCGCTGATGATCTTGAAATCCCTAAATAAAATTTTATTGTAGCTAAAAACTATCTCGAACACGTTAGCTTTCAAACAAAAAAAACCTCAAAATCGGTCCACTCGTTTAGGCGCTACGATGCCACAGACAGATACACAGACACACTGACACGTCAAACTAATAACACCCCTCATTTGGGTGGGGGTTAAAAACGCGCAACTCGAATGCAGAAAACCGCAATACTTATGCCACGTCGTAGTAGAGTTGTCAAAACGCGGTGCAGTCACAAAACTGCCTCGCTGATGCTAAAAGTAGGTGTGGCTGTAGATGTAAGTAAATTAGTTTCCAACAAGAAGTCAATGTTTGTGTTACACATGCAATAAAATGTTTTGTATTTATCTCCTCCTTTTATTTTTAGTGGTTGTTTCTGTTCTGGCTGATTTACGTTTACCAGCCTTTTTGTCACCACCTCCATATTTTGCAGCCAAGTTATCTATAAAACTATCAAGCTGTGCCCCTCTGTCTTGTTGCTTTTGTCTGATCATTAATTCTAAGCTGTTGAGACCTAAAAAAATTTATATTTCATAACAATAGGTTCATATACACAGACAAAATTTCATACCACACATACTTTTTTTTGGGTGGCACCTGGGGTGGGTATTGTGATGTCACCCGAACCAAAATAATAATAGACATATCACACCCACATCAGCAGCTATGTTAAGTGCGAGCGTGTGGCTGACACTGGTTTGGCCACCATTGGGGATTTTGATAACACAAAAATTTAGTTGCTAATTAGCCGAAATTATTAGCCAAATATTAGAATTAGTCAGTCAATAGTTCAAAAGTTATAAATGTTTTTAGTTAGCCGATCTAAGGGTCTCCCCAGCTTGGCCACCTAGCAAAGATGTTTTCTCCCAGAATTAGTCGCCAATTCTTCGAAATTATTCACCAAATATTAGATTTGGTTGAGTCGTCGGTAGTTATAAGGACAATTTTTAAGGTATAGTCTAGGAGCTAATACAAAGATTTTAAAGATTTTACCAAATTATTACTTTATTATAATATACTCCTCTGAAAAATTACGCTATGTGGCAGACATGGCTTTGGTGTCCAGAACACTTAGAACTTTCCATACAAAATATATGGGCATCCATTACATTATTTTATAAATATTTGCCTAGTATAAAACTGATTATAATAAATATTTAAACTAGTTACATACCTGAACCAACACCTAAGTCCTTTTTAAATTCTTCTGCTTCTTTAGCCTCCTTATTCTCTTTTGCATGTCTTCTCTGACGCTTTCTAGCTGGTTCATGTGTGAATATTTTGTAAGCAGGAATGTCACCAGCTTTGATCATTTCCTGAAATTCAGAGAGATAAACAAATAATATGTCAAACAATACTAAAGCAATTTACAATTTTGTTATTTATGCCAATTATTTATTTATTCAGGATAGTTTCTACCACATCTCTGGTGGAAGCAGCAAAAGATGCAATAATAATGAAATAAATTTTATCTACATTAATAATCTCCCTTATTCTTGGTTCCTGTTCTGATCTAGCAAACTGTACATGATCTACAATATAATCCATGTCACCCTTTCCAGTTACATAAGCTTGCTTTATCTCCTGCTTTTCCAAATCAGATCCTGCAAAAGAAATGAGTCCAGATTAATGAATAAATTACTTTCACATTTAACAGCTGAAGGTAAAGTTGCCATCTCTTAAAAGACTTAAAGAACATAATTATAGCATGAAATCCTCAAGACTTTGGGGCTTACAACCCGGTCATAGTAATGTATAGTTTTAAACAAGTACACAAGACATTTAAAACCCAGAGTACAATAAAATTTAAGCTCTGTTTGGACTCTCTTCAGACGCCTTCAAAATGACAACCCTATGTGGAGGTAGCAACAATTACAAATTACAAGCTCCCACGATTAAACATGGCAGTAGCCATGAAGAAACATAAGGTGAGGTATCCAGTGGCTTCTACAGTTGTTCAACGACTTTACCAACAATAAATAAATACAATTCAGACAGGTTTCTTACCAACATATTCGTTTTCATAAGCCTTAATATCTTCTTCAGTGATTTTCTTAAACAGTAGTCTCCAGTAAACACTCCAGTCTCGGTCAATTATCACATTGTAGTCATCATCATCAACAGATTTTGTTTCGTCATATAATGCTCTTTTGCCTTTATCAGTGAGGATAGCATGAATGCTACCTAATACTTTGAATTTCTCTGTAGCTTCGAGTTTTTCATCTTCTGCTACACGATCAGGATGTACTTTAAGAGATAATTTGTGGTATGCCTTTTTTACTGTAAGAAAAATTTTAATACATATTATTAATGATGAAACAGAAACTAGAGCCTATTTCCTCATAGTTATGCCCTTGAAAAACGACACTTCCAACCCCGAGCATACAGCTCTGGCGACCCCTCTCTCATCAGCTGGTTAAGGCAAGCCAGAGTTAAGAGTCCTATCATCGCTCTTGGAGATCCATTTGAGTAAGCTAACAAAGATGTGCTGGAAACGATGACGCCTAGATTAATTCTCTGAGACATTCAGAACCGCAGTGTCGCCACTCATATTCAGCTCGCCACTTTTAGCTGCTCTGCAGTTTGTGAGCTCTTCATTTGAATTTATTTATATGACATGTCTGAACAGCCACATCTGCCCTCCAAGCTTGCGATCTTATGAGGAGCATCATAGGGGGTTTATTATTATTATTTTACTGTCGAGATTACTTTAATAAAAATTGGATTATCCACAAACAAGTGACTGCATAATGTTGAAATTTTTGTATGTAAACAACTTGACCCTGAAGTCTAAAATAATTTTTCGAACTACGGAGGTATTGTCCAAAAATAACTATGGGATGCTAACTTTAATAATTAATCACTGTGCGGCATAAGTATAATAATTTTGAGATAGTTTGCGAAATCTCACCTTCTTTGTCTGTAGCTTTTTCCGAAATTTGTAGGACGTCATATAAGTTAGTGGTTTGAAAATATTTTTCACACAATTCTAATAGACCCATTTTTATTTATCTGCGTTATTTTATATTTATTGTGTATGTTATTTCACTCAGTAGGTAAATTCCTCATAAAGCCGACAGCCGACAGGAATCAATGAACAAATCTGAAGTCTTTGACAATTTGTTTACAGAGCGCGCCAAACCGCCAAAGTAAAATGTCATCAATGTCAATGTCAAAATTTGAATAACTTGTTTTTACCATGAATCATAAAACAAGGATATATAAATCCATGTAAATTCATAATTAACTTTTCACTTTTCAATTAATTCTAAAAAGTGAATTGAACATAATATTTTTAAAATAAAATATAGCTCTAATAAAACAAAAATAAAACATGGAAAACTTCGAAATATGACTCTAAATTGCGATGTTGCCGTTCTTGACGGTTCTTCAAAACTCATCCAGTCAATAGTATTTCGACTGAAAAAATCAAAACTTCTTTTAACTAAAGACGTCATGTAAAAGTACTTTTGAAAGAAAAATTTGTCAAAACTACTTTTAGTACTTCTGACTCTATGAAAATTCATCCTAAAAGAAATTTACAAATGGCTTTAAAATGGTTTACAAGGATATCCCTAGATGGCGTTGTTATGGCAAATAAATTCAAAATAATTACGAAATAATCTAGCTGACCCGCCGAACTTCGTACCGCCATATTTTATAATTCGTGATAATATTCCATTTTAAAATGTTTAATGGAGGTTTTACAACCCAAAATTTTATATATTTTTACACTCATTATTTGTAAATTTCTTACCGCCTTGCCTTAACAATCGCAAATGCTTACAACAAACAAGAATTAGCCAAATCGGTTCGTTCGTTCTCACGTAAATCAATCACATACTTTTCGGAGATCCATTTTTATTTAACTAGCTATCTAGATAGAGGAGAGGAGACTGGAGCCCAGCAGTTGGACATTAATGCACACATACACACGTGCCCACTCCATGGGTTGCTGATAATGATAAGAAGTATTAAATTTATTATTAAGTATTATTCTATAAGGCATGTAAAGAAAAACATGGAATAAACACCACCCTTGAAGTATAGAAAGAAAGAAAATGCGTTTATTTTAAAATAAAGACAGACGCCGCGCCACCCGGTCTGATGGATTTATTTACGTTATGTAATATAATGAAACCACCCACCATACTTTTTAAATCAAGGTTTGGAGCTGAACTATTTATTTTTAACTTCAAAACGTCTCGAAATAAAACCTCAAAATAAAAATCTTTTGTTTCAACCACAGTCAAATATTGATTGACACTATATTTTTTTGAGAGTCATACAAGTTTGATAATTTTCTTTCATTAAAATATATTTTAATCTTTTTAGATAAAAAGATAATCAGATAGGTATCTATATTTTCCATTTACTTTGGTTTTACGGAATGGAACATGTTACGCTTGGATCAGGGGATACTGAGATTGATAAAACTTTCTCTTTGAAATCAACGGATCAGATAACACCAAGTGATACTCTAGATGAGAAAGAATCTGCTGTATGTGAAATCGTAGACCAAGAAGATGAAAAGAAAAACGTATGCCAAAATGAAATAACAGCACAAATGATTGATGATAATGAAGCAAAATTGAAAGAAAGAATTGCCCAATGTAGGAATATTATTGAATCATTGAAGTTAGAATTAAACGAAGAAAAGTCTAAGTTAGAAAGCCAAAGCCAAAATTCTAAGCCAGTTGTAATTGAAAGTCCTATTAAATGCACAACAAGTCATTATGTTTCTTCAACGAAAGCGTACTATGATAGCCTATATACGACGGATATCTATAGCGAATCTGTTGAAAGTAAACTCAGCTGCGATAAAAACTTAGTAGAATATGAAAAACAGCTACAGAAATATCAGAATACACTTAATATGGCACAAATAGAAAAGAAAAATGCTATAAGAAAACAAATGTTAACCAAAGCATATAGATTGAAACTCTTGGAAGTAGAAAACCAATGCAATATTGAACTACTCAGGGTTAAACAAAGTTTACAATGCTTGAAACCGTTGCAAATAATTGCGTCTAAATGGAAATCTACCATAGATATCGATACTTATGATACCAATAATTTCGAATTAATACCTAGACACCCAGAACTAAATTCAAGTTCAAATTATGATATGAACATTTGTAGAGATGCACTAGATAATAAACTACCTTTAGAAAATGGTGATTTAACTAATATTGATTGTGTATTACCAGATTAAATTTTTATGGGTGTTTTCAAGAGGATTTTTGTAGAGTAACAAATACGTATCCAAAACTTTGTAATTTTTATATGGACCAAAAGGTCACTTCCAAAATTAGTAAAATTAGATACTTACTACCTACAAACTTATTACTAACTAAATTAATACCTACATCAGAGAATGAGAGTTTTTATTCGAATTTATGAAACTGTAAATAAATTGTATTGTGGTATGTATTCGTAGGAACTGACCTATTTAACAACGTAGATTTGTAAACAAAATGAGAAAAGCTAATAAACAGCAAAGATGTTGCTGTAGGTAATGGTTTTGATACGTCCAGTTTTATTTTGAAGAATAACTTCAAATGATGTTAGCCTATTACCTAATAATATAATAATTCTGGGAATACAGAGTCAAAAATGTCCAAATATTTCACCTATCTACTCTCGTCTTACTTTAAAACTTAAAATTTTAAAAATTGAGGTTGGTACCTAGGTTTATTGAGGTTTATGCTTTTAATTAAATAGATTAGAATAATAAATAGAAAAAATAGCAACACTTTTACTATGTCAATTTAATAACAATCGTAGGTCTGCTGTAGGTAAGTAGGTACATGGTTGCCGAAATGAAAAAGTTTAGTAGTTATAATTATTTTCAGTTTATGTACCTACCAAAATAAATGTTTATATTTTTAGTTGCAGCACAACTTTTATTTTGTAATCCTTATCTACTATTACGTACAATAAAAACTGTGTCTGTACCTACGCTTGATCTTCTAAAGATATGCAATAACGCAACGGATTTTGATGTGGTTTTCACCAATAGCTATAGTTGAGAATGAGAAAGGTTTATAATTTTATTACCTACACTAGCAGTCGCCCGGGGCTTCGCTCTCGTGGATCTTTATTTGGCCATTACTCAGCTCTTATTATTAGCGTGATGTTATAATATAGCCTATAGCATTCCTTGATAATGGCTATCCAATACAAAATTATTTTTTCATTTCGGTTCAGTATTTCATAAGATTAGTGCGTTCAACTAACCAAACAAACAAACAAACAACAAACTCTTCAGATTTATAATATTAGTATAAATTCTACTCGTACCTACTACATAAAATCGCGTTTAACTGGAATGCCATCCTCATACACATATCAACTAGCAAAGGGATCGCCACCGTATCGCCTTTCGCCTCACCGTTAAGCAGGCGCGTAACCAAAGCAGATCAGCAGCTCGGATACGTCGACTCGGCTACGGCTAGACGACGACGCGACGCGACGCGGAGTCGCTTACGGCTCGCCGATAGCTAGTTGACTTGCCCCCTGATTCTGAGCTGTCGGAAAATTTTCGGCCCGAAATGTCAGTGTAATTAAAGTTAAAAAACATATTGTTAAAGAAATAAATAGTTGTAGGAAAAAACCTTAAATTAATCAGTTTTTAATTTTCTATACGTTACACTATTTTCTAACATTAAATAACATATGCCGTAAACAAACGTCGTACTAAGATTCGTAAAAGTTTACGATCCGGGAGCAATCCGACGAGTCAGAATCAGGGGGCTGGCTGGCACCACACCAGATATGTTTGAATCCGAACGAGAAGTGACATAGCACCACGGACCACGGTTCGTGAGCTAGCCGAGGCGAGTCGTTACGTTACGATTCCGATTAGGCTGCTTTGCGCCAGGGAGTTTAATACAAACAAAGATTACTAAACGGCTCGAGTTTGATATGTTGTGTGCTATGACGTTAATTTAATATTATTAGCAATTTCAATAATGTGAAGGGTAACTTCTGAAAAACAGACAAATAAAATATTATTCGTTGCATAAATAGTTAGAATGACAAATCTAAAGGCTATAAAGCGTAAAATAATATTTATTTTTATTCATGTCACATACACATAAAAATCCCTGATTAAAAAATTGGCATTATATAATCAAATCAATTACCAAAAACGGGTGTGAAAATCAGATTGCAATAAATCAAAGGCGAGGAGGACCTCCGCAGTGGACCACACACATCGAGGCACGCGCTTCGAATGCTGCTGACTTTTTATTCTCGCCGCTTGGGCTCGATCGTGTTCACTCGGCGCTCGTCGGCACCCGGTCGGCACTCGGCAGACTCCTGTACTAACATCACACATACGTTTGCGTGCGCCTGCGCCCGCGCGCCCGTTCAGGAACTTGAACTTTATTTTAATAAGATTCCAATTTGTCAATTAGAGGGCATCGCATGAACCAAACAGGTTTGACTCCTTTACACCTTGTATCTTTATGAGTTTCATTTAAAAAGTGCTTTTGAATACCTAACTTGTTAAGGTAAAGTCCTAAGATAACTAGGGATGAGTGTGTAATTCACTGCCTATGTTTATTTGTATTTGCGTTCCTACCTAAATTAAATAGCTATCCAAGTAAACATTACAATATAATGTTTACTTGGATAGCTGTTTAATTTAGGTTCTTTTTTATACGGTCATAATTTTTTGGGGTAAACGAAGCTCATTTATATCCAATAAATGTGAGTGAATAGAAACAGTTACAATTATTAGGTGGCTACAGCGGTTGATTAATCCATTGAGAACGCATCAAATAAATAGGTCGCTCTAAATAGATTTGATACAATATACCTACATCTCGTGGATCGTATTTACTCAGCCTATAAAAGGTTCTGAAAATCATTTAATAAGCAAGTGCTAGCAGTTTAATGGACGAAGGATTCGAAGGAGTGCCACAAGGATGCTCCCTTGTGGCACTCCTTGTTCAGTATAAAATTCAATAAAATTTTACATACCAAGTTATAGTACAATCAACGTGTTGAGATTCCCGGTTCAATCTGTTGGATAGTTAAGTAAATAATGCTGGCTTTTTCTATCAAGACATTAGTTCAATGTTAGCCACACAACCAGATTTGGAAAATGAAGTTGTTAAACAAGCTCACTACAATTATAACATAATTTCAATCTCTCCGAAATTAAAATTGTGTTTATTTTTGTGAAGTCTGGATCAAATAACCTTTTCTGGAAAGAATTATGCGATTCATCGTTGACTAAAAAATAAACATTATTTAAACAAGGTTCTAAGTGCAAAAGTGGGTATCCTTTTTAATATGCAGTCGGTACTGATTACCTAGGAAATCTTGTTTGCCGACGATGTAGGGAGATATCTTACTTCGTGTAAGCGTCGAGCGACACGGCACCCGCCTTGTGTGTACGGGCTCGAGAGTTTTATGGAAGAGTAAACAATTTAAAACACTACACACGAGGCGTATTGGTCCAGCACTCTCCTCCATTAGCTTTAACCGACACCTCGACTCGCCGGTCCTTTGACGAAAATGATGTTTGTTCACAAGCGAACAGGCTGAGGTGCGGGCACGACACTCACTCACACTTGGGACAGTTTGCTTTAGCTGCTTCAGAGTGGCTGATAATCGGCTTGTCGATCTTGTTTAGTTTAGGTAAGCGATGTAAGTATTGAGGTATGTTTTATTACATGGTCTTTTTGTTTTTATCTAAATAGGTTAATATCCGTGTAGTTACGAATTAAGAATACATAATGTCACTACTCTATTTCAACCCGTGGGTGTCGGTGTAAAAGGCGACTAACGGCCGATTTCAATAAGTTATAATTTTGACATAAGCTCCATACAAAATATGTCAAAATTCTAACTTTAGTAGCCAAATCCATATATAGATAGATTATTGAAATCGGCCATAAGGGACCTTATATAGATAAGTGCACTGCGAGAAAAGGAAAATTCGAAACAAACCCTATACCAACCCGTCTAGCCAGCGTTGTATAGTAGGCTAAATCCCCTTCACATTCTTTGGAGGAGGATTCTTTGGACATGATGAGGTCATTAGGGTTAATTAGGAGCGTTATCAATCTATCTGTGCTCAAATGGAAATTTAGGTTGTTGTTTTCAAACAAATGAAATGAATACTAGATTGACACTGTATTGAGAAAAATAAATAAAATAAAAATAAAAAGGTTTATTTGTCTCAAAAGTTACAGCACAGTTACAAAATTGGTATAATATGAAGGTCGGAATACTAGACTATATGTGATCGCTGTGAACCCACCTGAGCTAAAGCTCGTACTGTGGGAAACAGTGGTCACTGGTCAGCTTACTCACAGGGTTTACATTTAAAAAAAAACTGAATAAGTATAAAGTCACTTTACCTACATAAATACTCTACCCGGCCTGGCATTTCTTAAATCACTACTTAGTATAAAACAAAGTCGCTTTCTCTGTTCCTATATCCCTATGTATGCTTAAATCTTTAAAACTACGCAACCGATTTAATGCGGTTTTTTTAATTGATAGACTGATTCAAGGGGAAGGTTTATAGGTATAAAATACATACTATGCGGGCGAAGCGATATCTAGGTATAGCTTCCTGACAAGTAAATATTAAATAATGAAATGGGCAGAAATACTCTTTTTAGGCCGAGTAGGTATACATAATACCACATAAACAAATCACTGTCAAAACTTATTTTTAATATATTTTCTTACATTGATATATAGTGGCAATAAGCTGTAACTTCATTTCAAATTAATTTGTTATTAATATGTAAGTTGTTTTTATCATATTTACTTTTTATTCATATTTACAAAAATAAAAGATACCTAGTCAAATATTGTTAGTGTTTATTCTACATACATTTCGGCTCGAATGTTTAAAGTAAATAGTTACAAACATTTTGTACGGATGTGATATTGTTTTGATTATTTCGAGCGACAAACATAACTTATGCTTAGGTATGTTTACTTTCCGAAATTCTCGGGTAACGCAAATCCGTTCGGCATTTTGGGAGTTATGAATGGGCGGAAAGGTATACAATACCGACGGTCGTTTATTGGGTTAGTTTATTGTACGCAATAGGCATTGTGTCCATCTTATCCACTATCAGTTACTACTCACTGGCGCCAGGAAACTATCCTCATTAAGGGTGATGATTCAATGAGATTTAGTGTGTAGTTGTCCTTGAGGTTGTATATATTAGGTACTGCGATGATAAGTGAATATCATTACAGTAGCAGAGCAGTCAATAATACCTATGTCAAATAAATATTCTTGGATACCCTGCGGTCGCTACTTGTCCCTGTGTCGACGTTAGATCGATGCCCTCTACATGGTATGGGATATCGCCCTAGAACTTAGCAATATAATAATTTCAATTCCACTGTCACTGTGCCATTAAAGGTGGTGGGGTCGCGACTGACATTGTGCCAAGTGTCGTGGATTCGATTCCCACATAAGACAAATAAGTATTTGCGTGATTCATTGACAGTTGTTTCGAGTCTGGACGTAGGTACTTTGTGAACGTTGATATTCCCGTAGTCCCCCGCGACATTGACCTTTTCCTAGAGCAGAGCAGGATCTCTTTAAAAAAAACAGCAACAAAACATTAGCATTCCAGGTATCCTTAGACTTTAATAAGTAACTTCTCATGAGATTGGCGGTAAACTTATGTATAACTAACTGTATAAAAACATTTTCACACGTTCAGCTTCAATGCATATTCAAAGCAGTTTTATGACCTACCTGCTGTATCGCTACCGCTAATGAGTTATCAGAATTAGATTAATTGTTCCAAAAAATGGTCTGGGAATATGTATTACAAAAGCCTTGTGCTATAATGCCGCCATAATTGTTACAAGGAGTGTAGAGATTGACGTCATCGGTTGTAAACAGGGAAATTACTTATCGTCACCTATCTTATCAGCGGTTTGCATTGCAAAGCTTTGTGAGCAAGGTGTGAGCACGTTGCGTTCGCACCCTTTTTGTTGGTCCCATGGTGCTTTTCTGAGTAACATTGATAAGGAAGTGTTAGAATCTGTTTCTGACTAATGTTTAGTTTTTATTTGCAAATACTTGATAATCTTTGCAGCTTAATATATAAGGAAAAAGCCTCGGGTGCCAAGTGGTATTGTAATTCATGAGTAGGTAGTGTGTGGATTTTGCTATCGAATGATTCTAGGTCAAAGTAAAGGAGGAATGTTTGATTAAGAATAGCTGAGGGATCATAGTCTCGGTCTAATTTAATGGGAGACGGAAAGATATAGGTGTAAATTCTGAATAGCAGCCTGAAGTTTGAAAGTTTGCGGTTTGTAATCTCGAAAAGCATGTCGTAAGTTAGCGACTATTCTCTCTTCGGGAGTGTAGTATTTTCGTTATCCCACCGGCTTATAAGAGAGAAAGGAATGAGAGGATAATAATATAAACATGCAATGCAATGCGACTTCAAACAGATTAGTAATAGGGTATTATACTTTAAACAGGTAGGTAGGTATTTTTTAGCTTGGAATTAAATATCTAATTCAGTTTATTTTTCGCTTTTTAGTACTGATTTGAAGTACTTTTAATATTTTTTTGTTAAAAATAGTTTATACTATGCGGATTACATAATAATAGGTATGTATTTTGTCGTGAAATAAGGCTGCGTACAAATTACCCTAAATACGGATACATTCTTGCTTATGAAATAGGATACATTTGCAATAATTCATATTTGATTCAAATGGATAGGGAAGCAAATGTAGCAGAATGAATACAATGCGGTGTTTCATTAGATAGAAACATAATGTAAAAGATAAAACGTCCCGATTGTATAGATACGTATTATTCTGTTACAATGTGTAATAGAAAGGTATAATTAGCGGCATATCGGATCGGTTTTCATAAGGTGAAAATGACGTGTATCATACGGTATTTCCTCTATAAATCTAAGTGGGTATTTAATGGTTAGTCAGAAATATTTTTGTAGTTACATTATAGGTGTGTAGGTACCTACTGAGTATTTCCCATGAAAATCCAAAATTGAAAATCATGAGTAGAGGTATACCTAACATTTTCGATTCCTGTTGCTTTTATATATAACTGGCGGATTTAAGGCTTCAAGGGAATTCCGATATAGTATAGTTAGACATGCATATTTATAAGGATAAAATTAAAAAAAAAATGCGTTGTATAATAAAGGCTATAGGTACACATACGTAAATGTATATCAACTATCTTTCTCTGTGTAAAATTGATGACTTTTTACTTTCGCAACCACTTTTGGAAAACTGACATCTTGAAATGCCTGTTTAGGAGGTCTATAAAATTAAGCTAGGTATGTTAATTTGATAGGCTTGTCTTTAGAATTTCTATTTACAAGTAGGTGGGTAGGTACTTCTCATTTACTATTAACGGGTGCCTCTTGTGGGCACAGAACGTTAACGTGAATATGAACGGTGCAATCCGAGATCGAAACGTCTCGGAGAAATAAATATGGTATTGCTATTCCTTAAAATAATATTTAAATATGTATTTAATATGTTTATTTTTCAACCAGCCAAAATTTCTTTCCTGGATTCCAAGAGAAGTCCCTGTAGTCTTTCAGTAAGACCTCTACGTCTTCGCGTCCATAATTTAAATTGTTTTCACTTGATAAATAGACGTTCTGTCAACGGAGACATAACAACTTTCAGCGTATACACTCGTATAGTTTGTAATTAAACCGTGGTATCAATTCCAACGTACTTTCGACTCGACAGTTGATTAGCAATTTATGAGTTGACTAAACAATTAGCCTTTGATCAATGAGCGCTTGGCTACGCAACTATCGCCGATATCTCGTTGAGTTAATAATACAGCAATAAAGAGATGATTGCAAGCCTTTGTCTGTGTCGCCTTGCGGTTTATCTATATCAGCAGGGTTGGCAGTGAGCCAATTTTTTTTACTGCTAGTGCTTGGCGGGGTGCTAGCCCATGTGCCCTAATTCCCAACTATCAGAAAGTTGAGTTGGAAGTGGTTTTATTTACGCGTCTCTTTGAAGGATAACATTCGTAATGAAGATATCTGACAAATAACCAAAGTTACTGACATAGCACGTACCTAGAATAAGTAAGTTGAAGTCGCAGTGGGTTGGTCATATCTGCAGAATGACTGATTCACGATGGAGCAAGCGTGTTCTCCTACAGCGGAGACCGCAATTTGGCAAGCGTAGAGTACCTACGGGCCCCCGCTAGCTGGACCGACGAAGTTCGTTGGGTCTGACTGTATTGCGTTTGTTAGAAGAGGCCTTTGTCCAGCAGTGGACTGCAATAGACTGAAATGTAATGTAAAGTAAGCAATTTATTAAAGACAAAACGACAAATTATTACTTTAATTATAAATCTGGTTATTTTATATAAACAAACATCTGTGTATAATAAGACCTATATTATATTATAACCGTACAGATAAGTATCTAGTCAATGTATCGTATACCGAGTTGACAGCCCTATTGTTAGTGCGAGGTGCGGTACCGTGTCAAATTAGACGATGAATATCGTAATTCGCAAATATCCTATATAGACGTACTTAACTGATATGTTTTTTCGAAATGTACCAAGGTAAACCTATATTTATATTCCCTCCACAATCTTTGGAGGAGACCCGTGCCCAGCAATGGGACGTTTATGGTTTGTGAAGTAGATGAAGATGAATTACATTTTGTCATATATTTGTATATACAGATAGGCTAAAGTTTGTAAGTTTGAATGTAAAGATGATCTATTTATTGATCTCTGAAACCACCAATTCTTTGAATTTATTTTAATTATTAAAATAGTCTAGTATATATAATATAAAATTAAATTTTATATATAAGATAAAATTTAGAGAATAGTGACGGTGTTATAAGTGAAAATTAATTTGTTCTTATTATTTTGGCTTGTGGTTTATCTATTCACCTCTTTGTTACAGCTATGGCCATGGTTTGGTTTGATCGAAGAAATGTCTCATTTATATAGGATTATTAAACTTTGTGATAAATAAATTGGGTTTATTGTTAATATTAACTCACAGCCAATTTGTTGGTAGGCGGTAACCGTTTTCCATCGACAGCTTTACTAAAGCAATAGTCTGACTGCTGTTTGCTTTAAAATTTATTTGATGTAGTATTAGTCTAACGCATAACGTTATCATACAGCCTTTTTTCCCAATCAGGCGTAAAGAATTCGTAACTAATTCAAAACTTATGTCTGAATTGTTCTGGACTACTAATAGAAAGTCGTAGAAAATCTAAGTGTTTTCGACAGAATTCTACAAACATTCGCAAGTTGAAGCCATAAAGGATAATTGTGTAAACAGGCTTTTTAATTCTCATATTTTTCACACACGTGCCTTATGCTTTTGGTACAGATGCACGAAGACAAAGGGTCATTAACTGTTCAATAAGTCACATCGGCGTGACCTCATAGTCACAGCTAATAAGAATAACAAAATGCAACACAATTTGAGATTCATTTATACTGTCATCGCTATAGTAAATAATAAGTTATAAGTTTCTTAAGATATCTGCTATTTACTTATAGATGAATACTAAAATAAAACTACTATTTTATTAAATTACATCTCTTTTATGTAGGTATGTGTATTTCTCTTCTTTTAGCCTGCAATGTAATGGAGTGCCATTTAATTTTAAAAGATAAAAACTAAAGCTGTACTTAAAAGTCATCTACCTACGCTTGGGGCTTTGATGACATCAAACCAACACAAGTCGGTTAGTTGACAATAGATATAAAGTGACAATCGCATTTTCCTTTGAGTCGAAAGCGAGATGAGGCCGGAGAGAATGCAACGCGCTGCGGGTAGCGAGCGGTGCGCCCGGCGCGTCCGTCGAGCGGGTCGGTGGTGGTGGGTCGCAACAAGGGATGCAGGCCGGGCTCGGTGGTGGACGGCCGGTTGGATCGGGCTGCGGCAGCCGGCTCTCAGTGTCGCTCAGATCGCGGCGCGCGGTGGTCGTGCGTCGAGCGCGTGTGGAGTGATGTCTGCGAGATGAGGCTGTCGCTGGTGCTACTGTGGCTGGGCGCGGCGGCGGCTTGCGGCCCGAGCCGCGGCTATACCCGCCGTCAGGGCGCGCGCCGCATCACGCCCCTCGTCTACGGCCAGCACGACCCGAACATATACGAGACCAAGAATACCGCCAGCGGCCCTCCCGAGGGCCGCATCACCAGGGACGACGAGAGGTTTAAAGACTTAGTGCCGAATTATAACCCGGATATCGACTTTAGGGACGATGAGGGAACTGGAGCCGACCGGCTCATGACTCAGGTGAGTTTTCACCATTTTCCATACATTTTCTTCTTACAAGTAATATTTAAGTTTCGCGCGTGTCGGCTGTGTTTGGAGTGCGTAGAAACTTCAGTTCCGAATGTTTAATGGGAAGTGCAATAATATTCGGCCCGTTATAGTCGTTGGAAGTTGTCTTGCAAAACAATGGATTTCATGAAGTGTCCGCTGTTTTGAAAACAGCTCCTTAGTGCGCGGGCAGGGACAATTGTCGGTGTAAACATTACGCGCGTGGAACAATGGTAACAAATTGCGGGCGTTACGGTAGCTTCGTAGCGAGTGTTCCGATTGTAGCACTGCAATTACGCAGGCTTTGTCAACAAATATTTTGACTCTGTGACTAATGGATGAATGATGAATTCTTTACAATTTTGATGCCAGTTTCGGTGAATATATGGCCGTCATAAAAGTTGGTGTCGAAGGTATTCAGTATCGTGCAATGTCATTCAACATGCTTTGTATAAATATAAAGACAACTTACGGGAAACTTATTGTTGAGGGATGCGTTTTGTGATAAAGGTCCATGTCAAAATTATACATTGGAACAAAAGTAAAGTTGACATGCTTTAATTAATTCGATAAGTTAATAAATTTTAAAACGATTTTTTTCAAACTACCCCCCACTTTTTAGATATTTGTTATTGCGTTTGTTGTTGTTATCGATGGGTAAGGTAGTTAGATATAAGAAGGCGTAATATTTAAGTGTCTGGTCAATGTATACGATGCTACCAAACTGTTTATTGTACGGTTTCTACTTTTAAACTGAACAGAAATATTTCTGAAGGAAATTATTTCCCGACATTAAGAGCACGGTTAAATTGTTTACAATTGAATGTTTATAGAACTCGCAACGGCTTGCAATCCCGCTGATAGAATTATTTCATAGTATTTTTTGTGACGCATTAAATAATCAATTCCGAAAAATAGTCATCACGTGGCCGGTTTATTCAGTCTGGAAACTACCAATCTACTCTTTACCTTTGTACTTGCAACAACTTTTCCGACTGACGGAAACCGCGTGCATTTATCGTCGCAGTGCTAAAACAGTAGATAATTATGTGAGTATGATAACTCATAGATTGAATGCAAGCAGTTTTCTTCATAATTGTGTTGACTTTAAGAAAAAATGCTATTTTATATACGATACGATTACGATTATAGTTTCCATTGAAAAAAGCCTTGTTGAAAAGGTTCAGATAAATTATTAAGTACTTACATTATTTCGACTAATACATAGTTTCAAATTTCTTACTTAGGGATCTCTCTCAGCAACCCATTAAGTACCACTGCTAGACTCGGGTATCCTCTCCTCTATCTAGAGAGCTGAGAGGGTTTAGGCCATAATCGACTCACGCTGGCTTAGTGCGGGTTGGTACTTAGGGAAGTCGACACAAAAATGTGTAAATATTTCACCGTGGAGTACTTAATATCGTCACGTGTTTTTTCCCCGAAGGGGTAAGAGGGAGAGGATCAATCCGACATTCCGTCAGCTATGTTAGGTCTCATGTAACTCCTGAATACTGAGAAATTGATGGCACAAAAACGAAATACCGTTTTTGACTAACTCGGTAATCGAACCTAGAACCTCTTGCCCAACAGTCGTATATACTCCCGTAGCCACCTAGATAGTAACAGTGAATGAATCAAAAAATAGTAAATGCGGAATTACGAGATGTCAGGTGACCTATGAGGCGTGTCTACCACTTGAGCCCACGTGTGGCAATAAAAATCGGCTTAAAAGATTGCATTACTATAGCTAGTATAGTAAACTTGTGTATCTGTCGCCTACGAACAACACAGTAACCCATTTACTTCAGTTCACTCACAACGGAAGATAAGCAAGCCGTAAACTTCTATCATATTAATTCGTTTTCATCACTATAAAGTTTATGTTCCTATTAAGAGTATTTCATCATGAAAATTAATGCGCTCACAGCGACTTGTTAGCTAAAGTTAAGTATTTTAGGCGCGGAAAGGTTTTAGATGGGTTAACGCTTTAGAAATGTAAATTGTAACATCTTGTCTGTTGTCTTGTGTAGTCAAAAGTTGTATCACAATTAAGAAAATTAAATAATTTTGTTTGAAATTGTATTTATAACGTGATAACTAGAAATATAACCTTGTGCTGGATACTTTCAGGCTGCCCAAAGCGTCTTTGGAACATTTTATCACTGATGTGTTTTTAAATCGGAAAATCTTTAACTATAATATTTTTTTATTGATGTCTATATAATATGTGCTTACACAAATAATATAAAATATAATAAGTTTGAATGCGATAATCTTGGGAATTACTAGTCCGACTTCAAAAAAAGTCTTATTCATAGTAACTTGTATCAACATACTATGTACATAGTTCTATATCTATCATTGACATTACTCAAATAGTCTTTGCATAGCAACAGCTGAAAATGCATCGTATAATGTTACATAAGTGCGTAAGTGGCACGTCCTTTTTCTCCACCTTTGAATAAAAGTGAAAAATATCGGGAAACAACTTTGTGATGATGTTTGATATATACACTGTTTTCTGGGGCTGTTATTAACCATGTAATGAACGATACTAAATTTCTTATACTAAGTCCCTTGTAGATAAAGTGACCGGTAAATTATCAGCAACTTAAGTGTCAGTTAAATTCCAGATAGACTATCAGACATTCATCAGTAGTGGTGAGCGGGTCCTAAAATGTGTAGGTTTTAGGAATCAAAATCGAATTGTGAGATCCATATTTTCATTAGTTATTGAACCAACATAGATGTTCAGTTTCTTTAGTATGCTATAACTATATATACTTATATATTTGTGTAATATATTTGTATGAGTAATCGACTATCTCGGTGAGCAAATATCTTGCGTATAGTCAAAGGGTCCGCTAACTGAAGTATGTTAAGCAAACGTAGCAATGGCCGCGGCAAATATTATGTGAACTGATTCTTATTTATATATCGCAGTATAAAATGCATTTATCCCTGATGTATGTTAAGCTTTTGAAATACTGTAACTATTATGTTTTGTAGAGGAGTTTAATTTATAGTTCTGTGGCGTACAGTGAGTGATTTTTTTTTATTTTCATCACATTAAATTTTTTCTAAAGGCCTTTTAATGGGTTTTCTTAAACAGGTTGGAAAATAAAACTTTAAATACGGGTTAGGATGTCTAGTCTTTTTTATTTTATGTTATAATTAATATAATTATATATTTATTTAAAAGAAATTAAAATAATTTACCTTAAAAGAAACCTCCGTAATATAAACCTGCGATTGTTATCAGTATGTGAAAAGTAAAAATTTCAGTTTCAATTGCTTTTAATATATGTGCCTCATTTGAAACCACTGATTTCCTCTTGTGGAAAAAGGCGTGGCATAGCGTTAAAATACATGCAATAAAGCATTTTAGGTTATATCTGCTCTATATTATTAATTTAGTACCTAATTATAAAATAAATAATACGTAGGAATTACCAGCATCAAATTGTTCATGCTGTTCAGATTAATAACATTCAACCAATATCTATATACTTATTGGTAGAATAAATATATTTACTTTAAATGGATTTTATAATTTATAATAGTTGCTTATAAGCAATAACGAATCCTAATTAGTGCATAAGTGTAATATTTTCTTTTTCTATTCACCTATTCATTATGAACATATTATTATAACGTTACACATAAATGTCTCTAAAGTTATGCAATATGGGTTAAACCATATAGCGTCACCATGACACATGTTTATCTTGCTATAAAGTGTGGCTAGTTTGCTCATCAGGTAAAGAAGGAAAATCGGTCATCGTTCAGGAAAATAATCCTTCAGTATTGACGAATTCGCATGTTTGACCTCATTCTAATGGCTTGTCAAATAAATAGGCGCGTTGACTAATTCACCAGAGAAGATATTCAGTTACCATTAGGTTCTTGTCCGCGGTTTTTTTATACCTATATTTCGATTAAAATGTCGGTCTCTGGATTTATGCATAAAATCACGTTAACCAGTTTCTATTTTGTTCTATGGTTTACATATTGCAACGATGAAAACTAACATTTTATAATATTATTATGACGTATAAAATAAATTGCCGAATGTATGTATGCGCATCATTTGGAAACGGCTCGACCGATTTGACTAGTATCATTTTTTATTGTGTTTGTAATTGTCATGACAAAATAATGTATTCTTTTCGGGAATTACGGGAAATTTGTACCAGTACGAGGCCGGGGCGGTTGGCGGTGGTCTAGCGTTTCTTTACTAGCCTCTTTGTTTGCCTTCTACTCTTCTCCTATTTGGCCATAGTCTGCTGTTATTGTAGTCTAAGGTCTTCCTCAAAAAATGGACTATCCAACACTAATATCTTTTTCAATTTGGTTCAGTATTAGTGCGTTCAACCATCCAAAACAGCAAACTCTTCAGCTTTATAATATCAGTATAGATTATATACTACATTCCCATATATAGGTATGTGGGTCAGTACAGTGACAAGTAATAATAGCAAATATTATGCAAGGCGCACCATGTTTAGTAAGTAAATCATAGTTTATTTGACGTTTTCATATGCACTTTCCATATTAATAAATATATGCAAATATTGTATCTTAACATATGCAGAAGTAAGTAGGCATGTACTCAGCGATTAGAATAATAAGTAAAAGAATATATTTTTAGCAATTCATTGTAATTATAGCACTGTTGGATATTGCAGTTTTCTTCTTAAATTGACATAATATATCTACATTTGCACGCAGATTTCTTTCAGTAAGTACGTGTTAATATACAATCAGAAATAATCTCAAGTATCCATTTATCCCAGTGAATACACCCTGGAGTTAATACATACGTAGATACTTGAGGGACAATAGTGGTAAAATGGCGATAAAATCACAAATATGGACGCATCGTTATTAAAAAAAAAATGTTAACGACTTTGTTGTAAAATAAAGTAATTTAAGTAGGTATTTTTAAGATACCGTGACAAAACAGAACTCTTACAGGATCACTTAATTTTTCGTCTGTCTGTTAATTCAATTACATACCATTTTATTTCCAAAGTCCCTTGTGACCTTCTATTTAGACAGTTTAATTTTTCTAAATCAGGCTTAGGCTTCTGAATAGGTTTCAGAAGCTTTTCAAATTAACTAGCTATTTATACCAATAATATTTAGATAAAACATTAGAAGATCAGTGAATACAAAAAAGAAAGATTTAAAGTAACCTCAGATGACAGCAATGTTTGCCAAAACTACTCGAGCTCAAATTCCATTGATCTAGAAGTCTAGATACAAATTTGAGCTAATAATCGAGTTTTCAAGATTTATCTCAAATACGAGTATAATCAAATATAGAAGCAGTCGAATAAAAGATCGTAAAAACATTTTCTCAGAAAAATTGTAAAAAGAATCTTAAAGATGAGTTTTTAGAGCCTTAAATCTACTTTTAATGTAATTTTTAATTACTTATAAATAATTATAATAATGTATTTTTCACAGCATATTTTTCAAAAACTATTTTGAAAATGGACGATGAAATATCGTTTTATGCTCGGTTTCTGAACCATCAGATAAAATTTATTGATATGATAAAATATAAATTAACAAATTAAAAATGACAGTTATATGAATAAACTAGTTCTATTGCTTTACTTTTATATTTTGTCAGATTTTGATCAAGTATTAAAAAAAAACTTATCTAAATCAGGAATAGTCGAGCCTTTTCCATGAAACAATCATTCAAATCAGTTTAGTTGTTTATCAGATTTGTTTAGTGCTATTATATAGTAAGTTATGTGTGTTATGTATTTAACAGACGTAGAAGTATATTGCAACTATCCGTTATAGAGTTGTTGTACATGAAATAGTAAACTCATAAAGAGTCGAATTGAATCGACATGAACTACGACATGTTTATCAGCTCTGCTATTCTTGACCGTCAGTTTGATGCAATGTCAATCGATCGATTGTAATTAGGGACGTATGAACTATGCAATTCTAGACAAGGTGTTTGCCTAAACACAATAACCGTCCGCGTCACGAAGTGTAATTCTGTCTAACTCAACCCAAATCTTGAAATAGTGTTGAAGTATTCAAGGATAGTATTGTTTGGCCGGATATTCGTAAATAATGACTTTAGTGAGAACTGATTGCATAGCAAATATGTTAATGAACGTAAGCATCTTTAGGGCATCCAGTTATATGCAGATAATAATCAGCCGAAGGAATGTACGATGAGATGTGAGTGTGTGTGTGAAAGAAAGGCCGGCGCGAATCCGCCGTCGGTGATGTTATGTGCTCGCCGCGGGCAGCACATAGTCGGAGCCGAGCTCAGCAGCCTTGCATTCGTAAAAATCTCCAAACCGGTTCGATGCGCCTCCATTACTTTCTTTCTGCCTCCACCGAGCCTCCCATTTAACTCGGGCCCACTTTTTATCAGGAATCGGTATCTCCGTCTAATAGTATTATTTATTTCTCATAAATAAGAGGGAATATAAGTAAAGTTAATGCGCACGGGAAGCGGTACATTACATGCCAGATGCTTCAGAGATAAATGCGTTATGCTCTTTCCGTCGGTTGTTGTGTTGCGTAACGTGCGCGGTGACAGCTCGGGATTTATGCTACAGCTTCCACAACTTTGTAATCTTTATTTACAAACAATTGCTCAGATTTACATTATCACTGCGTCTGACTGCATATTATGAACTATGTTTTAGCGTGCAATTTGTAAGTTACAACACATCGCTTACGTTGCGTCAACTCAATGTATCTACTGTAGCTTCATTCATGTAAGTACACTGGTCACTTGTATGTGCGTGACTACTACCTTCTTGTTCTTAGACTGTCTCGTTCAAATTTCTGTAGTTTTATTTTGAAACTTAACCGTGTAATGATAAAGTATACATCATGAAAAAATGTAGCTTAGTATAAAAGCGCTTAGAGATTCCCGGGCCCGGCCGCCGCGCGCCGGCCGGCTAGCCAGCAAACCGCAGAATAGGCACAGAACCACATCGTTTGCTCACCTCCGATTCCAATCGGAATTACTTACCATTTTATGTAAGTTTTTATTTAATATTTTATATCCCTGGACGCGAATAAAGCAAAGGAGCACGAAGGGGTGCGGCCGCGGTGCGGGGGTGGAGGGACATAAATATCTCGGTGATTTATGAGCAAGGCGGTCGCGGGATAGGTCAGCATTATTCAATTTCGTATTTGAGGCTCGAGTTACAATGAGCTTTTACTGCGGCGCGCGCGCAGATAGCGTAGCAATCCCGACAACCGACCGCCACACTCACTTTTGTTATCTATTTTTTAAACCCTATTGTAATCCAGAGATTAGCCTCGTGTTTGACATTCTCTCAAATGACGTAAACATTAATTAAAACCCGTATTTTATATTTGTAGAACTGTAAAGAATTAGCCTTAATTTTAAAAGCTTGTTCTTATAGCCAGCGGTAATTAAGTAGGTATGTCAATAGTTGGGTAAATCAAATAAACGTTTTATATGATAGCACCGTTTTAAACTTACTTAATTATCGATTGTTAATATTGATTTAATTTCATTGCCTGATACGCTAAAGTGGTTTAATTTGTTAGCAGCAAAGACACCGCCGTCTAAATTAGATACTTTTCGGCTTATTAGCGCAGGATAAAAAACGGAACGAGGGCCGATCGCTTTGTGAATAATTGACCATAATCAAATTAATCCTAAAATTCTACGGTGGGTTTACAACGTTATAAAATGTTATAAAGACCTCCTAACAGCCGTTTATAACTTTGCGTTTTTATCAACAGTGCACTCGCTGTTACACTGTAGTGTAGTCGAATAACAAAACTATTAAAAAATTATAATTTTATAGGCAGATAACGTGTATTTAAAGATGGTATGGATAACTTCAAATTATCTCGGAATCATAAGCATTTAGTAAAGTAAATATTTATTGCTGTTCTTGTGCAAATCTGTCTGTCTGTGAGCCTATTAATTTATTAATTTATAAAATAAACATTTTATCTGAAACGAATTTATTTCAACTGATGTTAGGCAAGATTGTTTGGTTAAATCGTAATCTACAGATGAAATTGGGATATACGTACCGCAAATCACTTTTTTATGATCCATGTTGCATTAAGATCTTATAAACTTGCAATTTCGAAATCATTACATTTATGAGTACGTTTTACGAAAATGCTTATGTTAATGAACTTAATTCCGTACTTAACATGTTTATAAACAATACTCATATAAACTTTTGGTTTAAAGATGAAGTCAGTCTCTAAAGGCTGGTTTTAAGATTTGTAATATTTATTTATTAACTATTGTTCAATTGTTGTTTATTCTCGAACAGAGATGTTTATTATGTGTACGATTTCGAAGAGTTGTCGAAAAGTTTCGAAGACTCTTATATTAATCCAGATATGAGAATTTTGGATGACAGAAACTGGTTCACACCTCTAGGTCTTCTTTTAAGGTAACCTCCTCTGTATTTAAATCACTTAATTTGCCACCATATAGCCTGTCTGATGGTAAGCAGTTCTCGTACCCAATACTTGTAATATCAGGCGCGTGATTATTAAAGTATCTGTACTTTATTTAAAGAAGCGTGTGAAGTAATATCGTTACAAATAATAATTTTAGATACAAATGCGGGTTTTCGCGGTATTACAGAGTAAAATGTAAAGTACATTATAATCGTCCATGTGGTAGCCCTTTAGTGTTCGCAACTTGTCGGCTGACACTTGTGCAAACACAGGCCAAACTGTTCAAAGTGATAGGTCTTTGAACCTCGCCTGTGTTTGCGGTTTGTTTTATATAGTCGCTTCTTAAGGTGGTGATAAATTAACGATTTGCATTTCTCTTACAAACGTAAACAATTGTGATGTAGATAAACACAAGTGTGCTAATACCTTAACATAAATCAGGCTATTAGTAGTGCAATGTATAGGTAGGTGCGAGAGCTGCGCTCCGGTAAGCACTTGTTAGATAAACAAACCTCTGGACTAATGTTGTCGGTGTAGTCGGCACGAGATCACAGCTCCGGTATCATTGTCTATTCTATCATAACTCGTATCAACTGATTTTATGTTTCTTACAAAGAAAATGTGTAAATATTTAGCCAGCGACGTGTCATACAATTTACATAATAATACGTGTGTGAGTAACCGCACAGAACGGTAGTTGTCTTGAGTTGTACCTAATAGAAATATTTAGAAGTTTGTGCGATAATGCTAATAATTTATAGCTTACTCGATGGAGACTCGTGGTGTCTGTGAGCGGTTTGCACAATGGGTTGCTGCTATTGAAATCATAAGGCTGTAGAAATGGTACAACGCACAGTGACTTCTAAAACAGGTATATTCATAAATGCCCTGTAAATGTCTCCTCGCTGTCATCTGCTTACGGAATTGCATATTTTTATTTTGTTCCAATGTCGACTACATACCGTATTTTAATTTTAATAGATATCACGATATTTAGATTGCAGAGATCGTCTTGGGATAGTCTGAAGAGGCTCTTAATTTTAGCACATTCATTTGTTTATATATATTATAATAATAAATTGCTTCATCAATTTCAAAATTGTCAGGTGTCAATGCGCTTTGGCTGAATTTGAAAAAAATTAAAACTAATATTAAAAAATTATCTTGTTATAAAATCTTTTGAACTATCGCGACTTGTACATAATATATTAAATTATTATGCAACAGGTCTACGATGAAATACCTTATTTATTTGCCAATAAATAATTTTGCTGTTATTGAAAGTCGTAGAGTTAATTTAGCAATGCACACATCCATAAGTAAACTATAACCCAAGTTACCTTAATATCTTAGTGGAAATCATAGACTACTCGAATACTCTGACTCTTTTATTATTTTTTAGACACAACTAAAAGAAAAGAACACCGAGTGGGTCGTCGCAAAAAGCGGCCCCTAGTGTTTGCGTGAGCGTCGTGTGTCTCAGACGTTGGTTTATTTTAATTACTGGTGCAAATATTTGTCAGCCAGCTGTTTGTGGTTATCTTAGTCTTTCTTATCTGTCAAACCTCAGTCAATGCTAAGAGGCACGGGCTACGCCACTACAAACATAACACACGTCGTATATTTTATGATTGTTCCGCTTTCCTTCTAACATAATCTTAAACAAATGCTTTCTGTATGCACCTGTTTTTTATGAAAAAAAAGTAATCATTTTAATTTACAGTTTGCTTGTAAATAACTTCAAGATTTTATCTATATGTTGTTGTAGTTTTTCTAAATTTTATTAGTGTGACGAAATTAATAACTTAGACTTCAATTGATAGCCTAATAATATATTGGTGGACAGATAATTACAGATTATAATTAATTCTATACAAAATCTTTTTCAAAAGTATTCTAAATTGTAAAAATATATTCTAAACTCTTTAGTGAAATTGTAGCCGCATCAATATTATTACAGTATTTTCTAAGCTTATCTTAGTTGGAAATGTGCTTTTACGAACCAGTTCCGTATGCCCAACTATTACGTGTGATGAAACATGAGCTAGATACAATTTACACATGATTACTTTGGCTCATCTCTAAAGAGTTTGATACATCTCGTTCAATCGTAAATCTATGGGGATTTTCTTTAGTTAGAGAAATGGAACATAGCTAAAAATAAACTTGTGGGAAAGATGAGCAGTATTTGGTCAGTCTAGTTAGTTATAGTGCAGTCATTATACCTACTACGTAGTACGTTCAGTAATTATAGGTAACTGTGGATTAAATACCTATAAAGGTGAGTAATTAAAGGATAAATTTAGCATATATAAATAGTCACGTAATCCTAGAGTTATTCTACCTATTTTGTGTCATCCGAATGATATTAAAAACTTGGCAATAAATAGGTAAACCCTAAAAAAAACCATAATTTATTGTATAATGGCTAATCTTTGTTTATGTTGGAATGTTCGTATAATATCGCAATGTTTAAGCTTTGAGTTCATACGGTTTGGCGCTTATCGATCGAGCTTTTGAAGATTTATTGTATTATTGTATTCCCTTCCTTAGTTTTGTAAGAAGTTTATGATATATTGGCTAGGAAGAGTTACTGCGGAAAATATCCAGACCATTCACCCAGTAGATGTGAATGAACCAAATTTCTACATTCAATTTACCTTGTGAAAAGAATTCGAACTATTTAACCTCCAATGCAAAAAAGTAGTAAGATTAAAACTGGTATATCTATCTCCATCAGTGGAGATCCTAAACGAATTTCAACATGTTTTTTTTCGTAAAAGCTTGTTTTAGTTAGAATGCTACTTCCCGCTGCTCGCCGTGGCTTTGGCTTGCGTATTATGTTGATAAAAACTAATCGATGTCGCTTAGTAAAACTGTAATTTTATTTCTCAAATTGGACCGATTCGAATTCTTTCAAAAGTGTAAATAAATGATTTCGATATAAATGCTTTCACGACATTAAAGTATACGAAAAACTATCATTGCTTTTGGCATTTCCAATTTTGTAGATATTACGTCCGAATTACCAAATCGAAGTTAATAATGATAGATACCGATTAATGTGCTTGAATTTTGAGTAAAATTGGTCCGTAAAGGCTTAAGTGGCCGTAAAAATCAGGCAGGGCCAGTATTCAGCGTGTCGATTGGCACTTAAAATCTTACACCCAATAAAAGTGCACGTTGCAAGGCTAGCCCCATAATTGGTCCTGCTGAATACGACGGAGTAGAGGCCCAAGCGCATGGACAATACATTTACGACTCTCATTGGTCTCATTTAATGTTGTGTAACAAGCATATGTAAGAACAATGGGCTTATAATTGAAATTTTACAATGTAGAAAATTTTTCTGATGTCTCGTTCGTAACTGGTTTACGTGGTTGGCTTAATGGGAGTTATTTTGCATTGTTTATTGAAAAAAGTTTAAAAGAACCGTCATAAAAGGCAAAAGTATGTTATTGCGCAAAATGAAAATGCTGTATTTTATACAGATTATGTTGATACATTAAATTTATATTCTAAAATTAAAGGTCAAAATATTAGACACGTATATATTTTCTATGGCGACATAATCCACTTTTAAATTAAAAGGTTTGCCACGGGCCACCAAATTCTATACCACGGTTTCCTTTTTACAATTGCCCTATTTATAAACTACATAGGTATTTATTGTATCAATGTTTGGCATTGTTAACGGTATTAAAGTTGATTGTAAGGACAGAAAGCTATTTGGTCGTCGAGAGGTGAAGCGCGTCGCGCGCGCTGTCTGCGGCGCGCAGCGGCTGCGCAGGCGCCGCGGGAACCCGACCCGCCCCCCGCTCCGCACGCCGCCATCACCTTTATTTATATTTATTTACCTTCCCTTCATTCAACGAGGGCCGCCCTTTCGGCCCTTTTTGTCGCACCGTAATACGCCCGATACAAATATTGTGAAAGAGCCTGCGGTTTGGGTGAATTTATTGTGCTACGATTTGATGTAGCACCGATGAAGCCCGAATTCTGGAAACGCCGCTTTGGAAAAAATGTGCCTTCGGGTTAACAAAAACTAAGGAAGAGAGTGTGGCACTTAGATCTACAGTTCTTCTATTAATACCAATGATTTGATCAGTAAATTTTAATGATCTAGAGATTACTAAATTAATGACTTGCACAATAGCGACGTCATGGTTTAGTGTAAATGTTGTAATGAACATTTTATTGCTTTGCCTATAAATGTCGTAGGTAATTACGTACCGTGAAAAACAAAACCACAACATAAGCAGAACCTTTCATAAATTATAGTTAAATATTACCTAGTCCGACATGAATGTCGATGTCCATAATTTATTCGAATATTACAAGAAAACAATGCAAAGATAAATCACTACAAATTGTTCGGACTTAAGATCAAATCTTCACTCCATCTGTGATGTGGCGGCGACGTTCACGTGCATCGGTTATCTATCATGATAAATGGCGTATTTATTTATCCGACGAGCCTAAATAGCTATGGTAATATTGGCCCTACAACAGCACAAAAGGTAACAAAACACAAAAGTTGAAAAAGGTAAACCGCACTATTTACAAAGTGGCTAGCGAGGACCACACAGCCACAATCGAGCCGCGCGCGTGCGACTCAGCCGCTTCACAATAAAAAAAATCGTTCCCAGCATAGATCTTTTTCGGTTATACATCTCGCATTTTGGTGGTGTGATTTGTGACGTTCGGAAATGTTAATGGCACGTCCTGTTGATTTCCTTTTGCGGTGCTGTTATTTCTCAAGTTTCTAGACTTGCATACTAGACGGCACTTATAAAATTATGGTGGATTTAAGCGTTTAATCTCAATAGCTACGCTTTATTATAATCAATTAGTGTTGCTAACCCTTATTGATTCCGGCTAAAAATAGCAAACTTTCTTAAATATCCTATGGCATTCAATTGAAATTCCTCGATTGGCAAGTAGAACTTCTAGATATCTAACACAGGGCAGAATATACTTGTGATCTAATATTTCGATTCTGTAGCTTTGAAAAAGCTATGCATGAGACAAATCCGACTTAATAAAGAAAATGATATGATAAAACACCGACAGTGGATCACCATTCACCATTCAGATGGTAATTCCACCACGGGTATCCTTACAAGACATTTTATGCATAGATAGTTGTGTATCGGAAGTGCGGAATATCTTAGAAAACGCAAATGGTTTAGGTGTGCGGTATGCGCCATCGCTTGCTCGTCGGTGGCGTTGTTTACGCGATCGGCAGCGGCGCATGCGCTGACGGACGTTGAACAGAACCGACCAGTCTTTGACATCGCTCGCACCCGGCCTCAAACTCTGTTCTTCAAACTATTTTTAGAACAGTTTTTGTTATTATAAGTATTGTTTTCTTTATTAAATTTAGATTAGTAGTTTGTGTTTGTTTATGAGTAGGTATTTTCATCATTAGTTTGTGAATCCGACACTACAGGTAGGTTTGTAAAATATCTACCTTACTACTTGTTTAAGTCTGAATTCTTGAACATTATGTTTATCCATTGATCTGAAATTAATTAATTAACTCTCAATATTTACCATAAACCATTCACAATGTTCGATTTTAAAGATTCTCTTCCACTTTGTAAGATTTTAAATTTGTAAGTATCGGTAAACTTTAAATCGATACATACATTCATTAAAGTTCGTTCGATTGGAATGGTTGCTCGTTCAACTCATTACAGGCACATTCAGAAACATACGTTATTAGGTGCGTTTACTCATGCACACATACGCTAGTTTAGGGCCCATCTAATTGAACGTAGGCGCGGCGGCGGCGGCCTAACCTAATTTACATTAATGCAAACGAGGAGCATTGTTCAGGTGTGAAACGCCAGTGTCAACACCAGGCCTCTACTTCAAATAGTTTATTAGCTCCACCCAGCCCTGTTCAGGCGGACGGACCTTTGTAATACTGACAGCCCTCTAAAGAAACGCATACTTAACGCTTAAATATGACTATTCAACATGTCGCAGCCGTTTACATACAGACATATCTAAATAAAACACATACATACACACAAAAATGTTAAATATTTAACGTGAGAAAGTATTAGATTCCTGTTTCTGATATTACACTCACTTCACGTATCGGTTTTCACGTCTTTCAACATAAAGCATCTAATTAAGGAGGAAATGAACGTATCTAATATTATACATCGATTTAAATGTAATTAATAAACAGATGTAATAAGGAATTGACAAATTATTTTATTCAGTTGTAGCTCGTATGCGCGTTAAACTATGACAATTCCACAAAGTGCACTAACGATTTTACGACCGCTTTACATCTGCTTTATAGGACCGTTTAAAAGACGATTTAACGCCTATAAATGTTTTTGATTGTATGCGACAAATTGTGATGGGCAGGGTGTGTCGAGGTCGTTGACTGAGGGTGCCCGATACACTGCGCTGCGGTCAGCTGAAACACAAGAAGATGGCAGCGGTCACCTCTCACCAGTTACTGCTACAGCAAGCCATCCGCATGGGTACCGCACGCACGACGCAACCGAATGCCTTGTGGTCGACTCCGTCACTCTAGTCTAGACATAGTTTATTTTAGCACATATTCTAAATACGCCTCAGACAAAAACTTCATTACAAAACATTAGATCATAGTAGATTATAATTATAAATCTATTGGAGAGTAAGCATCGATTTTTTTTCCAATAGACTACAGAATGCCGGCGTCAATCAATAATTTAAAATAAATAAACATCTCTCTTTTTGCGTCGGGGTTTAAAAAGTTCTTACACTTGCGGAAACCGCGCGTGCATTTTTTTAGGGTTTCTAATATACTTACTCATTAAATGTATTGTATGCTGGTTCCTTAAAAGATGTTTTACAAAAAATAAAACGCACCTCAATAAAATGGCTTACATAGTAAATCAAGACAGACACATTTTTGACAGTGCGAGTAAATTTAATCAGATGGCAACGTCTTGCATAAAATGACGTCACTTAAGAAACAATGGTCGATCATAAATTAAAGTGACAATCTGGCACATCGGAAATTAATCTCGCCATGTCGAGTGTCATGTATACCGTGGTTATCCGTCCGTAATAACACATAAAAAATTACCGATTGAGACCTCGTCGGAACGTAAAGTGCATTCTTGTGTAAGTCAATTTGCGAGAATGTGCGAATATGAGTGAATGCTTCGGGCAATATTGTTATCCTCCCGTTGAAGTAACTCGCTGGTGAATCATGGTTTATCTCGAACACAAATTATCATAGAAATTATATTTATGTATCAGACTATTGTATAGTTAGTAAATGTCTCGCAAAAATATATGCCCACTTTCACTATCCGCTGTTTATGTTTGATGTAACAATTTAAATGCGGAACAGATATGGAAATGAAGTAGTATTCAGAATGTCATTGAGGCTTGTCAAAGTCGTAATGCCGTTAGAATGCAGTAGGTGTGTGAAGCTTTGATAATAAAATAAATATACATCTCACAGGTATTAGATACTCGTACATGAATACATTTGCGATGAATTTTGCTCAATACAAATTAGCCGATATCAACCTGTTTGTAGCTTTGGAAACAATATCGCATCGTCTCTAAACATTAAATTTTTCATCAGTTTATAATTCAAACAAAATTCTTACATACGTATATATAGGTGCTTTAGTTTACTACTGCTAACCTATATCAATTAGATTGTATATGTGCCCATTACGCCGTATAACATGAACCGTTAAACATTGTTTCACAGGTTGAAATGTGCTAGATGAAAGAATTATTAACAAAAACAAAACATTTCAAATAAACCCATGTACACATGCGTACGTTATTTCAATATCATTAACATCTATGTATTAGTGTGTATCGAATATTAATTTATTTATGACTCGTCGTGAAAATCTTATGAATGTTGAGGTCCTATGGCCGTGAACGGTACTGGCTGCGGACGCTGCGGTCGAGTTCAAGGGAAATAGACGCAAGAGAATGTTTTATGGGTAATATTTGCTGACGAATAACTATTCCGATAGTGAATGTACGACTCGGTGTACCCCCACGCGTTACTGGGCATGCTACCGCAAAAAATAAAACGTAAATACTTGTCAGTATCGATTTTCGCTAATGTTTTAACATTTTACACATGTTCCAATTTCCATTTTCTTCTAACTCCTTCTCTAAATTTCCGCACCCACGTGTATCAACATATCGTCACGTAAATGTTTTCCCATTCGATATGCAGTCTTTACACCGAATCGACTATGTAAGCAACATTAAAAACTTTATTTCAATTATCATAAAATCATTCAATTATAGTTTTAACATTTTGGTTTGTTGTTAAAATGGCTTCACAACCATGTAATTGGTTTTCTTTATGGTATGTTGTTTATATGGGCAGGCATTGATGCGAGTGGCTGTATGCGTGCATTTATGATCCGCTACCACTCTGAAGAATGTCTGGAACTTTGGAAACAATCGTAAGGCGACATCTTTTCATATACAGTACCTATATTATGTGCCTACATAATGAAATGTTGTTTTGTGTTTGTAAATTCGAGAAGTTGGCTCGCGAACAGTAGTTGGTTAACTAGGTACTTACAGAGTACAAGGGTCTTTTGTAATTGTGTATACAATTATTGTGTAAATTTATCACTAACAACAATCACCAAAGGAAATATCACATTACAGGGCAGCTTATAGGTACATTAATAGTATATTTACATATTGCGTTATGGTGTTGAGGTTACTGACTACTATCATAATCATAATCAGATACATTGCTCATGATATGTTAAGAAATTATTATAAAATAGAAGCGGAAAAGGAATATTTATACTTTAAGGAATATTTTCATGTATCTTTACTTTCCTCATTTCAACCCATCATTCCCCCCCGGGTGAAAATGGTATTGGGTTTTTCTATCATGAAATTCCAGTATTAAGATTTTCCCGAAGTTTTGTAAACAAATGTTCCCGGTTGATGACAATAGGATCGCCCCCTATTTCATGGCGAAATGTGGGTGTGAAACACCTCTGCCTACCCCTTCGGGGAAAAAGGCGTGATGCTATGTTTGTATGTATGTATTTCATCAACCCATTAAGGTCCCACTGCTGGGCACGGGTCTCCTCCAAAGATTGTGGAGATTAATGTAATAAGATTACTCCCTTAGTCGCCTTTTACGACACCCACGGTTACGACATCTCAAATGGGGTAGTGACATTATAGACGGGGTAGTGACATTATAAATCTTGACTATACTTCTTTTATTTAACAGTTCGTAACTCTTGACGGTAGAACAAATACTTCTGCTTTCTTCTTGAATTTTGAGAAGACTTGTCACCGCTTTACAAACTCTATATTAGTAGTTTAAAATTATTACATTTCCTAACTAAAAGGCCTTTGTACAGACTGACTATTTATCGAAGCAGATTTATGTTAATATCATTATAGTTATAGCTAAATTGTCATACTCATGATGTCATATGCCTATAAATTATTGTAAAAATCACTCATATATCCTCAAAGCAATAGGCTGTCCATCACATTAATGTGCCATACCAAATAGTATTGAATAAAAACAGATATTTCAATATTGTAATCATACATAACTATCTCTGCAAGATCGAAAAAGATGAAAACAGGAAATTAATTAGGTACTTTTATAATTCTTCTGATGTTTAAATTATGACTCGATAGTCGATATACCGATGTATATTTTCTATTTGAAAACATATATATTCACATTTTACATAAAGCATGTCTTCTTAGCTTTCAAACCACTGCAAATATTATGAATATAATATTAAAATACTGTCTCTTATTTAAGACTGTGTGCACATTAACCTATGACATGCATATAAATCTTATATCAGTGGGTAGCTTAACATGAATGTATTGATATAAGACTACACGTTTGACATAACGCTTATTTACGAACTACCGTGCAATAGAAAGGCATTCGTATTGTAACATTGCCTATATTTATAGGTTCGTGGTTACGGTCGGCGCATGTGAAGCCTCAACCGCATGCGATTTGTTCTCACGCGGTTTCTATTCCCGTCCTACTCACTCTCTTAAACAATCTGCTTCTCTGTCTTCTTCATTTTGAGATTCAAGCCACGCATTCTTTCTTTTTAATATTGTACAATGTACATTATTTACATACATCTTGAGTTACTCTAGCATTTTTAATGTACTCGATATTTTTATTTTCTTTTTGTGGTCATGTCGATATTAATTGGTACTGGAAACATAAAACTGTTGCTATGTAGAATAAACCTTTTAATTTGATTCGCCATGTTTATACTGATTATATTACACAGCTAGGTGTAATTGAATTGGCAATACAGCCCATTGCTTTGGTTTTTTCTGCATGTTGTTGTATTTAGGTAAGCGGACCCGGCGTTATTTGGTCTAGCGACGATTGTCCCTAGCAGAACAATGCTCGACTCGTTTGCGATTAATAAACTAATGGGTATAATTTGTTACCCCGCGGCGACTGGTATATTCGCTTCATTATTTTGACTATGAACGATCGAGTTCGTGCCTCCGATAAGGCACACTCTGTGATTATGTTTTATTGTTATTGAAACTGTCGCGGGAAAGTTGAACTTCCTCTTGCAAATGATAACATCGACTCATAAGGCATATTTATATTGAGTTAGGTATGTATTGAGTTCAATTCTTAAACATATTTGTTTTGATGTAGTTGGAATGTTATGGATTATGAAGTGTCTGATTTAAACATTTTGAGATAGAATTACATTTTTAATGTAACATTGACTCAGTCACGTTATTCGCATTTGATAATAGGAGTAAACCCATTACAGCCATCATTGAAAGTTACTTTAGAATGTACAACAAGCATTACATTAGTTGTTTGGCTGCAATAATTATATTTTCTATAAGCTAAACACTGAACCTCGGCGAATGTATTTCTTAGAAATTAAATAACTACTGCTTAGTTAACCGCGGATTTTCCAATTTAATTTATTTATAAGGGGCAGGAGATGAGGCTAATAGTATGGGAGATAAAACCGGCGGATACACTTTAAGCCTACTGCCCAATGACACATAAATACAAAGTTATTGGTCATTGTTTTAATACAACAGCCGACGCACCAGTCGTACATAACTATTAAAACGCACGATGCGTTAACCAGAATACTCACATTCCGGTAAAGACTGTACCGAAGCTGCTGTATGAGTTATTTGACATAGCCAATTAACAATTAAGGTTTCTTATTGTCTTTTGACGACATGTCTTTCGCAGAACACAAACAAGTTAGCTAGCTACAGAGAATACGTACAAATGAAATTGTAGAATTTTACAATTTGTTGCAATGGTTTAACATATTTTATTGTTTTTTGTATTAAACCGAATCAAAGTCTACGAATAGATATCCAATATGGCTCGCTTGATGGGAGGATGTTTGCAATACCAAAGCTAAGACATTATTCGCACGTGGCTGATTTGTTTTGAAATCATACATGCACAACAATTCCGTTATGTGTTAAGTATTCATAAGTTTGTATCCTATTTCGACTGCTTGTTTTTATATACGTACATATACAAAATCATGCATGATAGCACATGTTTAAACCTCAGTGGTTGTTAGCTGCTATTGTATTTTAATTGTTAAACTTCTGTAAAAATTATTAATAAATAAAAAATAAATAACATACATAATGTAGATTGATATCCCTGAAGTAAAGCCTCTGGAGTACGAATAAAAATATTACCATAATAAGTACAAATATATTTTAATTACAAGGACAGCAGCAATTACATACAAAATATTGTTTAAACATTTCATGATTTTACAACATAATATTCTTTGGGTTTAGAACTAAATTACCTAATTAGCTCGCTCGTAAAAGTTTGCGTAACCAAAGATAATGGTAGGTACAGCACTTTTCGTACCGTAAATTATTGACATTTTACTTTTGTTAGGTAATACAAAATATTTAGCGAGTTGGATTGTTACCTCGATGACCGAGTGAGTCTATGTAGTACGTATTTGCTATTATGTGGTTAAGGACATGTTTATTATTGACAAACATGCAGCTTTTAGTATTTAAGCAAGGTTTTCGACGAAGATAATAATATTGATTGTTAGGTACGCAAATAATGCGTTGTAAAATATACTTATGACATTCACAACACTGTAGTTGGCGAAAACGTTTTGTAAAATATTAAGTATTAACTTGCAAAACAACCATTTTCACCAAAGAAAAGGAAGAAAAAACTAAGATAGCAATTTAGGCAACTGCTGGGTATTTTCTTGTATATTTCCTATATTTTGTTGCATCGAATTTCTGAAGACATAATTATATGGTTTCAAATATGACAACAGTCCAACGGTTTATCAATAAGATCTTAATTTTACTTGAAATGAATCTGCACAGAATTCCTTCAGATCAGCTGAAACATCAGCAACTGCAACATAAAAACCCGAATGATAAATCCGGAATATTTCCTAAATGGCTTTTAAATTAAATGCTTTTAGCTTTTTTCCTTAGAGAAAAACGCCAATCCCAACTTTATTCAAGAATAATGGATGCGTTTAATTATGACTATACCTAAATACTTTTAACGTTATCAAAGTTGTGACAAAACTGATATATCGGAGTCAAATATATTATTTAGACGAAGGGTTCAAAGCCAAGTGCTACATAAGGCGCGGTCGAATTAAATTTGAAATCGCAGAATTATCTCGGTCGGTTTGTAAGCTCAGTGTTTGGTGGCAATAAATTATCGTGTCGGAACACAAAAGATGGCATTGTGAAGTCGACACGGCGACGTCTGATAACGATCGCACGCCGGGACCGGACGGTGGCCTGCGCGCAACTCGCTCCTGGGACTGTGACACTCTTGCGCATGATCCGACAAATCTCTTCAAATTAATTGCCACTATTGTTTTAATAGACACTTTTAACAAGTAAGAATGTACAATAAAAGCAGACTTCTAAAATTAATTAGATTTTATCAGCCACGCCTATAATACTTAGCAGAAATAAACATTAAGAATCGTTTTAGATTGTTACAATATTTTTTCAGAACCTTGTAGGAGTTTTTTGTCTGGACCGGGATATCACATCATTATCGTCATGGTTGTTCATTATTGTTTCTTTAAATCAAAACCTTGTATAATTTTCTAGAGATTTTTTATCGAAAAAAAACCACTTGCAAAAAAATATATCAGTCCTAAGCTATATAAAATTAATTTAGAGATAAGAACCTACGCATTCATAAATAAATAAATAAGTAAATAGTTACCATTTGAAACAACAGTTACCATCGTATCAGCCCAACGACGTCCACTGCTGGACATACACACATGGAAACAACAGTGTGATCATGAAAAATTTAATGGTGAATGTTTGATTTATCACGCGACGGTGAACAAGCGCCGCGCTCCGCGACCCGGCTGTTCAGGCGACACGGTTTGTGTTCGGCTCGTCGTTTTATGTCCAATTAATTTAAATAATAGCTGCTTCCCGACCTACCTGAGACTGGCACGCTACTGCGACGGGTCCAAGCATTCGTGACGACATTCGTACTCTAAACACTATTTGTGTCATTTTCAATGGGGATATACCTACCTCAATGTATAATTGCTTTTTGAGATTTGTTTGTTCATAACCGTCTAAAGTTCGGAGAATTTTCTATCAAGTATTCTTTGAGAAATATTTATTTAGAAATCCATCGTGGATTAATTATAATGTTTGTTGAACGTATAATTTTTTAAGAGACTGACTTTCATATTAAGGAAAAATGTATGCTTAGCTTGTAAAATTATTGTAATTAGTATACTGCGATTTATACAAGTAACTTAATAATATAATAATTTACTTTACACATGAAATCAATGTCTGATATTTTTCCGAATAAGATCTTTCCTCAAGACCTTGAAAATCTTAAATTGGTCAGACGGTAAAGCAATGTTTTTTTCTTTTAAAGGTTCTTCTTATTCATATATGCAAGCCATTATGGTCCTAAATAGTTATAAAGCGCTCTAGACTTTCAAATTAGCATGTCTTTAAAGTGGATTGATCGCTCAGAAGTCGTTCATTGTGTTCTCTAAGGGGGACATTTGTCTGCTATTATTTCGGGCCGGTTTTTTCATGTACCTGCCTACATGGCGCCTAACTATTCATATTCAAATTGGTATTTCGTGTTGGGTAATTTTTAACATTTATTTACAATTGTGTAATCCGATCGGTAGGAAGATAAATTGAATGAGGCGGTGTAAGTGAGATAAATTGATGCTTTCCCTACCACAATCGGGCGTTAATAATGATATCGAATTCCACTATAGCACGGAAGGAAAGCTGAGACTTTATTTATTTGATGACTATTAGTTTGAAGGATCCATTTTATTTTCAAAACTAAGGTAAAAAGAGGGTTGTTCAACAAAACATAAGATCTGCCTGAGAAGTTCTTTGCTTCTTAGGTTGAATGGAATAAGATTTATAGTCGAATTAACATTAGTGTAAAAGTCAATTTGGTTCATCTAGTTCAATATTTTATTAACAAATGTTAAAAAAACACAGTTTGGTCGCTGAATTTTATGACATCAAATTACAATCTATCTATTATTATAGGTTTCATTCCATTTCTTAAACATATAGGACTTGAAACTGCATTCAGGGCGGGTTTATTTATTTATACGTGGAACAAATAAAAGTTTGATTGGATCGAAGATGCTTCAAACGAGAGCTCGTTATTAATATTAACGACCAATAAAATGGAATAATATCAGTATTGAATGTAACCAATAGAAAGATGGTATAGAAGTCAGCGGGTTTTCCGATGATCGCCGCGGTGAGCGAGCTCTGGGCTGGCCGTGGTCGGGTCAAGCAGCTTGTTCATTAACACAACGTTCCTCCCACTGCCCGTCGGTCATTTTAGTTTATTTATGGTCGTCGACTCGAGGTGAGACCCCAATTTCGCATGCGCCCGTGGCTTGATAATTATACCCTAGCTGCGGCTGAAAAAGGTCGCCATTTTATATTGATTATGAATAACTCTGCCATATTCTCGCAAATCTATATATACATACCTAATTTTGAGAACACCTGTATTTTGTTTTTAAATTTATGATTTTTATATCTTTATTTTCATGATAGTGGAATCGTTCCATTCAGCCACGCAACATAAAAGTATTCGAAAATTCAACAGGTGTGTAAGCAATGTTCTTGGGTTTTTCTATCTGGAAATTCTGCGATGCATTATGTAATTAGGTGGATGTAAATATTAAAACTTATACAGAGTTAGCAAACATGTGTCTTAATTGAGATTGAAGTAATTTATAGGTTTTGGTAGTATTGGTATTTAATTTAATTGCATTTTTTTTTTTATATTCTACCATCTAAGGTAACTTAACAATTTCGATGTCATTGTTTCTGTTATTTAAACTGTTCAAATAAATATTGGTTGAATTATGATCTGGAAGCAAAAAAAAACAAATTTTTAATAAAACGCGGTTACAGTTACAGCACGTCTTTTTTAATAGATTTTCACATACTTTTCTTTAGTATTAATATAGGTACAGATCATAATCATAATCATTTATTTGTTTGTAAAACATAAGTAAATTTATAATAAAGATTTTAAATAATAAATCATAGTTCGCTATGTTTTGCCCTATGACACATACAAATATATAGGAATATAGTAGATTATTAATTTAAGTACTTAAAGCCCATTTCTATACTACGTAAAACTAATACTATATTAACTTATCATTTAGGAACTCTTCTATTTTATTTATAATAACATTTTCATCCTTCACACCAATCATCATGAGAGGTACTAATGTCCTGCAATTTATATTTTACTAACTCGCTTACTTAGCTCATGTATTCTGTTGATACTTGGTCACCTATTTATGTATATATTTGCAATCTTGACGCAACTTAGTTGCCTCTGGCGCCTAGATGTAAACTTACATAAATTTCTCATTTTTCAACACTTCGCTCATTATAATAAGGGCGTGTATATAATAACCGGTTACATAGATATAGGATTTTTTATCCCTATAACGATATGCCTCACTGGTAATCGTTTATCGCAAAACATGAATACTAAATGTACCATTTATTACTACTAATAAAATAAGTTATATCGAATGGGGATGTGTAAAGTGCAGTATAATTTTATAGATGTTAATAGGCTTAAATAGAAAAGTTGAAAAGATTTTGTGTAGTCAGTCCTTGAATATTTTAAAGTGAAAGCTCTTCCCTCAATTTGGTAAATCAAAGTAAATAAACTAAGCAGTGGAAAACACAATGTTTTTTAAAAAATACTTTATATTAATTCAAGGTATTTAAATTTCTGTAGAAATTAATAGTCAAAATAACGATGGAGATACTGGGCTATAGGTAGGGGAAAACCGAATAATCTTTAGTGGGTCTAGTTAGGGAGGAGAAGAAATAGATCAGGTTGAAAACTGAGTTGGTACTGGTATTAAGTTTAGCGATAAAATATTGGATTGAATCAATTAATCTCAAGAGGCGTTATTTCTAATGAATTGTCCGAGAATTATATATTATATATAGCTGAAGAGTATGTTTAGTTGAATGCGTTAATTTCAGGCACTACTGGTTCGATTTAAAATATTATTTCAGTCTTGGATAGCTCATTCTTTTAAGGAAGGCCAGAGTTTATATAACATCACGCTTTGGCCAATATTAGCTGCGAAGTGGCCAAACAAAGAACGATGGTAGAGAAGCCCCGGGCAAAAGCTGGTTCTTTACTACCTATTATAGCAGCCGGGAATGAAAAAAAACCTTGCTTTGCCTCAAATGAGGCTACCGCAAGATTTTGTGAAAATGTGTTAAAAGTAATAATGCACGAAGTGATACATCGAAAACTCGTGGTTAAACAGGAAATAGTGTCTAGTTGCGCTAAGTCAATTAGACAGACATTTAATGTCAAATTGAACAATGTTTTTGTGGCCTGTTTATAATCTCTATTTAAAGTTCAAACCCCACGAATTAACGTCAAAATAAAACCAAGGTATATAAAGTTACAAATGAAACAAATATTTTTCTTCTTACACAAGCATGAATTTATTAAAGATATCGAAGTTCCAAACACAAGAAGGTCGAAGGATGTGGTGGCAAAAAGCTCTCTCATGTCCGCGATGTCGAGATAACATTAAACTGAGCATTTGTTATCCTTATCTCATGTTGGAGCGTGGCTAATGTGGCTGGAGGCAGATACACCCGATCGATTTATGTCGCCCTGGCACCCACGACAAATTGATAATTAATTTTCCAACGATGCGTTTGATGGTGCCGAATTATTTTTGCGAGCTCGTTCCGATAGCTTTATTTTAATGTGACCTGTATTAAACGGGTTTACAAAACGTACATGTTTAAATCTACTAAATTAATAAATCGTGCCGCCGCTTCTCGCTTGCCTGACAATGACGCTTGACGGATGGCTCGTCATACCAATGCATTGTTCACAAGATAAGTCGCATTAATAGCTACTTGACTGCCCACCTGATCCAGTTGTGTACGTGTCGATTTCTTTTATAACATTTTATAAGTCTAGTTTATAATAATGAGTCCGTTGTTAGCTTCACTAATGTTAAACTAACATGAACTTTCTAGAATATATTATTTTATGTTTCTTAAGTTGCCAGCTTCCTTATTGATAGATAAGAAATAAATCTGCAGTTGAAGTTTCATTAGACGCAAACGTAAAAGTGACATTAAAAAGGTTATATGCGATCAAAAAGTAATATTCCCGCGCAGCTATTCTCACGCCCTCGCACCAGCGTACACAAAAGCCTCGTCTAATGGACACCCATTGATAAAAACAGTTACTACCTCAAAATAAATAACAACACGCGACTCGAAAACGTATTATCTCGCGCTCTTTATGATAAACATTTTGAGGTCCTGTGACATGTCTCAAAAAATCAAATGAATCACGTTACAATAATGCGTCAGCACATTAGAATAATATTTCAATAATGCTCGCTATAAGCTGTCTAATAAAGTATTTTATTAGGCTTGTCGCTGAATTCCGCGTGAGTAGTGATACGGAAATAACCGCAACATCTTAGTCCCACGTCAAATTGTCTCTTCGATAAATCACGAATAGGTTTGATGCGCGTTACATGTAAACCAATATGTGGGAGCATAGGGCTCTACAAAGTTACGTTTTACGGGTCGAAAATACAAGCTGAAATCCTTCTGTTTATATTTAAGGTTTATAATTGTAGTTACATGTCAGATTAACGTTATAAGAATTATAAAAAAAGGACACCGTCTGTCGTCGAGTAATTTTGTAAAATTGCCGGAGACATCGGTTTTTATTTCGGCCCCAAACAATCTAAAAACGCTTGATCTTTTGTGTAATACGACACTAACCGCGGACGCTAGCTTGACACGACAGCGGTCAAAGCGCCGAGATTTAGAAATATATGCCATTTAATATCAACTATGGCTAACAAATATAGGTATGGTAGGCAACTAAAAAACAAAAGAGTTATGTCGCTTAGCAAGTTTTAACAAAAGCAATAAAAAAATCTAAATTATCAGCGTTCTCGACACGGTAGTCGTTTCACACTGATTATTTGAAATAAAAGGACATGTGTCATAAAAATATGTGTGTTGGGCGACACATCACCCAGCGACGCGTCTCGTAAACGCCGCTCTAATCCTTTAAAACAATGCTAATGGATCTACGTGAAGTCCACCGCTTTAAGTCCTGTCAACGTATTTAAACATTCGACCGATCGCCTTAACGCTTCGCTCACCACCAATAAAGTTGACACTAAATTAGAGCTTTTATTTCCTTTTCTACCCGAAAGCACAAATTGTAAATAAATATTTTATTATACTTGTTCACTGGACGCATTTTAGTGTGAGCGATGAACACGGGTTCACGTCAAAACATCTTTATCGGGTTATTTGTCTTATAAAATATTATCAAGAGGCTCCTCGGGACCGTCAGCAAAAGAGGACGTATAGTGTGATACGTGTGCGGTGTTTATTTTACACCCACGATATGTGATCACCTCGCTTTGGGGCGAGGGATAAACAATGAGAGCGGCGATTGCTCGTCAATGGTGTAACAAAGATGGTTTATTTTTCTTTGAAGATGAGATGTCGATGAGAATAGGTTGTTAGGTGTGAATCACACCGGCAGACCGTACCGCAGAGCTTAGTGCGTGCGCTGCTCACCAGTGCGTACCAAATCCGACGCGACAAGCTGAATTATTAAGTTTTGACATACTGATAAATCAATAAATCGTATTAATATGGATAACGAAGACGCGCCAGGAATTTGTTTTGGATATTTAGACCTTTTAGCGGAATTGAGATTACTAAATCCTAAATAATCAGAAATAATACATTTGGAGAGATATTATGCAGATTTATCTATTAGACCTTTGACAGCGATCGTGATAGTCAAAGTACTTAGTGGTCGGGCGGTGCCGCGGCTCAGCGGCAGCGGTGCAGCGGGCGCAACGTTAAGTAAAAGCTCACAACCGGTCGCGTCGGAAGGGGCGGGCATCGCCTCCCGCAATCACGTACTTGTCGCATTTTCATCACCTGCTCGCTAAAAGTGACGTAATTACGGATGCAAATCGATCAACAGCAGTTATCGACTCAACGAGGGTTGACGCTGGAAATTAGCGCGATACGCCGGTTAATGTTTATAGCCTTCCGCGATTTAGCGAATATGGTGTTTACGACGTGTTCGTGCAAGCTAACCACTTAGCAGCCGCTTTTAACCCTTAATCCTACTTTTGAATAATCATTATTATTTTTCAAAATAATGTTATTCTTCGAACGCTTGGAAATTTAAATTAAAGTCTAAATAACAATTTCTTTCATGATGAAGTTTCTGTAAAGCCACTACTATCGACATCAGTATGGAAAGAGATTAATGAAAAACAAAGGATAAATATACCTACGGAGTTGATCGATGTCGGAAGCGTGGATTCCATCGTTCATTCGGATGACTTGCAACTAGTGAGCATGCTCTCATTGACTCCGCCATTGACCTCGCGTCAGACTTAGCGATCACAATAATATAAATAACAGAATTACATCCGTCTCGCGGGTATTAACAACTCAAGACATATAATACGGCCGTTATAAAACTGAGTTAAATGGATCGGTCCCCAGGGTGAGGAAAGATGCACGAGCAACTGGAACGAATTGTTTGTAAATAAGAAAAATCATTGTTACCAAATACTTGCAAATCTTTTTTATTTACGGTATATGCGTGTGAGAGTTGAATGTTGCATTTTTCTAATCACAATAAAGCCACATACCTGCTATTGGTGTAGTTACAAGCAAGTGGCAATGTTACTTTAAGAAAAGTACAAGTTAAAGATGATTATGAAACTCAGAGTCCAGTAATAGATATTAAGAGATATTCATTAATCATTTCAAACCATAATCGTCCCACTGCTGGGCACAGGTCACCTCCAGAGAATGTGGCGGGAGCCTACAACCACGCTGGCCAGACGGATTGGTTTATAGTTTGTTTCTAATTTTCCGTTTCTCGCAGTGCTCTTGTCTGCATATGGTTACTCCCCCCGTCATCCACACTTTTACGACGGGTTGAGATTCTTAATCCGTCCCTACACGGACAATATATTAATTAAAATTGTGTAATCAAGTTTTTATTGGATTTGTCTTTAAAATATTGATTTTAAATGTCATTCTGTTTCTTCTACATCAATACTTATGAGAAACTTGCTCCAGTTGAATGAATTAAGTGCAACATTGAGGTCCACGTCTCAAGCAAACACCGCATATCGGTGTCTTGTTACAAAAGGTTTTTTCCAGCATAGTGAAAGGCGCCCGCGTCTCCTTAAAAGATTTGTGGACCGTTTTGGTTAGTACCTTTACATACGAAATATAGCCCTCAATGGGAAAAAAGTTGTAGGCAAACGTGAGATGTTTCTACAAACCATAATCGTATGAATTCTAAATTGATTATCCGTTGCATGCGATTATCAGAATTAAAGTAATATTGATAATATAAATACTTCCATGTCTGCCTCCAAATTGCTTTAACATTTAGTGAAATTTAATCAATTGCTTTATTCTGTCAAAGTAATAAAGTATTTAGATGTAAATGTTCAAAAAAGTCTCGCGATGTTTTCTTGCTCGCTAATAGCATTTGCTAACGAGTAGAGGCAATTACTGATGGTAACATTTCATACTGTATTAGAGACAAGAGGTTATAACGTGAGTGTACTCGTATGTGTTGGTGTGTCTTGGCCTCACGTTCTACTGTCGTCAGCCGCATTAAGACAACAAAGGGTGATATTTTTCGTGGACAAACATTAAAGGGCTTTGAACATGACAGACGCAGGTGATGCACCTACACTATGCATATTTATGATGTGTTCGACAGCCAGCACCACACTAAGAATTACGGTTAGCAAATATTTGTTGTATTTACTTGCACATGTCTAATGAATAGCTAAGCTATATATCTTTTTGTGTGCGCGACGGCGACTAGCAAAATAAATAAAATGGACATTAACATATAAATAAAAATCTTAAGTAATTGACTGAGTAATCAAATACTACAATATTCTGCAATAGCGAACCGTGTCTGTGGCTGTGTAATTACGTAGTCAATCTAATACAGGTTATAAAAAAGTAAAAAGAAAATGGCCGCCAGGGCCAGTGATTCACACGTTGCGGTTTCTATAACTATTTGTGACTGAACAAAACGATCTGTGAGAATCATTCATGGTCCCTCCCAACATTGCCATCAACCAATCCGAAAAAAATATTTCATTGGCTTAAAGACAAGGTGTCAGTCGGATAAAGGAGAATATTAAGCCGCCTAATTTGTACTTTGCATCATCGAAAATGTTATTTAGTTTTGACTCAACCATACGTTTTTGGTGAGCATCAATTTCTGCAGGTACCTAAGTATGATGGGATATAAGGCGGGCTATAAAAATCAAGCATTAAGTGGCCTTATTTTAGTTTAAATGTTTTTGTGGCTGTTTAAGTCGTCGGACGGTCTAAACAGATCTGCAACAATAAATGTGCATCGGCCGTCACTAAATTTGAATGTTTACACATTTAAAATGTTTACATTGTTCATGTTTTGGTTAATGGACTATAAAATTATTGAATTATCGTTTGCACCTTTGAAAAGGGATTCGATGAGATGTTGCGTAAAATATTTTAAATGTTATGTTGGCAGAAATGTATGTATGTAGTGAATCAACTCGTATCCGACACAGGTAAGTCGTCTACTGTCTTAGTAAACCCTTACCCGAGAGCCTCGCGTAGAAAACTTGTGGGTTCGCGTGAACAAAATGAACGGTCGGCATTACAAAAAATGCCCTTAAACTATTTGTTGTGGTTTCCACAAAAAGACAAAAAACGGGACATCAAAAACCAGTCAGCATTGGTCGGTGCTTTTCGACTCCAGTGGCCTTGTAAAAAAACCATGTGTTAAGGAATGTAAAGAGCCATTTAATTATCCTAATATATTGTTATGGTCGCACAGGGAGGTGGTTATAAATTAACGGCGATCCGGAGCTAGGACGAGGTGGCGAATGGTGTCCGTGCACAGCGTCTTGCATTTTGTTCTTTTTTTGTACGATAGGAATGTTTAATGATATGGTTAATTGATGTACATTATGAATCGGTTGTTTTATGTGGTAGTTACTTACGATGGGCACATGGTAGCATCTAATAATTCTCGTGCGTGTAAGAGAAGAGCGCAGGCGCAGACAGCACTCGGCGTTCTCACGTTACTGCAGCCGTTGTTTCAGTGCGATGATCCTGAGAGGTTTTATTCCATTTTTACCTCAGTTCCATCGAGCGGCCTTCATTATGCGTCCGCAAGTGCTTCGGTCGCCACCGGTTCAGGTAGCGCGCAGTTTCGCTTCAAAACTTGACCTTAGGTATTCGATATGCTTGTTATATTTTTTGTTAATCAATATAATTGAATATGAGCTTTTGATGTGGTGTAATTTGATAATTTGCGAAAATAAATTTACGTAAATTGACTTGGTCGTAAAAACTGGTTTAATGTTTGATTCTTATTGGATGTGTGTACATACATACAAATATATTATCATATAGATAAATACATACATGGTTGCATACCGAGTTGATGATAATCCTGATATTAGGGTATGTAGGTATCGAACACGGGACAGGGCGAGGTGTCGGAGGCAGGGCTCCCCGCTGCGCGTGAGCATTGTGATCGACAGCTTGTTTACTAAAAATATGCATAATGAATTTATAATAGCCACGTCGCCTCGCCCCTCTATGTCCATACGAGTCTTGCTTCATCTACCTTACAGACCCAAACAAGCCTGTATCTAAATTGACGGATATACGTTTAATGAACAAATCGCAATAGACCTGTATACATCAACGAGTCTCATTATAATGTGAAAGTTAAAAATAACTCTTGAAACGACGATCAATTTAAATTGAACTTAGAAAAGCACAAGATCAATTACCTATTCATGATTTATCAACGAAAGAATGTGGTGGATACGATGGGTGAAAGATGGTTAATTGCGCCACCGATGTGTTCCCACGTTTAAATGCAGCTAGTGTTTGTGTAAGCATTTAGCATTCGATTGTTTTAGTGCGGACCGAGACGTCTGCGAGAAGCAAACATTGAGCTTCCTGACCGTACACCCACCCCCCTCTCCTCGACCCTTCCACGACCACTTCACACACTATACTCGTCTCTCAGATTACACACATACTTCACAAAAGATACGGTTATTAAAGTAATTGCAGTTTTCAAGATGAAACCTGAACTTTACATACGGAATTTTGATGCGCTGAAATATGAAAAAACAAAAGCATTGCCGACATTAAACATGTCACAGTTCTCGTAACTCTTTATTAGGCGGTTGAAACGTTCGTAGAAGTAATTATATACGGTGCTCCAAACTATCTGTCGTATGAATGTGGCCGTGCGGACCGGCCAGGCGGGGCGCCCGACGGCCCTAGCTTCGATTCGTTACGTCAATCTCCAAATTTTTTCACAACGAAATCTGCATAGAGTGAGTTGACATCGCGCAACAAAGCCGACACGCGGTGCGCCGAGTATTGTCCACATTTCTTTATAAATATTTTGACATTTCCTTGATTCGTCCCGCGCAGCTATTCCACAAACAAATTCGTGTCGATCCTTTTGTGCGGCGTGTGTAATTTGATTTATTCTTTCATGACAAACGTCCGACATCCTGCGATGCGTTGTCCGGCGAAGGGCGGCGACGTTTGTCGATTTGTTAGCACGTCTATTGGTATTTTCTTTAGTAGGTGCAAACAAAAAGGTTCGCATGTCTTTAGAGCGTCGATATTGTTTCTTTGAGATCCATTGAGAGTGCGCACTCCACTTACGGGCCTTTTAGGTGGTCGCCGCAAATTGCGATGTAAATATTAGATATCATAATGTTTGCTCGAGGCCGTTAGCGTATAGTTTCAATTGTTATTGCAAGCGCGGAAAAATTGCGTTGTCTTAAAAATACGTTGTCTGGTTAACACTCACGTTGTTGAATCATTGTTTATGTCTACGCGTCTGTTGCAATCTCGGGTTGAACGTAGCAAAACATTAAACTATACTTAACTTTATAGTGTTGACGTAAGAGCTATTGAAACGTGTAGTTCAGAGATTGAGAGGTAAAGTTGTAACGTTTCAGAGATGCAAGGAGAAATTGAATACGTTGGCGATAAGCGTGATGAACCAGTGGCCGGGAGTGAGGCTGCGGGTGATCGAGGGGTGGGACGAGGAGAACTCTCACCTGGAGAACTCGCTGCACTACGAGGGGCGTGCCGTGGACCTGACCACGAGCGACCGCGACAGGAGCAAGCACGGCATGCTCGCGCGCCTCGCTGTCGAGGCCGGCTTCGACTGGGTCTACTACGAGAGTCGCTCCTACATACATTGTTCTGTCAAAACAGGTAACTATCGCTTATTTATTTTCTTTACAGCCCATTTTCTTTTGGCAGAAGTTCGAATATGTGCTTCGGTATAACATATTTTACGAAGTACATAATATATTGTAGCGAAAAAATAAAATATCCAGTATATTATATGAATTATTTATTTTAAAACTTACATCATATCAAAAAAATGTTGATAGCACCTAAACTTTAGCAAATTAACTGACACTATAAATTGTATCTAAATTAACCTGTATGATTTTTTAAATGTTTAGTTTTAGTTACTCTAAAATAGCCGAGTTTCATTTAAAATAAAACATCATAATAAATAAAAACACCAATTTAATTTCTTGAAATAATAAATTTTAATACTTATTATGACAGATATTACAATTAATATGTAGTAAATATTCATATTTATAAAACGCTACCACGTGTTACCTACAAGCGCATGTGCGTTGAAGTCTTTTGTATGGGCGTGCGGTGTCTACCCTTTATTTACGTTTATTTAAATAATTTATCAATCTGATTATCATATTTACATTTATTACTATTACAGAAGTGATACACGCTTAGATATCGTTGTTTATATTACTTTTGTATGAGTAAACACTAGAAGAAATTATGAATTTCCTCGCAACCTTATTTGAAAATACGTTATGGAAATTTGAACCTTATTATTAAATAATAGCAGATATTATTGACAAATATTAGATTATTGTGGTCAGTTTTGAGCCTAAACTCTAATACAAAAAATATGCAATACATATTAGTGAAATCAAATAAGATACGTTCAGGAATACCCTGGTGTGTGCTAAAATTAACGAAAATTTACAAATTAGACTGGCCTGTTGGTCTAGTGGTTAGTGACCCTGACTGCAAAGCCGGAGGTCGTGGGTTCGATCCCCACCTAGGACAAATCTTTGTGTGATGAGCATAAAGATTTGTTCTGTGTCTGGGTGTAATTTATCTATAATATGTATGTATTTACAAAAAAATTAAAAAGTATTTAAGTAGTATATCAATTGTTTTGTACCCATAACACAAGCAAATATAATTGCTTACTTTGGGACTAGATGGCGCTGTGTGAATGTGGTAGAATATTATTATTATTATTAATTTATTTATCTCATTTAATTGGTAATTGTCTGCAACAGTTATAAATATAGTCACTAAACGGTTATTAATACCTCGCATTTCATAAAATAAGTATTAATGTTGAATATAAAACCTGCTGAATTGTATAATAGGAAAAAGGTGGTCTGGAAGGCCCAAACGCCGGGAAAACCCTAAGTTATCATTGACGGGTACATAACTGTACAGTGGGCTATAAGCTTCGGGACGGGCCAAATATATAGTTGAACTTTACAAGAAGAATGCATCTCAGACAGCTTCCCGCGCCCGCACCCCGGCGGTGTCCATCAAACGGACGAACGAGCCTCTTGTTAGCCTTCCTCTCTCTCACACTCACCCATGACTCTATATCCATCTCTGTCACACGCGGCCGCATCGCAGCCAATCCCCCACTTCTATAATTACACCGGTGATTCAATGGCTACTTATATCTATATATGTGTATACGGCATAACGATGAGAGAAGCGAGTATTTATATGTATGCTTGTGTTTTTAGATGTTATGGAGGCATTGCGGCGAGCTCACATAGTTCCAATTAATTTTGCAGATGGGTCTATAAGTGGATTGATATTAAATTGCGAGAGTAATGCCGTAAAACATGGGTAATGTGGTTAACGATGCCACTAACATACCATTACTATTTATACCACATCCACTGCGTCAGGAATCTCAGGACTTACTAACCGTCTAGTTACGATTACGTTCTTTTTTTACCCGACTGCCAAAAAGGAGGGTAATGTTTTTGCTAAAGATTTATTCGTTACTAAAAGTCGCGCGGGGCCTTCGCTCCCGTTTATTGCTCCTTTTGGCCGTAGCGTCATGTTATATAGCCTATAGCCTTCCTCGATAAATGGGCTATCCAACACTAAAAGAATTTTGAAAATCGGTTCAGTAGATCCCGAAATTACCCCCTACAACGTCAAAACTCACATACTTTATTTCTTTATAATATTAGTATAGATTTAGTTACACTTCTTCTAGAATAGTAACAGATATTTGTTTTGAAACCGTTCCATATATATCCTTTTACTACAATCGAAAATACTCGGATTAAACCTAGAGATTATTTCTCAGTTGTAACTGACTACAACAAAACCATATTTTTTGTCTCACAATGTGTAACTGGATAATCCAGTAGCGATTAAAGCTACGCAGAAAAAGATATTTATTTCCTTAAATTATAGGCTTTAATTCAAGTCGGACGCATTATTTTTGTCAATAAATTACGCCGTATCGAACACAATGGCAAACGTAAATTTTACATATACCTTCGCGGTACGAATAAATATCGTAAATTTGTAAAAATACCTAAAATTGTCCCGAAACGATAAAGTGCACTCATTGTTTCAAAATATCAAAAGCTTGTACTGATAGCGGGTGAGTCTCCGGCGCGGGCGCAGGCAATTTGTTTCGATGTTTATTCATTTATTCCGGCGTTTTGTACGATCCGAGTCTTTTAGTATTAATTTGGATCTTATAAATAATTAATGTGCTTTGTGTAGGTATGTGTGTTGCGGTCGTGGCTCTTTGTTGGTCGCGGTCAAGGCCGGACTGGACACGAACAGCCTCTCTGTGTACCTCCCTTAAATTTAAAGCTTCAAACCATTTCATAGGAAACGTAAACTACTTCACTATGTATTTGAGTTTTTAGAAAAACATAACAGTCCAGAGAGTAACTATGACTGGATATTGAAGGGTTTTCAAATGAAACATAGGCAAGGTAAAAGGTTAATTTATCTATAATACGTATGTATATACAAAAAAAAAAGTATGTAAGTAGTTTATCAGTTGTTTAGTACCCATAACACAAGCAAATATAATTGCTTAATTTGGGACTAGATGGCGCTGTGTGAATGTGGTAGAATATTATATTATTATTATTATTACTTAAAGTAACCACGTCATCGGTTCATACCGTATCTGTTCTAACTATCATCTATTTAACGACGGTAAATAATATAAGGTGGTTGGTGGCCTACTGTTACCACGCTGGCCAGACGGGTTGGTACAGGGATTGGAAAGCGCAGCGTAGGGCGGCCCCCCACCAGATGGACCGACGACCTGGTAAGGGTTGCGGGTGGCCGTTGGATGCGGGCGGCACAAAATCGCTCGTTGTGGCGGAAATTAGGTGAGGCCTATGTTCAGCAGTGGACGTTGGGCTGATATGATGATGATGATGATGATGATGAAATAATATAAGATGACGTATAAAATTTACCTGCTCAGTTCATGGATTTTATTAAAACTTCAAAGCATTTCATTGCTCCTACATATAACATTAGTGAGTTAGACAACGCTATTACTTAAATATATCACAGTTCATCAAAATGTTAAAGTTTACTATTGTAAAGATATTGGAATTTAATCGAAAATATTTGAAATCAGTAGTAGTTTTTCGCTCTATCACACGGGATATAAAAGAGACAGAATAAAACTGGCCCATTATATGCTCGTATATTAAATTAAAGCATCCAGTGATCGCCGCGGCGCCAATAAAACTATGCCGAGCGTTAATTTTTTGTATTGGACCCGATTAATTGGTTTCCATTGGTCGGCTATGATTGTTTTTTTATTAGGATCATTGACTCATGCTCTTTATACTAACATCATCATACGATTAGGCGTGCACTTACACAAATTATATAGATACGGTAATACTTATATAGCCAAATTCATCGCCCACGCCACGTCAGAACTTTTTATATCAATACCTAATACATATACCTAATGTTAGGTACTTCTAGTCAGCGAATAAATATTTATACATTTGTTTTGTGTAGTACCTTGTAAAATACCCATTATATCTTTCAATTAGCAATAAAGTGTTTTAAATGCTCATTGAATACCTAAATAAATGAGTATACTATAAAATTAACAAGCGTAGCCTGTCGTACATGGAAGTATGCAGTATAACATTGAAGAGTCCTTTGAAATAATATCCGAGTGAGACATTAATACAGCAATGTTTTATATTTTAAACTTGTTGACTTGTTTCAAATAGCTTTTTGCGTCTATTAAGATTCTTTGAAGCTAGCGGCGGTTTGAACAAGTATTAAATTATGTTCACTGTCGTTTTTATCCACTGAAACATGTTATATAAGTTTATTTCAATGATTGCAATAAAATTAATAATACATTGAATATAAAGTTGCTTTTATAATAACCCGAGATAGTTCTAAACCTTTTCATATTTAAAATACGAAAAGTAAGTCAGTGAATTTATGTTTTTGATAAATGAATATGTAAAAATATGTTTATATAATGTATTCATGTCCCTTTTTTTCTTTTATAAATGTAACAGCGATGAATTGAAACGCATTATTGAACATCACTTAAAATTGTAATACATAAAATCAATGTAGATTCCAAGACAAGTGTTTAGTGGTATTAAATGTGTTCTACGAAAAGAAACAATGCGATGGGTAGACAGTTAAGTAGGTTCGACAACGATGCTCGCGGTAAATGGGGCGTGAGCGGTGACCGACTGTGACCGGCAGTGACCGGCCTGGGTCACGATTCACCTCACCACTCAATGGCTCTGAAGGACGTTTAACCCTTTAGTGGTACTACAGAGGGATATTTGAATATATTGTCACGGGCTTGTATAATGTAAATGTTGAATGAACATTGAAGTGTCAGAGACATTATTTTGTTTCGAGGAGTCTATAAAATTATACAGGTACATAAATTATAATTACTTTTAGTTGAATAACTTGTAGGTAGTCTTCTGTTGAACATAGGCTTTCCCAAGAGAATTTCAATAGGGTTGGGGATTTAGATTTCAACTAATGAATTTGATTATGAAATAACTTATCCTTAAAAATTTAATGTACTAAATAAGACTTATAGACCACGTTATTTTAAATCTTTATTTAAGTAATTTGAATAAAAGGTCTGAATTGGAAATTTTATACAATTATAAATGAACCTCTAATTAGGTGAATGAATATCTTATTAGGTGAGGCCTATGTTCAGCATTGGACGACGTTGGGCTCATATGATGATAATGAAGATAAATGAACCTACTGAAATGTCCAATAATTTGATTCAGTATAACATGGATGAGTATCTTAGTCATGTTAACGTTAACCGCAAAGACTTCAAAGATGATCGGAATACATTTTTTATGGTCACATAGGTAGAGAGGATAGAAGCGTGAGTGAGCGATGTTGCGCGGTCGAGCGGGCGCGGGGCATGCGTGCGAAAGCCTCCCGAGGGCGCGACATTCGAGACGTTACATCCCGGAAGGCTGCGGCTGCGTCCCGGCATATTCCCACACCCGCTATATCTACCAATTTCATCTCTGTTACTCAAAAAATCAAAGATCATCGCCTTTTTTATTTAGGGTCAAACCTTCCAAATAAAAACATAATACTTTCGTCTTTCGTCGTACTTTCGTCCACGGTTCGATCCGAGTGGTACGAGTATGTCGGTAAAAAATAGCCTATGTACTATTCCAGACTTAGCCTACATATCTGCGTACCAAATTTTATACAGTTCTCTATCTATCTATCCATCCAACCTAACTTTCGCATTTATAATATTTATAAGATAGCATTACGGTTTTTTCCTAACGGGTAGGCAGAAGTGCAGCATACACACATTTTGCCAGCAATGTTATGTCCCAACCAAAGCTAATGCCATCTAACTGAATATCAGTAACTTAGATGAAGGGGGGGGATACTGGGGTTGTTCCGTATTCACCCTATGACGTCTCACCCCCCTCATTATTTTTTCCTTACTTAACTTATTTATGTTCCTTACTCAACACAACAATAATACACAACACAACAACACAATAATAATTAATATATAAGGAATGCATTTGGGTTGAATAAAATATTTTAAAACAAGTTAATGTGTTGTTAATTAGGAATAGGCTAATTAATTTAAGTACAATTAATTTTATATTTGCAACCTTAAAGCTTTGGTGATAACAACGTTTGCCTATTTATGGTTTTATTGTTTTGGTGCTCATTTCCCTTTTTTAAAGATTACTTAGACTTAATATTTAACTTGTTTAAATTAAGTTATTAAAAACCAAGACTAAATTTTTCATCAAATTCATTTTCAATTTAGCCAACTTGAAAATAAATTTAACGGACGATGTGAGTCAATGTTAAACTGCACTTATCCCCTAAACCTGAATACGCTATTACATTACCTATATACCACGAATTAATCGCGCTGTTTCAACAAACTCGTATAAATAAAGATTATCTAGATAATTATTACTAAAATGGGTGAAATAGCCCTGAAATAGAAATAAGCCCTACCATCTAGTACAACAAAGTTGTTAATATTTGTAATCTCCTGAATCTAGACTTGGCCTTATCGATTTAATGATGTTAAACCACTTTAACGTGAAAGCTCATAAATTAATAGCTTTAGGTGTGTTTACAAGTTTTGCTAGCGCTTTTTAATAAATACGAACGAATATTTATTTTGTCTTGTACTTGAGCAAGCAGACCATTATTTTCTAAGATATTGGAGATATTTTTATAAGAGACTGGATGAAGGTGTACAAATATTGATATAGATGGTCAAATATTAAAATTGCATTCTTAGTCAAAAGCGTATAATTTAAAGAATATTTATATTTTCATAACGTGTTTGTTCAATTCACTTTTCTTTTATACCTACATTGTACCTTACATCTTGGAGAGGTTGCATCGTCAATTCTGTTCAGGTCTGCAATAAATTCAAACGTTAAGATCTCAGTAACTTATTACAGTTCCAAACGATACATATTGCATCAGTGTGAATTACTTGGCGGTTAAATCATTTTGTTTCGATCTTGCCTAAAGATGTGAATGGTGAATTATGAATTGCCTAGATTGGACATTTGTAAGCTTTATAAATATTTATTTATTGAAATACATTTAATGTGTTTATTTATGAGTTAAGCACATACATATGTACTTAACTATGACGCAGATATATGGAACTAACTATTAAAATGCTTATTTCGTATTATAAATATTTACAATATACTTTAAAACGATTCAGCGAGACGAAATCAAACAGTATGAGGCTGCAGCCGAACAAAAAATGTAAAGACATCCAGCTTGTGAGAAACTATTTACTGATTATTACTATTTTAAAATGATTCTCACGTTTGCTAGATCAACGTTCCTATTCTGGCAGATAAAATAAACCTTTCCATATTTATTTATTTTCTTTTAACGTTGTAAGATGCGGCAAGCGTTCGGCGCTGGCGCATGAATCATAACCGGCGTGGTTTGGCATTTGCATGACCACGCGTCGGCTAATTGCTATTCTATACGATATAAATCAGATATAGTTCTACTGATCCAATGCGAGCATCTCGATAACCTTACATCGCCCCGACAGAAAAAGGTTGCGCCGTCCGACAAAACTCTACTGATAATATTTATCGGCTAAGCTTTCGACCATTTAAATTGGGACGGCTGATGATATAAATATTAAACTTTTAGGAAAAAAAAAAGCAGAAAAGAAAAAGCGTGACATTTCGCTCATACGACATGTCATCCATCGACGAGATAAATTATTAATAGTGTCACGTGCGTACATTTGTCGAGTTGGTAATGTATGGTCACGCGCGTTGGGCCGCGGCCGCTGCGCGCTGCGGCGGGACCGGCGCGCGCGCCGCCTAGCTCTCCCGGTGGTCCCCGCGGGGCGGGGTCTCTGCGGCCACTCGCTGCGCCGCCGCGCCGCGCCCCGCGACCCCGCGCCCCTCGCCCCCTCGCACCCGCGCAACCCGCGCCGCTTATCGCCGCATCTTCAGCCTAATGCTACTTACGTCACTATGAAATCGCATTGTGACTGGTTTTAAGGCTTTGGATTCGTTAACTTCGAAGCTTAATAAGGCCGGAATTAAACATAGATAAAATCGTTTAACTACTATTAGGATTTGTTGGAAAAACTTTTATGTATTTAACCCATGTAGAGCAGCCTACTTCTAGTTACATGTTGGAGTATGTATTAGCTTTTCTGCTACACTAGCAAATGTTGGTTACATTTGAATTAATGTTATAGTCATTTGACTCAATATTCAACGGAATAGTTGAGCAAGTAAAATATCGTTACCTAGAAGGTGAATAAAATTGCACCCAAACATCAATTGTACAAAAACGCAAAGCACCCGCCATAGATCCAATGAATCGTATGATGCGTTCAGCGGACAACAAACGGATGTTGACAATAAGCGTTTGACTTTAAGCAAAATCTAATTTGTGTAGTTATTGTGTAATGCGATCCGCCTCAGCCCATCGCTTTGAGAACAGTCTGTGAACGAGGATCGACTAAATTTGTCGGTCGGTTACACAACAAATCAAAATTTAACGAGTTCGCGCAAACCGGGGGCTTTGCAACGTATCTTTAGCCGTGCTCATTTGCGCGTGTAATTGCACCACCCGCTGTAACTGTAACTAAAGTTAAATTTTAGTCGGCGAAGTGTAGTACATACCTCTGTTGTTACTATTTAAACTTTTACTTGTAGTTCAATTGTTAGTAGGTAGTAACTACTAACTGTTGCGGCCGTGCACGTTCGGTCTTGCGGTCCAAAACCCTTATTTATCTTTTGGATACCATTTAGTTGCACGTAAATAGACACTTTTTGCCATGGTTAGGACCTTAACGAATTAAAAGATTACGCACAGGTACAGTTTAAGCGGGATGAGGATTTAAATAAATACTATTAGATATGTATAAACAAATTTCAGCAAATCAGGATTCTTTATGATCTTTTTGGATTCAGTTTTTTCGCTCAAACAATGGATGAATAGAATTCGCAAAACGGATTGAATTAGCTTATCTATCGCTTAAAAAGTTTGCTCAGGAGATTATTCATCTTATTTCGTGGAAAACTTTTCTTTATTGTTGATTTGGCAGCGGACAAAGGATTTGTGTAGCATCGTGCTAGCGAGTTGAACATTGCCGTAGTAGCTTCAGCTAAAGGCAAGCGCGGCTCAGTGGTATACTCTCCGATAACCCGACTGTAGTGGGTAGACATTCGCGATTCTCTTTTGTTTCGTATCTTATCCGATTTTAATTACGAGCGTAGAGAAATCTCGTTATTCCTTAAAGGGATATGACTGCTCCGAGCTAATTTACTATCGTCCCTTGCACGATTTTATGTTCTCAATTTTATTTTATTGCCTTGGGTCCACGGTATGTAGACTCAGCACGCACGTAGCATACCTGTTCCTCGTACCAAATTGTTTTCTTTTGAATCTTTGATTTTTATTGAATAAAATATACCTATTGATTAACAATTGAAAGTTTTTAAAATTAATTAAAAATTAATTAGTTTCTGTAGTCACCGAGCATAAAATTACAACGATCAATGGCCCTTTATTTAATAGTTGTATTTGTTATATCAAATAAAAAATAAGCTGGTCCGCTAATCTTCATCTTATCGAGTAAAAGGATAATAAGTATTATAGTAATGACAAATTTTAATTAGCCTATACCGTCCCACGACTGAGCAAAGGCCTCCCATAAATATTCAGAAAAATATTTTGCATAACAACACGCTTGCGCAACAACTGTAAAATATATACCTACTTAGTCAACATTTGTTAAATAAAAAGGCATTTGGATGTTTTTTAATTGATTGGATAGATGGTATGTGACAAAAATAAACAAGCGCTATGTTCCTACCACTGCAGGACTGTATCTAATTTGGTATATATTGACATATGGTGTAATTATACATATTGACATGAGTACCAATTCTTGCGAGGCAATATATTTTGTATTTTTGTAAGGATTTTATTTTTACTTTTGTAATTTCAGAATCATCTGTGGGAACGGGAGCTGGTTGCTTTCCCGAAGGCTCAATGGTGTACACAGAAAAGGGTCCTCGTGACATTGCCACGCTGCAAAAAGGTGACAAAGTGCTGGCAGCCGATGACGATGGCAAAATGATTTATACCGAGGTAAGTAACTTGTGAAATAACCACACAAGATTCAGATGTTACACACAATCTCCAAAACGGAAACTCATTGTATCAGTTTCACTTTGCGGTTTTTGCAGCGAAAGTGAAACAATGTTATAGAAAGTGACCACCCATGTTGAATTAAATTCAAAAATACTGACTTGTAGTATTAAAAATACCTTTTATCTCTTTCAGGTGCTGACATTTATGGATAGAAATCCGAATGTTACGCGGCAATTCATCGAAGTGACTGCCGAAAACGGCGTAACGATTAAGACGACTCCGTCGCATCTTCTGCTGCTTGCGGCGGCTGATGGATGGCGGGAGTCTTTCGCGGCTGATGTTCAGATCGGTGACGTGTTACTTACGCGAGGACCGGCTGACGTCATGAGGCCGTCAAGAGTGGTGAGGACCCGCATGGTTGCGATGCACGGCGTGTATGCACCGCTCACCAAAGCGGGGACTATTATCGTAGACGACGCGTTGGCGTCGTGTTATGCTCTAGTGTGGAGTCACTCTCTGGCTCATGCGGCCATGGCGCCACTACGGTGGATAGCGCGATGGAGCTCCGCCAGAGAACTGCCCCGGGGCGTGCATTGGTACGCCAGCGCTCTGTATTCAGTGGGGGACTTCGTTCTGCCGTCCTCGTATAGGTATCGCTAGTAGTGTGTTTGTGCTGACAATGAGTGGTCGGTGTGAGGATGTGAACCGCGCGCAGGACGCGCCTTGGACACTTTTGTAAATATCGCTCATGTAAATACTACAGTAGGACAACGAAATGTAAATACTTAACTCGAACATTAAAATGTTTAATATCAGCTCGTCGTAAACGAGTAATACTTACCCTCATTGGAATTTATTTATTAAGTAGTTGTAGGTACCTTTTGCAAATTTTGCATATTATTTAGTTAACACACGAATATTTGTAAATTGTGTCGGTATTGTTATTCTGCACAATGCAGAAATACTTAAATGTATGCGCTTATGTTATTTTAAGTGACTGTATAAATATTATTAATAAAATTAATTCACTTCTTTAGCGAATCTGAGGAGTAATATTTCTGATATAAAATGTTTTGATTGAAACAGTGTACAGTATTCGTTACGTGCGATGTATTCAGCGTAAACCAGACATTCCATAACTCTAATCCTTGTCGACTTACACACATTAGAAATGATGAAATTGTGATCTTGGTACCTAAAAAAGTGCCTTAAGATTTTTATTTATTGTTATTTATAAGCTAGGTGTCTATTTATGAATTGACGAAAGTATTTAGGTCTAACTTATTCTATTGTGACCAACCCCCTCTTTACAACTAAGTGCTTTAACTATTTATTTATTATTCTCGCCCCGCTGCGCTGGGTATCTTTTGAACGCTTGACATCGTTTGACTTCTTTTATAACAAATATTTTCGATACATTTCTATCATGCATGATTATTTAAATTCTTTTATCAAAATCAATGCAGTATGATATCTAAAAATGTGTACCGGTTGGTACGTGACGACTTTACTTTACTGACGCAAATCAACAAAATAATAAATGAAAATGAACATGTCATAGCAAACGGCGACTTATAGATCATAATATTAGATCTTGAACTGAAGTATGGGTTCCTATAGATTGAATTTAGTGGAATGTTGTAAGGCTTACGAGTGCAACGATATAATTTTTAGAAATAATTTCTAGGGCAACATTTTTGAATTATTTATTTAACATTCATTCATACTAGATGTCAGCGTTAAACATTAACTTAAATTCTATATTAATATAATAGTGTAATGCTTATAGATGATACTAACAAATTTTATAGTTACATACATAAATCGGAAGCTTTAACTAATGTTTGGACAATACGTTTATGCCATAATGATTGCCATATTAATATTATTTAGTTTAAAAAACTAAACTTTACACAAACATCACCAATGCCGCCCTTTCTTACATTCAATAAAGAACTTTATTTATGCTTTGATATGATAATAAGTTGATAGTCACTGTGGCATAAAGTGTGTACAGATGTTTAAGAGTTTGTATACTTATAATAATCTTGTGCTATATTTTCTTTCATTGAATAACTACCTATAATGAAAAATGTCGTCATTAAGTTGACTAACACCCGTTACTTTAAGAAAATATGTTTTTGACAGTATATGTCACCTTTATTTTTTTATTTCCTTAGAATTATGAAATTATTTCTAATACTGACAATTAAAATTGTTCTTTTCAAAGTAATATGTTAAATTATCTTTTACACACATTTTTTTAAAATCAAATTTTACAATTTTATTATTCTGCTAAAAGATTTACTTTTGCATGTCTACTTATCTTTTTTTTCTTACAAAATGGAGATTAAATAAAAATTGAAGTAGATGAAGTAACAAGGACTTCAATTTTTATTTATTTAGTTTTCTTTTATAAACGTGGTGTTAGAAACTGATGTATCAAGACATAGGTACCAAACATAAAGCAGCTAAAGTAAATTCTGATTAACAAAAGAATTTATCGTTTATGAATTATACAACTTTTCATTTGTAATTCTGTAGCAAATATTGAAAACTAGTGGAGCATTGACATCCTTTTTTTATTAAAAAATATTTAGACAGAAATAAACATGATGATACTTGTAATATTGTTCGTTTAAATTTTTGTCTATTAAATTAACAGTAATTGGAAAATGTTTTGTCAGCATAACAAATATGACATACATTAGGTATGTATTAAATTAACATAAAACTGGTTTACGTCACGTATTTTTATAAGGAATAGTAAATACCTTATTTATTTGCCCGACGTTTGATCGAATTGCACCGCAATACGTAAGGCAATAATGCAAAATATAAGGTATTTACTATTCTTTAAAATTTAACACGTGACGTACAAGTCGCGAAAGCTTAAATGTTTTTACATTATGTTTGTAATACCAATGTTATTACAATCAAATAAGTCTAAATTGGCTAATTGTTGCTATAAACCTGGTGGTTTAATTAGGTATTAGAAAAGGCTTTCTATGACATATTTGAAAAAAATACCAATGTTGAAAACAAGTGTAAATTGACCGATGGCTTGTTTCATGTTGATATAAACCTGTTGGTTAAATTAGGGACTAAAATTAATACGTAATTATTGTGCTTTTACACTATTTATTTATTGACGTTATATTTGCCTTAATATAAAAATCTTCGGTCTCTACAACGATGTGGATATAGGTCTATTTTTAGAGCTTCTTGTAAAGAAAGAAAATGTTGAGGACATTATTTGATGTACTGACTAACCACTGTCGTATTATCAAAATGTATTATAATATCAAAATAAATAAAATGTTGGCTTTGTGGACATACTTTTTGTTTTATTTTATACTAGCTGACCCGGCGAACTGCGTACCGCCATATTTTATTATTCGTGATAATGTTTCATTTTCAAATGTTTATATGGAGATTTTAAAAACCAAAATATTAAATTTTACACTCAATTTTTTTGTAATTGGCCTTGCCTCGACAACAGTAAATAGAACAAAAAAAGAATTAGCCAAATCGGTCGAGCCGTTCTCAGGTGAATCCATAACATACTTTTCAGGGAACCATTTTTATTTATATAGATTACTAGCTGTCCTGGCGAACTTCGTACCACCTACTTAATTTATGATTTTATGAAAGTATACCTACCTACCCTACCTACCTACCTACCCTCTACATACCTACCTACCCTACCTACCTACCTACCTACCTACCCTCTACATACCTACCTACCCTACCTACCTACTTACCCTACCAACCTACATAAAAACTAAAAAAAAAAACGTAAAAACCATCCTTGAACTTCAAAGAACATTTTAAAAAAAGAATTGGCCAAATTGGTCCAGGCGTTTTTGAGTTATGCGCTTACCAACACATTTAGCGATTCATTTTTATATTATAGATTGCGTTATTAACAAATATTTTAATCATAATAATATATACTAAACAGGAGATCATATAGCCAACATGTCGGAAATAAACACATAGCCACGCCTATGCGTGTTCACTGATACTGTAGTGTAAGTTACTGATTAGATTAATAATGAAATCAGTAGCTTAGTTAATTAGTTAAACATCCAAGACACGCCTGTGTACTCGGTATCTGATTACCTACAAGTTAATGATGTTAAACCAAATATAATGCCATAATATGATGGTGGCTGAATGGATAAGTGACTGGCATGCAAATCATGCGGTCTGAGTTCAATTCCACCGGGTTTCACTTTGTGGAATGTATATGTACTAGTCATATGATTTACCTTCTGCTAACGGTGAAAGAAAACATCAATTGGAAACCCACATACACCAATTAAAATTGTAACAACTATGGAGAGAAAGAGTGGCCTGAGTTTCTTGCCAAGTTTTTTTTCTTTGTTCTCAGAGCTCAACCTTGTCAGTGAACTGGCTGTAGGCAAATTTACTGACACCTTTTCTGGCTTTGTATGACGTTCATAAGTATCATGTATGTGATCCAAATGAAATAAAAAGATTTGACTTTGACTTAAGGGATATATCTGATTCACCATCCTGAATTCTGCCTGTATGTGGATTATTGCCTGAAACCTTATAATTATTTAAATGAAGGAGAGAAGACCTGTGCCCAGAAGTGGGGCAGTTATGGGTTGCTATTAAATATTATAATGCCTTGAACTTCTATGTGGCAGATTCTTATTACAAGATTTTTCTGTTCCCATCTGATGCACACCTTGTGGCTCCGGAGTGTTATAACTCGAAGTTTAAATTTCAACGCTATTAATCCTGGCTTACAGGACCTGATGCTGTGATGGGTGTAAGGGACTAGTGCCACCTGATGCTTCTGATAGCACATAGCTGCCGTGGCTTATCCTTATTTAGATTTACATTCGCAATTTGAACATTTTTTTCTTTATTGTATGTACACCAAATTACGTACAGAAAGAATCTTCTTCTGCTCCTAATTTCCATTATTCCAGTTCTCTATATTATAAAGCTGCCTCGGTGGCGCAGCGGGAAGTGTATACGACTGCTGTGCAAGAGGTCCCGGGTACGATTCCCGTGTCCCAGTATTTAGATTTTCCCGGAGTTTGGTAAACAAATGTTCCCGGTTGATGACAATAGGCTCGCCCCCTATTTCATGGGACCAAACATAGCTGGCGAAATGTGCGTGTGATACACCTCTGCCTACCCCTTCGGGGAAAAAGGCGTGATGCTATGTATGTATGTAAAGGTGAAGTTTCTTCGTTTAAACGCGCTTATCTCAGGAACTAATGATTCGAATAGAAAAATTGGTGAAAGGCTTTATAATATCACGCTACGACAAATAGAAGCTAGGTAGGGGCAAAATAAAGATCCGAAAGCGAAGCTGCTACAGCTATACCTCGTGCAATAAAATAATCTGTAATAGGTAAGCTTAACTCAAATTTCCCCTACCAAAGCAATTCATTCATTCACCAAAGCAATAAAAGAGCAAATAAGTGAACAACGAAGTGAATTTGAAATGCAAATAAGAATGACAAAATGTTTAGACAATTATACTCTAACCCTTTAATATGAATCTCTTAATAAAGTTAAAATAATACGTTGTGTGCCTTGGTTTGAATTGATCACAATATTAACAAACAATAATTTTCCGCCTCTCGAATCGAATCGCAAATTTAATAATGCTCGTAATAGCTGGCTGGCCATTCACCCACGGGCATCATAATAATAGGCTTCTTGGAGTTGCCTCATCGAATTAATCATTCAGAATTGAAACAAACACAGTTGTAGCTGTAATAACAAAGCCGTTCACATAAACAATAGTTAAATTTGAAATAGTGACTCATGTTGTCTGTGTGTAGCTGTTTGTAACTACTTAGGTATTAATTTAACCAGGGGCCCGGTCCTGCTAAATTACACACGTGGATAGCAGACCGTTGGACAAATATCGACTAATCACAGGCCAGCAATATGGCGCGATTGACTTAGTAAGCCAATCACAGCTGTCGAATGAGACCATCGGCTTACCATTGTGTTATCAAGTTCGGACCCTAGATTAATAAATTATATAAATTGATATTGGCACGATTTTATATTTTCTATTCAATTCAGTGAATCTTCTGACTAATAAGTCAGAAGATTATACCAGTTTTCCTATTTCAATGGCTAAGTGTAATGATATTGAAAGGACTTATTGGAAGCTTATTGCTTTCCGGTTCAGTCAGATTTCATCTAATTAGAGCTCTTTTTATAAATTTTCCAATCGGAAGAAGATACGTAGTATCTATTATTATTTGATTATTTTTACACGGCCTTTTCTACCTCAAAGTAAACTAATTTAAGCTTTATGGGACCTAGACAACTAATGAACCTACATATATATTTCTGAATACCAATTTGGATACATACCCTAGAAGAAATTCTAAGTGTATGTCTGATCCACCAACCCGCATTAAGCCAGTGTGTCTGGATTAAGGCCTAAACCATCTCAGCTCTCTAGATAGAGGAAAGAACAGCCAAGCTCAGCAGTGGGACATTATTGGTTTGCTGATGATGACGATGATATATTATTCATATAAAAGCACGCAAACGCCGAAATTTGACATTTGCAGATCATACAAAATTAAATATAAGTTCCGACCCTGGGATTGAACCCGAGACCTCAGAAACCACAATCGTACACACTATCTCTGTGCCATCGAGGCAGTCATACTCACTAACTTATACCCGTGACTACGCCTGTGTCACTCCAAGAATATGTTACCAGGATGACCTCTCCGACAGCTTTTATATAAATCCTTTAAAAAAATACGCTTCTTCTCCAATAGAATAGACCGAAGTGCCTCAGGCCTACATTATATCAGCCAATGATATTGTATGTTATTAACATACAATCGTCTCATGTAACAGGGGTCGAACCTATTACCATTAACAGGGCACATTTTCAACGTCTGGGCTGATACTGAGAATTATAACACAAAAAACCCCATAGCTTTTTTGCCTGACTTGGGAGTTGGGCACCGAGGTTTTCAACTATATAAAGTCAGTGGTTTTTACGTGAAAGACTATCAAATATCCAAACATCAATTTATCCTTTCGAATTAATAATATTAGTAGTATGTACAACTTATACTTACTGTAGTGGCCTTCGTGACAATTATATGATAATGTATCTACGGAATTGATGTACTAATAATATCGTCAATGACATTGTTAATTTGATCGAATTAACCGAAGAAGTTCGAAAGGGAGAAGATATAAAATAACATATGTATGTTCTCCAGGGTGTTGGCAAAAGAAAAGGCATAATAGTTATGCTATAGTTAACATTCATACAGTTTAAAGAAAAGTTTAAAACTTACTGACTGACGTTTTGACTGGCCTGTTGGTCTAGCTAGTGGTTAGTGACCCTAACTGCTAAGCCGGGGGTCGTGGTTTCGATCACCACCCGGGACAAATCTGTGTGATGAGCATAAAGCTTTGTTCTGTGTCTGGGTGTAATTTATCTATAATATGTATGTATTTACAAAAAAAAGAGAGTACTTCTTTGATTACTGCGGAGTCAGTGTTTTTTTTTAAATAACGTTTTGGGCATTCAGTAGGAACCAGGCATTCACGCCGAATACGTTATTATAAATTTTAATGAATAAATGAAAGCGTGCTCAGTAGTAATGCTCTCGAAACATTGCAACAGACAAATCATTTCACAGCCTACATGCATAGATAAACAAACATCATCGTACTAGAAGATATGCGTGGAGGTGTACGGCTGAAATCGGCACAAAATCGAGTAATGCGTTGGAAATTTAATGATGACATGAGTCAGACAGCAAATTTGATTGTTTATACGCTAATACAATCAATTTGCTCTGGTGGTGGTTTACTCGGTGGTGTATCATCAATGAACACGATTACTGCGTAAAAGGTAGGTACTGGTTTGGTTTCCATGGGTAGGGCAAAAAAAATCAGAGTATTTTATAATAAAATTCGGTTATCGGATTAGAGACTGGAGATATGCCTGATTAACTTCAATAACAAGAACAACATTAGCAACCAATTAATGTCCCACTGCTGGGCATAGGTCTCTCCCAAGAGGAGACCCTTGCCCAGCAGTGGGACATTAGATATGGGTATCTAGAAAGCTGAGAGAAACGTCAATAAACTCATCTCACCACCATATTCTTTTATTTACCTATTACATGGGACTTACATACATAGCTGGTTAAACGTGTATCTCTGTCTATCTGTGTCTACCAATAGGAGCTAAGTATTGGCCAAACAAAGACCAACGGAAGCGAAGCACTGGGCAACAGCTAGTTTAGGAATCTTCTTCTTATCGTATGGGCTTGAGGCAGACCCTAGTGTTGGAATTTATCAAGTCGCCTAGAAAGCTTCCAACTTGACTTAACGACCACCACATTAAGTGATAACCGAAATCAACGATTTTTAAGCTATTGCATAGCAGATAGCTTTTACCGCGGGCTTTGAGTGCAGCGACCGAATCAAGAAATTCCGTAACGAAAATAAAACCTAACACTCCCCACTCCGACCGGCACAGCGGTGCGGCGCGGCGTTGAATTGAAAGCCGTGCATCGTGTTTGTGTGCGTGCGACTAGACGTATGCGTGTAGCAGCGAAGCGCGAGCTTCGTACAGCTCGCACGGATCGAGACGAGTTGCTCCGAAATCGGACGAATGCGTAAGCAGCTGTTTGTGAGAAAGTATATAGGTGTATAGGTATCTATCATCTATGTACAACAGTGAATAGCTGTACGCGTAAAATTAGTGAATAAAGTGTTTTAAATATGAAAAAACAAAGTGCATTTATTAATGAAAAAAATATTGCATTAATATTATAATTGCATAAGTTGATAAAAAATGCTATGAATAGCTTTACCGCGACAGTGCCCGAGTGCCACACGTATTTTTTTTTATACCACGACGGTGGCAAAGCGACGATCGGTCCGCCTGATGGTAAGCGGTTACCGTAGCCTACGGGCGCCAGCAACACCAGGGGCATCACGAGCGCGTTAAAAAACCTATTCACTCCTTTTTTAAGAATCCCATACTGAAGTTCCTTGGGAAAACCTCGTTAGGGAGTTGATTCCACAATCTGATAGTTGATATAGACACTATTTGTTGGTAATACGTTATTTTTGACATATTTATTGCTGATTAAGCTAACACGCAGGTCACTCAATTGTCCCAATTTGCCTAGTACACAAACCAATAACAAAGTATGCCTATACAATATTATGTTTTTTCAGTTTCCGTCATCCCTTATTCGTATTTTCCTTATTCTAAAGGTATTTACGAATAGTTCTAATATTTGTTTGGGATATTTCCGCTTTCATAAAGAATTTTCGGTAGTCGTTTTAAGCTTGCCCTTGTTTGACCTTCAGTAAATTTGCGTTTGTTTTTCTGAATGTGATAGTGGGAATCATCGTTACTTATTATTATTAATTAATATCCCACTGTTGGGCACTTATCTCCTCCAAACATTTTAGAGGGAATTTAGTTTTAATTTTCCTTTTCTCGTAGTGCTCTTGTTGCTTAAGGTTAGTCCCTTAGTCACCTTGTACGACACCCAGAGGTTGAAATAAGGTAGTGACATTATGTATTCTTAATCCGTCACTACATGGACAGGTCGTAGGAATAATGATTTCTAAGTGCATCGTTGATTGAAATAAATCGTTGAGTGTTGAATTCTGAAACTGCTTTTTTTAAAATTAACTTTTAGTTTTAAAAAATCATTTTCCTCTAATTGCGTCTCTGTGCTGATATAATTAAGCTTTCTATTGACATAGCTATGTCAACATCTTTATGATTAAAATATGAGTAGATTCAAACATGATATATTAATTATCCTCTTCGTTCCTAATATGTTTAATTCATTCATTTAACGCTCTTCCACCAGTCTAATATAATGGAACATGTTTGATTTGAAGATATTACCTAATCTTGTTGTTTAACAAGACAACATTCGAGTCTTGTTTTGCATGATGTTGAAATTATATTACTTAATTACACGATTTTTGGGAATTAGGTAGAAGGTAAAATATTGGATTAAGTGTTAGACGTCTTGTACAGTTTTATCATCATTTATAAATAACGTCTTAAGAATGAAACATGTTATACCTATATGAAACTTGACGTTCGAGAATTAGCATTAATATCCTTGAATATAAAGAATCGAAATGAATACCTACTTGAAATTTAATAATAAATTGAGTCTAGTTAAGGTGAATTAAAAACGTTGTCTAGTTCCAGAATTGTCTTAGACAGTGTCTATCTCGAACAACTGTTTTTAATTTAAATAAAGTTTTAGCGTATAACAACTTAAAACATTTGTTTAGTGTTATAAAAAATGAATTCAATTTTTATTTAAATTTGCCAACAAGTCAAAGAAGTCTACAAAAATCGTGAAAAACTTTTGAAAAAGAACTTTTGGTATTCACTATAAATCCTTCAAGTTTGTATTTATTAAAACTTATACTGAGAACTGATTACGTTTACTTTATTCTGAATAAGTACGAGTATATTTCTTACAGGAATTCTTTAAAACCTTATTTTAAATCGAAACTAATTATTATATAAGTAGGTAGTTACTTAATGAACTGCAGGTACTTACAGCCACAATATATACTGCTAAGCTGTAATTTATAAAGGTCACCAATCAAATCGTTGACCGAGTTAAGCCCGAGTTAATTACTTGGTTAGTCAAGCTATACCAATTTGTCTTCTATCTCCAACAAGCTTAATTGGCGGAAAATAGCATATTGGAAACAGTAATACTTTCTAATCCCTTATTAGCAAGGGAAGGAAGAATTGAAATAGGAAAATATGCTAGCTATCTTTTCATTTTTTTTTCATCATTTAACCCATAAACGTCCCACTGCTGGGCACGGATCATCTCTTCCAAGAATGCAGAGGAAATTTAGCCTACTATACCAAGGTGGTCAGACGGGTTGGTATAGCTATCTTAATTGCGTAAAATAATATCAAATATGGGTGGGTAAATTGATTATCATTTTTTATATGAGATGTTTTATTATTATCTATGTGTATACCATCACATATCTGCCCAAAGACGTCCACTGCTGGACAGAAACCTAACCCAATTTTCTCTAAAAATGTATATCCAGATTATTTTGTAATTGCGATACCTATTACCATAAATATCATATATTACCAAATGGTTTCCTATTATTAATATATTTTGTAAGAACATTTATGTTCAGGAGAGTCGAACGTATTTTGTCTTAGTTTTTCAATACACGAGTTTTCGTGACGGCTGCTGTGGCATGTTTCCGGAAAGTAAATAAAAAAATTGACTTAGAGATTAGATGGAAGTAATTTATTTCAGACGGACAGTTTTTAAACAACTTTCCTCAAATTTGTGTTATCACTAATCGTATATCATTACATTATAAATTAACTTTGCCTAATGACTTACGAAAATGGGAGTTTTATATAAATAGCATAAGTTTGTCCCAACAGTATATTAGGAAAATATATTACTTAAAGGTAAGCACAAAATTACGAAACAATATTTTGTTCAAAACAAGATGAAAATTTCTATTACCCGGTAAGTGACGAGCAGCCGTTGTCTTCACGTGAGAACTTTACTTGAACTTATACCTACGAGGATTTAAAAAACAGATGAATTTATCCAGGCCGTTCACAAGTGTTGCGCTTAATAACAGTCATCGTTTTTTAGATAAGTAGCTAAATTTGTAAGTAAAATGTAGTTACTTGTTCTAGCTATCGTTTCGGGGAATAAAGGTATCAGGTTGCGTCATTATTGAAATATTATTTAACTTGTCGATACCTATCTCATGAATATGTAAGACCAATATAACAAAACTTTGTGATGTTTTATGCTCCAACTGGTTTGTGAGTTTAGAACTATTCAGTGGAATATTGAGAAAATAGAAAACTTGCTTAATTAAAATGAATATGAAGTAAACTTTATCGAAACTAGCCGGAATTTTCAGAAAATCAAGAGAAAATAAAATGTATTGAAGGTCGATGTACGTGTGGGGAAATGATAAGCACCAGGATATAATTTAAACAATTGAATATAATAAACTTTGAATAGCAGTTTGGCAGACACATAAAAACGACGAAATAAATGAAATAATAAGGGGAAAAAAATAAAAGATAAGAGTCAAATAATCAAGTACGAGTAGGTACATAGAGTAGATAGAAAAGATTGGTTCTGTGAATTTTACCGTTACCTAATCAAAATTGATGAAAACAAAGCCTTCAAATTCTGGTAACAAAAACATTTAATTAACTTGGAGCTTTTTATATTTACGGAAAAACATTCCCACATTTTTGTTTTTGTTGTAAATTGGAAAGAAAGTACAATCAGCCACTTTTCCCGTTGACAATTATAAGTCGAAAATTGCGCATCTGTAGGCCCTAATAGCACTTTTAGGCCTTAGCCCCGAAACATCATGTTTGTAAAAACGATAGTCGGGTAATATTGCACTTCATGATATTTCAATTTACAACTGAAGAGGAGGTTTAGGTTGAAATACCATCAAGAAAACAGTAATGCATGAACAACAGAAAAATACTTCACTAGAAAAGTGATAAGGAACTTCAAGAAGATAGCAATTTTTTATTGTTCTAGAACTATTCCGAATAAGTGTACAAAAGTATTTCTATTTGCTACATTTTCCTAGTTGTTTCATACTATAAAATTCTTCAAACAGCAACTAAGGTTTGAAGAATTTTGTAATATGCGAAGCAAAGGCAATAGAATAGCTGCATTTACGAAAAGCCACACTCAAATCGTTTACGGGAAAGCTTTATTCTTGTCGCTGCTTTTACCCGATGACCACGTCTAGTTTATGCCTACTTTACGGCTTCTGTTTCCTGTTATTAATTTCATTTTACCTGTGGTTACTTCTAACAGTATTATTTTCAATGCCATTTTCTACCTAAAGTGTTCTAAACATCAACGTTTTCGAGCAGCAATGGATATTCTTCATCTAGGGATAGCCGGCAACGAAATGTTAGCAAACTTGACGTAGTAAGGAGTTCGGTCTATGGGAACGTTGATCAGTATTAGTTCAGTCACGAGGGAGGGCACACGTAACTCCAATGCGAAAAATCTGAAATAAAAATTAATTGTTGAACACTTTAAAACATCTGTAGAGTTCATAAAGTGAACGGAAATTAACGTTTCAGATATTAAATAAATTTTTGTCATTACATCTCAAATTAATAGTACTAGAAACTTTGTAACACTAAGCGTAAAGTTTAAGCAAAGTGGAATTTGAAAATGCTTTTTATTAAGAAAAGGAAATAAAATGGTGATTTTCACGAACTTATTATATTTGAGGTGAGTTTTTAATACGTAATACTTTGTTATACTTTGTAAAAAATTATGTCCAATTTTCTCTCCGTTATTTTCACTTTGATATCGGATGAGGTAAAGCTGTCGTTGGTAGAAGGTATAGTAATATTCTGTTTCACAGACTATGTACATACGTGTGTGTGTATTGTACATAGCTTTATTAATTTACTTATAATGCTATTGTATGTATATAGTATGAAATTAATTATGTACAGTATCAATTTGCTATTTGTGAGTAATCTTAAGTCCAATATTTGCGGATGATGATTTTTATTAGGAAAGTGGCTGTTATGTTAATATTAAATTCCATTAGAAACCTGTCAAGTGCCTACTTAGAAGTTTTGACTTGTCAATACGTATTTAGGTCAGAGGGAAGTTAAACCTAAATACTAAACTAATCAGAAGTTACCAAGTACGCATCAAATGTTGGTTGATTTATTTTGGTAGTGCGTGAGTTCGATTCTAGAAATGAATAGCAATATAATTAAATTAATAGTATTGAATTTTCAAATGTAGGATTTGTTTTATTAGTAAATAAACTTTGATATTTAATCATTGTTGTGGAGATGTGGAGAAGTTATACTGTGGGTCATCATTAAATTATTATCCGTAGATCCGACATGGGCTTGATACGAACTTTGTATCTATGAACTCTTTAGTGTTTAGGACATATAGTTATTCAGAACCCTAATTCGCAATTAGTTCGGAATAAGATATCTATATTTCTATACTAATATTATAAAACTGAAGAGTTTGTTTGTTTGGTTGGTTGAACGCACTAATTTCAGGAACTACTGAATCGAATAGATTTTTTTAGTGTAGAATAGCCTATAGGCTATATAACATCACGCTACGACCAATAGAAGTTTAGCAGTGTCCAAACGAAGATCGACGGGAGCAAAGTTCTGGGCAAGGAATAGTAGAATATAAAAAGAAAAAAATACTGACAAACAGCCTGATTTGAATGTAAATAATAGAGTGATTTTCGCACACTTGATATTACTGTATACATTTAACATTTGTGTTGGGTGTCAGCTGCTGTTCCGGAGCAAATATATAAATTATTCTGAACTACCTACGCATAAAGGAAAAAAAAACAACGATTTGCAAAAGTCAAAAGAAAATTTAACAGTTAGGTTACGCATTTGCCAGACCCGTCGTGGTCGCTATATAGTTGTATTAGATGAGGCAGACAATTCATAAACTCACGATTTTTGGTACGAAAACTGGAGTTTATACGAGCGTGTGGTCTTCGTGAGCTTGGTGATATTTCTGTTCCACCATATTTTGTTTAATTTTACATAGCTTTCATTTTTGTTGCCATAAGGCGCTTTTTCTCAAAACAATCTAATTAACCTAACTAAAATCACAAAGTAACAAAACCTCGCAAAGGCTATATAAGTTTGTTGTAAAGCTATTTGAATATCTATTTTGTGCTAGGGGATGAGTTCGATTCCCGGTGTACAAAGCAAAACAAATATTTTCTCGTTTGTTATTTCCTTGGAAGGCTGACAGTCACTTAATCAAGTGTCAGTGGTAGTTGTAAATAGCAATTCGGTGTATCCGCTCTGTTTGGGTTGGTACTTCAATCTTAAAACGAAATCAAGAGGGTCGAATTAGGTATTATTTTCTAAAGTAAATAATTTTCTAATAATATTTTCCAACAAGCGATGGTTGCTGAATGAATAAGTGACCGGCGTGCAAATCACGTCGCGTCGTCTGAGTTCGATCGCAACCGGCAGTACCAATGTGGAATTTATATGTACTAGTCAAGTGACTTACCATCTGCTAACGGTGAAGGAAAACATCGTGAGGAAACCCACATACCCAAGAAGAAATTCTATGAGTATGTCTGATCCACCAACCCGCACTAGAACAGCGTGAGTAGATTATGGCCTAAACCCTCTCAGCTCTCTAGTTAGAGGAGAGGAGACCCGAGCCCAGCACTGGGACTTAAAGGGTGGCTGATATATTTTCCAATGTTACACGTAGAAATACAAACAGTTTGTGCGAATATTTGAGCAGAAAAAGTATATAGATTTACGGTGTAGCGATTATAAAACAGATTCCTTACATCAAATATTTGTTGGTGCAAATTGTTTGTGGAAGATTTGCACAAACTGTTTGTTATAACGTTTGCGCAAACTTAAGACGATACTATTAAACTTAAGTAGCATTTTTGAGTGGTGTTCTGTATTGTCGTCTCAATGTATTTGATTCCATATGTACGAATATATTCAATCATTCATTATGTTAACCATTGAAAATTTAACCACACCGATGTTGCGATTTGTACAGAATGTATTGAGTTTATAGCTGAAGAAGACGCTTTTCTATTTTCACACGAACGCTTCTGTAAATTGCCTTCATTTAATACCATTAAGATTCCAGTTGATTCCACATTCCAGACTTCAATATACATATTTTGTTCTGCCTAGGAATTTAAACTCACTGGTTTGTTTATCGATAAAGTTAGAAAATAAACATTTGACTCAGTCGAGAATCGGTTAGTAATCCCAGTTATATCTGTCTACATTCTTATTCATCACATACATGCAAAGTAAGGGGAATAGAGATTTTTTTATACCACGACGCGACGGTCAAAGAGATCGCTCTATGTTTTCTCATACTCTGTTTAGGTACAATAAATCATTTATATATGTAGATATTAATACAATTAATTTATAAATTAATTATAATTTTGGTCGTTTTACGTAAATGATTGATCTGTGATAGGTTATCCATCTTAGAGTAAAGGCAGCTATTTCAGGAATTTTATTAAACTCCCCCGAACTCCCACTCTAAAGTTGGTATGCATATTGAAAGGCTATCAAACAGTTCTAAGTTTGGTAGGTAAACAGATAGACTGAGGTATTTTGATTAACTGTCTATATTTTATAGCGAATTATATAAGAGCTATAGAAGAGAGAAAACTCTTGTCCAGCTGTGGTATATAAATGGGTTAATATTATTATTATTGTATTTATGTACCCTAAAAACTTTTTTCGTGAATAGTACACAACTTTTTAAACGGAGCTGCACCATATAAAAACTTATTTTAAGAATGAATTATTTTTTTATTTTAATAAGTTTTATGCCATAATTTCTTATATCCGACGTTTTGATCGTATAGCATCGATCACACTTTTTTACAGTTAGAATCACGTGATTTTTATTAATATACACCTCGAAGATGTAATTATATGAAGAAAGTAAATGATAAGTTGTCTTCTCAGGCTAACATCGAATTTTTGGTACTGTTGGTATGTCGTCAAGATGGCTATTCATCAGCATAGTTTATTTTTCCAATTATATTTTGATGATCGAACCAAACATTAGTTACTTGCTGCGCTAAACCTTCGGTATGCAGATTAACAATATAACGCAACACATAGACAGGAATTAAAATATCTTTTCAACAGCTGCAGTTTTTATTTTCCTTGTTTGATTTGTAATTTTGAACCTGGCTTTATCATATGGGTACTTCGTTCACTTATAAGTTTTCTGAATAGCAAACTTCAATTTGATCGCAATAATATCTTTTTTTACGTTATTTTTAATATTTTCCTTTACCCAAATTCTTAAGAGCCAACAGAAACCCCAAACCCATACAAAAATCTATTCAACAACTGAAGGGCATCAGTATTCAAGGACAGATTGAAACTTTCTCAAGATGCCTACCCTTATATTAAAATATGTACCTGTATGTCTTCGATTCGCGAAATAACATGCGGAATATGAATTCCTTTTGTCATCCATAAGATAGTCAATGTAATAAGATACGATGTAGTCTATCTATTCAATCCATTATTGTGAAACTTGATAACTTTTATCGATTGCAGACGGTAAATTGACGTAGCAATAGTAATAAGGTAATTAGACTTCCTTTTATAGATTAGAAGATTTGAGAATCTTTTCATTTGTATTGATTTTCTGCTAAACAATTACAATGCTCACAAATTTCATTACTTTCTAACAAACACAAAGTCTCAAATATCGTATTTGAGAGACGCAATTTAGAAGGGCAATAGGGCAAGAAAGGTCAAAATAATTAAGTAGCACCCTAGACCTGGTTAAAAATAAATTACAAAAAATAATACAAAAAGTTAACAAAAGGTAAAGTAAAACAGAATTTTTATTCAGGGGTTATCAAAAAAAATAATTAGGAATTAGCCTAATTTATACTGCAAGTCAGTTTATTTCATCTTTTACACATCATATTTTTATACAGCCTCTTTTTGGCTATTTGATAACCCTACATCAAAGAACTCGAAGAGAAACATTTTTACATTTCGCCGCCGCCATATTTTAATATTATGGTCTGTTAACGACATCATTATACATAGTAATTATATTCATCCTTCCCTTTGGATACTATGAGGCTTTTAAATATGTGAACATTAAAAATTGGAAACCCTTACTGATATAGGAGAACAAAACATAATGTCTCGTTATATTAAAAATCGAAATAACCTTTACACAGATTATATCCTGCCAAATAAAAAATTAAGTATAAAGGGTTTTTATCACTTATAGAAAACCTGTATATGACAAAAATGTTGTTATATTACAATACTACATAGATATTCATTAGACAGTGTTAAGAGAACCTTTTTGTATTTTTGTCTAGTGGCTTTAATCTAACACCCGAGAAACATAACCATTCTTGCATTCAGATAAAAAAGGAAGTAATGGGGCACAATGTATTAGATGTCATTAGCACTTAGCCTTATTTCAAAGCTCCGTACGTATCTTCCAAGTGGAGATCGCCGGCGGATATATGAGGAAAAGACGTGATTGTCATTAGCTAGATGGCAATGTGTTCTGCACATATAGCCAGTATTACCCAGTTACAGTTTAAATTTATTTATTTTCTAGAATAGACAGAGCACTGAAATATTGCTTTTGGTATTGTTAATGTTCATCGTTTGTTGTTGCCAGATGTTAAATAACATTAATAATGCTGCTTGCTAATCTGCTTAGAAGAAGAAGGACTATATAAGTCCTTCTTCTTCTCAGTCATTTGCTTCATTTCTGTCATGGCTGTTTTGGGAGGTTTCCATCGTCTCTATCTCATCGTTTCAATGGTCTTCCACGCGGTTCTATATTCGGTTGTTTGTAGGATTGTGAAGTCTATGCAGCAATATCTAAAATTGAGGTGACCAACCGAAATAGTTTTATAAATAAGAAAATTTAAGTGGAAATCAATCAAGTATTATTTTTCTGAAAGGATTCGCTCGTAGTATATTCATGATAAAGCCATCGATTTTATTCAATGCAATCATTAGCACCATTAGATTTAATATTTTCTTCCAAAAAGAAGGTCAATGGTACGTAAATAATAAAAGATTTTTGCCGAATACATAATGTATTTACCATACACAACTTTTCTACTAATCTATGTCTGCGGGAATAATCTCTTTGATAATAAATAATATTTGTAAACGTCAGTATGTGACGACGGTCCCTGATAGTGGACCTGATGTATTCAACAATAACTTATTCATACGGATCAAATATATTTAGGACCTCATTTCGTATATTTATAATCATATTCATAGCGTATTCTGTATGTAAAGATGATATATCAAGATAACTTAATATTTGAGTGCTTCGGTGGCCCAGCGAGAGTGAAGTAGACTGCAAGAGGTCCTAAGTTCCAGTGTCGATAAGTAAAATCGTTATTAAGATTGGGAAATTCTCAAACTGGATTCTAGATTTACAATAGGTGCGGTTCCTTATTGCATGGTAAGCAAGTACACTGTAAATTCATGGGACAAAGTTAATTAAGAATACATTTATATTACACAAAACCGTAACAACTGACAAACATAAACAATTTCCAGCAGACAGTGTCGTGACGCAAAACCTCACAAGAAGTATGATATTGTTTCTTTGGGTCAATAAGTCACTGGTGTTCCTTTATATCCTACTTTGAGTCCTCTTGTCTCAAAATATTTACTCAAATTCAGTCAGTAAGACTCAAAGTATACAAGGAGAAGCCTCAAATCCGAGGATTTGAGGCTTTTCCTTGTCGTAAGATAAAATTAGAGAACCAAAAATATTTACACACTATAGATCGCGCCGGGCTTCGCTCCCATCGTTATTTATTTGGCCACTGCTCAGCTCCTATTGACCGTAGCGTGATGTTGTATAGCTTTTAAACTTCTCTGATAAATGGACTATCCACCGCTAAATGAATTTTTCAAATCGGACCATCAGTTCCTGAGATCCTAGCGTTCAACCAACCAAACAAACAAACCCTATAGCTTTATAATATTAGTATAGAAGTACAGATTTATCACGACCCAACAGTAGACCAAAGAATCTAAAAGAAACCTACACCTACAAAATTGAATTCCCAATATTCTAAGAACAAAGGAATATACGGTAGAGAAAGCATTATGTAAAAAACCGCACGATTTTAAATCAAGTCAATCGTAAAACACCGTACTTCTAAAAAAGTTTCAAATAAGAGACCGCCAGGGAATTGGTTTGATTACGTTTATTACATGTAATTGGTATCTACTGTATCAAACAGAAAGGACAGAATTTCTTTTCGGTCCCTCGGAACAATTGTTCGCAAGGACTTAAGGGATAAAAGGGTCAAAGCACTCGAAATTCAAGCTATTCACTCTTCTACTTATTCGTACTACCGACATTATTCGGAATTTCTGAAAAAGAGAAAGTTAAATTAAGAAAATGGCGGATCTGTAATTTAATTTCAAATTAAGTATAAAAAACGCCTCATTCTGAAATTTAATTAATTTAATCGCATTAAAACATCATGTAATTTATCGTAAAAATGTCCGGAAAAATGAGTCACAATAATCTTTCAATTTTCCTTCCCGTCAACATTGAAAAAAGATAAGACGTGATGTCAATAAATAAAAAAATATGCTTTAACCAATATTCTTGTACGTATTCTATTTTACCAAGGTTTACGAGGCTACAGTCATAGCAAATCAAATGTAAACTGATGGAATTTACCACGTACTCAGTTTTGTTTTCAGTGGCGTGTAAAAATATATAAAATAATATAAAATTGAGCTGAATTTACTACGGCTAAAATTCCTAGGGATTTCTTAGGAATTTTTCCCGCCTCAACCTTCTAACCTAACTTATTTATGTCGAATCCGACCTAAAAAGCAAAATATATCCTTTTCCAGAAAGGACATTTTTTCACCGTTGTCTAATTTATTATTCGATTTTTTGTAAAATTCCTAGAAATTTCGCGAAATTTTCAAATCATCCTACGACATGTACATTACTATTAGTATATAAAAAGGACGTTTAAACTTACTTCCATTGATCATACATACCCTACCAACCGGGAAGTGATAATTTTATATCAATCACAAGTTCTTAAGCTTCTGTGGGTACGTCGGCAAACTTTTCTCTTTGCAAAGCTATTAGTGAGATGGAGTGTATCGTTGTAATTTAGAAGATTCAACTACAAAGTTTGTACGCAGGGTTACAAATTGTTTGAGTGAAAGGGTGTTTGGGAAAAACTCAGTTTTTCCTTTCGTCGATATATACTATGTTTATATATAAAAACTATCTCTGTGGTTTTGTCGCTTAGATAGAAGTTTCGTTTATTATACTAATACATACAATTACGTATATGAACTACTTCTGGGTCTGAATTCGGATACTATGAAAGTCTTTTTGCAACATTAGTTTTTAGCACGGTTAATTTATATGGAATTGCTTATGTGATGAATATATCTTTTAATTAGAATACGTTATCTTCTTATAATATATATTTCACAAGCAAAACAATATATCTTTATCTCCTGAATTTTATAAAATCGCTCTCCTAAGTTAAATAAAACTTTTCCTCTTTCTAATTTGTACAAGATAAACTTGAGTTAATAGTTGATTTCACAGTAAAGTTGTTGAATTACTTGAATGAGTACCTTCACTTCTAAAATATTGGCAATCATTTTAATTATTAACCCTGTAGAATTAAGTCGTCGTAATTGAGTTGAAGTTCAGAACACCCAGGTCTAATATAATAAACTTAGACAGGGAAACTGCTTTAAGACAGGTTGACTTAAATGAGTGTCTTGGGAATTATTTCACGCTCAGAATATATGATCAATTTAAGCTTATGAGCTTTTTGAGCTTCTGTTAATGCTTTCATATATTTATAGTAACTACTAGGATTTATAATACTGTGAAGACATTGAAATAAATCTTAGCTTAAACTCAATGTAGGGTACATTGAGTACATTCAAGCTGTATGAGTATCGGATTTGGGAACGCTAACATCGGCTATACTCGACAAACGCAAGCGAACCCTGTGCCCGATGACGGTTATAGCCGTTAGAAACAGGTCACGTGAATATACAAAATGTATGGAGATACAAATCATTACGTATTCAGAACAAAATTTTATGATTTGGCGTTATAGCGTGATGTTCAAAAGTTTAACAGTGAACAGGTAAAGAAGTACCTCGTCATCTGTGCTTGCTAGCCGTCCACCTGATGCACTTATTCAGGGAGCCGTTCATAGCAAGCCATGTGCCTTCTACCTTTCTCTGGATGACCAGGCGTTCTATGAACTTGATTATCATTGTGGCGCATGGCGTAACGATTCAAGTGCCCCCTCGCCACTCTTATAATTTTGCTGACATTGCTATGTGAGTGATGTGGGTTTGTTTGCCACACGAGACAAACAGGACCGGATTAACCATGTCGAGGCCCCTAGCCGTAGGCAATGCAATTTGCAAGGCCTCATTAACCTTTTCTAACGTCCTAAAATATATTTTCTACTACAACGCAAATGTTCCAAGCGGCACAAAAAAAACTTACTAATCAAAATACCACATTTTAACTAAAAAATATATCGTGAATTCAGCACGAGTATGACACAATACGTAAGCTGATAGGATATCAGACATCTGCCAAAATTAATATTCCTTATCGTGTGAAATTAAATATTCATAAACGTAACACTAGATAACTAAAGTCACGTGTTAATGGTTTTATCAAATCATTTTGTGAGAGCTATTTCGAATGACACTACGAGTGTTAGTAGTAGCAAGTGTAACATAAAGTTCAAGCGACCGTGTAGAATTGTGTAATAACTAGATTTGAACAACGGTAGTAGATAAGATTATAATATTATTATGATAAAGAACGTGGTTTTTCATAACAACAAGCCCTTGCTTACAAATATTTTTAAATAGAGTGGCCTGAGTTTTGAGCTCAACCTTCTCAGTTAACTGGCCGTAGGCAAATTTGCTTACACCTTTTTTTTGGCTTTGTTTGACGTTCATAAGTAGCATGTAAATGAAATAAAAGATTTAAAGTTTGAAATTTAACGGTACTATCTATACCTACGTTTGTTTAATGGCTTCTACAAGGGGTAGATAGGATAAATAGAATAATAAATAATCCATCTTACAGTAAAAATGTCTCTGGGTCATAAATAGATTCCGTATGAGGATTCAATAAGTGAACGAAATGATTCCGGATAGACATGGTTTTATGCAATAAAAAAACAATCTAATATGAAATTCTAACATTAAAATGTTTCTCCTTTTTGGAACAACAACGCTAAAAGGAGGTTAATACGATTTTTATCGACGAGTTTAAAGTGGTACTTAGAGTTCAGCAAACTATCCGTTATGTCACTCTAAAACGGGATTATAAGCGTCGAAAAGCTGCCAAAGTACTGCGCAGATATTGGACGAGAATGCAAGCGGGGTGCACAGATTTTCACTAAGCTGTTTTCGCATCCTGGAGGCTACCGATTGGATTTTATACACCATTTTTCAATGCAATACTCTCGATATTGTGTAACAATATATACATTCTATCAATGTACTTTTACTGAGACTTTAAAACGAATATTGCTACAGTAAACTCACCATTTGGTAGAATCTGGTATGATTTGGCCCTCTAGTTCAATGATTATGTACTATTATCACAGGACAGAAATTATAAGACTATTTCAAGATAAATATGATGTTTTAGCAATTTAACTACTTTATTACTTAATACACGTTTTTATTTTATTCTGCGATTTTCTCTGTTTTCAGTGAGTATTTTATGAATTTATTTTTAATAAGCGGTTAGATCATAGATCTAAGATCCGCGCGCTAACTAAATCTATGGGTTAGATTATATCTAAGGAACGTTTGGAAAGAATGTAGACTCCTGACGCCTGACGCCTCTTTGATTGTACCTTGATCTTTAGTCAGGAACTTTTTTGTTTTCAAATAATGAGAATTTCATAATCACAAGTCGAAACCGTCACGCCTTCGCCACCATTTTAAAAAAGTAGGTATGAGAATTACACGCCAGCTTTTTTCAGTAAACTAATTTAAAGTGTTTTGAAGTTTACACGACACTCGCTACATAAAGTTTAAAAAATATTATCCACACATATCACTGTAGGTAAAGCTTTCCAGACACGATTGCTGATGGACAAAGAAATATTTGTTATACAAACTTTTTCAACGCAGACTTGTGAAGTGATATGTTGTCACAACAGATGTAAACATATAGTTATTAACGATAGTAGTATGTAGTTAACATTTAATTTATTTGACTGGATTCCGAATTGTATAGTGGAAATACTTTTTCTTTTCTTATTATACTGTAATTGAGCAAACAGATCTGTATCTACTGAATTTCAATAACTTTTCTGAATGTGAGAGAGTGTAGTTTATTAACGTTATTTTTTTATTAATGATTGCAAATAAAAATGTGGTACATTGTGGCGGATTGTAATGTTACTAAAAACCAATGAAATAACTTGCGTCTTGCCACAGTAGAGCTGATGCTGTGTATTTATTAAATAACATAAAAACGACTGTGGTATTAGTCAATTGCATATGTTACAATAAAGAAAACCGGCCAAGTGCGAGTCGGAGTCGCGCACCGAGGGTTCCGTTCGATAAGGCAATTTTTTTTTGTGATTGAAATGTAAGAAATTAGTAGGTAACGGGATAGTTATAAGTTAGAATAAATATTTATCTGTACCTGTATTTGATTTAATTTTTTTTTGTTGTTCTCGAAACTTGGTGCTACTGCTACTAATCCAATCAAACCTAAAGTGAAAGAGCCGCAGCAAACTAAAAGCTAAAACAACTCGTCATTAATTGTGTGATAATTTGAAACGTCTTATTACAGATTCATAAAATGAGGTTATCTATGCTAATACTAATCTATACTATCATATTATAAACCTGTTGAATTTGTTTGTTTGTTTGGTTGAACGCTAGGGTCTCAGGAACTACTGAACCGATTTGAAAAATTCTTATAGGGTTGGATAGCCCATTTATCGAGGAAGGTTAAAGGTTATACAACATCACGTTACAGCCAATAGGAGCTGAGCAGTGGTCAAATAAAGAACGACGGGAGCGAAGCCTCACGTGACTTCCAGGACTAGTGCTATTACTAAACCTAATCATTTGCTAAATACATATACTCAAGAAGAGATATCCAGTGTACTACATATGCGTAGCGATGACATTAAAAGCTGTGCTACACGGTTATAAACTTGCGTTCCACAGAGTGCCGGCTACGCGGTGCGTGTAGTAAACCAAATTTCATACAAACTACACGGATGGCAACCAAGCTCGAACGCAAGTTTATAACCGTGTAGAACACCTATAAGAGGCATTAGCCCGATACGTTTGTTCCGACGACGACGAAACACGAATAGCGTTTCCTCTTAATGTATTATCACGTACTCCTAATCGCTAGATGAATACTTTAGATGCAAATTTTCCGCTTTAGAGTTTCAGATGACGTCAAAGGGGTATTATGATTCTGCGACTAGGTATATATATGTAGAGTAGATTATGTTCATTTGACTTTTTATATCACTAAGTCGCTTTTTATATCATAGCGCGTACGATCGGTCTGGTCCTAAGGTATAACCAATACAATACACAATATTCTACCACATTCACACAGCGCCATCTAGTCCCAAAGTAAACAATTATATTTACTTGTGTTTTGGGTACTAAACAACTGATATACTACTTAAATACTTTTTTTTTGTAAATACATACATATTATAGATAAATTACACCCAGACACAGAACAAAACTTTATGCTCAGCACACAAAGATTTGCCTTGGTGGGGATCGAATCCACGACCTCTGGCTAAGCAGTCAGGGTCACTAACCACTAGACAAACAGGCCAGTCATAAATGATAGTTCCTTCTTTACCAGAAATTTTATCGGAAGCTTAGCAGATGTAGCAGCTTGTAAGCAAAGGTGAAACCACGATGTTTCGATATATATTATGAAGATTGCGACTACATTATATTATCTACGATGAAAGTTAGGAAGTTAGGAGCTTCCGCTATATACTGCGCGTCACTAATAGCATTAAATCAATAGCTTACTGAGCATTTCACACATTACACAAACCACACACTATACTTTTGTTTACTATTTTGTTTTATTTTGTTATTTCGCTGATTAATAACACTTATTTATTACCCTAAAAATGATGGTTAACTTCTACTAGCCGCGGGAGAGCCCTGGTGACCTGTGCCACGGGTTTTATTAACCTATTATAGGCACCAGTCTCTCACAAAGTTAGTCTACAGTTTAAACAAAAAAATTGTATCCTAGAAATAAGTAACTCTTGTGAAGAGATAATAAATTGATTATTATTATTATTATTTCTATAAATCAGATGCATGCACCTTATTACTAACTATTAAGAAAAAAAAGTAGGTAAATCCCTGAGAAATAATCAGTTAGTTGGACATAAATTATTATGTCATGTTCTGTCATAGAGCCCGAAAATATATGGAGGTAAATTGTTTTCTTTGTCAAATGAAGCCAAACAACTTTTAGCTAACTCTATTTGGATAATGGAGTCTGTAACGAAATCATTCCTATTTTGTTATTGTCCTTGTACTATTAAGGTGAGTATAGATTAGAGTATTTTCTAGAACTTTTCTATATAATGTTCGTTTGTCGTGTATCGTACCATTCGTTCGTTTAGGTTCATTAAACAAAATAACGTTTTCGTTTACTATCGTGTGTTAAAAGAAAGCTCACTTAAAATAATATAACAAAACGTCAAGCTGCTCGAAGTTTACAAGTTCCAAATCTTTTTATATCTTTCTTTTATTTTAAAGAGACAGCACACAGTTTGTTAATAAGTCCTGTATCGCGGGGGATATTACAAACATACAATAAACGTTGTCATGCGAGACAAAATCGCTCGCAGTTGCGGAAATTAGGTGCGGTCTATGTCCAGTCTGCAATGATGATGATGATAACAATTAACCGATACAAAGAACACCCACTCGTACCAAATATCTATAAACCACACAAATATTTGTTTCGTGTGGGAATCGAAACCACGTGAGTCGTGACTCTTAGTTAGTGGCGAGGCTTTCGTTACCTTAACCGCTACGCGGAACAAGTCAGTCCATCCTTTAGTCTAGTCTATGCTCACCTTTAGGTAGACAGTAACAATTACAGTGTTGTTTGTTTGAACGAACTTTAGACCAAATCCAACTGTTTAAATGGAATGTAAAACCACAGAATACAGATAGGTTTTTCGTAAAACGATTTATCTATAAATTGTTTTACTAGTCAGGCTGATGGTGTTTTTGAGTACTATCAGTAACTTTACCGGTTCAGCACATGACTGCACAAGTAGGTGAGAATATAAAGTGAAGTACTTAATTTATGTATTTGTATTGTTACCGGAACGTGGGGTGGACTGCATTTGATTTTACAATGGTTTTCTACAATTGTTGACGGGACGACGACACCTCTAGTCAGAGTACATTTAACAGATCTTATCTGGCCAATATTTTTTATTTTATTTACAATTACGTCTCTGTGATTCACCTTCAGGATGTATTTTTATTACGTATTAAAATCTGGCTGTAGAATGAAACCTTCTCTTCTGTTGCGGACTTTTCCGACACGAGACGAACAATACGTGTAGCCTAATTTAAACCACGTTTGAAATAAAAGGAAAAGTATACTCAATACTGTAAGCAAACAGTGAATTTTGATGACGAGCCGCAAGTGCCTCTTACCATTCGCATTGTCAATAAAAAAACCATTTACGCACCATTTAAACGTTACAGATTTTTTCTTATCATTAGGTTGTCTTCAGAGCTGAGTGAAGGAAAGGGAGAAATAGTGTTTAAGGTGGAATATTGTTTCGTTGCTTACCAGCATGTTACCCGCAGAGTATTTTCTTTTTAAGGTGGACAGCAGCTTGACTTATGTCACTGACACTGCTGAGTTATAATTGCAGCGGTCACCACTTACTAACCGATGAGGAAATTGAAGTAGGTATTATATAAGTTACAGTAATTTTCAAACATTTGATAATGATATATAGAGCGACTAATTCGAATGTCATGATTCTAAGTAAGCCCTCTGTGCCTGCTTGCAATAAAATAAAAATTAAAATTCACAAAAGAAACTAACTAAAAATAAACTTTAGCAAAACGTAGTACAGTATACACAGATACATGTCGAATTATAAAATACGCTGCTTCAGTTAATCAGAGATAAAGCTTCGTTGATTTACCGTCTATCTTTCGTTTAGTCGCTCGAATAAACAAACAGAATTAAAATAGAACGATATCACTAGTACCGTCAGCGTTGGTTGAAACAAGATTTCTTTACAGAGAATACGAAATCTCACTTTGCAAATACTATTTGAAGGTTGGCTTTGTATTCGTATATGCGCAGTAAATACATGTATGCGCTCACTACATAGTGATTTGAACTACATATTTCTGTAACGAAGGTTTACATCTTTACAATAATAAGTTGCAGTTGCTACTTCTAGTACAAAAAGAGAGAGAAGTTTTAGGATAACTCTCTCACTAAGCAATAATTTCATGTTGCTGAGGACTTTCAAATATGAACCTAATAACGATAACAAATTACGGATTATTATTAGACGCATACAATATAAGAAGCAGCGTTTATTCAATTATAAAGAATGGCAGATGCTTTAACTATTTCTGTCGAAGGAATAAGTCCAGCATTCTCAAAGCTCGGGCATGTTAAGCCGATATGTAAAAATGCAGAGCGTCTACTAGAGGCAGGCGTTTAGTCAATTCGTTAAATTCTATAGCTTTGATATTTCGATTCCTGTGATTTAAAACATTCAATATTTTGACACGTGACACTTTATGCATAATTCACCCCTCGTTACTTATTCAGATAATTTATAGTGACTGTCAAATTCGCGAGTAGTTAGTATTATTATGAACTGTTGGTGTTATAATCGCCCAATGGTTGACTGGTACAGAATGCCTTGGGCTTAGGTTTGTATTTGTACGGTTCACCTACACTAATATTACAAAGGTTATTGGTTGGACGCGCTAGTCTCAGGAATCACTGAATCCTATTTAAAAATTATTTTGATTTTGGATAGCCCATTTATCGAGAAAGGCTATATAACATTGCGCTAGGGCCAAAAGGAGCTGAGTAGTGGCCAAGCAAATATCCTAGAAAGCTAGTTGTGAATTAAATTTAAATCAATAATCGAGGTTAAGCAACAGTCAGCAAGGTCAATCCATAATGGGTGATTGTTTGTGGCAATTTCATTCTCGAGCGTCTCGTGTGTGTGTGCTTCGGAAGCAACGTAAAGCCGTTGGTCCCGGTTACCACTTAATGGTGATAGTCGTTAAGTCAAGCTGGAAGCCTTATGGGCGACTTGATAAATTCCAACACCGGGGTCTTCCTCAAGCCCACACGATAAGAAAAAGATTAAATAATTATTAAATTGTTATACACAAACAAAACATACTCCGTAGCATCTCCTTAAGTGTTCTCTGTTGCCAATTTTTCAAGCAATAATGAATACAATAGTCTACTGCTAAGTACGTACTGTTGAAGTAAAGTGGGCCAAACTCATAAAACGCTCATGTATAATCATAATAGCAATAATAGAATTTGTTTTCGCATGTAAAATGATAAATGTATAAGTACTAAGTCCTACCGAAAATATAGTGTTCTTGTATTATCATTCTTATTCTTTATTAGATTCAGAAACATGTTATGAGAAGTAATGGTGAACGAAATAACTTGTCTATCTATATTTATACTAATACTAGCGGACCCGACAGACGTTGTCCTTCATGATATACCAATCGATTGCATTTTGTTTTTATTTGTGAAACTAAACCATCCTCGAATCCACTTGAACACATACACAAAAATTCATTCAAATCGGTTCAGCCGTTTAGGAGGAGTTCACTGTCAACACACGTACAGAAGAATTAATATATATAAAGATTATAAAGCTGTAGAGTTTGTTTATTTATTTGGTTGGACGTACTAATCTCAGGAACCACTGCTCCCATTTGAAAAATTCTTTTAAATGAAATGAAACCTCGTTTATTCATCTAGGTTACAAAGTAACACTTATGAAAGTCACAAGATAAGAATGTAACAGGTTATCCAAAAAGTAGTGTCAGCAAATTTGCCTAAGACCAGATCGCTGACGGGGTGGAGCTATGAGAAGAACTGGCAAGAAACTCACGCCACTCTTTTTAAAAAAATGGATAGGTAGGTACAATCTTTTGTAATTTTTTATAATTAGTCTTGGATAGCCCATTTATCGAGGAAGGCTTATAGGCTATGTTATATTTATATAACATCACGTTCTGCCCAATAGGAGCTGAGCCGTTGCTAAACGAAGAACGACAGGAGTGAAGCCCCGGGAAACCGTTAGTATATTATACATATACACTCAATGCAATGTGAAATTTCGCAATTATTTTGGTCACAAGCTTAGTTATAAAAAATATATTTAACTTTCTCCAATTACTTTAGACTTACTAGATGTCAGAATGAAATATTTATAAATACCTACATACAGTAGGTACCTACACAGATAATGAAAACAAAACGAAAATCACTTTATTAAACTGATTTGAATTGATGAAATTGTAAACAGATAATTAGGTAGTTTTTACCTGAATGCGCGACGTAAAGAAAAGGGTAATGTGTTCATTAGCCTATATATTTGTGTATTTATTTGTGTATGTCTGTATGTATGTATATATGTTGTTCCTTTATGGCCTATTATGGTCGCTATTGTCCGCCGTTTATGGGTCGCTATAGAGAATTATTTTAGACTTCTGGCCTTGTTTCTTACTTTTAAGTTTTTAAGGCAGGCCGGTTAGTTGTTGTTTAAATAATTTTCTTTTGGTAAATTATTTTTGATTACTAGAACCTTATAAACTTTATTCTAGAACGCAAACGTACTTTACGTACGTTTTTAAACAAGGTCACACATATCTCAACACGGACTGTATGTAAATTCTTAGTATATTCTAAATTATCTCTTTTGTACGAGTTACATTCTCCACATTCAAACAAGCGTAGCACGTTAAAATATTTTCGGTGTTTCACTGGAAGTGGGCTTATGAATAGCGAAGCACCCCAACGTGTTGATAAGTGTTATCACACACAATATTGGGAGTCGCCCTATATAAACCATGCAGTTTGGATAGTCACTAGAAACAGGCTTGTAATTTATCTACGTTTTGATATCTTATTATGACATCTACATAATATGGGAATGATAGTTCATCAATCTGATACGAACTACAGGGATGCGGATGGAATCTTTTAGGGAGACCTACGTTTAACAGTGGACATCCTACGGCTAATATTATGATCATGATTAAGAGCATTTATATTCTTATGAACGGAAACGTCGCAATTGAGTGTCTTTTTCGTGGTTTTCATTTAATCGGAGGTATATTTAAAAAATATATTCAATACACTTTTTAGAATTACTGTAATGACGAAAACGATATTGTAATTACAGTATTAATTAGCTTAAAATCTTATACTTCTTTTCAATTATCCGAAATAAGAGAGGCGAAATACACAAAATTATTATCTGAAAAACTCAACTGCTCAACACAACTTTTGAGAATTTTGTTTCGTTAAATTACTGAATTTGATCCTTTGAAATTGGATATTTCATCCAGTAAAAAGCAATTATAATAAACTAAGCTACAAACATTAATCCTTTTTATCTATTTTATTCTTGAATTTTGATAACAATATACTTAGTTCTAAGTTTTTCGTGTCGTTTTCGTGGATAAAAAATGTAATATATGATTTTAGAGTGGTAAAAAACCAGTCAGTTCTCTTATAACAGTTTAAATAATATTTATTGTAGAATTTTGAAAATAGAATATTAGAGATGTTTTTGTAATTCACATATAATATAGAATAGAATAGAAACTTTATTGCTTGTCACGGGTTAGTTTTAGATACAGCCTGCTAGTTGAAAATTTCATCAGTTTCACTGTATTACACCCATAGGGTGTACAATATTTATAAACTTAAAGTAAACTTAAACAGTATTGCAATATTTACATTAAATTTAAAACAGGATTTACATTAAAATTCACAATAAAATACTTCAAAAAATCTGTTTTAGTTAGTGTTACATATAGTACCTATAAACTAAAGAAACAAAGTTACTTCCAGCTCTGTACTATCTTAGATGTTGATCGAGAAAACTAATCTAGATACTTTATCTCTATCAAAAGTACCTAAGTATGTACATTGTGATTTTTTATGATTGTTTGAAGTCAATATTCCGATAATAAAAATTATATTACTTGAGAAGTCTAAGAATATAATACAAAGTATGAGATTATTTATAAATTGACTGTCACCGTGGCGCAGTGGTTAAGGTGGTCGCCTCGCCACTACATCGCCGTGCTGGGTGACGTGGGTTCGATTCCCACGCGAGACAAATATTTGTGTGATTCATAGATATTTGTTTCTAGTCTGGGTGTACTTTGTGTCCGTTAGTTTCATGTTTGTAAAGCTCCCCGCGACACAGGGCTTGTTCCCTAGTGCGGGCGTTGTTCTATTAAATAGGAAAATGATGAGTACGATGTATATAGTCTATAACAGAATCCCGATCAATCTTAGATATATTTAGTGTGTTCCGGCCGTCGGAACTGGGATTTGTCGGGCCTTTTGTAAGAAAAGTTACAGTTCATTCGACTTTTATGACCAAATAAAAATAAAGAGGATTCCAATGAATTCTGAATGAGATTGTACAACATTGAGGTTATATACCTCAATAATGTTCGATTGCGGTATTGATTGTAGTATTTATAATCTACCTACATCATTCTTTGTGAAGTGAATATTCACTTCATTCATATAAGTAATACAATATGCAAGAAAGAAGAATCGATCTTAAAGCCATTAAAAGCCATTAAAAGCCAGCCTTAAAGCCACACCATATCCCATCTGAACCCGTGGGTGTCGTAAAAGGCGACTAAGGGAGTAACCTTATGCAGACAAGAGCACTTCGAGAAAAGGAAAATTCAAAATAAACCTTATACCAATCCGGCTGGCTAGCGTGGTATAGGCTAAATTCCTTTCACATTCTTTGCAGTGGGACGTTTATGGGTTGAAATTATGATGACGTATTTCAATTTAACAATTATATAAGTGTTCTGTTTGCTGCTGGACTAATAGTCAATATCACACAAAAGTATGTATTTAAGTTGGGGGAAATCTTAGAAATCGATAAGTATAAAGTACATAATTTTTCATAATGAGTAGTTACATATTTTGATTGTATTCTTTATTATATTATATTCTCGAAACTACCGAGAATGCTTACTAGCAGACGTCTGGGAACTTGAAAAGAATTTAATTAGAGAAATAGTGAACCAGCCACATCTCGTCAGAACTTTCGCGAAGCTATTGTGTTAGTGCAAAAAGCTGTTATAATAAAAGGATACAATAAAGACGATAAAAAATATAAATTTAATATACAAAATTGATAATAGTATAACATAAATTAGCGTCCTAAGGCAGTAAGGCTGTAGGGGCAATAAAATGTAAATCTATCACTTTCATAAACTTTGAAACTTCAACTAAAATCAATAAATTAATTTCAAAGTTGCGTGGCCTTATTGGCTTTCTGTAATTTATTATATTAGTTTGTCAAAACTTTAATCACAAAAATCGTTTGTCAAAACTTTAGATTTTTATCAGCGCTTTATCTTTTATTTGTATCAAAACTGGCGATTTACTTAATGTTCTTAATTGGTGTAAAGAGGGCAGTAAAGGCTAATCTAACGTAGGTGTGGTGGACCCCTGCCTTTCTCTTCGGTGCAAAAAGCATGATACTATGTTATAACGTTATTTTTAATATTAAATCACGCGATTGAAAGCGATTTATTTAGGATTTAGTAAGTTTCAATTTACAAACTTAGTTTTCCAGGCAGGACCACTTATCAAGTTGCGAAGGCGTATCTAACGATACCGAACCCCAGAAGTCAACTGTCAGTTGATCGTAAACTTTATAAACACTATAAGGTTTCCTATAAATGTATAAACATTTTGTCAAATGGGTAAATTTTTTAAACGCTATTATGATTTCTTTGCTTGATAAAATTTATTGCGAAATTAATTAATTAATTTATTAGTAATTAGAAAGAAAATAATTATTACAACTCTTATTCTAAAATTTATGTATGAATTTATTTTATCTCCTTGTAATTTTTTTTTAACTATAGGTTAGGCACTATGTTGTTAAATAATGTTGATGAAAGTTTAGGCAATATGTTGCTCCAGCTATGTTAGGTCCCCAAGTAAAATGAGTAGGCCTAAATTGCTATAAACGCCGCCGAACTGATATCAAGTATATCTACGAAACCTTAAATTCGTACGAAAGGAAAAAGACACCCTTGACGTTTTCCCTTTCCAAACGTTAAGGGAGTCTTTTTCCATTCATAACGTGAAAACAATTTGAAATTGAGACATTAATAATTGTGTCATTAGATATCAATCATTATCGAGTTTTGCAGATAATACCCATTGAGTTCAGAATATAAGCCTTCTCTCATTTCCGCCAAACGTCACTCGACCCTATTCTGTGGTTCTGAACAAGCTTTACGACGTCATCGACCTATCTTGCTATTGGTTTTCCCATCTCATATTGAGACACTACAAAAAACAAACAAAATATAGGAATGAAGCATAAATAGAAATTTACTAGAAGTACATATCATTTTTAAATTTATATTTGTAAGACTTAGCCCTACATACGTCACTATATTTACACTATTTACAAAATTATCTCTTAAATTAACTTACTCAATAGTCAAATAAGTCAATTCACTTGTTTATCACTTGTCACAAAGCTTTTCTCGGGTTTCTGTAAATACATATGTACATAATTAATCACTACATAGAATGGTAATAAAATTGTTGAATTTATTAAGGCGTCTATCTTACGTTGCCTAGTTACTAAACAATATTCTCGCTTGAACAATATGAATTCGTACCAACTGGGATAATCCTCCCTGAGGTACAGCGATTGCTATAGGATTCTCTTTATATTCAGAAAGGTTTTACAGTAAACACGAAGTGAGGAAATTGTCGGTAAAGAACAAAAATATGAGTAAATATACTAAATATTAATCTACTTTTAGAAGACAATCTCGACTACTCGTCACCCCCATGTCTTGTGCAAAAAGGAAATTAACAGTTTAATTTAATTTCCTTCTTTCGTAGGAACTTTGTACTTCGTAAACAAGAAGACATATCGTCAAATTTAATTAATTTCTTTTCTTGGATGTTGAAATTCAATTTGGATTAGGGGCGGATGTGTGAATTTATGGTGTTTTTCATTAGACGCGAAGTAATGTACCTACAGTTTTATTACTTTGGGAAATTGATTGTTGTCTATTACGGGCCATTACATTCGCTTGGTGATTATTCGATGTTTTGATTACGGCCCGTGAGGCTGAAGAGGCGTCGTCGTTGTGGAACCACAGGCAGCCTGCGGCGACACCCCACGCAACGGGAAAATGCAATTATCTGAGCACTTTGTCTTAGGCGTGTCTGTAAGTGTCTATTAGCTTTCATCGTATTGAAATGAGGACAAGATTCTTTATTTATATATTATTTTAATTAAATTGATTAATATTATTCTATCTAAACCTACCTTACAAACATCTTGTTTTCCATTAGATATTTATGGTCTTAAAAGCTTCTTATTACCTATTAGTTTACAATAAATTATTGCCTCCCAGATAACAGCGCTTACCCTACGAAAACAAGAAATATAGTGAAAAGAAAGATGATTTACTTACTCAACTTTTCACTCTCACATCTCTCACTGCTCGTATATAAAGTTCATGGTTACCCTTTAAATTAAATGAATAGTGATACATCTAAAGGCGCTCGGGTTGCACGTTGGTAGAATCTTAAAATAACTTATCAAAACTTCATTTTATAGCTTTGGAAAAATAATAAAAAAACTTTATGCCTTTAATCTCGAAGCGATGCAATGGTTCATCATAGCCACATTAAGCCAGCTATGATAAGTTCCATGTAACAATGGGAAGCCTATATCCATTAACCGGTAAATTTTCCGGACCCTGATACTTACTAAGAATTTAATGACAAAAATCCAATATCGCTATAGTCCAGGAATCGAACAGAATCCATTACGTCTTGTGCAACAATCGTACTCTCCCACCGCGCGCTGCGCCGTACCATCAAGGTGGTTGGAATAAATTGAGAATAGACTTATCAAATCTCTCTATCAAAAGTATTTCCTATTTATCTTTTCAGTAACATAGAAGATTTTTACTGTCTAAATTAACAATACGATAGTGGCCGAATGTGGCTGCGTGCAAAACATACAGTCCAAGAATTTATATGTACTAGTCTGTGACTTACTATATGCTAACATGAACGGTGAAAAAAAACCCATCTTGAGGAAAACCACTAACGATAGAGGAAATTTCAATGTTATATTTGAACACGTATTGGGGAAAGCGTGTGGATTAAAAGTACTTATATAGACGTGCTACGAGTCCACTAGATAGTATATAATTTCTGCCCGTTGTCCGCTACATCAGAATGTGAGAAACAAAGTCAAGTCACTGTTTATTTAAAAATAAACCGTGTTGCCCGTCCAAGAGACAAAGTCACCCTGTCAGCAAGGAATTCCTGCTTTCCTAAATGAGAATTTAATTGTACTTAGTAGTTCTTGTCTCGTTTTATCTCTACAATATCAACTGATAAAAGATATGAAACGAGCGTGTTTTATTGCTACAGAAGGAAAATTAAGCTCCAAGCGGTTGAGCTGTACGGCTAGTATATACTGTAACTGCAATTTTCTCTTAGTAACTGTGTTCTGTCTACGAACAGACTAAAGTTTATTGTTGTTAAGAAACACAACAGTAGTCAAATAAATTATTGTAATTGTTTGAGGAGGCAGAGGATTGTAGAATGTAGATATAACACACTGTGAGAATATTTGTAATTCATGGTCATTCCTTACGCGCTCCGTTTAAGTAATTTAGTGTGGGTTGGTAAGAAAGTTACTCAAGTGAATTGAATGTCAGCAAACTATTATTTCTCAAGTGATTTTATCATGGAAATCGTACTAACAATACTATAGAAATGATTTTACTGAAGTAAAACGGCAAGGAAATGATATATCCATAAATCCAGACACTGTTGACGCCATGAATAAATTAATTGTTTTAGTAGGTACTCTAGGTACTTAATCATTAACAGGCAAGATGAATTCCCTTTTCTTTCTCTCATAAAAAAATTACCATTAGAATTGCATAAAATCTAACATGTTTAAAATAATCGACAACATTTAGTGTTGTTTTTGCTTATGACATAATATACGTTTTATGCTATAAATATTTTATCGATTTTTCTTAGTAGGTAAACATATTTTCAAATGTTTTAATGAGCTCCATATAATATGTTTTACATGTTGTTACATACATTTATTATACTGACCAGATATGGACGCTGTCGGGCACGGAACTATAGAAAGAAGACAGGAGGAAAAATCATAACCAGATTCATTTTTGTTCTTCTGACAATATTCACTTGTAACGAATTGTGAGTCAACTGCATTGGTCCATGTCGGTCCTCATATTTTTTATTTATTTGCTATTTCTATACCACTGTTTAAACGAGTTCTATAGACTTTTGTCGTGGCTAGAAATATTAATTCAGAAAAATATTTTCATAGCGCTTTCTTTGCTCAGTTTGCAATTCTGTTAGAAAAAGTTTGTTATAATAAAAACAAGCACCTAAAACGAATGTGTTGTTTCATAAAAAAGATAACAAGACTGTGGTACTTAAATGATATACGCATAAATGCGCTTAGAATACCAATAGGAAACCATACTACCCGATAAAAACTCAAATCGCTGAAACCCAATATGTATCACTCAACATTTTAAGCCTCAAAGCTTTGGAAACACAAGACACCAACATAAAATTAAATCGTATGACTCCAAAAATCAAAAATTATATTTAATAAAAGGAGATCAAATTAATATTTTACTAATTACCAGTAATCTTTAAAGACAGACGCACAATGGTCCCGCCCTTTATACTCGTAATAAATTAAACCGTAGCGTTGGAATGACATTAATTTTGGGATCCCTCTAAAACGTTATTGCCGACCGAATTTTTATTAAATGCCTCATACGAAATTTTAAAATATGTGTTTATTCACTTATGCTTTGAATTTTTCTTCACACACTTAAGCGGTTGTTTGCTAATATATTATAGAGATGGAAAGCTTTATATTTCATAAAACGTGTTCTGAATATAAAGAAATATCTTAATATTCATTTAAATTGGATGTTGGTCTGTTTTTCTGTGTGTAACGTTCGTGACTCGCATAGCATATGAAACTGAAATCAGATTCCACCCTAAAACATGTCTGTTGGCACTTAATCGGTGTAAATATTTTCATGACAGTTTTATTTCATTTCTTTGAATATCCTACTCACTGTCAGAAACAACACTTTAGTATGGAGTATTGAGTATTACTTTAGTCAATAAAGGTGATAGTTTAACAAAATGTAGTAGCCTGTTGGGGCGCTCGTAGTATTGTAGTACTCATATGTTTATTACGATCATCGAGGTCAAGTAACGTTCAGCAAGGTCAGTCCATGATGGGTGACCGTTTGTATCAATTTAATTCTACCTACTTCGACTATGAAAATGCAATCGATTTTTTATATTACAAACGTATTTATCATTACGATTTTGCGTGTAGGTACTTATAAATAAAAATAATAGCAAACAGTTAATGGTCTCACTGCTGGGCAGGGATCTCCTAACATTTATCCAGAGAACTGAAAGGAATTAGGCCATAATTCACACTCGCTGGCTGTCCTTATGCGGATTGGTGGATCAGACATAACTTGATAACTTCTTCTGGCGAATGTGGGTTTTTCTCACCCTAAGTTCTCAGTAGTTAGTTTCCTCACGATATTTTCTGTGAGCAGATCGTAAGCCATATATATAAATTGAAAACAATATTTATTTTAACAAGAACTAATATAAATCTACACAAGTGAATTGAATTCTATTCGGCTAGACTGGACATATAAACAGGAATTCCACTTCACTGAGATTTAGTGTAAAAACCTGACTTGAATAAAGAAAAATATAGCGAGCCCTAAATCTTTTGTGACCTAAACTCTCTTAGCTTTCTGTTTACATAAGCTGTAAACGACAATGTTGTCGACATTTTTGTTCATTCTAGAAACAAAATTAGAAAAGGAAGACGAAGCTTTCTATAATAATATTTAGATATTCAAATCAAGTGATTCATATTAATTTGGTTGTTTCGCGAAGTTTTAACAAGTTTTATATTAAGCACAGAAAATGTTAATGCACCTTCATGATGAAAACAAGACGTAATAGATAGTTAAACTTTGAATGGAGTTGTTATTTCCATCGTTAAGTACCTAGTGAGTAATAAATAAAGGTTTTATTAAATAAGTTCGTAATAATAAATAAATATTGTAATAAGTAAGAGTTTTTTATATACTAGAAGTCGTACAGGGCTTCGCTTCTGTCGTTCTTTATCTGGCCACTGCTCAGTTCCTATTGGCCGTAGCGTGATGTTATTTAGTCTATAACCTTCCTCGATAAATGGGTTATCCAACAACAAAATATTTTTTGAAAGACAAAGCGGTAATAAGTACCTACTATGGAGAAATAGAGCAACCAATCGTAACAATAACAAATAAGAACATAAGTGTGTGCCACTAAGTTTGATTAGCGCTATTACAGCCAGCTTTCTGTCCTGTTGTTAGGACCTTAGCCAAGATTGAACAAACACCTTCTAGAATATTCATAGGTTTAGGTGAAAGTTAGTAGTATTCTTGTCCAAGTTTCTACATATTTTGTATTATTCGTTCTCCTCAATACTCAGGTAATTTCTTTGGAGTAACAATTCACATATTTGAATGTGAGGATATGATGTCGTAGCCGATTTATAAGCTTGTAGTTCAATTACTCAGTTGTTTTTTAGGGTTCCGTACCACAAAAGGAAAAATCGGAAACCTTAAAAGATCACTCCGTTGTCTGTCTATCTTCCTGTTTGTCCGTCTGTCAAGAATATTTTTTATCATACCTCGATAATAATATTACGATACGAAAATCTCCTTATATTTTTGTGAATTGTGAAAATCGTATCATCCTTTAACTTTTGTGTAGCAACGGGTGTGAGGGGATGGTTCAATCTTCGATCATATCTATTCAATATATTACAGCTTAATGAAAACTTGATATAAGTAGGTACTTATTATATATAACGAACTACTTAGAATAATTAGGTAATTATTCTAAGTAGTTCGTTTTCGTCACTCTATGAGATTGTATCGAGAAGTTTTTATCATGACATGTGTTGCTAAGAAATACGTTCAGTGTATAATATATATATTAAATAATTCTTTCACGTTATATGTAAAATACACATTTAACGTGAAAAATTTATTGAAATGGTCATCGACTTGTTTTCCAAATTTCAACACAATGGATCTAATGGTTTTGGAGAAAATTAGTTGATAAGAAGAATAATCATTTATTCCCTTTTGCGATACCCTAAAAAGCTCGAATTCATTAATATTAAGATGGAAAAAAAATATTTTTTTATAAAGTTACATGCTACGATCACCATCATCATCATGTGAATCAACAAAATGAATGGAGGAGTCACTATTTTAGCGTCTCAGTGTGTATGTGGTAGCCACTGTTTATTGATATAAACCAAGCCAAAATACACCTAACATATAACTCTAATAATAAAATTGCTACGAAGCCTAAGCAAAACAATACAAATTATTATATATGTACCTAGGTATCGTATGTACTTACAATAGAGTTGCAGGCAAGCTAATGGTTGTTTTCTACTTATGTGATATGTGATATAAATGATATAAAAAATATTAAAAAAAAGGTTCACTGTACACAAAATGAAACACAATCAAAACTTTTAACAACATTGAAACATACGTAGCATGCAGCACGTTGTTTATTACTGTATTGAACACACTAGAAACTCATCAATAGTTCATAAATTAGTTGCTTCCCTCGAACTCCCGGTAAGCAATTTATATTATACCTACAAATAAGTATTATATGAAGGTAACTATTCTTTGGAAATTGTTTGGAAAAGCAATATAGATATCGGCATTATACTTCATGCTTACGACATCACATTAACAAGTTATTGACCCCAAAAAGATGAACTGTTTTAATCGTTTGCGTATCGGATTTGTCAACCTCTCCTATTTCCTCGTGATAAAGGTTGTTTTCATGTTTTTGACGGGTCCCTCTACATAATTATACAGGGTACATAAATTACCCGTTAATTTCCCCGGAGTTCGCAGTAAATAATTATGGGTGTAAATTGACAAAACATTTTCTTTTATAAAACTTAATATAAAGAATAAATAATAGCTAATAATTTTTACACAAGTAAATTAAGTTACTGTGTTCTAGCTACTTCTGGTAAAACAAATATACGTATGTAATTATGTATGAAAAAAAAAACCTACTTAAAAATATGAATTCAGCCTGGACGTACTACGGTTGATATGATGATGATGATGTACCTAAGCCTTCTCATAACTTTCTCATAAGTACGTCATGTCCCTGTTTTGTGTAAAGACATAATTGCTAAGAGAAAAAACAGTACGTAATTTATTAGAAATCTAAACACAACCGTAAAATGTGGTCATCAAGTTAATGAAGGCATTTATAAAGAAGAAACTACTCGATTTTATTTAGGCTAAGAATAAGTATATACCATTTATTTCCTTAACTGTGATAGGTCAAAAGTTTCAAACAACACGAAATAAAAAATGTCCGGATTCCGGATCAATATTTCCCTGGTATATAAGCTTATATATTAATCTTTTGCTATATTTGTGTTTGTTCCAAGCAAATGTGCGGCAAAGTTCTAGTCAAATAAAAAAGGTATTTACAATTTATTTACACAAGTAGGTTACAGTCAAACAAAATAAAGTTGAAATCGATGTTATTTCTTCCGAGCGAGTGAAATGTATCGCAAACCACAGACCATGCTGTTTCATGAGATTTCAATAATGAATTATTATTGTTTCATTCATCTACCCTGTAACATCAACATCCATGACGCGTTCGTTCACGTTCTCTGAAGGGATAGGAGATGTGTGATTCATAAACGTTTCGTCAGATAAATTTGTTGTAAATTGGAAAGGATGGATGTGTGGCTATTTATTACTATTTCACGCACAAACCACTGAACAGATTTTGATGAATCTTTACAGTAATAACTACATATAGCTTTATAGTTGGTATAATTTTTCTGATTACCTCTTCTTATGGGTTTTGAGAGCAAAGCTGAAGGCTGAAGGGAGCTAATTAACTTGTACCTAGGTGTATTTTTTGAGTACATAAATATATTTTTATTGTTAATTGTTTCATGGCTCACGATCAATTCGAAATCTGTGAACCATTGGTACATGTTACTAATGGTAAATCAGTAAGTAATCTTTTTCTTATTTAAGATAACCTGCTAATAAAAAACATTACCCTCCAATGGCAGTCGGGTAAAAACAACGCAACAACAAAATATGCGTCTGTCGTATTTGTATACCACTGTACGTATACCTACCTAGAATCACGACCTGAGCAAGAAATTGAGAAGAACCTCGGAAGTACACCTAATACTTTTTAAATTGTGTCTTGTTTCCTTTAGAGCAAAACAAGTAATGATACAAAAGTTATCATTATCACAACATGCGGCCAATCAGAAGCTAAAATAACATTTTACTTGAGTGCAAAGTCATGTTAACACATTACTTCGGCTCAATACTGGTCAATAAGAGTAAGTAGTTAGTACTATATACATAGGTACTAGAATAATAAGTGCGGATCTTTTATAACTATTTTTGATACAATGTGTGATCCAAAATGGTGATCACATTGCAACAGAATCGGGTGACGTGGCTTCGTACCTATACAACACAAAATATTTGAACAATAGAAGTCGCGCGGGGCTTTTTATTTGGCCACTGCTCAGCTCCTATTGGCCGTAGCGTCATATTATATAGCTTGTAACCTTCTTCGATAAATGGGCTATCTAACACTAAAATATTTTTTCAAAGACAAAGCGGTAATAGTTACTATGGAGAAATAGAGCAACCAATCGTAACAATAACAAATCGGACCAATAGTTCCTGAGTTAGCGTTTAACCAAACAAACAATGAAACTCGTTCGTTGTAATATTAGTAACTATAAATCATATACCTACCTTATTTTTTGAGATCTGTGACTTATAAAAACAATTTTTCACTACCAAAACACAACAATGTTTACGGAACAAGAGTAACTCAATACTCGGTACCATTCTTCATAAACGGGCTCCCAGAAGAGTTACAAGTGTTGTATAGAGAGAATGAAAGAAAGTTTAAGTATAAATGTAAGCATTATTATCTTCAAATTTAATGTACATAAGGATAAAGCGGCTCGCCACGGTCGGATAAACCCCTAGAGGTTTTTGACCAAGGCAAAATATGTATAAAAAGTGTGCTTATAGTTTATTGTATAATAAATTTAATAATAATAATAAAAATTATCACGTTTTGTCAGCTATGTTACTCATAATAGCGGCGGTAGGGTAAAAGAGAAACGTGATGACACTCGTCGTAGTCAACTAGTTTGCAAGAAACGATAAGGGAAGTAACTTATTGACTTCGTCGAAGCCTTCGCCTTGAGATACAAAACGCTTCAGGGTAACAATGTTATTATCTCATATGGTGCGATAGCTAGATGTACCTATGTGGCTGAATATTAATTGTGTTGGTAAATACATTAAGTATAAACCTTCGCCTTAGTTTATCTTCATGACAGTACTACTAAAAGTCTAAAACTATAGGTAGGTGGAATTTAATTCAGTATCCGTTCTCAGAATAACTTATACTTTTCTTTTCTTTTTTTCTTTTTTTAAAAAGACAACGCCCGCACTAGGGAACAAGCCCTGTGTCGCGGGGAGCTTTACAATTATGATATATTTCGTATCCATTAATAAAAGTTTAAAAGTTCTACTGATGGGCAATTAACGAAGATATTGAAAATATCCAGACGATCAGAGCAACCGAACACAAATAAATACAAAGAATTAAATAAATATAAGTTAAAGACGGTTTGATTGAAACGATATCTGATTGCCAAGTATTTACAAATTTGTAGCAGTTATTTGTTCTTAATTCCCAAATTAATAAATTTACAACTCGAAAAGGGTGTCAAAGGTAGAAAAGCTTAAAGGTCGTCAATACGAGAAAGCAATTTTTTTTCATTATTTTCTAAATACGTGACCTCTTTTCAAGTAATAAAAAATTCTGATGACACCATAAGGTCATAAACCAAAACATAATAAAATCTCGGTTTGTTAAATAAGTATCTTTCTCACTGTAATTTGTGATTTAAATACTGAAACCACTTATATTTTGCCGGCGGCCCCGTGAATAAGGTTTTTCTACTCACGTTGATCTGGGACCCACAGTTGGAAAAATGTTATAGTAAAGTTGAGTTAGTTTAACTTGAACTATTATCATATATGTGTACTGATCGCATTTGAATGTCTAGTTGTCTCTCTGTTTGAAGAACTAGTTGCGCACATTATATGTAAAATGTGTAGCATTATTACGTAAATTTTATGTCTTCAAAGGTTTAAATACAAATTTCTACATCAATAACAAGGTACGTTAGACAAGGAGAGGTAATATAATTAAAGGAGAATAATACATCTAATAAACTTCCGTATACCTACAAATTATTGTAGATATAGAGAGCCGAGAGGCCTAGAGACAATTAGTTACATATCTAAGGGAGAGGAAGAATTTTTGTATATCAATTCCTACCACTGAAGGATTTTGGCCCCACACCGAATATAAATTGTTAGATACCTACTTTGTGATGCCAAAGATTTAAAAGAGATTAAATTATTCATAATCAATAAAAATTTTCTTAAGAAAACAAACATCTCATCAATCTCATCTGAAAGAAAATTAGCACTTATCTTATTTTCAATAAGTAGTCAACTGCGTAGGAACGCTTCATCAAAATTATTTTTAATAGGCTAAACCTAAATACATAATGTATGTACATTCCATCTACATTTCATTAGCTATGTTTGGTCTCGTCTCTTAAAAATATCAAGATTGTTAAGCTTTCAATCGACACGGGAATCGAACCCAAAAAGGACGGAACTGTCAATTAATGACGGTCAATTCGCTTAATTCCTCTGCGCTCAGAGGAATTAAGCGAATTGACCGTCATTAATTGACCTAAATTTCAAAGCTTTATTCTGTCGTAACGCTTTTATTCGTTCTTGGTATAATGTGTAGTAAATGCCGAATCATAAATATTGATATCTCGAGTCGTGGTGTTACGAGTATTATAGTGATTGTTATGGTTCATTCAGAGCTATGACGTGAGCGTCATAACCTTCAGTATGATGCATGACGTCGGTACATTGATGAATTGCTATACACAAGCAACGCTGAAATATTTATGAAAACAACACTTCAATCTCGAGTCTATTGTAGTTCGGTTATTTTATACAGCTCGTGAATTAATCAGATCGCAGATTTTATGGTTTTCTTAATTTAGTTAGTTGTGATGAGAAAATCAATCCATCCATCCATCCAAGTCTATCAGGTCATTAGCCGTTATGAAATTAATCGGAAGTAGGTAAATGGAGGACTTAGAAAAAAAAACTTTTGTTTGATTCAAATCTTTATAATAATTAAGACTAATCTTTGATATTGCCATTGAAGCGATGAATCCTGTTATAATTTCTCCATCTAACTAAAGTATACCTACTCCTCTACTAAAGAATAATAAAGTCCTAAGCTAGTGACCTCATTTATTTTACTATTTCGATCATAAAACACAAGAAAATGATGGATCTTCTTTACTTCGTAGATTTATTATATGTATCGCGCTTCCATGCATCAGGGCTACAAGTTATTCTGTTAATATAATAACTTTTGGACAATAAGCCAACATTCGTCGTTAAGGAAATATAACAAACCCTCTTATTTCTAGCGTTTTCGATGACTTTCGGAACTTCATGATACTGTTTCATCGATACAAATATTTAAGTAGGTTATACTCGATACCTAGTGGTACTTATAGTGCTATATTGAAGTAAGTATATCTATGTATGTAAGATTTGAGTTTGCTACTTTTATTTAACATTTCGGACACTCTAATATTATGTCCACGTTCGATTCGTATTACCGGCACGTGTTAAAGCTAATAAAAAGCATGGTTTATGATAAGATACTATAAAAAATCTGGCTCTACACTTTCAGTAGACGCAGTAATCTCCGAAATAAAAGTCTAAGTACTACCTACCTATATTGTCCACAATACCGGCAACTTTTATAACGACAACTTTGATATCCCATTTTATGTTCTGTTGGTGGGCAAAGGGCAGTTCCAGACATTCCTTCGGCACCTACTGTTACAACGTTTTGTGACAACACTCCTACGCCCATTGATTTAAGTACCTCTCAGATTTATAGCTACTTAGATTAAGAATAGAATCTGGAAGTTTCCATAGATCCGTCTATAGCTAGTTTCGAAAATATGTAATCATTTGAAAAAAAGTACTTAACATAATATTTTTAGAAGATTTTGTTAAAGCCTTACGTACGCTCAATGTGTCAGCTTTTAATCGGACTAGCTTCCGACCGCAGTTTTGCTCGTGTCGTTTTTGGGTAAATTATTTTCCAGGTGTTAGGCAGGCTATCTCTATGTGAAATTTTATGAGCATCAGATGTGTACTTTCGAAAATTTCGCCCCACATCTAAATTCGCAAAAATTACCTATTTCATAAGTCTAAATAACGATAATCCATCTTCCTAATTTTTCATCTGTTAACTTGAACTATAATATTGTTATGTTCTGCCTTACGTCTGACTTTTCACGTTTATGATATATTTATTACTCCCATAAAAGAAGTATAAACCTTTAATCAAGTTTTATATCTTATTAAAAGTTCTTTCTGTGCTCAAACTGAAATGAAAGAAAACATTAAGTGTCCCTGATTATGATTCTGTGGACGTAGCCACTGAAAGTCTTCTTTTGCGAAAATGGCTCACTTGTGGTGGTTGTCCGCTTTATTAATATATAAGTACCTACCTCCTTAATGGGCTTCTTCAAATGTTTATTTTTGCCCACTTTTGTATTCAGCCTTAGTTAATTTCATGACGGTCATTGCACAATGTTTTAAATAATAAAAGACTTACATACGAATTATAAAAGTATGATTAAATGTCTTGTTTTAAGTAGAATAGAAAATAGGGTTCATCTGCCACACTGCCTCTGCTCATCAATTTTCCGTTGTTCCATCAATTTTTCGTTTCATTAAGTTTGCGTTATAGTGCTATAGTCAATGGATATATTATGTACTTACGTAAAATAAGGGTGATAAAATCAGCTGTACTTCGCTCTATCTCTCTCGGATACAACGAATTGTGACACTTAGCGAGGAAGCTTTTAGCGATCATTATTATTCAATGAGCTATGACGTGTCTACAAGTAGAGGTACTTACCTACCTATATGTAGATTTATGTTTCTGCCGCATTTCCACACGTAAATAATATTATGTAGGCGTAATGTAATGTAAAAAATCTTGTAATGTTTTCTAATATAAATACAAAAATAATTTTACAATAAGCTACACTTTGATGCAGTTGTAGCTGGTTTATATACGTCTAAGACAGGTCTTGGGTATTCTAACTTTATCTCAAGTCAAAAGTCACATGAATTTCGGAATAAGCAACTAAAAGTACCTATGTACTTACTAACGTAATATGTAATACCTATTATATTTTGTATTAATTACCCTTTTAAAAGTTACATTCCTCCAACAACACCCACTTGTATCGCACCTACATGAATCGCATCTAACGTATTCCTCGAAGGGAACGTACCATTATTTTTGCTAGGTACTACCTACTATCTCCTAGGTACTATTCGTAATTTTTTTTATGAACAGCACCTCGCAGCAATATTGTTAGGTATGGTTCGAGAAATATCCAAACTACATCAGAAAAAAGACCGTATCTCAATCAAATTTATTGCGGACCAAACGCCCAAAGCCCCTAAGCTGCCATCATCGGTCTATCCCTATAAGTAGCCCAAGTTTCATAGGAAAATGCTGTTTTGGGAAAACATGGGATTTTGTAGCTAATACCTAAGACTTGCGCCAGCACATAACTCGTTTTACCATCAACGGTCTATGGCTATCTCCCCTGCTAACGACTATTCGTGCTTGTATATCTCAGAGCAATTATAACAAGTGGAGTCAAGCGCACGCTTACTTACCCCTCTGTCAAAGTACATGAACAATCTGTTCGGGGCCGTTTATTTGTGTGACGATTTTATTTTTTTGTGCATTTATAGAAACGAAGATTTTTTTCTCATGAGCGTGCGGCAGTGCGTAGATGTTTGCTATACGTATATCCCTCCCCCAAAAAAAGCAGATTTTTTTAGTTTAAAGTGAGCGCAAACGTAACTCCCGTCTAATTAATTGTTCTTAGATGTCTATACATGCTGTATGTCTGTCTATACATTTGAACACCGTTCTTGTTAACTAATCTCGTGGTTTAAAAGTAATAGGAGCGTTTTTAAACCACCACCTAAATCGGTATCCAACACTTGTATCGGGCGGAGTGGATGGACCTAATTGCCACAGTGAGCGTGAACTATTTATTGGCACTCTGTTGATGTCTCGTGTGCCAAGAACACATTAGTGTCTTGGATTTCTGGTTTATTTGCCTTTCTAACAATAAGATTGAGATGAGGATACTTCCGGAACAGTTCCGCTATTTTAATATACGAAGATTTGCGTCATATCCGCCTCCTATCAGTTATAATGCTATGCTAATGCTACCGTAAAGCATAGTAAAACAATATTTATTACCAGAAATAAAAATCGCTATTCATAAAAAACCTTACTACTTATACAAATATATACTATCACGCCTTTTCCTCCAAGGGGTAGATAGAAGTACATTCAAACCTACATTGGCCTACATTAGGTCCCGTGTAATGTGTGTCGACATAAGCCGTCACATTTGTTACTGAGAATTTAATGATAGAAGAACCTAATACCGTTTTGCCCGACAAGGGATTCAAACCTGGGACCTCTTGCGCAGCAGTCACCGAGGCAGTCACATACATACAAATAATAATAGGAAATCTTTATATTTTTTCAGATGAGGCCCTGGTGAGCTTCAATATGAGTCGAAACAACGTCAGTGGGGGCGGAGTAGCAGACTCCAATGGAGAACTCAGAATACTGCTCGTGGTGACAGTGGTCATCGGCCTTCTTCTTATGTTCTCTTTACTTATGTGTTACGCGTGTGTTCTCAAGCGACTGTGCTGTGGTACACCAAGAGAACGAGCGAAGAATGTGGCATGTGCTAGAAGAACTGAAAGCTATCCAATGGGTGACGTCACGTTACTCTCACAGCCGACGGAAAGTGAACGTGTTTAAAATTGGAACTATGAGACAATATAATAAATGACGTCATGCCTGTTTCTTAAAATATTTGGTCATGTAATTGTTTAGTACCGAAAGGGAGGAGTTCTCTTAGAAGCTGATATCGAATGTTTTTTTAGGTTCAGAGTTTTTTCTCTCTAAGATACCCGATGAATCTATCAGGTATCCATACCCCTCTTGCAATGCATTTCTTAAAAGACTGATTTAGGTCATCGTCTACCTAATGTTAGCCAAAGAATATCCTTCGACGTAATCATCTTTAGATATCTAAAGACCGTATTAGTATTTTTGTTGTAAACAGTTGGTATACAAGTACTATGTATTGTAGATTATTATAACGTATTTATCCCTTAAAGTGAAAATGGCAAGCCAATAGGATGTAAATTAGAGATTGTTGTTCATAAATATGTGTAACCAAACTAAGTAAAGCGAGTTCCACATGGATGTAGGTAGGTAGGTAATCTTGCGTTGACTTTGGTGGGAGCTTGGATCCCATCCGCCTATTTTGTATGAAATTTGGATTATATCTGCCGGCTAGATAATAATAATAATATTCTACCACATTCACACAGCGTCATCTAGTCCAATTTAAGTAATTATATTTGCTTGTGCTATGGGTACTAACTACTAAACAACTGATATACTACTTACAGATACTGATATACACCCAGACACAGAACAAACCTTTATACTCATCACACAAAGATTTGTCCTGGGTGGAGGTCGAACCCACGACCTCCGGCTTAGCAGTCAGGGTCACTAACCACTAGACCAACAGGCTAGTCGGATGGATGATAGTTGCTGTTGATGATAGCTGGAAACTCATGAGTACATCTTAAGATTACAACCGAGTGGCACTCGCTTAATTGCTATCCAAAAATTATTTATACGTATCGTAGGTGATAGGTGTATAACAAACAGAAGAGGATTCGCTGACATGCCAATTTCTCAAGTCAGTATAAGATGCCAATATACATAAAATGCCTGTTTGCTATGGATGTTCATTATTTATGTAGAGCAGCATTTGCCTTGATGGCGCAGTGGCAGTGTATACGACCGCTGCGCAAGAGGTACTAGGATCAATTCCTGGGTCGGGAATATGGCATTTGATTTTCCTGATACAAAAATAACTCATTATCAGCCGGTAGTTTGGAAACTTATCTGGTTAATTGGTATGGGTAACATTAAAACCTTTGGACTACATAGTGCATCCAGGAACCAAAACCTGTTGATTGTGTTCCCAAATCCTAAAGACTCCAAAATGTTATTATTTATATATAGATTTAAGCCGTATGATCATTTATTTTGGAGTGGGCAAGAAAAAAATAGGTATATAGGCAGGTAGGATGCTATTGAAAATGTTGCTAGCATCAAAACGATGCTTGACTTTTATCGCTGTAGCAGACAATGCTTGACTTTGTACGAACATAAAATATGAAAATATTTAACTATGTCATAGATATTTAACGAGTAGTTAGGCATTCTTGACATTTGTAACATATTTGTGATGTGTCTTAGATCAATAGTCTCTGTACAGTCGAGTTCATTAATATATTGGCACCATCATTAGATATTTTTGTTGAAAAGTGTGATTACAACTTATTGCATAACGTACAGCATATTTTATTTAACCATTCACATGAGGACATATATTTGATCCATAGGTTCTATAGTATTTATTGAGGTTTTCAACGCTCACAATATTTTGAATCCTTGATGGTGCCAATATATTAATGAACTCGACTGTACCTAAGTATTTAGTATTTTACTTATTTGTACAAATAAATAACCTTTACATTTATGTTGTATTCACTTTTATGACCTATGAGAGCTAGAGACATCAACAAAACCGAAGATATAATGTCTACAATTCTGCCCTACTAATGAAGAACAGTTCAACTGCATGTCCAAGTTTAGAGAAAAATGTGTCTAAAATCATCAATCGTAGATACCATTTTCCAAGAATTGTTCATTAAAATTATGTCGTTCTTGTATAGCACGGCAGAATTATTCTACATTGTAGCTACAGGTACAGCTTACCTCAAACCTAACTTTACCCTTGAAAGTTTGCCTTTGTGATAAAAGAGCGTATTCAAAATTTTAAGTAACCCCCGACAATAACTTTTAACCTTCAAACGACTGCGCCGATATTGATAAAACATTTACATATTAAACAATTTCCTTTGCTTTGGTTTAGTAGGTTTTTTGGTAGGGACGTCCGCCCGTATAACTCAATTGGAAAAGAACTGCACACGGAATGTCAGGGTCACGGGTTCAAGTACCGTTGTGAGTATGAATTTTTCCATGACTTGTTTAGCATTTGTTAAAATATGTCTAAGAACTATCCTGGTCATCTAATCAACCTATTCGATTATGACCCACAGAGAGATACAGTCTTTTTGCGTTGGGGTTTAAAAATAAAATAATATGGTAACCATTTTAAACATCATTTATTTATAATGAAGAAGGCATATGGAAGGCACTTACCGTTATTGACATTTGTTCTTATAAATGTAAAGGCGTTTCATTTAATCTTATTATATCACAATATATCACGCCATATAAAAATCCTTCGGTTTTCAATATAAAACTTTCTCTAAACTATTTCATAGAAAACAAAATATATGTACATAGTTTTTAAACAAATCCTTCAGTTTCATTAATTGCAATTATTGTATTGATAAAATTATCCCTATTGCAAAGTATTGGCAACCCCATTCATGAGGAAATTATTTTTCAAAGAAAATTACACAATAGTTAATAAGAATTTTAAATGAATAACTAAGGCAGTGATTCCTGCTACGTTGATGTCTCTTGTAAATGTAACAATTTATTAAATAAAGCGTTACATTGTCCTACAAAGACTTTATTGCAGATATGGTTCAAAAAGAAACTGACGACTCCGTGCTGTAAAATTTCCTCAGTGTAGCTTTACTTTTGAAATTTCCCTATATTATAGAAACTTTATTTAAATAATAAGTCTAGTAAAAAATCCGAAATAGTGTGTTTAATACACTGACCTGTATATATTACAGGTCAGTGGTTTAATATCAAAGAGTTTAGAGGTTATTGTAACATAACCTCTAAACTCTTTTTTTATTTATTTATTATTCTTATTCTTTGGTCATATCATAATCAATCAATGTCAAATACAACGCGAACACGTCATTAATATGATGAAATAATGTAAAGTATTCCACATAGCAAGAACACCGCCATTATATAAATCATACAAATATTATTATACTAATAAACAATTTCCAACAATAAAACCATGACGTGAATTTATAGAAATATAAAACATTATAGTGGACATTCATTATTCTAAACAACATTCACAGCATTCAATTATATGACAGTAAATTCGGCAAAATAGAACGATTACAATGTTTCGTTTATCGCATCTCAAAATATTCATGAGGAAAGGAAAATGCATCTCCAGTCAGGTTTATGATAAGAATACAATATGATATCCCAACATTAACAGCTTAAAGAATCAATAGAGAAACCAGTGGTTACACTTAAAACAATTCTACTAAAATACCCACAACAAAAATGTATTTTAATTTTAATTCATAATTTTTTTAAAGCTTTTTGCATTTCTCGTGCATTTATTAACGCCAATCCACCAATCTTTTTGAAAGTACTTATTTGTTTTTAAATTAAAATTGCAATCTCAAAGCACCAAATTTTGCTGTCCTATTTTTTGCACAGTACACAAAACTAAGAAAAAGTAAAAAAATTGAATGTCCACTCTTAAAAATATCTTAAATTATATAATCTAAGGCGTGTAATTCTGTTCCCTCAACACGCCATGAACCATAGTTCTAAGTGACTGAGGCTTACAGTATTCTTCGAGCCAGTTGAACACGCCCGCTGAAAACTCCGCGAAATTATTCGTTGGCACCGACTCGAACGACTCGAAAAGTTTGTCCATTATACCTTGAAACTGATAAAAAAAAAATAGTTTAGTAGTAATAGTCAATTATAATTGGGGTACACTACCTAATTACGAAAAACTTTATTCCGAAAGTCACAAAGACGAATTTCAAAATCCCGATCATCATAATTCCGAATGGTTCAAAATTCTGAATATAACAACTCCGATTTTTCGTTATCTTATTTTTATAATTCCGAAATTTCAATATTCCGAACGTTTACTAGTATTATTCTCAAAATAACAATTTTTAATAGATCGAATAACAAAAAGTCCGACTTATTGTTAATCCGAATCATCAAAAATACGAATTATTAGGAGGCCGAAATAAAAACACCGTGTAATTCTAATCTAACCTAATCAACTGCTCCATTACGCGTTGTATTTGGGTTAGGATTTTAAGCTACACTAAATTACTGTGGCCATATAATATCAGAAATCAGAAAAAGTTAATTTTTTCGGAATAATAAATTCGATTCACACACGAGACAAATATTTGTGGATATTTGTTTCGAATCTGGGTGTACTGACGCATTTGCGCACTAAGGTGCGAGCGTTGCCTTTTAAAATGAAAAATAAAATTTACAACAGATTATACATAATTTCATTTCTTATTCAGTTCTCCTGCCATCTACCACAGATTCAATATTTATTGTCGATACTAAAGTTTATGCGTGCGCCAAGCATAAGATCGTTGGCACATGTGTTACAGTTATCAACATTAGCTCAGCTTATACTTATAGCAATAAACATAATCATAAGCCTATTGTAAAGATAATTTTAATTATATCAATCATCGAATTACAATATAAACGATTACCAGTTTGATGGATCATGGCTTTTTAATCAGAGGTTTTCGTGTAAGAGTATAATTACACAATTAAATTTACACAGTTACTCGGATTGTGAAAGATGTTAGTCAATGGAATATGGTAAAATAATTCGTTGAAATGTGAGGAGATGAGACAGAGTGCAACCATGGTATATTGTACAGTTTGACAAACTTTCCAATGGCTTACAGGAGTCACAATGACACTCATCGCTGTGACTCATATGAGACAGGATTAACTATGATAAACTCTACCAAACACCGAGCTATGACACTGTCTCAGAAGAAGCCTAAAATCGTAACGCATTTGAAGTAAAATGGAGGAGTTGGAAAGAAACCACACTCACTTTCTATCCTTGATGCAACCTTCACACTTATAGTAAGCAGGATTGCTATCATACTAACACATAGCACGGCTAGATTTATGCAAATAAGTACATAAGTCTTCGATCCAAGATGGTCACTACAGTTTACTAAAGAAAAGCAAACATCACTTACCACTTGAAACTTATCCTGATCCGTGAGCCTCTGTTCATTATGCCCCGGAACCGAGTGCTGTGCCTTCACGATCTGCTCGTAATTAGCCTGCATAATACGAAGCGCGACAACGTCTTTGCGTAGCGCGTTCCTTTCTTCCTCCTGACGTCTACGTTGCTGAAGTAAGTACTGAATGTAGTCTATCGATTTTTGGAGAACCTGAAATTAACCGCATCTATCTTTAGTCTGTACCAAATCTATTTGCAGGAAGTATAAATACACTTTTTAAGTCAAAAGGACCACAGAGTCATTTCAATCAAGAAGATAGTAGGTTTCTTACACACTTGTTACACCATATGACTTAACATATTTAAATTGAAATATATTAATGGTGGTATAGTTATATTTTATATACCCATTTTGCAAACGCTTTCAAAACGACTTGTAAATAAAAAGTCTAGGTGGCCGAATAAGAAAGTGATCGACGACGTGCAAACTATGAGGTCTCTATTCGATGTCGAACGGCAGCACCTAGTTATGTATATAAGTCAATAGGTTACTTAAGGGTCGGCAACGCGCTCGTGATGCCCCTGGTGTTGCAGGCGCCCATAGGCTATGGTAACCGCTTACCATGAGGCGGACCGTACGTCTGTTTGTTTGTACGTTTGTTTTGTCTGTTGTACCACCGTCAAAAAAGACAACATCCTGTAACCATCAGCAGAAGGAAAACAGCGTGAGGAAATCCACATACACTAGGAGCAATTTTAAGCGATTTACCACTGTCTCATCAACAAACTCGTATAAGACCAAAGTTTGTAGTCTAAAAGCTTTGGAAAATTAGATTCTTGCCCAACGGTGAGACATTCGCAGGATGATAATATTATACTAAGTCAAATCAAACGTCAAGTCTACATGTTTATTGTTTATGCCTGTTTCATTTTACTGCTGACTAATGTAGATTAGAGTTCCTTATCGTCTAGTGTTAGGTTGATTATTAAGGTGATAGCGGTAGTCAACGAACAACCTCGGGTAAGTGTTCGCTATCGTGTGTAATGTACCGCCTAGCGAGTTCTATATTTTATCTGTCTCCGAAGGGTTGGCAGAGACTATGTTTCTTACGCCAATAATAAAAGAAATATACGTTTGAAACAGAATGGTTGATATGATTTTCTATGTTTATGTTCAGATGACTATCATAGCTCCCAAACAGATGAATCGATTTATAAGCAATTTCCTTTAATTGCAAGTTAGTTTTTAATATTATATTATATATTTTTAGGTTACAACAACAAAAATCCGGAATCGAATCGAAATCGAATCGTTTGAAAGAAACCATATACCTAACATAGATAAAGTTGTAGAATCAACTCCCTGCGAGTTATTTACAAGAGACTACAATATTGAATTCATCAAGATATAACAGGCCAGGACAAATTTTGTTACAAGATAAAGCCTAAAGACCACAATTTTTTTAATTTGAACCACCGTTATTTTTATTTTACAATAACATAGCCGGCTATCACAAAATAAAACTCCGATATCAGCAAGATAATATTTTTTACGCAAATTTTAAGACACATAACACATGAACCGTCCTCTAGATATACAATATTGCGTGCGACCTTTAAACCTAACACGTTATTGTTGCATGCACCATCTCCTACTGATCAATGATGTCAATACCCTTATATAATGCACATGAGATGGGCCACAGATATAGGAGCCATAGATTGAATTATTTACGCGCATACTGATTCATATATAAATTGAACCAAGATAATAATTTCCCTTAAAATTTAAAGGTGTCTAGCAAAAATTACGGCGGTAATAAAACGGAAGAAGGAAGGTTTTTATTGCTGAAGCTGAAGAGTTGTTTGTTTGGTTAAACGTTAGGATCTCAGGAACTACTGGTTGAATTGAAATATTTTTTTAGCGTTGCATAGCCCATTTATCGGGGATGATTAAAAGCTATATAAAATCACGCTACGGCCAAAAGGAGCTGAGCAGTGGCCAAATAAAGTACGACAGACGCGAAGACTCGCGCGACTTGATATCAGGCAAGACTTTTGTTTACCACTCTATCCTTGGTAGAGTACAGTAAGTTTTTCGCTTGGGTGTGCTGTGTAGATGCCGTATATAGGAATATATTGTGTTGTATATAACCTAAATAATCCTAAATCGTCGAAAGAGACGAAAATTGACAAAAGAAAATAGAGAATAGTAGATTGAGTAAAACATTAAAAAAATCTAGAAGTATCGAAACTATTAGGTATTTGATTGACACATTGATAAGATAATTTTGTATACTTATTACTTCATTTGCCATCAACTATTTAGTTTACTCCAATATCCCTAAGATAGAAACGATTTTTCTCTACATTAATATTGCGTATCGATTGGCGCCAAGGTCGATATAACAAAATTGAGATAACCTATTATTGATAATAAAACTTACCGCTGCTTTACTAGGCTTGTATCCCGATGCATCTGTTTGTTGACAAGTGGGTACTAGCTCTTGAAGTGAATCATACCCTTTCTTTATTGCATCTCGTCTCTTCTGCTCTGCCTGTGAATGAAACAAAATAGCATCATTTCTTTGACCACTAATGACTAGATAGAAAACCTTGACTGACACACAAGGTTATCTATCTAGTACATGCACTCAACACTGTAATTAAGGCAGCACCATCACATGTATACGCCGTCGACGTCTGAATATTTCTTAGCTTTTAAGGTGTATGTTCTTGTTGGTTGTTCTAATAAATAAAATAAAACACTATGTTTCCACAACCCAATCATCAGCAACCCATTAATATCCCAATGCTGGACTCTGATCTTCCCTACTCTATCTTGAGACCTGGGAGGGCTTAGGCTTGGATTGGTGGATCAGACATATAGAATTTCTTCTAGGGTATGTGGGTTTCCTCACAATGTTTTCCTTCATCGTTAGCGGATGTCAAGTCACTTGACTATTAGATTTAAATTCCACAAAGTGAATTTCACATTGCTACTGGCTCTGAATTTAAGTGGAACTGCATGATTTGCATGCCAGTCACTTTATCCATTCAGCCACAATTGCTTCTGTGTAGTACATAACCAATGTAGATACTTATTAAGACATAAATTGTTTATAATGAATATCTTTACATGTATTTCAATAAATTGTGTTTTCATTTTTACTTCTCTCACATAATGGGCAGAAATGTTATATTCACTTTATGCCAGTTACATGTATACAACCCATTTATAGCATGCTATAAATGCCCATGCTATAGCATAAAGAAGATACTCTTCATTTACGTCAAGAAATGACTGATAATATCCAACCACTATTTCAATTTGTTTTGACCTTGTTTTTTTTTCATTCTTCACCTAGCTTTACTCTAGTGAAAAAGAAATTCAGCTTGTACAAATATATGTACTTATGTCAATTTATACTTCTAATCTATACTAATATTATAAGGTTGAAGAGCTTGTTTGTTTGATTGAATGCATCTCAGGAAGTACTGGTCTAATTTAAAAAATACTTTCAGTGTTGGTTGTGTTCCCATTTATCGAGGAAGGCCTATAGGCTATATAACATCACGCTATGACCAATAGGAGCTGAGCAGTGGCCAAACAAAGAAGACGGGAGTGATGCCCCAGGCAACAGCTAGTCTTTAGATATTTAGGTTTTTGTCACCTTTTCCTCTCAGTTATGCAAAAATGTTTCGCATTTAGTGTGGTATAATAGAAATGTTGCTTTTTATATAAGAATGAATTTAATAAACAGTTGTTAATAATAACCTGTGTGTGAGCCTCTCTCCTTCGTTCCTTAAAGCTAAGTGCAGATGCCTTGTTGTCCCCGCTGTCATCTTCATCTTCTGCAATTGTATGTTGGATTATATGAACAAATTTATTTGTGATAAAACCAATAAGAATATCTGACAGGAGCAATATGTTTTTGAGTAGTAATATTAGTACATACTTAGTGTAAAAAAAAATATATTTTATTTCTAGCAAGTCTGCAGTAATTCAATACAAAATAAAGATAAGAATGAATAATATAAACAAGGAGGAGGAGGAAGAGGCGGAAAAAGCATCGATTCACAAGATTGTGCAACTGATATACAAATAAAGTAAAAGATGATAATAAACAAGATGGAAAATTTTATGTAATTTATGTAAACATACCCGTGTTCTGATTCGAAGATGAAGGTGTTTGATGTATGTTTTGAATAGATCCATTACTACCACATCGGGGATACATTTTGGAGTAAAATTGAGTGAACCTAAGTAACTTTTTATCACTAACTTATTACAACAAAGTAAAATAATTGTCTACACAAGACATCGAAGGTCAACATGACGACGCTATAAATATTTTACGTTTGTACCAAACTTAGCAGTTTATTAATGTGTAAACAATTACGCACTATTTCATTTCTATTCCTCTAGTCTAGTTCCTTCCTTTAACTTCCTTTTGACTTATTTCATTGACATTTGACTTGACTTTATTATTACATAAATGTCATTTCAAATTGGTCATTCATTCACTCAGTCTACAGGCTATAAATTCATTATTTAGTAAGACATAGAAATAATTCTAAGCTCCTTGGTAAAACTACTATTATTATAAAGACCTTATTATATGCCCAAAACTCTCATCTCAGAACAATTCAAATTTATCTTATTTAAAAAAAATGTATTAATATAATTCTCTCATTCAAAATAACATAATATTAGTATATTATATTATTATTATTGGAAGGCGAAGCGTGGGCGGCCCCCCACCAGATGCATAGATGGACCGACAACCTTGTCAGGGGGTTGCGGCGGCCGTTGGTTGCAGGCGGCACAGGCGAGGCCTATGTTCAGGAGTGGACGTCGTTGGGCTGATAATAATAATATGATGATGATGATATTCATTACACTAGTCGGAATCTATATAATATAAATATAATATATAATATCTATATAATAAAATAATATGTTATTAAAAAAATTGTCTCCTTTCAGCATTTTAACATTTGAATAAATAATATCGATATATAATTTTATATAATAATCTAATTTTATTAATAACGTTATAGATAGTTTTAGAAATTTAATGTAACCTAAAAAAATAGAAATGAAATGAATTTAATAAGTTTAATAAATAATAATAATTAACTACTAAATACAACTAATTTAGGTAATTAGTATTAATTTTAGAGAAATATAATTATAGTAAAGTGTAAATTAGAAACCAAGATTTTGCTTGCCGATTATTATACTGTGAACTATGCTGTAGGTATCTACCTACTACTAATTGTATTTTTAAAACCACTGTTTGTAATATTTTATTCTGCCGAAAAGAAAGTGGGAATTACGGAAGGAAAAGGATGAGGATCGTGAGGAGGAATTGAGCCACCAACGCTCTTACTCTCCAGAGAAAACGCAACAGTAAGTATAATTATTATACTGCCACGTGGCCTTGACTTCCTCGTACTTCCCCGGAGTTCTCTGGTCGTGCCGGCCTATTCATGCTGCAATGTTGCAAGCGAGCATGCCAATGAGTTGACATTTACGTTTTTTCCTTCAACACTAACTCTTAGAATCAAGAAATAAAAATGTACTCTGTGACACTATCATTACTTGTAAAATATTCTAGAACAAGGATGCGACATATAATTTTATGTAACAAGTATTTTTTTTATTTTTATTAATTATATTTTTTATAGCGGCAGCTTACGTCCATGGCGGTCATAGATTATATGGCGGCAGCCAGCAGCAGCAGCAGCGTGAACTTCAAATTCAAATCATTCAATCGTATTCATATTATTTCCATTCGTTCAATTCATCCAAGTTTGCTCTATGGTAGAACCTATCCAACAAAAAAAGAATATTTTTTGTGAAAGCGTATCGCATTTGTAACTACTGCGTCTAATTATTATTTTATTTTTGAAGAAAATCTTGACTTAATTAACAAAACATGTGCATGAATTCCTCAGTGGGTGAATTGTTTGCATTTTTTTTAATAGTTTTAACTAGAAATGCATAAAAATCGTTCTTAATTTCCCAAGCGATTAGGTACCGATCTAGTCATCCATGGCCACCATTTTAGAATTTACTCGGTGGTGCTCAAAAGTAATTTATTTTTGTTGTATGAGAAAAATGAGTAGTTTTAGTTGGATTCTTGATCATTGAAATCTTTATTAATCTCTCCGTACTTATGAATATGTTATGAATCCTAGCCACATTATTAAGATAATTATTTTTTAATTATATGCGAGTGACTCCATAGACTAGTTTAGTTTTCAGAAATATCTAAGTGAAGAATAAACTGGTAGCAAAATGGTGTCGACGAGACAAATGAGTAGCGTCGGGGGCGGTAATGGGGGCAGCGATGGTGCGGGTCCCTCTCACGCGGAGCCCGTGGCGGTGTCTCGGGTCACTCGCCACTCAAGCGCCTTGATGCCGGGGGGTTCTTCGCCTCACGCCAGTACCTCAAAATGCACAAGTATAGTGCCCGCCCCGAAGAGCTACACTACTAATGTACTTGATCTACCAGTAGAAGTTATAGAGAAGATATTTTGCTACCTGGGATTCAAAAGTGTCTCACATCTTAGAATGGTTACTATTTTTTTCATTATTTTCCATTTAAGTATGTTTAAGAGTATGGAAGTCTAGTATGACTTTACAATGCAGCATTTTTTCAATAGAATACAATCAATTTATGCAGATTGAGTTAGCTGTTATCTATAATAGATTTATGATTTGCCTTTTCTCGCTTAGCGAGTAATAGACTTATGCTTTCTTAAGGTTACATTCTGGTATTATTTGAACTAAGTAGATAATTTCCAATAAAGGTTACATTGATAAATATATAAATCATATACAATGTGACCTTTTGTGTTAGCCTGTCATTGTTAATTGATTTAGTTTCATGATTGTTTTCCTGTTTTAATATGGATTAAGATGTTTCAAAAATTGAATGTATAATGGTTATTGTTATACCTAGGTAGTCATCATTGTAGATAAATTGGTATGACTATAAATTCTGTATTGAATGCAACCTTGCTGCTGTAAACTACACAAAATCTTAAGAAACACTTAATAACTATATCATTAAGAAGTGTATATGATACAAATTTCATTTCTAGACTCATTTTACCAATGCACGTTCTATTAGGCCAATATTATGCCACTATGACTTTTCAATTAAAACTTTATTTATGTGATATGCTGATATTAATATCCATATCAGTTTGGAACTGAATCAATGTCTGTTGTAATTCTTGAGAGAAGTCTTGTGAAAGTTGATGTTGTTACCATCTCAATATTTACATCATCAACATCATCATATGTTAGAAAGCCCTGACTGATGGCAAGATAACCTGCTAAAACTTGCATTATTTACATATAGATATGGTTGACTAAAATTTATAATTATTTTCAGGTCAATCGACAATTCAATTCAATATGTAGTACAATACTAAATTCTACATTTCAACGACTTCAAAATCAGATGTTGCATAGATTCCAGTCAATCAAGGCTAAGATGCCACGTCGTGAGTCTGCTCGTAGGAGTCATCCGTTAGCTTGTGAATCTGACATCATTGAAACACTGCATATGAGATTGAGTTTGTTACAAATGACCTTTGGTAAACATATTGAGAGGAAACATTGCTGTTTTTTTCCAGGAGAGGTAAGCTGAACTCTTTTTAATATTTGTAGAGAGTTAAGAGTAAAAAAAAGACTAACCTACCATCATACATACCAACATAATGCTATTTATAGTTACAATAGTCCGTATACAATGTATAGGTACTATACATAATATTCTGATATTCCATATCAACTTTTGCTTAGGTAACTAATATAATTATTCATTGTAAGACCATCTACATATTAAGTCGATAAAACTTAACAATGTAAATAATTTTATTTGGGACTTAAATCCATAGCCTCACCCCATAGAGGTCGGAGGCTAGGGCCGCCGTCTCTCCACTCATAGGAGTGGGCGGCATGGGGGCCGTGCGGATGAGTTTCCTAGGTGCTCCCGGACTTTATTGTTCGGAGGTCGTGCTTCATTCGGTGTTGTCGCTGGATGGGTCGATGATGTCGTAGCCACCCCCTAAAGCAAAGGGTTGTCATCTTCAGGCCAGTGAGCTCCATATAGCCGTCCTGTTTCCCTGAATGGGGCGTTATCAGAAAACTGCATTTCCCCTCCTAAAAAAAAAGTAGAATAGTGTGTTGCTTGTGCCCCTATTTTCTTCTGCTTTACTAAGCAATGACATTCAAAAAATGTTTTATACATATAATAAAATTATAAGAATAAACGATTGTAAATTTAGTTTTTGAAAGCCACAGGCCGCGTGGATTACTATTACTTTGAAAACAGTCGCATTTAGAAGAATCGATCGCCCTACATACCCAATAACGAAATACTAATTTCAGCAAAATTGCGCGCCTATAATAATAGTATGTAAAATAATTAAAAGTGAAAAACTGTTTTTAAGTTACTGTAACTTCTTATTGGATACCAACTTGTTTTATAGCTTCAAAAATACGTGTTAAAATCTTATATTACTCAACTAATAAATATATAATTAGTAAAATTTTAATACTCGTAAAACAATAGCAGTTTTTATAGTTTATGGGTCAAAAAACAAACTACTTCAGCAACATTTTTTTCGGAAACTATCAACTGAAAGGGGATTTCTTTGAATAATTTGTTCCTCTATAACTACGTCGATCCACAGAAAAACCAAACTAAAAATGTCGGGCTTGAAGGTGTTTGGAAAAATAGTGAGACATGATTCGTATTGCTCATAGAAAAGGCGAAACGCGTAGAAATAATGTCTATTAGCTGAGAAGAAGGAAATACAAAGAAAACAATTTGGTGAATCACGTTTACGTGTTGTGTATTAGTAGCTTGTAGATTCTATTGAATACATGCCATAGGTATTGAGGAAGAAAGTATTCTGTTTATGGCATAATATATTTTAAATAAATTTTGAATGAAGCCCAAAAATAACCTTAAAATCGTAGTACGTTATGCATGACGGTTTCGACCTAACAGGCACAACCATCTAAAAACTGTTCTATTTGGTTGAAATTTGTCTTCTTGAAAAAAAAATTGTCTTTCAGATATAGTATATTGTACGCCACTTTACTATATTTATTTTCCCAAAATGTTTGGTTTCTAAATATAATAATTTTAAAATTCATGGCTTTCTATAAATGCAATACTTTTTGACATTGACCTTTTGAACGAGTCTTTATACCCACGCATCTTTTGTAGCGTACAATCACGACCGTTAGTCGCGCTTAACTGATGTTTAGCATAATTTCACATACAGACCAGGCCGTTGATTACTTCTCTAGCTAAATATTGATATAATATATATAAATAACCTCTTTGATAGAAACAAAGTTAGGTTGTTGTTTAAATATAAAGTGCCTATCCCCTCCACTACATTTAAATTTAGTGTTGAAATGCATGAAGTATATTCAGAACACTATCCTAGTATGATAGTGACCTCAGAATATTGTGCACGCCATATAAAAGATAAGACTGATATTATTATGTTTTTAATATGATATAACACAACAAGACTCTCTAACTTTAAACGCGTTTCAGACGGATGTAATTTTAAGACGTAATCATGAGATGCCATCCATCTTTACAGCTGATGTACTTAATCTAAATTGTATACATAATACGCAGATGGAATCCAAGCTCCCTCTAAGGTCACGTCTGTTGGGACGCAAGATTTCATCCATGTGGCACATACTTCACTGTTTAATAGAAGCAGTACAAGCTTCATAAACCACATACAACAAATGCTTGTTTAACGATACGAAGCATCCCGGTATCTCCTTAAAAACGTTATACATAAAAAACCCGTCAGTACACATCGCGAGTCATAACGTCTTGAAACGCGTCGGTACCGCCATTGAAGGATACCCTGTAATGTTAATATTATCTGCGAATTACTAAACGTGATATAGCATTTTATTATCAACGCCTACGTCGTCCACTCAATCTCAGTTTATATAATAGAGTTATTCTGGTAAAACTGTATCTCAGAATACGAACCTGCAATTACGTCGACATTTCAATATCTTTATCATTCAATTCAGTGAACTATCGAAAGATTCGTTTTTGTTTTTTTGCTATTTCTGGCAAATAAACGTCTGATGATAAACAGCTACCGTAGCTAATGAGTATTTATAATGCTGAGCATTAGTTGCGCGTAGCGTGAGCTGCTGGTTATATTGCAATTAAAAAACTGCCGTGAAAAAAGGAAACTATTAGTTTGATATCTACAAGATAGCAATCTTAAAAACTACTTAAGTTTTACTTATTTTATTAACTTTTTTTCAAATGAGTATGAATATTATGGTACCTAACTACTTTCTTCTGTTGTCCAACATTTCACTTGTTTCGTTAGCTTTATGTATGCTATGTTATATCTTTGCAAATAAATAAAATTGAAGTGTCTGTTGTTAATATTAATATAACAGCTTTTTGTCTGTCTACACGTCTGTTTGTTTGAGGTGAATTCTGAAACTACTAACCCGATGTCGATGGAACTTATTGGCGGAGAGTTAGCTCTCCGCCAATAAGTCACAAGGCATAAGTTAGGTTTCTTTAATTTTGGAAAAAAATCCGCTCAACCAAAAATAAATAGCAATGAAATCGCACGCGAACGAAATTGCGGGCACAGCTATTGTGTCAATAATAATATAGCTGCACGAATGTGTTATATTTAAAAAATAGTCTATAACTTTCGGCCGCCTGCCCCTGCCATTTTCAACATTTCACAACGCTATCGAATTTGCTAGTTATTTCGATACAGGAGTTATGTCTAGCTGTGGAATTGACGTCGGTTAATTATAACTGGGGTGGATAATATTGCACTTATAGGGTTTATTTGCGTTCTTTGGTGTTTGAAATGAATTCAGAAATACCACGATAATAGTATCCTTGCAAATATTTTTTTGGAAATATGGAAATGGAAATATTGAAAAAACAATACCATTTTATATTTTATATGCAAACCATTTTTACCCGACTGACAGGACGTCAGTCGGGTAAAAATGGTTTGCATATTGTAACCTATATCCGTATATTTATTTGGACAGTCCATAAATAAATTTCCACCAATAAAGTTGCGGTTAAGTTAACTGCGGAATTTGATGTTGTCCGTTTGAAAAATATATTATTATAGGTTAAGGCATTGAGATGTCTCATTCAAATCCAGCAGTTCTTTTGCCAGCAGTCTGGTTTTACACTTGTGATGTTAATGACGCTTAGATTTGTAGCACTGTGATTTCATTTTATATACCAGGACCTACGTGTTGTTGCTGGTAATAAAGACGTCTTTAAGACAGTGATAATAATTTGTACGTGACAGAAAGCCGGCCGTATGCTTGTGTCTGGCAAACATAGCATCATAGCATCACGCCTTTTTTCCTGAAGGGGTAGGCAAAGGTGTTTCACACCCACATTTCGCCAGCTATGTTTGGTCCCATGAAATAGGGGGCGAGCCTTTTGTCATCTACCGGGAACATTTGTTTACCAAACTCCGGGAAAATCTCAATACTGGAATTTCATGTTAGAAAAGTCCAATACCATTTTTACCCGACCCGGGAATCGAACCCGGGACCTCTTGCACAACAGTCGTATACACTTCCCTACTACTCACTTGTTAGTGATACAAAAGTCTTTCTTTTTATATTCGGCCAAATTTAGTTTTCATGAATTTTGTATTCTTGTTTTAGATTTTAGATGAAGTATACAGTATTTTGTCATACTTGAAAACCACAACAAAACTAGCGAGACCATACAAAGTAACTGATGAACTTTTTGATTTGACCACAATGGCCATGGAATACTTTAAGGAACATATTGAACCCAACTTGCCAGAGATTACTTATTTTGGAACTGATTTCTTTGATATTACTACGGCGTTTTCACGTAAGTATATTCAGAATTTTGTACCTATGACATAATCTGATTTTATCAATAAATTACGAAAAAATAATTTCATCAGCTTTCAAATGGGATAAACAAAAGGGGTCAAACTTTATACCTACAGTTTTGTTAAATAATTTCTATGAATGGTTCTTGTTGGAGGTACTTGTCAACTAATACAACTCAGGAATGTTATGTAATAATAATATTTTAGCTTTACAATAGCCGATTAAGGCTACTGTTAATCGATCGCTATTTATAAAACTTACTTCAGCTCTGCTCTAAAGCAGAAAACTGAAACACAGCTAGTGATTCGTGTTATAATTCATATAATTTTGAACTACTAGTGACTCGATTGAATTTTCAAACCCCAAATTCTCGAGTTTCAATACAATTGAAGGTAAAATGGTTCGTTTAACATTAAAAGATGTTCCAACTTAAATATTTCCAGCTGGAGAGAGCAGTAAATCATACATTTGCTTGGACTCGCCCCCACCAAGTGGTTTCGAGTCGTCTTCGTCGCAGCAGGCGGGCGCGTGCAATGTGTCGGACCGTCGGGTTTCTTCGCTCAACATGTACATGGAGGAAAGCTTGCCTCCTTCCCCACCTCCCCCGCAGAGCAATATGGTGCTAAGAAAACGGATACATCGTATAAAACAAGGAATGAAAAAGTATGAATTTTAACTTATTCGTTTTGAGTTAGATTTAATATTAAATCGCACCCCACGTCCACATGTCCCACTGCTGAGCACAGGTCTCCTCTCCTCTATCTAGAGAGTTGGAGAGGGTATTTAAGCCATAATGTACACACGTTGGCCCTTTTAATTAATTCTAGACTGGGTTTCCTCACGATGTTTTCCTCACTGTTAGCAGATGGTAAGCTATTCGTCCATTTATTTCAACGTCACATGAGTAGTACATATAAATCCCAAAAAAAGTGTAATCCACATTGGTACTGCGGCTTGGAATCGCTGACCGCGTGTTTTGCACGCCTATCACTTTTCCGTTCGACCATTCTCTCCCTCTCATACCATTGCTTCTGCTGAATACCTACTATACTAATAATTAATTATAATAATAATAAAACTAATTGTCGAAATCAAAATCTAAAACACGACGTCTGAACTGCAATAATGAAAGTATTTTGTTGTGTTCAGGTACAATGATCAGTTGTCGGCGCTACGTAGCGATCTCCGCAGTTGTAAACGTAAGACGGCCCTCCAGCAAAAACAGATTGCTGAGCAGCAGAAGCAAATTGCCGAACAACAAAAGCAAACTTTGGAATATGCGAATCGTCTCGACGATTATGATAAGAAAAATGAAGAAACAAGTCGCAAGTTTCAAACATTATTGCAGGTAAATATTCTTGCGTAATAAACCCATTTAAGTTAAAAACCAAGTCCTTGGTATGGTTGAATAAAATATTTACAATACAACTTAAATAATATATACAGCTAACCTAAAGGAAAACCGGATATTCTATTCATAGGTATAATACTGTAAATAGAATATCTGATTAAACTGAGAAGAGGTACCCAAAAGGCTAAATGTATGGTAATGCCTTTAGTATGATGTGTGCTTTTGAAACATGTATTGATAGGTGGAACAACTGTAGCTATAATAAAATATTAGATTTTGTACAAATTTTAATGTTTTCTATTATATTTGTTTTCAGGAGCTAAATAAGTGTAAAACGGAGCTACAGTACTGGCGCTCTCGCTCGCCCGCAGTGCCGCCGCTCTGCGCCGAGTGCGGCGCCTCGCTGCGTCTGTCGCCCGCTTCTTCTCTTGCACAGGTACATGTTATGGTGTTTATACCATGCAATTAATATATTAGTATATTATTACCTCATTTTACTGAAATTACGTAATTTTAATAGTGCTGCGATCGTCCATAATACTTTTTATATCAACTGAAAATAATAATATATCTGATCTGGTTCGCGACCTAAGAAGAAAAAGATAACCTATCTTATACGTATTACCTACGTCGCTTATTTAACCATCGAATCTTATTTATAATCGAGCGTCCCGTTACCATTTCCAGTGGAGCGCAGGCACGAGCGCAGAGCCGACCGAGGCCGAGCTGAGCACGGTGGACGCGGACGCGCTGGTGATCGCTGGCGCCGCGCCCGAGCCGGCCACGGAGCTGCCGCGTCCGGACCTCAAACCGGACGCCACGAAACCCAAGTGCGAGCCCAAAACGGAGACCAAGGCGAAGCCCGAGCCTAAGACGGAGACCAAACTGAAGCCTGAGGCGAAGCTGGAGGTGAAGTTCAAGGTCGAGCCCAAGGCGGAGGCGGCGGGCGAAGCGGGCGGCGCCAGCCCCGCGTGCCGGCGCCGCGCGTCGGCGGACGCGGGCGGCTCCAGCACGCCCGAGCGCAAGAAGCGCCGCCTCACGCGCCCGCGCAAGCTGTGAGCTCCACACTCACCACCACCCGCGCAAAGGCTCCTGCTATCTGTATAATGTGTCATTAGTTTTGTCTCTGGAGGATCCGCGAGATCCTTCTCCCTTTGGGGTCGGAGCGGCTCCCCGTTGCGCCCCGGGATGTGTTCAAATTCTATTAGAATTGGTTTTGATGCCCGTTTTCTAGCGACGCCTCGTTCGACCTTTTAGCGCCCCGCACTAGCTGCGGTCGTTCGGCGTCCTCGGTTTCGCTAAAATGAAATGCTAAGGTGCACTTATTATTTACGGATTCGCTTTGCGTGATGTGCGGTCTCGGCAGTCTCGATTGTCGATGTTGGCAGCCACCACTATCAATTTCGGCAGCCGCGACCGTCGGTCACGACAGTCTCGATTGTTGGCGTTGGCAGCTGCGACCGTTGATCACGACAGTCGCGACTATTAATCTCGACAGTCTTGATTGTCGGTGTTGGCAGCCGCGATTATCAGTCTCGGTAGCCGCGACCGTCGATCTCGACAGTCGCGTCTAATAGTATCGGCTGTCTCGATTGTCGGTGTTGGCAGCTGCGACTTTGGTCTGGGCGGTAAGCTCGGTGCGACTCCGCCTGCGGGTCGATCGACGAGTTGTGTTTAGAGTTAGCGTTGAATGTTACGTTCGGAGCGGGGTCTCCTAGTAAACCCGCTTTTGACGCGGGCGTAGACCGGAACATTGTTAAATAATAATAAAACTTTTATGTACGTACGACGATCCGCAGCCAATAAACTATAATTCGGAAGTCCATTTGTAAAAGATTTTTCATTCGCTCGTAGGAAGTAAAAAGTAATATTTTATTAGATTTATTAAAAAATGGTATTAAAAATTGGTTAGTTTCGCGGAACATGATAATACTTGCAATGCACATAACAAAAAAAAAGTACCTACTGACCTTAAAATGAATTGCGTCGGATATTACAATTAGTGAAACAAGAATGTTCATGACGTAGTATACCGAATTAATACTTTGTTAAACTATTTGCAATATAATATTGTAGAAGGTGTTCCCAAGACTTAGTTGTAATAGTTATTATTGATCTGCAATTTACTGCTGGGTTAACATAGATGTGAAGCTAATCGTAAACAAACTAAAAATAATAGATATAATCAACATTGTGCAATGTATATATTTAGCACAAGTTTTAATACTAGATGTTAGTAGCCACGTTTCATCATTACAACCCATAAATTAAAGTCTTTCTGGGAATGGGTCTCCTTTAATTATTTTGGAGGGAATTTAGCCATGTTTACATAATGCTTTTTAAAACGTTATTTCAAGTGTACAACAGTCTTTTCTATGAAACATTTTCCTGTAATATTCTAATTCTAAACATTTATCTAACAGTATATTTATTCTCCGCTTACCGTTCGCCAAGCTTCGCTATATACAATGACTTTTATAAGCCATATAAAGAAAGGCTTAAAAACCTACTTGATATGATTTGAGAACTGTGGTACGTTTATGGTCCTTACGTTATCTACAGAGGCCAAGTAGTATTAGGACTACCGTAAATTAAAAAAAAAGCAGTTATAATACACGTTTTTCTTCAAGTATTATTGATATTTAATTGAATAAAATATTTCTATATATATAATTGTAGCGCCATTTTGCCGATGTAAAATTATGACGTTTTCAGTTTGTTTACGATTGGTTAGGATCAGATGCTTATGCAGATATTGTTCAGGGCAGTATTCATATACCAAATGGCTAGATAGATTTCTTTATGATGTTATAAATTATAAAACATTTATGATTTAATACTGGTCACTGATAATATTGTTTCGTTGAGGTGAAGAAAAGGGTAGTTGTGTAATATTTATAATTTTAATAGAGATTTAATGGAACCTTCAAATGATATCTCTTCTTTCTTTATGCAACTGGTAACACAAAGGTACAACATATATTCTATGTGCTTGTACTTTCTCCGCCTATAATCTCATATTAAAGTTATCAAGAACAAATTGTGAGATAATTCTTTATTCACCTCAAAGATTCGATGAAATGATTCTGTTTAAATTATGTTTGAGTAAAGTGCGTTACTTCCAATTTGCGATCACAGCATTCTCTCGAGTTATTTACAACGCTCGGGCGAATACCGTGACACAGCTCAGGAAAACGCCATTAGATTTAGTTATAGGTTTTACAGCCCTTATAACTTTAATTTAGTATTAAACTAGGTTTTAAAGATTGTGAATAGTGGTGAAGGTTGAAATGTTGTGTTTATTTGTAAATATTCTAAAGTAAAATCACACGTGTAATGTACAAATGAATATATTTATGATTGTATAAATATACAACAGTGTAAATGAAATATTTTTGTGACATGGTGTTAGTTAGGTGACAGTAGTTGCAGCAGAAAGCTATTTTCCATACATTGTGTTTTACGAGGTGTGGTCTTAGGGCTTCACACAGTTCTTGCATCATGTCACTAAACAATTTACGAACATATCAACCAAATTCATCGAGTCATCATTGTGCAGGTTACCCAAACTATAGCCACTTAGTTCATTATTATATAATATTCTGTATCAAATACGCACAATTACTATATTTATATTAAACCCATTGTCGAGAGATTGAGTAGACAGATACGATTATTTTGCTGTTTGTGAGTCATTCACCTTTAATTTCATTCGTGGTTTCACGCTGCATTACATGTACATAATATACTTAGTGCATATAGTATATAAATATTTTCTAAAAACAAATATGTGCAGATATCACATGAGTACAAATATTTTTCGTTAAATATTATACAGTTATGAAACTGTTTTCTTTTTTTTTTTTAATAATATGTTTACACTACTACGAACAATATAAATAACTATAAAATCTAAAGTATTGGTGTATTACATACTCGAGCATTATATTCAGGTGATAGGATTGTAGAGCTACACCTATTTGGACAATAAGAATTTTATTGTTAGTTACCAATTGTCTGCCAGATCTGCCACAGAGCCGAACATGCATTAGGTTTTATCTTTTGACGTATTATCGACTTTGTAATGAGATGAATAATGATTATATTTGCATGTACGCACTCAGTGACGTTGTATGTGACGGTTAATTGCTAATGCGTGTTCAAGGTATGGCAAAGCCGCTCTCGCTCGATATCTTTGCCATGTTATATTTGTGTATATAGTTACGATTGTACATACTATGTATGCTGTGTGTAGAACTGTAGATTATTTCACATTCTTAGAGTTGTAAGGCAAGTTTTATAGAATAAAACAGAAGTACACATATTATTTTTAATATAATAATTCTTATTTGTGATGAACGAAATCTGCAATGTGTTTTGTACGGTTGTTGACACTTTAATGCTTTTTACATGATGCTGGAAAACATGTTTGTTTGGATCAGGTTGCCTGTATAGAAGGCTATTGAAAAATCCACAATTTAATTTTCATAGCTTAATTAGTGGTAGACGAACTGATGGACCAACGTCCTGGTCAAATTGCGGGTGGCCGTTTGTTGCAGACGGCCAAACTCGCTCGCAGTGGCCGAAATTAATTGAGGTCCATGTCCAGCAGTTGGCGTAGTTGGGCTGATATGATGATGAATTAGTGGTATTAAGTTTTGCTGAGTTTACATACTTGCCTTGCCTTTTTTTCAGTAATCTTTATGCTATTTTATATAACCTATTCTTGTCCATTGCTCATCACTGACATTGAAGACAGTAGGTTACGCATTCCATGACTGTTCTGAGTATCATGGCTTGATGTTTGCAAGGGTTCATTGCAGAAGTTGCAGTAGTGCATCTGTCCCAATTTGCTCATCACTGGCTGAGGCTGAGTAGGCACTAGAGTTAATTATACAGTCTTGACAGCTCCGATTCTTTCGTCTTAACCGTACAGAATATATTGGATTTAGACGGCGCGCGGTGTTGCAATTGTGTACATTTATATGTATGTGTTATTCGATGGCTATGATTTTCAACGACATAATAACGAACGTTTATATAAAAAATAAAGCTTATCACTGTCGGAAACTCTTATACATATTGTACTATGTGTTTTATAATTTATTATTATAAATATTATTTTTCTATTAAAGGTGAATGTTACAAATGAGTTTATTATCATTTAGCCAATTTATTATAGTACATTGTGTACATAATAACATACATAGGTTAAGTAGTCAACTTGAAATCATTAACGATGTGCATGTTGTGGCGACAGGTGATTTATTATTAATTCTGTTCCCGTGCGACTGGGTTATGTCATGTTACGAATGATTCAAATGTATTTTATAACTATTTTAGTATAGTTTCGACAGATATTATGTATATATTGGCGCACGTAACGAATGATGTACATATTTTAAAGCGACTTTACTTGTTTAATTTTGTTTTTTAACTAAACAGGCTTAAAACGCCGAAGAAGTTGTTATCGGTATAAATGCATAGCCACACAACAATTCCTCTCGAAATAATTGGAGTCCAAAATGTTAAAGCTTTTAAAAAGTTGTCAGGTGTGGCTGACACTGGCTTGGCCACCATCGGGGATTTTGATTTTGATAACACAAATATTTAATTGGTCGAAATTAGTCGCCAAATATTAGAATTAGTCGGTCAATGGTTCAAAAGTTTGAAGCGTTTTTTAACGCTATCCAAAATACCCTGAATCAATAAACCACAAGTTTGGCTGAATAACAAAACTATTGAAATAAATTCTAGTCGCTTTAAACAACATCGTTTGTTGCATATTTGCGTTAAAGTAGGTAGCACTCATCGTGTTATTATAATTTCGTGTCAAAATATTTCTTAACTTTTCTCTGGAAGTGTTCCACTATGATAAGGTTGCAATTTGTAAAGAAAACAATTGAATTGTATGTATTGAAAACAATAACAAAATGTATAACTTATATTAATTACCGATGTGGTAAACAAATTGTCATGTATGTGTTGTAGAGCTTAATGAATTAAAATTTTAGATTGTTACTTTAGATGAGAAAACGATTCGAAGTGAACGTAATTGTGCCTAAATCAGTTAAGTACTTAATAGCCATTGTGAAAATTTGTTAAAAATTGGTATGTAGACCAACAAAACGGTCACTTGTACATTATAGATATTTAAAAACATTTCACGACTACAAATGACGCAGATACTTCTAAACAATGTATTTTATGTGTAAAGTAATTATAGCAGTAATAAACTGTACTACACGAGATTTCCCATAACAAACGAGTAACATTCGTGACAACCCTACAGGAGTATCCAGATAAAAAAATAAAAATTGCTAAGAAGCAAATTATCCCAAACGCGGATATAAATATTATAGTACTGCAATGTTTCTGTAAATGGTATTTATAAACTACCTATTCACTGTCTAATCTTCTTCATTCAATAGTGCAATACGTGAAATATCCATTCAATGGTGTTATTTTGGAAAAGTGCAGTTTTTTATTCTTCGAAACTTTAAAAATAGATGCGATAGGGCTGTAAATTAAGGTTTAAAATAATTTTGTTAGAGAAGAAAATAATATCCTGTCAAGTGCACTAAATGCATCACGGGACTTTATGTTGTGCTCTGGCGAGTGTGTACAACCAGCAAGACTGTCAATTGCTGTAGATATTCTCTTTATGATAGTTATATGATATAGTATTTTTATTAGACAAAAATACAATAAATGTGTGAAGTCCAATTTGCATCTTTTATTATTACTTAGAATACTTAGCACCTATCTATTAAAAAAAAAACCTGTCAAATGCCAATGGACTAGGGCACGGTGTGGCCGTGCTTCTAAAATTTCCAAAGGTACTTATTGTGTCCTTACATTGACCTCGACAGTCAGCTTGGCTATATCTAGAGATCAAGTCGCTATCCATAAAATTAAAGAATACAATTTTAAAGGTAAGTACCTACCTAATCACTGCTAGCAACTAATGATATGACCCCTAATATCGACATATAGGTATCGAGATAACCAATGAGTACTCCGGAAGCACCACAATACCGAGATCGTTCCGGCTGCGCTTTTGTATGTGGGGTGCCGCGACGCTTAGGAACATCGTGAAAGAAACCCACATACCCTAGAAGAAATTGTAAAGATAGAAATTATCTCGGTAATTATTCATTAATGTTCTTCAAATTTCACTGCTATAGATAAAATGGAAGGTATAAGATTCAGTTACCACAGTCAAAGAAATTGGTTCGGTTAATCGGTGGTCTTAAAACTCCGCTGCAAATCGGGCCCGGACCTAATTGAAATTTCAGACATAATTCAGGCTCATATTGTAAACTTCGTAGTATGGTACACATAAATTTGAGTGCTTGAATTTACATACCGAACTGATTGATTAAATTTCAACTGTCATAATAAGGCCTTTGCCGAGTTAACTTTACATTTAGAGACACGTATATCACACCAAACACCATCAATTTTAATACATTATTTCGGTTCAGTAAAGTGAGTAGTTCACTGTAAAACTGCAATTGTGTCTAACTCTCTATACTTGGTATCTATTGATAAAAATTAATCGCTTATCTTAAGCTATTTTTTGAGAAAAACAATTAAAATGGAACTAAAAGTTTATTAAACATTTCCAATGATTTAGTGATGGCAAAAAAGTACCTACCTAGTTAGGTACTACTACTACGAGGCACGGGTCTCCTCCAAATAATGTGGAGGACATTTAGCCTACTATTATAACACGCTGGCCAGATGGGTTGGTATAGGGTTAAAAGTAACATTCGGCGGGTGGCGGCAGTTCGGGCGGACGGGCAGTCCCCTCTGCCCGAACAGGTGCGCGAGTGGCGCGAGGTCGCCCGCAGAGCCACCGTCGTGAAGTGGCAGGGTCGGCTGGGGGCTCCACGGGCCGGATTCTGGACCGTGGAGGCGCTCCGGCCGATCCTGCTGGAGTGGATGGGGCGGCAGCACGGGACCCTTTCTTTCCGACTGGTGCAGGTTTTGTCCGGGCATGGGTGCTTCGGGCATTACCTGTACAGGGTCGCTAGGAGGGAATCGAGTCCCGTCTGCCACCACTGCGACTGCGACGACGACACGGCGCAGCACACGCTGGAGTTTTGTCCGGCGTGGGAAGGGCTGCGCCGTGGCCTCGTCGCAGTCGTTGGGGAGGACCTCTCGCTGCCGGCCGTCATGAGCTCGATGGCCGGCAGCGACAGGAGTTGGGAAGCGGTCGCATCCTTCTGCGAGGAAGTCATCTCGCAGAAGGAGGCGGCGGAGCGGCTCCGGGAGGAATCTGCCCTTGCGGAGCCGATCCGCCGCCGGCGAACTGGGCGGCGTCAGCGAGCGCATATGCGCCTGATGCCGCCATAGTAAAGGCTGCGGGTGGGGGATCGGGGTTCACTCCCTCACCCGCTCCTTTCCGCGAAGGTCGACAGCGTCCCCGGTGCACCCGGACGCTGTCGTTCGGTGTTAGGGCCTGAAAGGGCCCGGTGTCGGTGCCCCGTAAGGGGCTGTCGCTGGGTGGGCTGCTGATGTTGTATCAAGTTCCAGGGCCCACCCATTACGGCGAAGCGACGGTGCACAGAGGGGTTTTAGTGGGTATTCCGGTCCTTTTCAGACCGGCGAGTCCCACATAACCGTCCCGTGTCCCCGCACGGGGCGGTATGCCTAATGCATTTCCCCTCTTAAAAAAAAAAAAAAAAAAAAAAAAGGGTTAAAAGTAACATAATTTTTTTCTTTATTGGCTCAAGAGAAAAGAACTGATGCGATATCACTACGGACAAAAGTAAAACAAAGGAAGTAACTAATACATAAATACATAAAACTTATAATGTCGGTACTTCAATCTTATTTCGATCAAGGTAAATTCACAAAATCTATTTGTTACAAATACGGCAAAAAAGAATTAATAGAGAAGTATATAAAAAAAACTACATAGAAAAAAATATCAGGTGAGAGGTAAGTAGGTACTCACTTAAGAAATAAATTGAAGTCTCATTAAAATGAGTTTATTTTTAATCCCGATTTTTTTTTGTCAGAAAATGGAATGAAGTGCTTTAAAGTTCTCGGCTTCCAGAAATGATCCGCAAATTTAGAATGGTATAAAGCGCCAAGAAGTTCTGGGATTTTCATGAAAACCCGCACATAAAAAAAAAAAGAAAAAATTTAGCTGACTATTAATGATATTTATTTAGTCTTAATATCAGCCAAAATGACGCTTTTTGAGTCTAACATCTTTTACTGGTCAATTGAATATTAGATAATAAGTAAATGTCGTTTTTATATTTTTTTTATCTCAAGCACATATCTCAAAAAGTCTTGAATGCTTTTTAATACTTAAATGAACGATAAATATGATATACGATATATACGATATGATATGACTGGCCTGTTGGTCTAGTGGTTAGTGACCCTGACTGCTAAGCCGGAGGTCGTGGGTTCGATCCCCACTCAGGACAAATCTTTGTGTGATGAGCATAAAGGTTTGTTCTGTGTCTGGGTGTAATTTATCTATAATATGTATGGTATTTACAAAAAAATATATATGTAAGTAGTATATCAGTTGTTTAGTACCCATAACACAAGCAAATATAATTGCTTAATTTGGGACTAGATGGCGCTGTGTGAATGTGGTAAAGTATTATTATTATGATATATATTCATGAATGTATTGTTCAGTGGTTCTAAGATACACGGGCCGAAATTTTAAGTTCACAGAAAGCTTTATGTGAACATATACAGGGTGGAATTTTATAATGCCACCTGGAGGGAAAATACTCTTAATACTAGAGATAGACTATTTTACTTAAAGGAAACATTCCTTTATTTTTAAAAAGAAACAAAACTGCATTCAAAAATTTTCAGAAATTCGTTTGCCACACCCGAGAATCGAACCAACTAAAATCCAAAAAAAAAACCATCCTGTGTTTTATGGCATTGATTGATAGGGTCAACCATAAAGATCGAATCTTACTAACAAACATGGTTAATTAAATTAGAACAAAACCATGAAATTCTAATTTACGTTACTTAGGTACGTCAGGTACGTGGTAATTCTAGTGCCTCACGCAGTTATGTCGCATCTTTTTTTTCATTTGACCTGCATAACAAATATATATGTGCATATTGCAATTTCCTTATTTAAATAGTTCTTCCTTATTTTAGCGAATAAATCACGTCAAAGATAATTATTAACATTATTAAGTAAAAATTACGGACCATTGAGTAAAAGTGCTTTACATTGAATTTATAAGTTAAGATTTTATGATTTTGTTTTTATTTAATTTACCAAGTTTGTTAGAAAGATTCGATCCTTATAATTTACCCTATCGGTGAACACCATAAAACTACAGGATGTTATTTTTTGGAATTTTAGCTGGTTCGATTCCTGTGTATGGCAAGCAAATTTCCGGAAATCGTTTAATGCAGTTCTATTTCTTTTTAAAAATAAAGGAATGTTTCTTTTGAATAAAATGATCTATCTCCAGTATTTAAAGTACTTACCCTCCAGGTGGCATTACAAAAATCCACCCTGTATAAGTACTTACCTACTTTTGTTACTATATTTTACATGAAGCCCGGAAAACTTAACACTCAAAGCAGCTGACGTGCTTTCATTATCTAGGCAGGGGAATTTATAAGCGAGGGAAATCGTTGGTGGCGCACAGTTGTCTGTCGCAGTATTGCGCGAGGTACGCTGCACTACTGTCCTCTTTGCCAGAGACTCCGAACACGCATTCACTTTCCGCGCATTTATTTGTAAACACACAACTGTTATTGAAACATGAACCAAGATTTGCACTGAAATAGTTTCCGTTGCTATTTTTTCATGAAAGTGTAGTTAAGTGATAAAATGAATATTTTAGCGTCTGTGTTGTTAACGTTCGCGATTTTCCAAGGTATGTATTAGTTATTTAATTATGACTTATTAATGAAATATTTAAACAGCAGCCCTATTTATACTAATTTAGGTACTTAGTTCGATTAAATAGGTACCTGATTATAAGGTGAAATAAATAAGAATTGTCCTATAATAAATTAGGACAATTAAAAAAAATCATGATGTTGAAAGTTTAAAATCAATTTATTTAAAAATCGAAAAAAAACAGCTTTATTGATTTTTTAAAGAGGAATATTATAATTAATTTACAGAAGTAGGTCGTAGGTAATTGAAATTATCAGGTAGTTATGTAGGTACCAATGTAACCCGGTTCTTATTTAATTGGAGTGTACAATTTGACGCATTATGATTCTTGGAAACATTCAGATAACTTCATTTCTATTAATTCGATAATACTAAATAATATGTATTAGTAATAACGAGGTCAATAAATTATGTCCTGTAGCACCTACATTTGCACAAGTTCATTGACTCTACCGAAGTTTAAGTAGGTATTCATAGAATCGATGTTTCTTTTGATTACCCTCAAACATCAACATTTAACAACATCTTAGTATATCTACTTACATATTTATTATCACGCCTTTTCCCGGACGGGATATACAGAGGTGCACTTAACTGGGACATTTCGGTAGAGCTATGTTTGGCCCTATGTAATAGGGGGCGAATCTATTGCCTTTTACTGGGCTCATTAATAGACTCCGAGATGATACTGAGAATTACATGACAGAAAAACTCAATACCCTTTTTGCTTGACCCAAGGATCGAAACCAGAACCTCTTAATATAATATTCTACCACATTCACACAGCGCCATCTAGTCCCAAAGTAAGCAATTATAGTTGCTTGTGTTATGGGTACTAAACAACTGATATATTACTTAAATACATTTTTTTTTGTAAATACATACATATTATAGATAAATTACACCCAGACACAGAACAAACCTTGATGCTCATCACACAAAGATTTGTCCTGGGTGGGAATCGAACCCACGACCTCCGGCTTAGCAGTCAGGGTCACTAACCACTAGACCAACAGGCCAGTCAAAAAGTCTCTTACGCATCAGTCGTAAATAATACCAGCTACGCCATCAAGGCTATATTTATAATACCTGTAATTGTTTTATATAACTCGGTAGATACTGGCTAAACTCATTTTATTTTATTTTTTATTTTAATTAAAAATCCTCTTGCACAAATTACGTGACAAAAGGCGGGCTTACTTATTGCTAAAAGTATTAAAGGTATGATCTACAAAAACTGAAGCATTACGAATTGAAATTACTCAAATGCATAGGAGACAGAAGACAGAAAGTCAATTATTGATTTCACGGTTAAAATATCTCGAAATAATTAACTAGAAACACTTCATTGCAAATAAATTACGGAGGTATGTAGCAGATTAAAATCTAATTTGTGACGCTTAATATATTCAACCAACCGGATCAACTTCAGTAATGCAATCACTATTTCAGTAGATTCATAAGAATAAGTGAAATGAAAAGTGTAGAAATATGTATTAAGTTTGTAGCCAATGATATACCCTTGTGGTATCCCAATAGTTCCAAATTCTTTTCTCACTCATGGATTATATTACATTTGAATTTTGGTCCTCTTATGAATAAAGTTCGTGGGTTTAGTTATTTTTAATTCAATAATAGCTCCTTATGTAAGAAACTGAATATACAACTAATAGCCTGTGCCAAAAATATAAGTGAAATTAGGCGTCTTATTTTCATGCGGTGCTTATCTAGAGAACTTATTAAAATATTCGTTGTTCTATATAATCATCGTATAAGATTCATCTTAAAATTAGGTAAGTAAATATTAATATTTTATAATTAAATTAATATTTTAGAGTGGCATGAATGCATAGAGCAAAAAGTATAGGTTATAGAAATTGAAAATCAATATTTTAATAGTAGATATTTATTTGTCCTGTGAGTTACAATTAATAAAATGCAACAAAAATATCTCGTCTTCATCAGACTTACATTAACCCACTGACTGCTATAACCTTCTTCAAATACACTTAGGTTAGCTTTTTCAAGCGAAAAACGTGAATCGTATAAAAGAGACCAATTGTGTAGACTTGTAGAGTCAATTGGAGATTTTTTTGTTCTTACTTTTAACGTAATTCTTTGTAGGTGTTTCTTTAAATTATATAAGTAATACCACAATACAATATTCAAGCGGTAGTATAATACATTTATCTTATTTTTGAAACGTAAACCATTTGTGGTTTAATAATAGGTATAGCTACGTGCTGCGTAAGATATATGGGTTAGCTACCTTAGCACTTGCTAATTGTTCTCAAAGCACACGGATAGTAATGTAGTTGTTTTACGTAAGTAACACCATTATGCTAAAGCCAGGGGCGTAGCGATCATTCATATTAATGACTGGCTTCCGTCCGCGGTTTGGCCCAAGTTGTATGTTGATAAAAAGCATACTAGTAGTATACTATCTATGTGTATGTGAAATTTCATGAACAACGGTTGAGTAGTTGCAAAATTACCTCCTCAATTCAAACTAACAAACGCACAAACACTACTTATTTATAATATTACTATAGATATGCCATCTATAAAAATTGTAAAAAAAAAGTTAATGCAACGCACTTCTGTTAACCCCTCTGAGAAAAAGGCATGATATTATATTTGAATAGGTAAAAAGTGAGGAATGAATAGTCTACCAATTAATTTTCAAATTAGTTTAACCTTTCCAACACCTTAAACAACAACTACTTATGTAGTTAAAGGTAACTATGCAATCTATGCATTGTATACGCAAAGGTACCTAATTAGTTATACGCAAAGCGAAGCGATGTGCGTATTTTATATATCAAATTGAAAAAAAAAGAGTGCATCTGTATTGTTGTGATTAGCTATAGTGACATAATATTATCTGTACATAGACCCTAGTTCTGTGAACAGAAACAGAACTAGTCACAAAACTAGTGGATGGGAATAAGGGGGAATCTCATCATTCAATTTAGTCGATTTCGGTATCCCTATTAAATGTTTGATCCCTGTTGAATTTAAATAAATACCTACTAATGTTGTCGAGATTTCTTTCCTAATACGCCCTCAGAAGAAATTACGCCTGTTACATAACTTTATAAAAATAATTGTGTTTATTAGGTACAAAAAAGAGACAGGTACGTATGGTATAGGTACGACAGGACATAGGTAGATATATACGTAGATGATTCAAAAACTAATTTGTTGATTGTGTATAATTTTATGTCAATATAACCTAAGGGAGCTAAATAAGGATGTTTATTAATTGGGTTTTCCTAAACAAGGAGAATAGATAGATATACAATAGGTATATCCTTAAAGTCTGATTTATTTATAGGATATAAGTTTTATCCATACCTGGGCTCAACATTGAATTACCCGTTTCAATTTACAGACTTGACAGGTAAAATATAGGAATTAAACGTATTTTTATTTTGTCAGATTTGTTACGAGCTCGTACTAGGGCTCAAATGACGTCGGGGAATAAGATTCCGCCGAAATAAGTAGTCGAAAAAAGCAGGCGAATCACGACACCATGGTCAAACGTACCATGACCAAAGGTGACGTTTTAAAGAATGGACAGATCAGGAGTACTCTCAACCAATGCATGAAAAGACTGATGAATGTTGAAGAAGCCAAAGATGTATGTCAGAATCGTAGCAAGTGGAAGGAAATGGTCTCTGCCTACCCCTCTGTTGGGAAAGAGGCGTGATCTATATGTATGTATGTATGATCAAACGGGAACTATTTAAACTAAACGGAAGACGACTTAACTTGTCGAAAAACTGAAGAAAAAAAACATAATTACCTAAATTTACGTTATACATAATACTGCAAATGTTTACTAAAAACCAACGCGTCTGACGCGCTAAATACAAGAAAAAAGAAAGTAATTTTTACCACTCCTACTTAAATAACAGCGAAAGTGCTTATAAAAACCTGTCTACTTACTTAAAGTTAATATAATTAGTGCTTTGTTATTTTCAGACATAATAGCAATATTGTTGTGTAATTGACATCAAATAACATAAATAGCTTATGAAGTAACTTCGTGTTTTTCATCAACTATTAGACTTAAAAACATAATAAGTACTTAAAAAAAAACAATAATAACAGAAGGACAATGCGTACTTATCTATTTCACAAACTTAAAGAAAATAACTATCAAGGATTTTACAAATAGATTACATGTTTTTTTTTTCAAAAGAAACTCACATAATTACAGCTGCTTTCTGCAAGCATACAGTTGCGAGCTACTGACCATAAACACTAAGCGCAATTTTGTGTAATTGAATATTTTAAAATATATTATATATTAAAATATATTAAAATTTAATTTTATCCATGTGTGCCAGTTAGTATACAACCTTCCTTAACTATATCCTTCTTGTAACACTGATATATGATCTAAAACTACTAGTCACTAAAGAGAAAGTTGAGATAGGAAACCTTAACGACTATAAGTCTCAACAATATGTCTTGTCTTGTCTCTTAGCTTTGTGACAGTAATAGGCACCATACTGAGTTCTTGTCCTGTATTAGACTCCTATCGAATCACTTACTAATCCGATAAGCTGCGTTCATTAGCTTACATAACAGTGAATGAAAACATGATTCATTGGGAACAGGTGCTTATTTTGTAATACGTATGGTTTAATATTCTATTGAATGAACTAGACTATATAACTGTCACTTTTGTTTTTTATTGTGGCTGTTAATGTATACTAAACATCCTAATTCGGTTATACAGTCGACTTAGTTGTTAAAAGAGACTATAGACACCTATTGTGTAGTGTTTCACGACAGAACTAAAGATGGTTACGTGCTGATGAAAGGTATACAAAAAAAAAAGAATACGAACAAAGTGAAATTAATATTTTTTTAACCTATATATTATGAATGCTTTGAAGTCTAAATGACTGTGATTTATGTGCAATGTCTTTTAAATAAATGGTGAACTGACTTCGTAAAACCATGGTCCGACCCCAAAACTGCATACTACAGAGTTACAAGCGTAGTAAGTTCCGATCAATGACCTTCCAGCTGATTTTCTTCAGATTTCTCAAGGCTAATAATTATAACAAAGAAAATTAAGGTGGATATTCCGAATTTCCGATATGCTTCCTCCATACATTTTACTTCTCTCTTCTCTCTCTCTCTCTTGGATATTTTCTCTAAACAAGTAGACACTTTTTTACAAAGAACAATTCATTTTATCACTTTTATCTATTTACTTTTGGTAACTTGCCTAATTTATTGAAAAAAAAAACGAGAAAAATTCGACTGTCTCAATACTTGAGCATGGCCTATTACATACAAGGAAGAGTGATAAAATTAATTGGTCTATGAAAAAGTGTCTATATGTATAGAGAAAACATAACCTCAGTAAAATGTATGATGATGCTGATCACCAGTTTTTGATATCGAAAGGATCTACTTCCATCTAGTAGGTTCAAAAAATTAGCGACCCAAACAAATTAGCCCCGGTCTCCCGCGGTAACCATTTAATGAGATTTTCATACACAAATATAATTGCAGTTGACTTTGCAAATATTTCTTCCATACAAACCTTGACAATTAAGAATACAACAAAAAAGAATTTAGCAAAATCGGTATAGTTAGCCGTTCTCAAGTAATGCTATGTTTAGTCGGTACCTATCTTAATAAAATTTTAACTCCAACCTAAGATTCTGACATCAGAACAAAATGGTGTCATGAAATCTAAATGTTTAGATATGTAAGCATGACCTACATCTGACCCAGACGCGTAAATTGTTTTAAATAGCTAATAATATTATTGATTAATTGCGTGAAGTACATCTTATCTTCAGTCTAGAAACCATTTATGATAATATGTGCTACATCTTGTTAAATGCTTAATAGATCATAAATTCACTATTTAATAGATACCCTCGCAGTTTCCGTTCCCTTTGGACTTAATTTATTAATTTATTGGGGAACGTATGTCTAGGGTTGCTGATGTCTTATCAGGTTCCAGCGGCTCATCCTTTAAGGCATAGTGATGGTTTAAGTGGGTATTCTCATGCTGGATGTCGTGTCAAGCTTGATGTTTTGACCACTGTGGTGCATCAAGTTCTTACATCTAATTCTGTCCTTAACAGTTTATGGCTTCAGATAAAGACAGTAGATATTGCCCAGAAAGTTTTTAGCGGTTTTAAAGGTTTGACCAACGGATAGGTGACCTCTATTACTTGTTTACAAACATTCCCTCTTTCCTCATTTCGTCTTCACTTTACTGCAGTCCCAGGATCTTGCATCGGACTCAGACATGCTTCCTAGTTATTCTTTTTTTTATTATTATTATCACATAGACTCGAAGCCGACCCCAATGTTAACATTTTTCAAATCATTCAAAAGGCTTCAATCTTGAACTGACGACTACTTCGAGACCAACGGCTTTACGTGCCTTCCGAAGTGAGGACGCTCGATAGTAAAAATACTACAAACGGTCACCCATCTATGGGCCGACCTTAACGATCGTAGCTGAACCTCGAAGATCGTAGCTGTATGGTCGATGATCGTAAAGTACATCTCAGTACCTACCACAATACTAAGAGCTCTTTCTTACGTACATAGTTTTTACCTAGTTATTAAATCACTGAACAAATTGAACAATTGATCTTCCGAGTGACTAGTGACGACAATAATACGTAAACTCATTATGAGTTTAATAATAAACGAACAAATTAATCATTGTAGTTAACGATAGTGTGTGTGAGGCCTTATTGTACAGTTATTTTTATTGATGTTCGACCTGCATCACGTAGTAGAATTATCCATTTTATAATATAAATCTTTTCTATTTTATCTAAACTAATCTATACTAATATTATAAAGCTAAAGAGCTTGTTTGTTTAGTTGAACGCTTCGATCTCAGGAACTGCTGGTCCAATTTGAAAAATCCTTTTAGTGTTAGATAGCCCATTTCTCGAAGAAGGATAAAGGCTATATAATATAACATCACGCTATGGCCAATAGTAGCTGAGCACTGGCAAATAAAAAACGACGGGAACGAAGTCCCGTGCGTATTCTATCTACTAATATTATAAAGCTTTTGTTTGATTGGTTGAACGCGCTAATTACAGGAACTACTCTTCCAATTTGTAAAATCCTTTAATGTTGTATAGCCCATTTATCGAGGAAGGCTACAAATAGGCTTATTAACATCACGGTACGGCCAATAAGAGCGGAGCAGTGGTCAAACGAAAAACAACAGGAGCGAAGTTAAGCCACATCTTTGATAAAATTGAATGAAAAATCACACGCTCTATACTGTTTTCATTTTATTTATTACAAACAGCTTTTCTATAAGTATTTGACTTTTGTCAATGTGATGTGATTGCTGAGCAAACGTCACTTTATCAATGTATTATTCACTATCTACAAAGTAAATACTTAACATTTTTACTGGAATGGTGTGCTTACTCATTACAGTTACATATTATGATGATTTCATAAACGTAATATCAAGTGTTTAGTTTACTGATTGAGTTATATTATTATTAGAAACTTACCTTATTTTGCTTATGTTTCGATCAGGTTACACCGGCTGTGGTCACAAGCTGACTTATGATATGAATCACAGTATTGTTTATATTACAAATAGGTAAGCATATTATGTAGTTACTATCAAAGAAAGTGCAACTACGTGCAACTTTAGTATTACCTACTAAAGTTCTACTTTCATCTTTCGAAGACAAGCTTCGTACTCGTTCTATAGAAGTGTCGTGTTGCAAGGGAGTTTACAAATAAGTATACAATAACTAGTTCCCGCTTGCAGTTTTACCCTCAACCTATGTCAAAAAGTTGCCATTTCTATCTCACTTTAATATCAATCTGAATTTCGAGAGGTTAACATTCCAAATTTAAACTTGCCAACTGTCCAATCTGGATCCATTCCGTGGGCATTTCTATCTTAGTGCACTCCTAAGGAATCTAGTAATTTGGGCTGTGGCGTTAATATATATTATATGCATTAATCAGTTAGTTAGATTTTTCTTTTATATATTTTTGTTACAAATGTACTTAATTAAATATAGGGTAGGTATTATTAATAAATTCCAATGTCGTTTCAATTCCATAGAAATAAGTAATGACAGTGTAATGTAATACATAACTTGCAATTATTTATACTTATGTATGATAGGTATAAAAAATGTATGTGCTGGTGTTTTCCCACTGACAGAAGTCTAGATTCTCAAAATAAGCAACACTTAACCAATCTTCCTATGTTCTTGCTTTTTGATGATTAAGTTATGTCGCCCGCGGATTAGACAGAGTGGAATTCAATTCCCGTCACTTGTTTTATTTTAATTTTTTTTTGACATTACAAACATTTGTCGTTGTCACAACACGTAACTATGAACTATGACCTGGAAAATCCCTTTAACTTTCATAGGGTTATCTATGAATCACAAAGAAAGGTGCATGACTTTGTCTAGAAGGATTCATCACAGTTACTTATTGTTGCCTTACAAGTCTGAACTAAAGGAACAAAAACGAAATTCCACACATAGATTTATGTATAAAACTCAATCTAACCCCGCAATGAATTTAATTACAAACTAGATGGATATACCGATAACAATCATTAGTGAATGCACTAATGCAGTTAGGACGCGTTTGATTTTAATAAATGTGAAAAAATCACGAACATACCAATGATGATACACCGAGATCTTAATCTATACTATAATTATGCTTGACATCGACAGTACGATAAAAAATTAATACGCAGTGGTAAGTGTTATACGGCTGCTGTGTAAGAGGTCCCGGGTTTGATTCCCGGGTCGGGTGAAAATGGTATTGGGCTTTTCTATTATGAAATTCCAGTATTGAGTTTTTCCCGGAGTTTGGTAAACAAATATTCCCGGTTGATGACAATAGGCTCGCCCCCTATTTCATGGGACCAAACATAGCTGGCGAAATGTGGGTGTGAAACATCTCTGCCTATCCCTTCGGGAAAAAGGCGAGATGCTATGTATGTATGTAATACAAATCTTTTGTTATATGGTGAAAGAAAAGCTAAATTACATAAACTGTAATGAGCACAAATACCTTCTAAAGTTATGGCGTTGATGATTGCAAATAATAAAAATAGAAAACTTATGGAACACTGGAAATTATAAAACATTGCATAAGCACAGACCGTATAAGGTAATAAGTTTTTCAACATACAAGCTCTCATTAATGGTAGGTTTTATTACAAAACAAATAAAGTTGATTTTATATTGATGTTGAAGGAAACGGTCTGCACTGCATTTCATGAGCCATGTGCAAGCTATGATCAAAGAGAATATAACCACTTGGCCATAATGATATCCAAGTGTCATTGAACTCAACAAGTTTAAATAAAAACTTCACTAACAACTTAGTGTAAAAACATCAATATGTTTTAATTATTTAACAAAATGGACAAAATTTGCTTTTAAAAAAAAACCAGTGTAAAAACTGTTTCGGTACTTTTCTAAACTAAGTGAATAAAAACTAGTGGAATAAGATGGCATAGTATTCAATGACAATGCGCGCCATACATCTCATACAATCACAGCCACTACTTATAATTATTATAGATGAATACAATATCTAAATTCTAAAGAATGGGAAAGAAAATTTAACCAATCATTTAACTTCCTCAGTCAACATCATCATCATATCAGCCCAACGACGTCCACTGCTGAACATAGGCCTCACCTAGTTTAGGCCACTGCGAACGGATAAAACTTCCGCAGTATTAGAAATAAATAGACCTAGGTATTTAATTTTATTTAATCTCGAGTCTGTTTATGTTCTTTGCTAATTTGAGGAAATACTTACCTACAGTAAATCGAATAATGACTGTATTATGGTGGCCGTGTTTTGAGTATAAGTCTTTATATTCCGAAGAAACAAAATAATGTAGTAAAACCAAAAGCTAGCTGTTGCTAACCAAAGACATTTCTTTCTCATCTATACGTCTATAAACATAAATAAAATTGAAGTGCCTGTTTGTAATATCAAAAGAATAATCAAAAGAGAAGAAAGAAGAAGTGATATTATTTCTTTATCTTTTCTACCATTCAATTGATAAGTACAATTAATACACCTATCTCATATCTTTTCTACATGAGGTACCATAAACACTAAAAGGCACTATTGTTTTGAAAGGAAAATGACAAAAATTTAAGGAAAAGTGGCGAACTTGCGAAAAAAATGAGTGCTTGTTGCAGTTCGACTTGTGAGTTATAAACGTCATTCAAATGGAGACAGGTCAACATCTAGATTATTATAGATATACTAGATTATATTTTTATCATTTACTAGTAGTACCTATATGTAAACTAGATAGCCAACTATATACATTATTTTAATAAGCCGCACTTTATCATTACCATCCCATAAAGTATGAAAAGGAGTTTATTAGCAGGCGTCATCAAATACGCTTTTTGTTAAGTGCCAATGCCGATAAACTATAATGTACCGTATGGTGTACCATACTCGTAGTACATACAGTGGAGTTTCTTTTTCTTATGCTTATTAACCTCCTTACACACGTGCTGTCACTTATTGTTTAAATAATTTAATCGAGTTGGAGTTGTAGAAGCATGGAATTCGAGTATGAATTTTTGACAAGCCCTTCAGGATGTTTCAGTTCTTTTCTACAACTCTCAAAAATATAAATTTGCTCTAAAGTAGTTTATTGGAACTACCGATCACTCACCTTTAACTACGATCCCCAATTACTGTACTAACTTTTGAAGGTATTGAGATTTATATACACTTTCAATTGTTTTTTGTACCTACTCATTGTTTCGGTCCCAAGGCACGAGACAATTTAATTATGACGGTACGCTTAGCAACCCGATTAAGTATATTAATAAAAAGTCTATATCCGTGACCATCATAATTCATAAGACATAAGTACTGTCAAGGTCAATATGTAATTAATTCTTGTAACTTAAAAGTAAGTAGTTTACTTTTTGTATTGACTTTTTATATTAAATAGCTGTTGCCAGTGAGTGGCTCAGCAAGCTTGGAATTCAGTTCTCATGACTAGACACCAATTAAGCATTACTTACAGAGTTACCTACCTATATGTTTAGTGAGTTTTGTGTTTTGAAGCAAATTTATTTATAGTATTTTTCACTTCGTGCGAACCTTCCTCGAACTTCAGCGAATATTTAATAAGAAATAGCTCAATTGGTCCAGCGGTTCTCGAACACTTTTTTCATATACTTAGTTTTATTTATTGAAATGGTTTGTGCCGCCTGCTATTAAAATAGGTTTTAGTTGCAGGCGGTATAAAATAGCTTAATAATTGGGCTGATATGATGATGATTTAAATGGCGTTAATGGCGATTTATGTGATATTTACCACGTAAGATCACCAACTGATACTAGTTGGTGATCTTACGTGGTAAATGTCACGTGACTTCAGCAATGCCTGAGATAATGTTAATATTATACATACCGATAATATTATTCTATGTAGGTACATACCCTTGCCATATGAATAATATTGCAGTGAACTCTTCTTTATTGCCATGTCATGATTATGAATTTATTTCAACAGATAAACCAAGCCTTTTGCATTCATTACTTTATTATTATTTATATTACAAAATTTTATTTTGTAACATAAAATATTGGTAATTAATGCAGCAGGCTTACTTTACCTAATTTAAATCTAATTAAAAAAAAACTTATTTTAAGCTTTTTCATTACGTAAATTTATTTCCAAAATTGCTGGTTAACCGCTTGGTCAGCCTTGCGTGTAAAATTAAGAAAATATTTATTTTTGCACTCACTATACGTGCACATTGCAAATAAAGATTGACAAATCGAATACATAGTAAGTAATAATGTAATTACTTACCTACTGGAATCATGCAATTTAACGATAAAAACTGTAATTACACAATACACATACATACAGTAGGTACCTACTGCGAGCATGTTTTAATTGTACCTATCTAACGACTTGGGTCGTGATCATGCAGGTATAATTTTATTATACATTAAAATTATTTTATGTAATAATTAATTGTTACAGAATATATGAATATTATTTACTATAATTAACTTATAGATTAAGCAAGTGTGCTTTGATCCACCAATGATCTATAGTGGCAGATCATCAAGGGATACAAAGATCATCATACAAGAGTCAATGTGTGCGTGTATTCACATACCTTGTAGTAAAAAAAATTTACGGAGTGAAAAGTTTGGAAATAAAACTTGTAGAGCTAAAATGAAAAGTAAATAAAAAGTAAAATTGTTGATGATTTGTAAAATTTTGGTGATAATAATTATCATCAAAATTTAACGAATCTTTCTTGGCCGACTATTAATTGTTCAGATAGAACTCGATTTATAAAACAGGGTTCTGTTGGCCTCTAGTGGACTGAAGTTGTGATGTATAATTCTGAGAAAAATAATTGTACATCTTCCACATATTTATTAATTAAAAGTGAGGCCAAAGATCTGGTGAACAAAAGGAAAAAGTCCTTTTCATTACTCCCCCTGGGGGACAACAGGAAAAATACATCCTGTTTGGTCCTAGTGGGGCCGAAGTTGTGGGGTAGTCCCCCACACAGTGATTTGTGTTTCATATCAAACAGTTTCTTTAGACGGATGACTTCATTTTGTATAAAATTAATACCTAGTGAACCCGGATTTAAACCCACCTAAGAACACGTGTCTTTTACTTACTAACAGTAGGCCGACATAGAATACTATAATGATATTATTATTTGATGACTACTTATAAACCTGTTTTTTTATTATTATATAAGTACACTTCACATAATTTAATAACATTATTTAACAAATCTTAAATAAGGTAGTACGTAGAACTTAGTTTTACTCAAGGACTATTTGGCTAAAACTCCGTAAGTTGATGGCCGGTGGAAATGAAAATCTTCAATGGTCCATTGTTAGACAAAAAACCCACTTTAAATTGACAAAAAAAGGGTAAAAGATTATGTACCTACGCATTTTCCTCTGTTTACCTTCTCGAGGTGACTGGGTGCTAACTTGAGGAGTTAATCGCTTATAAAAGTTTTAGGTTTTAGCGCTCTATCACGAATAAGTTGGAAATTCCGTAACAAATATAATGTAGAAAAAACGAAAAAGTCTCTTAACTACATTTTGTTTTTGTTAAAGAGCTCTTCCGTCTTTTACAGTTCTATTTGATATCAATGAAGTAGTTAAGTACCGACTAAATTCTCCATAAACCCGTAGATATTTAGAAAAAGTTTATAAATAAAAAATCTTTATATTGTAAGTAAGTCGAAATAACACTGAAATACTTATTTATAATATAATGGACGTAATTTTAAACTTAAATTAATATTTTATCGTACAATTTTTTTTATGATTAATTATAAAAGAAACTACAATTTAATTCTTATGAATTTTAGTTTTTTAAAAGATAAGTAGGTAACTAACTAAATTAAAGATAAATTATTTTTTACGAAAATTGAATAAACAATTAATGAATAATCTAATTAACTTTTTGCAGCTTTTACTTCATTTTCTGAGCTGTTACACTTCATTTAGATTAATGCTACATGCTGACATTATTATTACACTGAATTTTTTTTTCAGTTTTTATATTTTTTTATAAATACGTCTAAAAATAATTACAGCTTTTAATAAAAACTCAACACTTTAATTTATTTTACATTGACGTTATGTATTCATACGATATGTTTGTTAATTTAAATGAATGTTTAATAATGCATTTTTATTTATGTGTTTATAAACGCTCATATTTTAACTACACATGCGCATTCGGTGACAAGAAACCATTCATACCGAATCCGTATACGTAATTACAAATAAGAGCCCACTTACCGTCGCGTCGTAAATAAGCCAAAACATCGATGTAATTATTGTAAACGATATCGATGGCACGGTCCTCCTCTCCTCTATCTATCTCTCTATTTATAGAGCTAAGAGGGTTAGTCCATAGTCCACACCACACCTTAGATTGAGAGGGTTAGACCATAATCCACACACACCACACCCACATACCCTAGAAAAATTGCATTGGGCAATGCAATTTTTCTAGGGTAAGGGTCCCTCATGATGTTTTTGTTCAACGGTAGCAGAACGCAAGTCACATGACTTATAAATTCCACCAGAGTAAAGAGAGTGACACCATAAGAATAAAATAGGCGCCAATTAAAAAATTTCCGGAACTATTGCAATGTTTAATATAAGTCAATTTAAACGCGGATATTCGAATAATTACTAAACAATATCTTACAAAGGCTGAATAGGCGAACAAATTTGATCGGACATAGATAGGCTACTGGCTAGGGTTAATTAGCACATGCCAGTCTGTGTTACATGTCGTCATAATACCCGTCAGTAATATGAGTATTGTTTTGTTACAAAAATAAGTTGTATTTTAGCATGTTAAACAATTACACGATAATTATGTACATGGCAAAGACACATGGTTTCATACAAAGTTATTGTTCTTTAGTAAATGGTTATAATTTATATTTTATTTTATCAGATTACACATATATCATAAAATAAATTATGGCGGCTGTAATATTATTATATATTACAAAAATTTCTTAGTCTTTGAGACTAAGAATTTAAACGAAGAACTGTAGTTTTGATCTTTACAAAATAAGAAGGAACATACCTACATATTACTGTGATTACGATTTTCACACGACATAATTTTTTAATTTGTCTTTTCTTTCTTTTTAATTAAGCCTTTTGAATCAGTTGGTTAGTGTAATTTAAATCCTTCCATTTTTCTGGTTTTGGTTTTGGGCAGTGAGAGTCCAGTTGCTGCCCCCTACTTTTTTGATGTCGTCCTTCCACCACATTTGTGGTCTGCCCACAGGCCTTTTATGGCCATGGTCTCCACTCCAGCAGCACACGATGAGTAAACACTCAAACGAGTTGATGTGTGAGTTTCCAGGCAACGTTTCTGCCTTCTACCACTCGAGTTTAGTATTAGTAATCTTTTAGCTACATTCATCGCTCTTACCTTTATCTTTTCCTTTAATTTACTACATTTTCTACCGCATTGTTAATTAAACGCACACAGAATAATTTAAAACGCCCCAATCTCTCCTACACTACCAACACTGAGACTACTGTGAGCCAAGATTAATACAATGATCAACTCTTGCCAACTCCGAGCTATAACACACTCGGGAGTCCCTCGGAAAGCCTATCAACTGTCTCAGGACCCGCAACGAATTTAATCAGATGTTAGATACAGAAGTTACGTTGAGATCTAATGTATGATCTAATGATCATTGTATTAATCTTGGCTCACAGTAGTTTCAGTGTTGGAGACTACTGTGAGCCAAGATTAATACAATGATCAACTCTTGCCAACTCCGAGCTATAACACACTCGGGAGTCCCTCGGAAAGCCTATCTACTGTCTCAGGACCCGCAACGAATTTAATCTGATGTTAGATACAGAAGTTACGTTGAGATCTAATGTAATTTTGGAAGGACTTAGGAAGTACTTCGTCTAGTAATTAAGTTATTAAGTTGGTAACTCTGTATCAATTTTAAACAAGTTTAGGTACTTATTGTACAACCTCCAAGGATAGTAGTGTGTGTACGAAATTTATATAAATAATGCTATTATTCACTTATATAAAGTTACTCATGAATTTTACATGCTGTAATATATGATAATTGCAGATTAGAATGACAATAATAAAGTTTTTATATTTCGTGTCAAACGCCAAATTGCTGTAGTTTAATCATAAATTATATAAAAGCGTATTTACAAACAGTGGCAACGTCGAAATAGTGTCATATTTCGTGGTTTTTGGAGCTATATTTTAATAATATGTTTAGTACAATTAATATTTTTAGAATTATGAGAAAGTGTTAAAGTAAGTATTCGTAATGCTCACAGTTATTTTCCTATGAAAATAACGCCTTACAAGTTTTCAATGTGTTATTTGCATATAAATAGAACTGTAAACGCAATGATTTCTTACCTTTTACATACTTTTAACTAATTCTAAAAAGTGTAGTGTAGTGAAAGTTTTATTGAACAGAAAAATCTCTAATTATCGCGACAATTCGACATATTTGTGATTTTTCTCCCATGACAATTATGTCGCCTGTATGTTTTATTAAACAAAAAAATTTACATTTTTTGACATAATATGTCGCACTTGTCCAATTGTCAGGTTAGGGTCCTGGCTATGCCCATGGCAGGCTGCATGTACCTATCAATTAGTCAGCCTGTGAGTTTGTGTTTCTAAATACATTGATAACTCCCATTATTATCAACTAGATAATTCATTCTTTGATCAAATCAGCTCATCTGATTTGATAGTTTTAGAAAATATGCAGATGCATGTGTGTTTGTAATATCATAACATATTTGTATATCTACCCAGTTAAGTAATTACGTAGGCAACCAATAAATCTTATGAAAGACTTATTTGCTAAGCTTTTAACGTTGCGTTAATGGCAGGTTAAGTATACTTTCGAGTTAATTATCAATTATATTATTTATATTGAAGAACCATTTTTCATTTAAGAAAAATAATAATAAAATTATACTCGAGATAATGCTTTGGTAACCCTTAAAGAAAATTAAATTACCTATTGGAAAAAACTCGACATTCGACTTTTCTTGTAGATTTTGATAAAGTTGTCAAATGTTTGAAAAAGAAAGCCACCAATATAAAATTTTTGAACATTTGACAGCGATTCGCTTCGAAAAGGCCCTTTGGCCCTACCTATTTAATAAAATAATGTCGCCAAAAATGTCTTCCTTAAGTGTATAGAAACTAACTATAATTACACTGAAATTTTGGCGCACTTGCAGTTCTAGATGCATCGCCCATAAAAAGAATTTATGTCAGTTGGACTACAACCAATTTCATGATAATTATAATAAAGAAAAGTAATTACTGATTTTATAATGTATGTGTTGAAAGTACCTATATATACTTATGTACATACATAAATCATTAAGCTTGGCACTCATTGGACAGAGATTATAAAGCGTCTCATGCTTCTATTGAGACATTTTCGGTTCTTCTAAATTTATAGTATGGACTCTACCAAAGAGATGACGCAGGAAGACTCGCAATTTCGATTTCCGATTGGCAGATTTTGATATCGTTATTTTATGTTTGAAAATGACAGAAAACATATTTAAATTTCAAAATTTTTACACCGATATGGATATCTACATTTTAGCACATCTCCTATTCAATCCGTGAAAAAACTCACTGAGCGACCTATCAAAATGACGCAGCGACGTCTCCATTCATTTTCGCTCTATACTTCTATTTTGGTTGAAGTTAGTACATAATTAGAAACAATAACTTTAGATTTACGAGAGCACTTTGGTGCGTAATATAACGGTGAAGGTCACTGCATATAAGAGTTGACATTTAAATATATCATGCCAAATGTAACAATCTACGGTATTAATTACTTTTGCGTCATTCGTGCATAAACAAAACATATTTAGTAAAAATATTTAATTACCATTTAGTACACGTGTGGACAATAAGCTAGTCTCCTCATAATATCGTGCGACTTGCCATCTGCTTAATGGCGAAAGGAATCATAGTGAAAATCATGTTCTAGATAGAGATACTTGATGGACATGTCTGTAGTTGCTTCTTAGTAGGAATAGTAGGTGATTTGTTTTAATTAGTCATTAGGTATTGTCCAAATATAGTACAAAATTTGCAATCGCACTGAGAATCAGCGTTACCATCCAGCGTGGCAATGCTGACTTGGCACTTTCCGTGTGACAGTAATGCCGACGAATATTTTGCCGTGCCCCAAAATTTTTGGTATTTGTTTGATTACATTAGATATTAAACTTAGTTTTAAATATGTAAATTTATATTTTCTAATTTTGTAACTGTAAATTATTTGCTAAAATATAGTAAGTACAAAACAGTGTGAATATCATATTAGATAATACAAAATACAAGCAAAGCCGACGTCAATGCTTGCAATAACAGATAATTTGCACAGTAATATCTTAAAAAACGGCTTAAAAAAAGAAAAAAAACTTTATCCTCCTTTCCTTCAGCAATCGGATAAGAACTGCCATGAACTGGTGTCCAATCATTTGACAAAAAACAAATGACAAATTTTCATTTATAAAACAACGTTTGACAAAATTTATACTTGATAAATTTATCATTTTACAAACTATTGTTTAACAAACTACTCATTTGACAAATTATTTACCAGACAAAATTTTGTTATGTAAAAACTTCATTTCATATAATGGATTATTTTTTAAACATGTAGTAGGCAAAACAACGTATAGCATAAATAACATTTGACAAAATGCATCTTTTATTTTCAGCACGAAATTATATAATATATGTAGGGTCAATAGGTTATTAACTGAATCGAAATGGCTAAGTTAAGTTAAGTTAGAACTGCGACCACAACGAATTCTACTTATTTCGCTTAGTTAAGGCAGTGTGTATTTTTTTTAAATTTACTAAATATCTATGGAATTAGTATTAGTACAAAATTATTACTTGCCTATAAACAATCTGTCCAAGATGAAAATTGCAACCATGCAATTTAATAAGTAGACAAACATATTATTTAGTCAAATAAACATTTTTAATATAATATTTTGACAAGTGGATTATTTGCGAAGTAAAACATTTGCGAAACCTGTATTTTGTCAAACGATTGTTTTTAAAGTAATATGTTTTAGAAAGGAAAGTTTGTCAAATGATTAGTTTTTCTAACGTTGTTTTTAAAATGATAATGTGTCATACGTTTTTTATCAAACAATAGTAAACCGCCATGAACTATATTTTAATCGACACACTAACCTAAGTAATACATACATACATTATGAACTTATCTTTAGCAAAAGGTGATTAATATAACTGTCACATGTTTTGCAACTTGCACCAGTTGCACCTATTATGGCAACACTATTTAATTAACTGAAAAACGCATAAATCGTTGCCTCCTTTTGACCGCTAGTTGCACTGTATATTGCAATTTATTTTAAATTATGTAATTAAATAAGTAGGTAGCTTAATAAATTACCATAATTATTTTATGAAGCATCTATTGCAATGTCTAGTGCAATCAGGTTTATAAATGTATTGTAGAGGCAACTCTATGAACTTCTTGCTTCAATATTGGCTTGCTACATCCGTTGCTAGCTATATTGGGTCTTGAGATAATGCAGAAAAGGTTAATGCCAATCAATTATAACACACAACTCCGTAGCTACAGCCTGGTGATCACCAAAAAAATCAGAAACCATTTTTTCAAGTAGATGATCTAACAAGTACATCTTACCTATAAGTAAGTGACTTTATGTATTATTTAATAGCCTAAAGGTATCCTTCTGATCGCAGAAGCACTGCTGCGCAGCAGGGTACCTGATTGGCTGCCGTCCATACAACAAACTATGAATACCACTAATTTTATCGATACATACACGAGTAGATTTTAGATGCACTCATTCGTAGGTACATTAGAACTTAATAGTAGGTACAATAACTTCCAGGTTATTCAAAATTCTCTAAAGTACTTAGGTACTTGTACATTATTTTTCTTTACATGAGTATCCACTTTTTGCATAATGATTCATAATAATTAATCTTGATGATACATTGCATTTAAATTTTTCACACTTTTTTTGTTGTAATTATCAAAGTACCTTTTTAAACGTGGTCTTTGATAGTAGAATTATTGAAACATTACGTAAATATTATATGGAACAATTTCTTTATCTGCTTGTCCGTATAAAATCAAAAATTACTTATCAGATTTACGTGATTCTTTTCTCAATTTATAATATTTTTATCTGGTCAGATTTTAATTTAAATTGTGTCATAATTTAATAAAAGGCATGAGCAAATTGAGCGCTTATTGGCAAGTAAATTGTTATGTTAAAATTAATGCAAACTGAGTCTTAAGCTATTACAAGAAGGTATATAATTAATATTTACAGCTTTCAAGCGTATAGAATAAAGATTGATATACTTTTTGAATTATTAACAAGTACTAGTATAATCTACTAGTAAAAATATAGATTATAATCAAAAAACGCGACTAAAAAAAACAATTTGAAAAATACTAAAAAGGTTTTTCCCTATAAAAATTTAACACTAATAATGTTTTATAAAATAAAATATTCAAGTTTTCTGCATTGCTTGCTAGCTGTACCTACCAATAGAAAGGCATTTTCACTGAAGCATGCATTCCGAAGTTAGCTATTGTTTCCGCCTCCGGACCTAACTAAACATGTCATGTCCTAAAGCTGTTCCAAATTCGAATATGACGCCGACAAAGTCAATGTCATGACCGAAACGGTAGGAATTGTCCCTTGATTAGTATGCAGGAGATGAACCCATATGTAGCACAATGATTGTTCACAGAGGTCGTTGGCTGTTGAACTTGACTACCGGACCCCCAACATTGTAGTTTTATGACAAAACGAATCAATATATTATGTAAAAGGAGAAACTGACTGATTGACTAATACTATACTATACAAACCGCTGGGTCTAGAAACTTTTAAATTTCGTATACTTACCTACAGATTCCTTATCCTCATATTCCGCAGAGGCGCGCACTAAGAAATTATTTTCCGTAATTCTCACGGGATAGGGAATAATAATTTCCAGCAGTGGACTACAATAGGCTGAGATGATGATGATGATGAGGGAATAATATACTTATTAAATAATGTACTATCATTATTTTTTACTTTAAAGTGGCACTTTGCCGTACCTACCAGCGTCGAGAGGTTCTGTATTTGACCCGTAAGTACGAGTTTAGAAATATACTTGTTTGTTATATTTAATATTTATCTACATCGATCTGGTAGTTAGAATTGGCACGTGTAACTATAAGTAGGTACAATACAAACTATGCAGTTTTAGATTATAATACTGAGGCACTGTGCTTTAAACCTACTATGCTACCTATTAATTAGTTCATTCTAGTAAATAAGTAGGTATATTAGAATTGCTTCTCGAACACCTGTTTTCATTATAAAACTAAAAGGTGTGAAGTTAAATTTACTAATCTTTGTTTATCTAATGCCTATTAGATTTTGTAATGTAAATTGAATTAAACTACTACAAAACACAATAGATTTTAGCTATAAACTTTATAAATAGGTACACTGAACAAATGCAGTCTGTACTGCTAAATATATTTACATAATGGAAGACGTGACGTTAAAATTGAGGTTTATTCAATCGTTACCATTAGCATAGACACGTTTTGTTTTAAGCAAAATAATTAACAACACTGTTGCTTTTATAATATGCTGTTGTTATTATAATACAAGATCGTGCTTTCTTTCTAATTGGTTTAGATTTGATAGATAATTGCCTTTGTCTCTCGCTTTGCTATGGCGGGACATGAATAATTTCTTTATTCCTCCATTTATTTACATGAGTATCATAACTTAGCTTTTGCAAGGGTTCATCGCTGTTAATCCGGTTATAGGCAGTTGCAGTGGTGAAAATACTAAATCGGGGCTAAAAAGGAATAAAATGTAGAGCTACAAATCCATATCTTATTTGTCTGACAAAATAATAAAATTTTAGAATCTGATAGCATGTTAGTAGCCAATTTACAAGTGTATGATGGGCTAGACGGCTTTGTGTCAAAAAAAGTTAAGGTCCTAAAGGTCAAACTTGCCTGTTATCTAGTCACAGAAAAGATACCTAGCTTAGGTTTTTGTTCTTGTTGTATTCTTGTTGTGACTACAACAAAATGAACCTATTTCGAAAGTATTGTTTTGAAAGTCTCTAGGTACCTATATATATCAAAGAGGTTATATTTGTGAGTATGGATGTAGATTCACAGAAAAAGTAATAGTACTAACGTAGAGGGTAATCTTCGAAAATTCAAAACCCTTATCTCTACGAATTACCTGCGTCATGTTGCTTGCGTTACTCCGTTTTATAACAACATGCATCTAAAACAATCGTTAAAGAAATGTTTGTCGTATTCATGAGTCACGATCGCTCAAATATTCCATCTACGGAGAGGCATCTTCACGACCGTAAATAATGTTAAAAGGTTGTCAGATCGTGTGACACGACGGTTACTTTTACTTTTGGTAGTTTACTATCATTTTACAGTAGGCACTTGTTACTACCGTGGTTGTAAATGAAGAAGTAAATTAGTTATGCCCGCTGTACACGAGTAGAGTATAGGTACGGTAGAATAGCACGGTATAGTAACTAACTTTCCCTCTAACTATACTAATAATAATAATATAATATTCTACCACATTCACACAGCGCCATCTAGTCCCAAAGTAAGCAATTATATTTGCTTGTGTTATGGGTACTAAACAACAACTGATATACTACTTAAATACATTTTTTTTTGTAAATACATACATATTATAGATAAATTACACCCAGACACAGAACAAATCTTTATGCTCATCACACAAAGATTTGTCCTGGGTGGGAATTGAACCCACGACCTCCGGCGTAGCAGTCAGGGTCACTAACCACTAGAACAACAGGCCAGTCATGAAAGTCTAATGCTTGCTGTACACGGGTAGAGTATACGGTAGAGTAGCACTACATTAGTATAGTTAGTGGGAAAGTTAGTACTATACCGTGCTACTCTACCGTATAGTCTACCCGTGTACGGCAGGCTTTAGAGTTATTGTCAGACACAATTGAAAAAGTATTCCTTTTATTTTAGTCTTTATTTTTAGGTTTACCATTGTTTGGTATAACAACGTTTAGTCGAAAATCGCTTCGGCTAAGTTTAGTTACATTAAAGTCATTTCGCAATTATTCATTTGACCGAATAATTAATTGGTAGAATTTTATTTAGCATATTCATTTCTTTGAAATAATGTCATTTCACCGAATTTTCAAATGCACTAATTTTATTTAAACTAATGTTTCACTAGACTAATAATGATTTAGTCGAAAGATCGTATCGAATATTCAGGTAAAGGATTAGTAATGTTTGACCAAAAAATTATGTTGGGTAATTTATTCCACTACCCTCTTATCGCCGTCTGAATGAATTTGTTATTATTAATGGAAGAAACGCCTTAAAGTCGCTTCTGGCAGTCCGGCTGTCCACTATGCTTATGTCAATCTAACCCGCTCGTCACTTCGCTCCTCGCTAACCTAAGCTGTATGGGTATGACCCTTTCTACACTACATTACACATTACACCAATTGAATATTCGATAAAATACATGTACCACCTGAACATTACATCAAACGAACATTATACGTTTTGATCAAAAGCGCAAATGTTGTTATCGCAAATAAATATTCGATGAAATGAAAATTATGTTAATCGATATTATACAAAGTGATTATTTTCTTAAACGTTGTTCAAATTAGTAAAATTATATCATAAGTTGTTATACCAAACAAGGTGAACCTTATTTTTATAATTAAGTGTTACACAATACAAAATAATACCTAGAATAAATATTGTAACTAAACTCTCCATATTTGACAGACTTACACTGAAAGTTATAAGTCGGTAAAAAATATTTTCATATGATCTTGTAGCAAGAATAGGTTTCAAAGTTTTAATTTTAGAAACATGTCTTACTTAGCTCAATAGCTATATATTATAAGTTGTACTTTCTTTATTATTTTACCTACTTATAATAATATAGAAATCTAACTAGCATAAAATTTGCATTCTGTATCTTATGTAAAAACAAACAAAGATATTCCTATAATATAATAAGCGACAATTTACTAAACACCTCGGTTCTTATAATATATATATATAGCAATATTTTATTTTTTATTATCAAAATACAGATTAAAAGTGTTTACTGTGTTGTAGTTAATGGCAGATTGTAAAAATCAATACATAAATACTCATATACAGTTCTAATTTGAATAGTCAGAAATATTCAGTAATAAGTGTGTCATTGACCGAACTACATACGTACGTTTTTATTACAGGTGTTATAGGTTTCATGGTAATATAGATTTCTTTTAAAGTTCTCTATTAAATATTTAAGTAGCATTCACACGTGGCAAAACTGACGTAGGTACCTATATACCTAACAGATAGCTTGTACAAGTGATATAAATATAAACTAATCGAATACAGTTTATGGCATAGGACTACATAACTACGAGTTGTAGATATAATTTGAACTATCTCGACCTTGGTTGCATATAAGCGAGTTTGGCTGCAAAATTCATGAAGTTCAAACAACACTGGTTTTTACCTAAAAGGGTTATTTCTTATCGGACAAACCTAGTACCTACGTATCATTTTTTATTGTTGTAAAGATAATGTCTATACTTGGGAACAAGATCTGTGTCGCAGAGAAAAACAGACCTTTTGAAACTCTGAGCTTTTGAAACTCTGACATTCTGGGATAAATTCCTTTACAAACATAGAAATAACGGATACAAAGTAAACCCAGACTCAAAACAAATATTTACGATCACACAAATATTTGTCTCGTGTGGGAATCGAACCCACTTAAGTCGGTGCGGCGATCTTAGTGGTGAGGCGACTACCTTAACCGCCATGCCATGGTGACAGTCACCCTATATCTTATACATACATTACACCTCATCGTGCCATGAAAAATACTTTAAGCCTTTGTTGTGGTCTCTTCTTCCGCTGCCTGCTTTAGAAAAATAAAACAGACAAATTATACATACCTTCTACAATAAAGACTTGTATAGTTACTAAAGATCATAATCTTAATTAGTATTTATTTCTATAATGATATGAAAAGAGAGCCAACTTGCGCTTGGCTAGAAGAAACAAACCAACAACGGCGCGGCGCGGGCGCCATAAAATAGAACGAGCGGTTGCCAACTATTCCGCATGTGGATCCGCAGTATCTTGAATGAATCGCTATTATTTATTTACATAACAAACGCACATCGTCTTGTGAGCGAAACAGATTTTACAACAGCGTTTTGTACGTCTCTTTGTTTTGATACAGGTATGATAATATAACAAAGGCACAAAGACGCACAATTGCAATATTGTTATTATAAATCTATGGTCATGTGGCAAGACAATCTGCACAAAAAGCACCCACAATTTGTCCGTAAGTACCTACAGCAATATTGCTTTACTGTGGCATCAGACAAGGTGACGACGTTTTTATTATATTGACCATGTTGTAGATTTATTTGACTTCGATCTCTGGGTTTATTTTCAATCCCAGAATCGAATAAAACTTTAATATAATATTGCCTGAAATAATGTCTTGTATCATATTATATAATGCAGGTTTTTCTTCGCGTAATTGCAGGTTGTTGGTATAACTATAGTGCTGTAAAATTAAAATTTACCTCTAAGTCGAACAAAGAAATTCAAACTCCATAAAAAACAGCAGAATATAAACTATCAATTTATCAAACAATAATTATGCTTATGTAATAAAATTCTCCATTTTTTTTACACTTGACAACGATATTAAATTTCAAAATCACTAATATCGAAATTACGAGTACGATTCCCGAATTGGTTGTTTTAAACAATTCGTCTAATTTACATTTTACCTTACTTTACCCATATTCTGATAAAAAAGCAATCCGAAAATATCCTGGAATCTTTTCCAGTATCTGTTAACCATACCTCAACTTGTGGTAATAATCGCTTGACAGTTACTAGAAGAGGCCGAAGTATGTTATTTAATTCATACAACACAGTACCGATTGATTGTTGACAATACAGCGTTTTATGACCTATATCGACTCTAATTTCAGTATTATTTCTTCGATACAGTTTTCTTTGTAACTGAAAACCGTGGAAATATTGCTAGACATGTATCGGTGCAGAAGCAAACGCACCAATATTATAAGGGCAGATGTTTTTGGTGATTATTAACTTTGTAAATATTAATTTATAATACGTAGTTAACATAGATAAAAAATCCGAATATACAATACATGTCTCCTGATACGACTGTTATTTTGTTTTGTAGCTAGCTAGGTTTATACTAACAACATTGATCAATACAGCAGATACGGAGCGATTATAATCTTTTTTATTAGAATTCTGTTGTAGTGTTACCTGATGTAATCCAATGCCACAAAAAAAAAAATCAATTTGCAATAAGAATCGTTCGTTCTATCGTTCTATATTCAAAAATAACAGTCATTATTAAATATCATAGTATTTAAAATACACATTTGGTAGCATCTGTCTTCTAACTAGTACATCTACAAGTACGTACTTACCTACCTATTATATGTATGTAAAGAACAAATAAAATTAACTGAGTAATCAAATGAAATCACAACGTTAACGACTAGGTATCACAAATTGTTCTGTAAGTTGTTTATATAATATACATTTTACATGAAACGTGATACACGAAGTCTCCTCGTAATTCAAGGTTGCAACCATATTTTGATATTATTAGATGCTTTAGATCGATCATTACGAGGACAAACTATCGTTTACCTAGATTTGAATTAGCTTTGTGAGGGGTAGAGCAATAAAGTTGTCTAAGTTTATACGGCGTTACTACATTTTTACAGCTTAAACGTGTGTGAAAAGGACTAATTTGTTTATGTAAAGATAGACAATTTAGTCTGAAAAGCCTGCTTATAGATTAAAGACGACAAGGTGAAAGGAACCGCGGTAACAGCGAGTTCGGACTTCGGAGTGTTCGGACCTACTCGCAAACTTGGCATTCGATTGATCGATTCTGATGTAATAAAAGTTTTTAATAAATTTTCCAACATTTTCTGCTGCTCGCAATTCGAAAATCGATTGTTCGATCTTGATATAATATCGTTGTCTCACAATTTAAATGAAGCGATAGTCGCTGCCATTTTCAGATAGTTGACAACGAAATTGACCAATAGTAGAGTCCCAGGAACAGGGAATTGCGTTCTGGTGAACAAAAATCTATCACGTGCTCAGCTGTTTAATGCACCACGTCTTAATCAGACGATGAATAAACTTGCAAATGAGGTTTTGATTGATTGTATGCTAGCTATGAGGCATATAAAATACAATATAACATTTTATTATCTATTGATTAGACGTGCGTATATCATCCAAAGATAGTAGTGGCGTTCCAAGTATATTTATGTCTGTCAAAACGTATGGATGGATGCCGTAATATTTGGACTTTCAAACTCGATCATAATTATAATAAAAAGGAGCACGTTACAAATCCTAAGTATTGCCCAATGGCAGTACTCAATTGTCATTATCAGAAACGTGAGACGTGCCATTTGGAAAGAATGCAAAATCGCCTGCTATCTGTTCAGTTGGTACCTACATATCATCGGCATCAAGCAAATTACCTGACGCCTTATTTGGAAAATTTTACGGACTATGTCAAAAAGCGTCACGTGTTGAGACTAAATTTGTATTTATTTTTAATGTGGAATTTTGTTTCCTTTTTTGACGGGGTCAATATTTATTTTTATTGAAGACGTGTACCTATCTTCAATAATAAGAAAGACTGACCCCGACTTGGAACACTATAATCGTATACAATCATGAAGGTAATTGAAGCACAGTTGGAATACTACCGAGGATATATTAAATGAATGTTTTGTCAGCCATAGGTATATTATCATGGAACCTGTTCAAATTTTCCATGAATTACATAAATGATAAGCAAATACACTCAACGTGTTCTAACTAAAGGCATTATTGCTTATCCATCCGACAGGTTAACAGGTTAACCCTGTTACGATAATGTTGAACTCTTTAAAGGAAAAATACTAAGCATAGCTGCATCGGCATCGTATCAAAGATACCTTATCGATCGGCGGCAACAGCAATGCATAATCGTCGCGATTAACGTATAATGAAGTACATTATTCTTGGAACATAAACACTAACAGGTCTATGATGGACATTGTTCTATGTCATGTATTATTTTCATTATTCTATTTAACATTTAAATACCTTTATCCTTATTCAACTTTCACATCTAAACTGATTATATAGCTGAAGAGTTTTGTCTGTTTGTTTGTTTAGTCGCACGCGCTAATATCAACACTGGCTAGGATTGAAAAAATATTTTTGTGTTGGATAGCACATTGAAGTACAGAAATATTATAAGCTTTATGGTCTTCTTCTTATCGAATAGACTTGAAGTAGTGTTGGAATTTATGAAGTAACTCAGAAAACTTCCAACTTGACTTAACGACTACCACATTAAGTGAAAACCGGGACCAACGGCATATATCGAGAATGAAATTGCAACAAACGCCACCTATCATGGACTAAGCTTACCGAAAACCGAACCTTTTAACAGTACCTTCTATTTATATTTATGAAATCTCAAAATTCGTAAAATGTAATAGCACATTATTCCAACGTAAAGATAATTTTAATAAAAGAAAAATAAACTATTTAGAATTTGAAATACCTAAGTTAGAACTTTTTAGACGGCGTTGTGTCTATAAGGCTCCGTTAATTTATAACTCACTACCAGAGTCAATAAGGTTTCTGCCGTTTAATAAATTTTGCACTGCGCTGCAAAAGTGGCTAATAGAGGAATGTTATTATTCAATTAATTAATTCCTAGCTAATAATTCCTGTAAATCTTATATTTTTAAGAATACATTACATTATTAATTGTAAAATATGAACTTAAATTTTATTTTAGGGGTTTACTTAATACGTTATTGTTGCATGCTGTATAACGGCCAAATATGTAAAACCAATTTTTTCGTAACATCTCTACCTACCATGTTTGAGGCAATAAATTATATTATTATTATTATTACCATTGCTTAACTCTGATGATCGTAAATAACATCTCAGTACCAGAATGCTACACGAGCGCCCTAGTTTGTATGTTGTTACACCACTTTTCCGGAAAATCAATATCTTTAAAAGTTTGTCAATTCTCACAAATTCTATCAGTATTTTGTGTTGTCTATATAGCCCCCAAAAATTGGGACATTGACATTGTAATTCAAAGGTACCAAGGTACAAATTTGTTGTAATAAAGTCAAACATTGAACTTCAAGGTAAGATGATAAAAACCATATAACCTGCTATAATACAATAGAACAAAACTTATTTTCTTTCGGCACGGCATACCAAGACTTGGTGGGACCTTCGTTGTTCGGGGCCAATTAGCGAAATAAAACAATACAAAATTGTATTAACCGTTTCACGTTCACATAGTCGCTACTCGCAAAACAATTGTCCTTTATGTCCAATGAGAAAAATGTGCATCTTATTGGATACGGTAATATCTAATAAACATTATTGTCTCTCCTTTCACTCCCGCTTCAGCCGGTGTGTGAGTCTCCCTTGACGTCAAACAGTGCCGTGCCATTTTCACGAAAGAGATTTGCCATCTATCAATTTTATATTAGGTTCTTATGTATGATTATTACCCACTAAGATTTACTCCCTATCAATTCGTACAATGGGGATTGTAAAACGCAAACTGCCACTACAAACTACAAGTGACGTTACTAGTTGAATATATTTTTTATGAAAATTATTTCAAACAAGGCTACATAGCAGGGCATGGCAGGCATGGCTTTATGTGGGAACACACAAACACACAACCTCTCACCCCAAACGCATATACCGTCTCCGTTCCGTCATGGGTAAAAAGGAGTCTCTATGAATGACAGCTGTACTGTAACACGAATTCAACAGCTAGAGAAGCACATTGGTTTCGGTTAAGCATCGCTAAGAACACCACCAAGGTTGTAAGCCTAGCACATTCCATCTAGGATGACTAGCATCACCTTCAGTCTTCATTCTCCATTTGTTGTATGAATTTTCATAAAACTTTCTGAGTACAGTGAAAGCGTGCTGTTCATTTAAAATTGCCCAAATACAATCCTGTTTCCCCTACAGTTATTGTATCAGGATTCCCACAATATAATCAGAGTTAAATCAGATTGTTCGCACACCCAATGAGCATTGGCAGATAAAAGGTCGCCATCTATTATTACCTCTTATAAATTTATTTTTATCAATGAATTTGTCACGCGTCAGTGACTGTCACGGTACGTTTTGATTTGCATAGATTCAATCAGTCATTTACTGAACCTTTATGCTAAATCAGCGTGAATATTTTTAGGCATCATTGTAATTGGAGCCAAAAAATTTATTAAGAATGTCTCACATGACTAAGTAGCAATGGTTTTTTATAATTACTGTCCGCAGTCGGTCAAATGAGTAAGTTTATTTAACTATTCGTCAGCTGCAATTTTAGATGTCTGCAACGCCAGAAGCAGGTATGACTTCCTATTAAATGTTTTCCTATATAAAATAATGGTGTCGATGGCAGGTGATAAACACTATAATATATCTATCACCTGCTCATGTGGGCCGCTCATGCACAAAACAGACAGACTCTCTCTGCTCAGAAAATTTGGAAATTCCTAGATTCTACAGGACTAACAGAGAACTAATAACAAGGGTGCTACATTATATCAATTCTGGCCGCGGGATCAAAGAGGCTTGGGACGGTTTTTAGCCTGTGTTCTAGCCCAGCAAATAATAATAAATAAAACAATATCTATCAAATAAGTACAAGTAGTGAAAAAAGTAGCCACCTACCCGGAACTGATATTCATGGATGAATAGGTAGATGAAAGTAGAGGAAGCGAAAGAGGTAGTAGATAATATGTACCTATTGGAGCATTTGAAGCTCTAGTCTCTACCTACCCCAATTGCAGATAGGCGTGATCATGATATTGATGATATTATTTCTTTGGTGGAATACGTTTATAGAAGTCTTTAAAGCGTTTAAAGCAAGATTTCAGATTCCATGCTCACGACTGGTACGCACAATGTACCAACATCTCCTTGTAATCGAAAAAAATGGTCAATAAAAAAGATTGATAAAACCTTGACAGGCGCAAGGTGACTGAGAAGACATAGTACTCCTCAAGGCAACATCTTACCTACTTAATCTTCGTAAATAAAATCAACTACATCCTTATTTCTGAATTTTTGTAGCAGTCAACCATTATATTCCTGCCATCGCGCTTCGCTTAATCTGATTACGGACCATAACTCTTTGATATCCCTTGCAGTTTACCTTAAACTGGACAAGGAAATATTGCAAATAAACATAAAACATATGCATGTTAAATCCAAGACATTATTTTTGTAAATTGTGGCAGTTATTTCGAAGATTTTATTTCATTAACCTTTAACTTTATCAATATCTCAACTGTTACCTTCTAAATATATAGGTACTATCATAAAAGTTAATTTGCAGCCAAAATGCATGAATGTGTTCTAAGTTTCAGTTTGCGTCAGACCTCATTCTAAATTCTATATGCAGATGCATTAGCGTAGATACAAACTGTTTATGCTATTATTAATAGCCCTGCAATCGTAAATGCAGTCGTGTAATCTCCAAACACATTGTTTTAGTTTCGCGAACTTTATTTATCTTGGCTTTTACACACACATTAGAATTAATAGTTTTCGGAAATATACGTCATATTATGGTGAATAAATGCGGAATCAAAGAGCTCTGCACGTTGTATATAGATGATTGTGTTCATGATTATTCACAAAACCACGTGGACCATTTGATAGTATAATGACAATCTTCCGTTGTTGAAGGTATACAAAGGCTTGACTGAAAATGCGTCAACTCGTTCCACCGTTGTTGTGTTATGTTAAGTACCGACTATCAATTATAATATAGGTACATGGAATTAAATTCATGAAGTCGCTATATTTCCACTAACAAGATCAAATTCCTTTTGAAACCTTATGAAATATGAAACTACTTCCAAATTCCAAGATCAATTTTTTTAAAAGTTATATCCTCTCAAAATCTATGTTACTTTATTTTTTGTTGCTCGCGCGTAGATTGGTAAACATGGATAATACACGGTTGCTACTTGCAGTATACATATGGTATACAATTGTATTGCTATCCCGCAGGAATCATGATTTATCAGGATAAGAAGAACTATAAGTGTATTCTCTCTAAGTCACTGGGGTTGGAAGCAGGGTTCATCTTGTTTTTTCTGTTCCGTGGTTCATACCAAGGTGTGATGCTTTATTCTAGAATCTAATCTATTTCAGTGCCAATTTTCTAAACTACGGTTGTCTCTATCACACCCTCCCTACTTACTTTCTTTCTCCTCTTTCTAATTCCTCGCAGACCGTTGCCTTTTAAGGTCGGTTGTTAAATAATTGTAACAGTCATAATTTGTTTTATTGCAGAAATCACGCACGGCGAGGACTTTGGCTACGATGGGAATATTGGTGAGTTAAAAATTTGGTTTAGTATTAGGTAAGTATAATTAGAACTTATTGGTGCTTACATTCACGCAAACTTCACTACAAATAGAATAATCTATCTAGGGCACTTATTTCATATTATCCATAATACTCGTACGTCGTACGTAGGTATCTACTTAGTATAACATGTATTTACTTTCCTTTTGCTGTTGTATCTACTGTAAAACAGAAAGGCCCCCGTCCAAATTTGATATAGGGTCCATTTAGAGCTGAATACTGAATTAATAGCTGAGCCACTGTTTCCTATACATAGATCGTTGACACTTATTTCTTACTTTTATTGTTTTGACGTAATACGACAATCTATTTTCTATACTATGGCATTCTCCACCGCAAGTCAATAGCCGGTATCAATCGTGATAGAATGTAATATACAAGGTTATACTTATTTCGGCCACAATTATAGGCCCTAATTATATGCTATTACTTTAAAAAAATAATATGGTGAGTTACGGATATTATCAAATTTGAAAGTAATCGTAAATATCATTGGAAAGATTATATGTTAAAATGAAATGAAATGAAATCTCGTTTATTCATCTAGGTTACAAGGTAACACTTATGATAGTCACAAGAATGTAACAGGTTATCCGAAAAGTAGTGTCAGCAAATTTGCCTACGACCAGTTCGCTGACGGGGTGGAGCTATGAGAAGAACTGGCAAGAAACTCACGCCACTCTTTTTAAAAAATATGGATAGTTACAATCTTTTGTAATTTACAATTTGGGTAGCGTGTAAAGTGATGCAGCAGAGCACACACAGTTGTATATATATACTAGGTTTTATTTGAGGCCCTACTTCTTTTTTACTTATATAAATTAGACATTAGGCATTAGGCACATTTTGCCACATAATATTATTAAATAGTTCTATTATAATAATACTTGTATCTCTTTAAAATTTAAATAAATGATTTGATTTGATTAGGCAAGTGTATTTTTATGACGTTGTAGTTCGTTTGTCCCTATAACTCCGCTGGTCCTATGCCCAATTTCTCCGCAGTCTTATTTTGATAGTACAATTGGACAACAAAGCTCTACTATGTATCTATATATTCTATTATATTATAATGTCTTGTGATCTTTAATATTTCTTGCTCAGCTAGTCTGCGTTGACATAAAGCTGACATAATGGGAATTGGGCTATGTGAACGAGCTTTTTGTCCATAAGTAATTCAAATAAAGCAAGTAACGTCTCTAGGGCCACAACATTGGGGTGAACGGTACCGCGAGTGTGCCGGCAAGCACCAGAGCCCGATCAACATCAACGTGCTGCGCGTGAAACAGGTCACGCTACCCGACCTCGTGCTAGTCGGCTTCGATGACTCCATAGATAACGTCCACGTCACCAACAATGGACACACAGGTTCGTATCCGCTTTAATCTACATTTAATGATGCATGAGTAGGTATTTGTGATATATATGTACTTATGAATGGAAATAGTATTCTAGAATATTAAATGGCTTCTGTGCGATTCGTTACATAATACCTATTTCCTCTTCCACTCTAGGGTTCGCTGTTAGATAAAAGAACTTGTGAGTTATACTCGCCTTTATATATGCTATTTGTGTAAGTAGGATATTGTAAAATTTCGCTATGGCGGAAATTAGGTGAGGCCTATGTTCAACAGTGGACGTCATTGGGCTGATAAGATGATGATGATGATTGTAAAATTACTTAAGTATTTAGGTATGTATTTTTTGTGAGCAATAAAGCAATAACAAAGGTTTAAGAAATCTTTATCCGCACAAAGAATACCTACATAATTCGCTTACATGATCTACTATTAGGTACTTACCAGGAAAATTTTATTACGTAGCATGACTGTTACACGTTTCATCTAGCTACGTCCAAAGATGTACTAATAAAGTCAGTTTATTATTAATTAACATAAGACTATGCTCTGTAAGTCATCACGAAAAGCAATATATTAATATTGGCGAGCAGTATGAATAATAATTTGTTTTTAACAACCCGAACCGAGCAATATAAATTTGTTAATAGGTACATATTAAAAGTCATAAACCTTTAAAGCTAGAGACGTATCGTTAGACGTAATTCGTGGAAATATTATATCAATTTTATGAACTTATGTAGGTACCTAGTAATTTGAAGAAAATCTTTACTAGTAGGTAGTTGGTAACGTAGGTACCAGATACTTTTGTAGAAAACTCTATTCCTTCTCTTACCTAAGTACTGCTTGCTTGTAGTGTGTAGGTACGTGTTCGTTAGGTATAGATTATTCATATTTAATAAGTAAAATTACTATACCTAAGTATATAACAGAAACTAGGTCTACTTAATAGCAATCTACTTATTAGGTGTAGTACCTGTCCATAGTATTGTGCTATATCATTTTCAACTTGTGCTGGAGGGATGCGCTATTTTTACAGATGAATACCTACGCCAAAGACATGCAATAATAAGCACCTATAAGTATACTGAGAAATAGCGCAAGCGCTAAGGCATGCTTCCTTTCTTTGGTCTGGGTCACGATCACAACTGCCAGTAGGTACCTACATTCTTATATCATTCCAATAGCGCATATAGCATAGGTAGGTATAGCTTCTAAGTTAAAAACGCATGTTGACGTATATTACACTGGTCAACAGTACTTTTGGTGCCAAGAAACTGTTTTTTTTTTTTAACTTAGGACCTTATTCTGATCACATTTATACCAAAATTTTAGACGTCCTACGTGTAGTTTTCTAGATATTGACTTGTATGGATAAAACCAAAATTACAAAGAAAAACAGCATTTATTAACTTATCATGTACATAAAAACTTTATTTTTCGCTACTTTCGTGAATGAGATGCATAAAGACAATCACGTTGCATACCCCAGCAGTAAATCAGCCATCATATGCCGATCCGATTGACCTTGGTACCTCTTCTACATCGTTTTTAGGTCTTGGTGAGACCGCTCCCTTTGTTCTTTGCTATAGCATCCAAGATTCTTTGGAAATTGATCAAGGTGACTGTGGAGGTGGAGACCCATTCCGAAAATAAGGCCTTCCACATCCGAACAAAAACAATATAATTTTCCGAAAGAAAAAAAGGTAGCAGGTCTTGTTCTCTTGTATGATAAAACGTCACTTTTGTACCTGTGGCCAACAAGTTATTTTTCTTTTAATCTCGAAGCTTCATCAGCGAATACTTCAGCAGATTCTTTTGGTAGCTCAAGATCTCTTATCAAATCGTTCTATTCTTCTTGAGTGAAAGGTTTTGGTTCTTTAGACGCTATACCTTCGAAATCACTGTCGCTAGTCACTTCATTAATGATTTTGTCAAATGATAGGTCAGGGGTAGGATAAAATCTTGGAACAGGTACATCTCTCAATGTCGCAAAGGTCTTCTAGCCGATTCTAAGTCTAGTTATACCATTTTTTAACGTTAATGCCACGCAAATTCTCAAAACAGAAGTAACAGTCATCGAAGTGATTTTTTTGCTCTTCCCTTTGCATAGGCACTCTGAACCTCATAGGGCTTCTTTGACCGCTGACCCACTGTCTCAAGTGTTCACAGCACATTTTACAATCAATTTGAGAGATCCACGGCTTATATACATCAACAATTTTTGACTTATAGCATGAATAATACGGACTTTTTATAAAATCTATACTAGGTTTTCTATATTTTTTAACTGTGTATTCACCACAAATGTAACAAAACACATTTGGCTCATTGAGACAACTTCTTCGTGATGAAGACATGATGTTAGAAACAATTTAATTTTAGAAATGTACCTATATGTTAGCAAACCGAGCGCATTAAGTAATGATTACAGCCAATATTCAAAACTGAGGCTAGATCGCAAACTACACGTAGGAAAAATAAAATAAAAATAATTTGAGTGTTACCAATGGGCACTTAGTGAAAAACAATTAACACTATCGCGGCACCAAATTTTTTTTTTAAATTTGTTGACCAGTGTTATCTATGTAATAAAAATATTTTTTTTAGTTTTAATAGAGGTAAAGAACGAGCCCCATCCGCGCGTCAGAGGAGGCCCATTGGACAGTGACTACATCTTCAGTCAGATGCACTTTCACTGGGGAGACAATGACACCTTCGGGTCTGAAGACAAGATCAACCACAGGAGGTAAATATCACGAAGTGCAAACGTTGAACCTAATTAATACTCACTCCTTTGTAAACAACTCCGAAGTAGGTCCTTTTTATGCCTTCGTAAAATAAATGCAAGTAGGTACCTAAACGTCATTTTTTATAATGTAGGTACCTATCGTGACTTTTTAATAAAACTTGTATTTAGATATTAGCCGAATAATGGACAAATACGTTGTGTTTGATAATAAAATGTTACTGTTGATAGACTTAAAAAGAAGTAATGGTGGCTGAATGGATAACCTGAACTGGGACCGCGGCGTGCAAATCACGCGGTCTGAGTTCGATCCCGACCGGCAGTACCAATGTGGATTCCACTTTGTGGAATTTATATGTACTAGTCATGTCACTTAGGTACCATCTGCTAACGGTGAAGGAATACATCATGAGGAAACCCACATACCCTAGAAGAAATACTATGAGTATGTCTCATCCACCAACCCACACTAGCCCGCGTGAGTGGATTATGGCCTAAGCTACGATTCAGACCAACCGGCTCGCATCGGCCCGCGCCGGGCGGCATTTTACAATGCGTTAAAGAACATTGAAATGTATCAACAGTAATTACAGTTCATATTTGCATGCAACTTACGCATAGTTACCTCCGTCGGCACCCCGCGACGCGCGACGGCCGACCGGCTCCGACCGGCTCCGACCGGCTCTGACCGGCTCCGACCGGCTCCGACCGGCTCCGACCGGCTGCCGTCGGGTCCGCTCGGAGCCGGTCGGCCGTGTGTCGTACGGAGATTACGGTGCAGCAACAGCTAGCGAATCATTCAAGTTGTGTTCTTCAAGCGATATTTTAAATAATATTTCACTTTACGTCTACGCGGCGCAAAGAGAGCGGCACTTCTGGGCGCTTGCAGTGCGTACGGATTCCAGCGGACGCTGTCGGCTGCCGCGGCATGCGGACGGCTCCGTTCCGATGCGGCGCGACGCGAGCCGGTTGGTCTGAATCGTACCTAAACGTTCTCAGCTCTCTAGTTAGAGGAGCGAGCGGAGACCCGAGCCCAGCACTGATGATGATGATGTAGATAGACTTAGATGTGAAAATTCATCCAAATTTCAGAAATGGTTTAACGGTAAATAGGAGTACTGTTTGTGTAATTAATATCTTATAACAAAGAAAATAATAATATGAGGTATGTTGACAATACAAAGGTTCAATTTGTTTCAATTTGCTTTGTTAGTGTCGGTAGGTAGGGCCTCATTATTCTGAGTAGGCATTGTTAAGATTATTTATGTATGTACATACTACCTACATCCCCTACTAAAAAACTATACCTAATTCATATCGCATTAGGTACATGTGAGATTGTTTAATAGAATAACTGTAAATACATACCTACTATTTCCAGTTTCCCCATGGAACTACACATGGTCTTCTTCAAAGAAGAATACAAAACGCCTGCTGAAGCTGTGAAACATCCAGATGGGTTGACTGTTCTTGCATTCTTTTATGAGGTGAGTTATTAGAAGCGTATTGAGATTTTACTAGTAATACTTTGTACATTTTACGTCATGCTAATAACAGACACGCACGTTTTGCTAACCCTACTTCGAAATTGCAGTAGGATCTTAAATTTTGAAGTTTTGGAAGGGTTGGATACTTAGAAATGCGTGTCTTCAAACCAAACATGGCACTCCTGCTGCGTATCTACGTAACTAACATAAGACTATGCTCTGTAAGTTACTCTATCTTAAAAGAATAATTGGAATAAATGTTTTTTATGACACAATGATCAATTAATTTGTCCATGTCATACTCCATCTTGGTTTTTTGTTCAATAAAAACAATTAAAACAGTTTTTTAGAGCAAACATATGAAATTAGGTACGTTACCTATAACAAAAACACTCTTTGTAATTTATTTGTCTGTCTGTTTGTTTAAAGTAAAATACGAAACTACTAAACCCATTTCTACGGGACTTTTACAGGCATAGCTAATGTCGTAAGGAGTAACTTAGGCCACTTTTATTTCGGAAAAATATGAAGGTTCCGTAAAAAAATAAAAAATACCTACTATGAAATCGCACGCGAACAAAGCCATGGGCAGAGCTAGTTTAAATTTTATGAATAAAAATGAACCCTACATTATTATGTTTACTTTTATCGTCTGAGGTACCACGCGAGCGAAGTCTCTAATATTTTAAAATAAAGACTGAAACACAAATTCCTATATTTTCAGTTGGACCGTCACCAGCACCCAGCTTACGACGATATAACTTTAGCACTTGTCAACGTGACAGAACCACACACTAGCGTAGTAATGGACCATCCGTTCTCATTCCTCAACATATTGCCATACGATCTGAAAAGGTACTTCACTTATCGAGGCTCGTTGACTACACCGCCGTGCTCCGAAGTCGTCATTTGGTTGGATTTTGAACAGCCGATCAGACTTACACATGAACAGGTGAGGTTCCAAGTATTTTGGACTTTTTTTCGCTCATAGTTTTCTTTACTAGATAGAAAATGTAATATACGTATTATGTTTTTAAGTACCTAGGTATTGTTAACTTTAGGAATCATCATCATCATTATCATTTCAACCCACAAACGTCCCACTGCTGAAATAGAAATGCTAAGATTTAATTACAGTTAGGTATGCTATTTGATTTGAGTAAAATTGTGAATGCGCTTTACTTCTCTTAATCTCTATTTAAGCAGGTACCTACCTTAAATCATGGGTGTACCTGCATAACTATTAACAGTACCTACTTTTTATATGTATAGCGATGGTGGCTGAATGGATAAGTGACCGGCGTACAAATCACGCGGTCCGAGTTCGATTCCAATGTGGATTCCACTTTGTGGAATTTTTATGTACTAGTCAAGAGACTTACCATCTGCTAACGGTGAAGGAAAACATCGTGAGGAAACCCACATACCCTAGAAGAAATTCTATGGGTAATGGGTACGTCTGATTCACCAACCCGCACTAAGCCAGCGTGAGTGGATTATGGCCTAAAGCCTCTTAACTCTCTAGTTAGAGGAGAGGAGACCCGAGCCCAACAGTGGGACTTAATGGGTTGCTGATGATGATGATTCTATATAATATATCGACGTTTATCTGCGGATAATATCTTTAACGATTGATCTCAAATAGACGTAATCTTCAAACCTTAGTTTTTCTTTAGCTTTCTCAAAAGAGAAGTCAAGGAAACAAGTTCCGCTACATTTTAATAAATCGTTGATTTGTTAATGTTAAGAAATGTTTCCGCTACAATGACTAACTATAACATAAAAACGATTCTACCACAAAAATTGTATACGCAATAATGACCTTGTGAGTATTCTATATTTTCTTTAATTTCCGACTGATGGTAAGCAGTTACCGAAGCTTAGCCACACCAGGAGCATTACATTCGTGTTCCCTACCCTTTAAAACCACTTCCCTCCCCAATTAGTTTTGGACATTACTACTCATCAGCATAAACAAAAGACTACCTACCTACCAAAGTACAGTAAAATATGACTGCGGTTTTTGTAGGACGTAGATAATAATAATAATAATATTCTACCACATTCACACAGCGCCATCTAGTCCCAAAGTAAGCAATTATATTTGCTTGTGTTATGGGTACTAAACAACTGATATACTACTTAAATACATTTTTTTTTGTAAATACATACATATTATAGATAAATCGTAGGTAGGTACTTTCCCCAGGGGTTGGCTCAGTTCATGCAAAGAACCATCCTTAAAGTAGCTACCTCTCGCCCTTTCCGATATCCGACGGTCCAATTATACCAAAATTGTAAAGTTTTAACAGTTCGCCAACTATTTATCTTGTCTACTGTACTAAAACATCACACTGCGCTTACGTACGACCCTAACATCACTAACACCAAGAGGCGGAAATATAATGTTTGCATTACAATTTCAGAATCTAGATATATTTTTACAAATAATTATTATCCCTTTTTAGGACCTTTTTTGTATAAGAAAGTAAATAAGGCGTTATCTATATTCCATTTTAACTATTTTAGATGTAAGTCGATTATTTATAATTATTTGCAAAGTTTGTCCTATGACCAAACCGAAAATATGTTAGTTGTAATCAAATAAGCTGTTGCATATTTATAATTGAATTGTAGTTTAATTGTTTGTTTAGTTTTATTATTCGTTTTATTATGATTTTTTTTAGATAGTTTTTACACATTCTTGTTCTCTCTACATTGTAAGGAGTACAAGAGTGTTTGACCTAAGACCGCCTGTAGCACAGGTTTTACTACCTAGTACAGGCTAATCATAAATTTTTGTTCCCTACATTAAGTTATTTTTAAGAGTTCTGTTTATTTATACATACCTTATTACTTGAATAAATTTTACTTTACTTACTTACATGCGGGAATTACCAACTGTGCCTACCTTGTCATCTCCCTTGACTCTTAATACTTTTGTTACAGATTGAAGCCTTCAGAGAGATCAGGTCAGCACATGGCAAGATCACACATAACTTCAGACCGATCCAACCTATCGGAGACAGGGTTGTGTTCTACAATATAGATAACAATTACTACGTGTACAACGAAGTCGATGAGGCTAGTGAAGCCTCCACGGTACGTCCAGGAAGGAGAAAAAAACTGCGTAGCTATGGCAACACTGTGGTAGCCTCGTCAACTTTGTGTATGCTTGTACCTATACTCTACTATGTATTGTGATAATTATTAGATATTGTAGTAGTATATACCTACCCATTATTTGGAAAATGGGAATACTGTGCAGAAATTTGTCATAAATGTTAGCCAAATTCCATAGACAATCCATAAAGTTTTGTATAGACTGTCCCAAAAATAACGCAAGATTTAATTTTAGTAAAAGATAGTTGTTCTTTCCTAATTTATTATATCCTATGCAGTTGCTTTTATGAGACTTTTCCTGTTCGTCGTTTTGGTGTATTGGCTCCTAGATCTTGTGTAGTACCTACCCACCACTATTAGAATTTTTATATGAGATGTTTTAAAGTCTAAAGTTCTAGACCAACCCCCGAATACCCATGTCATATAGGAAAAAATGCGACACAAAGTACATTATCGAAATTAGGTCACATTTAGGCCAATAAATGTTTCGTTATGTGTGTATATTTATGCCAGCAAAGGAGGCATTTTGCCCGAAATGCTACTCCACTAACTATCTTTAAAACTCATTATATTTGGAACAACATAATACACGCATACGATAAAATCTTCTACTTTTGTAGATATTTAATTAATTTTAAATTTAAATAGAAAAAAAGTATAGGTGAAAACAATTTATTAGTTAAATAAAACATAATTAGGTATATGGCGTCACACTTGCCATAAATTAAAAATGCTCTTCTAATAAAATGTATTTTTTAATATTTATTTTGAAACTAGGATTTTTTTATTTATTACACTGTGTACTTTTAGTCGTCTTTCAAACTTTGTGTAGGCCATAGTAATCAGTTAAAAAAAAACATACACACAACCAAAATAAACAAAAAAATCTGAATTGTACCAAGAATCTCAACAGAGAAACACGAGCGTGTAAAGGAAAACTTGATTTTTTTGTTTAATATTTCTAGATGTAAATAGGTATTCCTGATATATATCTATATCTGATTACTTTAGCTTAGACAAAGATTGTAAGACGACATATGAGTGCACGGTGTTTTTGACAACTAAATAACGGTTTAGTACGAAATTTGATTTGGAACTAGGTGGAAGGGGTGTACCCACCTAGGTACTCCTGAAAATGAAACCATATCTTACCTACCTACTACTTGTGGCTCCTGTTACAATGGCCGGTCGCACCAACTGTAGTGATAGACTAGACAGAACAAACATCTCCGTTATACAAAGTCAGGTAGGTAACCTTAGAACTAAGTCGTAGTTTTTTGTGACTGTTTATCATATCTATGTTTATAATGTATAACCACTTATGAAATATGTATATTAAGTAAGTAATAAAGTACAACTAGTATAAATTTAAAGATCAAAATGGTCCAAATGAAATGTTTGTTGTGCTTACTTTAATCTAGGCAATGCCCGATTACCTATAGAGAATTTGAGCTGGTTTAATTTTTCATCGCTTTGCTAGCGCCTTAAATTAATTGATTGATAGCAAATATTAAAAAAAAAAGGCAAAAATACTTAATTTTTGCCTTGAATGAAATTTGTCATAGGTAGTCTACAATCGTAGTACCCGTCAACAGCAGCAGAGAATCCATTCCCGAACCTTGGAATCACGATCATAGTGAATACTGTTTCGAAAGCTTTTTATGTCCCCAAGAAGGCTGTAGGTATTTGTGGAGTGAAGTCCCTTCCAATTTTATTCTCAATGATATAGTAAGTATAGGTTCTTCAAAAGAAGATTTTAGACGGTAGACAACGCACATTTAATTGTCCTACTGCAGGCGTCCATAGGCTACGGTAACAGCTTACCCTCATGCTCATGCCGGCCGTTGCTTGTTGTCATCGTGGTAGATAAAAAAAATACACGAACATGCTTTGTCCTTTTCGAGAATGGTTCAAAAGGTTTGAAAATCTACTTTCAATAAAGGTTTTTTTTTAATAAAAATCAACTCTATCGTTTTAAGCTTAATACTAAGTTATTAACCTACTAGGCAATAATTCAAATAGGTACATAAATAGCATAAGCTAAGATAAGCAATCAAATACTGTGTAGCTGTAGTTAAGTAGTCAATAATGAGATATATCTACTTATTTATTGTAATTTTGAATGACTGAGATATTAAATTTGTTTCAACAATATGTTATTAAATTGTACTCTACATAATTTAATTATTATACTGTGATATTAAACTAATTGCTGATGTGAAAATAATTATCTGTGCAATAAATTTCACTAATAAATTATTTTGGTTGTTTTTTATTACCAACAAACAGATCATGCACAGATATTTATGGACGTTCTATGGCTTTTAAGTATGGTCCTAATAGCTAGGTAGGTATGTCAGGAAAATAATTGAAGCCTAATCCCTGACGCAAAAATCTCAACGCCATCTATCGAGTAGAATGTAAAATTACCTATAAGCCTAATAAAATGACTGTTTCATAAATTGTTTATATGTAACATAGACTAAATAATTGATTAAAGTTCTTTAAGCAGCGATTAGTTCTGCGGGGCCTGTTTACTCCAGAAGTTATGTAACATCTCTGAGAAGTACTTACTTAATGAGTACCGCACTCAGGTTGTACTGTGTGATACATACACTTCTACAAGTAGACTGTACATTTTGTTAATTTAAACAAAGATAATAAACTTGACAAATGCTCCTTATTTTTATTTAGGTAGGTACTTAAAATATTAACTTAATACATTTATTAAGATATCAGTCATCTTCTGTAGGTCGATTATCTGTCATAGTGACCATGGCACCAAGATTATCTTCATTGCCTTGTTTCAATCTCTCCCATATCAACTCAGCAATAGCTTTTTGAGTTCTTCTCTCTAATTTTTCTAGTTTCTTAGCCACATCTCTTTTTAGATCCCAGTCTGGTTTTCGGGGCGCTAAACTTGATATATCCAAGTCTTGTAGCACCACCTGCAATTATGTTATAAAATAAATTCTATCAATGGTTGAAGTAGAAGTATTAATAATAACAATTTAAAAAAATAAACTTTTAACATGTGGCAACATCGTTTTTGACATTGACAGATATTTCAAAATGGCCGATCATAAGTAGCGTCTCGTCTCGTGTGATACAAATTTACAATAAATAATTTTTCAGTGGCTACGTAACACATTGTCGTTAACTGACACACGATGGTTTTGGCACTCGATTGTAAATGTCGTTTTCTTTAATAATTAACTTCGAGAAGTCAGCATTTTAGTATTAAATGAATTCGTAGTTTTTGTTATTTTATTTTTTACCGTTTTCTAAAATGTCGGACTCTTCGAGTGATAGTGATCTTGAATTATTGAAGCAAATTCCAGCTTGGGATAGTGAAGAAGAAAAAGACAATGAATTGGCTCGATTTAGTAAAGGACGCGTTAATCACCTTCACGTATATGAGGACCACGAATTTACATATATGTTCCGATTGACTAAAACCGTTGTCGAAGATTTGCTGGTAGAAATTTTTCCATATCTAAGAGTAACTTCTAAAAGGTAAATGTACTTTCTAATTATATTTAGACAAATATATTATGAAATTAAGTATGCGTAACCAGTACCATTTATTTTTATAGATAAGCGTAATGTTCGTGTATAAATGCAATAATGAACAAAGTTGTATTTTTCAGAAATCATGGCACTTCTCCTTTGCACCAGTTATTATTAACATTGAGATATTTCGCACTAGGGACAATGCTGGAGTCTGTTGCGGACTTTATTGGCGTCTCAAAATCTTCTGCAGGGCGAATTGTTAAAGACATTTCATTAGCACTTTCTAAGCTATCTCCAAAATACTTATACTTTCACAGCAGAACTGAAAAAGATTTTCAGAGTATAGCTGACTTTCCTCGTGTTTTGGGTGCAATGGGTGGAACACATATATTAATGCATTCACCAGGTAAGGGCGAGTTTTGAATTGTCACATTACAAGTTTAGCTTTTTTAGTATTCTTCATTCATTTAGTGTAGGTTCGTAGCTGCTTATGGTTTTTCTTTGTAGATAATTAGGTACTACATTCTTATTTTTTTTCAGAGTCAAATTTCGGACAAGAATGTCGAATTAAAGTAACAGTTTGTTCAATTAATGTCCAAGCTGTCTGTGACGCAGATTTAAGATTTATGAATGTTATAGCCGTAGGATCTCGTTCGGCTCATGATGCGACAATATTTAATCAATCTGAGTTACGAGGTTAGCAATATCGAATTACATTAGATTGAATATTTTCTTTACAATGAAGTACCAGTATGATATACCTATTGTTTTACAGCTAATTGTGAAAACGGTGTATATGGGGATCGCTGGTTACTTGGGAGTAATGTTTACCCTTGTAAGCCATACCTTCTGACACCTAAAATAAAGCCTCAAACAATTCACGAGGAACTGTATAATAAAGCACACGTGCAAACAAGAAATACTATTGAAAGGTAGGTAATTAATAAACCATGGTTGGTGTAAGTTTTAAGAAGCCTGTTAAGTCAGTGATATGTTGAATATTTTAGGTGCTTCAGTGCTTGGAAGCGACGCTTTCCAATATTATTTACAAAGATAAGGTTATCGGTCGAGAATACACAGGCTCTAATAATTGCAACGGCGATATTACACAATATCAGCAGAGAACATGAAATCGAAGATATGGCTCCGGAAATTGAAATACCTAAATTTAACATAAAATTTCAGGCCCAAAATATTCCTGAATCCAGCCCTATGAATGAATTCAAAGCACGACAAGCCCTAATTGATAGTCATTTTACGTCTAAGTAACCTTTCAATAAGTGACAAGAGTTAAATGGGGTATTATTGAATAAAAACACAAACCTACTGAATGTTGACTTTTATTTATTTTTAACTTGTAGGAAATTTAAGTAACATTGCAGTACCCATTAGGACTACATTAAAAGAAGTTTTTATCCATCATAGTAAATGTTTTGCATAATTACTGGAGCAAATGACTAGGCATCATATAGGGTTGAAAATATATGGTTCTTTTTATTATTTTACGAGAGGATGATAATTATATCTGACAAATCCTTGGGGCCCTCCTGACAAGAGTGGCAATAGATAGATCCCAATGGAAGTAGGGAGGAGGCCTTCTCAAAAGGCACACATAAACCAGTAACAGAATTTTAAAACCATAGTTACCTGATTGAAATAAGGGCTATTTACATTTTATAAGGTAAAACCAGCCAGCATTTTCAACCGTATATCCGACCCTTCCGGCCGTATTTGCAACCGAGTTTCGCAATTAATTGCCAACAGAGGAATCTTTTTTTATTTTGGCAACTGGTTGCTAAAGGTTTTTTTTTCTATTTACATTAACAAGAAATATTATTCCACAATGGTAACTGAGTGAGACTGGATTTCGCAACCAGCTGTGACACAGAAGAATTCATGTGTTTTAAAAACTTTAAAGTATAGTTATACTCCGTTTTGGTATTTATTTTCTTTTTGAAAAGATATCCAAAAGAAGCCTAGCCTAGCCTTCCTACGACACAAGAGTACATGAACTTCATTCCCTACTACAATGGCACTGTATACTTTATTTGTGTAGCTACTAAGATTTTTTTTCCAACTACTTGCCGAAACATAATAAAAAAAACTTCTGTCACTGGTTGCGTAACTCAGTTGCTAATAAGTAATACGGCTGGAAGGTATCCATCACCAAAAATTTTATCAATTAAAATTATTTCAAAGAATTTAACAATTGCAAGACCCGTGTGGTGCGTCCTTACAGTTTCTCCAGTAAAGCCTTCCACCCTTTATTCATTCACAGTCACCTCACGTAAAGACATAAACAATAAAAATTAATGGAGCGTGATTATCCTTGGCACACAAAATATACGTTCACATTAGTTAAGAGCAACCGGCACCCAGGCATTGAGATGCCTTCTCTATACGTAGTAGTATTGTATCTTAAGGCTAAGTAATACTATGTACATTTTGTTGAAAATAACATAAAGTAAATGCGGTACCACGATATGAAGTTCCTCAGCTTTATTCTAATTAACAGGTACCTAAGAAATTGCTTTCTTATTATAATATAGAACATAAATAATGTTCTAAACTGAAACGTAATGTAATAAGAAATTCTAAATGCGAATTGTACTTTAGAACCGTGTTTCTGCTTGAAAAGCTTTTCTTTAAAAATGTACTATAACTCAACAATAATTAATAAGTAAACTAAAACCACCAATTCCAATATAAAATATGAGATCATGAAAGATGCAGCATAGTTCAAATAAAAATATAAATCTTATCTTAATACTAATTAAAACCCATCAGAAACCAGACTATATACTCTCAGATGCTGCTTTGTACAAATTTGCTGCATCCGAATATTTCTTTCTTTGTATTTCTAATATTTCTAACTCCACTTGTTTCTTCTCTAATAATAACGTATTCTTATCCATTATTAAACCTTTCTTATCTTGTAATTCTAACATTTCTAACTCTACTTTTTTCTTCTGTAGTACTAATATTTCAGTATTGAGTCTTATTTCTTCATCTATCTTCTTTTTTTTGGCAACATAGTACTCTGCTATTGCATTGTTTCTATGAATTCGGCTCTCCACTTCAGATGCCATTAAATTTTGATGTACAGACTTGCCTGAAAATAATAAATACCAAATATCACCCTCTATAAAAGTGTTATGACGTAAAAAATTACTTATCGGCTGACAAGCTTTGGCCAGTCCGAAATTCAATCAGTTAATATGAGTGTTTTGGTATTTGTTTTACTTCTTTCTTCTGTATATTTTCGATAATTTATCTGGCAGTGATTAATCAAGACCCTATATTAGAATTTTTCCCAACGGACCCCATGATTCGGTCCCCCACGTGGGGTCCGATAGGAATCAGAGTGGCCAAAACTCGTTGAATAATGAATATTAATATTTATTCACGTACTAGGTGTCCTGTGGACATAGGTTCTTTTTCGCTGATCTCTCGGTGTACTTTTATTAATACTAACACCAGACGGACAAGCTTCGCCACCAAAACCGACTTCTACACAATCAAAAGGACCTGCAACGTCTTCTTCGTCACTGGGTGATGGTATTACAACAATTGTGCTCATCTCGTCTGTCTCTTCTACTGAAATATCTCCATCATTACTGTTCTTACTGCCCTCACAAGATGGACCTAAGATAGATGCTACTTTATCCAGGACTTCATCTGGTTGTACATAGTCTGGTATACCAAATTCACTCTAAAAGTTCAGAATAGTATATTTAATTTTTGTTACATTAGGTATATATTTTAAGTTGTAGGGTACCTAATACAATTATTATTAGTAGTGTATATACCTTGAAATTGGCGAGATTTACATTATTAGAATTCCTTTTACGAACATTTTTTTTCAAGTTTTCCCACTTTAATCTTAGCTGCTCTGGTTTACGTGGGTGGGAATTTATTGCTGAATTGAATTGATTGGTTATGTGCACCCAGGCTGCATCTTTCATTTTATGATTGGTGACACTTTTGGTTTTAGTATATACAATTGGATTTCTTTCCACTAAACTTAACAAATGCAGTACTTCTTCCTTTTTTAAAGCTGAGCCTTTCTGCTGAAACAATTTTGATAGTCAGAAACTACAATTATGTTCTTAGTTCTAACTAGTAATACTAGTTTAACGATAATATGCTTTATCTAGTAAAAGTCTTGCAAACCGGCCATGTCATTATTGACAATTGAAAGTAACTTTAAATGATTTTTGATGATTGAATCTAAAGAGAGAAACTGTTTTTCAAACTAAAATTTTAAGTATAGTGACTTAAACTATTCTAATATTTATTAAACTATACGTAATAAATTATCCATTTGTCCATTTCATATAATAATATAATGTCACATCATTTATCAGCAGAGGGTTGAGCAGAGGTGCATCACACTGACATTTTGCCAAATAATTGAGAGTGACTTGCCACCAAACCATCAAATTTTCATTCACATGGACTCCGGGCTGATAGCGTTAATTCCAAGACGAACAAACACAGTTTCCACAGGTCCACTTAAGTAGCAATTGCACACACTCAAAAGGCAATACCTATCATTAAAAATATCATGACGGGCACTGATAATTTCTGTTTAAGTTATCCTTTATTTCCTTATATCAATCACATTAATTTATGATCAAACTATTCCTAGATGCTTTTAATGTCAGTTACATTTATATTTAACAACAGTTAATTTTACTACTTTCAGAGGTCCTTTTTCAAATAATATTTATCAGACTGATAGGAATTTATGATTAAGGAAACCTGAAATCCAGTTTAATAGATTGTTTTCTGATACAATGGTATTTAAAAATATAATACTGTTTCTAAAGATGACTACACTCTACAATTCTATCACAAGGGCTTTTTTAAAAGATTTAATAAGTACACCCCAATATTAGTATAATAGGCACCTAAGGAAGGAAGCACAAGTTAACCCAACCTAAATGTTAATATTTTTACTTAAGTCTTTTTTGAAATTTCGTATTAGCCAATTTGCTTTCGTTTGATGATACTTGGCACAGTTGCAACATGATGACATAATGTGTTTTAAATAGGTTAAAAGAAATGTCTACTTTACCTTTTCTTTGCCAGCTTCAAGTAAATCCTTAACTTCATCTTCTACTGCAGCAGGTACGGCATCTTCAAGTTTCGCCTCTTTAAGTGATTCATCTTGCGGTTTATAGCTACGAAACTTTGGCCTGAAATATTAAGGTACATCTTTTTAGAGCAGTTAACTTAACTTTTTAGCAGTGAGGGACTATTTGACAATATACTGTCTAGTCACGGACCATTAAAAGTTCAACGGGTGATTGGCTCCAACAGTCTTTCAAATATAATTCTAGTGGCCCAGTATACACGTTTGCTTCGAAGATCCCCTTTTGTTACCGTCAGGGACCATCAGTGGTCCGTGGACCAACAATTAAGAACCACAGTGTTAGACTAACATTATCTGTAGAATTTAAAGGCTATAGCTGTTTTGTTATTGTAATAGAGGGAGCAAACAAGCAAATACGGCAACCATGGGCATCTGCAACACCAGACTGATCAAAAATGAGTTACCAGCCTTTAAAAAAGAGTAAAGTCGTTTTTTTTAAGGTCTCTAGTTGTATCTGTTCAGAAATACCACCTTATCGCCGAGCTGGTTCCACAGAGCTCTAAATTCCAGGGAATTCCTTGAAAATTACACTGTTGTGTAATTTTTTTCCAAGGTGATTGGGATGGAAGTTTATATTACAAGCTTCTGCCCATGGTTTCACTTGTATTGTGTCAACAAAATGTAGCCATGTCCTCATCTAGGATCAAACATTTCTAGGTCTTAATTAAAATAAGATTAGAACAGACAAAATAACTTTGAAATTTGTGTATAATAATATTTAAAAAAAATCAATAAATATTTATTTTTATACTATCACTTAAGCAGTTACCACAAAAGGTTGACACAAAAGGCACTACGAGCGCGTCGCCAACCCTTCAGTTCCTTTTCGTCCTTAATGAGCTCTGAACACCACTACTCACCAGCAGGAATACAACAATGTTATTATGGCTGCGGCTTTTTGTAGTGGCTGCTCAGCTCGAGTGGGTTCATAAAAATAATTAATCAAACAACAATAACAGTGACAATCTGAAACATAACCTCTTTGTACTTACTTGGGTAGCGGCACAATTATTTCAACAGAACCTTCATTTGTACTATCACCACTTGGAAGTTTGCGTTTAAGGTTTTTCAGTCGTTCTTTCCTTTTAAGTGCTAGTTCTTCAAGACTACCTAAAGCCTTTCCCTCTGCGGAATCCATAATAACCATAACGTAACAATCTTCTGTACAAGTTAATTTTCTACGTAGTTGAACAAAATGGATATTCAATGACAAATTAATACATGAATATAAATAAATGCAGATAAATATTATTTATATTAGCCAAGCCAAAGTCAATAGTCAAATTATTAATTTATTTTACAATTGTCAATTTTATTATGGAGTATCCGGGACAAGTTTGACATTGCTTCTTTGACTTGATTGACATTGATGACACTTGGTAGGTAAGTGTTGCTAAGACATATTTTTCAAAGCTACGACATGTAATATGGCGGGATCTCTGGTATTTATACCTAAATCTAACCGTTTCCTATTTTTCAAACACTGTGTCGTGGAGGTCTTTACAACCATACAATTAATGCACATAAAATAAATCCAGACTCACAATAAGTATTTATGAATCACACAAATAATTGTCTCGCTTGGGAGAAGACTTTCATTTCTAAGTATGGGGAACCCAGAGAAATTAAGAATAAAATATTATCCGGGCGCGATTTAAGTAGGCAACCTATTTGCAATAAGTCAATGTAAATATTATCTATAATTTATTTAATCACTAATAAATAACGGATGAGGGTATATATTTCTTAATGGGATCTTAGACCATATTTCACTTACATAAATCTACTATAAGCCGTTTTATACAGAATAATTTGTAGCAAATTTAAATCATTAATTAAAATGCCACAAGATGTAGAAGAAACCGTTTAAACCGTTAAAAGCGTTTGACGTTTTTGACGCGTCGAGATCTGTGTTGCCAGCCATAACAAAACATTCCCCATTGAAATCTTTATTCCCCTATGCTTAATCAAGTAGCTATTGTTACATTTTACGATTGTTGAAAAATATGATCAAACAACGTATTTCTACTTTGATGATTAATAAGGGCTTAACTATTGTTAATATACTAATGGTTAAATTAATTATTAGTCATATTTAACTAGGTATGAAACAACGGGCCCTTAGAGCTTTTAAAATTTAATTAATAAAAGTTTTAGCGGGGTCATCTAGGGGTGTTCAGCTAAATCATCTTCGTAAATTGTTTATATAGCATTAATTAGGAGCAGGATGGATGATGCAAGTTTTTTGTTTGCTAATAGTGCCAAAACTCATTTGGATAATTTAAACAAGGTTCAGAATCAAGCGATAAGAATCGTCGGTAGATTTATTCGTACGACCACTATACATAGAATATGTGACCTATAATATATAATGACCCTATACATAGATTAGGAATACCTACATAGTTCACATTCCATACTATGTACCTACCTATGTATCTAACATAGTATGGAATGTGAACTATGTAGGTACCTATTCCTTAATCTTGCTTTTAGAAGGAAATATTTAGCTACTAAATACCTACCTTCTGTTTAAAAGCTCAGTCATTCAAATACAATGTTACCTTAGATTTAATCATTTTTTTTATACACCGACAGTGGCAAACAGACAGACGGTCCGCCTGATGGTAAGCGGTTACCGTAGCCTATGGGCGCCTGCAACACCGGGGCATCACGAGCGCGTTGCCGACCCTTAAGAAACCTAATAATTAATATAATTTTAATGAACGATCATTAACTAAAGGTACCTATTTGGTACAAAACGTTACAAGTTGAATCCCCTCACAGTCTTTGGTTTGCCAACTCTACCTTAGCAGAAAATATATTATTGTGACAGCTAATAGAGCTTGTACTGAACATGCTCCACTCAACGAGTTGCGATTTCTTATGAGGAGAATAATAAATTAGTACATGCACAGAGTGCGGTACTGTCTGAGTGGTGATGTTCATCACCTGTTGGTGGAGTTTCAGAACCCAGGAGTTGCGTAATGTATTGTTTAGAATGTTGAGCATATGTGGGATGGACGTTGTTGCATTAATAGGTACCTACCTATATATTTTAGGTAGTCCTCTCTGATGCGACCAATCGAATTAAAAACGTTAATTCAAATTTTTGGTTTGGGTAGAATAATAAAACACTTTTGTTATTTACTATGTGTACAATAATATATTAACACATTTCATTTATTGAAGAGGTACTTACAAGATGCATGACTCTATTAAATTACATAATAGTTTGTAACAGACTTAAGTAAATGGTACCTACATTAAAATATCTACATTAAATTACGCTAACAATATTTTATATAGGTCACCTGAAGATAATTAATAAAATATAGTCTTTATAAAAAACAAATGTTTTTAACTTTATTATCTTAGTAGGTAGTGTAGGTACCTACTCTCTAATGCCTTCCTCCGTCAGATTAAAGTCATTCATCGATTAAAGTATAAATTAACATGACTGAATATAAAAGTAAAATAATAGAACTAGTTTATTCATACAACTGTCATTTTTAATTTATTTAAGTTATATTTTATACTATCAATAACCGTCATTTGACGGATAGAAACCGGGCATAAGTGCTATATAAAATCTGAACCTTCTATCCACAAATCGTAGAATAGCACTGTTTACCTACCCTGTTCCTTCAAATATAGACACGAGTGTCTTGTGTGTGTCAGTGTGTTCTACGACATAATAGATATTATCTTATATCTTCGTTGCATTAAAGATCGGGTAATAAAATTATTAAATTTACATTGATAACATAACTTTCATTCTTTATAAATACAATGATGCAAAAACACTTAACCGATGATCCGTCAGCGCGTCGTCATCCTAATATCGATAATTATAATTATCTATAACCAAAAATTAACTCATTTGTTACGTACCTATCTACCTAGTTTTTTTTTCTTTGTGAATTTGGATTACTGGTTCAACAGTAGCCAGTAAAAAAATAAATGCATACAGCAGATACCGGCAGCCACAATTATAGTAGGCCCTTATGAGGCCAAGGGAATTAGGTAATTCGAAGCCCAGGGCTGTATGTTCTTCTGAGGCCTAATCAATCAGTTATAATAAGCAAGTGCAGATAACATACCTAACCTAACATACCTCAGAGAAAGCTTATCGAAAAGCTGATTGCAAAGTTCGAGTTCCCAGCTTTGAGGTTGGTTATTATTGTTGCCAGTTGCTATCAAAAATAAGAATGTTATTAGTCTCTTCGTGCCTGACGTATTCACTGTGACGAGTTAACAGTCAATATAATGAAATCCATACAGAAACATTTATTAACCGATGATCCGTCAGTGCGTCTAGCGTCTTGCTAAAATGGATATGCACGAGACATCTTCCGTCTGGTATAAAGGGACCTTTTTCATCCAGACATTTCTTACTTAGTAAAGTTAGATTTACTTACTAAAAAAGTTATATAACCCTTAGTTGTTAAAACAATAAAGAAAGTAGGTACTATACCTACGTAGAAATTAGCAACATTATCTATTGTAGACAATTGATAAAATATTACTTTAGGTAAAACAAAAGGGGACTATAATTTAGCAGTTATTTTATTTTACCCACACATAGGAAGCTAGTTAAATCTAGGTGCCTAAGTCGTATGTCAATTTTAATATATCATCATGGATACGTACGTATCTATTACCTACTCGTAGAGGTCCACTTAAGGGCTGCCACAACTATAAATGTAAACTTTCATAGAAAAATTGTGATTTAATGTCACAATATATTTATATATTCAGCTTTTAGGGTTCCGTACCAAAAAAGGTACAAAAGGACCCTTAGGGTTCCGCTCTGTCCATCCGTCGGTCCGTCTGTCTCAGTGTCTCGAAAAATCTCGGAATCTACCTACCTATGCTACCGAAATGAAATTTGGAATAGTTTTAGATACTGCTGATCCAAAACTAATACGATTTAAAAATTTATTTATTTTCTCTGGAAAAGTGTCCGAAATGGGAATTAAAATTTTAAATTGAGACTATTAAATCAAGTGGGGTATCAAATTACCGGTTTTTAGAAAGTGTTATAATTACAACACTTTTATAATTAAAACACAACAGTGTTATAATCACACACAAAGGCAGGTTTCAAGTTCATTTCTGTAATCTACAGGTAAATAGAAAATATCTACTGTGATCAACTGCAGTTATTAAAGTCTAAACGAATGGTATAATGAATCTTCACATAACAGGATAAAAATGTATATTTCTACCTCAATATTGTCACCGCTCTCTTAATTACACTACTTATGGCAGTTCATAAACATAACAATAAAATAAATAATTATTTATAAATCTAATTCAATGATATTAAAAGAGAAAAATTTAAACACATGCTAAGCATAAGCACTAAGCTAATTAGCATCTAAGTATCTGAAAACTGTCAGCAGAAGGTAATGTTTATTCCGTATGTGTAGGGTTAGGAACGCAACGAATTCATATTGATAGTGTAACCATTTGGTGCAACAGTGCTGAATAGGCTCGAAGCAATATCTAAGCTCTGACTTGCACGCGAATCTCGAGTCTCGTTATTTTTCCATGATGTTAAACGCCCATGTTGTATTTTTCTCTTTTATTATCATTATCTAATATTACGATAATACATTAATGTAAAATACAAAACAGAGGGTGAACTTCATTTTGAAAGATGGGTAATTGTTTACCTCTTTGGTCGTATTATTTTTAACTGAATATTGTTTGAGTATTGTTTGAAGTATGTACAGGATTAGTTATACAAGAGACATATTGGATTGTAAATCCAATATGATAAAAATGAATTCAGCACTTTGCAAAAACAAACAAATGATGTATTTTTGCTAATCTTACCTAATTCTAAATAACTATTAGCCTAAAAAAGTATTGGCCTTAAGTGTCTTCGACTGTCAAAAGGTGCCCTATTGTTGGAAATATGATTGTTGAAAGGCAAGCCATGATTTAAGGATAATACTTTTGATACAATATTAATATCATCGGGGTTTCGTCCATTCAAACCGTTTTGAGCTAACAATTGCTTCAATTCTGCGTCGGCGTTCTGATGGTTTTGATTCGTAATAAAACGGTTTGACTGAATTGGGCTGAAAGTATTAATCGCGTTATAGTTTTGATGATTTAGTCCAAAGTTACCGACACCGCTGTCTTGCCTGAATACACGGTTATTCTGTTTTTGCTGTCCAAATTGATCAATTGATCTTATTTGATTAAAGTTAATTCCTTGTTGATAATTTGTGTTTGAATTGGGTTGAAGGTAGTGACTAATGCCTTGTGGTAAATGGTTTTCTTGTAACGGGAATTGACCTTGTTGTTGGTTGTGCAAGTGTATGAGGAAGTCAACTGCCTCACGGTTCGGTAGCTGTTGATTTGTCACAGCGCTATTTGGTTCCAAGTTTACACTTGGCAGAATGGATACTTGAGCGGAATTTGACCGATAAGGCACATTCTGATTTACAAATGAGTTCTGTGGAATATTTTTCTGGACTTGAAAATTATTCACAGAACTCTGTGCTTGGAATTTAGGTGCAAGAAATTGTTGCCTCTGGGCCAGTCCATTTTGTTGAAAAATAAATTGTTGTTTACGCAATAGTTCCTCTTGCTGTCTTTGTTGCAGTTGCAATAGACGAAGTTGCTCTTCAAGGATTCTTTGCTTTTCTTCTAATTGTTTTTGTAATATTAACTGTGGATTAATAAAATCGTTTTGAGGGATCTGTTGACTTACGCTTGAGATAATTTGACCATTTGGTGCGATAGGGATAGCTCCTGACCCTAAGTTTGAAGTTTGAATTTGTTGTGGGTGTCTCAATGCATTACTTTGGACATTGGTTTGCTGATATATAGGTATTACTTTTTTTGGTAATCCTAATGCGTCTTGTTGAACAGTGAAGGCCGCAACTAAAGGAGCTTGGAAAACTTGAACGTCGCGTTTATCCACTTCTTCAATATTCTCTCCATCATCGTTGTGTGTAGGTTTAGGAGTAGTTGTGGTCGTCGTTGTTGTTGTTGTAGAAGTAGTAGTTGTGGTGGTGTTCAAAGAAGTAATAGGTTGTGGTTTAAAATCAATTTTCAATGGAACAATACTATTTTCTATGCTAGACTTGGAAGAACTGTGAATGCTTCTTGTTTGCTGTATGTTTACTGCACCATCTCTTGGTACAAATATATCAGATAAAGGAGTTGCTGTAGGAAGTGTTGCTGTTACTTGATTCTCAACATTACCTGCAGTAGTGCTCAAAATGGAAATGTTATTATCAACTATTGTAGGCGTGTTGGTATTATTTGCAAATGCAGATTGTCCATTGACAATAAATGAATGTATTTGTATGCCCTCCTTATCTGTACGGGTTTCAGGAAAATTGTTAGTTGTGGTGAAGGTATCTGCCTCGTAGGCTGTTGTTCCATCTGTAGAGTCGGAATCTGTCGTTCCGTTGTCGCTTTCTTCAAGTTCACTAAGAGCTTTAAGTAAAGCTTTTCTTATGTAAGGGTCCAGGCGAACTGAGGGCTTAGTTTCAATGCTATTCAAGTTGTCATTGTAAACATTTGTCGTAGTGTCTTCAGCCAAACTTGATGTGAACAGGCATAGAGCCACCAACGCCAACATCTGAAACATAAAGGCGATAATTATAATATAAATTTAAACAAAATGTTTCTAATTATAACATTATTTAGTTGTTTCCAATTCTCTTTTATGCACCTGAATAATCTTACACTTAGTATCTATTTTCGCTCTTGACATGATTACGAAATGTATGGATACTTCCACATTTCCATGATCTGAGTTTTTACTCGTGTTCGATTACATTGTTTGTACATGTAGAACAATAGGTCCTTCCTCACGCATCGATTACACAACGGTAATAGGTATACTATCTCCTTGAGTCAACATAATTATTTCTCATAATATTTGACTGTTAAGAGGAAAATTGATACGTGCCGATTTATATGTGTTTCTATTGCTAAGCCGGAAAGCTTATTAGGCTGTATACCCTTGAGGTAACAAGTAGTTTAAAATTCGTCATTAGTGTCATCACAGATTTCGTAAATAGGTCCTTCTTACGCAAACGAAAGTTCATAGCAAAACAACATCAATTAACAAAAATCTTTCGCAATATTTCGACAAAATCTATTATATTTTTGTTCAGTTGTGTTGTATGACTAGTAATATTACAATAGTTCTCGCACATGCGTGACTCGTGTTTCCAAGTACAAGTATCATCTATCAACTGGCAATAATTAATCATATTGTGTCGTAAAGACAGCAGTTGTTGACATTTAGTGATTGGAGCACGACTTTTGCCCTTCCGTGCCGTGTTACTTGAATCAAAATTTAATAAGCGCTTTTCCCATAGGTGGTTTTTAATAGCCACTGTATTGGCATAGTTGAGATTATTTCAGTTAGGTACTCAATGAAATGTAAATTAAATGTAATACGTACGAAATACATTTCTGGCAGAAATGTATTTCGCATAATTCTATTTAAGTATTTGCGTTATTTGATCCCCGCTGTATTTACTGTTTAACTCGAGTTGCACGTGAATGAAGAGTTCTAAAAAAATCAAAATATTGTCTACTTAACGTCCAATACCCTAATTTAAGTGCCTGTACATACATATATCATTGTACGTACTTATTAAAGGATTTCAGATAAATATTAGACAAATAACCGTTATTGGCAACAAATTTATTTATCTTTTTAAAACGAAAAATTATCATCTATTATGAAGATATCTATATATAATGGGGTGGGTAAGTGTAGCAACACTCCACTCACCACCCCATTAACTTTAGTATACTCTAACTCTCCGAGAAATCAAATTATACATCTACGTTTTATGTCAATTACAGTAATTGCAATAACTTATCTTTAATTTAATGTCTCTTTCGTTGTATAAACAGTTATTTAAAATGCTTAAGTTATTGCGGTGGGTAAGTGTAGCATTAATAAAATTATGATAACTTCCTAAAAGATGATCTCTATCATTTTTCGTCCAATTACGATTCGGGTCACAAGGTGAAGATGCAACATAAAACTGTATTTTATTGCTTTGTAATATTTTTTATTTACCAACGTTTCAAATAATATATATAATTAATATAATGAATATTTTATTTTTTGTAATATAATGAATATTTTATTTTACTGGCTGGCCTGTTGGTCTTGTGGTTAGTGACCCTGACTGCTAAGCCGGAGGTGGTGGGTTCGATCCCCACCCAGGACAAATCTTTGTGTGATGAGCATAAAGGTTTGTTATGTGACTGGGTGTAATTTATCTATAATATGTATGTATTTACAAAAAAAAAAGTATTTAAGTAGTATATCAGTTGTTTGGTAACCATAACACAAGCAAATATAATTGCTTACTTTGGGACTAGATGGCGCTGTGTGAATGTGGTAGAATATTATTATTATTATTTTAGTGTGTATCTAATAAGAATTATGATGTATACGAGATTAAGCAAAGAACAAACATAGATATAAGTAGGTAATTAATTGGTGTATTTAGAGTAACAATTATTTTCCAAGAGTGATATTGCAACGTCGATTGGATGTTGATTGCTGGTTCGGACCATAAAAAATTCTGGATTTAATTGACAAGATATATTTGATATTAGCCAGGCTAAGTCAGTTTGAAAATTAGCAATACAAACAACCCTATACAATGAAAAACTGATGTCTCTACCGTGGTGGTAGATTACTATTCCATACGACTTTGAGAAAAAGCGAACAGAGCCAAGCAGACTAGTTTATTGTTATATTTTAAAATAAACGCTATGGCCATTCACTCATCTAATCTTCCATGTGTCATAGATTTTTTTTCTCAAAAGCATTATATTTTACTTGAACCTATAACAATGTAGCCACATTATCTTTAAAATGCATCCTATTACATATACGAATCCTTACATAAATCTTTGGAGCTTAGTGTTAAGTAACAACTGATATGCAAACATGTGACATAATATTGTTATTTTGACTCCAAATTGGTGTATCTTTTTAAGGAATAGAGTCAGGCTATTTAATGTGTGGATATACAAAGTCAAATTAGCATTTACACGAACCCACCAGACTAGATAATAAACCTAATCTGTATTCTATAGAAAGCTGATCTTATGGCAAAGGTTAGGATATACTAGGACTATTATATTGCAGACAGGTAACTACATTAAAATCTGCCGTCCCATAAGTAATCATCTGTAAAGATCACGGTTACAATCGTATTTAAAGTTTAAAACGTATTTTATACTCAAATAATATGCAGTTAAAAGTTAAAAACCATACTACAATAAAGTTATACTAAGTTAAAAAATCCGTTGTTGTTAAAAATGGGATGGATATACCTCAGAGTAATATATTATTGAAACATGAATGGAAGCCGACCAGGTTGTTGGTTATTGCAAAACTTATACAATGTGGTGTCCGAATCGCACTTTCACCAGTTATAACTCAGAGAAGATGGCTCTCGGCGAATGTCAAAATCAATAGCGTACCTTTGACACACCCACATGTGCGGCAGTCCACGTACGAGCCACGGTGACATAATCCTGTGACCCATCGACACTGGTTTCTCGCACATTCTTAACAAATTACTTATTATATCTTAAGAGGGAAAAGTTGTAATTTATTGTGTGAATATTTTGCAGAGCTTTTTTGTACAATTAGTGGTACTAAAGAATTAAGCCTCTAAGGTCACCAGTTGCTGTAATTTATGGATGTTTGCAACGTCAACAAAAAGTCCTACTTAGAGATATGTGTGTGATATGAGTAGGATACTCACAGGTAAATTATAGAATTCTGGATAATTCACTTGTAAGGTACTTCTCTAATTGGACTTTTTGATCAAGTTGCTGCTTTAGAGGAAGTTAGTTGTGGAGGTTTTTTACATGAGGCTCGTTTATTGTTTATGTAAGGCTATATAAACGAATGATGTGATCATGATGAGATATAATAATATGGCAAATGTATTTGTAAACACCCACGATTTCGTGAATTTTGAAAGTTTTATGATTTACGATATGAATAAAGCCTTCCTGGCTTGATGACATGTGTTCTTAAGTAAGAAAAGGCTTTCATCAGTGACTATACAATTTTACATTCTTTAAAAAATTGCTGCATTTAATATCTGCCAATTTATATTTTAGTTACCAACTTTTTTAGTTGACACTTTACATTCCAGGTCAAAAAACAAATGCATTAATTTGTAAATATATCTCTCTTATCTGTCTAAAATCTGACAAGCGATATTTGTCAAGTTAGAGGTACATTGATTATTAAGAAACGTATTCAAAGTTAATATATTAAACATATTCCGTATCAACCCAAAAGTTAAGTTAGTAATAACTTCTTGTTAACAAATCTATGGAAAAGTTTACACATTTGAGAACGATTGTTGGTTACATTTAGAAAGTGATTTATTGTTATAATATGGTTATAACGTATAATATTCAAGCGTATCACGCACGATAGCCATTAACTTTTATAGTAAGTAAACTTTACTATATCTTGATATAGCAATCATAGTAGCACGAAACTGGAAGCTCAAGACGATAGAGTATTATCTTCATGTTGTTTACTGACTCAATGAGGAATGATGGAACAGAGAACTCAAGGACATATAAAACAATTTAAACATACTAATATACAGAGACCACTTTCCTCAAAATTCTCAGAGGGCTTCTCGGAATCTCGATTCGTGAAATAATGGTATCAAAATCGACTAAGGTGAATTTCGAAATTCCGAGACGGTTAACTGAATCTTAACTGTGATCCTGATTTCTTCTATGCCCGATGCCCGTGGTGTAAAGGAAATGAGTCACTTATTCATCTATCACCAAAAGCCATAATAAATCCGGTGATCCACTTTGCCTTTTCACTACTTACATTTAATTAGCAACCTAAATAGCATGTAAGTGATGTCAGACGCTATAATATATGTTATGTGTGTTCGTATAACAGTATTCTTAATTACCTAACAACAATCCGGATGAGAATGGAGTCGGAACTGATTTAAAATTGAGAAGATTCACACGAGTCAGATGTGTATGTCTTCATACAAACATTAATGTAGGTGAATCATATTATTATGTACTAGACACCATGTACCTATCTGTAGAAATGGTATTATATGAAATTATTCCTTATGAAATTGAAAAGGCAAATTTTTTTTCGGATTTACAAGACTAACGCTCAAAAAATTTTAGAATTTTTAGGACAAAATATCTGAAGATCTCTCAGACTCTCTCTCAGCCTACGACTACAGAAAAAATACATTGATTTAAGTGCCAATGGGTTGGATAGCAGATACGAATCTCAAGGAATTTAAGTTCAAAATTTCATCTGAGTTTTGGAATTAAATTCATGGCAAACTGATTTCTTCCTGTAACTAATTTATTTACTTTCGTTGCCGCGCTTATGTATGGCACACGGCTGCACTATGCTGTCATTTAATTGTCTTTCTATTATCTCATTTCATTGCGTAACATGTATGAGATAGCTGCAATATTTTTATAGTATTGTTAATATGATTCTTGTCTCTTGAACTAGTCTGGGGAAAATATAAAGTAGTTGTTTTAATGGTATGTTATCTATTGTTATATTTCAATTACAATTAAACTTGCGGTATCGCTTGGTTAGATAATCTGTAGGTAGGTACTTCCCTAGAGAATCCTACAGTACAACAGTAGCAGTGATTCCGACGTATACCTTTGTCTTACTGTTTCTGTATTCTTCAGTATTTTTAAAATAAATATAGCCCTGCAGTGCGACAGTATAGTATAGAAAAAAAGTTAATGTTGGTTTTTACGAACATGTCTAAAGTAGATACCAACCTATTCTCTTCTAACTTGAAGAAATCTATACTTAATATTATAAAGCTGTAGAGTTTGTTTGTTTGTTTGAACGCTAGGATCTCAGGAACTACAGGTCCAAATATATTTTTTTTTTTTAGTGTTGGATAGCCTATTTATCTAGGAAGGTTATAGCTATATAACATCATGCTACGGCCAATAGGAGTTGAGCAGTGATCAAATAAAGAACTACAAGAGCAAAGCCCCGCGTGTAATATGTTTGACGAAGCATAGCAGCGCATAGCAGCAGATCTCTGGAAACACTAAGTGTAAAGTGTGTAAATACGTTATGTAAACGAAGAAAACGAAGTCGGACGATACAATAAATAAACGCTTAACCTTCAACGAATACCGGATCTAAAGTAAAATATTCTTGCCGCCTGTCTTCCAGTAGGTACTTAACATAAAGAATGAGTAGATATCGTCTGTCACCCAAACATTAAAACAAATAGGTACCTACATGAAATATCTTAACCGAAGCTTATTAAATTCGAATAATTACATAAATATGGCGGGTAACAACGGCCTAAAGCTATGTTAAATGATGTTGCTGTTCAAAAGACGAAAGGTCGGACGTCAAGTCGTGAACACTTCTTATGTCAAAACAGCGTCACCTATACATTTCTCTTGTTCAGTCACGTATATGATATCTTAATGATGCCAACTTATTATTCAAACTGACATCGATATTATTATTAACATAGTATATTACGAATTTCCTCGTAGAGTGACGGCGCGGCGTCACTATCTGATGTAGAGATCGAATTATGTCACTGATAGTAGGAACAGTTCTTTACGCTACTGAGTCATCATTGCAGGTTCTAAATAAAAACATAAGCTATTAGTATTTAATGTTTACGTGGTGTACAATAAAGAATATATAAATAGGCTGTGACATATAATAAGACTAATAATTTTAGCCTCTTACGATTAAGCTGATTATTTACTTACCTATAACATAATTATCTAAACATGCAACTTTTCATACTCTTTTCACCTACTGCACATAAGAGGAACGGAACAGAAACCAAGCTTCTACCTTCTACAAAGCGGTAAACACTGATAACTTTGACAACCGATACCGTGTATGTCTGGATTTGAACCTTTATTTAATTTGACACCTAGTTTCTTTTTGGCAAGAACCTGTTTAGCAAAGTTTTGCCAGTGTTAGTTCATTGTGCAATGTGAAGAGTACATTATATAAGAAAGTACCTAAGTACGAGAAGCGATACCGGAGAAACCTCCCAGTCGACTCGAAATCGTGTATTTGACCCGGCCGATGAGCCCTTACAAGCGAACGCTACTGATGTTTGACCTAAGATAGAAGCTATTACTTCATTCCAATTCAAAGAAACCTCTTCTTAAACAATTTAGTTTGTTTATTCATATCTACCGAAAATTGCGTAACTCGTGATGAATGAGTTATCGAAAACTTGCTGTCTTAAAATTTTATGTTTTCGAGATGCCAGTGTATAAGGTAAAGCATTCATATTGACTTTCCCTTTTTATTATTATTAGATTTGAAGCTGATAGATATTCTTTTCACAAAGCAAAAGCCAAAAAAAAAAAAACATGAAAAGTAGCGATTTTAAATACATTTTTCCAATAAAATATTTACAATTTCACTTAAAATAATACATACTTTTTACAATAAAACTGGATATTCTATTCATAAGGACTTCCTATAAATATAATTGAATTACCTAATATGATTATGCAGGTATTGAATGATTTTTCTCTGATAGGGATAGCGAGAGGCTAATGAGTTAATGAATTTCTGTAAGCAAGGTGTAGGCATTCAAGGCGAAGGAGAGTAAGCGTTTTTCCCTGAGTAGACAAAACTATAAACAAAAAAGGAAGCCCCCCTCGTAATATAAGTACTCAAAGTACAAAAATTTTTTTTCGGCACTAATGCCTTTACCACTATAAAATTCTTGGATATTAAATTCGGGACCACAATACTAAGTACGCCAAAGACAAATAGATATAATTTACGGAATAACTAGAATGTGGGTGTTCCAGGGTCATTGACATTGTAAAACATGAATAAATATAGTCAGGTTTCCGATGTGATGTTACTATAATGAGTGAGTGGTCGGCCAAAGAGTGTCGTTTGTTTTGTCGCGTCGCCACCTACGTGATGCACTTATCTTGCTGTGGGAACTGACACACCGAAGCCGGTTCTAGATATGGGCATAAAAATTCGTTAAGAATATGGGGAAGCACATAAATCATAACGTATTTGTTCCTAAATATGGAAATTTAGGACCGAGTGACATAATAATTGAAATTTTTGTCTTTTTTTTACTTTTTTTCCTAAAATAAAAATAGTAGGTACTCATTTTGTACAGATTTTACATCCGCCAAACTGTAGAACAGTTTATTGGCAGATTTCTTTGATCAGCGTTTTATCGTTATTCCGTGTTTAAGAAGAATACATATTTATACTATCCCATTACAACCCGTGGGTGTAGTAAAAGCTGACTAAGGGAGAACCTAAAACACACAAGAGCACTGCGAGAAAAGGAAAATTCGAAACAAAACCCTATACCAACCCGTCTGGCTAGCGTGGTATAGTTAGCTAAATTCCCTCCAAAATCGTTGGAGGAGATCCGTGCCCAGCAGTCGGACGTTTCTGGGTTGTACTCGTAGTGATGATGATCAGTGTTTATCAAGGAACGTGCTAAATGGATTCTCCGAGCAGGAATTAGGTTGAGTTTTCTATAGTTATAAGGGGTAAAAAGCGATCAACCTTATAATAAATTAATATGTGATAAATTCAATAAGTTAAACTACACAGTAGTCAAAGTTGAATGTGTAATGAAATGACAAAGATGATGATGATGATGATTTAAGAAATTTGGTCTCAAACGAAAAAGGTCACACACAAGTGTTAACGCATCTTTAAGTTAAACCCTTGAGCTCCAATATACGAAATCAACGCTATTTAAGCACAATAGTACATAATTACATAAGGTTCTATTGTCAACAAATATGAAATTTCGCATTCAATAGTTAACAAAGATTAGGTACTTTGTTACATCTATTATTCCTATTTCTATAGTTGCATCAAAGGATTTTGTATTCTTCGGGCACGTATTGATTATTATGTATTGACAATGCATTCATCACTCCGACTAAATGTAGTACGACTAAGCTATTGAATAGCTTAAAATATGAAGTGGAGTTCCTCTTTACAATCTGTAAATTGACTATAATCATAACTTATAAGCTTTTGTAATTGGTTAGAACATAAACTGGGACGTGTTATGTCTCTTTTATGCGCTGAATGAATTTTGAATGGATATATTGTGGCCATGTTGCTACCGTGTGTTATTTATTCTTGACATGTGATAGCGTCATCAAAATATAACAAAAATATGGTTGGCGGAGAAACGAAATGAAAGTAATTGAACCTAATATTTTAAAATAGGTTATATTCTGTGTAAAATCTTCTTTCTTCTTCTTTTAAAAAGACAACGCCCGCACTAGGGAAGAAGCCCTGTGTCGCGGGGAGCTTTACAAACATGAAACTAACGGACACAAAGTACACCCAGACTAGAAACAAATATCTATGAATCACACAAATATTTGTCTCGTGTGGGAATCGAACCCACGTCACCCAACACGGCGATGTAGTGGCGAGGCGACCACTTTAACCACTGCGCCACGGTGACAGTCAAAAGTAAAAATACAGTCAGTAAAATTTGCAGATGTACGAATTTCAAAAGATCCATTTACACATTCTAAAAAAAACTACAGCTGGTTTTAACTAGATCAAATTTAAAGTTTCCGATTTTCTTTTCTAACTGTTGTATAATATCAGCAAATATAATAAAGAAACTTACATTATCGAAGCAAACAGCATAACTTACAAGCCTTATGAAGTGTGAATTCTATATTGAACTATCATTACATCACATGAGTCACATACAGTACCATATTCTATGTGTATGTGTTCCCACATACATTCCTACAGACAGGTACATAAAAAAATAATTCTACATAATTCTTACACAAGATGAGACAGCAATTTCGAACAATAAGGTGTATACTAGCGTACAATTAAACCATTGACCGTATGTAGTACAGTTATCGATTACACGGAAACGACCTGTGCCTTATACCAATTATTCCATAGGCGTCGGCAAGTATTGTGCAAGCAAATGACATAGCCGAAGATTCGAAGCTTGCCCTAAAATTATTATTAAGGTATAGACTCAACGATAGAACTGCGATGCGAAGCTAAAGCGTAACATATCTCCAAACGCTAATAAAATATATCTACACTCAATAGGTCGTATATCACTCTTGATTTTTTCTACCACTATTTTTTGTTTATTTTATATAAGGTAGTCATCATCATCATCATCATCAAAGTTGGAGATAGCAATTCTATTGTTTACATGTTAGTAAAATTTGGTGTGATCATCTAAGACTACAGAAAAACATAAGGTAAAAGATTCCTTTAGCAGGGTGGCACTATGCAGCGCCGTTTTTAACCTGTTCGGTGCCCTGGGCTAATTAGAACATTCTGGTTAGAAATTATCATTTGTTTTACAATATTCAGTCAATAAATATACATTGATCGTGGGACCCTGGGCAATTATCCAGTGGTAAAGAGGGACCTGGTACTATGCTAAGCTATTCCATCGCTTGCATGTGTGTTGTATACCTTATTTCTAAGAGCAGTGACCGCCGCAAGCTCTGCGTGACACTCGGCTCTGGTACTATTATTTCCGAAACAAGAACAATTATATTTTATAGCTATAACGGTACTCGTTGATTTATCATTACACAACAATACATTATGTGTATTGTTCATAAACAATTATTTATACAATTAATTTATTAAATTGCTACTTCTGTTTGTTTTTATATACGACGTTGTTAATGCGGTAGCTTTGAAAACTATTAATTGTTCAAGATTATCATTTGTGGAGAAAGTATTACTAAGGAAATAAATTTTTGATCAAATTTTGTATATTGATATAAAACTACTTATTTGAACAAAAGCTTTAAATATTAATAAAGATTCTTGTTTAATATTTTCAATTAACATGTTGTCAAATATTATTTATTTTCTCATTTCACTAAGTAAAATTGTAGTTGAGAGTACGATGTGAAATAACAATTTTGCTATGTAGGTAAAAGATTCATTGCATAACGATGCATGAAGATGGCACGTGTGATGAAAAGTAACGTGTTTTTTCAAAATTTTGTAATTCAAAAATCCTTTTGGTAAATAACGCAAGAGAACGCAGCAGAACGCTTTGACGTATTTTAACTGCACTACGTAATATTAGATATTATTATCAAAATATTTTTTTATTTTATTTATTTTATCAGGAAACATACAGTCATTTACAAACCAAGTCAAATACAAAGAAATTTACAAAAAGACCAAAGAGTTCCATTAAATTAATTTTAACACATACATAAAAATACAACACTAAAGGTATAAATAATATCTACTTATTTTACATAAGAAATCATCTAAGATGACTATCTAAGATGACTACACAAATAATAATGAACAGAGACAAGATTTATATAATTATACTTAATATTAAATTGTGAAAAACATAAATGAGGTAATTCAACGTCTAGGAATCTAGAATTTAGGAAAAATATGTACATAAACTTGGTAGCTTAGATACGTACATCGTATTATGAAGTTGAAATTGTTTTCCATAGTAAAGTCTACAATTTCAAACGTGAATGTGGGTGGCTATCTACGAGAACGGTTTACTAAGGAACAAGGGGTCAAAAGTCAGAGTAGTGTAGCTACATATCTCGCTGAGAAAAGCTAATTATTTGCTATAATGTAACTGTTCTGCTTTCTTGAGAAAACAAGCTCTGATTGCTTTCAGTTTCGAATCATGTGCGCCTGTACAGTTTCGCTAGGCGTTATATTTACTTATTCTTTCTTTTTATTATTCCCACTAAAAATATCAATAATAGGTACTACAGGTTCGTAATTAATTCACCTAGATTTTTTTGTAATATTCCGATACATTTTCCTGTCATCGTATTTTTTTAAGTTATATGTATATTTATATTATATTTTCCTATTAAGTAGTACGGTTATTTTTTTTGTCGATATGCAGCTACTTAAAAATTAATTCATTACAATTTGAATGTCCAGTTAGTTAATGCCTAATTAATTTAATCAAAATAGCGTCAAGAAAAGGCGTCAACTGGTAAAATAAAATTAAAAAAAACTTTTTATTTTGGGCTTATGTGTTAGTAACAATGCAAAATCTTAGCTTTTTTACTCTAATGATTTTAGCAGTTTATTAGGAACTTCAAAATATCTAGCTATTAAAACAAGGGTTTTACTACTTCCTAACACGTAATTAATAAAGCACTATCTAAAAGCGACACAGTAAGGTGAGAGTTAGAAATCCAACCACAAACTTTGGAATACAGCAAGAGGAAACATTTCCCTATTCACGCATGCTTTCGAAGCTTTATGACATGCAATAAAATTAAATGTTCACAAATGAACAGCGGTTGGGTAACAACACAACACTGGTCATGTAGTGGGTACACGATACCCTGCGGGTGTTCTAAGTAACTGCAAGTACTTGAGTAGTTAACTAGCGGCTCATTTAATAACTAAGGCAGTGCCAGACTTATGTTATGTTTAGAGGAGACAACTAGAATTTTTGCGTCTTCGAGAAGCGGTAATAGACCTTACAAATATGTAATAGGTTAGACTGTGTTTCTGTTGGTTTGTATGTTGGTATTTCGTGGACTAACATACACAGTTGTGTCTATAAATCATTTTATCCGTAATCACTTTTATCGAATAGCTTCATTGAGGAATCTATCTAAGAATTATATAATATACCTATATACTAATATTATAAATACAATATGAGTTTGTTTGAACGCACTAACCTCAGGAACTACTGGTTTAACCCTTTGACCACCAAGGACGCATTAAAGCTTCAATAACTTGATCGAGACGCCAATGACGTCTTAAAGCGTCCATCTCACTACAACTTTTACTGACGTATAAAAGTTGAGTAATGTTGATTTTCAGAATCAGGAACATTTATAACTGTTCATATATTCTTATTACTTGGCGTAGCTCAAAAAGCTCCGTCGGAAGCGAAGTCCCGGAAAAACAGCTCTCCTATGTAATCTAAAAAGTAAAAATTCCTAACAAAAATAAAGCTCAGTTTTTTACGGTAAATAACAGAGGTCTAAGCCAACAAGGACGCCTGGTCAATTTCGACTAATTATTTTATGTAAACAACTATGCTTTAATTATTTTTTAAGGCACTGAAATGTATAAAAATACAATTTACAGATGAAAAGTTTCAACTTCTATAGTAAGTAGATCGATTCAGTAAATCGAATTTTAAACAGCCAGTTTGCTATATTACGTGTCATTTTTTATTGCTTACAATTTTTTCTAGCTTGACAGTTACTCATAATCGTGTTAAACACACTGCGTTTTTCAGAACAAAAAGTACATGTATACAATATCTAAGAATTGCTATAGTGCCGTGTGATAGTGATTACAAAATTCTTCCACATTACGTGGTTCACCACAAAGTTTCCAGTTTTCTATATCACCAATCTTCATCGCGTAACAGTGTGAGTTTTCCTTGTCTATTTAGTAAGTATTTAGATTAACAAATCAGTTTTGAAATGTATTTCAATCACAGGATGCGGTTAACAAATCGGTTCAAAACGGTTAAATAATAAAGTTTCTCTACGTATAAACTATAAATACATTTAATTTTTACTCAACTTTGAGATATTAATTTGTGTTTAATTTCAACATTTAATACTCAATATCCAATTACTCAATCAAAGCATCGTAGTAGGTAGTTAATTGGTTAATCTAATGACGGATATTAAATACATTATTAACAATATTTCACACCTTTACACATTTTAATAATATACCATTAACATGTGTAAACCGATTTATTTATAAATTGCTGCTAATTTTCTCATGGTTATTCATGCAAACATGTTAATTGAAAACTTATTGTTTCTCAGAAACTGCTTGTGACAAAAGCATGTTTTCTATGTCAATAAATTGAACGCAGTGTCAATAAGTAAGTAATAATTATAGTCCTTAAAATTAAAATGAAAATTGAATCAAAATGAATATTTAGCAAAAAACAAGGTGCATACGTGAATGGGCGTGTAGAGCACATTAATTACTGGTTAATTTTAATATGAAATTATTAATAAAAGATAGATAGGAAGAATAAGAAAAGAGTGTATGAAATATATTTTTACGTAAATATTGCCTCAGGTAACAGGTTGCTACTTCGTCAGCTGCTTGTTTAGTTTTGCTGCCAAGGCATCGGTTTCTCTTTCCTCGTAACTTATTGTAAATTTACATAAATCATAAATGATAATTAATAGATGCCCCGGGCCACGTACATTATGAATGTTTACGAAATTTCTTGCGAAATGGATTATACAAGTCTTTTTTTAATTAAATTTGTTTTCACGGAACTATGAGAAACGACAATTTTCTCGACATAATCTTGTGCACATTATACTCGCTTACAAAGAAGTATTGTTGGTTAAATATTACCCTATTTTAGAAAGAAAGTGTACTTTGTATGGGCTGTAGCGCACGTTCAGACCAGCGCAGCGGCGTCTTTTGTTTTCTTATTAAGTTGTATGCAGGCTACGTATTGCGAGAAATTCGTGAGTGCACACACTCTCGCTCCGTGACTCGCTAAACATGCAACCGCTGCACTGATAGAGATGACTTTTGATTTTCAAATGTTTATATCTATCTACCCATCTCTGAACACGACTCCACAAATCTGTGGTTCACAACAATCTGTGGGAAATATAAGCTGGGAACGCATCCACATGTCGATTCTCTATGCCAACTAGATACGGTCAGACCGCAATTATATAAAAACTTGATTTTATTGCGTTTTATCATGTTATTAGTTTGTTTTTGTTTTGGACTACCTTCCCGCGTTCCCAATACATATTAATTGCGGTCATTTTTATCTTTTACTTTCAGAGTAGGTACTAGATAAAAAAAATCCAATAACACTCTTAACGTTATCGGGATACGCTCGTCTCTTTTCGAGTCACAAACCTATTAACTACATTATATTATTGTGTATTGAGACTTATGAGGAGCTTCCAAACTTTTTAGATCTTATCTAATATTTCTAGATCTTTTCGATTGATATAACTTGTCAACTCGTTGTGTATCTATCTATTTTAATATAAAGAAAGTAGTTTCGATATAGACACACAGTAAACTCATGACTAAAAAGATGAGTATAGATTGCAGCGTCTTCTCCAGATTTCCATGTTTTATTTTTCATACCACAATGGTGGACAGCCCGCCTGATGATAAACGATATCGTGACCTATGTCTAACAGGAACAATGAATGCGTGTTTGCGACCTTTTAAAATCCTTTCCTTCCCTGATTATTTTCTTAAATTACCCAAGGCTAACATAATTCCCAGTAATAAAATAGCACCTTAAATTATATTTTACTACGTAAATAGTCACTCTTTTCGAGTTCAATTTGAGTTCAAAATTTTAAGCCAAATTGATCTTACACAAAAGTTAGGTAAGCTACAGGTTGTGCAACCTTTGTAACAGTTCGTAAGTTAATAAAAGCCTTAGAACGTAATTCGATCACCTGTTAACTCATAGGTATGCACCGCAACATGTTATTTCAGACATATAGGTAACAAACAATGCGGTTTTAAAGTGCAATATGAGGAAGTGAAACCAATAAAATGGTCAAAATAACCATAAAAGTTAAGTAGAGTGACTAATGTTCGCCGCAACCTGTCATTATGTTTAATATGTATATGTTACACACATGTTAAGAACTTAAGTTCGTATTAACATTCATTAGATGAACATTTGAACTGTAAAGTAGGTTTGAATTAATTTATTCAATTTCGTAGCTTCCAATTATGTGTTAGTTATCAACACAGCAGCAGTACGTTGACATTGCATAACAAGATGTAATCTCATAGGGTTTATGGTAAATTAATTAATTAGTTATGAATATTCAAATGTCAATATTAAATTTATTCGGTCACGAATTTCTGGTCCCTATTAGTTGCGTTATTTTTAATAGTGCATGCAGAAAGATAAGCTTGTAAATTCTCTAGAAATATCTTCTATAGTTGCCCTAAACTAAGTTAATTAATATAATATAATAATATAATATTCTACCACATTCACACAAATAGCTATTTATTAGTTACGATTTTTATGAGTCAATAGAACAGATAGGTTTTATAAAATATCACAAAATGTTAAAATATAGATTACATTATTTCTGTCAGTAGATAATTGAAATCGAAAATCACTGTCAAATAAGTTTTTAATTTGTTTTTGTTGCAGTATTACCAGAGTCACCTGCATAGTTTATGTCATGATTTTATGTAGATAGCACTATTATGTAGGTAGCTGAGTAAATAACATAACAATAAATAATACCTAGGCATTGCCATTTGTCAGCGTAAAATATTCGTAACTTGGCTACATCAATCATTGAATACGAGCACATGATAGATAGCAAAGAGATAATTATAATCAAATATAACGAAACATACGTGTATTGAAAATGAATAATTGAATACAAATCATAAAAATATTTATAAGTAGGTATGTGAACTTTCATATAAACACATCGGCACTCTGTTGACAAACTAAAGTCATTAGGTGCCAGTGAAAGTTTACGTCATCACAACGCGCAGAATTTGCGCAAATTACCTCTTGTGTTCGCATACGTCGCGTCTGGGAGAAAATTGGATTCACTCTAATGTTACGGAGGCATTTAAATATCACGTCAACTAAACACTTTGAATAGATTCATGTGAAAAGCTAAATGAAGCCTTATTCTAAAAGGAATAAATCTTTTATCACATTGTCGGAATGCACTGTACGTGCTGCGGCATTTGCAGTTACGTCTTAATATTTTAATTGATTCGGTTTGAAATATCCTTGTTGTTGATTGTAAATAACGATTATAGTAAACCGAGTCTATGTAACAGAATTTGCATACAGATTCATATAATCCGGCTATATACAATTGCGTAATCTGTCCTAATATTATAAAGCTAAAGAGTTTGTTTGTCTGTTTGTTTGGTTGAACGCGATCATCTCAGGAACTAGGGGTCTGATTTGAAAAATTATTTTATAAAGATGACAATACATAATGTCAAAACTCAATTTCTAACGCATTGGTTGTTTTGAAATAAAACGCATTTCAAAATGTAGTGTGAACGGTTAAAAAAATATAGTAATTAGTAATTATGAAAGTAAACTTTTTTTCTTCTACTTAGCTATACACTATACAAAACTAACCAGTTCGTAAGTTGAGAAGTCAATGATCCGTACTTTCTACGCCAATAGCTACAGAGCTATTGGCGTAGAAGTGCGGGTCATTATACATACAGATCTCTATAGATAATGTAGTAGTAGTGACCCATATCCAAAGAAGTCAAACCAACTAAACCAACAACCCAAATGCAAGTATTTGGATATGGGTCATAGTCCTTTCTACAGGAATCACTAGCGCACACCAGTTATTGTGAACAAGAAAGTTTTTCTTCCTTTCAGTACATAATACTTTAAAAGTACTATGTACGGGAAATGGATGAAACAAACAAACACTTAAGTTACCATTTAAACATGACAAGACATGAACCATTGAAATAGCTGGGAAGCCAACAGCATAATGAGTGTAATGCCTTTCTTTGCTGAATGACTTTTTATGTTAGCTACCATCTGCACGTAGTTTCTTGTTTACTATGAATGCTAAATTTACTCACACTGATGAATATTTATAATACCTATACAATTTTTTAATATGTTATGTATATCGAAAACTGACACTTTCTTAATCGTAATGTTGAGAAATCTGTATGCAGTATTTTTCCATCAGGATGTGCCTGATGTATTATAGATAATATATTCTACCACATTTACACAGCGCCATCTAGTCCCAAACTCAGCAATTATATTTGCTTGTGTTATGGTTAGGTACTAATACTACTTAAATACATTTTCTTTCGTAAATACATACATTATATATAGATAAATTATACCCAAACAAAGGTCAAACAATCATGCTCATCACACAAAGATTTGTCCTGGGTGGGAATCAAACCCACGAACTCCGGCTTAGCCATCAGGGTCACTAACCACTAGACCAACAGGCCAATCGAATAGATATTTTCAATAAACATTGATATCAAATAAGTTATAATTATGTTATCATTACTAATGATGAATTAGCAAGGTAGCCTAAGGTTAATTTATTTTATGTTCTAAACTTTAACCCTTGAATAACAACAACTAGAAGTCGTGTTGAGCTTCGCTCCCGTTGTTCTTTTATTTGGCAACAATTCACCTCCTATTGGCCGTAGCGTGATATTATATACCCTATAATCTTCCTCGATAAATGGGCTATCTAACACTTAAAGTTTTACAAATTGGACCAGTAGTTCCTAAGATTACTAGCGTTCAACCAAACAAACTCTTCAGCTTTATACTGCCCTACCAAAGAAGAACGGCTTATCTGAATATCAAGCGCACGGGAAATTGTATCTAATATAGTAACATTACATGCGTTTTTCCCGTAGCTAATGTAATGCAATTACGACTTTTCTTCTTAGCTGGGCAGTATAATATTAGTTAGTATAGATATATAATATAACCTTATTCTGATCACAGTTATCAGTATCACACGGAGACAATCTTCATTAAACAAAATCAAATTAAATTCAGTAATACCTTCGAACTCGTTTACTGTTTTATATCACTGAGATTGTTCAAAATTATATGTTGCCTCTATAATGAATCTAATTTTCAAATAATACTTTCTTCATCAATAACTTGCTGTATCGCTATTATCGTAAATTCAATTTTGTTGCCGTAAAATTTAAGATACTTTATGGGTAATAACACATTATATACTAATAGACTACTAGAGAACAGTGAAAATGAAAGCTTTTCTAATTTTAGCAGACAGTTGCAATAAAATGCTCTGTAATCGCTTCATTTTAGACACTAAACATCTTAACAAGCACTATTCACGTTAATATCTTGTGATATTATCGTGAGAATCTGATAATGCAAATAAATTTAGTAGAACAATTCAAGTAACGTCGGCACTGATACCGATACCATGCAAAATTAACTTAAAAATGAATTAGTATTGTATTGCATTAAAGAATTCTGTGCATACCATTATAAGATTGGACAAAAATGTGTCTAAAGTAACATGTATTACGTGCGTTTTTTCCGTGGCTTACGCTAACTTCTGTTTACTATTCTTGTTCATGGTATCTGCAATATTTTGTTTGTAGGCCAACGCATTGTCTCGCGGTTTAATTAATGAGGATTGAGCGATAATGTCTACGATACCTACCTATATTGTTATCGATGTGAGACTGTTGCACTGTGAACTACTTTGTGTGTATTATATTTTAAAATTTACCATGAATATTTTGAAAATCTTTAAAATAATGGCTTACGAAACTTTTGCTAGCCTTCGTTGCAATGGTTAAATAGTCAAAACAATGACTTAGCTGAAATAAAATAGCTATTAAATTAACTAATTTAAGTACACATATTTTTAATTAAGTTAATTATTTTTGCAATATGGATATGGCTCTATTATGTTATGCTATTCGTGAACTCATTATTATGGACTTGTAAAAGCACCTATAGGTACCTAACCTGTACCTACTTCAATAGAAAAAATCGACTAATTTTCAATAACCTTTAAAATTTGTTAATAAAGATAATGGTACCTAATGTATTTTTTTATAAATAAAACCATTACTTTCTATCAAATTACTTTTATTTATACGATTTCGTTAATCGATAGGTTAGACCTATAGAATATGGTCGTCACGGTCAGCCTACATCTTTAAATTTTACGAGACGCTTTGATGTTTCCCATTGTTTGAAGCTAGATTACATTAACTTTCTATTCACCAATCAATTTGTTTAATTACACATTATATCACAATGTTATTCAGCCAGTGGTATTGTCTATTTATTTGAAATTTCACGGGACACTTTAATTATCACGTAGAAAGTTTTTACACAGAATAATTTTATCATCTCCGCTACTATACATCCAATGGTTTAACGTAAAATCGTGCTCCCACCATCATCATCATATTTAAATTTGTTTTTAAACCATTCTGTTTCAACATATTAATTTTAACTTAATTGTTGGGTTTGACGAAAAGTTTACAATTTGACACAGCGCAATTGTTATTTCGTGACGATTTAATTAGTTCATTGTCGCTAAGTGTAATGTTATAAAGTTGTTCGTGATAAACTATGATACGTTAATTAAATGATTAAAAAACGGCTCGCGGCATAATAAGCTTGTTGCAGTAACAGTTTTTGCGTTTAATCAGTTCACAAATATTCCCAGCTAAACACAAACCCACTCATATTGATACTGGCTATTCATCAGAGAAATAGTCATAATATGTAATGAGTTTTAGATGTTACTTGTGGACTTTACTAGACTTTTAAACATCATTGGGCACTCTTCGGCAGCATTCATTCGGAGGCTATCATTTCTTACAATTACTATAATTTACATCACCGTTAAACCGAGCTACGATTAATTCATTACGAAACGTTAAATGCGTGTCTTAGGATCGAATTCTTATAACTGGCGTGGGAGTCGAACGATTAGCCGAAGAGATTTAAATGAAGTTACTTATATCAAAGAAAACCTAATGCATAGAAAAGCTGGATCAATGTAAGAGAAATTGCAATATATTAAAATTAGTTGAGGAAGTGAAGAAGTCTCATATATTTATCCAATAATACATAATATTGTTGCATACAGTGCAGTACAAAATACAGAATGCTGAGCACTACCCTAACCAAAATTATCCTTTCCGAATAAAGTCCGAGAATATTTGAACAAATGGTAAATACTGATGAAAATTTTAATTAACAAATTAAATTAATTTTCAAATAAAATTAAATAACAATTTCTTTTTTTTTTAATAAGTTCTCTTTAAATACACTGTAAACTCAACTGTCAATCTTATAAATAAACGTTTAAAAGCAGGTGTACATGACACAATATCTTACGTCACTAACACAAATGAACTTAAAATGAACTTGATTATGCTCATTTTGGTTCACATAATAATTACAGTCAAGGTTCAGTACTTATTAATAATTAACCATTTACCTACTTTCGAAACAATTGTCTTTGGCTTTTGCTCGGATTTGCATAATTATGGTTTAGACTCCATCAGCGGAGACGACGAATAGGGAGTAGTTGCGAACAACCAATAGAAAATCAATTTCAACAATATACCTCCATATATTATTATTATAATGCGCACGCTTTTGTATCGGTTGTTTATACATTAGGTATTTAGCTCCTATTAAGCTCCTAAATAGCTAATGAATGGGGGATGTACCATGTACTATATTTCCCCCTGCACATAGGTAAGTTAACCTACATTAATTCCATACATTCATTTTTTCAGCCTATTGCAGTCCACTGCTGGACGTAGGCCTCTCCTAACACGCGCCATAGACGCAGCGACCTTTTTTTTCATCTATACATTGTATGATATCAATTCTATAATATTTAATGCCACTTGTCTATAGCTTGAGTTTATGAAAGTATTATTATTTATTGGACCAGGGGCCGTCAGTGGGCTCTTTGCTACCTCGACCAGGACTGATCTTTAATAGTGTCCTAGTTCTCTGCTTAGTCCTGTAGAAACTAGGAATTTCCAGATTTTCTAAGCACAGAGATTTTGTATCTCATCAGACTACACTTGGTGCTGTCCTAAATGGATGAAAGTAAGTGCATTAATATAAAATTATTATTAGATACTATAAAAAACTTTACTAAAAAACCCAAACAAACAAGTGTAACTAAAGCTCATTGGCTTCGCTGACTAGTTCGCGTGTTCGAAATCACAAGTGGAATGATGTCATGATTCATAAGTATTATCTAAGCCAAAGAGATCACACTATCTTTCACTTCCTCGTGGCTATCGACTCTGATGTCATGTAAATGGCACTATTTAAATGTTAGATGCCTTGTCGTAACGATACAATTAGTAGGCGTCCGAAATAATAGACACGTGTTTGTACAGCCTCCTACACACTGTAATGGTGTATTGTTAACGTCCTAGCTCCGCCCCTGTGTATATTGTAACGTAGATATCATAATAATAACGTTGTAGATTTATATTGTATGATATATTTACAATTAAAGAACGGAAGCTCGACAATGAACGTATACGATATCGATATAGTTGTCAAATATTTGAGACAGACGACCATGTTTACATTTTCAAAAAGTCGGAATCGACTAAGTTGAATGTCAATGAGTAGGTCCTCTCAAGAGATGTAGAGCATATACAGGTTTCTCGCTTTAGACCCAGATTACATCAAAGCGGAAACAGAGAAAAGTTGTGTTTAGTAGTTTTGTGTTAAAAAGTTAGATAATGGTAAGCAGCGACTTGAATGCATTCTGACGCTCAGATTCCCATGGTTGACAGTCAAGGCAAGACAGTAAAGGAATTCTGCCGTTTAGGAGTCACAGAGTAATGGTTGAAGCCTGGCTCGATAGTCTATGCAAGACAAGTTTTTTGGATTATTCCCGAGAACTTGGCGAAAATTCAATAACATAATTAATACATATAGCATTTCTGTTGTACTCATAAAATTTCTATGTGACAGACAGCATCAATCTTAATGTTATGTAATCATAAATAATACAATGCTTGTGGAATTTAAACCAGATCTAAGTTTCACTGTAAACCGTAGCCTGGAGCGAAGACATAACGGATTTTATGAGTCTCAAAAGGTCAAGCTCGGTAATCAAAGAAACAATGTGGGGAGGCAATATGCAGTGAGTATATTTAGTACCTTTGGCATACATCATTTATTATACATCTAAAGAGGTTGAATACTATTGTTGTTATATGATGTTTATCTGTAATTTATCAATGTAATGCATAACTGACCTTATTGGTATTTAATTTAAAGAGCATCAATGTCAGTCATCATATTTGATTTGATTGGATTGGAAAATAAATATATGGAAATTTCTCTAATTTGTCTTGGGTTCTGCCAAACAAATAAAAAGTTATCGGGTCTATTATGGAACCGATGTTAACTATGCTTAAGGTACTCATATAGTTGGAAAATGCTATTTGTACAGTAATGACGTCACAAGGAAGGCATTACTGTCCTTCAAAAGCTGCCAAATATGACAATACAACAATAATACAGAATTGAGTTCCATTGTACAGCTATTCGTGTCAGACTATTATATATAATCTCTATTAAAAATAATTTTACTAATTGATTTATAATCTGTTATAGTTTATGTTTACCTTCTGTACATAATGGTTTCAGCATCATCAGCAACACATTAATATCCCACTGCTGGGCTCGGGTTTTTACTCCTCTATCTAAAGAACTGAGAGGGTTTAGGCCATAATGCACACACGCCTAATGCGGGTTGGTGGATCAGACATACACTTAGAATTACTTCTAGGGTATGTAGGTTTCCTCACGATGTTTTCCTTCACCGTCACCAGATGGTAAGTTGACTAGTACATAATGGTTTAATTTGATATTATTATTTTGTTAGAGGTTTTCTTTTTTTCTTGATAATAAAAACATAATTAGTTGTCTATATGTAAATTGTGATTCTTGTTATACCTAATTATGTCGGTGATTAAAATGTACAATAGAACTACAGTTTAAAAAGTACATAATATGATTACATGCATTAAAATGAAATTAAACGAAGCCGATTTCACATCTGGGTGAAAGGAGATCTCTCAGCACCGAAAATAGGTTCCAGTGGTGAACCTGAAACAATGGCACTAATAAAATGGAATAGAAAATAATTTGAAATAAATTTAATTGAATGCTATAGGTGAGCTTTGTCTGGGTGTGCTTCATATATCGAATACCTTACAAGGACGAGTTGTAGAATGAAAAAAGCTTTTATTTTAATTTTCTTCAAGTAATCCTAAATGGGCAGTTAGCATGTTTTTTTAACTACAATGAAAGCTCTCTTATTTTGTCGATCGTGTGTGGCGAACTAATCTTGTCAATAGAATAATCGTTCAAATCTCAATAAGTCACGATAAACATCTGTATAATAATGCAAATAGGCTTTACAAATTGATTTCACGAATTATCTATCTCATCAGAAATAGAAAAGACTTCTAATAGATATAATACAATTTAACGGTTTTACATAATTCACAAAATAAACACTAGATACATTGTTTTGTACATAATACTTATTCAACAATGACTAATTAGAAGAATCGTGTAAAATTACGTTTAGAAATTATGGACAGGGTGGAGAGTAGAGATCATGTGAAATATTGTTTTAAGTAATACTGTATTATAAGCTTTCACTGTCTCACGGTCAAAGTAGTCAGAAAACAACAAAATGGCTTTTATTATGATGATTCAGCTTATCTAATAGATCTGAGTCGACTCTTTGCTGATATGAATCCCAGAATAAACTTGCGGCTTTTCCGTTCTCAAATATAAAAGTCACTCTGCAGTTTTACAAGTATCTCTGAGTAACATCTCGCTTTATGCAAAACCTACATTGTGTTAAGGCTTTCAGTCACTCTTGGACTAAAAACACTTACACACTGACATTTCCTATAGGCTCATAGTATTATATTGCTCATGCGTATTCATAAGACTGCTTCATATTGAAGGATAGAATGCACATGCGTTATTCAAATAATAGTATAGCAAAAACACTGATGTGTAAATGCTGTAAAATAAAACGCGTTGAATACAATATTTATATTGTGTTATACGTATTTCATGCAACGTATTGTACGTTGTAATCTGATATGATGCTTCATTTTAAGCAAACACACAAAAGCTTATCTGCCGACGGAGAACCTATTACTTTCGATAGTTCTATTTTGATATCATTGTCAAATGCGCGGATCCTAGGTCTATGGTCAAATGTTTGAAAATGACAGCGGATATCAAAATCAACCAATCGAATATCGAAATTACGAGTAGGTTTCATCAGACAACAGAGTCATATCGTTTAACAATGATATTTACATAAGTAGGTACACAATATTGTGAAGAGTGGATTATATTATAAAGGTTAAAAAACGTCAATTTATTTTGAGATTTCATCGTGAGAAGAGGACATTTAAAATATTATGTTAAAATCACTTCCATCTACGGTTTTGATCTTTAAAACTAGTCTGCGTACCATTGCAACTGTGACAAGTGAACTTGAGCCATTACAAATATTTTTATGTAACTAGACTAATCCTGAAATATATCTCGAATAGAAAGCAAAAAATTCCACTACAATTCAATAGAAAATGTGTGTAGGTAGCGCCCAGTTTATGGCATACATATGTCAAATGCGTGTAGGTCTATTTTTGATTGATTGTATGCACGTCTGTTTAAATGTATTTTACTAGTACATTGTCTCAATTTAATACTGGAGATATTTTGGTGTGAAGAGAAATTCCAAAAGAAAATAGCTCAAGGTCACTAATGTATACCTAAGTATTAGAAGCATCAATACAATGCCGGCGTAATTATTAGGTGGGTTGCACAGTGCACACCTACGTTAGTTCTATTGTTATACTCTCATTGTTCTAGAAAATGTCTTTTTACTAAAGCACACTTCCATCCTAGATGACAATCAGTCGGGGAATTTACAAACGTTATATTACGGACTCAAGAACTAATTAGACACGTAACAATTTTAATATTTGGTCTCTAAAAGATTATACTCCCGAATTATTCCGCTTGGATATATATATTATACTGATCTTATCCCGTGCAACAAGGTTTATATATATATCAGGTATCACTGGTTCGATTTGAAAAAACGTTTCTGTGTTGGATAGCCTGTTTATCGAGGAAGGATATATAATATCACGCTAGGGCCAATAGGAGTTGAATAGTAGCCAAACAAATGTACACGGGAGCGAAGCTCCGGGCAACAGATAGTATAAACAAAAATTAATGTTTGTGACTTTGAAATTACGGGGTTTTTTTCGAAACTACATATCCGATCTTCATAAAATTTCATAAATAGATAGTCTAAGACCTGTTGAAGGACATAAGCTACTTTTTACCAACATACCACGCGAGCAAAGCCGTGGGCGGCAGCTAATAAATGATAAATCACAAGGTGGCTAACTAAACAACACACATCCGTGAACTCATCTATTTATCTATCATTCAGCGCATTAACACAATGTAAATTATGTAAGAGTTATTTCACTACACTTTGTACTCTATGTGAGACGAAGCTTGAATATTTTTTTACAAAATTAGCACCATGTAATTAACGGATTCGCCCGTAATGAAAAATAGCCTCTATGTGATTTAGACATAATTCTTTTTTCAAAATCTTAATTTTTTTCTTATAGCTGGCTATAAATATAAAAAAAACAAAAAAAAATGGGTATCAAACACTAAAATAATTTTACAAATCGGACACCAGTAACAAACTCATCAGCTTTGTAATATTAGTATAGATTTTCTTATACTTACCGATACCTTCTTTTTATAAACATTTCAAAATTATCCTTATGTTATGGTTATTAATTTAATTGGTTTTACAAAAGCAGGCACTAGAGTTTATTTATTTGTAATGCCATCACTAACGAAGTACAACAGATCAACAATAATTATTATCATCTGATGTTAAACTATTGCTGTAGCGTCAACATCAGCAACCCATTAAGTCCCACTATTGGGCTCGGGTTTTTAGGCCATAATCCACTCACCGTTGCCTGGTATGGGTAGTGGATCAGACATACTCATAGAATTTGTTTTCCTTCACCGTTAGCAGATGGTAAGTCACATGACTAAGTCACATGACTAAGTCACATGACTAGTACATATTCATTATATTCCACAGTAGTACTGTCAGTCGGGATCGAACTCGGACGGCGTGATTTGGACGCCGCTGGTACCTTATCCATTCAGCCACCATCACTTTTTTGCTGTCACCTTATAAGAATTATAAGACTAGAACTTCCTGACTTATAATGAAAATATAATTATGAATAATGTTACCCTCCTTCTGGGTTAGTCTAGTAAAAAGCAACTAACCAATTTTTAAAGAACATGCAAAATTGCACACATCATTGTTTGGTCACCGATCCGACGTTTAACTGACGTGACCTGATGATATGAGGAACTGTGACTGACGTCCAATGATGTACAATGACTTATGACTTCTACATTACTAAATATTTATTTTGCTTCAATGCTAGGCTTATACACATGAAGTTAGTTTGCTAATATAACATTCATATTTTACACGATGAAAGGAAAATATGTAGCGTTACAAAAAAAAAACCCTAGAAAATTCGTCGGGGGCTGTCGTCATACACTGACTGTTTGTGATTTCGAAATTACGGTTCTTGACTAAGCGTGTATCAGGCTTTATAATATAACAAAAAGGCATAATTTATAATAAAAATTAATCACTGAACTTTAAAATTTAAATTTTGCCAAAAGAAATTTCGTTGCGTAAGCGAAATCTGCAACTATTTTTAAACTAGTGATGTTTGAAATATGATTTTATCATTTGTTTCGTAATCTATATTATTGAATAAATTTATAGCTAAATGAATAAATAATATAGATCTGACAGTTTTAAGATCATGTTAAAATGTGTACATATATTATAGTAAAATAATCTCGATATCTATTTATAATCAGTTCTAGAATGCATAACTAAACAGTGAAATTATTACATACCTATGCCCGGTTTCTGAACCATCAAATTAATTAATTATTAAATTAAATTCTTAATTGATATTTTCGTAGTAGAATATTTTGAATCCCTGACTCCTGAGCTAGTAAAATTACTGTATTACAGGAGCCAGTACATTCCCCTTAAAATATAGATAGGTACAATATTGCCAACATTAAAATGCGCAACTCAACAATAAAACAAAAGTTATTAATCAATTAAAGTATAGCCTGACTGAATATAAAAGTAAAACAATTGAACGTTTCTATACATAAAACTGTCATTTTTAATTTGTTTAACTTCAATTTTATCCTATCAATTATTTTTATTTGATGGTTCAGAAACCGCATTAGAATTTTATGGACATTAAATTAGTTAATTGAAATTACCTCAGTTCTAAATCTACAAAACATAGTATTACTAGCCGCTGCTCCACCCGCGTGGTATGTCTGTTAAAATCCTATGTGGTATTCTAGACTATGATAGGTACATTTGTGTGTAAAATTATATAGACCCCTTCAGCCGATCTGTCTTGATTAACAAACATCCATCTTTATATGTATATCTAAATATTTATCTATCATTATCATCATCATATCAGCCCAATGGACCTAACCTCCGCCAAAGCGAACGACTTTGTGCCGTCTGCATCCAACGACCACTCGTAACTTTTACCATGTCGTCAGTCTATCTCGTTGGGAGGAAATAAAAACGTGAAATATGTTTATACCTACTAATATTATAAGGAGGTAATGTTTGTATTTAGGGGGTAATCTTCGAAACTACTGAACCGATCCAAGTAGGTAGTCTTAGGCCTGGAAACGGACACAGGCTACCTTTAACCAACATACTATGCGGGCAAAGCCGCGATAAAAGCTAGTTAATATACCGAAGTACTAAATTTCTTCACAACGGATATTGCAATAAATTAGTCCTACATAACTGCAAAGCGTTTATGTCTAATTCATGGGCGCACATGCTATTTGTTAATATAAGATTGGTCGCTTGCTCTATTATGACTAAAGACTTATGGCAATACTAACGACTTTGACTAATTTTACTGCACTATTAAAACCACAGACAAAGTACTAGATATTAGAAATTATAATTAATGCTCAAAAAATAGACAGTTATACGAGGTACTATTTTATATTATAAATATTATTGAATGCGTCTTTATATAGGTATATCTTTATATATAGGTCGTCGCGTCTTTATATATAGGTTTTAAACATTATTTAGATAAAATACTTTTCGTTCTTTTTAGTACTAATTAGATTTGTTTGGATATGTAGTTATTTTGAGAATATTATTTTATCGATACCGAATGGCTATAATGCATAAAAACAAATATATTTGATATTCAGCTTGAATTAAAAGTACTTATGCGAATTTGTATTTCTTTAGTGATATAACTTTTAAAACCACCTGTAAACTGTTTAAAGAACGGAATTTATTGTGTTTAATTTATTTGAATGTTTGCTATCTATGCTTAAAAAATATGTATTAATCAATATGTTTTGAACAATTCAAGTTTCTCCCTTAAAATTTATATTTTGCATAGGTATGCACCGGCATTGCCTAAATTGTAGACTATAAATTAAATTTCATTCACACAGAAACCAAACATACTTCAAAATGATTTGATACCAAACTGTACTTTATTGTTGCAAGTTTAGAACTCCTTTTCGAATGCAAGACCGTATGTAAGCATTGTGAATTATGTGATGTGATAGCATAAGACACGATCGGAGTTGAAAGTTTAATACAAACAAAGCGGCTGCCGCATGTCAGGCGTCCGATGTCCGTTTCATTCACTCTGTCTAGACGTAGTGGAAATTATGTTATAATGTTTAAAAATTCACCAATAACGATTCGTTGTTGCGCACTTTGTGCTGTTACAGATAGGGTCTAGGTATATTAAGTCTGTAATCGGTTCAGATTTTCTTATGACCTTTTGCCACATTATTTTAAAAACAAATCATAAAACATCATGATCATCATCATGAGGCAACCCACTTACCCTAACAGAAATTTTAAGTGTATGTCTAGGCCAACCCGCACTAGGCCAGTGTGGGTGGATAATGGCCTAAACCCCCTCATCTCTCTAGATAGAGAAGAGGAAACCTGAGCAAAGCAGTTGGGTTAAATTAGGCGTGATACTATGTGAGTATGTTTTCATATCACTCTATTAATATCAAATGCATGTGTTTTGTCGGGTGTATATCTACTCATTGTTATAACTCAAACATCCTATTTCGCTTCCTCGACATTCATCAAACGTTGTACAAAGCCAGTGAAACAACAATTATTCAGATCCTACTTAATCGGTCCAAGTTATATCACGAACGATTCGCCATACACGTAGGCTTCTAGTGAACGAGTAACGATGAATTCTCTTCCGACGGCTGAAGTAAACGAGCTCATCATATCATCACGAAACACTTATGTCATAGGGAAAGTGCATTGATGAATTTATTGTTTATATGTATATTTTATATTTAAATAAATTGACTACCTCTGTAGAGCAGTGGCAATGTTTATAATTACTATGTAAGAGGTTCCGGGTTTGATTCCCACGTCACGCAAAATTAGTATTGGGTTTTATCAACCGGGAATCTGGGGAAATATGTCCAGTTAATAGTAATGCTCATCCACCCCTTATCACATGGACCAATCGTAATATCCAATCCAATAGCTGTGAGTACGATACAACTCTGCCTACCCCTTTGGGTAAAAGGTAATAGTATGATATGTTATTTAAATGAATTCAAACAGCCCGAACTTAACACTCACATTAACATGTAATCATTTTCTCTACAACTATAATTTACAATCATTCAAAAGCCGTAAATTATAAGTAATACGAGTACATACACCTAATGCCATTAAATATGACTAGATTATTCGAGATGCATTACACATATTACGTCTTCCAAAATGTTTTATCTATTATAATTGACTTTATAGTAATGAGAATATGATAGATATTACCGAAGAGGTGTGTTGCATCAGTTGCATGTTACGACTTTTTGTTTCTCTGAAGATTTTTTAAAGAATTAAACTTAAACACAACAAAACAAACTTATAGAATTGTTAATCAACAACCTGCACCGTGATAGTTTTAGTTAATGTGGGGCATTTATACAAAAACATTAAAGTTCACATAACCTCATTTCCTATGTTTATATAGATAAATTATTTGTTATGTTTATCTACATGTTTGTATTTTACAATGTTTTTTTTCTAGTTCCAGTTCAACTCGTAGTTATTTATAAAGTTGAAAGTAAGATTAAAATTAATGGCATTTTAAGAGCTTAATATCATCATACTAATTTCCTTTTTGTTAGTATTTCTAATTATCCGAAATTTTCCATGAATTTATAATATCACTGTCCACCCGTAGCACCACTAGCGTGTGTGAATTATGGCCCAAAACCTTCGCAGCTATAGAGCACCTTGCCCAGCAGTGAGTCATCGAGCGTAAATATATTTAGGAAAATAAATTATTTTAATTTAATAATTTAAAAAAATAAAATAATTATATCACCAGAAGAAAAAGAAAACAATTAAGTATTAGGGTTATCTGTTTCACATCCACATAAAAAAAGGACTCGTGTTCAGCGTAAGTTAAATTCAGTTTTCGTCTAAATATTGAACATTAAATTAAATTACTCGTAGACTTTCAAAACACGATTGAAAAAATTTCAAACTTTAAACGTTTAACTTTTCAACGCACTATTGATGAACATAAAATTAAGTTATTACTTATATTTAAGAATAATTTCCAGTAGTTAAATAAATAATATTATGCGTATATAAAAACAGCACGCATCAATTTCCGCATTAAAACCGCATTCACAATACGCGTCTAAGATTAACCGCAGAATGATTATCAGCCGACGCAATTAACGCACTCTTAACTACGTTTTTATACAAAGTCATCCATTCTCGAAGCGTTAAATTATAGCTTTTACATGATATGAACAATAATAGTAGTGCGCAGTTTAGTGAAAGGTTTTAAATAAATACGAATAACTTTCGTTATGGCGATCATCGCTGCAGTTTTCTCATCGTAGAACAATCTACTAATAATTCTTACGATTATGCAATCAAAAATTAAAAAGTCTAACTAACTTCAAATCAAATGACTTACATGCACTTTCGATAATTAAAAAAAAATAGGTACCTATAAATACAAAATATCTCATACAAAATAATTAAAAAATAATATTATCTGAAATGTAAGTGTGAACACTATTAAACCATAAAATAACAACTTATTACAAAAAAATGCCTACTTTTATATCACACACAAAATTCAATAATATCAATCACTGTATTAATAATTATTTATCACTGGTACTCACTGGGCGCATCGTGCCGGCTTCTGGGTTCACTGGTACCACTATATTACAGCAAAAAAAAATGTATCAATGACAGCAGGTGATGTCGCACACGTGTGAACTGTGTCCGGTATCTACGTATACTGCGCTGCTTGAGAATAGCGCGCTTCTTGCCTCTGCTGCGCCCGCGCACTAACAACCAAACCACCCGTGTTGTAATACATTTAATATGACATCTGATATATCACAAGGATGGTACTAATATCCACTCTCCTATCAACTAATACTGTTTTAAGATAATGTTTATAAAATAATTGGGTCAAGATTACTTATTTTGCATATTTTTATTGTTTGTGATTTATGAGCCGCTCAGCGCCTAATAATCATCATCTCTCTGCAATTCGGTTTGCTCAAAGCTATGTGTACTAAGTTGCGTAGTGTTTAATGATTGTGAACCAATGATTAGTCGACGCCTACGATCGACATGGTGACCTTATTACCCTCAGTACAATCATGCAATTGCATGGGAAGATATGTGCCTAAGCTTTACGTTTTTCATCAGTTCCCAGATTTACTACTTTGTCACGTTAAGTAGAATTATTAATTACGACTACATTTACTTGTTACTATTCGATGATGAAAAATGAGCAGCTTGGCAATTTAATTTTTTGCAATGATAAAGAGAGCGGATCGGAATAACTCTAACTTCTGACTGTCATAGGCATTCATTTTCATGTTATAAGGAGACGAGTCTATTGTCATTCATCATTACTTTGACTGGCCTGTTGGTCTAGTGGTTAGTGACCCTGACTGCTAAGCCGGAGGTCGTGGGTTCGATCCCCACCCAGGACAAATCTTTGTGTGATGAGCATAAAGGTTTGTTCTGTGTCTGGGTGTAATTTATCTATAATATGTATATATTTACAAAAAAAAATATATTTAAGTAGTATATCAGTTGTTTAGTAAACAACTGATATAACCCTTAACAGAAGCAAATATAATTGCTTACTTTGGGACTAGATGGCGCTGTGTGAATGCGGTAGAATATTATTATTATATTATTATTACAACCCATTTAATAAACGTCCCACTACTGAGCATGGGTCTCCTCTAAAGATTATGGAGAGAATATAGCCTACTATACCACACTGGGTTGGTATAGGGTTTGTTTCGAATTTTCCTTTTCTCGCCGTACTCCTGTCTCGATAAGTTTACTCCCCCAGCCTGTCTATGTACTACCCGCCTTTTTTAACACCCACGGGTTGAGATGGGGTAAGTGACATTATGATTCTTAATCTGTCACTACACGAATTTGTATTTTACTATTGTCATTAATCGGGTTTATTTCTAGACTCTAGACTGATATTGAAAATTTCACCATAATCTTTTTCTCTGACCAGAGTTCGAATCTGTGACCTCTTCCGTAGGCGTGTCCACACTGTCCCACTTAGGAATATCGGATAGTATACCTCTCAGTCAGTGTAAGTTTTACACTGAATTAATTTTAGATTTAAGTTAGACTAACTTTCTCAGAACAGTTGCGTTGAATATTAGAGTAATTAAAGATCAATCTGAATTAAATTTCTCAATCGATACGGTTAAAACTTTATAACCTTAACGAGGTTATTTAATATAGAAGCATAGCTTTATTGCCATGACGGTGATATGACTTGGAGCTATTGAGTTTTATGGCGGATAGAAAGTATTTGTATGGTAGAAAGTGCTACTTACCTACACTTACCAACAGCAGGATCAGGAAGAATAAACCAACATCTCAGTACCACAAGCATCGCAGTATTATTCCTTTTTTTTCAGAAGGAGGATAAGGAAAAATAATAAATAATTGTAAACACAATTTTTCATTGAAAATTTTATAAAATTTCCAGGATTTTAAACTCAGTTCATACTTAAAATGCCATACAATAAACAGTGCATTTTTTGTCCTTGTAAAGCTTTTGTCTGCATGCTGCCTGCCCTAGAAATTTTAAATAAAAAAATCGTAGTTGTTAGTAAAATTCGTGTTGAAAAATAACTTCGTCTCGAAACGAAGGCGGCTACCTAAAGTATATACAAGCAACCACAATTTCATTCGAAACATTGAAATTAATTCCATGTTCGGCCAGTGATTCAATCATGTAGAAAATCTCCTCTCTTTCACCATCACCCACTGCGTGACCTTGAAATTCTTCAAAAATTGTACCACAATACATTAATTACCTTCATATAATTAAGTGTAATGCTTTCCTGACAGTAAAATGATCTTAGGAAGCGCCACATGCCATGTTATATTATGGATCTTGAATATATTATGAAGGTGTCGGGTTAAAAGTTACAAGTATTCATCACCATGATTGACACTTGAAAAGCATCTCATGTGCGTTGGCGTGAAGATTAGTACACATAGACATAGACAGGGCCGGATTTAGATTTGATAGATAGACCCTGGGCCAACGATGACGGAGTGGAGGCCCATTATTAATTTCCGAATTATAATTCAAAATTGAAATCATTTATTGCGAATATAGTTGGTCTAACAATGTAAAAAATTAAAAAAAAAAATTATATTGAAAAACACTTTAACTGCTGACCCGTCGATTTTTGTTTCTCCTTTGCGGAGGGGAGAGAGCGGCCCCTCTCTTGCTGAGGCCCCGGGGGCGTTCGTAAAAATGGTACAAGGTACGATTATGTGTCTAAAGTCTGTCCGTGTAGTAACGGATTAAGAATACATAATTTCACTACCCCATTTCAACCCGTGAATGTCGTACAAAGCGAATATGGGACCAACCTAAAGCAACAAGAGAACTGTGAGAAGAAGAAAATTTAAAAATTTAAGCAAAACTCTATTCCAATCCGTCTAGCCAGGGTGGTTTTACATTCCCTCCAACATTTTTTAAAAGAGACGCGTGCCCAGCACTGGAACGTTAATTTATGGATTGTAAAATTTAACATTAAACAAAATGAAGAATTTGTTTGATAATTTGGAATACTTAATTCTTTTGCAAAACGAATGCTAAAAATGATTTCTGTTAAAATAAATTAAAATATTCCCATTCATCATGTCCGTGGCATAAACAAAAATATTTCGTAGTTTATTTTCAATTTTAAAAATATGTTATTGAAATTAAATAAATAAAATATTGTGTGAATCAAGAACTCATAAACTAAACATAAAGTAACTATGACGACTTGTCATTATTTAACAAGAACTAAAAATTATCGAATGATGGAGATAGTTCATTCGCTGGGCTGGCTGCTGATACAATATCAGTTGCCCACCCAGCGACATCAAGGCTAGCTTTTAACTTTTTTTTTTGAAGATTGAAAATGCATTACGCATACCACCCCGTGTGGGGACACGGGACGGTTATGTGGGACTCGCCAGTCCGAAAGGGACCGGAATACCCACTAAAACCCCTCTCACTCAACCCCTGGAACTTCATACATCATCAGCAGCCCACCTAGCGACAGCCCCTTACGGGGCACCGACACCGAGCCCTTTCGGGCCCTAGCACCAAACGACAGCGTCCGGGTGCACCGGGGACGCTGTCGACCTTCGCGGAAAGGAACGGGTGAGGGAGTGAACCCCGATCTCCCACCCGCAGCCTTTATTATGGCGGCATCAGGCGCATATGCGCTCGCTGTCGCCGCCCAGTTCACCGGCGGCGGATCGGTTCCGCAAGGAAAGATTCCTCCCGGAGCCGCTCCGCCGCCTCCTTCTGCGAGATGACCTCCTCGCAGAAGGATGCGACCGCTTCCCAACTCTTGTCGCTGCCGGTCATGGAGCGTATGACGGCCGGCAGCGAGAGGTCCTCTCCAACGACTGCGACGAGGCCACGGCGCAGCCCTTCCCACGCCGGACAAGACTCCAGCGTGTGCTGCGCCGTGTCGTCGTTGCAGTCGCAGTGGTGGCAGACGGGACTCGATTCCCTCCTAGCGACCCTGTACAGGTAATGCCCGAAGCACCCATGCCCAGACAAAACCTGCACCAGAGGCTAGCTTTTACCTGAGGCAACTCATGCCTTGCCATCCAGCTTGGCATGAATTCTGGCTATGAAAAGGTGTAACAATGTAGATATCTCCCGATGCCGAAAACTACAGATTCTTAACTTGGTGGTCAAAGTCACCGACTCTAAAAGTGCATACGCAAAAAGTACAGGTCAATGAACTTCCAACTCGGACACCAGCTGGATTTCACAATGCAATATAGAAAATAATAAATAAAGATATATATTTCTGCAATAGTTTAATTTTCCTAGTGCTATACAATGTCATCAATATCAGATTTTTAGTACTAAAATAGTTTAGATTTAGCTGTATATAATATTTAACTAGAAGACGCGCGGGGCTTCGCTCCCGTCGTTCTTTATTTGGCCACTGGTCAGCTCCCTTTAGAGCCGTAGAGTGATGTTACATAGCCGATAACTGTCCTCGATAAATGGGCTATCCAACACTAAAATAATTAGGACTAGTAGTGCCTGAGATCCTAGCGTTCAAACAAACAAACAAACAAACTCTTAAGCTTTTTAATATTAGTAAAGATTATATTTAACTAGATATAACAGCTAAAGCTGTTTTGTTATAAATATTAATTACTGGTATATTAATGATACTTACGTTTGGACAATAATAAATATATCATACCAAGGTATCTAAAACATCCAGTTAATGTTACGACACAAGATTACCACATTGTGTCCACAAAAGACTGCATTTCTTCCTAGACGTGGACCTTTACTTATTATTTTTTAATTAAATTATTTATATGTATATTTTAAATCAGTACGAGTCTATTTAGCACATTATGAATGACTGCTAGATTACATACAATATATTCACTTGTGGTGTTAATACGGAATGCAGAAGTACTAACTATATTGTTACAAAAGCTTTTAAATGCTTATTGCGAACAGGTCCACAAACATACGCAATCGTCGCCGACGTCAAAAGAGATGGGCCAATGATCCTACTCGGAATTTCAACAATCGATTGATCAATCACAATAGATCTTTATTATTTAAAAATATTCAAACAATAAATCATTTTTAATTGTTTAAAATTGTTTTAAACATTTGACAACGATATCGTTATGAGTGGCCCAATCAAAAAATAAATCCTTAAGTAGTACTCATTTCATAAATTACTCAGTCGCGATTATGCATGATATTCAATAAAACACATCGTAGTTGATTTATTTATTTAGCACAAATAATGTATAGGTTTAAATTTAATGCCATAAAGCATCTACTCGGTTCAAAGATTGACTATTCGATTAGTGATAATTTTACTCTAAAACATAATTAATGCTATAACAACGTCGTAATCTGCGAGCTCTTACGACTCTTTACTCATTCCTTCACTCTTCCACTCCAGCTAGTTACTTAATTCCCTGCTATCTAGTTTTATCCTCAACTTACAACAAAGACCTTCGCTCTTCTAATAACCTTCTTTTTTCCTGTTCCTATCACACCACTTGATTTGATTTGATGATTTATTTATATATCATTTATTCCTATGTATTTATATAAATTATTATAAATATAGATATATTTGTTTATTGACACATGTTGTTATATATGTATATAAGTTAACCTCAACCTAGCTTCTATAAACTATTTTCTTCTACTTGTACCTACTATGCTCTTCTCCGCATCAGGTACCCTAAGGTCGGATGGTAGACAATACCTTAGGCATTAAGCCCACCTTTGTACTTTATTGTGCATAAAAAAATTAAATAAATAACATACTAAGCTTTCATCGGTTCATATGTTTCATTTTATGAATGGTTGTGGAAGTATGACTAAATGGTTTTATCCATAAATATAAAATGCTTTGTCCTGAATGACTGATTGACTGACTGACGGATCAACGCACAGCCTAAACTGCTGATTGTAGAGCCCTGAAATTTGGAGGTTATGTTATTTGTCATAAATAAAACTCCTCATATTAGACTCTGATGAATATTGTTTGATACGATTCAAACGTGTTGAAAACCACTTGAGTTGAGACTCGAATGGTTCGTTAAAATCGACTAAAATTTATTCGGTTTCTAGTTAAACTCGATACATCTCTAGTCGTTTCTATAATTCGGCATGCCTATGTAACATTGTTAATGCATTTTCTCGTGTAACTTGTTCGTCCACAATGACATCGTGTTAAAAAGGTATGACTAATAGTATTAAAATGAGTGGAGTTAAGCGATGTCAGACCACAAATGTTTTGTTTTGTTATGTTTTAATTTGTTATGGACTGTAATACGTTTTGTTGTCACTGCAATATTATTAGTTGCTTATTTATTACCATTTCGCAATTTGGACTGCCTCAATGAAGGAATTATGCTGTTCAAGTAGTCTTTCCTTGGTTCAATGCCCCGGTCGTGCAAAAACGATAGATATACATCGTTACGCATTTAAAGCTTAAGTTTTCTGGCATTATTTGTTATTTGGCCGCAACAGCCCGGAGTCTGTCTTTAGTGGCAATAATTGAAGGACAAATAGAAGGAAGGAGAGAAGTGGGAGTCGCGTTGCATCAAGAAGTAAAAATAAAACGAAGAATAGAGGAGAATGACGATTGCTACACCGACAAGAGCAAAGCTCATGGCAATAAACTCACCCATTTTTACATGGGATTTGAGACGGCTAACGAAATGTAGATCAGATATCATAATCCCTACCGGCCCTTTGGGGATTATAACACTGACGTCCTTATTACGAAATACGGACTAAGCAATAAGCTAGATTCAAATTGACAACTTTGACACAATAACAATGGATGTCAATTGAAACCTCGTTTAATACTTAGTCCATATTTTATAATAAGAGGAAGCTGAAGACCTACGTCATTTTGTAATCTACAGGGGTATTATAATTGGTCTATTACCAATATTTTGATTGAATCAAATGTTTTACTATACTATAATAATAATATATTTGTTTAATAAGTTATTTGTGTTGCTATTTTGATTGAGTTAAGTACAAGATCGTAATATTGACAACTGTCTTCTTCTATTTTATTATTATTTGAATATTGTTCTAGAAACATGCATTGTTTATAAATCAAATCAAATCATTTATTTGTAAAATGTGGTATTACATAGGTGTTACATTGTTATAGTATGTCCAGCACATTTGCCATCTTCTCATTCATGGCATACAAATATATCTACTACGTCGTAAATTAAATTATCAGCGTTTTTAAGTGATTAGCATTTTGATTACTATTTAAAACAAGTTATAAATTCTAGACTATAGTAGTATGTTATAGCTCAAAATTTGTTTATAAATGGTCATAATTATATAAAAGTGAAATACAAAGAACTCCTTTCTCCACAGTGCTAACGTGAAATGAATATATGATTAGTAAAAGCTTTTAAAGAGACTATATAATTAGCCGTGTGTTTGTCTGAGTTTGAATACTAAGTTCTTAAATAAAGGTAAACATTATTCAAGAAATTACAATTTTGTCTTCGAAGGCTTATTGAAGACTAGCTGTTGTCTGGGGCTTCACTTCAAGAGAAGGAGAGCACTGAATCAAAGCAAGTGGAGGGAATTAGAGGAAACCTATGTCCAAAGACCTGTCCTGCTAGTTGATAATTAATTTTACATCATTTTATTTAGTTTTTAGGAGTTCAGTTTTAAGTATTTTAAGTTTAAAAAGCACACAACCGGGTTCTGTATGTTATTTTATTTATAAATTAGGTCAATTTCATGGACGGATTCATAGAAGCTAAAACCCGTAATACGTTCCTATGCTGTGTGGTGTTTGAGGTCAAAGCGCAGCGACCGCTTGGGGCGCGGCACTCGTCTGCAGGCTCTGCGATATATGGACTTTCTTTTCCGTAACCTTAAACCGGGTCTACACAACACAAGCTTAGCGAGAGCGAATCTTTACTCAGCTATAAACTCTTTGAAAGTTCTAGCTAGTTTGAAAGGATATTGTTGATCTAAAGCGGAAACAATTCCGGTCTCACCTGCTTCTATCATGTCTCAAATGAACCGACAACCGGTTTACAAAACGATGACATAATTTGTAAGAATGTGATATCGCTCAATATGATATTTAAATTTTGTTCGACACAACACTACTGACTGAATAAACATTCAATATAAATTATATAATTCGGTAAGCCCGGTATTGGGAACATTTCAATTACAAATAATAATTATATCTGGCATTTCAAACTCTAAATTATTATTATTTATAATAACAAATTATATGTATTTAATTCCTAATTTAAAGGCCAAAATATTAAATATCCCTATAGGATGGTGTAGTGACGGATGAAGAATAATTATGATAATGTCACTACCCCATCTGAACCCGTGGGTGTCGTAAAAAGCGACAAAGATACTCCCTCCTTATGCAAACAAGAGCACAAAAAAAGGAAAATTCGAAACAAACCCTATACCAACCCGCCTGGCCAGCATGGTATAGTAGAAAATCCCTCTACATTCTTTGAGAAAACCCGTGCCCATCAGTGGAACGTTCATGAGTTGAAATGATGATGATGATGATGATAGGATCACTCGCCTAGGACTCACCTGCAGAAGTTTTTACAAAACTAAAACTATATTTATTCACAGACTGTCCCAACAGTAAAGTAATGCAACCGCAAAGCCGGACTGTTTGTTTATTATTTAGTTTTGTAAACATTAATTATAACTCATTCATCTAACGGTGTAGTGCTCTGCTGCGTCACTTTACACGCTACCCAAATTGTAAATTACAAAAGATTGTAACTATCCATTTTTTAAAAAGAGTGGCGTGAGTTTCTTGCCAGTTCTTCTCATAGCTCCACCCCGTCAGCGAACTGGTCGTAGGAAAATTTGCTGACACTACTTTTCGGATAACCTGGTACATACTTAATTTGTGACTTTCATAAGTGTTACTTTGTAACACTTCATACTAGATGAATAAACGAGATTTCATTTCATTTTATTTCACTATATTTTCTACCGACGCGACGCCAACAACACTTTGGCGCCGCGCCAGAATAAAATAAGTAATCACTACACTAGCAGTAGACAGAAGCTTGTATTACTTTAAATCTCAGGATACTATATTTCATTTTGGCTGTCTCTGTCTATACCCATCTCGATGGGCAACGGTCACCAAATACTATCAAAGGAGTTTAATCGTAATTTCGACATTGTATTAAATACATATCGTTGATAAATGTTTGGGAATATGTATGATTTTGGTCAGAACGCATTTGGGTGTTTTTCTATGTTTATTATGTATTTAGAAATATATAAGTATTTATGTCTAGGAGTCTAGATATAAATAAAACCTAAACTAAACTAAACAGAACCTTGTTTTAGTTAATTTTGAGCTAGATGGCACTGTGTAAAAAAATAAAAATAACTAAATTCTCAAAAATATAATTGACAACGAAACTAAAATAAATAATTTGAATATCTTAATAATTTGTTTACTATACAAAAAGGCAGAAAACCTCACACAGCTTACGCCAGCCAGTAGATAAGGCTACCTACGACTGTTCAGAATCTAATACCACCGGCATCTCAGTCCAATGCCTAAGAAAACGAATAATGCTTGTTTATTGACAATAATCATCGTTGTCCTAATAAAAACAATCCTATTGAATGAGGTTGTTTTTGAGAATATTTGTGTGGGTGCGTAGAATTAGAAAGTGCAGGACAACCCGAGATTCTTAAGGTAAGATGACTCACTAGGATGTCGAAATGTACCTTCGACATAACATGGTGATTGTGTCATCATAAAGGACTTAAGTACGTCTTTAGTTTTGTACGATGTCATTAACCACTTCATGATGTACTCTCTATTTACCACTATTATTTTTAGAAGTTCGTTTATTATTTAATGAAGTGGCTATTGAAGAGTTATTGCAGAAATGGTAGAAGGCTAGAGCGTAGCGATACGTTCAAAAACATGTGCAATTAATGGCAATTAATTCTAATTTATTTCCACTATAAAACGTTGACAATAGATAATTGTATAAAAGAAAATCTATTCATAGTAAACCTATTTAAATTGTGTGGTTATGAGTTCAAAAGAATGAGTGAAGAAATTATTAAGATAGAACTGAATAATTAACTATCACTCTTGATGGATGGCAGACAACAACAGTGCGATTTTCAAGGAGCTTCTTGCCTAGATCGAAAGCTCTGTGGAACCGGCTCAATAAGGCGGACCGTACGTCTGTTTGCCACCGTCGTGGTATAAAAAAAAAAAAAAAAGGCGGTAACTTCGCACAGATATATGAATAGGGGACCTTCAAGAAACGAGCACACTTCTTTTTAAAAAGCCGCTAACGTATGAGTATGTTACAGATATCTATGTTCGTCTCAAGTTCTTCTTGTCAGTTATCTGGCCTTAAGATTTTTTTTCTTTGTATATGACATTCATAAGCATCATGTATGTGATCCCAATGAAATAAAAAATATTATCTAGGTATATTATATTTGCGTCAATTCAATTATCAGTAGATACACTAGTTACGCCTCCTAATGGAGTGTTTTGTGTGTCTTGTATAATATTTACTATAGTAAATAATCGATACAAGTCTGATGTCATTCATTTTTAAACAATACCTATGTGTTGAAAAAATAGAATGAATGATACACAAACATCAGCTTTTTAAGAAAAATACAATAATTGAATAGTGATGTGATCAAAAAAAATATAATTCTTAGTTGTTATTTATTTCAAGTAACATGACTCAGTGTGTTGTGTTAGTAACAATATTTCTTACTTCTATTTTAGCTCATATTCTAATAAAAAATAATGATTAAATTTGTATGTGAACCACCACCACTTATACTACATATTTAGGTATTACAGACAATATCTCTTTCTCCCAGTTCAACAAAGCGTCTAAGTCTATGAACACCTTAAAAGTTAACATTGTGAACCACTTCGACTTTACTACCGCATGTTACAACTTGAAGACTTGCATCATTCTAAGCTGTAGACATATATAGTACCTTTGTTTTATTATCACTTAGTTTTAGATTTTTATCATTATCCTTTACTTTTCAAAATACCATAAGAAAGTATCAATCTTGGATTCTAAACTGACGATATTATCATCAATCAAATTACGATATAAAATTTACATTACATTTAATCAGCAAATATAATAAGTCTCGTGTCGAATGTACATTTATTCATAAATACAATTAGGTTATTTATAAATATAATAAAGAAAACTGCTTCATTATCATCATATCAGCCTAACGACGTCCACTGCTGGAAAACTGCTTGGCTTAAGTTAAATGCTGTTGGTAGGTTTAAACTTTTTAAACCTCTGCCAATTAGCTTGCGATAAGATTAATTTATGACATCACAAGTGGTATAGCAACTCTATACCATACTTGGAACATGTATTAAGCAATATTTATTCAACGACTAATGCAAACATTGTTTTCCCACATACAAACTAAGAGAGAGTTTATTTGGCATGTAAGTTTCGTCACATTTCATTAATAAGAAGTACCAATCAAAGGCCAGTGAATGACAAATTGAAGTGTAAATTTTATAATACAAGTTTCTGTCAATAAAGATATCATATATTAATTAATCATATACTTAAGTAATATACGCTCACATCAAAAGCATAAGCATTAAGTGTCTTGTTTATACAAGGCCCTGTGCCGGTTTCTCTCGGAAAATATAATTTGAGTAGTATTTAAAAATATTATATAAACTACTCAAAGACGAATACAAATTAAATTACATACATACGAGACATCTACTTCATGGACTTTTAATTTTACTAACAAACATTGAAGATACATAGTAAGTCAAAAGAAATCAAACTTGATTGAGAAATCTCCAATTAACTATTTCATTGAAACACGAAACGTTTAAACGAATCAATTTTCAATTTTCTCCGTTAAATGATAGGTTAGTTATTGGTGATGAAAACTATACCAAAATTTATCGATTGATAAAATTTTTACCCGATTAAACAAACTGACCGGTGCTTAATATTATAAGTTAAAATTACTAATATTATAAGCCGAGAAGTAATGTTTTATGTTTACTTGGCATACTCAATTATAAGCAGGGCTTGTTATATTATGTAAATTAAACATCTAATTACAGAAATATGTTATATAGCTGTTATGAGAGAAGGCCATAATATTGCATTTTTATGATATATCATGTGAGTATGTACATTACAAAGTCAAATATTTGATAACCCATTACTTTTAGGTGCAGTTTTACGATCTTATTTAGAGTGTAATAAATTTAGAAATGAGTATGTTGGAGGGAATTACGTGTCTGTCGGTATTATTCGTATAATGAATTGATGTGTAGCTGATGATTAAATCAAATCTGACTTTATTTTGGATGTTTATAAGTACGAAATTGCACTGTATTTTTTTTTATATTTGGTTGGTTGGATCATTGGTTTAAGTGTCTTATTGCCGACCTAGGATTTATATTTTGCGTGATTTCCGAAACAGACAAAAGTAAAGTTGCAGTGTATGATTTCAATTTAGATAACATTTGATCTCTTCGCTAATTTAGTCTAAGTCGTAATAAAATTTACAAATTAATCGACCATGGCAATAAAACAATTTCTCTTCAACTCTAAGTAGAGCATATGTACAGACTGCAAATATACTGATGTGTTAGTGTAATTTTTCAGTAAGAAATATAAATTTTAAAAGTATCCCCCCCTCCTTATCCCCGAAGTTTGTGATGAGAGAAATGTTAAATAATTCCTGTTATTGTTGTATGTTTATATATATATTACAGGAAAAATAAATCGATGTTTCTAACTAGCACACTTTTTTATAATCATCAAAAAAACCCAAACGCACAACTAACTTTCTTTGCTCAACATTATATATATTATTATTTATTTATTTTTTTTCATAATAATAGGTACTTTGCTATAATCTCTGAGAGTACAAAACCTTCGGCCCGCGAGTACGACTCGCATTTTACCGGTTTTAGAGTCTGCTAAACTCTAATAAAAGGCGCCTGTGTCACAAAAATTAATACCCATTCGTAATCAACTTGAATAGTTTCTGTGAATACTTCACGGAAACTTAATACGAATAGAACATTGGGTGTTTTTATTTTAGTGTTCAAACTGCATCCTGATTGCACCTACTAAATTTTCATAGCGTCCCCTAAGTAATAATTCTACACAATAAAAACCAAAATATAAAACATCGTAGTAAACAAATCACGTTTATAGCTAATATTAGTTACGTGTTATCTATACAAGTACCCATAAATAACATTGCACAATATTTGACTAAACAATGTTAAGAAGACTTTTCCTCTGACGTTTCGACGCGGCGCACCTGTCAAAGGCATCGATTTTTTTACAGTTTTATCGGTATTTCTTCGTAATACTTGGCTTTCTCCTGTCGTGTCATTTACATACGCACTTTATGTTTACTTTAGAGATTTCACAATGCGCGTGCCTAGGTACTGACTCTGCGAGCTAGAACAATTAGAGACTAAGTAAACTGTTTATTAAATACAAACTCATTAGTCCAACATAGTATTATTATCTGTATTTTTCTTTGTTTTTGCTTGCTTATTTATTATTTATGTTGTAAACATTCTGATAGGTAGGTCTTTATCCTCGGGTTGGGACTCAAATTTGGGTCGCGCGCGGTATTATGATGGAGTCGCACCATTCTCTAATAGCTGACATTCTGAATCAGAACGGACTGTATAGTACAGTCCGTTCTGATTCAGAATGGCATTATTATATACACTTTCCATAAAATTAACTCCAAGCATAATATTAAGTCTTCTCAGCTTTCTAAATAAAGGAGAGCAGACCCAAGCCAAGCAGTGGGACACTAAGTCTTCTACACTTAAAAAATAAACCAACAGAGTAGTCACTAATTAAAATTAATGATAACCCTTCGGAGTTTGCTTTGAACAATGATATCCATGGGCTCTGAATACCACTGTACACCAGCGGGATCACCAAGCAGAGACAGAGTACTAAATAGTAGATATTATTAAAGCTACGGTCTTCTGTAGGATGTAGGTAAATGTATATATCATCATCATCATCATATCAGCTCAATGACGTCCACTGTTGAACATAGGCCTCACCTAAATGTATGTATAACATGGTTTAAAATTGTAAGGTATGCGACCTCTTAGGTATATGTAATAGCACTATAAATTAATATTAGGTTTATAATGGTGATACAGTTATTATTATAGAACAAACTTACAAAACCTTTTCATTGTAGAATTTACTACAAAGTTGCCTAAGTTCTTTGTCTTACCTCTTGTAATAATCATTCATTACAATGTTATTGAGTAATTTACCCACTTGTTCAAATTACGCGTGAACTCGTAATAATATTAACAATAAAGTATGTAATAACAATTTACCTACATACCCAAAGATATAAAACGAGAATTGCTTGAGAATGAGTCTTCTGCATCGTAACTGTATGTACCAACTTGTTATAATGTGCAAAGGCACACACTTCAGCATATGAACTTTGATTTAACTGTGCTGTACATTTTTTGTATACAAAACAAAGTATCATATTCTTTTTGCCACATGCCATTATGCGTTTGTAGGATATCTTGTGTAACCATAAGCATTACTTGGACAATACAATCGACCTAATTGATGTTGTCAATTGATATTAATATCAATATTAGGTATTCTACAGACATAAATACTTGACTATCTATAAAACTCATTAGTCACTACTTTAGATAGAATATTTTTCCGCCTGCAACCAACGGCCACGCACAAGCTTGACCAAGTCGTCAGTCCATCTGATGGGGGGCGTCCTACGCTGCGCTTTCCAAACGTGGCCGCCACTCGAGAACCTTTTTCTCCCATCGGCCATCAGTTCTACGAGCGATGAGGCCTGCCCAACTACCCTTTTAGCGATGCAATCCAATAAACTAAGTTGCCAGCTTAAGTTTTCCTGCGGATCACCTCATTTCTGATTCAATTATACAGAGAAACTCCGAGCTTAGCCCTTTCCATGACTCGCTATAAGACAGTGAGCTTTCTATTGAGGCCCATAGTTAGCGGCTACTTCACAGTACCATAAGTCATCACTAGCAACCATCGACTATTGGCAACACACACTTTTATCTTCAACCAACACCCCCAAATCAATTTAAAAAACCCATAATGACTATATGCTACTGCACAACTGCTGAAAGAAATCGATTTCTTCCAGACAATCTTTCTTCTACGTCTAGATAGATAATATAATTCATCTACCCTTTCATCTACCTACATTTAGAGACTCCCAGTTGGATACTTCATTAACTAGTATAGCCCACCATAATTAGAGAGCAAGTCAGCAATGACACTGAATAACAAAATAATGGAATATAATAAAGTTTTCTTCTCAAGTAATTTATTCTCAGTCAGGCTGCACCCTAAAAAAAATAATTATTGTCTGATTTTTGTCGGAATGTAAATAAACTATTACTTTGCAGTTATTACTGATTTTGACAAAACTACACATTAATATGTAAACTAGACGTGTATCTGAATAATTTTATAACCGTAATAAAAATAAACTGAACGCTATAACATGAGGAGCATTATAATAAATGTTTTTCCAACAGGTGCTACTGCCAACAAAATTCACTCTAACCTGTTTAGCGTGGAAAGTTCATCACGAGACAATTGATGCTTCAATACGTTGCGTAAGCACGTGCCGGGTGGGCGAGATGATAAATGCATTGTGTAATATTTGTATTGCATTTAGTTAGTAGTAATCGTCCCGTAGTTCAAGGACAAAGTATGCATGTGTCACATGTGCCCATTCATATTGATGTTCAAGGAAATTGTTTACATCTGTTGGTCCCCGTCCGAAAAGTACATCTTCAATGTTCTATACTAAGTTTAAAAATCATAAATATTCTACTCCGGCTCCTTACATACAAAGAGGAGTAATTTGGTACAATCATCATCATCAGCAATCCATTAGTGTCACACTGCTGGGCTCGGATTTCCTCTCCTTTATCTGAATAAAGGAGAGAAGATCCGAGCCCAGCTGCTCTCTAGATAGCTGAGAGGGTTTAGGCCATAATGCACTTTGGTACAATACTGTCATGTATTTGCGAGATTAGCAAATACATGGCTGTATCAAATTACTCAGAAGTTCTAAAAAGCCTACATTCTAGCAGCTAGGGAATATAAGAATTTCTGGATACCCCCTCTTGAAAAAAAAACATGGTTATCTATTGAGAGAAAGATTACCATGCTCGTATATATAATATCGTCAAGCTAGTTATACAAGTGTACACTTATTTGCCTACGGGTATTAAAATCTAACAAACTCCACAAAACACCAAACACCGGACGACGATAGAACAATATTGACAATAGTCACGCACTTTTAGCCTGGGAATTGAAAGGTAACGTTAATTCATCATAGACGTGCTTTTACGTTTTTACCTAAGGTAAACATTAAACATGTAGAGTGTACGTCAAAAATATTTGACAAATATTACTGAAAATTTACAAATGTCTATGTTGATATGATTGTACTGTACACGTATGACCGATGCAATACCAATAGAAACGTTATAAGGTAACCGGCTAGTGACTGCTGATGACGTATCAGGTTCCAGCGGTCTTTCCCACAAAGCAAAATGTTAGTGCACAGTAGTTTTAGTGAGTCTGGCCATCTGCCACCCTCGACGTGTGAGCTCAAAAAAAAGCCACAGGGTTTAGGCCATAATCCAGGCACGCTGACCTAATGGTTAGTGGATCATATCATCTTATAGGTATACACATATAGAGATTACAACACATAAGATTAATTTGCAAGGGATGTTCTAATATACTTACAGTACGTATGTTGCAAGAAAATCCGCACAGCATGGTCCTATGTCTTCCTAGCTTTGTTTAGATTTATATGTGGCGAAGTGACAGGACAATGGTGTCAATTTTCCCGCATCACTTCCTAACAAGAGCGTTACTTAAGTATTACTTCATCTGTTACATGTTGGTATATTATTATTCTCATGCAGGTAATTGTGACATATTTATATCATTTCTCACTGATGTGATCTTACCTTTGATATACCATTTAAATTATTTCCAGTATTTTTTTAGTATTATTAATTCCGATACCTTATATCTCACGATTTTTTTCACTTACTGTGGAGAGCCGACAATTTAGTACAACGATCGTACATTTTTAAATAAATCAATATTTCCAAGTTTAAAAATAAAGTAATAAAATTATCATTAAAATATTTTATTTTGGAAATAGGTGTATTATAAGCATTATTAAGAACATCCCAATGATGTACTGGTTTTATCTAAATAAGTAATAGATCACAATTATTCTGTATTATGAACTAAATTTATTCATTTAAATTTACCCAGTGCCTTATTGCTATGGTTATAAAGTATAATTCATTTATGATATTGTTTCCTATCTCTCGCAGATCAGACCCTCTATAACTTATTCGAAATTTTGGTCGACGTAAACGACAAAAGTAGAAAAACATTACAAATAATAAAATACATATTTTATTTAACATTTTCTGTTTATTAGTGTATTTTAATACTGACTATTTATTTATTTAGCACATAATAATGTACACAGGTTTAACTTAATGCCATATAGCTTCTTCTCTCTCGCGTCCGTGGCAGCACCAATACTATCATGAGTGTGTATACAGATCGGTGGGAGTCCCCCATGTTACAAAGATGGATTCAGTTCCACACCGAAATATGTAAATAATAAAGTTTAGTTTTAGTATATTTATTTATACTAACATTAGTTTTTAAGTATTTTGTAACTAACAATCAATATGGACTTGGTCAGAAATAAATGATTATTATTATAGCATTTTCTAACAGCCAACCTAGGGTGCGGCCGAGACAAGCTGTAGAAGGTGGATTCTAAGATATTTATATAACAATATTATTATTATTATAAATATGTAACAATGAAAAAAAACATACTTAACTCATACTGTTACTAATTTATTAGGTATACATACATAATATCAATGATATTGTATGTTAAAAAATACAATATCATTGCATAATATAAAATATACAGGGTGGAATTTTGGATGCCACCAAGAGGGAAAGTACTCTTAATACTAGAGATAGACAATTTTACTTAAAGAAAACATTCCTTTGTTTTTCAAAAGAAACAAAACTGCATTTAAAATTTTTCGGAAATTTGCTTGCCACACCCGGGGAGCGAACCAGCTAAAATCTAAAAAAATAACATCTTGTACTTTTATGGCATTGATCGATAAGGTTATAAGAATCGAACTTTACTAACAAACATAGTTAATTAATAAGAACAAAACCATAAAATTCTCACTTACGTTACTTACGTGGTAATTCTAGTGCCTCACAAGTAAGTAAGTCGCATCTTTTTTTTTTATTTTAGTGAATAAATGACGTCAAAGATAATTATTAATTACGAGCATAATTAAGTAAAAATTACGGACCATTGAGTAAGTGCTTTATCTTGTCTCAATTGAATTTATAAGTTAAGATTTCATAGTTTCGTTTTTATTTAATTTACCACGTTTGTTAGAGAGATTCGATCCATATGATTGACGCAATCGGTTAACGCCATAAAAGAACAGGGTGTTATTTTTTGGTATTTTGGCTGGTTCGATTCCTGGTTATAGCAAGCAAATATCTAGAAATCGTTAAATTCACTTCTGTTTCTTTTAAATAAAATGATCTATCTCCAGTATTTAAAGTACTTTCCCTCCAGGTGGCATTACAAAATTCCCCCCTGTTTTTTTTTTTTTTTTTTTTTTTTTTTTTTTATTGCCTAAAGTGGCAGACGAACAGACGGCCCACCTGATGGTAAGTGGTTACCGCCGCTCATGGACGTTGGCAATGCCAGGGGCACAGCCAGGCCGCTGCCTACCTTAAGAGGATAGCTCTCTTTAAACCTCGTTTGAAGAAGGACATGTCATAGCGCTCAGGAAACACCGCTGTAGGAAGTTCACCCCAGAGCCGGCACGTACGTGGGAGGAATGACCGCTGAAACCTTACCGTTCTAGACGATATCGGCTCCAGGTAGTGCGGGTGAAGCCTACAGCGGCGTCGAGTGGTGCGATGATAAAAAGGCGACGATGGCACCAAATCAAGGAGTTCGTCGGAGCACTCCCCATGGAACAATCGATAGAGCACGCAGAGTGACCCAAAGTCTCTCCGTTGCCCTAACGATTCCAAGTTGTCCGTCAGATTGGGATCATCGACGATTCGAACAGCCCGCCTTTGGAGGGAGTCAAGTGGGTCGAGCTGGTACTTGGGAGCTCCCGCCCAAAGGTGAGAGCAGTACTCCAAATGCGGCCGAACCTGTGCTTTGTACAGCACAAGCCGCTGTTTAGGTTTGAAGTACCGCTTCGCCCTGTTCAGGACACCCAGTTTTTTGCTCGCCAATTTGGCTTTGTCCTCCAAATGACTCCCAAACTGGACTTTGCTCGAGATATTAACGCCGAGGATCCCAATACTTTCGGACAACGGGAGAGATACTCCTTCAAACTGAGGCACCATAACAAATGCGTCCTTCTTCGCAGTGAACGCGCATACTTGTGTCTTCAAGGGGTTGAATTGAACTAAGTTCTTCACACCCCATTCGGAGGCTCGCCCTAGAGATGCCTCGACTTCAGACACAAGTATCGACCGTTTCTCCTGTACAGTGACCCGAGGGATGTTCTGGTGGCCGGTATACCGCGCATCACCCGTGCTGTCATCTGCATAGCAATGTAAGTTATCTATAGACAACATGTCATTGATATGCAGAATGAACAGCGTTGGGGAGAGCACCGAGCCTTGTGGAACACCAGCATTGATGGGCCTTCCCTGGGAGCATGCACCGTCGACGACGACTTTGATGCTCCTCCCATCTAAAAAACTGGCGATCCACTCGCAGAGTCCCTCGGGGATTCCGTATGATGGTAGCTTCGATAGAAGGGCTCTATGCCAAACCCTATCAAACGCCTTCGCGATGTCGAGGCTCACAGTTAGAGCCTCTCCCCCGCTATCTAAGGCTTCTGCCCATCGGTGTGTCAAGTACACAAGAAGATCACCAGCTGAGCGACCGTGACGGAAACCGTACTGTCGGTCGCTAATCAGCTGGTGCTCCTCGAGGTACTGTAGGAGCCGTGTGTTGACGACTCGCTCCATCACCTTAGATAGCAGGGACGTTATCGCGATAGGCCTGTAATTTGACGGGTCCGACCGGTCTCCCTTTTTAGGGATCGGGTGGACATGAGCGACCTTCCACGAAGACGGAACCCTGTTGGTTGAATAGGAGAGACGGTAAAGGCGCGTTAATACGGGGGTCAACTCAGGGGCGCACGTCTTAAGCACCACCGCAGGGATGCCGTCCGGCCCACTCGACTTGTGAACGTCTAAGAGTCGGAGTTCCCGCCTGACCGCACGCTGTGTGATGCGAATCTCAGGCAGAGAACTCTCACACCGCGTGATGGTGGGTGGTGTGGCTCCTCCGTCGTCCAAAGTCGAGTTTGAGGCAAAGAGATCGGCCAGAAGATCAGCCTTCTCTCTTGCACTATGGGCCAAACTGTCATCAGATTTCCGCAGTGGTGGGAGATTGGACTGGCAGAAGTTGCCTTGGGCAGCCTTGGCGAGCGACCAAAAGGCTCGACTCCCCGTGGGATGGCTCTGAAGTCGCTCGCCAATTCTGGCAACATGCTCTGCCTTGGCTTCGGCAATAGCCTTTTTGCTGAACCTGGAGGCCGCATTGTACTCCCTCCTTACGTCTTTGACGTTTGGATCCCGACGCTCTCTGGCGCTGTTCCAGGCCAGGTATGCGGACTGCTTGAGGCTCGCAGCCTCCCTACAGGTATTGTTATACCATGGGCGACTGCGGCCGCCAACGGGCAACTTGGCGTTGGGGATGAATAATTCCATCCCCTGAAGCACCGTTTGCGTGATGCAGTCCGCACAAACGTCAGGATCGCTAGAGGAGAAGCAAAGCGGCCCCCATGGGTAGGATGCGAAGAATTCGCGAAGCCCATCCCAATCTGCCGACTCATAACGCCAGACTCTGCGAAACCCTTTCGCTGGTGAGCGATCGGGTTTCACAACAGGGGCTCTAGTACGGACGAGGCAGTGGTCAGAAGACCCCAATGGGGCATCGACCACCACCCTGTAACCGTCTGGATGAGTGGTCAGCAGAAGGTCCAGCAAAGAAGGGTTATGGCTCTCGATATCTGGTATGCGGGTGGGCTGCATAACCAATTGTGAGAGACCATAGGCCGTCGCCATATTGTATACAGTTCGCCCTGGGAGGTCAGTGGTCCGGGACTTCAACCACTCATTATGGTGAGCGTTAAAGTCACCTAGGACCACCACCTCCGCGGACGGGTACTGTTCCAATATTTTGTCAATCCCCTCTTGGACGCTCTCAAAAAGCTGAGTAGACCCCAAATCACTGCTCGGGGACCTGTATAGGCACGCATAGATTCGGGTGAGACCCCCATGGTCTACGCGCAGCCATAAAAGTGACAGGTCCCCTTGTTCGAGGCCCCGAAGGCGGCGACAACATATATCGCCCCTGACGAAAACGCACACCCCGGCTTTACGTAGGAACAGGTGCTCCAGTTCGTATCCGGGGTATTTAAGGTACGAAATATCGTCAGGGGCACATATTTGTGTCTCCGTTAAAAAGAGCAGGGTAGGCCGCGCTGTCTCAAGGTGGTGGTGGACAGCGTCGAGGTTACTGTGAAGCCCCCTGATATTGCAAAAGTCCACTTGGAAAGTGGAAAAGGGGTCCGCCGTGTGGTACGTGCTCTTTTTTCTTTTTCGAACCATAATTTAAAGAGATAATAAGGGAGGGGGGGTTTTTATGAGTAGGGTAAGGTCCCCGTGATCCCTAAGGAATAGAGGCGGGGCATAGTCAGGGCTGACGCCCGAGTTGTGTGAGGGGCTGACGCGAAGCACGGAAGGGCCCCCGGTGCCCCCCCGCATGCAGTCACCGGGTTCCACACCGGTATCCCAATCCGCCCGGTGACTACATGACGGGATTTTCGCCGGTTGGTAGGACAGCCTCCCGGGTGGGATAAATGTTAGATCCGGGTTCGGGTCCCCTACTGACCGGCAGGTGGCCGGCGGAACCATTCCCACCGGGTCTCCCTGGACTTCGCGTCAACCCATCACACTCAACACACCAACCCAGACCTCACCACCGCATGCCTCCAGCATCACAGGAACCCCACACCACACCTGGGAAAGGAGGTTGGAGAGAAGGGACGGCTTTCCCTGCCCTTTAACCGAAACGCCTGATGGCTTCACGGCCAAAATGGACAGAGCGGTGGTACCTACCCGTTCGAGTCCGTAAACCCTACCACCAGTGGGAAAGGAAGGGTAGAGATAGGACATCAGTACCGCTGGGGACAAGAAGGGGGTGCGGTGCTGATGGCTGGAGAAGCCGGGGTCGCGTACCCGAATTAACTATTCTGCGACCGGACAGGGCGCAGAAAGGTAATCCTCTGGCTGCAAATTTATAAATGCAAATGTTTATCATTAATACATACAACTACAATAATATATACAAGAGATAGTAATTATCTAAAGGAAAGTAAAGCGTGTGTTAAATCTCTTTTTAAATGTTTTATTATTTACATTAATAGTAACCTAATCTAAGGTACCTACTATTACTAGTTATACTACGAAAGTGATATTTAAATTATGTATGTCTTGGCACTAATATTACACAATTTACATTTTTTATAACTTTTTTAATTTAAAACTGAGATTATTATGCATTGCCTATCATATGTGCCTAAATCCCAAACGCTACAGAATATATTTTTCATCATTATCGAGCCAATTAAAATACCAAGGTATTATTCCAATATTGTATTAGGCATTCTAATAATATTATATTAATATTTAGTGTTATACTGCATTAAGTCACAACGTTCATTCAATATTTTATGTAAGTAACTGCTTTTTATTGTAGTGATACTCGTATTTATTATCTTCCATAAATCATAAATAACAAAGTTATTTGAGAATAAAGTTGTTCATGAAGTACATTTATCTTTTTAAGAAAATAACTGATCGTTCATGCTTGTCTCTTATTTTAATTTATATTTATGTTGCTGTTATTGTCAGAAACTTCATTAGAGTATTATCAATCACCAACATTTTGACGAATGACTGATTTATTTTACTATGCATATTGTACGCAATAGAAGACATATCGTAATCGAAACACATTTGAATTATGAACCTTGAATCAGTAAAATATGGTTGAAATTCTTATGGTACAGTTTTTTTCTTTTAACTTAAGATGTTTATTAAATCGACACTTATCCCTTACATGGTTATTTATTTTATGTTTGTCTTCGTACATAATATGTCTGGGTACCTACATGTTGCACACAGACACAAGGCGTTTACGTTAAGTGAACATAATGATAGTTATTTCACGGTAAAGGAAAGTAGTTAATATTAGTAACACGTTTGTTGTGTGTTGTTAAATTCTATAAACGTGCAGGATGGGTAAAACTGAATCTCAATTTTAAGTTTTAAAATTAGTGAATTTTAAAGCGAAAGTTTATTACAATTTTCATGACAATAATCTAAAGGAAAATCGACTTGTAAGTATTTTTAAAATTATATTTGCGAAAAATGTGAGAATAGTTTTATTCATTGCTTTGAATTAAATCTCTAGCTTATTTCGCTAGCTTAGCTTTTATTTTTATTTAAAACAGTGTTTTTATGAAATTACACAAAACCTATAACATTGGGTTAGGCTATACAAACACATAGGTACAAGATCGGTGTTTGCTTTTTTTTTAAACAAAAATGCCTAACTCTTCTCTTGAACGACTACGCTGCACTTAGATTAAAAAATTTCTTCGTTCATGTAGTGTTTGCTATTTGTCGTTTGTACATTACACCATAACACTTGCATATTTTGTAACTTGTATGTATATGTGTGTCAACTACTATTATAAAGTATACTGAGCATCGGTTCACTGGTATAAGGGAGCTACATAGAGTAACCGGGCGAGGTTGTGCCTCGCGTACTTGCCACGTAGCGGGGCACCATGACCCTGTCTCCCCCATAAAGACTCCCACGTCTCATGGTGACGTCGCACACTTTCGGCTGAATCAAGACGTTTTGTCTGAAAATTAATAATACATTCATATTTATGACATGTTATCATAAAATTAGCGTGTTCATTTTACTATGTTAAACAACAGTCGGTGCAACTTCAGAGCGAACTAGACGTTTGACGATACCGCCCTCTACCTATCATGTGTGTGGGTATGGCGTAAATATATTAGTTAAAAGGGTTATTAAACTGAAGCTTCTAAATAAAATACTTCGAGAGTAGTTAGTAAGTTTCTAACGTTGTTTGGATTTTAACTAAGTACCTACTTATTTTGTTCTATTTTAAAAAAATATTACAAATATGAGCAAAACATACCTCTTTCTGGTAACATTTTACTTGCATTTGATGTTTTAAATCTCGCAAGTAATCCATATCGGGTCTCTCTCGCCATCTGCAATATTGTATGATTTAAAACATATAGTTTTATTTTACGCACAGAACAGCTGTTAGGTATAGTTACTACTTTCATTATGTGATCCTGCCTATGATTTAATGCCAAATTAGTTTAGTAGTAGTAGTTATAATAATTTTACTTTTTTACTGTATTAGCACAGTAAAGAAGAAAAATTATTGCAACTACTCTAGTACTACTACTGTTAGTACTATATTCTTTATTTTCTAAAATCGATCAAAACATTTACAACAGCGGTTTGACCAAAAATCTTAATGTTAAAGTTCAAACTCCCATAAAAATGAGGACATAGTTCAAAGGCACCACCGAACCTTTTCTATTTATCTAAATTAAGCGCACTTAGATACTCATCGAGATATGTCAACGATTAAACAATCAATATCTGGCACTCGAGAGTGTTCATCAGAGCTAATGAAAGCCGTTACTCTTTGGTACGTCACAGGCCCCACAGCCGATAGAAAGCAATGATGCAATCTTATAGCCTTACCGGACTGGTCACTAATCATTGCTGATAGTTTAATTTATAGAAATTGTTAGAATATGACCGTAGAAGCAGGTTATTCGAATGGTCGTCTGTCTCACTACACCTATGACAAAGTGGGACAACACTGAAAGATTCATTAATATAAGGCCATATCATATTGCAACAAAGGCGAAACTGATTCAACTTTAGTACATTTATATTATACCTTACCCATAATATAATCAGGTGCAACATAGCATACATCTCTTTAGGTTTTTTCATACTGTATTAATTGTTATAAAGTTCAAAGTCACTAAATTACATTTCTCATTTAACTCCTCCTTTGACGTTGAGTGCCTTATAGTGCAATAGAGTGCAATATGGATACAATGGATAATACATGGGTCATCTCAATAGACAGTACGACGTCATTTGTGACCAATTGACGAGGTTGACAGCTGTCTTGGCATATCATGCATCAATTCCTAATGTGGTAATGTGTATTACGATTTCTATCGTTAGACACAAGCATAATATGTAATACGAATCATCTCGAAAACTCAACACGTTCAAAGAATATTCGTAGATATTAATTGGGAAAACTCAGATCAAAGAACTCGTGGAAACCGGAAACGTATAGCAGACTACATGGCATCACATATTATTTTACGATTGGAAAATTAGATGAGACTGAGAGATACATAGTAAACTAAACTATAAAAATATATAAGACATCACATGATGTAATTCATAGAAACTGTATAGTTCAAAGTCAAGACTCGTCTTAGTTGTGGCTAAAAGATAATTTTCATGAGGTATCATCATCATCAGCAACCCATTAGGTCCCACTACTAGGCTCGGGTCTCCTCTTACGAGGTATATTTTTAGATAATTTTCTAAAGTTTAAGTTGATTATCTCCTAGGTAAATTGCATCCAAAATTAAGAAAGATCGAATAACTTTTTCAATATGTGAAGACATAGTAGCTGGCCTTTAAAAGCTTACAATAAGTACCCAGCAACGAGCTTAATAAGTTTCTTTTGTAAATTTTATGGTACCCTAAAGTTTATTTTCACTTATCCGATACACTGAAGCGAATTCCGAATTGCTGTTAATATTAATTTGATGGGTTGCATTACAATTTTACGAAAAAAACATTACATCATTCCCTGACATTTAAGTATACACATATGCTAATAAATTTACGATACAGCCAAAACGTGTCACGCAAGTTCACGCAACGGTAAAGCTGCTACATCAATTTAATATGTTTCTACAATATTCTGACCAGCCATATTGAATACGTACTGAGAACAATGTAATCAAGAAAATCAAAATACAATTTATCTGGTGGTAATCCAATATATTTTACACATGATTCATAAACATAAAATAAATAAATATTAGTTGCCTTTTCAGTGCACGATCTTTCTCCGCTCATGTCTTTTATCACATCACGATAGTGCACAATAATAACTGAATCTTAATTCTAAATTTGAAGCACTAATTTTAATATCGAATTCCAACGCTCGGTGGCCATAACCCTAATTATCTAGGTAAGAAGTTTATTGTCTTCGCCTAACTGATCCATTCATACAAGTTTCAAACTGCGGCCTTACCATATTAAGCTGTATTATTTTCTTTAACCTTGGTTTTCACTTATCATTACGCACAAATTATTCATTGTATTCGTATGTGCGAAATATTGCGAGACTCCTCAGAGGTATTATCGTTATGTGTGAATGTTAACCTTTACTATTCACGCAAAATAGTTAGAACATTTTATGAAGTCAGTGTCATCAATGTTGCACACACTGTTTTTACTGACACGACTACTTTAATATATCCTTAATTTTATAATCCTTTCTTATATGTACAGGTGCAGTCACCTACAAGTTCTCAGTCTACTAACTTATTATGACCAAGACCTCTACTCGAGTGCAGTCAAGATAAATTAATAATAAATAATAATAATAAATTAAAATTCAATACGTACTGGCATGACTCGTTCGGCGCTCTTGTGACGTCACTAGAAGGCAGAGTGCGAGCACCAACCCGCCTCCTTCTAGCAAGAAGTGGTACTAACTCCACACCACCAGTAATGTGTATCAAGGCCGCTTCTGGCGTGCATTTCTTCTCCACCCTTATTACTTCTCGTTCTTCACTATCATAACTATCATCAGGTACCACTTTCCTGACTTTATCCCCATTCGACAATCTTTTGACAAATCTAGTTTTTTTTGGACTGCTTCTAACTTCTCCATTGCCATCAGTTTCTTGTTGTATTTTAATTTCTACACTGTATCTCCGTGGCCCTGAATATTTCGGTTTTGGGCTACTAATTTCTGGTAGTTTAGCAACTCTAGTTGGTTTAAGATTTTCTTTATTTGGCGAATCCTCCTCTAAATCATCATCTCCCTTTACTTTAGGTAAAGTTAGCGAAGATCCTCTGTTGCGCCTGGGATCCCCTTTTAATTTTGTAAAAATTTCATTATCTGTCCAACCCTGAAAAAAGAAAACAAGTATTTCCTAATAGTGATATACATACAAAAAAAAATGTGTCATAATACGAGTATACCAATTTGAATTTGTAATGTAGAGGATCCAAAAATAAATAAGAAAATCTTTTTTTTTTCTTCTCATCTTTTCGAATTAATTTATAGCTAACATTCTCTTTATCATTTTTCGATTGTAAATCTTTCTGATTTCTTTTAGCGCCAAATTTAAAGAAATATAAAAACTAACCATAGACTTAGAGAAATTTAGTCCAACATTTCGGGGATTCCTCCACACAGTCCCACCAGGTCCCGGTTTACCCCAAGGTCCTTCCATAGCTTGCTGAAAACAACAGATAAATTTGTAATCATTAATTAAACATTAAACCCTAAAAGTATTACTTTTACCATTTTGCGTTCGTAATCCAGATTCATTTTCATCTCCTTCTTTAACGCTTTCTTTTTCTCGGATACCATTTCATCTAAAATTGAAGAAATGAATATGAATATTTTTAATACCAACTAATCATTTTAAAACACAACTAACTGTTTAGACAGGTGTTTGCATAACCTTAGAGAAATAACATTATGACAAGAAAAAGGAAACTTTTGCAATAATTTCAAAACGGAAAGGACCTTCGATAAAAATATTTTAAATAAATATTTTATATTAAATGTTAAAAAATATATCGCGAGCTAATTAGCATATACAACTGTCATCACTTCTTAACATCACATCTTTATATATTTTTTAAGGACGGATCTCAGAATAAAATATGAACTCTATAAAAATTCAGTGATGTGGTAAATCTTACAAGTAAATTCAAATATTTGACTAGGAAGAATCGAACGCTAGGCCTTCGGTATACCAGTTAAAATTTAGAGTTCTATATTTTTAAGTTCTGGGTAACATTGCAGTTTTCAAGTTTTAACTGTAGGATAACTAAGTTTTATTATTCAAGGCCTATCAAAAAATCTTGTTTTAATTGTGTAATAAAGGTGTTCGGTGATTGTATAAAACATAATATATAATATATTATCTACATAATATATAATTTTATCACGATTAAAGCATTGTGAAATATCACACTCATCCAAATAAATGTCTTTTCTTTCCCAAAAACCACTTATTCTACCCAATAAAATGATAGCGATAACTCAGCTGGCCATTAGCTAGTCAAATGCCTTTTTTTATTTTCTTCTTTATAGAAACGCCGCTATAAGACACCTATATCGGCCATATCACTCAATATAATGTTAACGATTAGAGCTATATCTTTTAATGTGTCTTATTAAAAGACAAGTTTAGAAAAGGTTCAACGTCGAATAAGAAAGCACTGTTCATATTATTTACTTCACTAGGTATTTCACGAGGCTTCACTCCCGTCTCACTCTTTGTTTGGCTACTACTCAGCTCTTATTGGTGGTGGCGTGATAGCGTACATAGCCTTCCTCGATAAATGGGCTATCCAACAATAAAAATTTTTTTTTTTTTTTGTTATTTTCTTTTTTTTTTTTTTTAAAGACAACGCCCGAACTAGGGAACAAGCCCTGTGTCGCGGGGAGCTTTACAAACATGAAACTAACGGACACAAAGTACACCCAGACTAGAAACAAATATCTATGAATCACACAAATATTTGTCTCGTGTGGGAATCGAACCCACGTCACCCAACACGGCGATGTAGTGGCGAGGCGACCACTTTAACCACTGCGCCACGGTGACAGTCATATCTTATTTCGGTTCAGTAGTTTCTGCGATTCGCGCGTTCAAACAACCAAACAAAAATCTCTTCAGCTTTATAATATTAGTTTATACCTATTAGAATAGATAAACGATGCCCGGTTTCTTAATAGGCCAAAGGTCTATAGAAGAATCTAAGTGCGAGCTGTAATAAGTTTCAATTTTGGTTGATGAGCGTTGTTTCTATATGATACGGAAACGTTAGAGTTACCTCATTAATTTTAATCGGTTTGACGTAACTTCTCTAATATTAATATATCATAATTTATCTTTTATAATATAAACATGTAGGCACTAAAAAGGTATAATGAATTCTATTAGTATTAGGATTTATTTATATTATGTCGAAAATAAGGAAGTTTCCACTACACTCTCTGTTATCGAACTTTTTATTTTAAATTAAGTTTTCCATCTCTATTGATATGCCTAATATTTATATTTTATCTTATGTAATTATGTTTTGCTTCATCTAGCTATATAAGTATTAGATTAGCATCAAATGCTCAATAAAATTTTCATTCTACGGGGATGAAATATTTCGAAGGTTCTTTAAAATATCGCATTTACAATACGTAGTGGCACGCATTAACGTTGTAAGTCCTTATATAAGGATGGAGACAATATTTTTTGGTGATATGACACCAGTTAGCGCCACTGTCCTGTAAGGTCTGGAAGCTAAACTGCCAAAGTTTGTTAATAGAAGAAAAGACATATACCTATTTGTTCCGGCCCGGGAATCGAACCCGTCAGAAACCGCAACCGTACACTATTACTGCTACAACACCGTTGCAGTTGAATCGTTGGAAATTAAATGAATTAGAATAGTACAAGTAAAAGTAAGTAAACTAGAGCTTTGTGAATCCAGTCTTTGTTACACCCTAAACCCCATTAATTTCATGATCTCGATGTTTACACATGAATTTGTTAATGAAACTAGTTTCGTGACACTAATTTTATGCCACTAGTGGCAAGTGGTTTCGTAATTAAATTCAGCTTTACTACTTAATATGTATTAATAAATAAGAAATGCGAAAAACAACTAAGTATTTGTTTGTCAATAACTCTCTCAAGTCTTTACCACTTAATCGATCTCCATGCTTCACTTAAAAATAATTTGGAACTGAAGAATGACATAGCCTACATTTTACCACCATCTACGCGGCTCCCGGTGAAAACTAGTAATGCATATTATATACAATAAAACAATCATTAAAACAATAGATACCTAATATTTCCTTATAATGTTTATGTTCAACAGGCGTCTGTCGGTACCGAATGTCGTTGTCGACGCTCTGGCGCAGGGCCTCAGCGTAGCAAAGCTCCGGGTCTTCATATAGCTTCACAGGGGTCTGACGCGACCGAGCACGTTGTCGTGTGTTCTCAAATTGACGAGTCACCTCATGTAATGATACACCCTATTTAACAGACAACGGCACAATTTTATTAATGTCCTGATACTGGACTAGGGGCACTTGATTCAGTTATTTGTGGTGATTTGATTTGATTTGAAAATCTATTGTTCAAGACAATACATAACAGTGCAAAACAGTAAAAATATATTTTTCTGAATGTTCAAGCGCGGTCCCAATTGCCAGAACCCTTCGATTTCAGTGTAGTGCATTCGATTATGCAAACTTAATTATGTGTAGTTACTCCCACAGAATTAAGACACATATCACACATCATACTTGGATAAAAATTAAGAAAGAGTAAACAAATGAACACCTACACATGCTATTAGTAAGGTTTTCTCATAAATAACTAAATTGAAGTCAAGTATCAAGTCCGTGTAGTGATGGATTAGGAATACATAGTGTCACTACTCCATCTCAACCCGTGGATGTCGTAAAAGGCGACTAAGGGAGTAACCTTATGCAGACAAGTGCACTGCAAGAAAAGGAAAATTCGAAACAAACCCTATACCAACCCGTCTGGCCAGCGCTATACCAAGTGGGCTAAATTCCCTCCAAATTTTTTGGAGGAGACCCGTGCCCAGCAGTGGGACCTTTGTGGGTTGGAATGAGGATAATGAAGTAAATTGAAGTGATAGTCACACGTCCAAACCAAACAACTTAGATTTCTATACCTATCCCATTTGGCAATATTTATTTAATAGTATGCAAAATGCTTTGTGTGGAAAATCGAACCTTAATGAAAATTGTTTGTCCTCGGCATTGTTATTTATCAATTAATTTTACGAACAATTAGCGATGACAAAGTCAATCAAGCCAATTTTCTCATAGAAAATTTATGGAAACTTGTGAAACATTAGCATTTTTGATACAGAAACCGTTATAGCGTGAACGTGGTATTTTGTAATTATATAGTGTCGTATAATTATGGCAATTAAGTTCTCACGTTTTATTTTCGACATCAAGATGTAAAAGAACTTTATAGAATGCTCCCTCCGTTTTGAGCTTTCATAGTAGCTAATGAAAATACAGTCGAAAATATATATAGGTGTTTTTTGCTTCGATGACGTAATGAAATTGTGTACGACTGCTGCGCAAGTCTTTGATTCGAATCCTGGGTCCAGTAAAAATTGTATTTTCATGTCATGAATTTCAGTATCTATCTATAGTTTTTGGGCGAGCCTATTGTCACTTAGCAGGCAGTAAGTGACATTAGCCGTAGCGTGAAATTATAAAGCTAATAACCTTCCCCGATAAATAGGCTAACCAAGACTAACATCATTTTTAAAATTGGATCAGTAGTTCTTGAGATCCTAGCGTTCCACCAAACAAACAAACTCTTTAGCTTTATAATATTAATAACTAGCTTCCGCCCGCTGCTTCGCCCGCGCGGTATGTATTTTATACCTATAAACCTTCCTTTTGAATCACTTTATCTATTAAAAAAAACCGCTTCCAAACCCGTTGCGTAGTTTTAAAGATTTAAGCTTACATAGGGACGGACAAACAGCGACAGCGACTTTGTTTTATACTATGTAGTGATATACTCGTATAAATATATAGATAAGTATAGATATAGTATAGTTATACACATTTATCTAGTAGTTAGGTATCTCGGAATCAACTTCATATATACTACATTATGACTCATCTAGATACGAAAGAAAGAAAGAAACACCGGTGACTTTTAAAAGAGAGGAATTACCGATGGCGAAAATATAAAATTCTTGAAATGTATGTCAACAAATTTCATATCCTCGATACGGCAGTATTCATTCGCACATTCTTTATTCATCTTCGTTTCGTAACTTACCGTGTGGTCCCGCCTTAATTGTATTCCAGTAATGAATGACCCTTTACCTTATATAGATTTATAACCATCGGTCAATCTGTACGCAACTCTTATGTACCTATCAATTAATTAAATAACATTATAAATGATAGTACTATTACTGAGATGAACAAACAGATAGCTGTTCTGTGTAGAGATAAAATAATAATATGTGTGCTGTTGTATTTATTTAAAAAAAAATACAAATTAACGTTACAAAAGATACTGATTTATTATTTTTTCTTTTTTTTTATTCTTTCGGATTATAAAATATATTTTAATATGAAAAAAAAAAGAGAACTATTGGAGTGGCTTGTCGCGGCGTGACGGCGCGCGGCGCGGCGGCGGGGCGTGCGCTTACACCGCACCCCGCGCGTCTCCCCCTCGGTCGTCATAAATATGTCCATGCGTGGACATCTACCATTTTGTCAATAACCAGTTTATTTTGCAACACTACTTTACTGTTTTGCTTGCCCAAATAGGATGGTGTCTACTGGAATGGAATCTCGTTTCAAAAAAAGATAATTTTCCGGTCGTGTGGCAGATGAACATGCAAAACGGTGTCGAATCACATACGCATATATTATAATTTTGTTATGGAACTTTAAACATATACTAATAAATCAAACTATAATAATGACACGTAACAATATTATGCAAAATGCATATTAAACATATGAAAAATTACTACCACCTTCATTATAACAAACAAATAAAAGGTACGTTTTTCTGCATCATGATTGTATAATATAATTATTTATGAATAACAATTTCCCTGGTTATGAAAAACCTATTGCTTGATTATAGAAATTAAATTGGTTTTAGATTCATATTACAATCAACCATCATAATTCATTTGAAATAAATATCGATAGTCTCTCAATAGACGTAAGGTGTACATCGACCTGTCACATTATTCATTTATTAAAGACGACGTCGAATTTCGACATGTCTGTTGTACAAGAATAGAAATTCGTGACTTTACTATAGATTGAAGCTTAAGCCTGTACACGTTGGGCTAACAAGAGCCACCTATGCCATAGTTGGTATATTCAGAAATATTTATGGAAAATTTAACTACTTGGTGTAATTTTAAATGAGTCTGTTTTGGTAACTTCAGCTTAACGTACCCAATATATGGCAATATTCGACCAACATATAAAATAATTACTAAGATGGGTATGAATAATTTGAGCATGCACACTTGCATGACTACTTCGATATGAAGGCTTATTATCATGCGTATAGTACAAGAATTATGATGTAAACTGGATTTTTTTTATGTCATTGTCATCTAAATTTTACAAGTTATAAAGTCTTAGTAAAACCAAACCACTAAAATTTGCCTCGAAAATCGCCGATGTCAAATGTTGCAATATTTGACAGCTGTATGGAAATATGTCACTATTTCAAGCAGGCCCTCAGTTACTAGGTATGCTTATTTTTATTAAACTGATATTAAAATAAATATTCTGGTATATATATTACCTACTGTAAATGTCCACCTTTAAAAGTAATTTAAGCTGTACCTACTTATTATCAACTAATTTATCAATCAAAACAAAAGATATAGGTCATTAAAAGCAACCTTGAAACGTCTAGTCAAGCTTTTCATAAAAGTCTAAAGGTCATAGGAACAAAAGACGTCGATCATTTTATTATTCCTCAAACATTACCTTTAAATTGGTATTGGCTTTTGACATGGAGCTTACTATAGACTGAATGCGGTCTTAGTTTTGTTACCAAGCGAATAAAAGATTCGTTTTCGCTACCAAACGGGATCTACCGACATCGGTATATTGTAGCCATGCAGAATGTCAGGTAGCTAATTCAAAGCAATCTTTCGCCAGCAGCGTACCCCGTATAAAAAGTAGGTCCCAGACTATATATATATATGAAATTTCATAAAAGCATAACAAAAGACAAACAAAGTTACTTTTGCATTCATAGTATTTATGTAAGTATACTGTCGGCTTCATAGGTAAAATTACGAGCTAAAGGAGCTTTTAATTGTAAAAGCTCCTCCCCCCTCAAAAGGATAGCCTTTGAAGCATTCAATAGGTATAGACAATCAATGACAGCTATCAGTCTGTGTTCACAGTAAATCATACTATAGTGAAGCCTTAATTACGGCCCGCGGCAAGTAAATTGATCGCGTTATTACGAGTAGAGCTGAGACTGTAGTATAATGGCACCAATACGTCAATGATTCATGCAATTGCAATATTAGAACCAATAATGATTTGATGACAAGGTTTATAGACGCATTTTCTATAATTTGGAAGGCGATTACTAAACAAATATGCGAGAAAGAAAAAGAAAAAACATCAACACACAACAAACAAAATTTGTTCTTCATGTTTATGTAAAATAACTACCTCAGTGGCTAAGCGGGAGTGTGTACGAAAGCGGGATTCGATTTCCAGGTTAGGTAAAAGGATATTGACTTTTTCCATCATGAAATCTTCCCGGAGTTTGGTTATGCTCGGTTAATGGCAACTCTACATGGGACCGAAGATTGCAGGCCAAATGTGCCTGTACCTATACAGGGTTACGTAGAAGTGCGCACACATATACATGTGTGCGCACTTCTACGTAACCCTTCGGAAAAAAGACGTAACACTATGTTAATTTATATTTTAAAGATACATACCCTGAGTTCGTCTTCGGGAAAGATTCCTTTGTCTCGTATCTTAGTAAATCGTATTCCTCGAGCATTGGGCGCGCCACCGCCCGCGCGGCCCCACGGCTCATACGACGCCAGCTCTTCACGAACCTACCACAATAAACACCTCTTTTAGAACTCATTTTGTACGTCACTGCATACACCTAAGAGTCATTATTAGAGTATCATGGCAGAAGGCTGACAGGTAATTTCGATTGATCGATTTTGATATCGATTTATGTTTTTAAACATCGGGTAGGGGTCCCATGACATGACAAAATAAGGGCATAATGCAAAATAAATACAATTGATGAAAAATGACGTAAGTATATAAGTAAATTCAGCTTTTCTCGTGAGTGTCTATTGCTAGCGTCCATCTCTTACTCTTGGTTAACTAAGAATCAAATTAATTGTGAAATTATCATATACTAAAACGTAAACTCTATTACTGATCTTATGTACGGCAACGTAAATCCTAGTTCATATGAAATAATATTATATTATTATGTTTTTATATTTGTAAAACAGCGAAGCTAATAAAAGTGTGTTAAAAATAACTGAAAACACTTTACAGTAGATATACACTTATAAAATGATAGCCATTTAACATTAACGAGATATTATTTATAGACCATTCATAAGTGACAGAAGTAGATGGGCTTTAATCTTAAAAAACCCAGTTATTGATTTATTCCAACAATTAAATATTGTTAAGTTGGCACAAGAAATTTAATATGCCACAACAATAAAAGAAACTTTGCCCTACTTATTTCTAACTAGTTTCTCACGCGACGTCGCTCGCCCGCTTAATATGTCAGTAAAAACTGGCCTATATCCTTCGCAGGTCTTACATTATTTCTATGTGAAATTTCATGAAGTTTGGCTGTGTGGTTACGAAGATTACGCCATACATTACATACAAGATTACCCAAAACACAGGCCCAAGCCTAGTTTAGGACCAGAGGGAATCAATAGCTATTATTATAATATTATATAAGTTTTATGATTATATGAAAAAACAAATGATTACCTACATCAATCTTATACTCGTAGATATACCTCCTTATAATATTAGTTTAGAGATAAATAAATGTATAAAGTGTATCATTATGTTAAACACCACGATATACTTATCATTAAAACTTTTAAATATAATCATCGTTTCTTCTATACAAATTTACGTTGAAGCTAATGGATTGAGAACACGCGGATACGTCTGAACCATGACATCCATGACTGACAAAAGGTTAAATAAACTAATTAATAATATTTTATTTACCATTTCATATCATAGTAAACACGTCTGCCGATAAATGAATTTGCCGACAGGTCCATAAGGTACAATACACCATTAAACGAATAGTAATAGTCTGTCAACTAACAATATGGATGTGTTGACCTCGTACTAAAAATCCATAGAGAGATTGGATCATGACCTTTTGATGAGACCACCATAGCCGCTGGGTTATTGTCGCTAAATCATCCGTATTATGCATAAATATCATCATTAATTTTTAGTATGAGATGGATACCGCGCCTAGTATTTCATCAGCCGGTAATTTTGATGGGAATCCGTGGGACGAACGTGATATCAATCTCATGTGCGTGTCATCATTTAAAGCTCATATTACGTAAGGGGAAATTTATTAGGAAATAACTTCTAAGGTACACCTAAAATAAGTAATGTATACGCAACGTGACGAATTTCTGGGTTTTACAATTAAATAAGTGGCAAATGTGATGAAATAACTGTTGAAAATTAGATAAAATCTTAGTGGGCGTAGGTATATCTAATTACATGTAAACAAAGTAAACCTCCTGTGGCTTGGTGTTGTGTGAAGTATCTCGAGGTATTACACAATATCATAACTTCCAAATCGTTATATTTATTTACAGAATACTTTAAAGTTACTATGTGAAAAAATTCTGTAAATACAAAAGCAGCAGTCGATTCAATAAACTAATAAATATAGTATACTTATAGTTAGGTATTGACTTATACAAAAATAGAACCTAACTGCCTGATGTATCGGTGCACAACCGCAGCTGCTGAACCTAGTCTCAAATGTTCCACCTACCCGAAAAGTTATTTTACATTTAGAAAACTAAAACTACAGATGAAGATTACCTTCCGTTGTGTTTCAAGCTTCTCCTTGACACGTATCTCCCGTTTCTCCCGAGCAATGCGCTCCCCCTCGGCACGCGTCTGCTCTGCGCGCTTCCTCTCGCGGGCCCGGCGGCGGAGCGAGCCCGACGTAGGAACGCTCAGCCTCCTGTAGTGCTCCAAAAAGTCTCGATACATAAATAAATAGGTATACTTCTCTGTATTTTGTCACTAAACAAACTATAAGCTTATTGCTCTACTATTTACAGAAGTATTTCAAAATACCTCATACTGACACATCTCCGCAAGATGCCTAATAAAAAAATTGCAAATCAGAAAAGTCTAGAACCAAAACCATCTCTAAATTACGATCAAAACTTTATAAAAATCTTTCGAAAAACATTTTGAACAAATATCCATTACAGCCACGCTGAATTCTGAAAAGTAAGTAAGAAATAAATAAATCCCTATTCTTATAGAAAGTACCTACAAACTGTACAACGTAAAACGATATCTTACCTACGCAACCGTCGTGAGTGTAAAGCAAACATTTAAACTACAGTTTCACTTAACCCAACAAATAACTTCATATCACATAACTGCATACGTAACAAATTCTAATGTATATAAACGTAGGGAGGAGCGAAAAAACACTAAACAAGATCATGTCAGAGGAAGTGAAGTACGATTGTGCCTGGGACGGCTTTTCGCCACCAACTGAAAGCTTGTCTTGGAAATCGCGAACGAGTCTCCACTGAAATAGTATATGTTCAGGCTCGTGAACGTTTCCATTGAATACAGCATACCTAGACGCGTGCTTAAAATAAATAAAGATTTTCCTTTAAATGTCCTTTACAATTTTAATAACCAACTTACGAAGCTGGGAAAACTTATATTGTGCGCAATGAAAATCTATTACCGATTATTTTGCAAGTCATTATACCGCGCTGTCGACGAAAGCAGAAATAATTTCTTATAGAAAGGGCTTTGGCTTTAGAATATTTCAATAGATTATTATGCGTGTTTAGTATGTATAGGCAATAGTTTGATCTTATTGTTAGGAGTAGCTTGTGAAAAGTTAAGCAATCTTTTGAGTTAGGAAGGTATCGGCGTAGTAATATGGCAGGTAAATCTTTTATAAATGAACTTTACTCAAACTATACAATAGGTCACCTAAATTCATAAGCTGACTACATGAGTACCTACCTAATTCTATCTTTCTATTGATATTTAGTAATTCCACGCCTTGTATTAAGTATGAAGTCACGAATCTCATAGTTAATAATTTATTCATAAAACGTGATTTAAACCAGCAGAGGATTTTCTGTATGAACTTTTTGACAATGGGAGTGCATTATTCGCGTTTCAAATCTTCTAAGAATTAGAACTGAAAAATATTTCAATTCTTCTTTATTCACTGAATCACAATATTGTGCTCATGCCTGATTGCAAGCCATTTTCAAATGGATTCTTCACCAAGTCCAATTATCTATTGATGAATTGAAATACGCGACAACTAGGTTTAATAGAAATATTCGTAGGTTTTCATCCAGATAGTAATTTATTGCATTCAACATGTCACTTACTATATTCATCCACAATATATCTAATGATTGTCAATAACTGACAGACATAGTAATTCGATAATGAGTTCATTGTTGGCTCTTTGCTGATGAAGTGTTTAAAGGTCGATACACGATATCATTCTAATTTCAATAACGATATTGAACTTTCTAGACGTTACCTACCTAAAAACAACTTGTAACAAGTATACAAAAAGCCAAATAGGTAAGTACAAAATTTCACAAATATAACTTCAAAACAAACATGCAACTCCTACTTTATCCTCTGAAAAATAACCAAAAATGTACCTTAGTCATACACTAAGGTATAATTTTTGACTTTTTTCCTACAACATAAAAGGCGTCAACAAGGTTTCCACCAAGTAATTATGGATTGTATAGCTATCTATATAAATGACTGCCTCAGTGTCGCAGCGGGAGTCTATATGCCGCAAGAGGTTCTAGGTTAAATTCCAGGGTTGGACAAAAACGGAATGGGTTTTACTAGCATGTAATTCAATATCTGCCCGGAGTTAGGAAATGTGTCCGGTTAATTAAATTAAATAGACTCACCCATATCACATGGGACCTAATATAAAGGACATATGGATGCGATACACATCTGCTGACCTCTTCGAAGAAAAAAATGGCGTTATGATAATATGTTATGCCTTGTTATCAAATAGCTTTAAATGTTACCTATTATGATTACTACACTAGTCCTAGACGTTACCTACCTTAAAATAACATGAAACAAGTTGGTAGGTATATTTATTAATAATTCACGTAGGTGGATAAAGTGAAATTTGGATTGCCAGCTCGTGTAATTTAAAATTCAACTTCGTCTCTATAAATATAATATTAGTTATTATATAATCCGCGGCTGACTAGCGTGTACCAATCATGGTGCCTTCAGGTGTTTAATTATTTAGAGCTTAAGTCTTACAATGACCTAGTGATATTAACTAAATATCAATGAACTATAATACGTTCAATATGTCATTGTTTTAATAATATAGTTTTAAATTAGCAACGATTAAGCTCATTAATATAAAAATATCTAATATATGCAAGAAGATGCAGTAAAGTTAAATTGCTGCCTATTCTTGACGTCGAAATTTGTTTGTGTTTGTATCCTTATCTTATTTTTCGTAAAACATACCTATTATCTTTTAATATAGTAGTGCATAGGACGCAGACGTGCCGCCTTATTAAATTAAAAAATTCAAGAACCCACAACGCAATGAAGTAAAGTGTAAACACCCATTATAAGTCAAATGTAAACCAAACCCACAGGCGTTTTAGATCTCTAACGGAGCTCGCAAAAGCGCTTATAATTGAAACGGCTGAACCGATATTGATAAAAAATTTTGAAGAACCTTCGATAAAATAAAAAAACCGAATTCGGTTCACCTGTTTCGCTATGGTACTACTCTCAATGAAGCTACGTAATAATATTAGATATATTTTACTACCTACAACTTTTTAAGGCCATTAAATCTGCGTTAATTTACTTTTTCATATTTCACACTTGAAAGATTATAATTTGGTCTTCATTTATAGAAACATTTAACACAAGGTTAAGATTATGAACAGGTCATAATTTATCTAAACACATACCTGGGCACGTTCTTTATTCGACGAATCATACTTAAATTCAGTGCATAAACTAGTTAAGTCTTCATTTAAATGGTAAATTTTTTGTTGATGTGTGCGTGCATGCCTTCCTGCAACCGATGAGGAAAAAGTGTGGCTAAAATTTACGACCCATCTATATGTTGTCAGCTTATTACGCAATAATATAAAGTTATTTATTCTAAAGTCATAATTAGGTACCTATATCCGCACGTAACGTGAGACGCGAAACTGACCTACACCTACACAAGCAATGCTTAGTCAAATATTTTATTCCAACGAGTTCTTACCTAGAGAAACTGACGGTTCCGCTTTCTTCTATCCGTTTACCCACTAGGACTTAAACACGTTTGCACTTAGACACTTTTCCATTACTTATGATTTCAGTCGCTCAGGTTTTTTGCAAATCATTGAGTCTTATTACCTATCTACTTTTTTGTATGTATTCAAAAGCTAAACATAAATAGGCCAATAGTAGGCCAAATGTTTGTTTAGTTTCACGCCAACGATGCTCAATAAAGCTTTGAAACTTCATATAATAATATAAGTTGGATTTGTAAATGGTTCAAAATGTTCCTACGAATTTGATATCACAGAGAGGGGTGGTCTGTGACCGTATGGTCCCCAACGAAACAACGATCTGCCAGGAAGCGAGTAAAGCAAAAAGTTGCGAACACATAAAGAGTAAATCAATAAGATTCTACGCGAATTTGCGAATTTACATAACGCGATGTCACGTTGTGCTCCTACGTAAAATATACGAGCAACATACTTGTCGGAATCAAGGACTGCTAACTTTTACAGGTACATGAACTTTCGAAGAATTGTAATAAACATACGATTTAATGCGCTACTCTTTCTTGTTTATATCTGGTAAGCGCTGTTAAAGAAAACGGCTATTTAATTAAGAAATTTATAGGACTCGATAAAATACCTCGAGTATTCCTCTGATTTAACACCACATGTTCAACCCATTATACACTTTGGCACTTTACAACTATAAAGCCAAATGGAAACTTCTACAAAGTTTAAAATTCATCTTTATCAAGTCGGAAATAAAGTTGATAACACAATTCGAGTAAAAAAGTATTAAAAAGGTACGATTGCCGTATACATTTTTCAGTTGGCATTTGGCTCGTCCTGGCGGTGCCGGGCGCCGAGCGATCGATTGCCGCAAACACGCAGCTCGAATGAATCCTATTGCATTCATTCATATACATGTCTTGCATGTCGCAGAATTACGGGTGTTTGGGAAATAGGTCACCAATAATTTCTGCGTTGATATTTATACGGTTTTCTCAAGGACGAAGTTTATTTAGACTTAGCACGCGCGTCCTTGTATACATCCTTGTCGTTCATTCGTATTGAATAATAACTTGAAAATTACGAAAGCTTTCTTTGTGTCAAATAAATTTTCGGGAAAACAAATAAATAAAACAATACTTTGTAACTAATGTTTATATTAAAAATTATTCATGATTTACCATTTTACAGAGTAATAATATTTACAAACATATGACCTATGACAGTATGTCTACATACATATAAATAAAATTCATTGACTCCCATTGTTTAACATTTTTAATGTACAAAAAACATACACCTCCATCTCCGTTTATCGTATGGGCTGACACAATGACCAAGATACGAAATTATTTGTTCTATTAGTGCATTCCCACTGTGCAATAAACTAAATAGCACGTGTCTTTACATCGGATAACAATTCGGTTTAGGGTTGTACCACATCACACTTTCCTGTTTCTATCCGTTTTTGTCACTTAGAACTGTTATTTGCGAGAGAGCGAGGGAATGCGACCGCACGTGACAGCATCGACGATGCGTTCGGCTCTCCTTATCCCACTCTAGTAAATAACGGTTCTAAGTGACAGTAAAGGAAAGAAGCACAGGAAAGTGGAGTACGGTGTTACTTGATGTGATGCAACCCTGAAAGCGGATACAAGTTACTTACATATTACTGTGTCGTGGCACGTCACGACACGCCACGACACAGTAATATTTTTCCGCATTTAAGTACGATTATAATGTTTTTATAAATCTAAATATTATGCAGAAAGCAGTGTACATCAATCTTTATTATAGTACCTACTTATTAATAATATTTTATGTTTATAGCTTGAACCGCGAGAATTTATATTTAATACAAATTTTCACGCGCAATTACAGTAGAAGTTGTAAATAGTACTACGGACGGACTAAAACGCACATAGGAAATGCAATGTTATGAACTATCAGTGAAAAGTATACGACGAAACATAACGTTTCAGTAGTTTTAAACTTATGCTAATTAACATAAGGTTGAAAATAGCCGTGTGACTTTCTGCGTCTAACGTCCTATTAGACTGAAAGCGTACAGGGGTGTAACATCAACGGGTTCATCGTTCGTTTCCTTTAGATGTCGGTCTTTATGTCGGCCTTACTCTAAGTTACATTATTAATGACTAATATTTTGTTACATATTACCAAGAAAAGTTTAAGAATACTGCGCTTATGGTGCACATCATCATCTTGCGTTTCTCTGATATTCCATTTGTCTATATAAATGTCAGTTACACTGATCAATAGATATAGTTGTTAGTATTATTTACAATTGTAATATGTACTAATTGGCTAAAAAAATCGAAATCTCGCTAAGGGCGTTAACATTTTGCCTAAATATGTTGTGCGGCCTCATAAAATACTTACAATTTAATACTAAGTCAGAATATAACACACCTCCATTATGTAACGTGTACTCTAAAGAAATTGAGGTAATTGGTTTTGAAGATAAAACACGGGTAACTTATCCAATGACTCTCAGTATTTACACACCATAAAATACATAACAATAAGAAACAACCAAACACCGACTCGTGAAATAGTGTAAGTAATTTTGTGATGATCGTCGACAACAAATTTGTGCATAACCACAGGTACTTTTATCTCTACACCTACATAAAGATTGCACGATACAAAAATAGAAGAAAGAATATAACGAAAGCGTTCAAGACCTACCTCGCTATATACAATAATATCAATTAAACTCGAATACTTAACAAAAAAAATTTAATGTCAATATTTCGTTAAACATCAGTTGAGCATAATAATATTATAGTACACGTATGTACAACTGTATTTGGTAACGAGTAGTCATATACACGCACCCCTCGGCGATAGCTCGCGGCGTTGTCGGGTCTCGCCTGCGTCACGTTCACGCCACGCACACGCCACGCACACGCATGTATACGTACACGCAGTGAGACACGACAAACGTAGAAATTATCTTAAAATAAATCAGGTCACACAAGTGAAGGACACAAGTACAAATACTTATATAAGTTCTAATACAATATATATACTTTAACATATAATTATTTGACAATCAGTTCCACTGATTACAATAATATAACTGCATCTATATTTTATATATAGAAGAAATTTGCATAATTTATCTGGGCACACGGTACAAGTTAACGTAAAGTGTTCACATCGCAGTCTCACATACAGACACTCACTAGGTACACACGTCACTAGGCACTATTTGATCCTGTTGAGCACGAGGTCGGTGGTGACTACAAGTCCCTTCTGGTAGGGGGAGTCTGCGAGCTGCGCCGCGAGCCGCGCCGCCTCGGCACCGTGCTTGCGCGCGAGGAAGCGCGTCTGTTCGAGCCCGCGGGATTTGTGTACCAACTCGTACGCCTTGGCCACGTCGCCCGCCTCTTGGAACCGCCGCATTATCATCGGGTTCAGCTCTGGGTACTGCCACAAAGAAAACATATTCATTATCAATTCATCAAATCGAAATAATAATACACGTAAGTAACCCTTACACGATTATTTACCTCACCCTGTACGCCAAATCATGTAATTTAAGATATAGCAATAAAACATATAAAAGTTATCATTTAATATCTTTATTTTGTATTTTTATGGAACTGAGTATTGTCGACTGTAGCCGACATCGGCACACATGGCAGGCTGGCACTTGTCGAGTGTCGAGAGAGCCTTTGGACATTGACAGTGTCACTACCCCATTTCAACTCGTGGGTAGGACACAAGGCGACTAAGGGAGTGTAACCTTAAGCAGACAAAAGCGCTGCGAGAAAAGGAAAATTCGAAATAAAACCCTATACCAACTCGTCTAGCCAGCGTGGTATAGTAGGCTAAATTCCCTCCAAAATTTTTGGAGCAAAACCGTGCCCAGCAGTGGAACATTAATTTATGGGTTGTAATGACAATAATAATATATATGACTCCCCTGATACAGCATGTCTCAGTTGTGTTTAATAAACTTAAAATGTTCTTCGAACGTTTAGACTATAAATAAAATTGGTATAGCTCTATCATCATCATCATCATATCAGCCCAATGACGTCCACTGTTGAACATAGGCCTCACCCAATTTCCGCCACAGCGAGCGATTTTGTGCCGCCCGCATCCAACGGCCACCCGCAACCTTTACTAGGTCGTCGGTCCATCTGGCGGGGGGCCGCCCCACGCTGCGCTTTCCAATACGTGGCCGCCACTCGAGAACTTTTTTGCCCCATCGGCCATCAGTTCTGCGGGCTATGTGGCCTGCCCACTGCCACTTCAGCGATGCGATTCGGTGTGCTATGTCGGCAACTTTAGTTATACTTATAGCTCTATATTCATAAAAAAATTGTCCTATATGCGGGCGGCACAAAATCGTTCGCTGTGACGGAAATTAGGTGGAGCCTATGTTCAACAGTGGACGTCGTGGAATCTACAACAATCTCTTAAAAATAAAATCGACTAGCAGAGGTCACGAGCAAATGTATGTCGAAAACTTAAAGCAATCGGACAATACAAACCGCAAAACATTCTTTATCAATCTTATAAAGGTCATATACAATCTTTAGACTTCGTAAGTTCACGGATTAAAATACTGACTTATTTTATTCAAAATTTTCACTAAAATGTTAAATTCTTTTGAGACACAACCGACCTAGACCTTGAATACTAATCGTCGACCATTTAAATACAAAACATTCGAGACGGTATTCGCACTAACTTTCACTTTATCAGTCTGTTTTCGATTAGATGTTCTACTCGCATTAACTGTGTCATCCGCCTGACGATAACGCGTACAAAAATGTGAATATTTTTTGCAATATGGTGCAAATTACTTGGGTGTGTCCCAACATACGAGAATTGCGCAAATTTTTACGCAAGTGTGTATGACCCGTTATGGCTTGACCACGTTGAGTTGAGGTAGGGCAACCGGTTTATCACTATTTAGTTGAAATCAAAACGCACTACGGTCACGGAGTAATAATTCTAAATAGTTAAAACAAAGAAATTTATGTCAGAAAAAATCGAAAACCGTACTCATGACACTCACGTATGTCGTTATATCACTAAAATATATTTGAGGGGTTATCTAATGATACGCCTGGTCACGTAGCCAGAGTTTAGCCGGACTGACGATAATTATATAGAGATTTTGCACCTACCTAATTATACGTGAATATTTGTTATAACTTATGGCTTGACCAATATCTTAAGAATTTTAAGTAACTGGTACGTAATTACAAGAAAAATTTAAAAAAAATTGCTTGTTTGCACTTAAATCTCAGTGCATGAGTACGACTTGCGTTTGACCGGTGTTTTTTAAGTATCTATAATAAAGTTATTTTAGATACTTAAAATAGTGATTGGCTGGCATTGAAAGTTCATAAAACGGCCTCAGGGGGTCTAATTCTAATCGGAACCTCAAACTTAAACATAATCAATTTTGACATCGTTGTGAAATGTTTGGAAGAGACTACACATCATATTATTTATTAAAACATTTAACAGCGATATCGAAATTGACTAACTCGAATGGCGAGATGCAAAGTATGCGGCCTTCGGATCTATTGAAACTTTAGTCCAATAGATACACCATCGTTTGACAGTAAATAGTTGTCAATTATATCGTATGTCCAGTAAAATGGGAATTTGAATACACGTAGCGTTTCATGTGCCAAAATAGGTTAAAAAATAATTTGAAAAATAAATAGTTAAAAGAATTTAAATGGAAGATAATCGATTTCCATTTAGTCTTTTATTATTACACGCATAATAATTTATGTAAATTTCCTAATTATGTTGATAATAATTCTTAAACTTTGGTTAGTCGTAACTTTTGAAAGGAGAGGAATCTTTGAATATCACGTTTTTGTATCAATTTAAAAAGTTGTTTGATTTGTCTGGACACCCGGTTTATTTGACGATAAAGCAGCCTATACTCAGTAGTATCTTCAAACAAAATAGAAAAGGTTAAATGGTTAAATTACCTTTTCGCAAGCAAAGAGAACTGGTGCAGTGGCTAAACCGAGCTTAAGGTCGGCGGCTGTGGGTTTGCCCATGGCTTGTGCTGATGACACGAAGTCTAGCAGATCATCCACTAGTTGGAAGGAGAGGCCGAGATTACGACCATACTGGAAGCACAACTCGCTTGTGCTTTCATCTGCTCCGCTTAATAGTGCGACCTGAAACATTGAATGTGTTGATGAATAAACATTAATAATAATATCGCACTCACAGTGTCAAAAGGTTATAAGATGTGAAACGCCGTTGAACAATTATGAACCTCATAGTCATTGACAGCAGACGGTAATTGCCGGATTAACAACTTATATCTGTTTTACATTGCACATTATGTGCAATGGCTTAAAGAGAAGGGAGGAAAGAAGACAGATAATCTGATTGTGCAGTCTATTGATTGAAACGTTTTATGTTCATTTCGAAGTTAGTTATATTTATTTTATTACAAAATCGTTTTTTTAACTCAGTAATTAAAAGTTTATAGGTTGTGTCCAGCAGTGGACATCATTGGGCCGATATGATGAGGATGGGGTTGTTTCAAAGGGGGATTGTAAATATTTTATACCATTCACATCTTTATAATGGCTGGATGGAACGCTTCAAAATTGCTAGAAAGACGATCTAGTGATCCGAAAGACGACACACACACACGTACGCAATTATAGATACAATTATTGAAATAAGGCCATTTCACTATTGACTGGTTATGGTACCTGTCTAATAGAATGTCAAACTGAAAGTTAATTGACAGATTTTGGACATATTTTTTATAAAAAAACTGTCACTAAAGTCTTAAATGGTTTAGAGGCACTACCAGTGAAACTAAGCCTTATACTCAAAACAAATAACAGTGATTACCGCTTTGACGGAGTTGGCGATGAGCGAGGCTGTCTTTCTATATGTCTTTGTGAGGTAATGTGCGAACCGTTCATTCTCAGTTTCCTTACTGCCGAGCTGCATGAACTCGCCTTGCACGAGGTCTGTCACCACCTGTAATGAACAACAATACATTAAACACTGAATATAATAAGAGAACATTATTATTACCTCAGGATCGCGCTTTATGCGAGCCGTATAAACGCGGTCCTATTGGAATTTTTTTGGGGAGGTTTTATCCAACAATGGGCGTCCTACGGCTGAACGAATTCTAAATAATAATAAACATGAACATTTAAATAATATATATTGATTAATAAATACCTAAATGGAAATTGTAAAAAAATAAATGACTTAATGATTAACACAAGAGCAGTGTTATTCCAACTATGGGTCGCGACACGTAGGATCTTCTGAACATGGGTCTTGATAGACGGAGAGACTACAAAGTGCTGCTCTATGGTTTCTTACGGTGTATTTAGTGTTAGGTAATTATGATCCTGTAGCTTTTACACAAAGGGTGGCAATCTAGCAACAATGTTTACACATCATAATTTACAATTAACGTGTGACTAGCTACCAAGTACCCCTTTGCGGGATATTATATTCAATAGAATGACTGATCTAGTAAGGAACCTTATTTTATTCTCGCTTGATTCTAAATTTGTATTGTAATGTCATTAATGTAACATAACATATCGGAGCTTTCACCTCATCCTCATCTCAACTCTGCCTAATTTAAGGCGTATTAAGAGAAAATATCTCGTCGATTAGGGCTACCTAACAGTTAGAAATCTATTTATTTCATTCGCTGTTATAAAGAAAGTTATTTATTATATATTCTAGAGATTAAATAAATGTTTAAGCCTAAAATAACGACTTTAGTCTTAATCATCTATTTAGTCCTAAAATGATACTTTAGTATATTAGTAGGTTAACTGTGTATTACAATAATTATAGAGCCAAAGCGTAACTAACGAAAGCAAGGTACAGCTTCGAACAAGATTTCTAAAATAAATTAACCTTGGCATGAAAACTACATATAAATAAAAAAAGTATACAGAAGTAGGACCGCATGTGTTGAGTAGCCATAATTTAATTTTTTGACATCCTCATTAGCCTGTAATATTTCAAAAAGTAAAATAGTAAAATAAAAATATATTTTTATTCACTCTGTGGCAATATTGAGATTAATGTCATTTATTTTAGCGAAAGCATTTGTTTGAATCACACGACTGTCATTATTCAAAATTCAAATTTAAAGGTCACAATTTTGACATGTTTTGCAACTTACGATCATAACTTATGCTTCAAAATATTGTTTATATCACTAGTCATGTTAGGAAACTAATATAGTAGGTACATATATCATATCTATGCATAAAAATATAATTTTGAGGATATTTTAGACAAGTTATATACAAGTTAAAAAGTCGATTGCAGGTGCAACTTCATATTCCAATAAAGAATCCATTTCCGAGTATTTCGATTTATTTAAATAAACATTTATTTTTTATTAATTTTGAAACAGGAAGCAGTCACTACACTCGACAGCTAGCAACATGTGCCAGGAAAATTGAGTTATCCTGTTACAAACTAAAATTTTACACACTAAACTGAAGACCATTTCGGGCACATAAGACCGCCAGCTAATAATATTACTTAGTAACTATTTTCTGTTAAACAACGGTATATTTTTAAGTTGGGCTGCAGAATTTAAACAAATAAACTTCGTGCGCTCTTAAAACCGTTTGATTTCTAGACTAATGTAGAATGAAAATACGAGAAACGTAAATCGTTTGAAAACCTAAATAATGATTTACACAACATACATTAGAATCGCATTTAACAAGGTCGACAGGATGAATTGTTTTTATGAATATTCTAACCGAACGTACGACCCCAATTGAACATGAATGCGCACATGAACACTCAAAAGGCTATATTAAACTAATGGCTACGTCGCTACTACTTGAGCGTCTGAATGACAGCACCACAATGTGATGACACGCAATAATAATGTAACATGTAAACATTAAACGCGTTTATAAAATAATATTACAAATTACAACGCATTATACGTTACAAAACTGTCTTCCAGATTCATCACCAGTTTGCAATGTTTGCATCATAAAACATTGGCCCCATTTCAGTTAAACTTTTCGCGTTGCACTCTTTTATTACCTACATTATATATATTTAAATTATTGCGGTTGTATTTTTGAACTTCAAATTATTATTTAACTTATTGTTGCGACATTGAATTGTTAAAGAAACTATGTAGAATTGGAAGCATACATTTTATCCGATGAGCAGGCTCTCTATCTCTCTTTAAGCCGTGAAGAAGGAACCGTTGTCAGTTATGTCAATTATAAAGCTTTTTATATAACCATTTATAATAAACCATAGCTCTTATTTAAGAATTCGTCTATACTTACGTTAATAATAATAATATTCTACTACATTCACACAGCGCCATCTAGTCCCAAAGTAAGCAATTATATTTGCTTGTGTTATGGGTACTAAACAACTGATATACTACTTAAATACATTTTTTTTTGTAAATACATACATATTATAGATAAATTACGCCCAGACACAGAACAAACATTTATGCTCATCACACAAAGATTTGTCCTGGGTGAGGATCGAACCCACGACCTCCGGCGTAGCAGTCAGGGTCACTAACCACTAGACCAACAGGCCAGTCATCACATTACGTTGTATCTTGATGGAGGATAGTTATTTGTCTCCAGTCAAGTGTTGTCACAACGTGAAAGAAAATCATTTTAGTTATGTAGTGGAAACTCACGCAATCATTGTTTAGGTATAAGTACTTATAACAGCCGGTATAACCTGGAAAATAGTAGCAAAATAAGGTTATTTTGCTACTATTTTCCAGGTTATACCGGCACAGTAGCATGGTGACCATTGCAGTTGCAATTTAAATATCATTCAACGCTAAGATTTAGAAGAATATATTTTTTCGAGATCGTAGAATTCGGACGAACTCGTCCATCGGTAATTATGTATGATACTGGAATTCATTATTAAACTCCGTTTCTGTTTCAGGTAATAATTTACAAATAAAGCCTGAACACCAAAACATTTCTATTTATTTTCGGCATTTTAGAGTATGATAACGGGTTACGGAAATCGTCGGAAATACCTAAAGTTCTTTTTATTTAAATATTTGTTACCAGTTTACTAATTCCACTAAATCAAGACATAAAAACGATTAAATTTTAGTGTACTAATCACAATTAAAGGTTTATGATGACTGGAATTTTCATTAGTTAAAGTACTAACAAACATTAAAAGTCAACCAAGCGACATTTACAAAAAAAGCCTTTTGGTGTCTAAGTCAATTGCGCAAGATTTCAATCAAATCGGCCAAGTGGTTCTTGAGATAGTCATGGGCATACACGCTTAACGATCAAAATCGAGGTTCCTTTTTTGAAATCGACTCAGATTCCACGAATGCTAGTCTAGTGCCCCTTGAATATTTATTAGATCGTTATATGTTGTGTAAATGTTATGTTGTGGACGAATGATATAAGTAGAACCGCAGGGTCGCGTTGGATGCAAGCCGCATATAAGCGGTCCTATTGGTAATCTCTTGAGGAAGCCTATGTCCAAAAGTAGACGTCCTACGGCTGATATGATGATGATTATGTGTTATAAAGTAACGTTATGTGCGATTACCTGGCTGAGCACGAGTGTGACGTCATCGCTGCGCAGGCGAGCTATCATCATCGACGCCACGGCGAGGATGAAGTCGCCGGCCATCGCCACCTGGAAACAATTATATAATACATTTAAAATTATTTAATTCATTGTGTATATGAATATATGTGTTATATATGTGTTATATATTAAACCAGATTTTGAATCTTGCTACGTCTTGGTGATTATGACTAACATGAGATGACACAACTTTAGATTGTCACTGACTCGTTAAGAATAAAATATTTAAGGTAAATGTCATAAGGTGTTTATTTTTAAACTTCTCTGTTGCTAGATATTAAAGATATAAAACGGAAATTCAAGCGATGATGCATCATAATACATCATCGCATTTTGACCAGGTTACACAAGCACAATCGTAAGCTGACTTAACCTGGTCGAAACGTAGACAGGTATTCACGTTTCGACCAAGTTCAGTTAGCTTTTAACCATGACCGCCGGTTTAACCTGGTCGAAACGCGATGATCGAATACCTATCTTCTATTTCAGATGTACCAAATAATGGATGTTTTAGTAAATAACATAGATTATTAGAATAAATGTATCGATGGCGCTCATTTCTCCAGTTGTTGGCAAGAATGTCGAGAAAGTTGTGATGCGGTGTTCGGTCGCATACTAATGTCGGTGCGGACGTTTCGCCGGCGGCGCGCGAGTCGCTTCCGAGTGTGGGTGCGGGGCAGCACGCCGCCGCCGGCTCACCGGCTCGCTGGGACCGACCACAAACCACTCCTCATTAAATCACTGGACACTTGTTAGCCTACATACGGTGGCCAGGTTTAACGTGTATCAGATTATTACACAGGACGACCTGATTATTGTAAACATTCTACACTGTTGAGTGATTATTTTGGTATTTGTTTAAGCTCCTGAAGAATTAATAAAAATCTATCGTAGACTATTGCATTAGTTGTCGATATGTTCGTTCATAAAAATGTAAGGTTCTTTACGCACATAACGTAAAAAGAAGTTTTCTTAATGACAAAAACCTAATAACCTGTGATCTACCAGTGTGAGTGACCCTAAAATGGGTCAACACAAATCCAATGGGTCAAATACCTTTCTTTTGAGTTATTTTACAATAACGATTTTTTTCCTACTCTAAATAGGTATATTATGTATATGTTTTAAAGAGCAACTAGGTACCCCGTATTCAATTATTTTTAATAAGTAAATTAAATTTCACAGTCACACTCAAAATTTTAGAATTTCTAGTCACGTTAGAAATCAAAGAGAGATTGCACTCAATAATATAACTTATAAAAAGTTACCAATCTATGTGTCGGCAAGCTTTTTACTTCATTATATTAATATGGCTGATTACGATTCATTAGTGTTAAGTTTATGAATAACAGTTTATTCAATTTGGCTCCAACTATTTAATTAATTAGCAATTATAAAACTTAACATAGAAAATACAAAATCTTTGATTTGATATTGTGAAACTATCGATAGATAACTCATATTAGCTGCTACATTACTATTATATTTTATTATTGTTATCTATTTAGAACTGTTTTGCCGATACTAATTTGAAAAATGTCTCATTTTACAAAACAACAAAGTTATGTACTTAATAATCCTGTCTTTACTATCGCGCAACCGGGTAAAAAATATTGAATCATAAAAGAAGAGAAATGAGCCCATTTCTGTTGATTTGGGTTTTAAAGTTAAATTCCAGTGAAATTAATCTTATTATAGTTTTATTTGAAAGATTTATTATATTTACTAATTATGTCTATTATAATTAGGTCGTTTTTAAGACAATACTAATTGAATTCAGTTTGGGCTATTAATTATATACAGGCTATTTTTTTTTTGTAATATATGAACGATAACTGATGACAGATATGGAATAATGGCTCGAGAAGTTCAGCACGCAGCAAATAAAAGTTTATTTGCAATATTAAGATTCAAGACATACTTTCCAGTGTAAATACCTTCACAATGTATAATTTGGATGTCCTTGACCAGCTAGTATATATGTATAACATTAACGCAAATGGACCCACTGTGCCATCTAAGTGGAGGAAATCAAAAAATGTGAAAGTGTTTGGATGACGCGACGCGTATTTCCATAAGGTGGTATGAATGAAGGCATCCGGTCGCGAGTCCGGTTTGCAGTCGATGACACACAAATATTACAATCAAATGTTTGTTAATTAAACATCAATGTAATTAGATATTGCTATTTGTACAGTTAAATCTACAGAGGAACATGACTTAAGGTCGTATAAATTCATATCTAGGTAGGTTGTAGCATTGTTTGCACCGGTGAATACCAATAACCCAAAGTAAATTATTCTTTATCACTGTAGGAAGGCCAAATTTTATAATGGCTAGTGTTTACCAACACATAGTTTAAAATCGATATGATAATGAGGTCAATAACTAACTAATATACCGGTCTAAGATCTTGAATGATAATTATTTTGACTATACAGTATTCGTAAGAATAAGATATTACGGGGCTATGCTTCTGTGCAGGTGCATTCACTAACATATATTTGTGACCTCGGTCATATATCGTATCTGCACCAGTATAGAATGTTTTGGGCCCAATACTCCACTGTTGTAATGACCGATAATAATCGAAACTCTTGGAACATTGTACACATTGATGTATTGGATCAAATATGTGGGCAAATCTATTTAACAAAAAAAAATTATACTACAATCGCCAAATACGACTTCTAGTATCTAATATACGTACACCCAAAAATACTCGTGATTACACGATGAAACACATTATTTTGCTCAATATTAGTACAAGCCATAAGATATTAGCCTCAATTTTCAGCCATTAGATACGCACCCATGGAATGTAAGAATACATGTTATATAAGAATTAGGTGTGACACGCGCATTTGTTACTCGTCAGAAGCAATTCATAAGTTTTGTCTGTCTATACAAATGACAGCTTGATTAGGATATTGATCGGAAATAAATAGAACAAAATTTAAAATATCTAAAATTGTATTCTACGTATTAAGCTGAAGTATGTAGGTACAGATAAAACGAGGTTAAGTAGGCCTTAGTAGAATACACACGTTTAGCATATTTGATCCTTTTTATGGAAGAGATGACGCATTGATGCTGAGAAAAAGGTTTAGCCAACAAAGATAAATTTCTTTTCTATTTAGTGAAAAGACTTTTTAAATTTAATAGTAATAATAATAATATTTGAACATCCACACTAGATACTAGACAACAGATTTATTGCTTAAATAACTTAAATATAATAATATTAACAACAATGCCTACTACTTGATAGCAATACACCGTATTACTCAGTTACAAACTGTCTCTGTGTCTGTTTAGTATGAAACCTAATCATAAATTATATGCATTACCTACGCATTTATTTACAGAATAGGTAATTGATGCATAGGAAACTTTCCCTGAAACATTTACGGTATAAGTGCAAGTGATTTTTTATATAAACCGTCAAAAAATCACTACTAAAATTGTATGCGTATTAAGTAGAGCTATATTCTTATTATAGTATAGTTAGGATTATTTTCATATCATCATATCAGCCTAATGACGTCCACTGTTGAACATAGGCCTCACCTAATTTCCGCCAAAGCGAGCGATTTTATAAGAATTCATTCATTTTTATATAAAATCTGTTAATTATCAGACACTTGTCTGCCTGGGGAAACAGGGCTTTAGTATTAGAGGAAAACAGTTCACAATTAAATATATTAGTTTTAAGTATGGATAAGCAACGGGACTGCGTACGGGAGCGGTGTGCTGGCGCGTATCGTGCGCGCTTCGTTGCGCAAATCGGTGCACGCGTTAGCACACTTTCTGCCGTCCACTAACCGGGCTAAAAACGCATCCGTTACACGCGTACAGAGCAACCTACAACATTGCACCGAACACAGAAACAACCACGACATAACCACTCAACATATCCGTGACCAAGTTTCATATTTCATTAATTACAGGAAAATATTACGTTAATTCTTTTACTTACATTACCGGATAGTAACTAGTAATGACAATACCAAAGGAAACATTTCACCAATAAAATGCTTGTTAGCAATTTGTTACTGGTATAGCGCTCTATTTCTCTACATAAAAATTGTGATTATTTTTTTGGAAAATGTTAGTTGTCTTATTATTCTTAGCTAACAATTACGCACATATTAATGATTTTCTTTTTTGTTTTCTACATTACACACTGATAGGTACATAGTATTTTAGTTCGTCGGGTAAATACACAATTTTTGACATAAAACTTAATGTGTGGGAGGAGTCGATAGGTATACGTACTAAATATATGCAAGTTCCATGATAAGAGTGAAAGGCTTTCACAAGAACACGTTGAAAGTCTGCCCAACGTGAGCCACATGAATAATTTACCAGAAAAATCTCTACGATTTCACGCCAACTTAATTCCGAATGCGTCGTAGTTTCTATTCTGTAATTCATTTACACCCATACATTGTAATGCAAGTTCGCACCTTGCTTGAATCACTAAACCCGTGGTTAATATCATACGCATTCTCTTATAAGCGAAAGATACGCTATAAAATATTGATGGTGACAGTTAAATTAATTGAAGGCTCAGTAATTTCCTCTCTATAAACAATATTATATTACAGCTGAAAGTCCTTTCTCAAGGTGCTAGGAAGTCATTAACCCCGGCAACATATAAGTTTTCCGTGTAGATAGTCGTCAGAAAAAAGATAAAGTCATTTATTTAATGCCAAAAAAATTTCCGCATCGTCGGAACTCGTAAATGAAGCTCCATTTAAGGTGCCGTATCATCAGCGAGGAATACCGTGACGGATATGGTAAAAGGTAGTTTCCACAAATTAATCGTACACGGAACTTCAGTGGCAGATAATTGAGTATATTATATTTTACTCAGGATAGTAAATGTCCTGCAAGGAGCTGAAGGTCGCTATCAACCGGTGTTGGACAATTGCGACATTATTTCTTCAAGCGGATCTCGTATAACTAGATGTGTGCAGTCGGTTATATTTCGCAAGGTAGCCTTGACAGTGGTGGTGGGCACTTGGGAGGTGGTGGTGGCGACGGCGGCGGACGGAAGGTGAATGTGGCGGGATCTATGTCAAGCGGCCGGCCTTGACTCCCCCCTCATCCTCCTCACAAACCAGCCATTTGCAGACCGGCTACCGAAAGAGACACGACGCGCGCCAACAAACCAAACAACAATACTGGCCGCCACTGCAGCGCTACTAAAAAATATTTTCTTTTTATACAGATACGTATTATTAATAATATTGTGAAAACGTATAAATACAAAAACTATGCAGCAAAAATTACGATCTTTGCAGACATAAAATCTAAAATGCGTAATAAAATCTAATAATCGTAGATTAAAAGGAATGAGTATAACCCATTACTTATTTTTAATGTTTAATGTTCGCACACGATGTTTAACATTATATTAAGTACATATCTACCAGTCATAGAGAGAATTAAGATTTTATAACGTTAAAGTAAACTATCAGTTTATTATAAATCGATAAGTGTAAGACAAAGATAAATTTAGCTAGCGTCGGTACTCAAACGATCGATACAATCGATTCACGTTCATATTACAGTAGATCATTGATCAGGGTTTTTCATATCGAGTGAGTGGAAGGTCCGGCGAGATTGCGAAACCGTCGGGCATCTAGTGGCGATTAGTGGTCGACGAGTCGGCCATCGTTTCAACACACCTGTCCGGATAGTGGGCACGTGTACCCGTAAAAATCCGGTATTTGTAATAATGGATAAATGTGTAATCTGCGTGTAATGAATCAACAGCGCTTTGCGTGGAATGTCACGAATTGTGCTAACATTTTGTGCAAATCGATTACCATCTAGTTTCGATATTATTAGGGCGCTTTTGCACCTGTTCGTAGCGAACTAATTAATAAATACTAGTAATTATATAGATCCATTCCGAGGTCGATCATTTCTCGGTTAAAGATCGAAAGAAATGTCAAAAACAGTATTGTTTCACGAAACCAATAAGTTAATAATAATAAAGCTTTACCCGAGAAATGATTTTACATAAAAATAAATGGATTTATTTCAAAAGAAAAGTAAGTTTGAAGACAGATATTTTAAAGTAAACTATTTCAACTATTGTTTTTTACTTTACAATATTCATTTGTAAGTAATATAATCAGAGTAAATTAACAAAATTTTATGATTTAAAGGTTTTTTAGCGCTCAAACATAATTATTATAATTATACTATTCGGCATTCTTAACATGTACCCATTCGTGTGTTTACAGAGACTATGTTTACAGCACAAATCTTAATAGCAAAACAAACTTATGAGTACAAAGATATGGGGACAAATGCTGCGACCTTGACTCAGTCAATCAAGGCTGTTTGTTCTTCTATAACTTGCTTAAGTAATAATTGTGATAACTAGGAATTACATAATATTGTTCAGCTTCAGTAAGGTCTACGTTTCACTTAAATTATATTATTGAAATTTAGCTATAAAGTGACCACTAACAAGAAAAGTTTGTAGTTGCAAAATTACTAATCAAATTTCCATAAAATTTAGCAAAGAATTATTTAGAATAAACAAGGTTAAATAAAAGATGCCGCATCATTAAATGATAATTCAATTAAGCACTAAGGCTTTCTGCCTGGAATCTAGGTCTTCAAACACCCCACTTTTATGTTTAATAACTATGTGCCAAGTTTCTTGCCAGTTTTAACGGCTCTACCCTGTCAGCAAAGGGTTCATTAGCAAATTAGCTGGCATAATATTTTCAGATACCTGTTACATTCTTAACTTATGAGTTTCGTAACAATTACCCGCAGGTAAATAATTTTGAATTGGATTACAAATTCTCCTTTTATAAAGTAAATATCAATAAAAAATTGGTAAATATATGAACATTAAAGTGTAATGAGCGGCGGTGTACGGCTGTCGAGTGGTCGGCACAGCGTGGTCGCGCGTCCGACCTACATCCCCCCGCGCCTACTTACCCACTCCCCGCAAAGTACAGTTACAAAGACCAGTTTTTACTTTACACTCTTTAATACACACCGCGGTAGGTCACTCGAGGAAAGTGTTGGACGAATTTTGCTTTCAACGGATCATTCGGTCATACTGCGATGATAGAAAGTAATAGTTCACTGACGTTCAATCATGTATTAAAATTAATTAAGTTTCGCCAGAACACTGAGATAGCTGCGTCTAGACTGCCTTTGTCTACGTCACGAATGTTATTCGTGTTTTGCGTCAATGATTCCGATATATTTAAGAGTTCATTAGATAATTAATTTTACTGAGAAAGCGATACGGCATCTTCGCAGAAGACGAAAAGAATGGCTTACGCCGAAGATCACAATCACAGAAAGGTGCCCTGGATGATAGAAACTAACAGTAATAGTAATACTCGCGTGTAGGAAAGGGTCCCAACATAAAAAAATTAAGGTGCGTAGTGATGGACGGTGATGACTGTGATGAGTATGATCTCACATGTAAATTGGTATCACAATTGATCAGCAGGTAAATATTTACCTCTAGGCAAAATCTTTCTACCGCACCAGGTAACTGCAATGTAAGTTGGTATCACCATTGATCAGCAGGTAAATATTTACCTCCAGGCAAAATGTTTCTACCGCACCAGGTAATTGCAATGTAAGTTGGTATCACCATTGATCAGCAGGTAAATATTTACCTCTAGGCAAAATGTTTCTACCGCACCAGGTAACTGCAATATATGAACATTTATTTATGTCAAGTGTACCGTGAATCAATAGGCATTGTACATTCCTTGTAAACGACATCAACGATCCGCGTTCTTTTATAAATTTTATTATTCATTTTTAAAATTGACCTACTAGCCTATGAGGCAAGTACCAATGCTTTTATATACTAACAGTATAGAGTTATACTGAGTATAAAGGAAAAAGAATGGTTCATTGTGTGCACCTACCATCAGTTTTCAAAAGAAATAAACACTAATTAATCAATCGATCAGACAATTGGGAGGTAGCACATCATGCCATCTTCACATTGAGTAATACTACATGAGACCAATGTCTTACAACACCATCAATGGGGAAATTTCTCGGCACAAAATGAAATATTAAAACAAAAAATTGCTTAAGTGACCCAACCTTATATATTAATAAATTTGGTAATAAATACAAAAACCTTTAGAAAAACATTATTGCCTCAAACCTGTAGCGGTAACGTACGAGAAATGAGTAAGAGGTACTTTAAGAGTACTGCCCCAGAGTTGATTGACCTTTAGTATCTTGATAGTGAAAGATGCATTAAGTCTATAATTTGTATGGAGAATAATATCTTAAGCCGGCGGCACTCATAACGAATGACCATAATTTATAAATTCTTCGATAATTAAATACTATATTTGGTATTTTTAGGCTATTTTGATGGAAGATAACCAATTCATTAAAACTTCATGTTTAAATTGGGCTGAAATTCTTCCTAATAATTCAATTTTCGATTCAGTCAACGCAATGTTGATAGGTAAATTGTTAGACTGAATTTATTACTAACGATTTAATTTAATATTGTAAACCTAAAGAGGTCGCTAACGACCTTAGATGTTTAAGCGACCTTAAATAAAGAAATTAAAAAAGAAAATCTCAGCGTATGACAGTTTAATTTATTAGATTTTAATTAGTTGTAAGTTGCAAAGTCTCTTATATGACCTTCACAGCAGTATTGTTCCTATAACTATTTCAAAAAGTTGCACCTTTTTTTGCTTTGAAATTTTCTACATCTTATAATGCCTTGCACAAGGTTCGTAAATTGAATTGCTAATCAATCAATTGACCCCAAAACATAAGGTTTTGTACGATTAACATTTCTATCAAAGTTCGTGTTGATTTTGCCATTCCGAAGTATTTTGAATATAAAATCGCTGTTTTAAAATCCAAAACTAAATTTTGGTTTTATTCTGGGTCAGCTAACGACTAAGCGAATAGAGGATGTCGTCAGATACTACGAGATAATCCTTCCCAAAAACTTATCACTGTGGCTCCTAATTCTGGCTTACAGGTAAGCCAGAATTAATAATGAATGAAGTCTTATATATGAACGCGAATCCCGAGCTATGGCACTCGGCAAAGCCTAACCCACTGACTTTGAACCCGCAACGAGTTTAATCAGGAGTAAGATGGATAAGATACACATTGTTCTGAGATTATTAAAGGGTTTTAACTAAGTATACAATAGGTTGGCCGTTGGATGCGGGCGGCACAAAATCGCTCGCTGTGGCGGAAATTAGTTGAGGCCTATGTTCAACAGTGGACGTCATTGGGCTGATATGATTAGAAAAAGTCTTCAAACTGATGGTGTACTCCTACTTACTAGTAGACGTATAAAAATGTGACATTACGTAATATAGGACAAGTCAGGTGTTTTTTACTGTCGTTAGCCTCCTTTCAAAAAGCCACAATTGTCTACGTAAAACACGAAACCATTCGTTACACTGTTAAGGGACTCATTAATCACCTCACACATTATAAACCATTATGGGTACAGTAATTATATACCATAAGAGTATGCGATGAAAACCAAGTAATTGTCCATTCAAAATCAGGTTATGTTAAAAAATTAATTTGGTAAATTACTATGCAAAGTAAAGATACATAATTGAAAGTAACAGTTTACATCTTAATATTAAATTGCCATGTTGTAATACTGCATTTCAGGCGGATGTTAAAATAATGAAATGTTAATTTCCATGACGAAAACCACATATTTTAAATATTTTTGAAGTTCATTTTCAGGACAAGACAAGAGTATGCCAGGACAAAATCTGCTTCATTGAGGAAGATGTATTTTGTTAATAAGTATATCCCACACAATGCTAGCTTGGCTTGAGTGGCAAAGGCATCTAAAAGTGAAATGAGAAGACAACGCCAATGATTCTGGATACAGTAGTTCAATGTAATATTTAGGCATCTAATAAACGAGTACTTTTCAGGCTATTGTCTGTCTAGGCTTAAGGCTTCAGAGCCTCCTACTGATATGAATAACCCATTTTAATCTTTTTCAAATTTTGGAACTACAGTATGCGAGTGAATAGGTTTCTTAAGGTTCAGCAGATGCACCTGGTGTTGCAGGCGTTGGCTATGGTAACCGCTAGCTTGTTTGCCGTGGTTGTATAAAAACAAACTAAATTAACTATCGGAGTTGGCCTTACTCAAAAAATGTAATCAAATTCAAAAATCGATTTTCTATAAACATAAAACTTTATCAAAGTAAAGCCTAGAATATCAGCAGTTGCATTTATAAGGAATTGTTTCAATAAAGTTATTGCTGCATAGTTGACCAATAACGCCAAAACGGAAACATATTTTTCCATTATGAATTGGTTTAACGTCACTAATTATGATGCGTAAAAAGATCAAAGTAATTCTCAGCTGCTCCATTAAGTGAAAGGTTTTCGTGTTCAATATAATTAAACAAGGTCTCCGACTTTTTATTAAGTAGTTCTTTTATCTTCACTGTAACTTCATAAGGAAAATCCGTCAAGAAAACATTCTTTGATATTTTCTGACTGTAATTTCATTTCGACAACATTTTAATGAACTAGCAAGAAATTAAAACCAACAAAGTCATTGCTTAAAATAAGACCGGACTGCTTAAAATGCTTGCTGCCAAAAATGCTTAATTATATTCTACACTTTTTCAATATTGAGACTGATTTGTTTGCATTCAAAACTTTCATTCAAATTGAAGCTGTCACAAAATGTATTAAATAACATGTGGCTCGATAAAGCCATGCCGTCTAGTATGTGTATTACGCGAGCTTATTCTACACCTCCGAGTGCACCTGACATCGGCGGTGTTGATAGATGAAGGCCCCTCTCTCCGCGGACCCCGCCCCGCAGGTGAAAGCTACCACCGGCACAACACGTGTCCTTCCGACACCACAACATCTCCCACCAATTAACAGACGCGTATTAGAAAGCATTCCACGATAGGCCAAAGTGAACTTTAACCTTGTGCCTTTGTATGGTAACTACAGCGGTTTCAATTATTGTCCTGTTTGGAAAATTAGATACTGGTTAATTATGACTCTCCTATATTCAGGTATAAATATACTACAATATTGTTTAAAAGGAATAATATGATTTTTTGATAGCATATTATGTTTCAAATCTCAACTCGTGGTTGTCGTAAAAGGCGACTAAAGGAACCTTATTCAGACAAGAGCACTGCCAGAAAAGGAAAATTCGAAACAAACCCTATACCAACCCGTCAGGCCAGCGTGGTATAGTAGGCTAAATTCCCTCCACGTTCTTTGGAGGAGACCCGTACCCAGCAGTGGGAGGTTTATGGGTTGAAATGATGATTAAGATGATATGTTTCAATGCTGTCTATGTATCTTCGTGGCGGTCAATTCGATCCCTAGGTTGTTCGAGTATTTCTGCCGAAAAATTAGAGATCTAAGGTATGTGTCCGGTACAGCAAGGCTCTTTCATGAGACCAAAGATGTTGATGTTTTGGTGTAACTTGGAGTTATATATAACTGTGTCTACCCATTTTGGGCAAAAGGACATAGTGCTACGTTATGTATAAACATTTTCACTCATTTTACCGCCCAAAATTGAAGTTTTCATGGTGCTATTAAAACAAAAATAGTAATGTCACACTATTAAATACGAGGCGTCATTGCATCATAAGATCGGACCCGGGCGAGATTATAGAGAGACAGGTGGCATCGTGCATCGCTCGGGTGTCACCACAAATGGGCCCCAACAACCTACATATTAACTAGCTCATAAATGTCACATAAGCGCACTTGGATAACTTACCGTAGACATTTTGGTATGTGCAATATTAACAATATTTTTACATAAATTCCGAACGCGTGCGCTCCGCATTTAAACTCGTCATTCCATAGCATAGCTCAGACAAGGTGAACAATAAGGTCCGCGACATATTCTGAACAATGGCCGCAGATACGATAGGAATCGGAAATTCGCCGCTGACGTTGTTGAAGACTCCCTGCCTATTGTCGTAAAATAATATACAATACAGTTCTTTATAGAGCAAGAATATATAAATAATAAAAAACCTGCGGCTGCACCGGTCGTTGACCGAATAAGGAGCTTTGTACACAAATATTCGGTTGCATAACGCTTTTACCATGCTTGACGTAACTGTCGCCGACATTGACGCTCAGTTAATGATACTAAATATATTCACCAAATTGTTTGAATACTTTCCTAAAAATAACTGTTGAACCGATTTCATTCAATCATAGTATGAAAGAAAAGTTTTAATCCTACTTATATTATTAATGCAAAAGTTTAGATGGATGGATAATTTAATCACGTTAGAACGACTGTAAAGATCCGTATGAAATTTAGCATAGGTATAGATTAAAATCTGGAATACCACTTAGGCTTCTCTTTCCAAGATATTATGTGAACGAAGCTATGGGCGGAAACTGGCACTAATATATTGGTAAACAAGCATAAAAGGGCACGTTTGTGAAGACAGTTACAGTAACCTACATCCGCAAGTAAGACGCATCATCTACCACGTGTTATCATTATGTAATACAGACACAACGATCAAGTGCTTCAAGCTTAGGACATCCTAATTTTGCGTTAGGGTTAACCAATTAACGTTTAATTAAAAAATTGCTACGCAATTGCATCCCTACAATTTTTTGGGGCCACTAAACACAGATTTCGACTACGTAACAGAAATATAAATATTCTACATCCGTGCACAGCAACATGGTCATAAATGAGTTAAATACAAATAGGCGCGCCCTGTTACCATGATACGATGTTTACACAAAACGTATGTACATAATACGAATATGTATGTATGGTACAGGCGGTACAAGCAAAGCTAACATTTCAATGTTTGTATTACATAATACAAATACAGGTTATTAGATCCTAAACTAGTGTTAGCGAATAGTGACAACATCCGCCACCATTCATCTGTTCGATGATGATGATCAGATGTATGAGTTTAATGAACCAAACGTGATGAAAGTAAACAACGAATAAGGAAATTTATTTTACACGAATATTTAACATTACTTCTCACGATTTTTATGCTAAAGGGATAGGCAGAGGTGCATCACACCTAAATTTCGCCAGCTATATTCGGTTCCACGCAATAGGACGCGAGCCTATTGCCAGTAAATAGGACGATTTAAGGCCTCCGGGCTATTCTGAGAATTTTACAAATTTGAGGTTTTTTTTTTTGGCAGAAATCCCTAATATCATTTTTGTCCAACGCAGAGATTGACTTCGTGCTTTAAATCGGCTAAATCCCAAAAAATATTGTCGCGTACATGATGAAATTGGTTTCGTGTGTAAAAACAACACGATTTTTTTTGAAGTCCTGGCGATTTTTCTTGACGTATACAAGAGCACTAAAACTCGTTTTCAAAAGTTTGGTATAAGTTAATTACGAGATTTCGCCTTGGAATTATTAAGAAGTGGCAACATTACATCAATATAATTATTATAATTCCAAATTAATATTTATAGCAAAATAATGCTAATGTATTTTTGATTTATGAAACTAAAAATGTTCAAACTTTTATTACCATTATTCAATTATTAATACAATAATTCAATATAATGAATTCGTCGATAAATAAATACGCGTAAAAGGCAAAGGTCGTGTCCTAAATTACTCAACATCCAACGTGTTTAATGGGACGTTCTAACCATCGTGGGCCATTAGATGAAGAACACAGCGTACGAACAAATGCATTGTCGATTCATAAAGCGTTTCACACTGAAGATTACGCGCCTACCGCGCATGCGCCGGAAGATGTAATCACAGGACACGGCATTTAGTTCTTGAAGGACGTATGTAAACGCAAGCAGCGTACAAGTAGATATAATAAGATAACAAGATACATATATACGATGCAATAAAACTCAATCATTACCCATAAACCCAGATGCGTAACATTAAATATACTAAAATGCTTTGTTCTACCATAATATCTATTCACATCACATTAGTTCTTTGTTGCCTCTTCTATTTTAAAATAACCCGTATTTGTTGTAATACAAACTAAAACATGGATGAAATCGAAAGTGAAGCCCAATATTGATAGTAGTGTGACAATACTTACGAAAATTGCCTTGACCAATCTAACAACCATAATGGCTTTAACAAATATATTCATTTAAAGAGGGAAATATTACACAATGATGTGTTACCAACGTCACGCACGCGGCTACTGTTTGCGTTCATTTTACGTGCTTATGGTGAAGCTTTTGGAGAGATATAGGACATCTTAGAACATCGATACAAGCCACCCTTGTACTACAGACACAAGTAAATATAATTAAAAAATTAAAATAACCCGACTGCAAAAAGTCAACAGATAAGCAACGCCCTAAAAAGACCGAAAAATTTTTGTAATTATTATTCCTGATTAAATTTAAATACATATGTATATATTTGTAATCTCCATTTGATTCCCTTTATTTTGATACCCTACACGATACGATTGGTTAAAAAAAATTTAACTTCTTACAATTTGGCGCCAAAAGTCCGCCGTTTTGTCTTTTTTTTTAATGATACCTATCTAAGGACACTTGGGTTTTTGAGAAGAATCTAACGATACCTTAATTGTCGAAATCCATCCAGCCGTTTGGAAGAAACGTGGGAATAAAGAAATTTACAAACATACACGATACGCGCGAAAAACAATACCCTTCCTGTCAGTCGGGTAAAAAACCACATTCAGAAAAATTTGGACTTTGCGCTAAGTCTATGATCAATATAGGCACTCTCATTTTACAAAATTTAGAAGAATAAACATCAACAGATAACAAGTGTTAGTAAATAACTTCATACGATAATAAACAATTGAAATACTGAAAGAAAAAGCTAATTGTAAACTAAAATCCTCTCTAACTGAGGAACAAATCGTTTATTGCGAAGTAATGAGATGGGATTAAATTGTTTATAAACTAAGTAGCTGTATATTTGTACAACATACGTTACTTTCATTGAGGATCGCGCGCCAGCTGCAAACATGCTATTACACCTGATACAGACGGTAACGTAGACCAGGTGCTATCTCTATACTACAAACGAAGTATCAACGTAATACTATCTCATTCATTCATAAAATAAAAGAAAGGACAACCGTATAATTGGTAGAGAGATTCTATCGTGATAGTCTCGCCGACACGGTGCTGTTTCGGACTACTTCCCACAATTATACTGTAGGGCAATAACCTAAAATTTGTGAGACTTTTTTATACAACATAAGAAGTAGGTCAGATTAAAAACGTGTTTGGAGTTGTCTACAAGGAAATCCATTAAGAATATAATAAATTCGCATATTTAAATTTATTTGTTTAATATTGTACGCTATTATTTGTTTTGTTAAGGCATATTCATATATCGAAAAATATTCGCTGTCGCGTGAAGGGACTATCGAAAGATTATTTTTATTCGCGCTATTCCTAGTATTTAATCCTCATATAAAATCGATGAAATTTTTATTAATGTTCTATACAATAACTACAAATAGTTTATCCACTTTGATCAATCGTTTATTCAATTTTTCGTACAAATGAATAAAAGACTGACGAAAAATTTTGTTTTTTTGTATTGTGTTTATTTTATGTATTTTAAAGAATACCAGATAAGTCATAAAAATGTGCTCAGTATACATATTCAGCGTGAGTCGCCGAATTTCAGCAATTATTATTATTAGCCATTTATGCTAACAAATGTTGTAATTAACGTCATAAAATCAGCTTTCTCGAAGCGCAATGGTAAAAACGAGATTGAAAATGACGAATGTCTACGTGTACCTACGAGTTAAATATTTGCACAACAAATGGGTAAATAATAAATGTCGGTTTAAAGCCTAAACTAATATTGCCAAAGACAACACACGTTTTATTTTTTATTTCTTTTTTTTTTTGCTCTATCGATACCGGCACCATTAAAGATCCGATTGGCTGTATTGAAAAACTAAAATTATTATTTGGTTTATAAATATTATAAATCAGTTCCGAATCAAATTTTTTTTTTTTAAATCAATAGACCACGTAACGGAAGTCCAATTATATTATAATTGGTAAAACTCTAATAAATATAAAACAATATAACTGAGATTTATAACCTCAATACAATAATTAAAATATTTTCTACGCTATTGAATAATTAAGGATAGTAAATCACTCGTTAGATTTCCATCGCAGCATATCGATAGACGCAAATTCGGCATCGCCTTAGCAACAGACATAATGACAGCCGAAATATAGCCGCTCCTTATATATAGCACATTTTCACTTTCCATTCGGCTCGTGATCGAGAAGACATGGCACACATATTAATAAGCTGTTCGGTTTATCCCAATACAATAGCCTACACTATATTTAAAGGCACACATCCACTATTACTAAGTATTAAAAAGACTACGTCCCTGTTACTGGCTGAGAAACATCTGATGACCTATCTAAAACTTAAGTAACAGTATTTTGATTTATTTGTCATATATGCCATAGATGTTTAGCAAGACAGTGGTGAAATAGGGTCTTAATGAAGCGAATCGTCAATTTGGTTCCTATAGCATCATCATCATCATCTCAGCCTATTGCAGTCCACTGCTGGACATAGGCCTCTCCTAACTCCTATAGCATATTTGTGTGCAAAACCAATCTGTATAATGTAATACATTGATGGATTTAATTTCAAGTACTATCTTTTTTTTTATACACTATTTATATGAAAGATTTTATTCTTATTTTATTTTATTAGATTTTATTTTTATTTTTTAATTTGTTTTGTTGGACAAATAAGAAAAAATAAGAAATTTTTGTTCTCTTTATTTGTAACAGAAATGGTATGAAATTTCTGTACGAATTTAGAACATGTAGAAACTAGAGCTAGAAAATTGTCAACCGCGTGACACTTATTTTATAATCCCTGCGCTAGTCAATAAGCACCTTAATGCTCGTTCTATATAGTAATATGACAAGATTTCAAGTACCCAAATTGTCATTCTGCGACACCCAAAGGCATTAAAGCAATCATCATAATAATGTAGGTTTTACATTCATAGCACGGTTGGAAATTCCCATTGAATTCGATAATAAATCCAGATGTTTAACGTTATTTTATAACCTTGAAAATAATCCTATAGCAACATTTTTACCTACGTGGTTTTCTTACGTGGTTCTCTTTGATTTTATCTCTGAAATTCGAAATAAAAGTTTTAGAATTTATGATGTGGGTATTCAATTGTTTTATACCCATTTATAAAGAAAATTATACTCCGAAAATTATATAAATTTAATTTAAAAAGTCAATTCAGCCAGTAAATAAACATACAGATAAAATAAACAAAGGAATAGAGAAATGAACTTTCTCATTCATAACAGTTCATAAGGAACATAACAGAAACGAGCGCTCGTGTACAGACAAGCCGATCGTCTTGTGACGTCATACGGAAAACACACATTATTAACATACCAGAGAATTAATGCAATTCGCTTCAGTACGTTGGTAATAATTCTATTTATGAACATACCATCACGATTCGAGGCTTGAAAAGTAGCCAACAAGTGAAAATTTGTCAACAATCTAAGCTACTACCATATGACGCTAGTCTCCCATTAGTGTAAGCAGAGAATATGGTATACCCAATTGTTCCAATTCAAACACACCTCATTAGCTTCTACAATATAGCAAATAAATACTGCGGTATTATATTACGCGCAAACAATTAAACTAACCATACAATTGAATTAACTGTTGTTGTACTTTACAAACTAATAGGTGTTTTAATTTGCGTCAATCTACATGGAGTAGGCACTGTAATCTTTGTCATAAACTGTTCGCATACATATATATCAGTCTATTTGTATTCTACAGGACTAATACATACATTCCAGCGTGGTACTTTTATAGGCTTATACATCTTCATACATTAGGTACATAAAAACATCGCCTACTCGGATAGTAATAAAAGCAATTGAAACGTGGAATGCAATCCTAATATGATATCAACAATCTATAGTTTAAAGTATTGACGCAGACAAAATAGTAGTAATGTGTGAATAGAATAATGTTAGTAATTATCAGAAGGAAAAAGGGTTAAAATAAATCATTTAAACTTCTCTCTGAAATGTAAGGGCAGATTGTTCTTTCATTTTTTGTCAAGATTAAAGAAAGGTTAAACCCTTCGTGGTTATATAGAAACTATATCAATTGTATAGGGATGTATTCATTACATTGATTGTGAGTGTATGATGTATAGACACATTTTGACTAATCTCATATGTTTTTATCGATAATATCTACGCTTAGAACTTGCTTAGAACGTTTTGTCGCGATGTGGCGATATAGGTAGTCTCAGGATTACACAGCTTATGGATTTTTGTACAAAACTAGTTCCTATATCATACGGTATGACTAAAATATAATTCTGCCTATACTCACACCAGTATACACTAAAATATATAGGCACAAAATAAAGTACTAGAATATGTCTGAAAAAAACAGCGATAAATTGAGTCTGAAATGGTTCCACCTTTGTTGTATAGCATATTGTAAAATATAGATCGTTATGTATCCATTCAGTCTAAGAACAATGTGTAAATCACTTTTTAGACCATCATACCTCTATTTGGGAAATCCATTTATGATAGATGCTAAATTCAAACATACAACTGATTCTTACCTTCTTGTGGTTCCAGAGCACGTTGACGGAGGGTTTTCCACGACGGAAGTCACTCTGGTCGATGACGTCATCGTGTATCAGGGACGCCGAATGTATCATCTCACTGATCATCGCTACTTGCCGCTGTGATGGCAGCAATGCACTGTAGCACAACATTACTTCATTAATACACATAATGCATTAACGATCACATTAAATACTACATAGATTAGATCATAAGATTTAAATATCTTTAAGGGACGCGATCAGTATATATAAAACTTACTCATAAGACTTAGGTGTTGGAATTTTTTGTTAATGAATGAGATGCGTCACATGTTGTGCTTATCAATCAGACGAATAATAAGTTGGTTATGGACTTGATATAGGTACAGATAATAACAGACCTGTTTAACTTTAATACAGACACATACATTTATGATGTATGAAAGTAATTTAAGATTCCTATTAATAATGGTATCAAATAAGAAGAGAGGAGACATTTTTTAAGCAGTGGGACAATATTTTTTTTTTTTTTACATATATATACAATTAACGGACACAAAGTATACCCAAACTAGAAAAAATATCATCACACAAATATTTGACTTGTGTGAGAATCGAACCCACTTCAATGTTCGCGGCGATGCGACGGTTTACCGAGAAAAAAATCCGGTACCAAACTAATTTGCTTCCAGTTCTGATATTTGTAAACTGAATATTTAGAATTATTGAACAACAGCAAATATTACATATCAGAGTTGAATAAATGCCTCCGTGTAAGAAACACATGTAAACTGGAACAAACTGGTTTATTATTAAAGTTGCTTGTTAAGTTTTTCTTATTACTGTTGTAATACAGTTATTGCACGAACATTACGTTCATTACTCTTAAGAACCCGATGTTGATTAAGGAACATGCTTTTCTAAATCGCTTAAAGGATATGTATTAAATTTATTATAGGCCACTTTTGACTGAAAACAGAAACGGAGCCGCGTGCGGAAGCTAGACAATTATATAGATCAGCAGGTAGTATTACCACTTGTGACTAATGGTTTTAAGTTTTTCGAGATTTTCTATGCCTTAAATAAACCAATGAATTTTACAAACAAATTCAATAATAAAACCTTTCAACTACCTTTCAGTTTTGGAGACGATCTAGAATTTGAATGACCAGTACATCTGACTCACTCGTGCGTGCGTTACTATTAAGGCTGTGTTATGTATGAATTCATCTATAAAACTAATGTGGATGTATGACCTTGGCAATCAATATGCGAGATGTATCAATTTAATAGTATGAAATTGCAAACAATACATACGTAAAACTAATTTGTTTTGTCAGTAACAGATATGCTGAATGTTTTAAACAGACCATAACTTTTAGTTATCTCTGATTAACTAAATATTTCATAGAAACCTAAATTATTAATTAAAACACTGACTGTTTTATTTTATAATTTCAGGCCACTACAATAGCAATCAAAGAGCCATCTTAAATTTGTATAAAATATTGTATTTTACATATAATTCAGACACGTAGTTTTACCACACAATGATGTTGAAAATATCAAAAATGGTAAATATATACAACTGAAACAAAACAAATCGTGAAAGTAGTTTAATTAAAATGTAAGGACTTGTTTCACAATTATCAAGCGTATACTTCTTTTTACCCGACTGCCAAAAAGGAGGGTAATGTTTTTATAATTGCATTTTAAAATATCACTCTATTGTGAAGCCCTAAAGTCTAAACCGTATATTATTATTAGGGTTAAAAAATAATAACAACCCATTAATGTACCACTGCTAAGCAAAGTTCTTCAAATCAAATCAATGGTATATAAACAGTATGATACAATTATAAATAGTTTCATTGAAAAATGTACAAAAAGTGATGATTGTTTATTGCATCAGAAACAGGAGCATTACATACAATGGAAGTAGACGATGCAAACAGGTCACTTACGCACGATAACTGAGCACGCAACTGATAACATAACACAATACTTAATTATGCATAGACGAGTTTCAGCTAAATTTTTATTAAATTTAATTAAAATACTTTCATTTTTACTGATTTTTTTTAGTGGCATTGTATTAGAAATCGTTAGCACTACCAACATTTATTACATGGGAATAAAAACGTTCTAAACAGTTTCAATAGAGAAGTGATCACTTAAACTACTGAACAAGAAGTAAATTATCTTTATTATTAGATTCATGCACGCTATCGCTGACAATTATAATCCACATTATTTTTTGTATACAATTAGGGTTGAATAACATCTAACCGCACGGAATCGCACTTTCCTGTTTCTATTTTCTTTCCCTTTCTGTCACTTAGAACCGTCATTTACTAGAGCAAGAACGAGGGCGAGAATGCAAACGAACGCGGCCGAATCGACAATACGCTCGACTCTCACTCACTCTAGTAAATGATTATTCTATGTGACAGAAAGGATCTAGATACGGAGGAGCTAGATACGGGGCAATCCGGGGGAACTTACCGGCGTAAAAGCTATTTATTATATTTTGAACGTATTTCAACGTTACACTATTGTCAGTATAGTATTCCTAATAACAAATTAAAAATAGCACGCGATTCCATATAATTACCTACAGTGAAAATAACTCTGCCAATTTGATGCGTGCGTATTATTATTACGATCACTTCCACTAGAAAGTGATTGCAACTGAATACTTTAAACGTCGATAGTTGTTATTTATATAAATATGTGCTTTTACAATAAGTAAAAAAAAATATATCATTATGTCTTTTTCCTCGAAGGGACATCCTCTTTTCGCTAGTTATGTTTGGTCCTTTGTAATAGGGAGCGAACTTATTGCCAATAACAGGTCATACCAGGAGAGGCGATAGATTAGATAGTACTCTGGTCAATAAACTAAACTTCAAAATACCAACACGATCTGTGGGTATACCGGAATTATTCTGCATTCCATCTAACTGCTAAACTTCTCTCAAAACAATCCCCTTGTCAGAACGCGCATCTACCACAATACTATTTGCTCACGGGTAGATATTTTCCACATTTCAAGTTATATTGATTACATAGAATATTCAGAACCATTTTCGTTTTTATCTCTTTTGTGCTTGTATGTGTTGTTGCTCTACGACTTATTCCTATATAAATTGAAATTCTAAGTGTTGTGTAGTTGTTATTCGATTTCAGATTTATATATTATATACTAGTATTATGTTATAATATGCAAGATCTGTTACTGTACCGTGTGTATTTAGAACAAAATAGAAACAAACAAATTTCGGGCTAATACTTTGAATTTCACGACAAATATCTAATATCGTATTTTTTTTGGAGATCGGCGATCGAACTCGGTACGACTTGCATAACAGTCGTATATATGAACTTCCACTGTGCCTCCGAGGCAGATAATAATTATTATTTATATAAAGTTGTGTCATAACAATAAATTACAAAGAAAATATTATAATTGACGCAGACGTCGAGTGTTGCCTCAAGAGATTAGAACAGCCTTGATCAGCTGTTGTTGCGCATACTAGTCGATGTGTGCGATACTTTGTCCGAAGGTCCAAGATGATACTCACGCACTCCCACAAGATATACGCATAAATGCTTATCTATATTTATAAAGGCGAAGTATTCAATCATCGATTAATCAAGGATTTTCCAAGACTATAAAGCATGTACACTACAGTTTTTGTGACAGGTTCGGAACAAGGCTTAAATTGAATAATCTTCTCTATTCTTTATTACAAAATTTCATCCGTATATATTTACATGTCTCAATTTAAAACATTCTAAATAGGTACCTGTTACTTAGGGACATGTCAATCAGAACGCGTTCACGCGTTCATGCGTTTTGCATTCGCTGTGTTGTACTCGTATAACGTTACACAGGAGGCATTCTGACCGCGACGATTAACCAGTACAATGTAATACAATACAGCTAATAAAACGCTTAAACGCGGGAACGTATTCTGTGTGACAAGTCCCTTAATTGATTTAGTAAGTGCAACAAGTTTGTAAGGAACCTACTATCTTCTTGATTGTAAGATTGTGTGGTCATTATGATAAATAAAACAAACCTTTTACGGTTTGTTTTATTTTTGTTACACTTTCGGTAAATATATTTGGACTATAATTTAAATGATGTTACAAAATAATCAACTACATTCAACCATAATAAAGTTCGATAATTATTAAGATAACCTTATTATAATGTGTTTATTTATTTTTAAATTTATGTTATTCTTTCAATATTCATATATGCATCTCGAGTGGAGCATGGAAATGTTTGTTTCTTTCTTTCACGAATCGTGTATTTATAACGTTGAGAAAGATTAAATAAATGTCAAGCTATAAAGACGTCACATTGGTTAGCTAATCAAATCTGTAGTAATAAGAAGTTTAACTACTTAATGTTTGAGATATTTACGGTGAATGAAATCGCCGGGATTAACATAAAATGCCTTTTCCATCGAAGGGGTAGGTCGAGCTGTATTATAGCCACATTCCCTCGCGAAGCACCGAGATAAACTAACACACACACACACACAATAACTTTTTTTTAAATGAATATTCAGAATTTCATTGGAATTTAGGCAACCAGGTTTTTAGGTAAGTCACGGTCAGTTCGTCTAATTATTCGTAGCTTACATTAATTCACCAGAGGTACGTATTGCGTGTTTAAAATTTAAATATTCTTATCATGTTAGGGCGGATCGAAGCGTACCTATCACAAGACCACGTGAACACAATGCCTGAGCAACATATTTACATTTATTAAAACCATTTGCACTGAATTTAAAAATAGTTGTGGTTTATATAGAACTTCAGATTTTCCTTATGATACTAGGATTCCCAGTAGCTGCGTGCAAAAATCTTCTGTCTTGTAAATCTCGACATTATTGCCAAGAAGTGTTCCTTTCAGAATGTTAAATATGTATTAAGTAATATTTCACACGATCAGTTATTTCAACGTTAAAAGAAAATTGCATTGTATTCAGTGTTAGAAGTTAAAGTTTATTTTATTTTGGATTATAGTTAACAGCATATTAAGAATTGCAGAAACGCTATTATTATAGATGGAAAAATTATCTAAAACTCTATAAACAGAGGTTTAGGTAAAAATTTTATACTTTCAACAATGGCCAACGGGCTTAGTTTACTTTTAAGCCCACAACACAGGACACAGCATCATTCAGAGCAATTTAATTAAAGAATATTTTACTTGCAGACAATGGACTCTTGAGCTATCTTCTTCATATCAATTGCCAATAACCATATAGTACAAGCCTTCGATGTAATGCAATAAATAATCTCGTGACATTAAAAGATTTAAAAACGCTCCAAGGTCCATGGCGAGACATTGAACTATGGAGCGTACAGTCTGATGACTGAACGCAATCCAAAACTATTGGCAAACAGTGTTAGGCAAGAAGTTCAATGTATTAATTGAAATCGGTTAGAAAACATTTACTGAACGTCTAAAATTATTGAAGAATTATTTCCCTGAAGAGCGGTAGTGCTTCTCTTAGAAAAAAAAAATGCTATTAAGTGGTCGGCTTCCATAGATTTGTAAAAAAAAGGATAAATTGGTTGTACTCTATATCAGTGTTTATAAACGAAAAAAATATTACATAATATAATTAAATTTATAACATTAAACGTTATTGAAGCACTTTTTTGTATATTACATATTAAAAATAGTAACACTCAACTAAAAAGATTGAAATTCTCACGGGAAATAGTAAAGTAAGTAGGTATTAATAGTCAATAAAAATCACACGAATGTGTTCTGAGTTTTTCCTTTTTTTTCCTTAATTAGAAAATATTAAGTGAACAATTTCTTTAAAATATCCAGTAAAAAAATTAGAACGAATCACTTTTACTTTGAATGAGTTTTGCAATTCTAATTAATTCATTTTCCTTTATTCACTATCAGTCAAGGTAAGAACAAGATGACATTTAATGCTGTACAATTTCAATGGAATTTAGAGTCACAACGTGATAAAACAATGTTTACGCTTATAATGCTTGTGGTTGTACTAGGAAACACTGTGGGTTGACCCAAGTATTTTCTAACTTTCTTCACTTTCTTACCACACTGTGTTCGTGATACAACACATTGTTGGCAACAAGGGAGTATTTAGTAAGTAGTCTATAAAGCTAATGCTGTCGAGCGTGTGAATTATTTTGTGTTTTGACAACCTTATTAATCAATTACTATTATTTATACGTGACAAGTGTTGCGTACCCACACAACGTCTTAAATACATATATTATGTAATGTCCATGTAAAAACAAAATAAAGTATTTAATTTTTTGTGTTGGAGCATTTTTAAATAACTTTTGGCGCGTCAACGCTGTCGTAGAGATGATGATGAAGATTACGAATTAAGTGAAAAGTCTATATTTTTTTTTACATTTTACAAACTGCTGTAATCCACGGTTATTAATAAAATCAATAGAATCAATTTCCTAATTTTATTGACACCACGGCGACTAAAAGGGATCATTATTATTTTGAATCTATCAAAATTTCAAAATAAATTTATTTGACATTACTTTTTATAATTACTTATCTTTAATTTTATTTTATAATAATTAACCAAAATGTTTATTAATTATTACAATGTATGACATAATAATTTAAGAATTTTTAATATTTGTCTGCCAGAACTGGCGGACTGTCAGAAACATTTTTATCTGTAAGATCATACCTGTACCACTTTTCGTGCAAATAAAATGATTTGATTTGATTTTGGTTTGTCGAATAATAATATAAAGTATGTTTGTTGTAAACTGGGGGCATTTTTACACTACACGTTTTGACAAGACCTATTTTTCTAAGAAACCAAAATTACATAAAGCGCCTATGTACATCCAACAAACTCACGCTGAGTTTATCTCATATAAAAATCAATCAATGCCAATATTATTTTATCGTAAAGAAAAAATTCTAAAAAAAACATCGATATTTAACTGAGAGTAATTTCAACCGTATAATATTCAGCATAAAGCAAATATTGCCGAACAGATGTTCCAACTTACACCTTTTCTCCACAGAGGCATAGAGAGTACGTTATAAATGTAAGTTAGCCATTATTTGATCCCTACTGATTTAAATTTTTGTCTTACGACAAAACATATGACTTACGATATAATACCACAATATAAAAACAAATAGAAATTTAATAGGCTAGTGAAAATATGCAACTTTACCTGTTTTCTCCGTATACGTGGTAGTTGACAGCTCGCGCCATGAGTATTGCAACCATCGGCCTAAGCGCCTTGCCTTGACCGTCGAAATAGTATGTGGCTATGGTGTTCAGTTCTGGTTGGTTCGTGTTACGCTCCAGCTCCTGTCGATCAGAGGGGCTACAGTCGAGTTGGGATCCAATCTCATTTACAAATATCAAGTAAAAAAATAAAATTAACAAATCATTTTTTTGACGCAGGGATGGCCGATATGAATTAAATTTTGGCAAATATTCATATAGTATATATATATATATATATATTATAGAGAATGAAGGTAGAAATACACTACTGTGCTCTATTGTGTCAATGTGTGTGTTTTTAGTGTTAATTAGTGTTAATGTGTTTTTAGCCATGAAACCGATATGCTTCTGACGTGACACAGAAGTGTATTAATATCTACTTTGAGCCATGCATTGGACAAAAAATCTTCTAATGTATTGAACTCTTATGGACAGAACAGCAATAACGTATTTTAAGAATATGCTGCCTTCACTCTAAACTATATAGGATCGACGCTAGTTTAATAACTTCAAGCTGATATCACATTAAATATAACTGTTGCACTAAGGCAGCCAGCCACTTATTGTTTATAATACAGTCAAACTAATAGAAAACAATATGATCTGAGGTCAAACTATAACGACTATAATAAACTGTTCATTAGACTATTATAATAAGATAAAACTATATAAAATAAATTATATAGGTGAATATTTTGCATTTTTATTTAGGTAGGTACATAGAGATTCAGATTGCGACAGCATCTTTCAACTGTATCTCTGAATATAAGAAATTTTAAGAAAAGCAGAACATATTCTGAAGACAAAAAAATAGTGAATTTTAAATTAAGATAAAACATTTGATATTCCGTTTAAAGCTAAGAATCTACATACAGACATAAGCGACAAGTTATAACACCCTTCAATTTTCATTGTCAGGGTTTATAAATACGTCATGTTCTACTTCCATTCGTCTCTAGTAAAACAACGCGCAGTGCGCATGCTACGCATTCGTAGACGTTACTACGAAAACTTGCCAAATGACTGCGAGTCGATTAATTAAACAAAAATGTATGCTACGAGTAATCATTTACTTTCATAGAGTGACGCACTTTTTGCAATAATTTCTTAATCTTAACTACTTTAAAATTGAATGTAATGCTTGCAAAATCGACGTCATACGCTACGGTACTAGAACCTGATTAATTAAAGACTTATTGCAAGATAATATGGGCAATACTCAATACATTCCAAGAACGCCGCGCCGTGTGTTTAGTGAACTTTCTCAACAAAACAAACAAACACTTTCCCAAAAATCTCCAAGTTCGTTAGTTAACGAGATGGAAAGCAAATTAGAACCCTTCATTTTGATTAGACGTAATATAATGAGAAACGGGTTTTACTGTAATTTTGAATTCACGCTTTTGATTTTATCGGTCGTAATATGGTCAGGTTTTTAACGGTCTAGATATTTTGATACTTCTACATATACAACTAGATGTATCATTAATTCTATCACAATGGCGTATAAAGAGTTACATGCTTGCGGCAAAGCGAACCGCAATTAAAATTACAAGTATATTCAGCAACTAAAATCCACCTCAAGATTCAATTAGTGCAATTAAAAACGATAAAAATTATAAAAGCCTAACTACTAAATCCTAAAAAAAAATGGATACAAGATAATTACTAATAAAGGATTGTTAGAAATTTCAACTTTGAGTAAACTGTAGCGCACTTTGTATGTATTCCGCACGTGTTAAACAGCTAGTTACAGCTAGTTCTTTATAGGTGATATTTCAATGGTGAATCTAACTATATTAGTCCCTGCTTGTGCAAAGTTGTCGTAAACTGTATAAATAAACCGTCAGCATTCATTTCAAATCTTTATATGAATTAGCCATAAAGAGCGGTTCGTGGCTCTTTAATATTCTTCGCACACGTACAGCAGTCTTCGATCTGAATGTTACTTTGTATTGTACGTATAAATAATTATGATACGCTTTTGTGGAGATCGCAAACGGAGGCCGAAGCGATCTTACAACAGAGATAATTTGCAACTGCCTGAAGGACTAGGTGGTGTTTTCAGCTAGCCGGTGTGGTAACCACCATCGGCTACAAATTGACGCAAGCTTGACGCAAGTGTCCTCTGCGGTGCCCCACAATGCGAATTTCGGCATCGCCAATGCAGTTTTTATCATTGTTGAACATCAATTTCATTGTTTAACATAAAACTAATATATACTATGACGATACGTTTACGAATATTTTTTGATTTTGGCTTTCTGTTGTTTCATAATTTCTTAGCTATGCAATTAATTGCGTCATTTTTTTTAATCTATTTTATATTTTATATTATAAAACTAATCTAGAAACAGAACGTTGAACGCAGTATTATACAATTATAACAAAATTTTAATCAGTTTTTATTTATATAATCAGCCTTTTTAAAGTAAACTTGCACACAATACAATTCAATAGTTCATTCATTATGATTTTCATTGTCAAGTTTCATTCGAATTGACCGGTAATCGTAGTAAAATTAGATTCAATAGGTGTGACTCCAATTTATATCCACTCATTAATTTTTCAACGGTTTTGCAACGAATACCTATTTTGACATTGAGGTTTGTAGGTGAGTAACATATTAAAATTTTAATGCAATGTAATCTCATTAAAATAAGATTATACGGATGAGTCGAAACGAGTTAGATAGTAAATTATTTATTATTTTATGAATGAACGATCTTAAGTGATTATCAAATTTTTCCAAGGTAGGAAGGAATATCTGTAGCATTTACGTACTAGTAACTTTTCCATCACATTACAACTCTACTGTATGCATTTCACAGCATTTTTAAACTACATCCAATAAGTTCACCTAACTAGACGATGTCTTAGGTAACTTTTGTTTATCTATTCACAGTCTCAGCTCTAAGTTTTGTTTTCGCCATTAATTATTATATTACTTACTACACACAAAAGCATATTTCGAGGAAAAAAATCAGTACCACCAGATTTGAGGGTCAAGCTGTAAACCTAATTTACAAGGCACTACCAAATACTATTTACTAGTTTGTTTTAGTAGTTTACTACAAACATAAATAAATACTCTGGTCATGACTGCCGATTGACTGAACACACATTCAAACAACTAACCAGACACGTTGCGAAATCCGAGGTCGGTACACAGACATCACGATATATCTATTAGACATTCAGAATGTGCGTAATGCCCTCACAGTTCTGTTTAATCACTGAATTAAATATGTACGCACCCGTTTTAATATTATTGATTTACGAAGACTCACGGTGTGCAAGTGAGGTGTCTTATGCTCTACGTAATTCATACTTTTACATATCCTTTGTATTCATAGGATTGAGATGAAATTCGAATATACAGAGTATATAATCTTAATATCATAACACGCTACAATTTATTTTGCAGTATGGTGTTCAAAAGATGAAATGTTAATTCAGTTTTCTTGATGTAGTTTTATATAATGTCAGTTTTAATAATGTATGTCACATTTAGGTGAGGCCTATGTTCAGCAGTGGACGTCGTTGGGCTGATATGATGATGATGATGACGTCAGATTTACAAATGAACGCTAAGCACGTTGGGCAACTAAAGTAGAAATACTAACTTTTATCTTTTTTTTACTTGAGTAAACCTCATAATGCATAGCAAGGCAATGATTATTAACTTAGATTTAAATATGAGATTATACCAGTTTTTGTATTTAAAATATCACTTAAAATAATATTTAAATATACTGGCATACATATTATATTAACGTATATCATATAATTCTCAATATCTGAGAGACGCAAAACGATAACATATTCTTTAAAAAAGTTATACAAGACTATTCTCTTGACGGAGCTCTCATTGTTTACTATATAGTTACCGTTTTTACGTGCTTTCATTGTTACAAATAGATATATCACGGTCAAACGGAAACAATTTACATCATATGCCCAATTACTGAGGATACACAAATGTAGGCTTATTAACCTACAATTTAAAATATTCAAACATATAATTTATCAAATATTGCGAGGGAATTAAGAATGATAAATCTTTCAGGCGTTATTTACACATACATATTTGTGAATATTCAACCGAAAGCGAAAAATTACAGTTGAAAACTGTGTATTCTCTGAGTGGATAATATCTCTCTGACACCCACCACTCCTGTAACTCATTTACAGCGAAGAACTCTTGCAAACACCGAGTTATTAATGCCTAAGACAGTCTTGGAATCCACAAGGAGATTAATCAGAAGAAAAAGGACGAGTTAGGAATTTGTGTAGTAGGGATTACAATAATATATTATGTATTAATTTGTCCCCAGCAGTTTCAACGGCGTAAAACAAAGTTACCATTCCCCCTTATAGTTGAAATTCTCAAATACTATTTCTCAGAAGACTTACGTTATAACACATAAAAAATATGCCTCAAATTTACGTTTAGATAACAAAACACAAAGGTTATTAATTTTACAAATGCTTAACGGATGATAATTCAAATATACAGGTAGATATTTATGTCCCTATTAGGACGCCTACAAGGATGTTTAACAAGAGATTTCCACACAATGGGTACTTGTACATTTTATGAACACTTACTTATTTTATATTAACACTCCTAGCCCACTTATTGATATTACTGTATTTTATGTATTATCCTATGCCAACACCCAAGGTCTCATACCATATACAAAATAAACTGAAGGTAACATAGTAGGCAAAACAAACAATGACATACGACTTTTTTACACTTGCCGTGATATAGGAAAACTGTTTATTACATAACAGGGACGATCTAATAAGAATAATTCACAATACAACGTTTATTGAGAAAAAATACTAGCACCTAAGCCGGACTCATGTAACCGATTGTTTATCTAATAAATTAACTGTACAGTTTAACGTTTTGTATCCGCAACTTTTCATTCTGGAAAAACCTTAATTGTATTTATTCTGGAAAAACCATATAACGATGCTATTAATAAAATAAAATCGTACTAGAATTCTAAATTAATAGGTACAAATACCAATCGGTGGTGCTAAAGCTAAGCCCTTAATAAAGCTCATGTTTTAGGCATACTCTTATAACTGCGGAATGTAGACTAAATAATAATACGACGCGTCAAGCTGATTATAAAAGTTTTATTAAAAGTGACCAGCACCCTTAGACAAGCGGCATTAGCTTCAATCTGTCTATTCTAAACGGCATGTGACTTCAATACATTCGAACACATCTCTGACATAAACTATCGACATGTCCCGTGATCAATGTACTAATTTGACACGTCGATAGAATAAATAGATCGAATAGATTGCCACTTGTCTAGCCCCCCAGTTTATTAATGGACGGAGGACACCGATAATGGTGATGATTTTTTAAGAACCAAATAGAGATACATTACATAACTAACAATCCAATCGGGTATAAACAAAAGAAAGTGTAGTACAAAATTTCATTCTATTACTTAATTGATGTGAATCTCAGATAGAGGCTTTTGTTGATGAAAACGTGTATTTCAAATAAAAGTAAAAGTAGTCAAAAATATTTCTTTGAAATACGAAAGTGAGATGTTAAATATCATTAGCGAAAGTTTCTGACAAACTTACGGTAACTATTTCATCATTGTGCTATTGATTTAAGATGTTATCATCGTAGTACATTTCACGCTGGGGCCGCGATGTAGGGTGACCAAGTTTTCGAAAGACCTATTTTAAAACAATAACCCTTTATATTCAATAAGGCGGTAAACAAGCCTAGGAACTGCCTAATCATAGCAGTTACCGCAAACTACAGACACACACAACGTAACATCAGAGTAGGAATGCGAAAGGGTGAATGTATGTATGTATGGATGGATGGATGTTAAGTAATCACGCTAGAACAGCAGTGGACGTCATTAGGCTGATGATGAATATATAAACTGACATTGTCAGCCGAAAACTTTCCGACAGCTCAGAATCAGGGCCCTGAAGGGATTTGTATGAAATTTGGCACGCATTTAGATTTAGAGTCTTACCACACAGTCACAAGCTAGATCTACATATAAATATGATCTGGAGTAATAGCAGCCCCAATATTGTTTATGGGACACGGTATGTATATAATTGAGTAAGATCAAGTCACCATAACGGAAACAAAATAATGAATACTTGTTCTTGGTTGTTTTTGCACACCGGGAGTTGGAAACAAGGTCAATGTTCAAGTTTAGCGTTCCAAGCCACACTTTCCATTTCCCACTAGTTGCTAGCCCACCGAGACAAGCTTTGATTACGAACATAATACACATATATAACTAGTGAAATTACGTATTACACGCATGTTTAGATTCTACGTATTCATAGAAAATGTCGAATATGACATTTATAAGTTTGGAGAACTTTTTTAGCTGAAACTGCATTGAAGCTCATAAATATCTTAACATACTTCTCAAGATTAAAATAGTTCTTTGAAAACAATTGAAAGGAAAAATAGAGGACATATTCTGTAAGCGATCTATTTAGATTTTGATACACTATTTAAAAATACGCATCAAATCTCGCTAGTGTAATACTTTTGATGGTTTAACAAGATCAAAAGAACGTCGACAAAAAGCAGATAGCATAATTATGTGTATAGATACTCGTACTTTTAATAGCCCACAGCGAGACAGCTGCCGTTCCAAAATTAGAACATATTCGCAATTTCGGTGTTAACAAAAATATCCGAATGCTTATGATATTAGAAATTAATGTAAATAAAAGGAATGAATGGAAACTCAAAATACGTAGTTGAATAAAACATGTTTCATACCTACCAGGATTGCATGATCCGACACAGAATTAAAATTCACAAACACTACTATTCTCTAATCACAATTGCACACTAATGATATACATATATATATACTAAATATATAAAAACTGAATATGCATTATCGTTACGGTTAGTAATGATAATGCATATAAAACTAAGGTCAAGTAATAACATCTCATTAGAACCGCCTTTTACTTCGAAACTAAGATACAAACTTAGATGGATTTAAAACTAGAAATCAACTGATATGGTAACTGAGACGAAGGAAATGATCGTGTAGAAATACGCAGCTTGCTAGTACAGCATTCATGCAGGGGGCCTAGTTTTAGACGAGTTTTCCAAACAGAAAGTAGGCAAACGAGCACTGGCATCACAAATAGCGATGATACAGTAAGTCCGTTGTCACCATAACCTTACCAATCTGCATTCTTTATACGGACAATATTGACTACATTCAATGCCTCATAAAACTATTAAAGAAAAATGTTATTTTATGTAACAAGCAAAACTAATGCCTGCAGAGAATTAAAACTATAGGAACTAAAATTTATAACACTGTAGTTGATTTTCTAAGTTTTTTTCGTTTATAAATATCATTTGAATATAAATAATCTCAGTATGCACAAACTCACGCAAGGTTCAAAACTATATAATTACGATTAAAACTTGTTGATATGTATTTTGAAGACAATACATCGGAGCAGAGTAATGGCGTGAGGCGTTCTCTTTATTATAAAATTCCTTTTATATTGTCTGGGTCTATATTCTAATGAGACTTTAGTTTCAGTGTCTCACAAATAAACAAATTATCGTGATGTAAATTTATGTGCGTAGTATAAATACGGGGTTTTGTTTTAAACATATAAAAGTATCGGAAAGTAAACGTTACTTCCTTTTGTCAAAATGATTGCAAAAAGGTTTGTAGACACCACTTGACTTTTGGATTGTACTGTTTGGCAATCACCTCGTCAGAAGTTCAGTTGCGTTCAATGCGCACCCAAACTACACAAACAAATTAACACGACACACAATAGGGAGGATGTCATTACCATTAACTGAGGGTTTTAACCCTGGAATTGTAATAAAAGGTCATACCCAACCTTACCTACGCAATACGAATTACATTCATTTTTCAATGACGTACTTACTTTGGTACATAAGTACACCGTACGTACAAAATTGCTGAAATTATCATCACTTTTGTAACTGCACTGTAAGTATGTAATAACGGAATAGATAATATCAAGTCGTATAAATTAATACGCTGTAGGTATAGCAAATTGAGTTTCATTTAAGTAAGTACATATTAACTTGTACTTGGATGGGGAAACTATTGATAAACATTCCTAAACATTATGCAGTGGGGGCGATCCCCTCTTCGATGTTTACATTCAGCAATTACAACTACCTAAAGCGCTGCAGCATGCAGCTGACTGCAATTCAGCGAATATCCCACTTTACATTGAACAGTATAATATACTACAGATCTCAATTACCGCCGATGCGCGAATTGCACAAGCCGAGCTGACCAACGTGCTAACACGTCGTGACTTTGACACAATTGTTGATCAATGGATACTGCGGGCGAATGATCGTAAAGTTCCCTTTGTAAATAATACTATGATACAATGAATAGCAGAATTATCAACAATCAAAAAATTTATTTTTTACAACATTTTAAATAACTGTCAATTAAGTTCGCTTCATTTATTTTCATCTTACGCTTGTGGTTGCAGACAAAGACTTCGCGACTCAGCTTATTTCTATTTATGCTCATTGTTAACTAAGTACTATTAAAATTTATAAAATTTATAGTTCAATACCAAAAATTGCCTCTACTAAGCCGCTATCTGCGTCAGAGTTCGCAAAATAGTAAAATTATTGCCAAATTATTAAAAAATGCACAATCATTTATCACGGTCTACTTGATGTCCCTATTATTTTAATGTTTTCGTAAGTACCTATGTACTTATAAATCAAATTACATGAATTACCTACTTACACATTTACACAATAGGTAAAAAGTGTATGCATGTACTTACCGATCTGATGTCTTCATATATGCCGTTCAAATCATCTTCAAGTAAACGATAAGGGTCGACGATCTGTGTGCCATAGTCTGGCAGTGAGCCAGTACTTGTGCTCTGAAGACTGGACGCCAGACGGCGCGCCAGCCCGCTGGTGGCAGCCGTGTTGATGCCACCTGCGCCACATGATGGACCGCATGTGGACACTCTCTGTAATACAAATAGCACAATGAATACTCGTTAAATATTGACTTTATCTTCAGATTAAATAATCTTATTGAAGGAATCTAATAAGCCTGTAAGCGTTCCATTGCCAAAGAGATAAATAGTACTGCTGGAAAATGTATAACGCGTACCGTATTGCGTATAAATCCAATCTAATAGCGTAATTGGAAATTCATCGAATTGCCGCACGGTGAAACGCAAAATTGTAAGAATTTACGTTTAGCTACTACTGGATTAGGTGTAAAAAGCATAGCATCGATTTGACGGTAAGCGATTACTATACCCATGGACACTAACAGCATTAAAAGTATCACTTTAGATCGCAAAATAATGAAAGCTTCCTAAATTAGAAAGAAAACAGACGTGTTACAACACTAGATAAACTGTGTTCAGTGATTTCATTATACGCATTCCGAGCGTATTTGCCGCCAGCTGCCGTGCATGTGTAGTTGTGTACTCAGCATCAGTGGGTGAGTGTCCGACATAGCACGAAAGGTGTGGCAGGTGCCCTTAACTAAGTGGCAGCAACTACACCGGCAACTACGGCGGCGGCAGTGACCGCGATACCAAGTTTCGCAATTGCGTTTATGCAACTGCAAGCGAGTGCAGTCCGCGCCCGATGGGCTACGACCGGCCGCTGGTTGCAAAACCACAACACGTTCAACGACGCACGTATGTTTGCAAGCACGAGACCATAGATGGGCGCATTTGTGGTTATAAATTAAGAGAAAACAATTAGTTAAACACATAAATCTTTCTGCTAAGTACTGTTAATTGTTATTCACACGACAGCATACAATTGAAGTTCGCGCTCCATGTAAACAATGTAACAGTGACACGTAGTAACCCATTATCGTCCATGAACCCTGAATGCTATAATTTCATTTATAACTAACTTCTGCTTACATAAACTGAAACTAATAGTAACCCGTGCGTAACTAACTTCACATATATGAATATTCATGTAGTTTCAGGTACGTACGCATTGAACTGAATAAAGCAGCGTTGAATTCTCAGTTTTAACCAAACGTAGTGTATAATTTATCTTAAATCACGAAAGGCTCCGTTCACCAATCGCTTACCTGTATAGGTCGTGATGATGTACCAGAGTGTTGCAATTTTTAAGGTAAGGGTATTATTAATAAGCATAGATCGAGCTTTGAACAAAGGATTGGATTGCACGGATCTACAAATAGTACTATAGTAACTTTAATGATTTTATACTGTTTTATCTGTGAATACCTTCCGCCCACGGCTTCGCCCGCGTGGTATTTGTGTGTGTACATATATAGTTTTTATCACTGAGATAAAACATAGCATTCTACTGGTGAAAGATTTTTTAATTCGGATAAGAAATATGCCTCTGGGCGCAACGGGAAGTTTATACGACTGCTGCTTTTCTCGCAGTGCTTTTGTTGCATTAGGTTAGTGCCTTAGTCGCTTTGTACGACACCCACGAAATGGGGTTGTGACATTATGTTTTCTCAATCCGTCATATACGGACCATTCGTTATATTAGGTTACATTACTGACTCAACTAATTATATTTATTGATGTGCTCTTTATATCTGAGCACTTGCACGAAGGCCAACACAATCTATATCTACCTAAACAATTTTTAAAATTTCCTAACATCAATAAAGCTTGAAGCAATCTTTTCTAAAATGGCAATGACAAATAATTAGATACAAGTACATAATGAATCCTTACTACATACAAGTATATCCTACTATTGTTAACATCCTTAACAGTTTATATAACGAAGTATGTAACATGGAATTAAAAATTATACACATAAGTACCTATAGCCGTTTCGACAACATCCTTAATTCACTGTGACGTCTGATGCGTAGCATAATAATTACTTCCATTCGATTTCACATAAGTTAAACGTTAGGGAATAGCTGCAAGGAACTCGTGATCGAGAATTTGATAGCAAACTTAAAGATGTATAAAAAGATAAATAATAATTTATCAAACGTGAAAACTATATAAACCATTGCACATGACGGTGTTCTTTTGAAGATGATAACTTATATAGTGATGTTATATAGCCCATAGCCTTCAGCGATAAATGGGCTTAACACTAAAATATTTTTTCTAATCGTACCTATTGTTTCTAATTAGCGTGATCAACCAAATAAACAAGTTCTTCAGCTTTATAATATCAGAAAAAATTCTATGTGCTTTGGCTATTATATAGTTTCTAATTTAGTTAAGTTAATATCTAAAATATGGTTATTTAACTGTTAAAACGAATATATGTCCGAGGCTCACTGTTGTAGTAAGTATATACAGCAGAGTTGTTAAACAATATTTTTGACTCTCTATATACGGCCACATATAAGAAGTAGACTAACGACTTAAGAACTAGAGACTTATATAAGATCCATTTCATTCATTTATTTCATTAGCAACCCATTAATGTCCCACAGCTGGGCTCGGGTCTCCTCTCTTCTAACATCCATTTGCTACAATTAAATAACATTTTGTACCTATTGTTTATTTTCACTGAGATTGATGTTTATAATCATTTTACTTTTGCAATAAATAAATGTTTGTGTATTTTTGTTTATGTGTTCCTACTAACATAGTTTATAAGTTCATTGTTACTAACAAGATATGGATATTTGAAGTCCGAAATAAAACTTATTTTATTTATTTTAATAAAGAATTTATCTAACACCGTTATAATTGATTGAATATCTATTTGCGATGATAAAGTACACGCATCCAGCGGATAACGAACTGATATACTATCTGAACGATAACCTATCTGATAAGGCGGTTAAACCATATAGCAACAAGCTAAGCCTTTCTTTTTCGGTAATACTACACTACTACTACATTTGTTTACACGTGAAGTAATTAGTGTTGTCTTAATTTGTAAATATTTTTTTATTTACAAGAAAAGTTGTAATTGAATACCTCAAGACGCTTTCAAACTAGCAGAAGCACGTATATACAGCTCTCTACCTAGATAACTTAAGGGATTTAGGACATAATACACACACTGGCCTAGTACGGGGTTGGTAGATCAAGTTCACACATAATCTTAGAATTTCTTAAAAATAAAAAATATAACAATTTATTTTTCAAAATATCACATTCAAAGGAATGATATTAAAATAACGTCAACGCTATATAAATCAGATTAGTAACACATTTATAAACCATAATCATTAAAAAAAAAAAATAACTTTTGACACACTATTACGTTATCCATTTTTTTACTATAATAATTATCATCAAGAAAATTAACGTTTTCCTCTGCACTTTCATACCTTAACACTCATGCAAATCAGAAATAATAAAACCTTGGAAACCAAGACATCATAGCACAATCATAAGTGATATTACTAGCCTTGTTCTTAAAATTCACTACTGCATATGATCACATAAAGCATTATTTGGACAGGCAATTACATTAAAACGTGTGAGGAAACCGTCTTTGAATTTATGTTACTAAATATATAAAAAAAAGTAATAATGACTTGCAATATTTAAGAAGTACATAATATATTTGAAATTCATAAATTATGTTCAATGTATCACATATGAATAATATGGACTTAAAACCGAGACTTTTAAATTTAAAAATAATTTCACAATTACAGGATAATAAATATTTATGAAATTCAAGCAATTGCAGAAAATAAATATGTACTAAATAATTATTCCATCAATCATAAATCCTATATAACATTTAACGTATCATAAGCAGATTCATGACTCGTACACATAATGTGCAAACAATTTTTTTAAATACTAATTTTCTTGAAGAATCGTAAAAGAATATCTTTAACATCATTGGTCATATTTTACAACACCATATTAGGCTTTATTAAGACAAAAAACTTAAAAAACAACATTCGATATTTCCGAGGAAATTTTTCATATAATAAATGAAAGAAACCTTGTCGGAACCGTTGTACTTCCGCTGTACCATATTCGTACTTATGGACCCGGAACAGATGAGAGCAGTACTTTACCGGTAGGTCATCACAATTAATTTCCCTTAATAATTTACCTACCTTAATTCACTCCAAGTAATGATCATAGCGATTAAATTAAAAAGTACTTTCCTGATGGTATTCTTCGTTGACCCTCAACATTATTTTTAGTTTTTAAAGCAATTATGATTTATCAAGTAAAAGGTCTAGGTCCCACTCATCTTATCGTAAAATTATGGTTCTGTTTTTTTCTACATTTGGGAAATTTATATTAATATTCGAAGGTAGCCAATATGCATAATTACAGATGGCACGCCTGATGATAAGTAGACGTACTGTTACAGTAAAATGACAAGAGCCTAACAAGTTGACCAAATGTAAAACATGCTGTACTTGCAGCCTCAATCACTTTCGGAAAGAGCTCTGAAAATTGTATTTTTGCAGAATTATAAATGTTTCCAGTCACACTTTTCCATATAAGTAGTTCTTGGAAAATATTGTAGTCGAACCTTTCGACGATTTATCACACCGTGGATGAAAATGACATGCTACATTTCAATTATATTTCTACAAACCCCATTCGTCAAAAAGTTTTTTATTATATCCGTATTAAAATCAGGTCAGCATTCTTATTTCTAATAAACCATATTTACAATTACCTTGGTTAACCGTAATTAACATGGGTATAAAATAGTGACGTCAATACAGTATTGGCGTCAATTCGTCTTAACAAGATGCTCAAGTTATTTCACGCTTACGTAATTGTAATCATAATATTGCATTTACTATGTTGTACAAATAAAAGGTAATAAAATTTAAGACATTATGGGTTTCCCGTGTGGTCGCCGTTTTCACTGGAAACTCATAATACGGTTGTAAATGTCCATAAGTACTGAGTTGAAATTACAAATATCTCAAATATTACTGCCTAATTCAACACATAAATAATTATAATTAAATGGCACTTTAATTTTACCTGATACTCTTATCTAATGAGTATACGCGTATCTATAAAATGCTAGTAGCCACATTAGCGATGTTTAAATGCATATCTCAAAAATTGTTCGTTCAAAAAAGCTTAGGAGACTGACTTTGCCGAACAAGTGCTAACTGGCGTTTGTAAGTCTTTCCTTACCGACGGTCTCAGAGAAGAAAAACCGGAACAAACACTAAGATAATTGACTTTTTATGGACTTTAAAAGAGACAAATGATCTTTAGGATTGTTCCGGAGATTGTTCGGAAACACTGCTGTGAAAATTATGTAAAATGTAGTAGAACAGAAATAAATATAATGTATGGGCGCCTAGCTAGCAACAATTCGCGGTCTACAGATTGTAACCTGTATTTCACTGTATATTGACTTTGGTTAGTTTATTTATAAATTGTTTTAAGTCCAAAACGTTTCGTTATATCCCTTCCTTTCAAGAACCAATTTATAAAGAGAAGCGTGGTATCTTTAGGATATTATATTGAATATTTTGTTATTATTAGTTTGAAGCATAATGCTCTGCATATTCACTACGAAAATATCACGGTAAGAAAAATCAAAACTCCAAGATAATATATATAACGGTTATGTACATTTGCATGTTGCATTATGCAAATGCAACATGCAAATGTACATAACCGTTACAATTTGTCTTGTCCATATTTTTCAGGTCTATAGCCTGTTTAGGACACTAATACTGAGGCATATCAATAGCCATATTCTGCATTATCATCAGCCTGTACTAATCGCCTGCTAGACATAAGCCTCTTTAATCATCATCATCATATCAGCCCAACGACGTCCACTGCTGAACATAGGCCTCACCTAATTTACGTTTTTTTAGCCTCTTTAATACCCTATTACAATTAATAAATGTAAAAAACAAATGAGTGTACAATGTAAATGACGAACAACATAGTCGCACGTAAAATTGCATGTGTCCGCAGTGACAGCGCACTGTACGCACATAACAATTAAAATACAGATAGAAAGTGACCGTTTCGTACAGTCTTGCGCATCGGCATCGGCACTGCGCTCAAAATAGATGTGAACACCAATTGACACGTACACTTAATCGTATTATAGCCGCTACGTCAATTAATATTTGCAACCAACATCACTGTGACTACTAATTAATAGATTATTAAGGTCTAGTTTATACTATAATACGAGTACTATAATATTTGATTTTTGATTTGTCTCTTTGGAGACAAACTTTCGTACAAAATTCAATTTACTAATGAAAATCGAATTACCTTCAAAGAAATGCTAAACACACAAACTACTTAGTTTCTTTTAAAATATTTACAGATTTTTTAGGCAAAAATACGTAAGTACTTACACAAGTACCCTAAAGATGTTGTTGTATTTCACAGACACATTATTTATGAGGCTAATAGCATTAAGCTACCATCAAAACATCAGATTTACGAATTAGAAACAGAAGATTATAAAAGTTAGTCATTGTAGAACAAAAGACATCAACGCGTCACCTGCGCACGCGCCGTCTTATAAGCTTATCGCCTACAATGTGTCATTGTTATGTTTAACTATAGAAATCATATTATGTAGCAAAATATGAAATGTTAACAGCATAATTAACGTGTTTTCTTCGTTAAATTTTATACCTAAAATATCATGATAGGTACAATTTATATGAATGTAATTATTTGATCTCGTGTCTAGATTTTAGCCGACCAATTTATTACCACGATAATTAAGTTAACGTTCCTGTTACTTGAGTCAATAAAACAATTAAAAAAAAACAATAATATAATTAAAGAACTAAAAATTTAATACTATAAAGTAATTAAACAATAAGCCAAGAACAAAAATAACAAAGTTCGCGGCCACCTTCACCTGGGTCGAAAAGGGTCAATATCATTTTCTATGACAGCTCGCAGCGAAATTACTTTGTGCATGCAATGTTATTGCATTACATGACCGCAATATTTCTAGACGTTTGAATGTCCGATGTGCTGAGTTGCAAAGTGTTTTATTTTAGATTAAATATATAACTTTAAATATTTAAAATACTTATTACAATTTTAACCTAAAAGTTTAAAATTGTATTTGCATCATAATAACCTTCCAAGTCAATTGAAATCAATCCAATTTCAAAGAGTGCCTTTATAGTTCATCGTATGAAGCTAGGTTTTAAAAAGATTGCCTTTTTATTTTTAATTGGAAAATAGTTTATTAGTTTCCATAGTAGGTTTAGCTATTTTGTCGATGGCGTTATACATGTTCAAATTACAACCATGGCATTATTTTGTAGAACAATGTTTATAGTTTATCAATGGCCTTAGTGGTATTACGTGTAAGAATTGTAACATTTATTGGGCAGTCATTTATGACGAGGTCAGGTGCGTGCTGAGGCTGTGCTGCAGCATGGTACGCCAAGGCCACTCGCTGCACGAGAGGTAACGATCATATGTAATTAACACCCGTCGGTCATTCGCGAGAGGTAGCGGTTGAAGACTTGAAGCGCGCAACTGGGTTTAGAACGGCACACAATTTGTCGGGTTACAATTTTTGATTTATTTGACTGAATAACTTCAGGTCATTGACTAATTTTACATAAACAAAATACAAATAAAAAGTGAGGCCTTATCCACGAAGGGATAGGCAGGTGGCAGACATCACACCAATATCTAGCCAGTTATGTTAGATACCAAAATAATTAAAATGGGATTTAGTCCTTTAACCGGGTGGATTTCCAAACCTCGCGTTGATATTGAAAACTTTATGATAGAAAAACGCAATCTTGTTTTTGCTCGACCTCAAAATCAAATATCTTGGGTTACATTTTGCAACCATCATATACACTCCCACTGTGCCACTGATGCCTATATATTTAAATTTTCTGGGATTATTTACACGTCACGTCGTAATTTTAGTTTTTACTATGTATTTTTATAAGAATAACTTCGGCCCGCGGCTCCACTCACGTGGTATGTTAGTAAAAAGTAGACTATGTTGTATATCAGACTATAATCTATATGCGTACCAAATAACAAAACATCCATCCATACATATATCAATCCATCCATAGTTATTTTCGCATTTATAATATTAATAGTATTTGTATTTAGGATAGTTTTTGCACAAACATTTAACCGATTAGTTTCAGTGTTGCACACTTTTAATGTAATTGCTAATTATGTAATTAAAATTATGAGATCCCGCGATGTATTTAAATTATTAAATTGGCAACGGTGAGTAATTAAAGGTCACATATTAGGTAAGTTTAATAACAAATACTATACGTATAGGTTCGTATGTTTTTACCTACTTCAAGCAAATTTAATCAATATAATTATATAGGAAAACCGTGTTTGTAAACAAATAATAGGTAGTAGAGTTATTTATAACCCCGAATACAAATTTGAACTAAATGAAAGAAATTACAGCAAAAAGATCGCATCTAAGGGACTTAGCTGCAGACGTATTTTACATAATATAGTCACCGAGAGACAAGGTAAAGGTACGTTACACCAACATTTGCACCAGCTATATTTGGTAATCGCTCGATGTGGCAGAAATTAGGTGAAATTAGGTGTCCAGCAGAGGACGCCGTTGGACCAATATGATGGAGAATATAAATTTCAATCAGAGCTCGCAGACATATTATACCATTGTAAGTTATCCAACTCCTAATTTAGCTATACTAACTTTTTTAATGTACGTAATGTAGTAAATTTCGATACGATCGGTGTCCAATTAGTTAGTTGGACGATTTAGTTAAAGATGTGCGGGCTTTTATATGTCCCTATACCTACCTACCTATTAATATACTCTACGAATTAGTCAGTCAACTCACAATTGTACGTCTGCAGAACCTCTTAGATGACATAAATTACAGACAAAATATTGCATCTAAGAGACCTAACTACAGACAAATTTCAAATTCATTAACGACCTTCACAAATGCACATTCGATGCCTTAAAATTTACTTTTAAGTCCTATTTATCACTGTCACATTAACATGTAATTCTTATGCATAGCATATATAATGAACTCTATAGACAATAAAGCTCATGGTTTTTAAAACTATTTATTTTAATTATACATAATGGCTCTGTCTACATTTTAATCAATCAACATGTTATATTCACTGTGCAATACATGAATACTAACTTATGTCTGGAATAACCTACGACAAATACTGAACTTAATTTTGAGTACCTATTATAATAGGGGCATTGAAGCTTTTTTATTTTTAAGTAAGTAAGGTAAGTGGTTACCGCCGCTCATTGACTTTGGCAATGTTAGGGGCACAGCCAAGCCGCTGCCTACCTTGAGAGGATAGCTCTCTTTAAACCTCGTTTGAAGAAGGTAACAATGACCACTTTTATTGATTTCCAATCTCAAAATTACTAACCGTGTTTATTTAAAAACCTCTATGTGCATTTTTAAAGTTTTTAATATTACCAAATACTCTATAGTACAAAAATGCGTATTTTTTAGAGATGCAGGATTTATCAAGCAAAAAGTCTATAAAGAACAATCTTTACCGTATTAGCAAAGTGCGGATTTTCAGACTTTTCTACTGACCTCTTAAAACGTAAATCACTTTGAGTAGTACATAATTAGCACATTTCAGTAAACATTAGTTAGTTTTATGCCAAGATCATTAATACCTTGTCCTCATAAAGCATCAGCCGTGATTACGAAGTGATAATTTGTGCATAATAACTGACACACTGACTACATTAAGTGCAATAGATAATTATTTTTTTAATTATTTTAGAGTTACCAGCAACTACAATATAAAGATAATTTTAAACACAAATTCTGCCCTAGCAACAAGCCCTGTGTGGTGAGTTTACAAACATATTTTTAACTGACCTAAAGTAGATACAGACACGAAACAAGTATCTACATAATACACAAATATTTGCCCGGTGTAGGAATCGAACCTACTACACTCGGCGGATATCAATCGCGAGACGACTACCTTAACCACTGCGAAGTTATATACCAACGTCCTACTTTTAGGAAACAAGCGTTTTTGCATTAGCGTGACTCAAATGTATTGATAAATTACTTGGGAGTACCTACTTAGTTGTAATTTTGTTTTCTTTGTTGAGAACTATAGCTTGAATAAGTAGCATTGAATAAATTATTTTATATCTTGTAATTATATCTTACAACTGGTTTAACAAAAAAGCATTACCACAGGCACCTAAATCAGATTTCTTACATTCCTGACGTATAGATAGACTTTGTTATCATAATCACGATTGCCTTGGCCAACATGCATGATAAACTTGGTTGCCAAATCAAAGATTGATTAAATTAAAATATTACAAATAGGTACATACCTAGGTCTCAGTTTACTACAACGGTAGTAATGGAGGTCACATAAATTTCGTTTGTATTTACATTTCACACGTGGTTTAGAGGAGTGTCATCGAGGTTAGGAGTTATTAGTAATAATTGAATTTCTAGGTTGAGTTATAATGTAGCGTTGTTTATTTTTCCCTATAGTTACTGCATATCATTTACGCTGAAATTTGTCACGCAACCGCTAGGTACGCTAGCGAGATAATTTGTATTTACAATTATTACTTTATCACTTCTCATTCTCATTTAGCACTTTGTAGTTTATTAGGAATTTAAATTTTGAAAAAAAAGTTCGGTGTTGTCAAAGTAACTTTAGGAGAATCAATACAACACAACAATATTATATATAATATTATTACAACAATATTAGGATACAAATATTTTTATTTATATACTATTTTTCATTACGACGAAAGCGATGGTATTTCGACGTACCAAAATCGTTGATTAAAGTAGTCCCTACGATATGAAACAATTCGGCCATGAGTTCGTCTAAATAATACTGCAAAAAAATAGCGATCGCATGATGATTATACTCTTTTGATCATTATTGCTGCTTCATAGAGATTGCTGTCGAATCCGCAACGGACTTCGACAAGGACATGGTAATTCTTACACATTAAAAGCTATCTTACACAACTGTCTTTAATACGAAAACAAACTTTAGTAAGTACAATTTATCGACAGCCAAATATTGTCTTTCAAATAAAAAAGAATATTTTACAGCTACATTATATTCTAGCGTTGTCTGCACATGTGGTCTGGGATTCAGATTTCGGTTTCCATAAGGAGAAACATGTTTGTATAATCCCCAGATAGCTGTTCCGAGTCTTAGTGAACTTAGTCCATAAATATTATGTACAAACCACAATATTTATGATGCTACCTGCTACTCAGTGCACACATATTTCCAAAAAAAATCTGCCAAACCCCACTTGGTAATTTAGACCTTGCACCCATATACCTATAGGTATGCTGTGAAGTACAGAACCGTACTAAAGGTAAAATATCCTTGAAAACCAGTTAAAAACAAACTGATCCACAATACCTTATCGGTTAACCACAAAACACAGTACATAATAGACGTTTTAAAATAATACATGAACGTACTTGCGTATTTACCTACAACTAGACGAATATAACAGTATATTGATAATGTACACTAACAGCATTGAGTTTCTCCAGTTCACTATAAATCAAAGGTTGCTACGATTTCACCAATACATCCGAAGCAACGCGGATGAATAACTTGATTAATACCTTTAAGTACTCACGCAAAAATAATATTACGGACCTAGAATTTCAATAAAGAGTTCAAAAGTTGCATATTGTTTCAAAAAAAATACGATATTTAATTAAAATTTTTAATATGTGTATACCTGTTTATCGCACACACAGTACCCTAAACCTACCTAACCAGTATTGAATTATTTTGAACCAGAGAATAAGGGAAACACATTTTACGACAACTGCTAGTACAGTATAATAAAATCACGATGTATGTAATTAATCAGACACAAATACAAAGTAGTGTGTTGCTATGTTTCGTTATGACTACTAGTAACTAATGCATTAAGTGCATTTCAAAATAAGCAAGCGTCACGCTCTCAAAAATACGTAAAATATTTAATCTTTGTTTGGAATTCCTACAATGCACAAGTCTTATAATTTACACAGGTTCGTTTCTAATGAGTGTACTAATTTCTTACTATTTTGAATATAGGAAATAATATAAGTCACAGTATCACACTGCACACATTGCTTGTTTGTTTATGATATTGGTTTCAATAACATCGGGATTGGCCTTCCTTGTGTAAACGGTATGGGAAGAATCTTTAGATCTAAAATTATCCGTAACATATGTATTTTTGTATACATTAAGGTTTAAAGTGTCCCTTTGCAAAAATCTAGAACAATATCAATATCCGATTCGTTTTGTGGATGGTTCGATATAGTAGCAGATTTAATAAATTATTTCTTAATTATATTTGTATCACAGTAATTAAGATAATTCAAACAATTCCACATCTATTATAAGTACACTATAGGTTTTTGGCTGCCTAAACTAATGTAAATAAAAAACGTAATCCTTAGCAAACACGGTAAGTTAATGTTCATCACGACATGATGTTAATTAAAAGATACATTGCTCAATACTTAACTAACTTAAACACAGTATACGAAATGTTTCTCTTATCAAATAACAACGTCACGTGCGTGAGCTAGCGACAATTAATATTTCTTCCTAAGACATCGTTGATGAGTTCATTGTTTACAAGTGCCGACCGAAACGGTCTTGCTCAATTGTACCAGTCTAAGCATGCAATGCCTGCAAGGACATTTGGATAACCGGTAACCACTTCTACAGTCAATATCGTAAATTGTTCTTCTTCGATTATCACTAAATGTTCAATTAATATCATCATATATTATATAGATAGTTTTATAACATTAATTAACAATTTATGGTCATATTTAAATAGTCCCTGTGTTGAAATAGGCCCTGTTTGAATAAGCGGACACAATAGACACGAAGAAATAGATGTGAAGGTATATGTTATCACAAGATCAAAGAAAACAGTGTCAAATTATGAACCACACGTCCCAAAGAAGTCAGACTTTTCTAGACAAAATCAAATATTTCCGTTTTCGGTTATGGAATTCATGCTCTCTATTTATTACTACTCAGACCTATATAGGTCTGCACATTAGTACCTATATTATTAAGACAGTATGAGAGGAACGTCTGAATATAATTATAAGAAGCACGAGTATCAACTTAAAATGTAACAGACAGTTAAAATCATAAAGACTATACGGTAAAGTCAACCGCAGATGAAGCGAATGAAATATGACAGAAATAAGATATCAAGTGAGATTAAAAAAGCAAATTAGAATGTTGTAACCTTCATCAAAGTGCCTTTATTTTACCACCTCATTAAGCTACCTTTGCAGTTTGTACACACTACACTATAAATATGTATTAACAGATTTTTAGGCACTTTATAATTGAATCAGCCACAAGATTAATATTTCGTTCGTGTCAAAATCACATTATGAATCAAAAAAATACGATAGAAAATAATGCCAGCACGGGTACAAGGCCGTGGTCTTCGTATGTCACAATCAAAACCCACACGGTTACAAAGCTCTCTTAAGTTTTAGGCAATTTTCATTAAAAAATCATCGTAAAAATTTGAAAGATGAGCGATGAGAATAACATGAGGTTTTGTTACGAATAAAATTGATTTATATTCTCCTAACCATAAAACCAAAACGAATGTTAATATTTATTGAAAAGCGTCTGCAAATATATGTATAATCTATTACAAAATTCTGCATATGCCAGCCAACATAACACTACAGCTTTCTATGCCCTTTTGTATTGTCATCACGTAATTTAGGATTGAAGTAAATGTTGTAAGTCGAAAATAACATATGCTACATCGTGAGTATTGCCGCAAACTCTTATACAATGATGTAGACTGAACAAATAGGTGTGTGTTCCGCATTTCTACTGAGCTTCATTTACGCAGGACGTTACGTGCGGCACGATTCAGTCAACCGATCCATCTACCTAACAATTATAATGCTAAAATGAACATAGATGACGATGATGATGGAGACGTGATACGTCTATTGGTCAGACCTTTCTCAACATTTACTCTAAACTGTTTCTGGTAGCGAATCTGCAAAATTAGCAGATCTCTTTATCAAGTTAGTAGTCAACTTTCTTAAGGTAGATGTTAAGTTATAGACACGCAACATCGAAGAAATGGCGTTGAACGATGATGTCTCGCCATAAACGAGGTCAATGTTCGCCAAATGGACTAGAATAAAAATAAGAAAGGCTATAGCACTCCTTCGACAGGTTACTTACCCAGTTTTCGCGCTATTAAAAATTCAACAAATCGTCACACAACTTTCACTAACAGTGAGCCAGTGTATGCGACTTTAGATTATCATCATATTATACTAAGACAATAAAAGACACGTAGATACGTCTATGACCAGAAGCATCTGCCAATCCAAAATTTTATTTATGATCTAATATTAATGATCTCATAATTGCGAGCCTCATCCGTACTTAATGCAAGTGGAGTTATGGTATGGATAAAGAAATCGACCAGTAATTCAATTGCGATTGAAGGAGTAAATGAAATATTAATGCGAATAATAATTGTTGCTTAGAAAGTTCTATACGAGTCGTCGAGATTGGACATTGCATGCTCGCACGCTGCGCGAGAAAGCACGACGAAGCGCGCCACCAACTAACACATAAGTGTGTTTCCATATTTTTATGAAGTGTTTAGACAAAACTATCCGAAAAATGGGGACATAACATATCAGGTAGGTATCCATAGATATATGGTTGCGCAATTTTTGAAATAATTGTTAAATAGGGATAAAAATACAAATGACCATTTCTTTGACCAGATTGTGCTAAATAATAACATATAGCTGTAGAATTAGATTGGAGGTGCAATAATGATAGTTATTATCGCAAAAATGCCTATTAATAAATGTTAAATTGAATGAAATATGGTAAATAAAGAAACGTATTTACCTACTAAGTACTTAATTGGCTTTGACACAAAAATATTGTTTTGTTTGATGAAAGTAAAAGTTACGAATATCTTTGCTTACGGTGAAAATCATTCGACAAACCCAACAAACCTGTGCGACGCGTGAAGCGACCCACTGGCCACCAACTCGCGAAGATTTCACTTTTAACATTTAATTTTCCAATTACTGATCCTACTTTACTAAGAGCACACTAAGGAAAAGTAAGCTTTTTAAATAGTTTCTTATCACAAGTTCATTCATAAATTCATATTAGTCACTTATTTGATTAGATCAGCTGACAATGAGAGGTTAGTTGCTGTCATGCTGTTATGTAAAAAGAAGCCTAAATAAAATCACATAATTTGAGATATATATAGAACGGCAGACCATATTTTTTTGTAATTTATTTATTCATAATTAGTTAATGAACTAAATTATTCAAAACAATTATATATGAAGTGTCTGACCTGACATGTCTTTCCAAATATTCGCAATGGAGATGGTCCGGGAGGTTTGAGTTTCACAAATACAGTTTGCTTTCGAGCTTTATGTCCGAATTGACACATTAACTTATCTTGAACACGAGCACAGAGCCTACTCGAACTTAAACACGCCATAGCTACAACTGCAACGAAACGCTTGACGATATGGACTACATAACACACATAGCATACAAGCAATCACCTTTTCCTCCCCACTTTTAGACAGCTGATTGTCAACCGCCATATTATTAATGTTGCCTTCTTTCAATGACAGTTCATTAAATTTAAAAAACATTTTAAAATTAGTCGTGCGTGCGAGCACCTTTTTTTCCTTATCCTTGTAAAATATATTAAAATGTTTGTCAATATTTTTAAAATATTTGCTTTTATTTTTTTCCTACTGCTTCATTAATAAGTAGTTCAATAAAATAACTTTCTACTATAATTTATTTCTTTGAAAAGTTAGTAGAAACCTTGGAAGAAACAGTAGAAAAATCAAATTGATTGAAAGTATGGGAATTAGAGAGCCCAGCAGTGGGACTTAATGGTTTACTGATGATGATGGGATTTAGGCTACTTACATGAGTTACACACCAGCGGAAGATCCATCGGATCGGACGTAATCATTTATGTGCGCTGACTTCTCTGACATTTAAGCATTTCCCATAAAAAATATTAACCTCCTTTTTGGCAGTCGGGTAAAAAGAAGAAAAGAAGATGCGATGTCACTGTTTTCTATACTTGTAAGTTGTAAAAAAGCTGTTGAGTTTCCTAATAAATAAATAAATATAGCTCCGATTATTAAATAAAAATTTAAAACCACAAATGATACTAAATTGCGACGTTGCTACTCAGTAAATAAAAACGCTACCTACAGAAAAAAACTATTATTTATTTATTTATAAATTATAGTGGTGTGGTATCACTACTCTCTGATGGTGGCATTCATGGAATCTGACTGGTAACCCTACCTACCTAACCTAAAAAAAATGTAGTACTTTCATATACCTAGTCCATAATCGGAAACAAATTTGTTTTTCGTCTAAAGAAAGTATACTTTTAGCAAAATGATTCCACGTTTAACTCGTGTATTGAACCTTATAAAGAATGTCGAGAGAAATTTCTTTAATAATGTGTTCGGAGGTCCACCAAAAGGTTATAAATTCATAATAATATTTTGTGCGGCTGACTATTTTTGGATAAAAGGTAGATAGAGTAGAGTAAAAGTAGGTAATAAAATCCAATATTGTTATATTCATTTTCCAGAATTCGCTCTGGCGTATGTCAACGATAGAAAACCTAGTCCATCGCAGAAGTTTTCAATCAAAGATGTTATTGGAGATGGTATACTCTTAGCTGTACCAAAATTCAGACGAACTATTGAAAGGAGACTGAAAAGGAAGTATGGTTCTCCTGAATATGTTTGGAAAATGCTTGTACCCAAAAATAATATTAAAGTGTGTCAAGATTGTGGACATCATCACGAGAAAGGCAGACTTTGTGGTTGGTTTTAATCTATTCTAGTATTATAAAGCTGAAGAGTTTGTTTGTTTATTTGGTTGACCGCTAGAATTTCAGAACCTACTGGTCCGATTTAAAAAATCTTTAAGTGTTGGATAGCCCCATGCAACTTCTAGTAAATCAAAAGATGGACAGTCCCAACAGTTAACAGCAAGACCAAACCTAGTTTCCAACAGGCAGGCTATTGAATTTAAGACTTAGGGTCCCTTTGGATTCCATAAAATTAAATATGCAAAAGTTCTTATAAGTCTTGTTGTTAATTATTCCATTGTTTGAGACATAGTCTAGTCTTATGTCTGAGATATCTAACATTTTAACTTTCAAAAATACCTATTTAAACATTGATAAACAAAAATATCATTCACCCAAACACGTAAGTGATGACTAGTTTATTGAATGAGTCATTTTCTGCTATTTTGATAATCATGGCCTGTAAATGGTATTGGTGTGTTACAATGCAGCAGTGGGAAGTATATACATATACTTCCCACTGCTGCACAAGAATCATCAGCAACCCATTAAGTCCCACTGCTGGGCTCAGGTCTCCTCTCCTCTAACTAGAGAGCTGAGAGGGTCTTAGGTCATGCTGGCCTAGTGCGGGTTGGTGGATCAGACATATTCATAGAATTTCTTCTAGGGTATGTGGGTTTCCTCACGATGTTTTCCTTCAACGTTAGCAGATGGTAAGTCACATGACTAGTACATAAATTCCACAAAATGGAATCCACATTGATACTGCTGGTCGGGATCAAACTCGGACCGCTGTACAATAATGCCGGTTACTATTCCCAGGTGGGCAAAAATGGTATTGGGTTTTTCTTTAGGTTTGGAAACAAATGTGCACACAGTTAAAAACAATAGGCTCGCTAGACTCCCGCCCCCCTATTTCATGGTACTCTCACGTAGCAGGCAAAATGTAGATGTGATTGTCATTATATCAGCCCAACGACAGCCACTGCTGGACATAGGCCTCACGTAATTTACGCCACAGCGAGATCCTGTGCCTCTTGCAACTGACTAGGTCATCGGTCCGTCTGCTGGAAAATTATGTATTTAAAGCGCAGTGTAGGATGGGCATGATGCACTCAGTAAATTTAGTTTTGTTCATACTAAGAGCAATATCCGTGGGCAGCAAGTAGACGCTTGCCAGACAACATAACAAGAACATTTATATTAGAATGTATACACTTGTGTTCAACACTCTCCGTGAAAAGCCTCAACCAAACCCAAACCTGGGAACAATGTTTATCATTATTAACTTTGTATTGCTGATTTCAGAAAACTGTTACACTAAAGTAAAGAAAGAAACTCAAGAAATTGAAGCCCAAATTAAACAGAAGCTAGGCATCAATCCAATTGAACATGATGTTGTTGTGTTATATCAAGGAGAAACTCTTCCAGATCAGGTGATGTTCCAGTAATCCAATTAATAAGTATTTTAGAACTTGGGGCTTGATATTGAGGAGCAGCTTGAGCTGATATTGGTCTATTAATTACTGAATTTTGTTTAGCACAATTGTTATAATCGAGGGAAGAAGAAAAAGAGAATTATTATTGAATGTATGAAATTTTCATGTTACAGCCCAAAGAATTCTGGAAAGGTAAAAGGATTATTGAAATGAAAAAGGAGAGACCTCAATGGTTCAGCAAAAATCTTCTACAGAAAACAACACAGCAGCCTTCCACATCTACTGATGTCAAACCAACTGATTTAGCTTGAAAAAGTTAATGATTGTAGTAATATACATAATGTTTAGTGTTATTAATTTTAATAAAAATAAAATAGTAGTTGTATAATAGTGCATTTAATTTGAAATAAATATCTATGTAGGTACTTAAACTATCTACAAGGAATGTTGCATACTATTTTATCTTCAACTATTATTTTATAAATTTACTTTGGGATTTTAATATTTTTATTATCTGTCTGTGAAACAATTTGAATATCACATAATATTGTCTATTGTTGATAAATTTAATAATGTCTTAATCTTTTTAAAGGTTTTTTTAAGTATAATAATATATTGGAACAATTTTACAGAATATTACGATAAGAAATCTAAGCAGCAATAAATTGATAATAAATTCTCTAAACAATCTGAACAGTAATTGAAACATTGAATGAATCTCAGGCAGGAGTGTATAGAAAGAAAGTTGAAGTTTTTCTTACAAAACCAAAAGTAAAAGGTGGCACCATACATGATTAGTCTTGTAAAAAGTTATTAGGTGTGTTTATTAGTGCCATAATATTGATATTCAAACAGTTGTATGCAAATAAAATTATGTATAAAAATAATATTCATAAAGTATAAAGTAAAACAACTGGCAATAATTTCATTACATAAAACAATATTAAATAAATTCACTAACAAATTAAATTATATTGTCAAAAGAATTATGTATGTTATCAAAATTTTCTGTGATAGAATCAGGTTCAGTGTCACCCAAAAAATGATTTTCAACATGTGATTGAAACTCATTAAAAGACACCTCTTTTAAAAATGTTTGCCCACACATCGGACATATTTTATCACAAGGTTCTTCAGACATCTGTTTCTCACTTTCCTCTAAAATACTCTTCTTATATGCCGATGTGTTTAGTTCACTGAAATTATTATTATAAGTACTGGAATCAGCTGGTGTTGCCCAATTTGCTAAGCTATCACTGGTCTCTATTTCCTTATGCTCTGAAGACACAATTTTTGCATTGTTAGCAATACAGGTAGGACATTTGTATCCATCTGAAAATACCAAAGTACAGTACTATAAATGATGTTTAAAAACAAAGACAGGATATACTTCATTGACACTAGCCATCACAATAAGCTAAATTTGCAATAACTAAATAAAATACTATAAGTTGCACAGGGCTTCATTCCCGTTGTTCTTTATTTGGCCATTGCTCAACTCCTATTGGCTTTATTGTGATGTTATATGTTCCCTAACCTCCCTCGATAGATGGACTATCCAGAACTAAAATAATTTTTCAAATCGGACCAGTAGTTCCTGAGATCTTAGCGTTCAACCAAACAAACAAACTCTTCAGCTTTATAATATTTGTCTAGTATCATAACTTTTACTAAATGAGTAGAGGTACAGGTGCATAGAACCCACAGCTATGTTAAGTCCCACTTAATAGGGACACAAGCCTATTACTATTAATAGTCACATTTCCGGATTATGTTGATGCTGAGATTTTCAAAAACATAAACATTTTTGCTTGACACAGGGATCGAACACGGGACCTCTTGCATGGCAATTATAACACTCCTACTGTTGTATCCAGTTGAGATACTATACTCAGTTTTATTTTAAACTAATTGTTCTATACTCACCACGCATGACAGTTTCAACTCTAGAAATAATTAATTTTAAGGTACTTTCTTGCTGAGCTAACTCCTTTTTTAAATTACTTAGTTTTTCTGTTTGACTTCGAATTTCTTTTAGAGAGTCTGTGGCAGGATCTTCCATATAAGTAAACCCAATAGAATCTACATTCAACAAGTCATCATCAATGTCTTGCAACTGTGCCATCTGCTCATATTGTTCTACTAATTGTGATTTCTCCTGAATGTAGCTATTTATCAATTTTAGTGATATTTCCTCTAAACTAGACTCTGAATATTTTTCTTGATAATTTGCACTACTTTTAGGAGTACTATGTATATATGTGTTTGTACGTAATAGTGGCTGTTTTATGTATTCTTTGCCTGTAGATTTATCTGGTGTTTTAAGAGTTGCGATTTTATTCCACAAGTTTTTGTTCTCACATTGAACCATAAAAACATGATGCATAAGTTTTGACTTTTGCTTATTAAGTTCTGCAATTTTAGTATGCAGTACTAGCTTTTCATCTTCTTTAACTGGAACGTATGGTGAGCAATCTGTAGCCTTTGCGACGTCTAGTTTCAAACGCATATTGTCAGTCTCTAAGGAGTTTATTCTTCTTTGAAGTAGTAAACATCGATCTCTCATTGCGTGTAGTGCCAGTTCATGCACACTGATATCACCTTTGAGAGTGGTTTGAAATGTAGAGTCATTATTGAAACTAACAATAGACGAGGAATCCATGATATTTATACAGGAACAAACCCCGTTAGATTACAGTTAATATTGCAGCTGTCAGTCTTCGTAAATCTGAGAGTCCGTAATTACTCAAATAACGGTCTTGGTTCACCAAAAATAGTAAATATAAAAAAGAATTACGAATGCAGTGCACTGGGAATTAGAGATGAAACGAATATATTCATATTAGGTATGCATATTATAATACGAGCGACCGTATTCATATTAGGATAAAGGAATGTCATATATTAGGTTACTCGATATTAGTCAAGTATTAGCCAGTTACAACGCGACGAGGCGAATACAATAGTATTAGGTAGGTACTTATCATTACGATACGAAGCGCGCCGTGCGTCGTTTCGTTAATCGTCGTCGGTCGCCGTATCGTCTTGCTCACTCTCTGTAATCGTCGATATGCGGGAGCGAGATCACTTTGCGCTCTCAAACACATTCATTGCTTGTCGCCACGTACCATCCAATTTGTTTATGTGTGTTACTCTTACGATGGATGTATTTTATATACGTGGCGGGCTTTGTATGAAAGTTACATAAATGATTACTGAATAAAAGATCAATGGAGAACGAGCATATTTGTATTTACGAATATTGGCAATATTACTATTATTGAAACAGGTACATATTATATTATCATCGTAACTGCATTTTAGAGATGAAACGAATATACTCATATTAGGTATGCATATTATAATACGAGCGACCCGTATTCATATTAGGTTATAGGAATGTCATCTATTAGGTTACTCGATATTAGTCAAGTATTAGCCAGAGACAACGCGAACGAATACTAGATATAGTGCATAATACTAAAACGTTCACTCCTTACCCTATTATCTGACTAATATCGAGTAATAGGTATGGTATTAGAATATGATGAAACTAATATATCCTATATTAGGATTATGCGAAATTGACCCTAATATAACATCTCTACTGGGAATCGACAATTTGACAAATTCTTTCAAAAATGACATTGACAGTGTAATTGACACATGTGTTTTCTCAATAGTGTTGCACTGGCTGAGCCAAGAAACTTTTAATATTTTTATTCCGTTACGGTTAATGAGCTCCTTCCTGTTGCAATCTGCCAAAGCGCTCAGCAGTCAGCGCAGTGATTAAATCGTGATAATATTTCTGTATTCGTTTTTTTTTATTTCATTTCTGTAATCTGAGTTCAGCAGTGTTTCCAATGTCTACAGTCTGGATTACCCAAACAATAATATAATTTATTATGAAAATCCCTAAATTTGGGGAAAACAACAAAATATATATTTTTAATAAAGATAAAAGTCCTGTGAAATATTTATATTGATAGCACATTTTTACAATACAACACACATTTTTGGCAATATACAAAATTATTGTAGTAGGTAATTGTTATGTTTAAATATTCAGGAGAATTTCTTCTTTGTGTACCTCTTCATTACGTATTATTTTAACAGAACCCTCTTGGTATAAAAAACTAGATAACCAATTCAAAAAATTCATGATTCAAAAATGCATTTAGAAAATGTAGATAATTCAAGTGCTGTCAAACCGTGTGTAAAAAACAAAAACTTATAGGTTTTTAAATTAAGTAGGTACTACTTTTATTAATTATAAGTTATTCAATCGGCCTTTGCCATTATTCGTCACTGCCCTTTTGTACCTATATTCACATATATACCATTAGATAGCCCCCTTTTTTAAACATTTATCACTTTTAGATGGTATGGTATGGTATGGTATGGCGGGCTGTTTTCCGCAACTCCACGTCAAGGCGCGGTTTTTGCGTGAGGGTGGATAGCTCACTCGATCCACCCTAGCTCGCCGAAGAACGCCAGCAGTCTATTGACGTTGCTGGCGATCTGTCGGAGTGTACCTGTGTTGTTGAAGTACTTAGCCCTGTATGTGACGGTTTCAGGGCAGTGTAGGAGCACATGAGCTGCTGTTTCCTCCTCACTCATGCAGGCTCTGCAGAGAGGGCTGTCTGTGATGCCTAGAACGAAAAGGTGTTTATTAAAGGAACCATGTCCTGTGATAACGGCTGTGGCTGTCCGCAATTGCCGTTTGGACAGCTGTCTTAGACGCCTAGTTAGTTTGTGGTCGAGCATAGGAAGGGCCTCCCTGGCCTGTCTACACTCTACTAGGTTTGTCCAGATTCTGCCGTGTAGATCACTTGTGCGTTTGTTCACGATCGTACGAAGGTATGTGAAAGGGATGGGTATAATGGGCTCAGGTCCCATCACACTCGTTTCTGATCCCCTTCTTGCGAGCTCATCCGCTGCATCATTACCTCTAGATCCGCTGTGTCCCTTGATCCATTGCAAGATTATGTTGTTGGTGTGGCTTATCAGATTTAGGTTCTGATGGCATTCCAGTATTAGTCCTGAGTTCACTGTGTGGCTGTTTAGAGCCTGAAGCACGGCCCTGCTGTCCGAGAGTATGCGAATCGAGTGACCTTCCACTCTTCTGGCCATGATCGCTGAGGCGGCCAGAGTTATACCCATACACTCGGCTTGGAAGACCGTGTTGTATATGCCCAAGATCACTTTTAGATAGAATTGACCAAATTATTCGTGATACTATTAGCAAAATTCTTTATGTGGCCTTGAACGATCGAGCCTGGCTCTAAGCGTCATTACCAGTATGCTTTGGTGGGCTTGGCTTTCGCAAAATTTCTGTCGTCAGTATACTAGCATTTTTGTCCTCAGTCCACGGCTCGGAAGAATTAACAAGGAAAATTCTAGTATCTACACAGTACACTAGTTAATTCTGAAGTAAGACTGACACCTTAAATGCTTGGAAAATGACTGTACCCAACGCCGTTTTACCTACTGACCTTTCCTCTCAGAGACAGTGGGACGGGCCGCTCTGCAGACAGGTTAGGGATCGTGCTTGTTTGCTGGCTGTGGGAGACTGGGAATCGGGACTGTGGCTTCAGGCGCTTCCATCGTCCACTGTAGGAACTTTTATGGGCTATACGAGTTTCCACCTCGCTACCTGCTTACGCTTAGGAGCACCATCTGTCTCACCGTACCGTTGTTGCTGTGGGGTGTCGGGAGCCATAGGCACCATGGCCTGTCATACAGTAGAAGTGCCAGCCGAATCTCGCGGCATGCTAACCTCAATAAAATACTTCGTCGGGCTCTTGCCACCGCTGGAGTGCCAGCCGTTTTAGAACCAAATGGCCTGGCGTGCGACGATGGTAAGAGACCTGATGGTATGTCATTATTAACTTGGAAGATGGATAGGCCTTTGGTGTGGAAGTCTTTGGGACTCCATGTCAAGGGTATCGAAGCAAGTCACGTCCCACAGTGGGATACGACTTGCGTCGATACCCTTGCGCCATCTCATCTTCCAAATACAACAGGTTCCCCCGACGCCTCTGCTGCATCTGCTGAAACTTCCAAGCGACGCAAATATACCAACCTCGCTTGAAATTATCTATTTGTGACGTTTGGAGTCGAAGCACTTGGACCGTGGTTCAGATGCTCGCGCTTTATTTAAATAATAATTGGTTGACTTAAGTATGCATTAAAAGTAGTGTCCGACCGAAATTTCGGTTTCGGTTTCGGCCGAGTTTCGGCCAAAAATCAAGTTTCGGCGGCAGTTTCGGTTTCGGCCAAAATTGGCCGAAACTTTTGCCGAAACCGAAACTGTTTTCGGAAGTTGTCGTGCACGCTCGACTAACTTCGTTTCTCGCGGCAACGCTTTGGCGGCCCTATTCGGAAATTGTCGTGTGCCGTTCGGATAGCTCTGTAGCAACAAAACTTAGTCAGTGCGTTATCGCCCGACGCAAACATTCTTTAGGGGTTATGCTTTAATGGAACTGATTACATGTAAATTTTTGTTTCGTTTCTGTACTTGAATGATTTATACAGGGTCTGTCGTAAGTAATGGATAACTCGTTACCTGGAGGTAGTCCTGATGTCAGGCTGCAAGAAAATCACATTTTTATTTCAGGGTTGCCAACGGTGTGAAAATGGTATACACATTTAGATTTTTTTTTTAATTATGCTCCTTTGCCCGTTCTGTTGCCATTTCAAGAAATTTAGATATTTTTGTGTAATCTTTTTGATATCGTACTCCTGGAGACTTGCATTATTTAATTTAATTAGCACCAGCACCTTACTGTTTTTTCACTAAAAAAAAAAACAAGTTGTTAAAACTACAAGTAAAGAAAAAAAATATGAAAAAATTGCCTGAAAGTTTAATTTAAATAATGTTTTACGTTAATGAGGACTCAAAATGTAATTAAATAATATGATGCCGTATTTTAATAATTTGTAATTTTCCCCCCCTTTTAATTTTAATTTTATATTTAGCTAGATTTTATTTGTAAATACTATTATTTAAATTTTGATTAAAATATTGTATATTCATTATGTCATGAGTAATCACTTGCCAGTTATATCAAAGTATCGTAAGTTTTGTTCTATTGAGTGTAAGGCACTGATCTGTATTACCTCTGGATAGGCGTCTATGAAACTGATTTTGTCGCTGTTTGATTTGCGCCATTGTGCGCTGTAAGCAGTGGCGGAGAAGATATGAACTAAAATTAGTGATGTGACCAACTTTGTAGATTTAACACGTACCTATCGATAGATTTCATTTTGAGATTTGATATAAACATATTCTGAAAAGGGAAAATAATTTTTAATAATCCATTACGAAATTAATTAGTAACGTGAATTGATTTTGAAAGCCCTAATTTTAATAGCAGTATCTGTTCAAATAAATAAAATTGAAGTGTCTGTTTGTAATATCAAAACAACAGCTTTTAAAGGACTTATTCGTCATATGTTTCTTGCTTCTGACTCCAATTAAGGGGCGCTTTTATGTTGGCTAACCATGATTTTTAAAACGTTAGATCAGGTTGAAATCTACAATGAAATAAAAATCTATTATTATAAAGACCTCGGTACCTAGATAATGTCTGAAAAAAAAATAGGCAGTCAGCTTTTATTTCAGTTACTTCTATGAATATATTATTATATAGAAATAAAAATTTTGTTTGCAACCACAGATCACATTAGACCATGATCATATTTATCGATATGACGATATCACAATCATCACCAACACTTTGTTTACAAACCGTATTATATACGTCAATATTACGTCAAATATAGTTTCTATCTTCTCCGCTAGTTGGTCAAATAGACAAAGAAGATTAGCTGTCGTTTCTATAGGACAGCCAGTCCAGAGTTATTTACAGGTCAGTGGTGTAAGGTGTAAGTCTAAATTCCCCGCATTTTCCCCACAAAAACGCTCTCCCCACAAATTAATCGACTTAAAATGCCCGCAGTTTAGGGAATTCCCCACACATTGGCAACCCTACTAAGTTGTCTATGCCCTATGCTAGCATGGATTTTTAGCATTATCTTCATGGATGATTGTCTTTGATTTGATGCTAGCGCGAATTGACATTTTGTTTTCCATCCGTCAAGTCAGTGTCATTTTAATTATTATTGTGTTGTCGTCAATCCAAGCCAATCATTTATTTTTATGTTTTAGCTCTCGTTTTAATAAAGTGTTTGTGAAATATATTGACTAATCTACACTGTTCCAAAGTATTTTAAAAGTTATTACTTTATTTACGTTCATTCTAATCATCACTATTGTATGTTGCAACAAAGAAATCCAGGGTACTGTGGTACTAAAAGTGACTAAATCATAGTTAGTTCATTGAATAACTACAGTAGCGCGTTAGCGTGTATGATTTTGTGAAAATAGTGATTCATTGTTTGCAGTATTTGTCCCTGTTTAAGTAAGTATTAATAATTGTATAGTATCAAATTGGTGTCAATGGCAAGCTATTTTTTACTCCAACAATTTGTTACAAAAGTAGTTATAGATCTATAACTACTGTGGATACCAATTATATCGCGTAAATCTTATAGAACCTGTTTTGCCAATTACTTAACATTCCTGATTATTTTGTAGTTAGCTGTTAGCTTAATCTTACATTGTTATTTTGTATCAGTTGATTAATTTATTAGGATATAAACAAAAATAACTGAAGTGTAATGTCTTTATATTTGAATATTATCCAATTATATACCTAAATGTTTTGTCTCAAACTTTTTATGTGTCATTGTATTCTTAAATCAAAACAATCTAAGCAAACTTGCAAAATTAAAAATTAAGTAGAACAATACTTTATTACCTACTTCCTGAATGCAATTTTTAATTTTTACACTTTCTCTAGTGGATGACCTAGTTTTGTTTACAGCTTACTTTACTCTTACTATTACCAACTACTTTCTAACAAAACAATATAGGTACTAGCTCTTAGACATTAAGTATTGCTTGAAAATATTTAGGTCAAACATATATATAATAATATCATTACTTATATAGAAGTCAAACAATGTTTTATTTTCCATTTATAGTATACTTTTCCATGAACATGAAATTACTTTTTTTGTTATGATTAAACACTAATTATTACATGTAAATTATACAAAGGTAAATAATAAACTTAATATGTAGGCTAATAATGTTTTGGTCGTGTTGATATCATGTTTTATTCAAAATTTCTTGATTTAATTCTATACAATATGTTAAACAACACCCTTAGTGAACAGTAATGATATTCTAGTACATCATAATGATATATACAAATATATAGTAGGTAAGATTAATTATTATTTTACTGAAAATATATTTAAATTAACATAAACAATATAGCTGGCAAAATGTGGGTGTGATACACCTCTGCCTACCCCTTCGAGGTAAAAGGCGTGATGCTATGTTATGTTATATTAAAATTCCCAAACCTCAACATGATTTACGTGTAGCTACACTTTAATAGTTCATGTTTACCATGTAAAAACAATAGCAAATATGCATAATGTTTATATATTACTACCCACAATTCCATAGTTATTCGTTTTTAAATGTCTACTAGTGAATTATTTTGTTATCAATGTTATCATATACATAATAATTATGAAGAAATCAAATTTTAATGTCCATTAACACTGAATACCATGCAGTAGGCACTGTTTGTCAGACAATAGTGTCCAAAGAGCCTAAACGAGTAAATGACCTCCATTTACAATACTAATACCATTTAGTTTATGTGTAATGTGAGAAGTGACCTCAATGTCTAATATTTTTTATTTTGTTTTTTTTTTTTGCTCTACATGCTATCCAAAATCTGATTCTGATAACATGATATATCGCTAAAAAAAATCTCAGAAAAGGCAATTCTTTGTCACTTCCTCAATGCTGAGGATCATCACCACGAGACGTCTCCAAGCTGTGATTGTAATGCTTATTATCTAGATTGGTATCACCTTAGGATATTATTCTGTGACTGTGGCAATGTGTGTAAATGTAGATGAAAAAGTAGATGTATGGCTTGGGTAATATGCGTCATGGTCAGTAGCATTAATCATCATCATCATCATTTCAGCCTATTGCAGTCCACTGCTGGACGTAGGCCTCTCCTAACACACGCTATAGCACTCTGTTCTCGGCCTTCCGCATCCAGTAAGCAAAATAGCTAGCATTTATTTCATCAGCATTAATATGTGCTCTAAATTACCGGGTTATCAGTCCTTTCATATCGCACTGATATTAAGGGACTGATCGGTAGCCCTGCTTTGATTCCCAGGTCGGGTGAAAATGGTATTGGGTTTTTCTATCATGAAATTGCAGTATTAATTTTTCCTGGAGTTTGAAAAACAATTGATGAGAATAGGCTCGCCCCCTATTTCATGGGACCAAGCATAGCTGGTGAAATATGGGTTTAAATGGTGTTATACACTTCTGCCTATCCTTCGGGGAAAAAGGCGTGATGCTGTTGATGTTCTGTTGTTTATTTATTTATTTATTGCGGTATAAGAAACAGTACTATGATGACAATAAGAAGAGAATAAAAATAATAAAAGTTATGATTCCGGTCAGAATTAATTGAATGTTTTTTATAATATTGGCAAAGTACTAGTATAGGTCTCGCTAAACTTCTGGTTCGCTCTGAAGTTGCACCCCGCTGCTGTGTAACGTAGTAAATGAACTTCGTTTGGGTGTGTTCGGGTCTGTTCGTATCGCGGGACGGCGACCCGAGCGTTTTCAACACGAAACATTGGTCTCCCTCCTACACAAACCACCCCTCGCACACACCCGAAGCAACATCATCACATCAAATTCATTTACTGTGTTAAACAGCAGCAGGGTACAACTTAATAGCGAACTAGAAGTTTAGCGAGATCTGCTACTACTTTATCTAGTAAGTGCACATATTTTGTTCTTACTCACAAGAAAGTCATGTCAACATTGAATAAGACTATTGTAGACATATAATTTTATTTTTCTATTTTCTATTTTGAGACCCGACAGACGTTGTCCTGCATGATATACTTTTTTATGCTTTTTTATATTTGAATCTAAACCATCCTCGAATCCACTTGAACACATACACAAAAATACATTCAAATCGGTTCAGCCGTTTAGGAGGAGTTCACTGTAAACACGTGTACAGAAGAATTATATATATAAAAAGATTATACCTCTACAAAACATATCTACAAAATAAGTATAATTCTGAAAGCTTTTCATTTATGATGACGTAGCTGTTGCCCAGGGCTTCACTCCCGTCATCCTTTGTCGGGCCACTATTCAGCTCCTAGCGTAGGCCGTAGCGTGAAATATAGCCTTATAGCCTTCCTCGATAAATGGGCTAATCCAACATTAAAAGAATTTTGCAAATCGGACCTGTAGTTCCTAAGATTAGTGCGCTCAACCAAACAAACAAACAAGCTTCAGCATTCTTATAGTATAGATATAGTTAAAAAAATACTACTTACATTAAAAACAAAATTGCAAATTTTAAGTCACCCCGACAAGAGCTGAACTGAGCTGTACAAGGCTACGAACGGCAGGTAAAGGTGCATCACACACTTTTCACCAGCTATGTTTGGTCCCATGTTATAAGGAGCCAGCTTATTGCCATCAACCAGCCACATTATTTCCTAACTCTATGCATTAATTAATAGATCTATGTAAATTTTGACTGTTTGTAGGGAAGGGGAAGACCTTGAAAAACGTACTTTGAACAAATAGGGGACGTTCTAAAGAAAGAACAGATTAGGAGTTCCCTAAACCGGCGAGAATGTATGAAAAGATTGATGAATGTTCAAGAAGCGCAGGATGTATGTCAGAATCGTAACAGGTGGAAGGAAATAGTCTCTACCTACCCCTTTGTTGCGAAAGAGGCGTGACCTTTAAGTGTATATGTATATGTTTGTATACATATGCGATCTAATGATTATGGTCGTCACGCCCATGGCATATAGCCATGGGCAGAAGGCAGAAGGTATATAATATAACATGTATAAAGTCAAAGAAAACTTCTAGTTACATTAACGTTAAATTTATGAACGGATGGCTGGTCGGATATGACGAAATTATAAGTTTCCCCTTGTTTAGTACACTAAAATGTAATCAAACAACACTGTTAACATAGTATTCATTGACATATAATTATTACGAGGCGCATTTTACTTTTTATTGCCTGAGATGGCAGACGAGCTAGCGGCGCACCGGTACTTAAGTAACCGCGGCTCATAGACGTTGGGAATAGGGGCATAGTTCATCTAAAAACACGCTAGAAAAATAATTTGCAAAGGCTTCAGCAGCTTCCACGCCCTTACACGATTTGTTGTTATAGGTTACACAGTTAATCTGAACCTAACCCAAAACCCTTTTGAACACTAAATAATGTCTCAGAAACTATGCTAAATAATAATTTATGAGATCATAAAACAATACCCGTCCTGACAGTCGGGTAATAAGAAAATTCTTAGAAATTCTGCAATCGTTAACATGGTACTCGTTTTGTATCATTTTAGAATTTTTTCGTCATTAACTATTTCGTCTGACAACAGACGAAATCGTTTTAAATACTTACATACCCTATTGTTTGTTTTTAGGTATTTCACCAAAAATCATGAAAGCATAGAATTACACATTACACATTGGTACAATAACGTAACACAAGATGTTAATTTACAAAAAATTAAATTAAAATTACACCAACAAAAGTGGAATATTTAAAAGTCATAGCAGGATGAGATTAGCAAATGTGAACCTATAAATATTTTGCCTCTATGGATGGTGTGACTAATATTCTAATAATTCGTATGTCACATATGCATAACACATTTTTAACAAGACTTGCCAATTTTAAACGGACCTAATGAATCAAAACTGTTCCACATGTTTGGTCTAAAACTTGTAACTTTGCTACTTGCAGTAAATAGTTTTTTTTTATATGAGGCATATTTTTTGTTCTAAATATTTATGCATATTTCAGCTTGCAATAAATCAATTACCATGGGTTGTGCAATGCACAATATAATACGTAGTTCGCGAAACTTCGATGCATTCCTAAAGTTAATGAAATGGCATTTTATATGCTGACTTAGTTGCATCTTATAAAATACTTGATACATAAGGTAATACGAATTTGAGTTTCTAGTAACTCGTCTTATTTGTTAAATGACTCATCTTTAGATAACAATGTATCATCTTCATGCAAAATAAAGTCTTAATTTTATTGACCCGTTAATGTGTTGCTTATCTTAAATGGCATTATCATTACGTCCTGGATGAAAACGGGTGATGCGGACGTGTCAGTGTCGCACCCAGAACGCGTCGTAATAGTTTCTTGTAAGTGGTACATGATATAGAAGATAAGGCATACGCGCATTATTACATAATTTATTTTGCTGAATATATTATGAACAACGACGTGTTTAGCAATCTATATTTTTCAATTTACAGTCTAACCATTCGAGATAACCAAGAAATCGCTCTTTGTTTAGGGTTAGGTTTACGTCATTAAGATTTTTCATGATAATAGCATATGCGTGAATCGTGATGCATAGCATTAATATGTTATACTTATTACGTATCTGCATATGAATTTCCATTAAAGTTTTCTATTCACTTCTGTCTTGTTTTGAACAGAAATAAGAAATTCCCCTTTTAAATAACTGCGGGTTATTGTAAACCGGTCATAATGTAGAGTGCATCGCGAAAGTTTCGCGTTACGTGAGCATCACTGCCAATACGGTATATCGCTCCACTTTCGCCCTTTGGACCACATGTCTATATATTTACCCATGCCCACACGCTGGTGCGGTGACCCGATTAACGCATGACATGATGTACTCAATTGTTTTAGTCTTCAACATCGCTGAATCGTGTTTTGACAATATTGGCGATGATAATGTAGGATTACTTAGTACTTGCTCATGTTTTCGTTAAATAAACGGTTAGTAGGTATTGTTTGACCCACTTATATGCTTGATCAATTTATGCTGATGCCATTCACACGCGTCTAATTCTAATTACTGTGGCCCGTATCATAGCGCGACATAGTTTGCTCCAATATTATTAGATTGATTTAGCTATAAACACCAGAGTCTGTGAAATGGTTCGTATTGCAAATGTGCAAGGCTTAATAGTTTTTTTTTACCATTAGGTTACCTTGTCTGCTATTTTAAGCATAATAATAAATATATGTTTTTGCTATTTTTGCGAGTTTGTCCTCCCACGCTGAGATGCATGGCATCCGTGTTGTAAACGAAGCTCTGAATAACTACCTACGTCTGTTGTTAAGTGTTCTTGTACCAAATACCTCTAATATCTTCTGTAAGTCGACCGGGGCTTGTCTCCCGTCGCCACTGCTCAGCTCCTATTGGCTGTAGCGTGATGTTATATAGTCTATAACACTCCTCGATAAATGGGCTATCTGACAATAAAAGAATTTTTCAAATCAGATAAGTAGTTCCTGAGATCCTAGCGTTCAAACAAACAAACTCTTTAGTTTTATAATATTAGTCTAGATAGTATGGTACCGACATTGATATTGTATGTTTTTTTTTAACATACAATATCATTGGGTACCGATATATACCGTGCTACACCATGTCTCATCTTCCTAGTCGGCATCTTAAATGCAAAGGTCGTGTCTAGCTCGAAGTGTGAATAACTGTGCACCAAAATATTTCCTTTATTCTGTCCTCAGCGGTTTTAATAGCATAAGATATAGTCACATATTACACCATAATCCTACTAGAACATATTCACATATTCTAGAACATATTGTATATTTATCTAAGTGTTTTGAAATAGGGACTGAGGTCTAAAACCGCATTTACTTACGTTTCCATTGATTGTGGTTTTAAGTATATATACGCGTACTTTAGACAATTATGTTGAATAGATAATAATATTAGGTATGTTATATGGGTTTTCCCCTTTTATGGAGTTTGGGCAAAAATGTAGAATGTTAGTTAATTATTATTTAAAGATCTGTTCTGTGTGTCATCTGTTACTTTTTACCCGACTGCCAGGAAGGGTTCTGTTTTTGGCGCGTATCTTGTATGTTTGTAAATTTCTTTATTCCCACGTTTCTTCCAAACGGCCGGATGGATTTCGACAATTAAGGTTTCGTTAGATTCTTCTTAAAAACCCAATTGTCTTTAGATAAGGTATTAAAAAAGAAACAAAACGGCGGATTTTTGGCGCCAAATTGTAAATAGTTGGATATTTTTTAACCAAACCTATCGCGTATATTAAAATAAAGGAATCAAATTTAATCAGGAATAATAATTATAACATTTTAACGTTAGAAATCCGCCATATGCATCCCCAATTACCCATGTTAAATCTTCTGATTGAATATTTGCATTTGCTGACAGCAAGCAGGCGTATAGAGACTACCTGATTAATCAATAACATATCTGGAACTAATAGCCATCCAAACTATTAGAAGGATTGACTAAAAAAGGTCCATTCTCATCATTATGATTACGAACGACTTGATTTCACACTAAACACCTAATATACGGCACAAAGTCGCTCACTGTGACGGAGGTTAGATGAGGCCTATGTCCTGTAATAGACGTCATTGGGCTCATATGATGATGAAACACCTAATTATGTTAGACATAAATTAGTCTGTTTCATTTTATCACTCTTGTATTTATTTTAAACTATGTCAACTCATAAGTTAACCTTTCTGTTATAATATAAACATATTTTATGAATCACTGTAACGATAACGACAATTAATAAAAATATTACTCAGTAATTAATTAATATTATTATGTATTTATTATTTTCCTTATATGTGTACATAGGCATGAATGTATGATTTAAATGCGCTTATAACTTTTTCCTGTTTGTTATTCTAGGTGTTATTTCGCTTTACAATTACTGTGTTTAAAATTATCCTTATATTTTAAATTAAAAGCCCGTAGAATTTTCTTCCCCTATACTTTCACCCTTAGAGTTAATATTTTTTCTTTAAATTTATATGGAACCAAACGGGAAGCATGTTCTTCCAAACAAAACAAAATAATAATAATTCCAAAACAGTTTATAAATGACGGAGTTCTGAGATAACAAACATAAAGACAAAAAAAAAAACGATCGAATATAAATAAATCGAAAAAGAACCTCTTCCTTTTTTGAAGTCGGTTATAAAAGATTGGCGCACTATAATAATGCAATGTTACATTTTCTCACTATCAAAATGCTTATGCTCTCATAAAACAATAGCACTCGTAGCTAGATAATGACTTCCTCTCTGAAATATTATCGTGTATAGGTACGTTCGTGCGACGTCCGTAATGAACTAATCAGTGAGAGTTACGGCCAAGGTTACAAGTTCTGACGGGGTGGTGGTGAATTGACTCTTGAACTTTGACTTCACGCCTTTTTCCGAAGGGATAGGCAGAGACGTATTACACCTGCTTTTCGCTAGCTATTTTAGGTTTAATGTAATAGGTGGCAAGCCTATTGACATAATATCTTCTTCTCTAATTACTTGAAATAATAAAATTAAGACTAAAAGTTCTACCACTCACATGTTTGGATATCAACATCCTCTTCTAGTCATTTCACAATTATTCACGGACGAAGCGGTTTCGAGTGTTTATTTTTCTTTAGACCTTTGTTACTACTTATTGACTGCTTGTCTCTACTCTCTAAACGTACTAATAATGTGTTTGGATATCGACATGCTTCTCAAGCCTTCAATGTGATCTGTCTCATATTTAATTTAGTACCCTTACAGACGGTTTAGAATAAAACTGTTCTTTCGGTGTTGGAGATTTGTTAAATTAAGATAAATGTTTATAACAGAGAACAGCTCGGGGCGGCCTCGTCTAATAGTAATTAATTATCACGTTTTATTACTCATTTAATTCATTTTTCAAGCTTTATAATATGCTTATTAACTTAAATATTAAGAAAATGTTTTGTAAATTCTAACAGATATATGTTACTATGTAATGTGGAATCTTTATACATATATTACACTTTTCCGATTTGATTTATTCAGCCGTTATCACTCCTAGCTCGATATACGCACAAATAGCTACTATATTTGGTAGAGACCTTCAATGTTGGCAACTGTATTCAATTAGTTCTATTTTTTAATATAACTGACCTCTTCATTTATTTTAACATTAACTTTTTAAGTTTTAGTATAACTAATGTTTTGTTGAAAATTTGTGGTAATCTTAAAATAACTATAACCGGGTTTCAGACTACACTCTGTACTCTGTGCGAGCGAATCGAGTCAAGTTCTGAAGTTAGTATAGTAACTAAGGTATTTTTGTAAACTGATGTGAATTTCCCGAATTTGTTACTTCGGGTATAACAAATTGACCATTTATCTAGTACTGTCAGCGATGCATTGAAAAAAGATAATGGTTAATGAATATCTACGGTATATTTTGTTTAAATGGCTACCGTATCACCTCTTTGTTTGTCTAACAAATCTTATTACTTTGTTCTAGGTTATTTTAGAGTAAATGACCTATGTTCACATACCTTATTAGCATACAGCATTATCAATAGCAAAGTCCAAAACAAAATCGCACTACCGTTGTTTGTCCAAGTAATATGAGTCACCTTTATGTTTTTACATAATATAATTATGTTCATTCTTTTTCAGGTATATACCAGAGTCAAAATTTTACACAAGTTTAAGTAAAAGGCCCGTTCAAAGTCAAATTTTATTGCCTATTGTGACGTAAAGACGGCAAAACAATAGATTTGTTATGGAGATACGGTGTATTGCGTGAGCTGAAGTCGAGATGTGGTCGGCGGTTAGCGTGTTATTTGTGCTGGTGTGCGCTACTTCTGCGCTCTTAGAAGGTCCTAATGTTTGCACCAGACAGGAAGCGTGAGTATACTTTGTTTGCCTTTTTATATTAGCTCTTTTAAGTACTAAAGTAAATGAGAGAGGAGCTGATAATAAATGTACCTATATAAAGTCCTTAGAAAGTCAAAAGTTAAAGTTATACTTTTATTCATATTACTCAGTTTTCTACTAACTTAAAAATGTGTCCCGTAGTAAAATCTGTACTGTAAATATCCACATTATAAAGACATTTTATTGGTCTAATTAAAAGAGCTTTTCAAGGGATGGGTCTTAAAATGTACATGGACACAACGAAAGTAATGTCAAATTGCCGTGTAGCGCCCGCCCCAACTAGTGTGAGAAACTCTAATCTCGAGGTTTTTGATGAATATATATTTATATCTAGGATAAACGGTCCGGTTAGGTTGGTCCAATTTCAAGAAAGAGGTTAGCCGCCGAATCCTATTCTGTTGGGCAGTGTTCGGGAAGCTACGCACTGTTTTCTCATCCACAATACCCCAGTGTTTGAAGATAAAAGTATTCAACCCAAGTGATGAGTTATGGTACTGAGACGCGGCCGCTAACTATGAGGCTCATTAGAAAGCTCACTGACGTTCAGCAAGCCATAGAAAGGGCTATGCTCGGTGTTTCCCTGCGTGATCGCATCAGATATGAGAAGATCCGCAGATGAACTAAAGTTGCCGTCATAGCTCACCGAATCGCATCGCTAAATTGGCATTGGGCACGCCACATAGCTCGCAGAACTGATGGCCGATGGTGGAAAAAGGTTCTCGAGTGGCGGCCACGAAAGGCCGACCCGTAATGAGATGAACCGACGACCTGGTAAGGGCAACCCTTAGGGTGGTTGTTGGATACAGGCAGCACAAAGTCGCTCGTCGTGGCAAAAGTTAGGTAAGGCGGATGTATGTCCAGCATTGGACGTCATTGAGCTTATTATGATGATGAATTAAAATTCGATACCCATGGCCTAAACCGAATTAAATAATAACAGTTCTTATATCCTTGTTATTTCTTTACTAGTATCATAAAAAGACAAAATAAGAAATATCATTATTTCCATTATCATTCAAAAATGTTACATAAAAAACTAGACTGTTTATACCCTAATATTTTTCAGTAAGTAAGAACGGTATGCGCCTTCGTTGTAATAAACAAGTTTTTTGAACAACCGTCAACGTTGCCCTTATCAGGCGACCTAGCCACTTACATAATAACTTTTAGTAAACTTGTAACTATGTTTGTTTTACATTTTTTTTTCCAATCGACGCAAATGTAAATGTTAGCAATTATTCTGTGAAAAATTCTCTCATTAAAACACGGCTATAAATTGAATGGAATGTTAACTTTGACTGTTATGAAAGAAACTCGTTAGTAGTTATTTACCGACAAGGTTGGTATGAATTAAATAAACACATTGAATCTTGTGTGTAAACAATTAAAACTCCGAATTGTTGGACTATTTTGGAAATACTAGAAGACGCGCAGGGCTTCACTCGCAGCTTAAATCGCAGCAATAGTTCCTGAGATCCTAAAAGAACCATTGTAAACTAGAAAATAATATATTAAAAATTGGTAAATAAACAGAGCCTAAGACAGGTTTTCATTGTGAGTAAATGGAAGCATATTATATATTTTAGAGCTTACTACAAATTACTAAAGAAGGTAAAATCCTGTCAAAGTTTGACAGGGCTTTAATTTTCTGGCTACGACACACTAGGCGACTTCTCACAAAGAATGAATACCTACAATTCACTTATATGAGAACAATATTTTCTTATATTAATGGACGGGTATTGTTCACTATCTTATTTGTACGGCGGGCACATCTAGGTACCAAGAAAAATCCAGAAAAAAAACTACAATAGTGTAGTATAAAGTGGTACTTAGAAAATAAACTGGATCATTTCAATAGCAAGCTTCGGTTTGCTTTTTTAAACACACGGAGCGAGCGTACCTAGATGTCGCATGATTTATATAGTGTTAGATACTGCCATTATTAGTGATTAAACCAATAAGGTTTATGGATATTAGAATTTGGTAGTTTATATATTTTATCATTACCTACCTATACTTTGAAGTTTTTTTCTTATGAAGAATTCGTATTTATATACTATTGGTGAAAACTACTTTTATTCCAACCCTGTTTGCCACTGTAAGGATTTTTTTAGTGTTGCTAGTAGGTAGCTATAAAAAAACTAAGTAAGTAATTGAATTGTTACATACCGCGCGGTGCCGGTATTAGGTAAGTACCGTCTCGCCGGTACATTGTAAAACATATCCGCTTATTACTTTTTTAGCAAATTAACTCTCGATGACATTGAAATTTTATACAATTGGCATCTTGTTGGCTGGCATGCAAGGTTACCTGGCATTATGGTGCTATACTGCACTTTTGGTATAAGCATGCATTTTCTTATAATGATGTTTTTGGCGATTTCAAAATCAAAGTAGGCCACTTCTCAGCTTTTATTGGTCGTAGCGTGATGTTATATTGCTTTTGACAAATGGTCTATCCAACGCTAAAATATTTTTTTAAATCGAACCCGTAGTTCCTGAAATTAGCACGTTCAATCAAACTCTTTATAATATTAGTATGGATTTGGTATGGTGGGTGTCCAATCATTTGACAAAAAACAAATGACAGATTTTCATTTATAAAACAACTTTTGACAAAATTATACTTGATAAATTTATCATTTTACAAACTATTGTTTAACAAACTACTCATTTGACAAATAATTACCAGACAAAATTTTGTTATGTTAAAACTTCATTTCATGTAATGGATTATTTTTTAAACATGTAGGTAGTAGGCAAAACAACGTATGGCATAAATAACATTTGACAAAATGGCTAGGTTAGGTTAGGTTAGAACTGCGACCACAACGCCGAATTCTACTTATTTCGCTTAGTTAAGGCAGTGTTTTTTTTATTGACGTACTTTAATAAAATTATCCAAAATACCTCCTTTTGTAACATACAAAAGGCGTTTGTTTTTTACTAATAAGTTATCATCTGTCATTTTGTAAAAACACCAATTAGACAAACGAATTATTTAGTCAAATGAATATTTTAACAAGTGGAATATTTGCGAAGTAAAACATTTGCAAAACCTTTATTTTGTCAAACGATTGTTTTTAACGTAATATGTTTTAGAAATGTGAGTTTGTCAAATGATTAGTTTTTCTAACGTTGTTTTTAAAATGATAATTTGTCAAACGTTTTTTATCAAACAATAGTGAACCATTTGGTATACATGTACCTACATTTACACTTTCCCATTGTGGTACGACAGTATTATAGGTTTTATTATGAATATTTGTGAATTGGCTCTTATCGTCGGCCTTGAGCTAGCTGTTATTAAATTAATAGATTCATAATACTTACATAGACGACACAATTGACATTCCATCATTATTATACTAACTTTGTTATTGTTAATAAAGCTAAAGGCACAATGACTCCTTACGTATGTCGGCCCTTTTTGGTATGTCGTTCATTGCAAAATAGTGGGCCTACCACAGTATTTAACAAGTATGGTTACTTTATAAATTAGGTTTGATTTAGTTTCTTAGGAAGTAAATTACAATTCAAATTTATAATAATACTTATTATAATAATACTTATTATAAATTTGAATTGTAATTAAAAATAAAGACTGTTAGTTAGTGACCCTGACTGCTAAGCCGGAGGTCGTGGGTTCGATCCCCACCCGGGACAAATCTTTGTGTGATGAGCATGAAGGTTTGTTCTGTGTCTGGGTGTAATTTATGTATAATATGTATGTATTTACAAAAAAAAAAAATTAAGTAGTATATCAGCTGTTTAGTACCCATAACACAAGCAAATATAATTGCTTACTTTGGGACTAAGTAGATGGCGCTGTGTAAATGTGGTAGAATATTAATATATAAAATTCATTCTTAAAATTGCTGAATATATATATATTTGCATTATTTTTCGTAACAATAAGTTTTAAAAAAGAAAAATCAGATGGCAATTATTATTAGACAAAAGAATAAACAAGTAGGTACTTACTTACTTAAATAATTAAAAAATATATTATTGATTTTTTGCAGTCGGGTTATGACCGCAAAAAATCAATAGATAAGCAACGCACTAGAAAGACCAAAAAGTTGTTGTAATTATTATTCCTGATTAAATTTAAATATATACCTAGTAGGTATATGTATAACTTGTAATCTCCATTTGATTCCCTATACCTACATAGATACCTATACATACATAGGTACTCGATACATTTGGTTAAATAAAAAAAATTACTATACCTACTTACAATTTGGCACCATTAAACTTAAATACATAACATATATGTATATATGTGTAATCTCCATTTGATTCCCTTTATTTTGATACCCTACTCGATACGTTTGGTTAAAAAAATTTGTTTAAACTAAGAACTTACAATTTGGCGCCAAAAGTCCGCCGTTTTGTTTTTTATTTCTTAATATCTATCTAAGGACACTTGGGTTTTTGTCATCAATCATCCAGCCATTTGGAAGAAACGTGGGAATAAAGAAATTTATAAACATACAAGATACGCGCGAAAAACAATACCCGTCGGGTAAGAAGGAATTACGTTACGCTACGTTATGATAGAATTTTGAGTTACCTACCTACTAATTAGCATTTAGCACGTGCACTTTAGGCGTTCATGTACCTAAAAATTGTACTTAATGCGTTTGTATAACATGCAACGTATACGTATTCATGATATTGGTCAAAATATAACAATATCATGAATCTCATGATGCCTAGTTTGCCATATACCTAAAGTCACGTCTCACTCATATGATCAATCAGGACAGTAGGTACTGAATTGCTGCTAATAATATGCTAACTGAACTAAATGTACGATTCTGATGACGTACAGGTTTGGCTTGTACGTTGTTTTGCAGATTTAAATAGAACGCAAGAATAATAATGTAATTCTGTTCGATATCACTGTACTACGGTTTTACCATAATTATGATAATGTAAGTCTCTCCTCTATCTAGAGTATTCTAAAGAGCTGAGAAGGGAAGGTAGTCTAAAAAGACTAATGCGGGTTGCTGAATCAGATATAATTGGTACCTTTACAATTTCTTCCAGACTAGTGGCATTTGTGTTTCTTCATGATATTTTCTGTTAGCAGCTGATCTATGTTAAGTCACATGACTAGTACATGTAAATTCTACAAAGTTAATTCCACATGAGTAGCCAGCCGGAATCGATCACGAGTCCCTGTTTTTGCATGCCGGTCTCTTTTCCACTCGGTAATTTTATATGGCGCTACCATACTTTATCATCAATTAAATAAATATTGCTATATTGCAAAGATATACAATCTACTATTCTTATAAGTGTCTGTCTCATTCATACGTTGGATGAGTCACAGCCACAATAAAAACGCAAACTGTTAGAGTACTACATAACTACATAGGTACGTTTAGACACGCACATACCAATGTGTCTTGATCTAAACGCTTAGTCAACTCTTTCCTTATCACTATAAACAAGCCTCATCATTACAACCCATTACGTCCCGCTGCTGGGCACGAGTCTCCTCCATTTTGGAGGGAATTTAGCCTACTATACTACGCTGGCCAGACGGGTTAGTATTTCGGGGTTATGTTTCGAATTTTACTTTTCTCGCAGAGCTCTTGTCTGCTTAAGGTTACTCCTTTGAGATGGGGTAGTGACATTATGTATTTTTAATTAATAATATCTTAAATAGTAAAATTCGTCACTACACGTATTGTTTATTACAAACAATCTTATGACCTGCAAATTGTAAGTGGCTTGGAGAGCTATTCTTGCGCAATACAGAAAAAAGAATGACGTATTTCTTTTGAATACATAAGTCAAATTCGAGATAATATGTCCATTGTGCGAGAATAGCATTGCTGACGCTTGCAATACCAGGAAATTTGCATAATTTCACTATGCTGTTCTTTACACACCTATGCTGGTCCTAAAGACAAACTTCTGTATACTAGAGCAATTGCTAATCGCTCTAAATACAAATACCAGTAGGAACACAATTAGCGTCTTCTTATCCTTAGTTGAGTTCTTCGTATGGTAAAGAAATCTTTCGCTATAATTCCCATAAAGATTTAAATAATCTGTACCCAGTGGAGCCTCCACTGGATACAGGTTGTATAAATGATAATATATTAAGGTCGCAATCTTCAGCAATAAGAAGAAGAATAAAAAAGAATTAAATATTTCCTGTATAAATGTCTCATTAGCTATACGCCTTACATTATGTTCGTGAGACACTTATTAGTTTCTAAATTCATTAATGTAGTTGAGTTGTGGAATATTATACTTACTAGTATTATGATTCACTAGTTTCAGGTAATGAGTATTTGCGTCAGAGACAATACGAGTGGAACGGCCATTACCTCGTAAACATTACATTTATTGGATTAATAAATAATTGCTATGTACATTATGTATTGCTAGTGTAAACAATTACATAATCAACATAATACTCAATATAATAAATATAGCTAGATTCGGCACGTGTTATGTCGGTAAAAAAATAAGTAAATATAGACATCCCTGTGAATTTCCTGTTCCGTGAATAAATCTTATTGATGGTGAAAATCGCATTGAAATCCGTTGAGTGAATTAGGAGTAGTGAGCGGATATACAGACATACAGACAGATGCGGAAATCGACTTTGTTTTATACTATTTGGAGATGCAACAGCACTTATATCTAATGTTAATTGTATCTAATGTTAACATGAATAAATGTAATATTGTCTAGTCATTTTCTTTAGAGTATAAAGAATATAAAATTTCAGTTTTTTCTTATAGTTTTCTTGTGTTTCATTTTGAACTCGCTCGACTAAAGTTCACAAGTCTACCCATAAATTATATTTTATTCAATAAAATACTCGCTGTAATATGTGCATTGTTCTTTGTAACTCTACCGGTCCAATGAAGCCCTTGTTTATTATTTACTTGTGAATGTTGGGGCGACTGATTGTCACTGTCTGTCGTTACTCATCGGGTCAGTTAACTTTATCGAGTTTTTCCGTCCCTCGTCCCGTCGTGTCCACTTTGGTCCCGTCGCCAATAAAACAGTCGAATGCAAGTATTATCGGTATCCGTTATGCAGGTCGAGGCAGTTCATTCTCAAGTGCTTGTTTATGTTATAACTTTGCATATTCTTATATTTTAAACAACGGGTTCTCACTTTCTCAGATGTCAATGATACGAGTACTAGGCATAATGTTCGTAACATACAAACATCTGTACCGGAGACAATTATCTTCTTCCTGTGATTATAATGCCTACTTGACATGTATGTCGTCTTTTATGGTATTTTACTGTGCTCAGCTTAAGGTATATATTAGCTAATTTGACTCACGTTTTATCTATACTAATATTATAAAGCTGAAGAGTTTGTTTGGTTGAACGCGCTAATATCAGGAACTACTTTTTTTTATAGTATTGGATAACCCATTAGTCGAGGAAGGCTATAAGCTATGAAAGATCACGCTAAAAACAATAGGAGCTGAGAAATAGACACAAATACATCAACACAAAACTTAGCGTCACCTTTTTTCTCCAAAGGTGTAGGCAGTGTCGCACAGTGATGCATTGCTCCCATTTTCGAAAAGCTATGTTTGGTCTCATGGAATATATAACCCATAAGAATACATTTACACTGGGTTGATACTGAAAATCCAATATAGTTTTTGCCTAACTGAAGATCGAATCACTTGCGCACCAGTCAAAAACACTTTCGCTGCGCCACCGAGGCGTCTATTTAAGTTTTTAGCTATCAATTAGTAAAATATGCTTTCATATCTTGTTTTCCAGATACACGACAACAATACGAGTATCAGAAAAACAGCCTTATCAGGTGAAGGAATACACATGGTGCTTTAACGTGCCTCCAAAATGTTCAAAGTATAAGATTAAGTTCCGTGAAGTGTTCAAGACTCAGACGCTAGTGAAGTATAGACCAGTAGAAGAATGTTGTGCTGGGTACGCGCCGGATACTCGAGGGGAGCAATGCGTGCCGGTGTGCGTGGAATCCTGTGTCCATGGAAAATGTATCGCGCCAAACACGTGCGCTTGCGCTCACGGCTACGGCGGCCCAGCCTGTGATATATGTAAGATATTTTATATACATACTATCAGTTCTCAGTATACAGCTATCAAAAATACTGTAAAACAGGATGTGGTTATGATCTTCTTGTATGTCTGTATGTAATACCGAATTGACTTGTAAGTACTTTTGTGTCGCGTAGGATGCACATGTTTGATTTTTAAATTAAATAAAACTGCGTGTGATATATTATGTGGGGAGGACTGGAAAGAATTATAAATGTAGGTACATTTTTAAGAAGAATTACAATCAGAATTAATGATTCTTGAAGTTTGATAATTTATATCAAACTTCAAGAAATCATTAATAAGAATAATAGAGCAATTTTTTTTTACTGAGAAACTACAAGATTTAACAGTTTTAAACCGATTACTCGGCCAATTAAACTGTTTGGTTTGTTAACTGCAGTAATTATCACATTGTTTACTTTACTTTTGAGTTATTATCAGTTATTATTGTGTCATTCAATGCACTTTTAATTAATTACATAAACACTACATTATATCATCACGCCTTTTCCCCCGTAGGTAGGTTTATACCTACCTACGGGGTAATAAGGAGATTTGTATTTTATTAACATTATCACACGTTAGCTTTGTTTGGTCCCATGTAATATGCGAGTCTATTGCCATTTTTACGCCATTTATTAAACATTAAAATTTCAGCATGCCCCGAGGGGAGATGGGGCAGAAACTGCCAAAACGAATGCAGCTGTATGAACGGTGGTTCTTGCGATCCTCTGTCGGGCAAGTGTGCGTGCACGGCGGGGTGGCGCGGCGACGCGTGCGAGCGAGCCTGCGCCCCGCCCACTTACGGAGACAACTGCAATGAACTCTGTCAGTGTAAGAACGGAGGGACTTGTGACCCTGCTTCAGGAGCATGTTCTTGTCCAGCTGGATTCATTGGAGCTTTGTAAGTTTCCATTACTTCGGGTTTGAACACAAAACTGCGATGCCGCATCGTAAAAATTTTAAACTCGCACGACGCATCGGAAGTCGCAGTTCGCAGCTTTGTGTTTAAGGCCTTCATCAGTGTTAGGACACCTAGAAAAAAGTTAATTGTTCCTAGCGTACATAATTATTTCATATTAATATATCCCGCGATTGTTCAAATTACAGTATGTGTCCAATACGCCGTTTATATCTAAACGACTTAAATTATCATAATGTCTAATACAACGACGTTGTTAACTCGACTTTAGGACTGGATATTGGCGGCATGAGTTTGGAGAGAGTTTTGTTAGATGACATTGTTGCAACTAAACCCGCCTATTAAAGTCAACTATAATGCATGCAATTTAGTTTCTACAATTTGTCAAATTGTATCACGGTTACGGTACTAAAATTCTGCGATTTGCTTCATAAACTACTACACTTACTCTTCAGTGCTCGATTTACGTTCTAGCTTTATGGTTAGTACTCATTAAAATTTGTACTGTATGACGTATTTTAACGATAATGCGATGTCTAGATTCGGTTCGGATGGAACGTGCCTGTTAAACAAATAAACCTTTTGTCTGAAGTGCTAATACGCAATAATAATAATATTAATATACAAGTATTTCTCGGTTATCGCAGAATCGTATAAAAAGTATACATAACAAAACATTAGCTTTGCTCCATTGTGGGGTAGAGGTGTCATTTTACGTCACATTTCGTAAGAAATGTAGGTGAAAGTTTTTATTGGCCATTCTGATTGAAATTGTATAATCTGAATAATATTATTACTGTGTCTTGAAGAATATAATGACCATATTTTTTTTATATTCTAGGTGCGAAGAAGAATGCCCTAAAGATAGTTCATGTCCGTACCGATGTCGATGCCAGAATGACGGCAAATGTACTTTATTAGGTTGTGAATGTCCCGCGGGATGGACCGGGGAAGTTTGTGCCAATAAGTATGTATATTTAATTATTTACTAGTTGTTAAGTTGTATTGCAAGATTAGGAAACTTAAATGTACTTTATTCTTTGTGTTTAGGTGTCCAACCGGTCGATGGGGTGAGAAGTGTCAACAGACATGTGAGTGTGCGAATGGCGCTGGTTGCCATCACGTCACGGGCCGGTGTCAGTGTGAGGCTGGGTTCACAGGCGAAAAGGTGATTTATTTATTTCAGTATAAGAGCTATTTTTCTATATCTCTTGTTTTATGAAAAGGATTTTGTCTGTATTGCGTTCATTTTAATGTTAATTTGTACGTATATCGTCCGGCAACATTATAATGTTTATTATAATTATTATAGCACGTTTTGGCCCATGTCTAACAGTAGTCGTGCTACTGCTCACACATGATGACCCTTTTTTAATTTTCTGTGAGATTTAAAATTTTTGGCACATTATCTGAGTTAGGAATATCTATTATCAAATAAGTACTGAATATTCCATACCGGACACAGTTCATGGGTGAATCCGTTAATAAAATGAAATACAAACTGCGGCCTCAACTCGGCCTATCGGGTTACTTATGCTGAACGGATGTGTGTAACATATAGCTTTTTCACTCGGAGCATTCGAACGCAGTCGCGGGCTCAGCTAGTCGAAAGTAAAGTGAATGGCAAATTGTCTGTTTAGTGTTTGGAGACATGTCCTGTGGGCACGTACGGCGTGGAGTGCGCGCAGCAGTGTCGCTGCGCCAACGGCGGCACGTGCGCCGCGCGGGACGGCGCCTGCGTGTGCCGCGCCGGCTGGGTCGGCGCACTCTGCACGCGCCGCGCATGCGCCGCCGCGCGCTGGGGGCCGCGCTGCGAGCACGACTGCGAGTGCAACCCCACCACCTCCGACATGTTCGTGCATACTTACTTATTATGTCATTCTAATTACTAAACATATAGAGCACATTTTCGTGTACTGGGGCTGCTTTGGCGGTCAACGTTGAGAGACAACCGGCAAAACAGTGCAAATAGGCACAATAACATAATTATGAAATTCTTGCATAATTTATTTAGAATATTACCTTTTTCACCCCTGCGTCCCTATTCACCTGGTTTTACCGTACCTACCTTATAAATGTAACTACAATCGCACCTCGAATGTAATAATAAAAGTCCAAACGCAGTCATGACCACATTTATAGACACGCCAGCCAATTAGCTGACCTAATCTCTTCGGATAACTAGTCATATTACCATAAGGGTTATTTTGAAATCTTAATGCTTTTCAATTTTGACGTATACATGTTATTATGTATTGTTAATGGTATACAGGTGTGACCCATGGACGGGCGCGTGCGAGTGCGCGGCGGGGTGGGGCGGCACGGCGTGCGACCGACAGTGTCCGCTGCTCACGTACGGGAAGGGATGTCGGAACACTTGCCGCTGTGAGAACAGCGGACTGTGCTCGCCTGTCAACGGTAAGAATGCGCGGTGTCTTACTACCTCGATAACAACTAAAGTAAAGTAAAGTAAAGTAAAATTTATTCAAGTAATAAGGTAAATATGTATAAACAGAACTCTTAAAAATAACTTAATGTAGGGAACAAAAATTTATGATTAGCCTGTACCAGGTAGTAAAACCTGTGCTACAGGCAACTATTAATAGACAATACCTTTTAATCTAAAATCATAGATGCTACCTGAGAATCAGTACGGATTCCGCAGCAGTCACAGTACATGCTGCCTTGATCGATGTTGTGGATAATATACTCGAGGCATAAGACCACGGAATTGGGACTTAGCTTACACTCCTGGATTTTTCACGTCCTTTCGAATGCATCAATATTTTCTTGCTGCTGTCAAAGCTATCTTATTATGGCTGTGACTTGAAATTTGTTCGCTGGTTTAATTCGCTGCAATTTGTTCAGCTTTCTCGCAATAGATTAGATGATTCCCTGACATCTGAATCTTTTTATTTCTAGAAATATAAAAGAAAGTCTGCATTTATGATAATTAGGCCTAAAATGATAGCAAGAAAAAAAATCAATACCTAATAGGACCTGTGGCTAGTATTTTGATATGTCTTGTCTTAAGCACGAATATAAATGGTTTTAGAAGATTAACTAAAGTGATGGTAAATAAGACCTGTTTTTTATGTCTTAAGGTTCCTGTTTATGTGCGCCGGGATACCGAGGCTTACGATGCCAGGAGCCATGTCCGTACCCGTATTATGGCGACAACTGCTCGGATACTTGCGATTGCTACAACAACGCTACTTGCAGCCACGAGACTGGACTGTGTGACTGTAAACCTGGGTAAGTTGTTGTACATTTCGGTATACGTAAACATAATACATATTTGGTATACATAAACATATACGTATTTGGTATACGTTTGTTATACGTATTAATTTGGTATACTTTTTCTTCAGTTCCTTGTTATACATAAAGCTTGGGTTTTCGAATATTCTACACACAGGAAAATGTGCCTTAAGTGTACAATTTAGTTCGTAATGTTAAATATAAACTTCTTTTCAGATTCGAAGGTCTCAAATGTGACCGGCCATGCAACGGTAAAACATTCGGACTGAACTGCCGCCAGCAATGCGATTGTGAAAATGATGCCCCTTGTAATCCTGTCAACGGTTTGTATTTAAAATTACTTATCCTAAAAAAAACGGGGATAATATATAAGCGGGTTATCCAACGACAATGCAGATCTGTACCAATTACTACAAGTTTTTTCTATTTTATTAGGCTAGTGCCAATCGGGTAATCTGTCTTAATCTTAACATTTTTGCATTAATATTGACCGCCTAAACCCGACTGGCCTAAGGGTGTTTTTACCCCGCACATTTGTCTAAATATGTTCGATTTTGGGGCCTGGTGGTGCCGATTAATTCTGTGTTCGATCGTATGCTCCCTCGAATTGTGCAGTACCCTTAAAGGCCCACAAACGGCGAAGATATTTTTTGTATTATAAACAAACTCTTCAGCTTTAAAAAGTATAGATAAAATATTATAGTATTTCCATCGTTTGTGACGTTTAATGGGTGTTAACAGTTGTGTAATGTGATGTTGTTCCAGGCGAGTGCGTGTGCGGCGCGGGCTACACGGGCGCGCGGTGCGCCCAGCGCTGCCCGCCGGGGTACTTCGGCCAGGCCTGCGAGCACGCCTGCAACTGCTCGGACAACGCGCGCGGCTGCCACCACGTCACCGGACAGTGCATCTGTGAGAGCTCATGGAAAGGTCAGACTCGTTCAACATTATTTCAGCCCAGTATGTAGTGTTATTTTTTATTTAAAACTTTATGCACAATAGTACAAAGGTAAGCTTAATGCCAGAATGCATTATCTACCAGCCGACCTTAGGGTGATGCAGAGAAGAACATGGTAGGTGCAAAAATCAAGGAAAATTGTGACTAGAATAAACTATTATGTATTACCGTCACAGCGAACGATTTTGTATCGTTGCAAGCGACGAAAGGCATCAACAGCCACCCGCAACTTTTATTAGTTCGTCAGTCTATCTGGTAGGGGGGCTGCCCCACGCTGTGACTCACACTCGTTACCGCGAAAAAATCTATACTCGGACCGTAAAGGAGATAGAACAAACATTAACAACATTTGACTATCCCCTCATGTGTGTTTTAGTTAAACCAATTCAATTAATAAAACAACTTTTGGCTGTGACACACAAGTCGTCGTCGTCACATCCTATCATTGCCTTATAATAGGACATATTTTCATTGACCAATTTAAACGGCTTCGGTTAAAAATAGGACTTATGTCTCAAGGCAATTAATTGACGAATTAAACGGGCTGGTTTCGAGTTGGTGGCACCCCAACCCACTCGGTTTCTTTCTACACAAAATATATGGTATATTGATCCATAGTATATTTTTGGTTCAGGTCTCACTAGGAAAGGTAAGTATTATGTCAAGAATAGGGTAAGAATATTATAATCATGAAATTTTATGTTAATTATTTTAAATTAAATAACAGATGCGTTGGGCTCTACAATTTTGTACGATGCTATGTGTGAAAATACTAACAAGATTGCATTGGAAGAAGACAAAATCATCCCGAACAGAAATATGACAAATGATGACTTATTTCGACTGTTTTACCTGAGAAGGAATGGAATCAAGGTGCCTGGTCTCAGTCTCGATGATATACAGGATTACACTGGAGCCATTGATAATTTGAATGTAGTTCTAGCAGATGAATATGAGAAACATCAAGTGCCTCAAAGCAATTGTTATTCTTATTCTGTTCGTTACAATTTTGGGGATAATTCTACAATTTTGTCATCCGTTTCTGAAGCTCTTATAAAACTGGGTGTTCCGAATGTGAAAACAATAGTTGTGGTTGCAAATCAACATCCGTTGAATTCAACCGAAATTCTGACTATATGGGAAGTCTCTCTCAATCATGGTAAAATCTCAGTGAACCCTATTGCATCCACTATAATAAAAAACGATCAGCATGATATTAATAAAATTAATAAATAAGTATATAAATCATTCATTATTTTTATTTGTTTGTTACAATACCTATATTAAAATACCATAGCTTACAAACCTATGCACATTGAAATATAATAATTCAGCGTCTCCCCCCTCTAGATGAACAATCACGTGCTAAAGTCACGCTCAAAATTGTCGCCGATATGTCAATTTAAACTAACTTCAATTTTTTAGAAAATTTTTTTTTTTAATCATTCTAATTTAATAAACATTACAATTGCTTTTAAAAACATTACTTATAAAGCAATAAAACTTTTTGAAGTTTATACTTCACGACAGTGAAAAAATTGTATGACAATTATTGAGCTCGCTGATGATCATATCAGATGATGGCTGAGTGTGCGTCTTGGTTATAAATCAATGCCTATACAGCTTAGTTATTCAGCGCGTTCAACATCAAGATACTACTTGAAATTATTGATTTTACCAACAAAATCATTCTTTTTGTTTTCTTTATTTTTCGAGTTTAAATAGTATAATACCAACTTGAAAGAATATACTAAAGGTGCCTACTTCTGGGCTTTTAAATCATACGTATTGCAAAGACTTGTCAAATACTGTATTGTGAGACAGAGTTATATCAATGCAGTTTAATAGAACAATATTACACAGTGTATGTGTAGGTTTCATCATCATTTTAAACCATAAACGACCCAGTGCTGGGTACGGGTCTTCTTTATAGAATGTGGAGGGAATTTAGCCTACTACAGTTGGTATAGGTTTTGGTGTGAATTTTCCTTTTCTTGCAGTGCTCTATCTGCCTAAAGTTACTCCCTTAGTAGTCTCTGTTTACGAAACCCACGGGTTGAGATGAAGTAGTGACATTATGTATTCTTAATCCGTCATTACACGGGTAAGGGTGTAGGTTTAATCTTCTTCTAGCTTCCGCCCGTGGCTTTGTCTACGTGGTATGTAGGCAATGAAATTATATACCATACTAATTTTTATTAACTATTATAATTCATTGAGTAGTTTAAATGATCTAAGTGTATGTACAGTCAGCTGCGTAAGTGCATAGACAGTTGTAAAACCAGCCAGTTTATTTTTGTAAACTTGTATACTCAAACGTTCACAGGGAAATGGACACTAAGGTGTCCATGCAATTTTACCGCTGACCATACAGTTGTTAACGACTTTATTTTAAACGATGTTAGTGTAGTGAAATACGTTGTTTGTGTATCCAGGCGTGCGGTGCGAGACGCAGTGTCCAGAAGGGCGGTATGGTGAGAACTGTTCGGAGCGCTGTCCGTGCGTGAACAACTCGTCGTGCGACGCGTCGTCGGGCACGTGCGTGTGCGCGGCGGGCTGGTCGGGCGCCGACTGCTCCGTGCCGTGCGCGCCCGGGACATACGGCGCGGGCTGCACGCAGCTCTGTCCTGAACCACCTACTGGTAACCCTGCAACATGCACTTTTGTTGTACTTTAATTTGCCTCTATTACACACCATGCACTCTTTGTGGACTTACAAACTTTGTCTAAGTCATAGTAAACAGTTAAGCAGCAATACTAGATGTATTCCATAGAAACACGAGCCGTGTAAAGGAAAACTTTTTTTTAGAGTACTGAATAAGTTTGTAATGCACTAAAAGTGCGCGGTGTCTTGGCTTCGAAACCGTGAAGAATACCGTGGAAACTAGTGCAAGTTTTCGCGAGAGGCCTAACGCGTTAAATCGTGACCATATAAACAACATTTTGTATGAATTAAGAATAACGTCCTCTAGAGACTATATTTTTAAATGAATTGTTTATATAAAAAACAAATACGTAACGTTGTCACAAGAGAACGCATTGGGCCTCGCAAAAACTCGCACTAGGTTCCAGAATTATATAAATTTTCGTCATAATTATAATTTAACGATATTCTTTACTATGTTACCTGTAGTGTTCCGGAAAGCTTGTGTAATCCATATAACCACGCCCGGATATCCAAATTAAGACTTTATTATCCAATATTATATGGTTGGAGTTCATTTATGGATTTATAATTCATTTTATGTAATACTATTGTAGTCGATTTCAGTGGCTTGTATGTTTGATCTAAGCAATCATTATGGTCCTTTTCAGTTTATAAAGTACTTAATAAATGTTTATAAATATACGCTGTTTTGCAACGTTTGTTTAATGTTTGTTAGGTAACACTACGTGTAACCCTGTAACGGGTATGTACACTTGCCCGAGCGGGTACACCGGTGTGACGTGCGAGTATCCGTGCCCGCTTGGAACGTTCGGTGTCGACTGCAAAGAGAAATGTACCTGCAAGAATGGTGCCGACTGCCACCATGTCACAGGTATGTTAATAAATTATTATTATATTTTTATGTAAGTATTATAATAATTGAAACAGATTTTTAATGATAATAATGTCTAATTTAAGCTATTGTTTACAAATAACATTACTAATTACTATACCGTGCCAGTTTAATTATGTAATTATTGTTCGCCCGTTTTGTATATTGACTTGCAAGCCAATTTATTTATTTTATTTTTTTATTTATTTTCTTTATTTAATGCACAAAACAATTTACAACCTTAAAAATAAGAAAGTATAGTATATAAGTGTTCCGAATTTGCATTGAATCCTTTGGCATTTTCATTTTCGTACGTCTCCGTGCTTTGGAAGGCACGTAAAGCGTTTGGTGCCGTTTACTGCGTAATAGTAAGTTGTTAGAAATAGTAAATTAACTTTCTAGGCGAAAGGTGGTAAGTACGGTGAGTCCGAAATGGTAGTAAGTACGTTTATGTTTGCAGGCGAGTGCCAGTGCCTGCCGGGCTGGCGCGGCGCGCGGTGCGGCGAGGCGTGCGGCGCGGGGTGGTGGGGCGCCGGCTGCTCGCAGCCCTGCCGCTGTGCGCCGCACGCCGCCTGCCGCCCTAACGACGGCTACTGCCGCTGTCCGCCCGGGTACACCGGACACTACTGCACACAATGTACGTTACTCAACTATATCTATACCACTATGAACATATAACTACAAAAATTACGCTCCCGAGAAATAAAATCGTAATAGAAAAAACTTCATAGATGTTAAAAATGCAAAAAAAAACGGTTAAAATTAGCACAGTACCGGTTACACACGGGACCAGGTTTCAATCCGCAGTTTAGGTACATTCGGCCAGCGCTCCTCCCGTGTAGGATTATGGTAGTCAGTTGCATAATTAAACATTCTTTCTGTGATTTTTTAAATGAACAATGACTTGAAACAAGAACGTATAGTTCTTGTTTCGTATGTTTGTAGCTTTATTAGATAAAAATTATTTAAAAATGTACGAGTAAACCAAGTAAATAATTTTTATTTTATATTTAATTGCGCTGCCCCGAATTTTGTGCTTAGCTTATTTAGGTATATGCTTTTTAAAAAGAGTGGCGTGAGTTTCTTGCCAGTTCTTCTCATAGCTCCACCCCGTCAGCGAACTGGTCGTAGGCAAATTTGCTGACACTACTTTTCGGATAACCTGTTACATTCTTGTGACTTTCATAAGTGTTACCTTGTAACCTAGATGAATAAACGAGATATCATTTCATTTTTTATGACGACATGAACTTTTACCTTGGATTTTTGCGTAATATTAGGATCATTACTACTATTTCAATAATTTATGAGTATCATTTGTACAGTTTGTCCTGAGGGCTACTTCGGGGATCACTGTATGGAAGCGTGCAACTGTTCGTCGGTGGGCAACTGGGTGTGTGACCCCGTGGCGGGATGTTTGTGTCACCGCGGGTTCGTGGGGGACAACTGCGACACACACGCCAGCGATGCTATCGTCAAATCTATTGATACACGTGAGTAGTACACTTTTTTACCCAAAAAGTTGGCAGTGGAGCATAAAAATCACATTTTGTCACCTATGTTAGGTCCCATGTAATACGGGAAAGGGTGGTTTTTGAACTCCCGACTAATACTGAGAATTTCATGATAGAAAATCTCAATACTATAGTTATGCATTCCGGGAACTCATGCCCAGCAGTCGTATACACTGTCTGCTTCGCTACCGAAACAGTTAAAGCAGGCAGCAGCATAGTGAGCTGTGTTTGTTAGAAATGAAAATGTACTCTTATGGCTTCAATATAGTGCACATTATCATTTGCCCCAGCGTTGATGTTAAAACGTTAAATTACCAAAATTATTTTCAGCAGAATCGTCTAGTTCAGGACTGACTGTTGTGATGGTGATACTAGCGTTTATATGCGCTGCCGCAGCCATCTTGGTTCTTCTGTACTACCGCAAGCGAGTCAGGAATCTCAAGCGAGAAATAGCGCATGTACACTACACTGCCGACCCTAATTCACAACCCGGTACGTTATTTGTATAAAACTACCTATTATTTATTAACAGATTTTTGTTGTTATATATGTATAGTAAAAGAGTCCGGCCACAATTTGTTTCTTCAATGCCGATGACATTTTTTATAGTATATTTACCTCAATGGACTAATTAATATTATTCATTAAGATTAATTGAAGACTCCACAGAAGCTTTACTATGCTATTTAAATAAAATTCACATAAAAAAAATAACATTGATATACATACTTAACAATATAACATGAACTTATTTTCAATAAATTACATTACATTATTAGCATAAAAATATGGAAACGGTACAAAAAAAAAACCAATTGCAGGATACCTATAAATGTATGTTTATGAATTTCATTAATCACTTGCAATTGATTATTAAGTAGCATTAGTGAAGTATGTACATAAAGGATAGATATAGACAGTGGTTCGGTAAATTCAGATAATTGGGCCAGAGACGTTATTGATCGTATGATTCGCAGACATTTTTTAATATGAATATATACAAAAAAAAAAAAGTTTTGTGAAACCATAGAATGATTATATTATATTATTTTATTAAACAGAACAACAACACTTCGACAATCCGGTGTACTCGTTCCAAAGCTCGGCACGTAGCGACGATTCTACGACTCTGCTCAACAATGGTACTCATATATTAAATAATCTCGGACCTGGCAGTAAACTTAACAATGCCACTTTGGAGAAACTAAGAATGAAAGCTACCAGTTCATCTGACAGTGAGTATATTTATTTATTTTACTATAATACAAATGTTAAAGCAATTACAGGATTTATTTTTACTTCTGCAATTCCACATGTCATTACTCTCTTTAGTCTAAGATCTGCTCATAGTTAGATTGGATCTTCACCTATCCACTTTCCGGATGAAAATAAATATAAACATATTTCTTGTTGAAATTTTATTATTACTACAGTATGGGGTTCTTCAAAAAAGGAGTGAATAGGTTTCTTAAGGATCGGCAACTCGCTCGTGATGCCCCTGGTGTTGCTGGCGGCCGTGGTGTACTGTTTGCCAACGTCGTGGTAAAAAAAAAAGTCCAAATACAAAATCGCTTAACATTTTTACCATTAAATTTCCAAGTGCATTCCTAAAAAATGCTTCATATGTATAAAATCTTATATTAATTCTGACGTTTGCAATAATATTAATTTCGATCATTATGTATTTGACACATGTTTCTATTTTTGTCTCTGTAAAAATTGTTTATGGCGCATTGTTATTTTTAATTTTGTAAATCAGCAAAGTCAATATTGCAATAACGTCATAACAACAATTTGAATAAGAATGTCTCTATTTTAATGATAATAATATACTCTTCATACATCAAACAATATATCTACTACTTATTATTAGCATACAAATATTATTTCTAAGTGATTGTTACGTTTTTACATAATAAAGTAATACATAATGATAATGTAAATGATATTTGAAGGTTACGATCCGCTGTCATCTATGAAGAATAAGGACGCGGACGCACACAATCCCAATTTATATCAATATGAAGATGACGACAATAAGTTGGACCACGTCTATGATGAGATCAAGCACAAGGAAGGATACGGTAAATATTTATCAATTATACTCCTTTGCCATTTAATAGTAATCACAAAAAAGATATTTAATAGAGTAGTTCTTATTTAATTCTTTATCTTAATTATTTTACTACCGCACTCAGAGATGTCAATTAGCAGTAATCTGTCATTAACACAATTTTTTCATTGAATAATCGTCTTTAGGCTTATAGACTTAAGTATTACACGTTTTTACTAAATAAACTTTAAAGTTAGGTAGGTCTGAGTACGGCAGTTACTAATTATTATCGTTACTAAAGTTAACTTTCCCTTACTTTTATGAAAGAGATTTGCATAATCACATTCTCAGAGAAAATATTATTAATCATTGTGCGTCACATACATACGATAGTTTGTTTTCTGTAGACGCACGTGTTTATTATAGCAAACTTTCTGCAGAACACGTGCATCGCATCATCGCCAGTTCGCAACACCTGAGTAAAGTCTTTTGTCTGCTTTTTTTTGTAAACTTAAGTAATTAAACAGCGACACACTTCTCTGAATGAGATTTTATATAATGACTGTCTTTGATTGCCCTCATTAGTTGCCCAGATTTAGGCAAATATCATAATATATGCTTCTTAGATATAATTTTGGTTGGGTATGACGCATGACGGTTTGTCAAGGTCTCAAATCAATTTATCAGTCCGAATTATAACTCTTTGTCAGAACCATCAGAACTGTTGATTGGTCAAGTACTGTAAGTTCAATAACTAATACCGAGCCTTTATTATTAGAAAACCACCAACAATTAGAACGATCACCAATATTAATTCTCTTTGCAATTTCAACGTTTTACTTATTATAAGCATCATAGCATCACGCCTTTTCCCCCAAACATTTCGCTACATATGTTTGGTACCATGAAATAGGGGGCGAACCTATTGTCATCAACCGGGAACATTTGTTTTCTAAACGCCTGGGAAATCTCAATACTGGAATTTTATGACAGAAAAATATCACCAATATCATGTTCACCCGACCCAGGAATCGAACCCGGCACCTCTTGCACAGTAGTCCTATACACTTCCTGCTGCGGCATCGAGGAAGTTATAAGAAGAGAAAAAAATCTGTGCAAATTTAATTTCATTCACTTTTTTGACCCATTCTCTTTTTTTTTCATTTTCCATTTACTGAAATAAAGCCGTTTGTCAAGTGATAGCATATTATCAAGACGTGTCTTGAGATCATTGGCTCTACTTAACAAGAAAACATAAAACGTCACGACTAGTACCTGTATATCACAATTTGTCATGCATATTATATTATAATATTGTTTACAATCTGCTTCAGCAATTTGAAACTCCGTTATGACATTTTCAAATATAAATTATTATGAATATTTTGCAATTCAATCATAATATGTTATAATTTAATATGTTTTGGATTCAGTACTTTAGCCATAAACGAGGTTTATTGCTTTGTATTTAATCGAAATGTGGCACACAAGGTGTTAATATACATATTTATTGTTTTCAGAAATGGAATATGATCGGTTGAATTACACTCCACCTGCTAATAAATGGAAGCCTCATTACCAAAGAATGACTAACGGCTTCGGCTCTGTACCTAATGGACAACCGACACCTCCACCACGTGAAGGTACCCCAACCCCACCTATACCACCACTGCCTAAACTGAACATTGCACCGATACCTCCCATTAGAGATGAAGAATCTATCGGTCTCCCTGTTTCTATAGATCTCACTGTTCCTTCTGTTCGAGAGGACACACCTGTTATGACAATCAATGATACATCTTCGAATGATGACACCATATCAAACGCTTGACATATACAATGGGTGAGGTTTGATAACTAATTTTATTGTTTTGGTGAAAGTGTTCCGTATCATACTTGCTAAAGAGCATACGATGGGAGGGTTTAAAAGTAATTTCAGACTGATTTTCACGATGTACGAGGGATATTTTTAGTCAAGTGTCAAGTGTCAGCTATATGGACGTGTACGTCCGTGCGTACCCGTAGGCTCAAGTCAAACGAACGACAATATTGATTTGAAACTTTTGTATTGTATCCTTAATGCGCTGCGTATATAGGCGGAGCGATCATATCGTACAACAAAATACATCACTTTGAACTTAATATTACGTATAAATGATCAAAGAGGCTTGATACTCAAATTTCCACTTTAACACAAGTGCCAAAATGTTCATGTCGAGTGAAACGTCATGTTATCGCAATGTTGGTCGATTGAGTCCGTTCCGCCTTGAAATGCACAATCGGGTAGCGTTATTATAAAAATTAATTTTTATTTTGTACAAATTTATGTCGCAAAAAATATTTTGATAATAATCTTTTAAATTTTTCTATTGTGTATGAATAATGTAGACAATGTGTGACGAGAATGGGAATGATTTCTTTTACTCATTTCTCAAATCTTCAAGTAAATGTTTATATTGTACGATTAAATTTCTAGACAAATTTAACATGTTTGTTGTTTCTGTCAAATATGTAATATGCATTTATGATAAAAATTCAAAAATGAAAAAGGTATTTGTATATTTCTGACTATTATATATTTCAACGTATACTTACACAATTTTTTGTAAGATAAAAATAGTACGAACATAATATGTCTTGTCGGACTTGAATGGTGAATGCAAAAGCAATAATTTTCGTGTATAACTTGTTCATTGTATTGGTCATATGGTCATAGTTATATTGAATGCCATATAATCGTGATGTTGACAATCGTTAGTTTATTTTTGTAATGTAATTATGGTTGTATTAGTCGTGTTCAAATCATAGAATACGTAGATTTATATTCAGTAATAAGTGTTCTACTTGCCCTGCTAACGAAAAATTTGGGCTACAGCAAAATAGTATCTAAGCATTTATATTTAGGTGCGTTTTTAATAACGTATTTCAAGCTGTTGCGCCCATTTTATTAGCAGGGTAAGATTAATATATAGTAGCAACGTATATTTATTTTGTTTTTATACGAATGTTTAGTGTATATCTAAAATAGTTTTCAAAACTGTAATAATGAAAATGAGGATTACAAATTTTAATATTATATGAACTCGTCTGAACGAAATTTGACTGTCGTAAAGGTACTTCATACAAAAAAGTTAATACAGCGTTGATAGGAAACAGTTCAGAGTAAACCTGATATAAAAAGGCAATATGTCTGCTCTGTCATACAGTTAATAACAAAAAAAAATCACTCAAATAAAACTAGCTAATTCAGAAAATAAATGCTCGAATACGCACGTATTATTCTGACCTGTAAACACCGTCGATGACCCTGATTACGATTGAGAATGTTCTCCTGTCACCCAGTCTATTATATATTGTTACTACATATAGTATATCTTAATGAAGTCTATTTTAAACTACTACTTACTAATATAACGTCATGTAGAATGAAATATTTTCCTGGTCAATCGCAGATAATACAATATTAATACTATAATACAATATTACTATATAAATATTTAATTATTCGTCAATTTTTACTATATAGCATCGACATTTACGTACCTCACAAACTACAACGCTTTTAGTGTGATAACATGTTTTCTTAGCATAATTATCTTGCTGCCTTGATTATCAAGAACGATGTCACTGCATTTCAAGTTGCATCTCGCTTGCTCGTTTGTCACCTCTATTTAAAAAAGTGTCATGGAAAAATCGGTTATAACCCATTGTTTTTTAACACATTATTCCTTGACTTGATATTGCATCTTTCTTCGTTATCAGGGCAGATTAGACAGCTTGTGAAGAAATAACGCGGGTATATTCGCATATTGACATAATGTAAATAGTTTTATTGCATCTCAAATGTAGTTAGTTGCCAGTAAATAGTTAGCCAACGTTCGATTTACAAAGTTTAAGTGTGGAAAATACTCAATAATTTACATTCCACTCGTATTTATTCATCTTTTTTTAAAAAACGCGTTTATTTTATGATTCAATATGTTTTTTATTTATTATTTTAAACTGTTGACTTTTACGTAATGAATTGTCTTATTATATTCTTTTATTTAAGTTGTATTCAATGTTTTTAACAAGTATTTACATATCATGTACCTTTAGATTCATATTTAGATTTAAAGTAAATCGTTTATGACAAAAAGTAACGCTTTAAATAATTGTATTCAATGAAAAATCGATATTTCCAAATTTTATGAAAAGGAATCTGAAACCATTGCTCAAAAAGTGCCAAATTTATTGTATCTTATACAAAATTGGTAACGTTTACATAAAGGCAGCTGGCAATAAATGTCTGATTGTTTGAATTATAGCATCTAAAGTGAATAAATAGATACATAAATGTTGTGACGTTGTTCTCCACCTGTCTGCTTGTTTCTATAATACAATTACAATGCAATAACTTCAATGTAGCTAATGTGAATTACGCTATTTTTACTTTTCATTATAAAGTACATGTTTGCTTTGCATGGTTTGCAAAACGTCAGTTTGAATTAACTTGTAATACATAGTTAAAATATCAAAAGTTTAAAAAAAATCACAAGAGGGATTTTATGATAACAGAAAAATAAACATTATCTGAAGTAATCTTAAAACATGGTTCACGGATATTGTTTTTCGTGTGTTTATTTTTGAACATAAAGCATAGTTATAGGTTACTACAAATTTGCTCGCATTTTGTGCCACAACAGATTTAATTGATTATGCAGAGTGGCTGACACTGGCTTGGCCACCATCAGGGATTTTAATTTTGATAACCAGTTTATTGGCAGACCTAAAATCCTTGTACAGTCGAGTTCATTAATATATTGGCACCGTCAAGGATTCAAAATATTGAGAGCGTTGAAAAGCTCAATAAATACTATAAAACCTATGGATCAAACATATGTCCGCATGTGAATGGTTCAATAAAATATGCTGTACATTATGCAATAAGTTGTAGTCACCCTTTTCAACAAAAATATCTAATGATGGTGCCAATATATTAATGAACTCGACTGTACTATCCTTATAGTTAATTATATTATAATTTGAATCCTAACCTTAGGGTTCACATCCTATGATAAGCAATCCTACCTTACGCCACGTGAAGGCTTAAGACAAAAAAATATTATTAGTCGCTTATCAGTCGAAATGAGTCACCAAATATTATTTTTTGTGTTTTCAAAATTAAAATCCATGATGGTGGCCAAGCCAGTGTCAGCCACGCTATTATGCAACTAATATTATATTTACAACAGTAGAGTGCAAATATAAGATTTTATATTGTCAGTGTGTATCTCATCAAGAATTGTCTGACAATAAATTTACGTAGATTTTCTATTAACTAGGTAAGCTTAAATATTTTTAATATATTAATTGTAAAGATGCCTGTAAGATTTAATTATCGTATGTATACTGAGCACTTTATAAGTGTTATTTATAAAATTTAATTTACGTTTGTGATATATTGTATTAAGCTAATGGAAAAATAAACGAAATATCATTATTACTATCAAATCTTTTTTTTGGTGCCACTACTATAACTTACTCTACTCTAAACAATATAATTGGTTTATAACGGTGTGACGTTTAATATTTGTTCAGTTGGAACGACGTTAAAACAACGCGTGTCTTCTCGGTTGAATAAAACTACGTAAAACTAATTGTGTAGGAATTGAAACGAGGCTCATTCCAGTGGCGACGAGTTTGTCTCCGTGTCTGTAAAAGGTTGGTGGTGACTGGTGATACGTTTGCTACTCCTATAATAACAGTGCATCATGAAGATAATAGTTATAATTTCAACTATTTTGATTGCGCAGGTGCGTTTTTATGTGATGTGATGTTTCAATGTGATTGGATATTGTGTTCAGGTAGGCACTTAAATATTTAATGATTTTCAGGTGTCTGCATCATTTTTCGACGCATTTCAAGGCGCGATGCGAACCGTCCAAAATGGTTTTGGAAAACTTTTAACTGACGTAGTAACCGATGTCAAAGATACTGTCGACTGCACCATATTAGCTGTAGAACATGTTTTGTCCTTGAGTGACGATGCAACAAAACGGTATTATGAAAAGTGCGGTTCCAAAAATGCTACAACACAAGCTCCACCAAAAGAGACGCCAAAAGTAGAACTCTCTATTAGTGCTGAGGAATTATTGAAGAAAGAAATACCTGAAGAAATTGATGCTCGAATAAATGCCACTCTTGCTAAATATCTTAACGGATATAATCCTCATGAAAGATTAGCAGAAGTGGAAAGTGGATTAACTAAAGAAACACGTAGGTTGGCCGATGTCAGTGAAATGGTTAAACAAGAATTAGATAAATTATTGTCAAATGAGATTCACTTCGAATCTAGAACTATACAGCAAAATGAATCTAAACCATCCATAGATTCCGTCTTAGAACAATTGAAATTATTGGAAGCTATAGAGGATAATTTAAAGGATAATTCTGAAGCGCACCAAGTCCATCAAATAATTGACGATGTGTTACATAAATTAAATTCGATTGAATCTTCAGAAGCTGCTGAGAATGCTAAAGTGGAAAACATTTTGAAAGAATTAGAAAATAGTTCCAACAGTACATACAAAGAAATAAGGCAACAGTTGAAAGATCTAAAAGAAGATGAAGATAGGCATTTGGACCTTATTAAGGATAAAATAGAGGTGCACGAAAAGGACCCTAAACATCTGGATTTTGTCGAGAATAATAAATTAAATAATACTCAAAGAATTCAACCTAATGCAACTGTAAATAACGTTCACAATAGTTCAACGACCGTACGAAATGACTCATCATTGCCTACAAAACAAACTGAAACAAGAACTATCGAAACGAGTACCGTATCAAGTTTAAGTATAATGCCCATAAACATGACGTCTCCTTGTCCAGGGAGCTTAAATATATCATCAACGACTTCAACACCTATATCTAATTCACAAAAAGTTACTGATGTAACTGTTTCTAATAATTCCAGTACTGTTATGATTTCTATAAATCCCACGACTCCATCCACAATTATAGCAAATTCGACGCAATCGGACAAAAAAATTGACTCGATGAATATGGAAAGCTTATCAGCTCTACTAAGTAATACAACACAGTCTCAATCTCAATCCACTACGCCTAAGGTAGAAGGAGGTAAGGAAGGCCATGAAAATATAACAACTAGCACAACTTTACCAAGTACATCTACGAGTGTAATGATAGCCATAAGAGAGAAGCAACCTTCATCGATGGGTGACCTACCAAAGACTACGCCCGGATATCTTGCGTCAAGCACAGTGTCAACTATATCAACAGAGAAGCCATCTTCATCGATCACTGACCAACCAAAGACTACTCTCGGATATCTTGCTTCAAGTATACTGTTAGCTAAATTAAGTGACACCGTGAATACCACATTGCCAAATAGTCTAGAAGAGAGGGTAGTTGTTACATCTACAACTTCTAAAAATGAGGCAGCCAATTTATTAGCTATAAACGACTATAAAAGAACACCTAAAATACTTCAACATCAATTAAATACAGATCCTATAAATGACGTTTCACAAACAACTACACCTGTCGCAATAACGACACATTCATATATTGATCTGAATAGTCAAGTTGTTACGTCAACTGCAGCAAATATAGATATTTCAACATCGACCATATCTACCACTACATTGACTTCTTTGCCTGATACAACAAATCAGGGGCAATTATCTTACCAGCTTCTAAATGAGACCTTAAATGCCACGCAAAGTGTTTCGACAGAAACAACAACTGCTTCTATTACAACTTATCCAGTGACACCAACAATGTTTACACAAGCACCAAATACACTTCAAACACAAATACGTGACCATGATTCAAAAAGTAATGAGGAAACGATTCCAAGTTTTGGCGAAAATGTCCATAGTGACAGTTCTGTAAAATCTGTCACGCCATTAATTCCAGCTGAAACAACAACTGATCCAGATGAATACACTTCAACTGCGATTACTCCAGTAATGACTTCAAAAACAATTTCCGATACATCAACTACAAATCGAGCCGAAGTAAGTCAACAAGACTCCGAAGACAACGTTCAATCGAGTACCATGTCTGCAACTACTGAAGGTTCGCAACATATTATGGATACAGACAGTAGTAGCACCACAGAAATACCAATTTATTCAACTACTCAACCCCTTAAGATTACAACGCCAGGTCTGAACGATTTCCTCGACTATATAGATAATCTTGTTGCCAGCAGTACATTACATTCAATTCCAAAAACTACTGAAAGTCTCGAGAATCCCGCAAGCGAAGAATTCAATGCGCCAACAACACTTATGCCATCTGAGACGGTGTTCAATCAGTCACCACCTCCAGTCTCCATAACTCCTTTGCCATATATGCGAAGTAATAGTCCTCCAGAACCTATTGATAATGGACCTCCTCCTATAGAATTTACTCCACCTCCACCTCTTACGAATGTACCTATACCGCATATGCCTGAATCCTTTAATGAAATTCCTTTTTTTGATAAAATTTTTCCTATAGCTCCCGGTAGTACAGAATTACCTCCACCTCCAAGCTTGCCGAACATATTTAAGGAGAACCCATCTATACAACCGTTAAAGAGTATAGTTCGGCCATCAGATTTTTTCCATATGAATACCAATGAAATGGTTTTAACTACGGCACAACCACTGACGACTCGAAAAATTAACAATTTTGATGATCCGGATTATGATTCATTTTTCCATATTCCTGCAAAAGACACGTCTGCGCACGACATAGCTCTGAAAGAGGCTCTACAGCTTATCGCTGAAAGTAAACGACAACAACAAGTAATTGAAAGCATGCTCGATAGGTCCAAAGCAAAAAGTATATTCGGTTGAGCTTAATCATTAAAAATGGGTAAAAGAGAGATGTTTAATTTTTTCTCCTTAGAAGGCTGTGTGTTTAGAAAAAACTGAAGCTCTATGAGATCTAACCTATGAATGAATAAGGTAGCAAAAAGCGAGTCACAATAATAGAAATAAAATAAATCACGTTTGACTTATAGAGCGTTGTTGTCGTTATTTATATTATTTGATAGTATAGGTACAAGTGGTCCTATTTACACGATTTATTCGTATTTTTATAGCTTTTTTTCATTGCTATGAAATCGTGTAGCTGGCTAGATGTATTTTCTATGTAGGACTAACACTAGAGGAGTTCGGGAGAGAAATAATGAACACTATATATAACGGTTTTATTAACAATATAAATAGGTACTTACAAACTTATGTTTCTACAATTGAGCTGCGCTAATCTACTGCGAGCAGTCAAATGTGCTTAGTTCATAATAGTCTATCGTTTTATTAAATTAACAATGTTTTATAGGTTTCTAAACTATGCACCAATACTTTGCTATTTACTCGATTTTATTGACAAATATAGGGTACATATAGCCGAATATTAAATGCTCAAACAAACATTCACTGAATGTACATTCATAATTTAATAAAATGTATATTGTACAAAGTTACTGTCTTTCATTAGGTAAAATTTTATGATTATAATAATTAAACAGAACAAACGTGTGCGAATCTTAAACATTATAACAGCCACAATACTATGTCACGATTTAATTATTACATGATGACCAAACATTATAATATAGCTGCAATTTATTTATGTTTCAGTCATGGAGTTATAACTAAGAAATGTTATTGTATTTTAAGTCGATCAATCTGTTTGTGATATTTATCTATTACATACATTCCTCAAACAGCACCCAGTCGAATCGCAGCTACGTCACCGCTCTTGACACCTTGAAGAGCACTTACGAATATTTTTGATAGTCGTTAATAAAAAGAAAAAGTTAATGTACGAGCAGCACCTAGCTACACTATTGGTAGGTTCGAGGAATATAATAGTATTAGGTCTGAGTCGACTGGGTGCTATTCGAGGAATACATCAATTATCTTTCCCCTGCGTTCTGCTAATGGTAATAGTTATCACGTTTGATAAAGCCAAAGACTCTAAACATAGAAGATTCCCAAAAGATATCCGTTTACAGGTTTTGTTGTACGAGTTAATGTGTCGTACAAATGTGAAAGGAACTTAAAGTAAATGGATATTGATTAGCTTTTCAATATTCGACTATAGCCTAGTATTGCATTAGTCATTCTTGACTGTATATCACTATACATAATTTTATCTTTTGTTTCATTTCGATACGTTAAGCTTTTACATCTTATGATTTATATTTCGTTATTTATTTTTGTACAAACATTTTTAAAACTTGTTTTTATTGTGTATTTGTTCATATTAAATTAATAGATACAAGTTTCAATTCCTGTCCAAAATTTAGCACGGTTATTGCTCAAACACGTGCCTGTATATTATATTAATAATTTTATTTACAGTGGTTACATACTATAAGAAACGTATACAAATAATAGGGTTTCTGAATTCGCATTTATTGACTCAAATAATATAATTTAAAACGTATGAACATTCATTGTTCAAAACAATTGGGTATAATAGGTAGGTATAAATTATGTGACTGCGTAAACTTGAAACAATAACATAGGTTATTAAAATTGAGCAATTATCGTCTTAAAGTAAATGTTACGTTGTACTTATTATCATAAGGATAATTTGTGTTCACATTGGGCTTGTAAATTTCGTATCATTGAATCTATTAAAACAATGCCATTTTCCGAAGCCAACAATAAAAAATGTTTTATAAATACGTTACTGTATTTTATAGGTTTCGAATAAGTACTATATTGTTCCTTATAAATAATAAAATCGATATTCATTATTTTAGTACATGTTCTATTCTACGACAAATTATATATAATGTAGGTACTTATAGATAGAAGAGTCGAAGAATTTCTAGTCGTTAGTTACAGTACAGCATGATTTCAAGATAGACTTACACTACAGCTAGTGTCTATGAGTTTCTTAAAATTAGTTTCGATTCGATGTCTACATAGCATTAATGATAAATTTTAAATGGAATTTATGCAGGTCTGTGTATATACCTACAGTTATCAAAAATAAAAACGCAAGTACACCATAGCAAATTAGGGCAAAACGCATCTAAAGATCAGAAATCCTTTTGATGTTTTTCCATAACCGCCTCTAGATTTTTGAGCTCTTCAGTAGCAGGGCAGTAACTTATTCAATATCCATTGTGTAAATTGATTCAAATGTTTATAAGTCTCCAATTTAGCGTTACTTTTAGGTAAATACATATAAATAATGAACAATAATGTATTATGTAAATTTAGTGTGTTAATTTAATTTTTTAATTTTTCACCGCTAGGGGCATCGTTTGTCCCGTTGTAATTTTCATTGAATATGGCGTGACAACGTAATAAAAAAATCACTAAGGTTTCAAAACGAACTGCATTCTTCAGCAGCTATTTTCAATGTAATTAAGATGAGATGGTGCTACTACAATACTTTAATTTTCTACATGATGTCATTGAACACAGACAAATTTATCTTGGTGGTGTTTCGTTCTTTAACTTACACCTATTCGTAGATTATTATTATTTAGATGATACCTACAGTGAGGTTTTGAATGTTTTAATGTGAGCAGGTACACCTACAGGAAACAATCTCTACATTTTATTGTCATATTAGACGTTGATATAATAATTATAGGAGCATCCTAGATGCCTCCTTTACACTGTAAGTTTAATTTATTTTAAATCATACAAACATGAGTCGATTATGGATATGTGCTACAACTAAATGTACTGTGTGCAAGATTAGATATTATGAAGAGATATGAAAGTACTTAAGACTAAGAGGTAAACTAGTAGATAGTTAAGTTCACGTGTCGTGGAATAGAACACGTTCCGGGCGGGACGGGTGTGCGTTGGGTGTTGCAATGCAACGGTCATCTCATATATTCTAAACTGTAATTTGCCTAGAAAAATCTCTAGAGTTAATTATCATGTATAATAAATTAAAATCGAGGTCAAAACAATAAATTTCCCTAAGCAAATTTCAGTACAAAAATACCGTTGCTTATTATTTTATTGAGTAACCTTATTAATCGTATTCAAACGCAAATATGACGTCAGTCGATTGTAAATATTTAATTACCTAACATTTTGTACATTTAAGTTTTGGCACGACAAGGTGATGTGCAAGGTGACAATTTATAATAAAAATATTGTGTCTGTGCGTACTTTATTTAATTCTGTATTTAAGTAACTGTGACGTGTGTCTGTAAATGGTTGAAGTAATATACCGACGTCATATTTGCGTATACTGTGTGACATCACATTTGCGTTTACGACGGCGGCGGACACCGCACGAGTGACGAGGTGGCGTATTGGTTGAAGTGCTTATCAATAGGCACCCTGTCGTCGTAGAGCGTGGGCGCCTGCAGAATGATTCCTGCCGTGCCCACGAGTACTGCAAGCGTGAAGATCCACAGGAATAAACGATCCAGCACCATCGCTACGTATTTCCAGTCCTCTTTAACCTGAAATTTAACATCATTGGAAACGTTTGAGTGGTCAAGGTATTTAGAGATTTTATTAATTGCTATTAGATTAGACTAAGGCGGCCAACAATGCGGGACATTCATACGTAGTGTTGAGGGGGTTACTATTCTTTAAATTAAAGTTATATAGGTACCTATTTATTCAGTTTTTACCTATTCCAACTATTTTTGACTGACGAATAGGCATACGGGACAATACCACCCTCATGCGCACCACTAGAACTCCTTTAGGCCAGGAATCCAGGATTAAGTAAGTATTATAATATCAAATTTATTGCCAAAATTAGTCTAAGCTAGTCATAATGTAATATACCCGGGGGAGTGGCGCCGAAAGCTAACACACAGGTTTATTACCTTGTTTGGCAACAGATGCTGTTTCAAATGCATTATGTGAATTTATATTTCTAGCTCGTTATTGAAACTGTGTGTAAAACCATTGTTTTTGATGAAAATAAACTTTATTATTATTAACAGTGAGAGCGGGAGTTCCAAGAAATGCCTTGGGAATGCTGTCTGGATAGAAAGCTGTTTAAAACTATCTGTATGTAAATAGCTAAGTGTCAAGGGGTAGGAAAGTACCTAAATAAATAGTAGATAGTCGATATACTTCAGCGTTTGTAGAAAGAGTCTTAAGTACTAGGTACTTAAGACTCTTTCTTAGGAACTCATTCGTAAGTCATCAGCCAGAGTTATCGGCCGTTTCGCCCGCCACTTTTTCGCCCGAGCGGGCGAAACGACCAAGTCCAAATTTTTATAATATTTGATCAGGCGTTTCGGCCGATGGAATTTTTATTACAATTTAGACACCAAGTAACGACAGCAAGTTAGGAAGTCAAGTAAGAAAAAAATATGAAACATTAGAGTTTTTGTTTTATTTACGTATTATTGATGCTGTCTGTACATGAATAGCAATAAAAATTCCAGCGGGAGAATCGAACGACCAAAAATTATAAAAATTTGGCCTTGGTTGTTTCGCCCGTTCGAGCGCAGACTGGCGGGCGAAACGTCCGAAATAATTTGGTTCGCCTGAGAAAATTGCAATTCGACTTTTATATACTTACCTACTGAGAAAAGTTAAACAATGATTTGTTCCTCGTTATTTAACTTTTTCAAGTTAATGAAAGTAAGGTACCTATATGAAAGTCGAATTGCAATTTTCTCACGAGAATAAAATACGAGTAAGTATAAATAACACTTTACTAGTAGGTACCTAATATACGAGCTGAGAAATAACCCAATAGGTACTTATCTTCAACCGGACTAGACAGAACGCTAACCAACCTTGCTTGTTATAATATAAAATTTTACTACGTCGGCGTCGTTACGTTCAAGATACACGCTCATTTTACAACGATGCATGGTTAGATACTCTAAGACCATTTTTATTTAGTACCTACCACTTAGCTAAACGAGATGAACAAGTACCACTTTGTTTCCATCTACGAAGCTAGGTTTTGATCGTAAATAATATCGTGGAGTCGTATTTTATTGCAGTTCTCGGGTATAAATAACAATTTTGCTGGAACTTTACTTCGGTACTATGCTAAATTGAAATCTCTATGGTTTCTCACTAAGTAGTTTGACTTGATTAAATTAGACGGAGTAGAGAAGGCTTATGGATCGGCACTGAGAACACATTGAATCAAGTTTAGATCTACTGGTACCTACCTACTCCGAACATTACGCGCGTTTAATCAAAGAAACTCTTCTGCTATTAAGCTGAACGCGCTAATCTCATAAAAAAAAAACTTTTAGTGATAGCTCATATAACATCACGCTGCGGCTAATAGGAGCTGAGCAGTGGCCAAACATGTTGTTGACCAAACGATGTTTATATGTCGATAGTAATCATTCAATAGAACTACATACTTACAACCCATAAAAGTCCCACTGCTGGGCACGGGTCTTCAACAAACATTTTTGAGGGAAATAATACTACTTCACTTTTTTTTTACTTATAATAAATTGATAGTTGTAAACATTATTTCACCTGAAAAATCTTGTGTAAACGAAATATGCCAAGGCTTAACTGTAAATGAACCATAAAAACCTTTGTAGAATCCTCGAGCATCTTAGTGTGCTCTGCTATGAAGCGCACACAGAAACAAGTCTTGTGTACTTCAGGCGGGCAAGCCGAGTGGCTGAACCCTGGGGGAGGATCAGGCACTGGACTTAAGGTCTCTTCATCAGTCGCCGGACCCGCCAGGCCCCCAAGCCCAGCAGCACCGCCTTCACTAGACCCATGCACCATGCAGCTACCTCCGAACCTGTTACTGTCACCCATACTGGAAAGAGACGAGCTAAGCTGGTAAAGTGGACACATCAATGCTGTCATTAGGTACCTACTATATCCATTTTATGAGGAGGCGTCAGTAAATGTTACAGCATATACTTAGGTAATCTTGGTTAACTTTCCATAACTATAATAGCAGTATATAAAGACAATTTAAATAAATTTGTATCTATTTAGTAATTCAGCTAGAATTTATACGGTACGATCACTAAAAGACACTCATAAGATTTTATATAAAAATGTAGATAGAAAAAGACAAATTATTTTTTTAACCTCTAATTTGGTAACATTCATTTCTCATTTATTGATTAAAAATAGATGTTCTGTAGGCGTTCAATATTGTCAAGTTGTTCATAATCTTTCTTGTTAACTCTTTCCATTCCACTAATCTAAACGTAGTGTGGTTTTCATTACAAGTTTGCCACAATAATATTTTAATGAGACCGAACCCCTTCGGGTTATTGCAGCTTAGAAATGAGTTAGTAGTTAACTAACAACCATTAGGCGCCCACTCACAAAGATCAGCAATTTATCTGAGTTGGCTCGCGCCGGTCAACTTTGCCTTTATTTCCCAAAGTACTTTACATAAATTAAATGATTAATTTTACCAGCTTAACACCTTGATTTGTAAGTTATAAAACTGAACAAAGAAACATGTTTGTAAATTGTAAAACAGCTACAATGTACCTATGAATTGGATTTATTTTCTTCAGATTTACCTACTCGCATCGAATTTCAATTACAAATCCTTTATTAATCTGTACTGTGGTTGCCATACGCTGATCGTCCCTATCACACCTGTCCCGAGGTATTGGGTTCGTGGGATGTATCTATTTTTTACGTTATTTGACTAAATTATATCTACGAGTACGTCGATAACAACTGCATGCTGTGTATTTCGATGTCGGGGGGCTTGTAGTAAGTACATTTTTAAGAAAAAAGTGAAAAAAGAGCTCTACTCTCGGATAAAACGTCGGAATTATCACGTCTCACACTATAATAGACATATTTATGTATGTATGTATGTATATTATATATTTTATTTATTTTCTAAATAAGGTATGTATGTATGTATGTATATTATATATTTAGTTTATCCATTGCATTTTATTTATGTATTTATAATTTTATGTAATGCTATTTATGTTGTTTTTGTATTTTCCTCTTTTCATTTTTTATTTTCTAATAAGTTGATCATTGTGCACCTACTTTGCTCTACTCTGCATCACCCAAGGTAGACTGGTAGAAAATGCCTACGGCATTAAGTCCGCCCATGTACCAATGTGCATAAAGTTTAAATAACAAATACATATTTATGGTTCTATTCGAATATCGTCATTAGTATTTGTTATTTCAGGGAGATAATAAGTAAGTATCTAAAACAATGACTATTATCCGAGATGGTATTACAGGATGCCAGTACTTGTAGTTGATAACAATAATACTTTACAGTTAGCAACAGTGGTCATTAGACTAGCTTAGCGAACTAACGTCCTAGATTATTATGGACAAAGCGATTACGAAGCACTCTCTTTCAGAAACGAGCAGACCGATAATGACAAAGGCAAGGGACATTATTGTACGTAAGTATCTTTCATAAAAAAGATTGCCAGTCTGCCTTTCTACGATTATTACTTTTTTATGAATACGTCTAAAGTAGAGAAATCATTTTTGGTGAGGTAAGTTAGCTTGCAATTTAAAGACAGACATTTTAGTAGTTAGGTTCCCTAGGTACCTTTAGACATAATTATGATTCCGATTTTATAAATCAATGACTATTATTTTTCTAATGAATCTATAGACTAAGTAGTAATAATTAAGTACTAAGAAAATACAACAAAATACAATACATCTTATGAAAATTCCAATACGCTAAATAAGTACAATATTGCTCCTATAACTCGTTGAATACTTAACTCGACAGATCCAGAATATAAAACTTGTTTTTGATAACCACGGGACTGAACAGCAAGTTAAATATACATTATAAAATAGAAACAAAATAGAGAACCACCTCCTTTTTTGATGCCGGTTACAAATATATTGTTAATAATATATTGACAAAATTTGTTGTCATTCACTCTAGTATAATATTTTCTTCTTCTTACCCAGAATTAAGGTAGGTGGTATGTGTGAGGTCTTCTTTACTAGGTGTACGTGTTAGTGGCCTGGGAGGCGGCGCGGCAGGAGGCGGCCAGGCTCCGGGCGCACAGCAGTCGTCGTCTGCTGCCGCCAGTCGGTAAGGGTACAGAGGCCTCGCGGCACCCCCGCACCGCACCACCACTCCGCACGCCGTGTACCTCGACCTATGGTAACCAACACTGTATGGGATTATTCTCTCTTGTCTGTTATAAGTTATTGTTACTGAACGTATTGGCAATCATTGGGGAGCCATTGTTCGACAGTGGACGTCCTACGGTTGATATGATGATGATGATCTGTTACAAATAATATTTTTGTTTTGTAACTATCGAAGTTATGGTTGCTAATAGATATTATGAAAAGGAAGCATCCAAATCGGGCACCCACGTCAATCAAATACAAAGCTCTTGTTTATCCCTAATCCTAATAAGACAAGTCAGGTCAATTTACCAAATTATACGTCGTCAGTCAATTTACATAGGTATAAAATCGTATAACTTATTCTTTCAGATAGAAAAACAAAAAACAGCAAATTAATTATTCACATACTTAACAATTATAACAGGATCCTTACGAAACCTTCAAAATAATACTCGACCGGACTAAAGTGGTCGCAACAAAAAGCAACATTCATAGATAGATTTAGTAAGATTCAAACAGAAATGAATACCTAATCCGCCTCAGTGATCCATTTACGTAGTGTTCGATAAAGTCGGTAACCGCACCGAAGTGGCGGCGGGCGTCACCGTCGGCGCCGCGTGGGTCTATTATACCACTTGTCTAGATAATAGACATCCATTCGGTAAGTGAATTACGATACCGAGTGGCTTTCCGCACGAATGATTTGCGAACCAGTTTATTGACAAGCGATGATACTAAGTAACCAGCTAATTAAGCATTCTGTTTTCGGGCGCCGCTGATTGTGTAGTTAAGGAAAGTTTAGGGTGTCGATGGATAGTGAAGCTATTCAACTTGTGGACACCTCTGATATAACTAGTCGATGGTATAATAAATCAAAGCCATAGAAATACGTTCGTTTAAAATAATTTATATAGAATTTATGTTTGGTATACAACACACACCTTGTCCTGAAGCACTGATAAAATTTATCCCGTGCAGTTATAAAACAAAAGACGTAATGAATTAAGGCAATATGCCACCGACGTCAGTTACTCAAAGATTAACAATTTTGAATCACTAAGGTTGGGGCTAATCAAGGTGAACTGGTTCTCATTACTAAAGATCGTCTACATCGTTTCGTGGTTGGTCCTTGAGGAGCTCTTAGAAAAAAACGTTTAGACAATGCTAATCTCTAAGATTCATCATTCAACAAGATCAAAATTCCCCAAGGGTTTTGACGGCTACATTACGATTGAACTTACTGGTGATCTACTCCTGTAGGTACATAGTTTTTAAACGCATGTACTTGTCAAACGGGGACCATATGGGTGGATATACTTAAAATAACACAAAATTTACTTAATAAAGTAATAATATTTTGTAGATGAATTACAATGTTACACAAAGCTCTAACTATAAAACGAAAAACTCAAATCTCTGAATCTCATCCGAGATGCCTCAAAGAGATGCTAATTCGTAAAACTGTCTAGAAACAATGCTCAATGCCGTCTCTGTCGCGCTATTATATCCCAATCCCACAATATTTGCGGTTGGTTTCATCACTTCTATTTTCAAAGTTAACGATTGAGAAAAGCGCAAAGTAAGGAACATGCATCGCTAGTCTTTTAAAACTTATAATTAATTTAGAGTTGGATTTATGAGAAGAACTACCGATACGTTCAGATATAAAAACGATATTGACCTACAGACACTATTGATAGCAAAAATTCACCTCTTACGAATGTAGTTATTCTCGTGTGAATATCTATTATGTTTCAATGGAGAGTAACCTATATTCAATTATAGTTGTGAAAATCAGATGACCGTTGCTCAACCAGTGAAACTTTAAGGTAACTCCAATCTGTATGGAAACAAGCTTGACAAATGGTGATAAGGGATCGAGTGGTAGAAGTGCTATTTCATAATTGTGTGAATATAAAAATATAATATAGGTATGCTGCTTTCGCTACTTTTGTAGCGAATTTTGCAAAATTTGAAAACTCCTTAACTTGACGAAACAATAATTTTGATCAGAACCGAGTAAAGTCCTAGTTAATAATTTGACTTTAATTGTAGAGTTTCTGAAACAAAGTTGGAAGAGATATTGTTAGTACTTATTCTCACCTCGTTGTGTCGAACTTGTATTGGGGTCTCTTCATGAAAAGTAGCCGGGGCAGGATGTGTATGAACACTCGCTTGACCCAGGGAGCCATCCGGTGAGTCTGCGGCGATCGGAAGTGGACGTTTAGGACCACTACCGTCACACATATACTATAAACAATAAAATACTATTAATAAAAGGAAAGGTCAAATTATACCTACCTTTATTGGTCAACATCCTTTTATATCTATTATTTTCCGTAATATTTATGTAATTAATTTAACGGTTAGTGAGCTGTTGTATTAGTAAGAATATTTAATAAAATAAAAAGTAAAAAAATTAAACTTGATAAAAAACAAAATCTGAAAGTCTAGAATTATGTTATTTTTATGAGTATAATAAGCTGCGTACATAACATCCAAGACCGATTTAGAAATAACATGTAATCAATCATCATCAAGGTTCTTATGTCAATGTGAGTAAAATTGTATGCGTAATTAAATAAATAAAAGGTTGATGTGATGTATTTAATCTAATTTATTATGTCAATATACAATGTAAATGTGGAATTATCACGTAATGCAAACAATTTGAAGCTCCCACTCCAATATAAATAGAAAACTTTTGTTAAGTAAACCGTCGGATGAAAATCTGTGCAAACATATCGCGGAGTTTCCAGTATTTATTTTAATTGTTAGTTGTTTGAAATAGGGCGTGTTGAAAACAAACCATGCTGCCAGATAATTCCGTTAATGTTTGCCTACTAATATAATTATATAAATAATAGTTAAAGTTACTTCTCAGTTTAAAGTATCTCATCAGAAATTAACATCAATCAACGGTGCATAAGTCACATTAGCGCACAAGATGTCTTTTAAGATCGTGCCCATTACGCTTTTCATTATGTTTTTGTTCATGTGTTATACACATGTAAGATTTTTGCTATAACATCACATTATTTTATTTCGATATATAAACAGTATAATAAAACAGACTGCTTAAAAATTGATGTTTATTCACGCTTATGCATGCCTTCTAAATTTATATTTACCTACTTTAAGCTTAAAACCTAAGTGAAACAAGAACATTGTTTTAGAAAAGTCTTCTAAATTATTTTAAGTCCCAAAAGTAATAATACTTGAAGTTTAACAGAAAGATATTCGTCGCAGGGAAAAGGTATTTTCTAATTAAGTACCTCGCTCAAAGTTGGCGGAGTTCTAAAAATGTAATTTTGTTGAAACTAGAACATGCAATCAATGTCTTGTTTGGAAACCTGGTTTTAATTTATATGGTAATGTGGTGGATGGGACGGCGACTGAGCCATATTTAAATAAATTGCTTTTATCCATAAAGTATTAATATCAAGCTTTGACTTTACTCGCTGAAAGTAAAATTAAATAGGAAATAAATTCTTGAAAGCATAAAATATAAATTTGATTTAAGCACACAATTTCCTTTCATCAATAAAGTGCTCATATCTAACATACAAAATTACAAAGTTACTAACTTCGTTTATTTAGATAAAATTATTGTTTTAATTAAGATATATTATAATAAGTGTCTTTTATATGTAGGGGGTCTGGAGATTTGTAATACAGGTCTTTGAACCTAGTACAGACTCCAGCTCTCATGGTAAAACACTTTATAATATTTAATTTGTATTTTTCGGCTGTGCATTTTTTGTACCTTATGAGAGAAATAAATTATTATTATTATTATTTACTTTACTGGTTAAATTGGAGGTAGATAGGTATATAAATTTACTTTCAATAAAATTCTTATATTTTATATTAAGACGTTTTGGACAATTGCACTATGCATTTAAAAAAATATATACAATTTTTTAAAATGCATAATGCCTTTGTCCATATAGACAAAGACTGTATGGATTAAATACTAATTAAGCCCAAAAATTATTTATTTGACCTAGGTATTAATTAGTTTAATTTCGAAACCATAGGACATATGTACAATTAAAAAATAATAATTAAAGGACTCAAAATAGAATAATTACTAGGTAATTATATTGGTGGGGGATTAAAATTAAAGAGCTTTAAAACAGAATTATTAGAGGTTCCGCATCATTAAGTTGTAATGCCATTAAAACTTGATTCTAAATGAGCTTTTCTGGTACTCTCGTAGCAATTATTACTCATAAATTCTTCATTACAGTTTTTCACTGCATAAAATTTTACTTTTAATAGTCTTATATGAGTCTGGCCTTTCTGCTATGACATGATATTTATAAGGAACAATTTGTTAATTTATTAAACCGCATACATTCAATAGATTTATAATTACTGTAAATAGTAGTAATAATTATCTGAGTAAATAGAAACAAGTAATTTAAAAAAAAATTAATAACCCGACTGCAAAAAATCAACATTATAATAATAATGTAGTAATATTATTATACCTGATTAAATTTAAATACATAACATGTATATATTTGTAATCTCCATTTGATTCCCTTTTTTTAATATTCTACTCGATTGGTTTGGTTAAAAAAAAATAGAACTACTTACAATTTGGAACCATTCAATTATGTATAATCTCTTTTTAAATAATATGTAATCTCCTTTTGATTCTCTTTATTTTGATACCCAAACCGATATGTTCGGTTAACAAAAAAATTAAACCTCTTACAATTTGGCGTCAAAAGCCCGCCGTTTAAGTCTTTTTATCCTTAAAACCTATCTAGGGACACTTGGGTTTTCTAGACAAATCTAACGATATCCTAATTGTCAAAATCCATCCAGCCGTTTGGAAGTTTCGTGGGAATAAAGAAATTTACAAACATACAAGATACGCGCGAAAAACAATACCCGTCCTGACAGTCGGGTAAAAAGATGACCTATATTATAAAAATAAAAGAAAAATATTTCTCTAACGGTTTTTGACCGAACCCGTTATTAACATTTGTCAGTAATAAAACAAAACACAGCTGGGTCGCCCAATGGGTATACCTGTTAATGAGCAATAAGGTAGAACGTATTTATACATGTCGTACTTTCTTACACGACGAGGATCAAAAAAGGTCCTGAGGGGAATTGAATTATATACTTCAATTTGCGGCATTACTTCCGCCAAATAAACTGGAGCCAATCTCTGAGCTATGTCCCTTGATGTTTGCGTTCAAAGAAACCTACTTATTAGCTTGTTAATACTGTTAACATTACCTCCAATTTTTTATTTCATTTACTATAATTTTATCAGAAAATAATAATGGTATCGTACAACTGCCTCGGTGGCGCAGCGGGAAGTGTATACGACTGCTGTGCAGGAGGTCCCGGGTTCGATTCCCGGGTCGGGTGTAAATGGTATTGGACTTTTCTAGTATTTCATGAAATTCCAGTATTGAGATTTTCCCGCAGTTTCGTAAACAAATGTTTCCGGTTGATGACAATAGGCTCACCCCCTATTTCATGGGACCAAACATAGCTGGCGAAATGTGGGTGTGAAACACCTCTGCCTACCCCTTCGGGGAAAAAGGCGTGATGTATACCTATGGTATCAAATGGTACAAATGGTGTACAAAATGGTAATGGTGGTACAAAATATATATGTAACAGCTTATTATCGTTATATTAGATGTAAATAGGTTATAAAATATATGTGAAATGTAGAAGGAAATGCTGTCAAGATATCAATAGATACAGTTTGAACAAAAGCATGTTTTTTAAATGTCTAATATTAGGTGGTATCCTGACTGTTTGCTGTCAGTAAGTGAACATATATAGCTTTAGCGTTTCAAAGTTCGCCGTCAAACCTTAACTTATTTAGAATTTTAAATTAAATGTTTTGACAAGTTAAATTAAACTCATAATATAAGTACATACATAAGAAACAAACAACATATTACCTTATAGACACGAGAATCATAGCAAATATGAGATATTTTCCCAGCAGAGGCACAACCAGTGACGTAGGCGGTATAATCTCCACCACGAGTAAGAAGAACACGTGTAGACTAATGAGGATTGAAATTGATAGCGTCACCTGTCAACAACACAGATTCATTAAGTATATGAAAGAAATTTCTGGAAGAGAGCTTACAAAATAAAGATATCATAATTTGCAGGCTAAATGGGATATTTTGCGCCATTTTCAGATCGTACTGACAGATTATATGGCAAACTCAGAATTTAATGGTCTTTGTTGATACGCTTTAATTTTATTACAGCACTTAATCTAGCTAAAATGTCTGTCATTTCTTTTATATATATTGGTATATGTACAGTTTTAAATAAAGTGATATTCCTTAATTATGTTTATGTATTTACGTGTTTTAAGTTCAATCACATCCGAACGAAATGACATAATCTTAAAAATCAAAAATTTTAGAAAATTAGCTAATTTACGTATTAGACTGTAAAAACTATATTTATAGCTTTTATAAAAAATAGCTGGTGTTGAATTTAAAAGTTTCTATGCCCCATTTTTTTCGAGTTTAGTGGCTTGTCTGCACTAGGCACATAGATAAATATAATATGTGTATTATTCTGTATTAAATATGGTTTGCAAAGTGGAAGAGAGCTGAAATTGTAATAGGTAAAGATGGTTTGGTTATTATTAGGTCCAATATTGTTATGTAAAATTTCTTCTAGCCTTAATGTCTAACCGTATTTCGGTTAACTTCTAGCGTAACTAAATGTGGCTGAATATTAGATTTTCCACTCCCCACACCGGCTATCTAAAGGGATAACGCTATTATAATATATCAGTTAACAGGATAACCAAAGTGCTTGGTGACATCCCTTGACTGATATATGTACATATAGAATACCCATATTACCACTGGGGATTCGTGCGAATAGCGAAAATTTAACATTTAACTCTATTTTAAGATACACATCATTGGATCAAGAGTCTTCTAAAAAGGTGGTAAATCTAAATTGTACAAACATAACATGTAGCATGATATAGGTACCAACCCAAGCCAGATGTACCTAACCTGAAAGGGGGTGGTAAAGCCATTGAGAACAATTCAAGAGATGATCAAACAAGCCGAACTCTGAACAATATACACGGGTAAAAAATTCTCGATTTGTGATCCAGAAAACGCCTATTTATTGTATTTAAAACGATTTGAAATCTTATGAAATCCTTTGAAATTTGTTCTATTTTAGGTGTCTAGGCTGCTGACTACAAATTTCAAAGACGGGGATTTTTAGTAGTGTCAGTTTTTACAAAGAGAAACACCTTTTAAATAAACTATTTTTAACAAAAAAATATTAAAACGACTTCAAATCAGTACTAAAAAGCGAAAAATAAACTGAATTAGATATTTAATTCCAAGCTAAAAAATACCTACCTACCTGTTTAAAGTATAATACCCTATTACTAATCTGTTTGAAGTCGGTGCCAAGCCTAAAGAGTTTGTTAAGCTACGTACTACTTAATACGTACATCTGTTACCGCTCGCTACTTCACACCACCTCGCACTTGCGTGATCGTACCTAGTGGACGGCTCAAACTGAGTGATACAAACTCATTAGGCTGGCACCGACTTCAAACAGATTAGTAATAGGGTATTATACTTTAAACAGGTAGGTAGGTATTTTTTAGCTTGGAATTAAATATCTAATTCAGTTTATTTTTCGCTTTTTAGTACTGATTTGAAGTCGTTTTAATATTTTTTTGTTAAAAATAGTTTATTTCTCCATTTTTAGTGTACTTTTTATCTAGCAGATTTAATAATACTGACTGGCAAACTAAGACGGAAAACCGAAATAAAGAATCTTCGATAAAAGGGAACGTCTATTTCAATATTCTAACAACACAACCTGATTGTGGAATAGAGGAATCTCAAAACTTTTTATATCTTTTTTTTTCCTATAAAATGCGACAGGTAACAAGTATAGGTATACAATGCAGGTTAGATACTATATCGAAAACTTAAAATATCATCTAAGAATTCCTTTGAATTATACAACTTTATCTTCCATCAAGAGCTCTCACCTCAGACACTTGAAATAACACAACTTAAGGTTTATACATGGATGTGATATTTAAAGAAATCATCTTCTTACTCCCAAACATTAAGAAGTTGCCCTTCCAGTGACAGCTCACCTAAATAACCTACAAGAATACAACTATAGGTTTATAAGTACCTATAATATTGAAAGAATTATCCTCCAACTCCTAAAAGTTAAGGAGTTATACCTTCCAGTGACAGCTCACCTGAATAACCTACAAGAATACAACTATAGGTTTATAAGTACCTATAATATTGAAAGAATTATCCTCCAACTCCTAACAGTTAAGGAGTTATACCTTCCATCATCAGCTCATCAACATGAGATGATGACTATCAGACGTAAATACTTGTATGACTTTAGAAAATAGATATTGAGTATAAATATTAGATAATAGAAACTTAAAATATCATCTAAGTAACAACTCCTTTGGACTATGCAACTTTACCTTCCATCAAGAGCCCCCGTCTCAGTCACTTGAAAGAATACAACTTACAGTTTACACATGGATGTGATATTTAAAGAAATAATCTTCTTACTCCTAACCGTTAAGGAGTTTACCTTCCAGTGACAGCTCACCTGAATATCCTACAAGAGTACAACTATCGGTTTATATGTACCTATAATGTTGAAAGAATTATCCTCCAACTCCTAACAGTTAAGAAGTTATGCCTTCCATCATCAGCTCATCAACATGAGATGATGATTATCAAACGTAAATACTTAAATAACTTCAGAAAATAGATGAAACAGGTAACATGTGCCTATAAAATTTGAGGGTTGCCCTCGATTTCCCTGAGATTCCATCATCAGAACTTAACGTGGTGAATAGGGGACCAATTCGGAAGTATACCCTTTCGAACAAAAAAAGAATTTTTCAAATCGGTTCAGGCATCTCAGAGAAATCGGTGAACATACATAAAAAAAAAAAAAAATACATACAGTCGAACATATAACCTCCTCCTTTTTTGAAGTCGTTTAAAAAGAGAAACACCCCCCTACAAAACATCTGTTCTGTGCCCACTACCAAAAGTTTACTTTTATCTATATTTATTTTTTTAATATGTTTTAATTCTACGTCATTGCTTCGGCGCAGTTGCCATAATTAATCTAGTTCTGAATCTATTATGAATCGTTTTCTGTTTCCCAGTGAAACTAATATTAGCCGACGATATTATCTTACCGGGATGACTCACAATTGTTTGAATAGTTTCGACGTTAAAGAGGACACAGTTGGTTGACTCTAAATTGTCTGTTGCTAAAGATGTACAGTACCTATAGAAGAGCAAAGCAGAAAAAGGTTTTATAGAATTATGGAAATCTTATCACTAGTTTATAGAAGTAGATTTTTTAATATACATATACATAGGCTGGCCTGTTGGTCTAGTGGTTAGTGACCCTGACTGCTAAGCCGGAGGTCGTGGGTTCGATCCCCACCCAGGACAAGTCTTTGTGTGATGAGCATAAAGGTTTGTTCTAAGTCTGGGTGTAATTTATCTATAATATGTATGCATTTACAAAAAAAAAATTACTTAAGTAGTATATCAGTTGTTTAGTACCCATAACACAAGCAAATATAATTGCTTACTTTGGAACTAGATGGCATTGTGTGAATGTGGTTGAATATTATTATATTATAAGGAAAATAGTTATAGTTATGTTAAGACTTGCTATTATTTTAGTAACCTGCGTACCTAAACCTCGTAGATTTAAGCCTCTTTTCTACGTAAATAAAGGAGAAACAAGCAAATACTTTCGGCTTGTATACTGAAATTGTAAACCCTAAAACAAAAGATGTTTAGACTTTATTTGGGGAAGGAGGTAGGTACCTGTAGTTTCATAAAAAATGTACTCAAAGAATATTTGTATACAACGTCAGAGAAATGAATAATAAAATAAAGACGGCAAAGTTTACTATCGTCGAGGGAATAATAAACGGTCAATAATATTTTTTTCATAGACCAAAATGATGATATGTAATAAAAGGAAGATCAAGATAAATTGTATGTGTATTTTCCTTGTTAATCTCAAAAATTCTGTTTAGGGAAACTCGACTAAGAATAAAATTCTCTTGGCTATAACTTTATACGCTTCTAATTTTTGAATCCCGTATTCGATTCGATCTAATTCTTGATGAAGATTACAAATTCATTAAAAATGAAATAAATACGGTCTATTTTGAAACGGTATAAGTCCCTTATAATTATAAAAAACAGGAGAAAATAATAAGATTAAAAAAAAAAATGTTGAAAGTAATAACACATGTATGAAGAATTTAAGTATGAATTATATGTTGAATATTTAAGAACGTAAGAAGGACGTGTAGAAGATTTCTCCATAATATTAGCGAAGCATAATTGATGAGCTGTCTTGACTAATAGCGGTAGAAGTTTTCCTATCATTGGTATTCAAAGTGAGCGAGGTAAAGCCAATAATGGGAGAGTAATTTTTCAAGGAGTATTGAACGAGCTCGTTATTGCAATGATTTTAACGTTACATAACCGCGTAGATTTATCATGTTATAGTAAGTGGGAACGTTAGTTTTTTAAGACTTATTCGACTACATTAAGAACAATGTTTAAGGTTAGATATAATATGAGACTGGGATCTCACAATACACTTACTGTCTAACTTTAACCGGCTAGAAGGAGGAGTAGAATAAAATACTAAAATAACGTAGCCCCAGAATAGGGATCGAATCCACTATATTCTTCGTGGCTTTTGTGGCAAGGTGATCAATTTAATCACTGAAGTATACTGCATTGCCGAAGCCTTTGAAATTATGCTTACAATTTAAACTAACCACTACAAGTTGCTTTGAGGAGTTATAGGATCGTAACCATTAATAGGACAGCGGCCGGCAAGTTCGAGATTTCAAACTGGCAACTGTTATAATAAACCCTAAGACCGTTTCAGTAAGGTCGATCTTCCTAAAATACAGATCGTGCTCACTATAACAAATGCTGCCATGAACATTACGAGAATCCATTGGTATCGTAGAAATTTCAACTGTTGAGTATATAATCTGACTTAGCATTTACCCTGTGGAGATAGAAGAGCAGTTTCCGAAGTGTATAGATGTCAACAGAGAAACATGACTTGCGCTATCTATCACTCTGATTACGAAGTGGTCATAATTGTATCAATTTTGGTTGTTGACGATTGATTGATCACGCTCGATAGAACTATGTGCACATTGGTGTTAGATAAATGCCTATCGCAGTGCATTGTAGAGAAGTACAATAAAGTTCATGTAGTGACGGATGAAGAATACATATTGTCATTACACCATTTTAACGTTTGTCGTAAAAGGCGACTAAGGTACGATTCAGACCAACCGGCTCGCGTCGCGCCGCATCGGAACGGAGCCGTACGCGTGCCGCGGCAGCCGACAGCGTCCGCTGGAATCCGTACGCACTCCAAGCGCCCAGAAGTGCCGCTCTCTTTGCGCCGCGTAGACGTAAAGTGAAATATTATTTAAAATATCGCTTGAAGAACACAACTTGAATGATTCGCTAGCTGTTGCTGCACCGTAATCTCCGTACGACACACGGCCGACCGGCTCCGAGCGGACCCGACGGCAGCATGCGTACGGCTGCCGCGGTAGCCGTACGGGTGCCGCGGCAGCCGGTCGGAGCCGGTCGGCCGTCGCGACGCGTCGCGGGATGCCGACGCGGCGACGGAGGTAACTATGCGTAAGTTGCATGCAAATATGAACTGTAATTACTGTTAATACATTTCAATGTTCTTTACCGCATTGTAAAACGCCGCCCGGCGCGGGCCGATGCGAGCCGGTTGGTTTGAATCGTACCTAAGGGAGAAAACTTTTAAACATACAACAGCACTGCGAGAAAAGGAAAATTCGAAACAAAACCCTATACCAACCCGTCTGGTATAGTAGGTATAGCTAAGCTAGTCCCTACAAAATTGGAGGAGATCCGTGCCCAGCGGAGGGACGTTTTTGGGTTGTAGTGATGAAGAGCTATCCGGAATCTAGACATTCAACTTTATTGATTTCGATATCACTGTCAAATGTTTCAAAATTAGAATGTGCTGTCTGTTGCAAATATTTTACAACGAAAATGAAAGGGATCTAGAAATAACGTATCCTTTATCTGTCACACGATTCACTATCACTGGGACACTACCTCAAGCAGCGCAATTATTACTCATGGCTTTTGCAATCCAAGGGTACTATTAAACAGGCAGCACAATTTCATTGAAATTGTGCCGTATGCCATACATTTTGTCTGTTTCGTTAATCTCTATTGCCATTTCAGTTGAGCTTATTTTCTCAAAATGAAAATCATTTTCAAGGTTTTGATACGACAATGGAAGTGCATAACGACTTTGGAGTTTATTATTAAAATTGTAACTGTAATTTTAAATTGTATTTAGAATAATAGTCTTGTCTCATTATAAATAAGAAGATAGAAGGCGCGCGTTCGCGCTCGCGACTCCTACCGTTCTTTATTTGGCCACTGCCCAGCTCCTATTGGCCGTAGCATGATGCTATATAGTCTTCTTCGTAAAAAAGGGTTATCAAACACTAAAATATTTTTTATAATCGGACTAGTAGTTTCTGATATCCTAGCGTTCAACCAAACACAAAAAAATAATAGAACCTTTTTTTACCCAAAAGAACCTACATAATATTCAAATTATGTAGGTACTATAATGTAGTTGTACTTCTGCCTATATCATTGGAAAATAGGCGTAATAATATGTTAATTAATTCATCCCTTAAATCCCTTGCCTTACGTCATCGCTCGAGAAACATAACACGATTGCTTCATAGATAATTTCTATTAAAATCCTTAGTCACCGCTTAAGCTGTTATATTGTAGTTCGTAAAGATGAGAATACACATGCCTGTACTTCGGGTAAACGCATGCCAGCGTCTTGCACATGCTTACTACTAATATCCATATTATATTCCAGTAACCGATCAGTATAACTAATAAATTTTGCTTTGGGACTTTGGCAAGTGTGAGTAAATGAAGAGTGACCGGAATATCGGTATAGTTAAAATAAAGCATTAAAAAAAACCAACTATCTACACGCCTTTTCCCCGAAGATGACAGCAGATGTACAGCAACATTACACCAGCTAAATTGGGTACCATGTAGGAAACACGGTATTTGCGATTTTTGGGGCATTTTTCCAACTCCGGGCTGATACTGGGAATTTCAAGACAAAAAAGACATCTTACACTAAAGACGTATTCATTACAATCCATTAATAAATAAAATAAAAAAATAAAAATAATTTATACACATGACATACATTTCCATATACGATGTATGATGTCTTTCATTTCCGCAGAGCTCCGGAGCCAGAGCTATGGGAGATGCCACCCTTGTATCTAATGGGGAATATTGCCTTAAGGATTTAATTACTCAGCGGTTGGTGATCGCAGTATGTGTTTAATCGTATTAGTTTGCAGGTAGATTTCCGTTTTCAACGAGATTGAATTTCCATTTAAATTAAAGAATCTCCGTATGATACTTAGGTATATTGAAAGCTAACGATGCGCGACGGACGCATCAAATTGATCGTTATCTTTCACTGGCATTCTGTGAATACATTTTCACAATTATTTAAATTTTAAATACTTATTAACACGTAAAAGCAATTTAAATACGTACTTAATACCTAATGAAAAATAAATTTCTTAAAAAAATACATTTCCCACACAAAGTTAAGTAATCATAAGCAAAAGTTATAAAACAGCACATCGAGTAATCGTATTTGAATAATTTTTAACCTCACCGGAGTTGTTACAATATTCACTGAGAAACTTTACGGACTGTTCAAAGTTTGGACAAAATGGGGGAGATTTTTGTTAATTTGTTTAAAAGTTTCTTACATTTTGGTCGGAAATTTTATTCATATAGATAGAATTAAATATATTATACTATTACTATTATGAAGACAGTTATAATTTTGTTTGTATATTTTGATTTGAAAATTTACAAAGTTTGTAAAATATTACAATTATAATTTTCTATGCCACAGTGTGTGTGTGTATTTTTAATTAATTTCTTACTCAATAGTGAGGTGACTTCTAATCAAGACTAAAAAGTTGCTCCTACGGCTGAACGGTTTGTGAGTCGCCCCGCATTCACTTACACGAACCAAAAAGTACAGAAGTCGCAAGCTGTTAGTGTTTCTTATAGCTTCAGCAGTTAAACTATATAATATTCAGATTTTCCTCTTCAAGCGATGGTGGCTGAATGGATAAGTGACCAGCGTGCTAAACACGCGGTCCGATTAAGATTCTGACCAGCAGAACCAATGTGGATTTGACTTTGTGGAATTTATTGTACTAGAAATGTGACTTACCATCTGCTAACGGTGAAGGAAAACATAGTGAGGAAACCCAAAACATACCCTAGAAGAAATTCGACGTCTATGTCTGATCCACCAACCCGCATTAGGCCAAAGTTTGTGGATTATGGCCTGAAAACCCTCTCAGCTCTCTAGATAGAGGAGAGGAGACCGAGCTTAGCAGTGGGACATTAATGGGTTGCTGATAGAATCGCTCTTACTGTGTTTTACACAACATAATATGGTAACGGGTAAGTAACAATATGGCAGTGGCTTTGGCTTGGCGATCGATAGGTAGCGATCTCACATGACATCTACTTCTTTATTGACATTAACTCAATACTGGGGGTCCTGAGAAGGGTCATACCAAGACGCATTTACCGATTATGTAGGGTAAAAAAATACAAACAGGCCGATGGGAAAATATTTTTCTTAATATGTGATATCGTATTCGTAACATCCATAATAGAAAAAAGGAATTGAAGATGCTTTAACTTAAGAGGTTAAAAGTGATTTTCTTTGCAAAATTGTTTCGATTTCACAACTTTATGAAGTGTTGGAAGTGTGGATGGATGTTGAAGTGATAGGTTGAGTTAAGCTAATAATCATCGCAATTTTGGTCCGAATTACACTTTGGCAGATTATCTGTCTGCAGTTTAATAATTAAAATCAATAGCAGAATTTATTCCATAACGTTAACGTAGTCTTGAAGAAAAGTATATTATATATATTTTTGTGTATGAAAGCAATTATTAGGTATTACTGTGATAGACACTTCACATCAATTTTGAAATACTTTCTCTATGATAATATATACTAACAATATATTTTAGTAAAAGCTTTTAGCTAGATTTTATGACAATGCTAAACGTAATATTATTGGGTATTGAGATTACATGTTATTCATACCTGTACTATTGTTTTGAATGAATTTATATTTAGGGATCTGATTATATATTATTATGTTCTAAGCCAATTACCGAACTGAATATAGTGTACATGAATAAATATACCCTTTAGTCAATATTCACAAACAGACAATTAAATCATTTGTACGCATGGTATGTTTTCAATAAGATAGGATTTCTATAGACACAATTTAGCAACCTGTTAATTATTCAGTGTAATGAGAATCTCGCTAAATGTAGTCCACTATTGAGTTGCCTTGACAAATGTGATTTTCATGTGAAATGTTTAATGTGAGTAACATGATGCGAAGTTTTGAAATATTAGGTGGTGTTTTATAAATATTGAATGATGACCTAGAATTACATTTGATAATGATTGTTGTTAATATACATGGGCAATGGGATACAGTCATACATCCTATTATAAAATTAACCTCAGACAAATTCTTCGCTGTTGCCAGAACATCCATCATATAATATTATCTTCAATGAAATATGGTAGCAAGCTAGAGAACAACTCCCACACAAACAAAAATTACGATTTAATAGTGCCTACTTGAAACGTAAAGAAACGTTTAATGTTTCATGCAGAAATAATGCACATTCTTGCCGTACTTACAACCAAAGCAATACAAGTTGTTACCAGTCCAAAGTAAGGATAACTTTCTGCTTTATACAGCTAGTTTGATATGAAACGTGCTCTTTGCGCACCGCAGGAGTTGCTTAATATAGTAAATATTGTTTGCACAAGCTTATACGTCTGTATAAGCCGTCTGGCTTCCATAACAATAGTATCATTGCGCGAGCGTCTGTATAGTAGCAACAGCAGCATCCTGAAAGTATTGGGTGAAAGATGGGACAAAAGATGGGACGGTCCAATAGGTACAATTTTTTTTTAATAAATTGTTCAAATTGTCAGTTTTAAGTCAAATATGACAAATAAGTTTCGTCAATCGTATATCTATTTTTGGGCTGATTGTCTCCAAAATCGATATCTGACGATTCCTTTGACTGTTTGACAAAGTGCTTTAGTCAGAATTTTTGTGTCTGTATTTATTTACCTAAGTGTAATGCGTTCCTATTGTATGTTACTAACATGGCTTTAAGTCTTTCTAACAAACTATAGATGTGAATGTCTGAAATAAAGATATATTTATTAATAACAGTTGTATATCTTTTAAAGCCTACCTTTTCGCCACTGTCTGATGGCAGGTAGAACGTGAGGACAGTGAGGAAAGAGATCCCCATGCAGGGGATGATGATGTTCACCGTATAGAACAGCGTCTTCCGCCGCATTGTGATGTTGAAAGTGATGTCCAGGTACGGCTCATCGCAGCACGTGTAGAATTTCTCGTTCCTGCGTAAACAAGACTGTATTTAATCAATTTTTATTTGAACAAAAGTTTCAATTTTTTATGTAGCTTTCAATCTTCACTCATCATCAAATATTGATTGCACTGTAGGAATCAGTAGGTTATAGAACAGAGCACCATGTTAGAAAGTTTATACCTGTAATAGTACGCCTGTATATAACCGCCTGCGTTAGTAAATAAAGTTAACCTTTACCTAATCAACAAATCTCAATTCTACTTTAATTTCTCCACGCGACTCCAATTCTGTCTTGGCCGGTGTTTTCAAATTGATATTCTCTATAAATGCTCCTTGGTACTCATCAATATTTATGAACACGCTTCTGTTAAATATTTCAAAGTAAATAAGTGGGGCGCTGCAGATCAGTAACGTTTCACCAACTTGAAAGTTAAACATCTATAACGATACTTTCGACTTTCAGTTACAGTTTAACTTTGACTTAACGATGAGTGATTCGGATCTTTATTGATCTTTTAAATAGCTTTTTGTGACATTTGAATAGTTAGATCAAGATTACACATTGGTATAGTATTCGTTTCATAATTAAGAGATAAAAGTCTGTCACAATCTTTATCCATATTTAAAAGTTGATCAGTTTATACGTAAATTACAGGATTTAATTTTTTTTTTGGAAATTTCTAACTCATTCTTTACTTTAAGATTATCCTGACAGATGACTGATCGGACTAGACAGTTAATACAGTCAGCCAGGTACTAGACATAATTGTTAAAGAGGACGCTTTGACATAATACGCTCGTGACCACGCCCTGAGTAATCTCTTTTTAAAAATTTTGTGGCCATACATTACGAGTATAATATATCTTGCACCACTGAACTATAGATAAATAACTATACGACCAGTTTCCAAATATTTTTTAATGCTTTTGTTCATAATGATAAAAATTCAAATCCATTTAATAGTCATTAAAAGTCGACAGTAAAGTATTCAATTCTGATAACACCGCATAGGTGAATACAAGGAGATTCAGTAGTCCAATAATACACTGTAAATTTTTGGAAACTGGTCCAGCAGGAAGTTCGCTGATAGTACCTAAGGTCGATGTCTAAAAGAAAATTAAATTCGGGTATAGGTACTATATAGTACCAAAACGTAGATAAAAAAAGAATTTCATAAAAGGCATGCACGATCGTTTAGCAAATGACCCACCCCGTACTCAATGTAGCAGTGTGTTGTGCTCGACTAAAACCGGCACATTTGCTTAAGCACCCATTCACTTGCACCCACAATGATTTAGATAGGTAACACAATATGATATCAACTTATGTTTCAGGATTATAAAAGATTCCTTATGTTTGATAAAAAAGTGACTAAATTTAATTTTTGGCAAATAAATGTAAGAATTGATGATGTGAAAGAATATTATTATTAAATAAGTTGTTTACGAAAATCAATAATACCCCAAACTTTTTATTACGTTCTTAAGACGATATTACACATAGGTATGGCATAATTATTTATTTAAATAGGGAATGTGCAATTACCCATATTCCATTTATTTGTATTTCGCTGATCATTTCAAATTTCCCAAAGAAACATTTATGATTTAAGACAAGCAGTTATAAATTTGATAAATCGGTATTACGAGTAGCTCATATAAGAAATGTGCGTTGAAGCAATTTAGTAGAGTAGCTCGTAAAAGCTTTGAAGGAATATGAAAATGACATTTGTTCCGTTTCAAGAGAAATCATTTTATATTGAAAAGCGCAGTTGGTCCCGTCCGCTCGACCGTCCGGCCATTCGTCAATCAAACGAAGGGTTATATTCAGAACATACTGCGGTATGTACGGATGCGATATATCCTTCATGGGCGTAAAATTGCGGTATAGTGTAATGTGTTTGAATAAATATATTATTTTGTACGTATTACAGTTTTGCTTATTTCGTTTTGTGTTGCGTGGCTGGTAGAAAGTTCTATGGTGGCGTCGCGTCGGTTTTATTATACTGCAAGAGTGGCAATTTGGATCAACGGTTTAATGTAGCTTCCGAAGCACAAAGTCTCTCCTTAGACAAAGATGCAAAAATAAAACCACAGGAATAAATAAATTAACAGATCTGATGTAAGATGTTAAAACCTCAACAATTACAAAAAATATACCTTGACCATCTTTCGAAAACGAGAAAAATATTTTTGTATAATTTATTAAATGTTTCCACAACTTTGTCTATTTCTCTAGAAAACATCAGAGATATTAAAAAATGCTGCAGAATTTTATTCTTTCGGTGCTTTCTTAACGCGAAAATACAAACTTTATTCAAAGTAAGTAAGAGTTAGTGCGCCGCTAGCTGTGTAACGACCACAGCTGTAATATAAAGGACATTACCGGAGGCTGTTCTAAGTGGATTTTCCTGTGTAGCCCCAAACTAGCGACTCTTTGCTTGAGTCAAACATTGTCACAATACGTTCCTATGTAGACTGAGCGAATGTTTATCTCTAGCTTTGTTTTTATTTTACTATTTATTAAAAAGCTTGTTCATTACAACCGGTTTGTAAAACTAGTTTGCACCAGTATTATTTTGACAATAACAGTTTGCGTCATTTGGGTAATAAGTATGTACCTAGTTTTCGTTAATGAAATAATTTCTAAAATAATCCTATTTTCTTTCTGTACTCATTTTTGCAAAAACATCTATTACAATACTCATTTATTTTATTTATTATTAAAATGAAGACTAAATTTGTTGCTCGAGATTTTCATTCAAAAATATGTCCACCTAATTTTTATTTCAAAGAAAACCATTTTTAGACATACCTACTAACGAGACTCGTTTTAGGCTTTAGCTTACTTAAAAAACTGCGAAAACGTGACTTATCATCACTTCCAGCTATTATAACGACGCATCGTCGTAAAGGAGTGAAATCGCGATGTGTAAATTGTGTAAGGAGCGTAACTTTAGTGCGAGCGTAGCCTTAAGGCTAGGGCACATGAAGGTGGGTCGGGTTACATAATTATCGTATGGAAAAAATGTCTACATTATGATATAAGTGCGGTAAGTTGATAATAATTACAGCTGAGGCGATATTGCTACAAGAAAGCAGAGGCTGTAATTATCAAAGCGCACGTATATGTCATACGACGTTTTATAACATATTTGCGAGGAAATAAATAAAATTCGGACTTAACAATACAGCGAAAAGAAAAAGCGCGCGGAATAATTTTTACTTGTCACAAATTAGCGATGCGCGCGCATCAGCGCTTTTTTTTAAGGCAAAGGCACAAAGCAGCCAGTATTACTAATAAAGTAAATTAATATTTTTGTGTTTTGTTACAGATAAATGGTTGTAATTTATGGTCAAAATTAAATAAATTAAAGAATTAAATGTTTATTTATTATATTTTATCTCCCAAAGTTAATTTTATTCATAAAATGTTGACCAATTTTCTGACATAAAAACTCTTTGCTAAGATTTAAAAAAGTACCGTTCGTTTAAGACGGAGCATCTTGATTAATTATTATTAGTTTGTGATCTTGATGAACTTTGCGTTTTACATTAAAATAACGCACAAGTACGTAATGAGATACATTACGACACTGAAATTGGTGAAATAAGAGACCCTTTACGAGCAAATGTGTTATAAAATACTTTTTGAAATTTTAAAACAAATTACTTTTCATTTCTTATGTGCTGTGCAATTAAAATTGCGGACATTATTTGGTGACTGGAATTTATAAAAATTTTACTAAACTATTTTCGAGGATTACCGATTTGTTTGAAATCTGTTTGATTCCAAACTAATCGGCGGCAAACTAATTTGGCGATTCATAAAGATTATCTACATTTACGATTGGAAAGTATCGTTGCCGCTTAGATTCTTCGTAATGGGGATTTCATTGTACTGTAATTTAAATCATTTCCGCAATTAAACATTGAAATAAAAACGTTACAAATATATTATGTTATTTTTTTATAAGAGCGTAAACCAAAAAGTATTGGTGACGACGAGCCGTTGAGATCAGAAAATACTCTGAAACGGCCTGAGCGCGATGTGCGCTTAGCTTAAACGTAGCAAAGCGGAGGCACGTCGTAAAAGTGATGTCGGGTTAATAATGACACTCATGTGTTCGAGAGGCTTGGATAACAGCCCACTAGCGCCACCACCGCCACCACCGGCCAAGGAGTTTCACGACAAACGACCGGTGAATATCAACTCCAATTAACTTTTGTTTTCCGTAAGGATGTATTCATTCGTTTACAGATGTTTTGTTTCGGAAGCCGTTACTATAATTGGTTGTTTACTGATCTGTAATTAGTATGGGAGTAGATATCTCTGATGTTGATTGGGTAAGCAATTAAGTATTGCAGTATCAATGTTATCTCTACACGAATGCTTTAGTATTTCTGGAACTTTCTGTTTGTCATCTTGGTAAACGACCTATCGCGTTTGTACTAAAACCTGATTTTTTATGCAATATTGTGATTTCTATAGTTATTACACTGAAAAATACTACGCTTATAGCCTGTATTACTGTATAGTAGGCACGCTAACATTCTCTTCGAGCAAAGTCAAGTTCGTAAGCTATTAAGGAAGATACAACTAAAACCATTATCCGAACACTTTAATTGTTTAAGTTGAACATTTATTTCAGCGTATCTTCAGGATTATCATACGAATATAATAGCGAGGGTGGACTTCGGCTAGAGTTCATAACGTCCATTTTATTCATTGTTCAACGGTCCGCGCCATACGTAAAACAGCCGGCTGCACTATTCAGTTTTATCTTCCCAAAACACACAGCCAAGTATCATTGTATCGCTGGTTTTTAAATATTCAGCTGAATGCGAGTGCTCATCGCTAAACCCATCTATCATGTCGGTCATTGTCGGTATGACTGTTATTATTTTATACTGTATACGAAGGAAAGATAGAATATGATTAATATGATGTTTTTCGCTCATTTTTATTCCAATGTAAATTACTGTAATTATGTATGTGGTTCATACATTTGGATTCCGATCATTTTTAATTTGCTTTTAAACTCATAATTAAGCAATCAGAATCTTTCAGCTATTTTAAGGTCATCAGCACTTCTGTTAGCTGCGGTTCGGATTTTAGATGCATAAGAGGTATTTACTTTCAAGTATATATTCGCTTTTCTAATTTGCGTTGGGTTTTTTTTTTAATATTTAGTTTCTTACATCACGCGACTAAGAAATAATTGAATTCAAGGGACTACAGAATAGAGTTCTTCAAAAAGGAGTGAATAGGTTTCTTAAGGGTAATTTCAAAGCGCCTCGTGTTGTAGGCGCCCATAAGCTACGATAACCGCTTACCATGAGGCGGGCCGTACGTCTGTTTGCCAACGTCGTGGTATAAAAAAAAATTGAATAAATTAATATAGTTGTATATACCTGACAGCCGGCACCTCCAGAATGTCCCACTCAACTGACATGTAAAACTCAGAAAGGTCCACGCCCACCGACACCACATTGCTTCCGGCCTGTTCATCCATATGCCTCAGGTCCACCTGTATACATACCACCTCAGAAAACTATTTATATGCTCTACATCTTACGAAACGATATTAAATTCACAGATCACAAGGCACCGGAGTCAGAACTTTTACATAATCCAGCGAACACATTCATGTGGGGAATCAAACAAATTAGAACTTCAAAATATGAGAAGTGCATGAGATGAATGTTTTGATTGAATTAATAACACGAGACTCGTGTTCACTTTGAAATGGGTTTTACATTAAAGCATATTGGATCTAAAGCGCGTTCTCGGCTCTCGACGACAGCGACGGTTCACGTTCCGCCCGAGGCTTCTCAAAAGAGCAATGAATTAAAAAGTTGAAAAGTAATGATCTAACGATTCTCATTTAAATGAGAAGATAATTCCTGTGCTTTCATTTTATCTTAGTTGCAATTTGTGTGAAATCCCTTCGTGTACTTTTACTTATCTGAATTTAAAGACATCCCCGTTGGGCGGGTGTATCTGGAACAGATTTAATTTCACATGACTTACTAAACGATGAGATACTCCGGTGCCGGCTAATAAGCTAAAATTGGTATATTACTAAAATATCTTAATGATTCATTTCTTAAAATTAATAAACTCTATTTAAATACACATCGATAACTTTAAAAGACACATAATAAATAAGTTTAACAGACTGCTATTATTGGTTTATTCTTATGGTATGCTTTTATTGTGATGCAGATTAACACTACTTGTTAATGTCACATCAGAGTAAAAAATATGAATGCTCTCATTATCTGAAGAGACAACAGTATTATGTGTACTTAACTACTTACCCGTGCATATTCAGGGCAGTTTTTGTTCCCAAAGTTAAGAGGGTTAACTTAACACAAGTTTCTTTGATGGTATTATGAGTAATATATTTTTTACTCTCATGTGGAATAGTGATTAGTTATCATTATCTATTTAGTTATTTCACAGTACATATCCTATTTAGTCATTTTATTTACTTAATTGATACATGCACCCTGTCACACAATGTGTTGAAATATCTAGATAATAATGGTCCCATGACATCTGGTCAACGCAGATATTAAAGTGTCTAATTCACTAACCCGGAGTCTCTAAGTGAGCAGTAATATCCAAGCTGGTCTTCGCATTAGATGCCTCTAAAACAGTACCACAGAGTGTGCCAAGTGGGATGTACCTGAGTACAAACTGAGATCAAAACCTTTAAACGACAACCGACACATTTATCTTCAATGTAGACATGTCACAACAATATTTCGATTCATGCGAAGAAATAACAACGCGAAAACACAGATAACACCGAATGACGAGTGATTGTGGAGCTTTCGACAAGAGTAAATAGGATGAGGACGACCTCCTTCATCTGGTTCCTTAACGTGCTCGTTCAGAATTTGTGCGCTATTTCGCGTTAGTGAATCGTATCGTGGAAGTAGCACACTTTATACTCAACGACTCGTCAAAAAATCTGATAAGGAGGTCGAAAGCGCCGGCTCCGCCGCGCGTGTGTGTGTCGCGCGGACGCAGCGTCTCTCCAGACACCCGCCTCATACCAACTCAAGCCTAAATCGCTTGTCGCTAATGCTGTGACTATTTTATTTGTGTCTTACGTTGGTAACATGTTGGCATCAGGCGCGTGCTACGAACGAGTGTATTGCATGCAACGATCGCCTCGTCGACAGTACGTAAACTTCGATGAGACGGTTTCGTCTACTTCAACATTTAGATTTCTGTGCATATGGACTCCGTGTCAGATTTGGGGGAGTGGTCTTGTCTTTCTTTGTAATGACAAACATGCAATGGACGGTCAGCGACACCACACTATTACAGCCAGTATGAGTCGCTAATAGGGAAAGGTATAAAATATGCAACATGATGACTATTTTATGCTCGATAGTGTACAGAGCAACAAGTGTGAACTTTATTCTTGACTGGTTTCACGTGCTGTGCTTAACCTGTTCGCGTGTAGGTATCGTGTAAAGCTGTGTTTAGAGCCGCGGCCGCATTCTGCGGCGAGCGACCGCCGCGGCGCCGTGATCGGGAATGCAAGTGATTCGGAGACAAGCTAGACTCATGCGGTGAGTGGAGTGTACACTGACGAGGGAACATGCAGCAAGCTCGTGTGTGTGTGTGTGTGTGTGGCGCGAGCGGAGCCAGCTATGGAGGGGGGTGACGGCTCCGAGTGACGCCGCTCCGCGCCGCGCGTCGATACGATTGATACTGTAGCTCAGTGGCTCTCTAATTCCGTATTTACCTTCGCACTCGCGGCTTATCGTACAGCACGGAAAGGCCCAATCGGAGCGGGACGTGTTGGATAGGAACGGATCGAGTGAAGTTATTGCATCCCATATCACCTGGCTGTTAAAATTTTATACCTTTCCGTGTCGAGCGAGGAAGGCCGAACGAGCTAAGTGGACCGGCCGAGGATATTCTGGAGCATTCGTGATCACACACGTCGACATACCGCTACTCCACATACTTAAGGTCGCCATCACAATAGAAAGTAAACTTGCAACATGTCAGAGCTAAGGAGCGAGCCGGGGGCGGGGAGCGGGCGTCGGGACGCGCGCTCTACACCTCTATGCTAGCGTCGTCGTTACAGTCAATATGTAAAAGTGAGTAACATACCACATGGACAGAAAAGTAATATAATTACACGACGAATTACGTTCGAGCCAACAAGCTATTGCATGGACATCAGCCGGGGCGGCGGGCCCTACGGCTACGGCCCGCGCGCGCGGCGCCAAGCAGCATACAGCGGGGCGTCACCTTGAAGCCGTCATACGTCCAGCTGCCTAACTTAAGCACACAGGTTTGCACGTCGTAAGGAAAGAACTCGACGTCGATCGAGCACGAGGACTTATAGACGGCGGGCGGCTGCCACACCACCATGCCGTTGTAGTAGACCGTGGCCTTGGTCATCAGCGTCACCTCGTAGTTGCCGTCGGCGCTGCGGACAAACAGAGCGGTCAGCGAGAGCAGTGACGGAGCTCCACGCAATTACCTTGAATCCGTCGTACGTCCAGCTACCGAACTTAAGAACGCACGTTTGCTCGTCGAAAGGAAAATATTCCACGTCTATTTCGCAGGAAGACTTGTAAATGGCCGGTGGTTTCCATTCCACCAGCCCCTGGTGATAGATGGTCGCCTTGGTCGCCAATGTTACTTCGAAGTTACCGTCGGCACTGTAATGTTAACGCACGTTTACAAGCCGTCACGCGGCCCTATCGGTCTGTTCAGTACAGTCTGTGTCTCACCAAATACCTTCAAGTGCGTTATATGTTGTGTGTAAGCGATGTGCCTATATCTAGTGTCACATTGTGTCTCAGCAGTTTTCAATGCTTTACATTGCGATCCGTGTAAACGTCGGAACATTGAACTTAATTCTATCACTTTATGATTAATAGTTAATTATCGTACATTGAATTTTACGATCTCGGCTGTTCAGCGACGTTATTTTTGCAGCTGTTTTATGACATCTTGGCGACCGAAACAGCGGAGAATACATCACATTTTCGCTTAACTTATTACTGTTGGCCATTTCTTGACCAGTATTTTCTTAATGTTATAAAAACATTATTATTATTCGTGACTTGGATTTGTACACTACTTACCTAGTAACCATCTTTTATATTTTCACCCATAAATAACAAGAAATAAACAGACATAATAACAAAATAAACACAACTTAAGCATTTAGATTTAGTTATATACGGCTGCGATTTAAACTTCGGCTCGTTTGGTTTATTGTGACAACACAATAATAACAATACAACATTAAACAAATACATGCAATAACAACGAATACGAGTTTAAGGATTCTCTTTTAATTTTTATTTTTATAAATGTGAGTGAAAACGTCGAAAACACTTATTCAAATAATAAAACATGACAATGAAAATATGAAACAGTGCGAGAATTGGTGAAAAGGGTTTACAAATCACAATGAAGGGGGTTATACGTGATTCATTCATTCAAAAGGTCGTCATTGGAGGTGTTCCAGGTTTGAAAGTAGACGCAAAAAGGTGTACATTAAAAGGGAAGAGGGCAGGTCGCGGGAAGGGGACAGGAAATGAGTAACGATTGCTGTCCCGGCCATTTATCAAAGTCCGACGCCTCAAGGTACCGCGGAGGATAAAATGAATGTTGCAATACAAAAATAAAACTTGTATTTTGCGACCCTCGTGCCATCATTACTAGAGATACTAATAGTGAAACATGTATTTTCTATAATTACTACATTTTTATTCAGATTAGATAAGTACTAGTTACAAGTTAGGACATGATGTTCTTCAAACTTTTGAATTTTTCCATCATAATGCTATTTTGACCTATGTAGAGATCAATTAAAAAAACATCCAATAATTTAATCCAATACATACTTAGTTATTATAAGTTGTAGGAAATTAAATTGCAAAGTTTCAGTTGCCAAGAGAAAGTTTTATCATTAAATTATAAGTTGCCAAAGTAAATGTACGCGATCACAGACAAATGTAATTCTATAACACACTCCGATTGAAGTAGCTCTAACACTTTTACTCAGTAGGTACTCAGTTAGGGACAGATCAACAAAAAAATTATTATAAAATTGTCAACTATCACTTAATAAGTAAGTTTAAGTTTAGACTTGGCCAAGATAGAAATTATTTGTTCTAAGTATTTTTTTATGAAAATAAACACTATCAACTCTCTATTGATTATAAACTTTCAATTTGCGAGACTCATACAATAAAAAAAAAAATGTTACGTGATGGCAACATAAAATATGTCAACTTTTCTAAGTAATTTTTATGACTTTGACGTGTCATACCAAGCGACTGCATTGTGCTTAAGTTTAATCGAAAATTTTATACTAGGAATGAAAGTTAAGAAAATGGTAGCGCTAGCAATGGAAGTGACAAGGGCGCGTAGATTGGACTAAGGAAGAGAATGGTGACCCGCCTTTTTCCTGCTTTGTGTTCACTGATTATCCTGTCAGGCATACTGTGTCTACACATAGGTAATTGTGAAGCTTTTGAAGATATTTGCATATTATTACTGCAGTACAATTTGTTCTGTGATGTGGTCTACTTAATGACGAGCTCGACGTAATGAACCACTTTATAATATATTATTTATTTATTTTATTTAGATATATTTTCTAGAATGTTATGAATGAAAACTGTTAAGGTATTAGATATTTGCATAGAATTAGATAGGTACTCGTCTGAAATTATGTGAGGCGATACCTAATTCCTTTCTTCAAAATATCCGATTACTGGCCAAATAAATTAAAGAAATATTTGAAATTTTTATAAAACCTCATTTTAATAAACTTCAAAACCTCCGAAGAAGATAATAAGTAGTCGGGCCGAAGAAAGAAGTTGGATTTAAATTTAAAGTATTCCAGACAAGGTATTGTTCAGTTTGTGTGCGAGTTTCAATTATTTTTGTTATTAGTGATAAATATACGTGATGTTTAGGGAGAGAGAAGAGGAAGCGACGCCCGACGGAGTAATCTCTCGGCCTTCGTCAATTAGGTCGGGTACAAAGTAGAATTCACGGCTTATTGGTTTTTGTAAGACGATGTTGTAGTCGTGCATGCTTCTATTACTAAGATTTTACTTTAAGTAATTTAATAAGACAAACAGTCTTAATGAATTTGTGTTGTTTCTCTTAGATATCTAATATTTTGAATTATCGTTAATGGAATACAAGATTTGAATTCCTCAGATCGATTTAACTTACATTATAATGCAGAGAGTGAACAGTATTGACGTTGTTCAATGTATGCTTTACTGAATTAAATTAGATCTTGTGCTTGCTTATATAGGAATTTACTATTGGGTTGATTATTATGTATGTTTTTCACCTACACATGTATAGCATAAACAAATAGAAAAAGTAAAGGACAAAAAAGGCACGGGTACAAATGAAGAACAAATAAAAATGATAAAAACATTTTGCTTCGTGACTTTTTCTTTGATTCTCGTTTCATTTATATAATGACACATTTTAATATGGAAATGATTGAATACCTACATGTTGTATCACTTATTTCTCATAATTGTAACCGAAGCAACGATTGATAAAACACTGAAAAATTATTTATCTTGACTCATGAAATACTTTGTTTTCATATTTAATGACCGGTATACGTATTTGTGAGGATATTTTTAACGGCAATGACGTTTAATATATAAACTCTTCCTCTAACATATTGAAGAAGATATTAGAACAGCACTCGAAAAACGAGAGCAGATTCTAGCTGCCACTCATTGTTAGAAACATATTTTTTTAACATTAGTTCAAGTTTGAGTGAGTTGCGTGTGAGAACAAGAGAAAGAGTTCATAGCTTTATACTTAAATCAACAAAGAAGATGAGGAGTTGATATATCGTCTGTATGAAAAACATCATTGTTTGTAGGGTATCATGGTGTAGGTGTTGAACATAAAAGTACTAGCACAAAACAAGTGTGAATGGAATGTAATCTTGTATTAGTTTGGTATATTTTAGTGTGGTGGAATAGCGATGTGTGGTTCAGAGACTAACACGAGTACCTCTCAGCTTCTTTTGTGAAACACTTGTGACTGTTGTGAGGCAATCTCAGACAGACACTGGAAAGTGTAGACTTACATATACAAAATATAGGTAGTGGGGTAATTTGGAATGTTTGCATAGGTCGTGTAGATAAACAGTAGGATTAGACATGTTTATCAAGGCTGTACTGACACAGGATAGAACAAGCTAATAATGGATAAAATATTATGACATATTATCGTTATATCAACATTTGCTATAAAATAATATTAAAGGTCACTTTACGATTTAACCTCTAAAATAGGCTAGTTACTAGCAAGTAGGCCGGTAAGAGGTAACCACTTTCCATGAATAAAGACGATGTCAGAGACAGAACTAAACCCCTGCCTACCTAGTATAGCACGTGATTGATAGGCTGCCCCCAATGAGCCTTACAGACCAAGTCTAAGTAGACAAACGACAGTTCTTTCAACAAAGGAGTTTGGGAAACGTTCTTACTTGAGAACGTAGCATATTTTATAAAGTGCCATCGTTCGTCGTGTAATACTTGTTAGAGTTAAATCACGAGAGTTCGATAATTGAACTAAAAGAAATGTTCATAATATTTTTATCATAAAAGTACTCGTATTTAATTCCATTTATTTGAACGAGTCACTTTTTACTTCAGATTAGAAGTATCAAACCACCTTTTCTTAAATTAAAAGGTGGTTTGATACTTCTAATCTGAAGTAAAAAGTGACTCGTTAATTAAAAAAAAATATAGAGGACAACTTCGTAACTATTAGTACAACTTACGTTTAATCTAGATTGTTATCTAAGATTAACGCTAATTGGATTAGTTACCGTATCGTGACTCGGTTCTAATTTACACGACCGATAACACGGCGGCGTCACCTTTATCAACTATAATCGCGTATAATTAATTAGCTTTCACAATATAATATAACAAAGTTTCGGTAAACTTGGCCAAACTCGTAGTTTTACTTATAGTTCTGACCCGGCTTACCAGTTTAGTAAGAAAAATAAGGTAAAAAAGAGATTTGTATCTAATCACTCGACAAATTAGTGTGGACATTGGACAATGCTTTAACGGATCTTCTAGTTTGCCAGTTATCGAAGCGCCTTTAATGTTGTCAGTAAACCTAGCAAATGCGGGTCAAGATATAAAAAATCCCTGAGCTTTCAATTGATAAAACAGAAAACTAAATTACTTTTACGAAGAAATTATATTCCCAAAAGTTTTGTCAGTTTTAAGTAATTAAATGTTTAGTGAAATTGTTCCAACGGCTGTATATGTTGTAGGAAATTAATGCGAGGATAAGCTTGTTCTAAAAATAATGAGAACATTCCATAGGACACACGTTCCACACGTCGCTATTCCACGGTTTATTTTATATTAAAGATCAGTTTAAGAGGTAGTTAAGTGGGAATGAGTTGGTCTCACTTGTTGTAGAGTACGATATCTGGTCTCCAGATGTGGTCGGAAGGCACGTGAAGCATGTGTACCCCGCCATACTCGCGAGGCTCCCAGCGCAGCTTGTAGTCATACCAAGACTGCTCCACCCACAAATTTGTGGTCATTATCTGGTTCTTCAAGTTCTGTCAAAGAAAATAGCCATAAGAAATGAGAGATAAAAAGGAGCAGCTAAAATAAGGGAGACTCCACCAATCACCATACTTTCACAAAATGGGATTATAAAACTACTGCGATAGTGTCGTTTTTCTGGGTAATAAAAAAAAATAATCAAGTTTACACATTTCAGACAGATTGCTAAATAAAGCAAACTTTTGTAGTGAAGTAGTAATTACAATTTTAATTAGCTATCTGATGAGGTTAATTAAAAAAGTCTAACATAGAGCCCCTCACATAACTTACTCTTCAAAGTAAATATGAATAGGTTGCTTTATCTATATATATACTCGCATATATAATATAAGAGCCGGCTCATGTTCGGTTCTCTGGTTATTTACACATCGTGCCCAATAACTTGTTATTGACATATACCAATGCTAACTAATACGGCTTAAACGTCTTAGAGGATTGCCTGCTTTTGATACGTACGTTACTGTAATTCTCAGCTGTAATACGATAAATAGCGATATCCCTTTGAGCTCCTACTTCCCGGAATTATATGTGAATTGTGAGAATATCATAACGGAATGACTGCCAGTATTATATGTATTATTTTTCAACACAGTGCTATTTAACGTTTAGAATACGTGGGTATTTATTTAAAGATAATCAACGATTGTCTTTTCTGTGGACAGAGTTGGCAAAAGCGTTCTTTGAGCCTGATGGCAATCGGTTAAAATAATTGTTGTGATAATCACGTATGTATAAATACCAAACGTCAACAAATTAGACTTGTGCCTAGTTAACTGACATCTTACTTTAAAAATGTTTTTAACCCTGCATTGGTGGGATAATAACTCGAACAATAAAACTTAAAATCATTCTAACAGTAACAGAAACCCATACACAAATAACATGGTTCTTCTATTTTGGGTAGTCATGCAAATAATTGCTGGCTCACTCAGATTTTGTTTTGCGAGTAAAATGTAGAAGTATATAAAAAGTCTCGCATTCAATGTGTACGGGAATGCCAAATATTTTCAACTTCTCTTCCGCGACCCACCTTACTTTTTGTAACTTAAATTAGATTTTATTTGCGTGCTACTTTTCTTTCTATTTTTTGAAAGTTTTATAAATTTGTTCTTGTAGTAAACAAATACTTTTTCTGCTCCACCAAAGGATTTACTAAAACGACGAATGTCACCAGTTTGAAACAAAACAAGAAATGTAAGCATTTCTTTTTTACATAACTTATGCTTTGTAGCATATTTAAATAAAGAAAATTTAAGGATAAAGCAAAGGCCACCCTTGCTCCTTTTTCTTCCAAATAAATTATTCCCTTTGCAAACATAGAAATTTTTTTGCAAGAAATAAAAAAGACACGATTCTTCATCGTAACAGTAAAAAGTGATGAGATCTCGGTAAAACACGTTTAGAAAGTTCTCCAATCTTATTCAGAATCAAATATAAATTTACGTAAAAGCTCTTCGAAACTAGTTACAGTCAAATCTTTTTGTTCCTGTCCTGGCTTAACTACTGCAGCTATTTTACTTTTCAACTTGAAATTTACCTGTACCTATCTTATAAAATAAAGTAAACTTTAGAAAACCCTTAAAAAGTTAATACCTTCGCAAACAATAATAAAATTGTTCAAAACGAAATATGAACTACTACTACATTTTTTATTTAAGGAATTATATATTGAAACAAATCACGACAAAACGTATAAGTAATTTTCATTTTGAAACGAAACACGTTTAATCTGTGATGGCAAACGCTCCGTAAAGATTTACCCTCCAAGCTTTACAAAAGTTGTGCACAACAAACATTTTACTTTGAGAAAATTGTCAAAATTGTCACATTGGATTTACTTCGGCGGTTCGGAACAGACACTTGAGAGTCAGTACCTATCATAACATTTGCGATAGAAGCCGATTTAGTGAAGGACTTACTGGTTATTCTACAAAGTGCCTGAAATTCGTTCTGTTGTCAGCGACACACCGCATGAAACTTTATCAATAAACAAGGTATGTCGCCTTTGTTCAATCATTTTATAATGGAATTTCATAATGTACCTAGAACGTAAAGAGCTTATTTTAATAATGTAATCGTTCAAACCATCGCCCATGGGATTATCATGAACTTATAAATTATTATCATTAATCGCAATGACCTAAAAAGATGGGATATTAAATTAATTAATTTCCATTTCAATTCAGTTCATTTGCATGTAAAGATTATACTGCAATACGAAATGAAGAGTAGTAAATTAAATTTAATCTTTATTAACTAGTGTTCTAATTATTTATAGTCAGGTTTGTCTAAACTTGGCTTAGAGCAAGTTCGGGTTATTTATTTCGAGTTTGAAACTGGACCCGGATGAACAGATTTATTTAACTCTTCGTGAACACATAAAACTGATTTGACGTCGAGTTATCATTTTAATTTGAGGGTTCGTAAATTTAGCTTTATTTTAATTCGTAAAGCCCCTAATTCTCTGAATATATTTCATACGTGAACGATTATGTTATAATATATTCCACATACAATGTATCAGAGAAAAGCTTCAAGCAATTCTTTTCATAACTTCAAATATATTCGAGAAAGTTTCGTCAGCATATTATTTTATTACATACTTATGTATCCTTTTGGACAATATTTTAGGAGGCTTTTATCTGAGAGGAATCTCCGTCGCTGAATATTTTATTTTCCACCGGGCTCCGCTATCACCGACTGTGTTTTCCCAAAGGATATTAGATTTCTTTCATACTATAACCGCGCCATCTAAGTCGACTCGATAGGTGTAGACAAGATTGTTTGCTTTTTGCCGTTCACTACACCGGCCAGGAAAGAAAAATATTCCTCGGGAAAATAAATTACGCCGTATCCAATTAAGCCCAAGGAAAATGCTTTTAGGTGCGCAATATGCCGGAGCTGTTTTTCTAAGCAATTTATTGCAGAAATAATATGATTGTTGACATTTGGGCAGCGAAAAATACGAAATGATTATTTTTAATTTACTGTCTGATGTGGGTTTAGTGGTTAGGTCTACGTATCTCTCACCGGTTGTTAGTTATAAGTAACAAATATTTGCTTAAGTAGCAAATATATGTTCAAAGTCTGGGTTTTTTTAAGTCATTTGAGTTTTAAATTGAACATCTACGAGTGAGTTTAATTGTAGTAAGTAAAATTGTACGATGGATTGAACCGATATGGTGGTAGAATGAAGCGATGGGGGCTGAATGGATAAGAGACCGGCGTGCTAAACACGCAGTCCGAGTTCGATTCTGACCAGCAGTATCAATGTGGATTTCACTTTGTGGAATTTATATATACTAAGTAGTCATTGTTCTCTAAATTAGGTGAGGCCTATGTTCAACAGTGGACGTCATTGGGCTGATATGATGATGATGATGATGAAGTAGTCATGTGACTTACCATCTACTAACGGTGAAGGAAAAAATCATGAGGAAATTCACATACACTAGAAGAAATTCGACGTCTATGTCTGATCCACCAACCCGCATTAGCGTGTGTGGATTATGGCCTAAACCCTCTCAGCTCTCTAGATAGAGGAGAGGAGACCCGAGCCCAGCAGTGGGACATTGGCCCAGCAATGGGTTGCTGATGATGATGATGATGGGTGATTTGAGTTTTAAATTGTACACCTACTAGCATTAAATGGTACTGAAAACTACTACTAATATAGCATCAAGTACAGCACAATTCAAAAGTTATTTTTAAAAAACAAGTTATAAAAGTCAATTGAGAGGAATGTGTCACAATACAGCTCGAAAGCGGAAATTAAAACTACCCGCGCTGTTAGAAACTGTACGGTATGAATGTTCTAACAAGAGAAAAGTGCTGTTTGTACTGTTTATAGCGGCGTACGAGCAAACATACAGAACTAACACTAATACAACTTTAAACATTACACATTTCAATTATGTATATAATTTTTGTAATGTTTAACCCTATACAGAACCTGTTCTAAGTTAACTTTAGTGTAAATTTGATCCATCGACAAGAAGTTTAACGAATGTTATTAGAAGTCGTTTTATAGTATTTCACGCGTCATACAGTAATGATACTTTGGTGAATATAGCCGATGTGAAATGAATATAATGTGCTATAGAAAATGCATCATAATCACTTTTGCAGTAGATGCAGTGTGGCAGCATCATGAGTTTTAGGTCTAGGAAAAACATGACGTTCTATCCGATGTTTAGCAATCGTATTTTAAATATAAATATATCCTCGATATAAACATGTACCTGAAAAATAATAAACAACGCGAAGCTGATGAAGATTTAAGGAGTTGTCGTGGGGGAAATTTGCCTGTGTTAATGTAACACGTAGGTACTTTCACACAAAGCATACGAGAGTATACAACTGTACGGCTACAGTAAATTGGCTGAGAGTGGAACAAAATGGTTGTTTGTACAACAGGAACATTCCCTTAATTGTGAGAAACAGTATTATATTGTCTAGATGAAATAAGGTTTTTATGACGTACAAGGATATAAAATTGTTATTTATCTGGTTTATAGATGTTGTTTGCAGACAAACTTTTAGTAGATGAAGTTAACGGTGAACTTGTAATTAGCTAATTGATTTTTACAGATTAAGTACGTATTGGACGTCGGCGTCGTTAGGCTGATATGATGATGATGATGAAGTACGTATATTTTTATTTACACTAGTGTCATTCGAACTATGATGCTACTGGAGAGTACTCATAAATAGTAAGAATTACTATTATATTGTATATTATATTTATATTGTATAGATCTATGTTAAACCAAAGCAAAGAAAATTTCTTAATATTTTTATTTATTTATTTTATTTTATTTGGGACAGCAAACGGTTGTACATGACTTGGATGTTTTAGTGTAGTGTAATGTTTTAAACATGGAAGTCGGAATAAAAAGCGTCCTGCTCACAAATTTTGCATCATCATATAAGCCCAATGACGTCTACTGCTCAACATACGCCTCACCTAATTTGTGGCGGAAATTAGGTGAAGATTTTTCATACTTATATACAAAAAGCATTTAACCAATAAAGCAATCAATTGCTCAAATATTACAATGCATGAGACATCACGACCCAATGTACGGAAGTTGTGTGAATGTAGCGGAAACTTAGCTTTTGAATAAACTGTCACATGATTTATTGGGACTGTTAGTTATTCATAAGTTACAAATTGGCTTCCTATGAATAAATAAACTAGTGAATTCATGAATATTATTGTGTCAAGTGATCATCTCTGTGTACTTCTCATTATATGGGAGGTGTGAATTTAATTCTCATAAGGGACCTTTTGTATAAAAAAGAACATTTTAAAGACAAATATCATAGAATGCTACTTATATCAGTACATTTAATAAACTATATTCATCATCAGCATATCAGCCCAATGAATATGAAACTATATTGATAGCAAAAACAAAACAATCCCACCTATACTATCTAATAAGAGATCTGACCATATTTAGGTATTGGACATAGGTATAATAACAATATAAATATTTTTCAATTTTGCTGTCAAAAATATTTTTCAATATTTCATACCGAAACAAAAGAGTTTAGCTAAGTTTATAGTTCACTATTCTAAAAATGTCTTAACTTAATAATATTGAAGCAATATATTATTAACATCGTAGATGACCTAGTACAGGAAAATCCTCAAGAAAAGATTTGTGAATAACGCGACATTATGGATCTCACTGATGGCATATCATGAACGTAGCCTCGATATTACTTTAAGGCAATTCTTTACGTGTTCGATCGTCCTCTTATCTATAAAAGATATGTCCAAGTATTGCCATTGGTCTTCTTAAATATTTGTTGTGCAAGTGTCTAAAATAAGCGGCCAGTATGTTTTTTTTGTGTAAAATATATTTGCGATATTTGTGCAAAAGATTGGGTATGTAGAGGTCTTTAATATTTTATGCAAGTTAGAAATAAAGCGTAACAGAAACTTATTAGATTTTTTAACTTCTTACTGAAGGTAGAATCGTAAGAAAACATCTTTTGAAAAAAGCGGCCATCTCGTTATACCATAATTATCAAATTCAATAGCTGAATGAGCCAATGCAGCAATGCTGTTACAATAAAATTACATTAAAAACTCATCGGTTTAGAAACAAAAAAATATCATAGCTTTCACAAAATCGAATATCGTTCCGTCTTTTAGCATGAATAAGAACCAACATCGATCAAAAGTTTCTTTGCTTTGAGTAATTAAAGATTCAAAGAATCGTGAATCGTTGTATCGAATCTAGTACACTTCATTTTTATCAGTTCGTATATCTCTTTTAGATTTTCAGTTTCACAGCAAGTTTCTTCGAAATCGCTTTATCATCGTAAATTATTATTACTTAAGATGGAAGTTGTGTATATTAGGGTTACAACGAAGTATCCTCGAGTCTTTAACTATGTAGTTATTTTTCACACGGTCCTCTTGAATAAGTGACGTTTACGTTTTAATCTCCTATGCGACTATTAACTAACACTTAATAATACTATTGATGGAATTATTTTTCTGAAATAAAAACATTTATTATTATTATTAAATTAAATAAGATTTATTAGCTTGCATTCTTAATGTTTTTTAAAGAAGATGGCAGGCAAAACAACAAAAGGAAAATAAAATGAACTGGCAGGATATATATTTTTTTAACTTGTTAACATAATGATTGAATTTAAAGTTAGGCGCGTTATATAGGTTTCGCTTCCTTTTCAACTAATATTATGATAAAATTCAATATTACGAGTATACTCGTATTAAATACGGTACAAAAAGCTTATTTTTAAACTCCTCCGTAAAAAAAAACAATTGAAGTTCCACTGATAAAATGTTAATTCCTTTTGAATTAAGAATAGAAGCTTTCCACAAGCGTTTCTTTTTTCAAAATGTTCGGCCGGCATTGTTAAATATAGGTTTTGTGTAATATAGCTTAAAAGTTTTTTATTGTTTTTTTAAACTTTATTGCACAGAAAAAAATACATAAATATCTAAAATATTTTATTTTGTGTGCATTTTTTAGGGTTCCATACCTCAAAATGTATAAACCTTATAGAATCACTCCGTTGCCCGTCTGTCTGTCTGTCCGTCTGTCAAGTATAATTTTCTCAAGAAGAGGCGTAGAGGTAGCAAGCTGAAATTAATATCAGTGCGCGAATCCGACTCACACTTGCCGGTTTTTTTATTTTACCTTATATACAATAGTACATTATGATATAAGTGCGGTAAGTTGAAAATTACAGCCGAGGCGATATTGCTAGAAAGCAGAGGCTGTAATTATCAAATCGCACGTATGTCATACGACGTTTTATAACATTTTTGCGAGGAAATAAATAAAACTCTGACTTATCTTTAATCAGCAGTATATCTTTAAGCGCTTTTTTTTAAGCAAAGGCACAAAGCAGCCAGTATTACTAATAAAGTAAATTAAAATATTTTTGTGTTTTGTTACAGATAAATGGTTGTAATTTATGGTCAAAATGAATTAAATTAAAGAATTAAATGTTTATTTATTATATTTTATCTCCCAAAGTTAATTTTATTCATAAAATGAAGACCACTTTTCTGACATAAAAACTCTTTGCTAAGATTTAAAAAAGTAACGTTCGTTTTAGACGGAGCATCTTGATAAACCGTGCGTTTTACATTACAATAACGCACAATTACGTAATGAGATACATTAAGATATTAACATGGGTGAAATAAGAGACCCTTTACGAGCAAATGTGTTATAAATAGTATGTAGGTACCTGTTTTTATTTATTCTGCAATATAAACAGAAGAAAATAATTTCTGTGTTTAATGATATTGGCGTTCATATTTTGTTCTTTTATATCATAATAGCGTCTCAACTAATAGAAAAGTTATTCCTTTGTAAGCGCTTCGTCGTGCGCCACTGGTTATTTACTTTAGTTCTGAAACTTTCAGCTCCGTGAACGTTTCGCTCCGTTTAAGTAAAAAATTATAAAAATATTTGTTTGATACTTAAAGGATGTTGCAATTTTATCTTGTTGAGTTTGTTTTAAACTTTTAGCTACGTTTAATCTAGGTCATGACAAAAAAAATATTATTTAAAAAAAAAATTGGGTGAAATGGGAAAGTTCTTACGTGGAGTCACGGATAATGTATAGGTACTTCGTAAGCAATTTAGTGCAACAACTGATGCCTTTAAAAGTTAGACTCATAAAATAATGAATAATGGTCGAGAGCAAAGGGGATTGTAAAACCGACGCCGCGACGTTTTTATTGCGGTTTTTAGTGACATTATATGAGTAATATCATTGCTACCAACAGTTCTCTTTTTCACTTCTATCCAATACAATAATGGTAGATAATGCCTTAGGCATTAAGTATAAGGCATTAAAGTCCATCTTATATTTACATAACATCTTATTGGATGAATTCCTGTGAAATAGCACCTACGCAAATAGTCTCGTCAATATACTTACTTACATACATACACACTTTTGTATTTATTTAACAATTCAACCTATTGATATCTGGCCTACTAATTTTCTATCAATATTTTTTAATAAATTTGACCTAAATATTACATTGCACCACATCTCTATCAGCTACTTAGTCATAAGTGCTATTCGAAGAATAAAATTTAAGTTAATTATTTTTTTACGAATAGCACCTAGCAAAAATATTGGTAGGTGCTCTTCGAGGAATATGTTAGGTGCTATTCGACTGGGTGCTCTTTGAGGAATTCTTTAATTATTGATGTAGTAAGTATGTATAAATAAATAAATATACCAAAGAAATTCTAATGATATTCTTATTTCATATCTTAGTTTTCTCTAATATAATTAAAAGTCATGTAATGTATTATTTATTATACAAATAGTGGGAATACAAAAACTATATCTATTCAATAGACACTTAGACAGGCGCTTCTCGTAGGCGACAAAACAATTTGAAAAATTCATGTAACGTTCATGTCAAATATGTCTGGAATCTCCGGCTGGTGTCGGCATTTGCAATGTTCCTTCGTCACTATGTGACTGAATCTCAAACTGCTTAGCTAATCACGGGATCTCTTTCGTCGCGTTACGTCATACGCGATCACATAGGACATATTGGAATTTACGCATCGCGACGCGTCGCTTTGTCGCGTTCGTCGCTCACCTAGGACAACGGGTAAGTCTGCTAATATATTATATTTATTCAGTTTGAGACTGCCACCGTGGCGCAGTGGTTAAGGTGGTCGCCTCGCCTCTACATCGCCGTGCTGGGTGACGTGGGTTCGATTCCCACACGAGACAAATATTTGTTTAACTCATAGATATTTGTTTCGAGTCTGGGTGTACTTTGTGTCCGTTAATTGCATGTTTGTAAAAGCTCCCCGCGACACAGGGCTTGTTCCCTAGAGCGGGGGTTGTCTTTTTTAAGAAAAAAAAAAAAGTTTTATTGATTTTAATATCTATTAGTAACTATTTAATGTGTACAGTCAGCCAAAGAAATATTTTTTTATATTATAGTTCAGTGTTAGATAATAAAAGTTCAAGTCCATTTAATAGCACCTAATAGTTCGAAACAAACCTTATACCAACACGTCTGGCCAGCGTGGTATAGTAAGCTAAATTCCCTTCCAAATGTTTGGAGGAGACTCATGCCCTGCAGTGGGACGTTTATGGGTTAAAATGATTGATGATGATGATAACGATAAAGATACTATATATACAGTCTGTCTTTTAGTTATAACGATATATAATTAAAAGACAGAGTGTAGCATATGAAGAGAAACATAATAAGAAAACGAAACTCTCTACTCTAAAAATAAAACTCATTGTAATTTATACTTCAAGTTGGCTCTAATTTCATTACGAAAATTTAATAAGTCAAAGTTGAGGCAAATGAAGCTGGTTCGGTAAGCTTCAAAACACTCGCTGCGTCTTGTGTTTATACGATCATAGGAATTTTCGTTCGCTAAGTGTGAAAATGTGTCCAGGGGGCTTACTCTGAATTTCGACATTCGATTGGTCGGTTTTGATGTCGCTGTTAAATGTTTGAACGTGACAGCGACCATATCTAAATTTCTTTACATTTGACAGCGACATCAAAACCGACCAATGGAATTTCGTAATTCAGAGTAAGCCCAGATTTAGAAAAGTCAAAAGTAAATACGTGGCATATGTATACATGCGTATCGCTCAACGTATTGCATTTTCTAAATAATGTATGTAAATTAAATTGAAATTTTTGCATCCATTTTGTTAGGCGTTTTATATATCTACATTGTGGGCATTCATATGAGCAAAACTTTCAGAGAAATATGGTAGCGTTTCTATAGCAGATGTTTGTGAATCTCGTTAACTCTGTCAATGAATCCACCCAAAAATCGCGAAACTCAAATCTTCTACATTGTTGTTTATGCATAAATTAATCTATAAACAGCGGCTGTATGTAAATACGATGATAAATATTTTAAAAAAATAATGTAGCTATTTTCAAAATCAGAATCCCTGTCTTAAAAAAAAGAAAAATATAAGCTATTGTAAAAAAAAATAAGTATTATTTTATTAAAAGAAATATCGAACCATGTTTTAGGTCCTGAATCCCAAAAGGTTTTTCTCGTACTAAAAGCTTATTGATTGTAACGTTGGCCTCTAAATCGTTTCTTTTCAAGGTCTGTAATATCTAAAAGGTTTGACGGCTCAGGTATCTTCGAATAACGATAGCCTACATCTGACGCCTGATCATAATTTACGGGTTAAAGTATACAGATATTACGAATAAGTACCTTTGAGTTTGTGGCCTTTACAAAGACAATAAATGTCGTGTGTTGAATATAGTTGCAGAATTAGTTAAAAAAATAATTTTGTGACTTCGCAAATTGCTTGTGTGTTGAAAAATGCTTGGTATTACAGTCTTAATTAGGTTATTATTTTCACATATGTACAAACAAAAGTGAATTTAACGCCAAAAAACCTATCTCTGTTCTGTATTAACGTCTAAAGCTTAAATCAATTACCTATAAAAATATATATTTATTCTAGGTACCTATTATATATAAATTTTGAAATTATTTTATTTTGCTAATAACGACATTTATAGGATAATAACTATAAAAGTATAATCGAATAATTAATACGTTAAACGGTTGCCAATCATCATAAATCCATATGATTTCATATCATTATTCCTAATTATGTATATTACTCAAAACAAAGAGTTTCAAATGTTTATATAAAATTGTATGTCTACATTTTCATAAAGCGTAGCAATTCGTAGCATGGCGTAGCACTTCGTAGCAATTACCTGCCCCCACTGTTTTTATAGGGAGAGTGACTGCGAGAGAAATAGAAAGATAAGTAAACAGAGTGGTGTGAAGTGCAAATCTATATACGAAAACAATAAAGGAACCCATTTCCTTAGTTAGCCTTCGAAGTATGTGTACGAAGAAAAGTAAATAATTCAGCAAATATAGGTATATTTTTCATTATATTATGCAGCAGTTCTGCCTTATTAAAGCAAGTCTTTAGAATATTGCGTTCGTTAGAAGAAGTTATTAACTTCATATTCTTGTTTATCTTTGAATTTTGCTCGTGTTTTAATATTTTTCTTTATAAAGTACTTTGGTAGCTGGCCTTCTTTATTATTTTAATTCAAATTCAAGTTTCGAACAATTACCAGAGATAAAATACGAAATGGAAGAGTTAAGTGGTCTCTAGATGAGAGCTTTCGACAATATCGAGAAAACTTTTTGATGTGAGTTTACTGATTGTTTGTTTATCGAAATTAATGTTATCTATAAACTTTCAATCAACAATAGAGTTATTGTTTTGACTTTTAGTGTTGTTAACAGTTTAACCGTAGCTCGAATTTATTTGTTTTGTAAATATTATTATTTGTTTGTTTTATTTCCAGTGAAACTCTTTAATAACTAAAATGTTGCGAGTACAAACGAAAAACGCATTTAAGTTTATAGTATGTAATTATGTATATCATATATAATGTCACTATACCCCATTTCAACCCGTGTGTTATGCACCTTATGCAGTCAAGAGCACTGTGAGAAAAGGAAAAATTCGAAACAAACCCTATACCGAACCGTCTGGCCAGTGTGGTAGGACGAAATATCCTCCAAACTCTTTGGAAGAGACCTGTGCCCAACAGTGAGACCTTTATGGGTTGAAATGATGATGAAATAATATACAAATCAACTAACAGAAAAATATAGTTGACAGGTTCCAAATTCAAATGTTAAATTATTGTGTTTTTTATTTATGGCCAGTCTAGGAACTTAAACAATAATCCACATTTATTAAAACAAGACATAAACTATTTAGACAACAAAGGTACAATGTTACTTCAAAGCAAAACCTACTCACAACTCGAAATAAGATGCTTATGTTTATGCTACCCACGTAAAACATTGTATTGCATAATTTCCCAACATACGCAAAGTTTTGAAGAAATGTGTATTATAAGATTAATTCTATTGCAGTAATATAACGCTAGTCTCCTTGGTAAACATTTGCCCGTTAAAGTTGCCAAAAGGTATAATTTTATCTGTATGGGAGAATTCATGAATAAGCCCATTATCCCTGGACGTGAGGTGACGTCGCGACGAAGTCACGTATGGGTCGGTAAGACTTCGGATTAGTTTCATATAGCACGCTGACCATTGCGTGCTCGCTCTGTACCCTACTAACTCGCGACAGGTGTCAGCAACACATGCATTGTTTAGATATTGCCAATGCGATGCTCTCGTTTATGCCGAGCGGTGGTTGTAAAACGTTTGCGGTGAATAGCAGGTAAGCCTTTCCATTTTTAAAGCGTGGTGTAGTTGTGTTAAGCGACTTTATACCATGAAAGTTTCACATGGCAATGTTTATATTGTCCTTGTCGAACGCAGTCAGAATAATAGAGAAGGTCCGTGATTTACCTTACAAACAGTGTACGAGGAATACTCACCGTTGCATGCTAATTCTGTGCTACAAATACTTGAGTATCTCAAGCACGTAGTTTTATTTTGTTGGGTTAAATCGCTTAATACAGTTATTAAAATTATTTAAAAATTCACTCTCTTCTATTTCAGTTGCGATAAAAGATTAGCCCTTTTATCTTTTAACATTTTATGGTCTGTCTATTTACCTATGCTTTAAAACAGTAGTTATAATATTAATCCTTGGTTATATATTGGTATTAACGGAGTATCTATAAATCAAATTTGATGCGGTAAACGGTCTAGTGACCGTAATAACCGTAATAGGATTTCACCATTCCTAGAGCAAATATTAATGCAACACAAACCGCATATATAAAACTAATGGCACCATGAAATAGTTTGTTCAGCACTAATTAAATGTAGTTCAGTTTGGAATGTAGACAATCTGGTCACCAGCGTATGTTGTAATAGCGTGTTGATTGAAGCGAATATGTGTTGATTAAACAGAGCACGGTGCTAACCAAGCTTAGTTTAACGCTGTGAATATATCTAGTAATAGCTGGGGGACTACATTTTTATTTATTTATTTATTAAGGATCAACAAACAGTTACACATTAGATCTTATGAGCTAAATTATAATATAAATACATTATACAAATGTGCAACCCACAACGTTGGTCACGGAATATAAACAGAATAACATGACGTGTTTTAAAGAAAATAAAAGTAAAATTTTAAATTTTAAAGAACATTAGGAGAAGATAATATGATTAGCTAATACATGATTACTGTACCTATAATACCTATATATACATATATAAAATATATACATATACATATAATTACAAATACATTAACTTAATGGTGTTGATGAGACAGTTGCGAAACCTATTTGCAGGCATAGAGAAAATATCTAACTCTGTGAAATGTTTATTGTAATTATTGGTAATACGGCGCAATGGAGCGCGGACGCCTGCATTTGTTCGACATGAAGATACTGCAAAAACTGGGCGTGCGCGCACCCCTCGCCTTAATACACTTCTGGGCACATAATACTGTATTCTATTAGTTATGTCGGAGCAGTCGTATCTGTGACTACACACATCGTAAAGAAACTACACTTGTAGTACGTATTATTATGTACTATGTAGTCAACAGCAACATACTTATGTTGCTGTTCAGTATATGAGTTTTCTGCTTTGCCTAAATGCGTCAATGTTATATTAACTGTAAATAAAGCTGACTATCAGACATATTAAGGTTTAGATGAAGCTTCCAAAAGACTCAGAAACGATCCTAAGCAAATATTATCTCATCCTTAGAAACAATTTCTTACAAGAGTTTTGCAAAACCTTGAAATTATTTTCGGGCCAAGTTTCAGCAAAACATTCATTTTTTTGTATTCGACAAAAAATAATAAAATACACCAGTGTGTAAAGTTTCAATACAACACTATACTCGAAATTTTATCGAAAATAGACTGCCATAATAAAGAAGTGATAGGTACCCGCGGTAATATGTTGAAAAGTATCCGAAAAGTGCTAATAAAACTGTAAAAGCGGTGTAAAGCTCGGTACACGCATAAATGTAAGAAAATTGTACAATACGAGTATTTGTGCCTTCTGTTGCTTAAATATATACAAACGCCAATATCTTTATCGCCACTGATTAGGCAAAACAAATTCAATGAACGTACAAAGAACGTAACTTACATGCGTAAAACTTTTACTTATCTATAGAGTCACTTGTTTCACTTAACTACGTATGTTATGTGTTTTTTTCATTCATTATAATCAATGTAGCAAATAGTAAGCAATTTGTCTTTATGGTGAATTTAAGTAGTCACAAGAAATTAGACTAATCTTTTACACACTGGATGGTTACAAAATACATGTTACAAAATACATGAGAGCTAGAGTAGCTAATGCAATTTATATACTCGTATAATATGATTACATTGTAATATAATTATATTGTATCATCTTAACCAAATTGTATTTAGACAACTAACTTAATGTAGTTAACGCAGCTAGATAATAATAAACAGATTAGTCGACATATCACACAAATTGGTGAAATGTTTTCTGAGATTCATAAACCTACAACTTTTTTTAAACTTCCAAAATTTCACGTGTAATTATTATTACCATGCTTGTAGCGTTAAATATTGTTTCTTATTCAAGACGAATTTGTCAGTTAGGTAATCGAGTTCGATTAGACGATATAACTGAAAAATTACGGAATCTAGATAAAGTGAATGGATTTGAAGGATACCGGATTTTTTTAATTTCTTATTAAGTTTAGCCTTTGAAACTTTCCGTTAATGTTTTTTTCTCTACACATCTATAGAATAAATTAATCTATACGATTAAAAAAATCCGGAATCATTCAAATCCATTCACTATAATTGAGATCCGAGGTGTAAACCTGTACTGGACTAAGAACGTTTAGTTAGACAAACAACATTGTCCACGGGATTGGGAGGAATATTACAACTACGCTTCTATTCCTTCCACTGCCAGTTCCCCGTTCATATTTATCTCAAAGAAAAATAACACAATAGGTACCTCTTTATGACCCTTACAATTTTTATCATTTTGTTTATCGTGGAAATGTTATTGTTGTTCAACAATATGTACTTTATAGACTTTTGATTGTTATGTTCAATATTACAGCTTCATTTAATATCATTTAGGGATCATTCCCTTTCATTTCTTGATTCTGTTGCTTGGCTATAAACGAGACTTAATTTAAATAATCTAATAATACTAGTAGATAAAGCGGTGAATACCAACCACAATATTTGTTTTATATGTAAACCGCTAAGCCGACATTTTGTTAGCATTTACTAGATTTGCCCGCGACTTCGTCCGCGTAGTTTTCAATATTTAAGTCCGCTGTCCAATATCTTGAATGTCAAAATAGATAACTTTTTCGTAATCAACGTCCCTGAGAACTTCGAAAATAACATCCATATCGACAGTAGTAATTCTTATCCATCAGGGCAGGCTTTTCAAATACCAGAAAGTACAGTAGATTGCTTTTTAGAGTAGGCATATGAAAGTATGTAAAACACACTGTAAAATTTTTGTTTGTCTATCCGTCTGTCTGTCTGTATGTTTGTTTGTGGTGAACTACAAAACGGCTGAAACAATTGCGATGGGACTTTCACTGACGTATAGCTTTTGTCACAGGAAGTTACTTTGATTTTGGAAAAATATGAGGATTCCTTAAAAAAGTAAAAAAGCAATGAATACGGGAATAGTTTAAAATAAAAAATATCCTTGTCCCTGTGTTGAACATACGGGCGAAACCAGGAGTGAAGCTTGTTAAAATTCAGCTATATTTAAATATACATATACAATGACATAGACTATCCGCATTCCGAATGATGAATACTAAAAACAACGAGTAATTCAATTAACAATGTAAAATGAACGCGGCATTTCATCACAAAACAAAATGTTTATCTTTATGATTCAATATTCGAAATTTTTTATCATCAGGATTCCAATTATTTTGTGCAAATATTTTGATGCCGCCGTTTGACTGACTATGATTTGGATATTATTTCATAATGAGAGCCCGATTTAATGAATATTGAACAGGCTAATTCATTGTTGCCAATGGACATGTGGTTTGAAATGACCGCATAACTCTATATCTGTGCCAGCATTGTCGGCAAATCCCGATATTAATGTCACAGAAAATGTATAATAAGTTAAACATTTAATCATTTTAATGTTGAACTTCTACTAATAGCGCGATATTTTCAATTAAATTTGTAGTAAATGGATATTTTTAACTTTGGAAGTAATTAGGCAGATGAATATCTTTTCTCCGCTTATTGTTTCTCTGGCTTAAAGCCTTAACAATTTATATTTATCATGAAAAATACATTACTCAAAGTCTACGAAAATAGGTAATTATCTCAACAAAAGGCCCATGTGGATTATTGTAAGAAAAAGAAGATTGAATAAATATCGAAAGAAATACAATTCCTTTATACGGGTGATTTATGGGATCTGATTTGAAATACATAAGGAGGAGGGAGACACAGGGGCGCCCGGCCGCGACACCGATATGGGGAGAAGGTGCGAACACGACACTTGCTACTTAATTCCCCATTTACAAATATTCTCTTGGACCCCAAGCTGTTTGTAAAAACTGGGTCGCCTGCCTGAGGCGTTGAAGCAATTCACATCTATTTAAATTCCAAATGCGGCGCGCAAGTGCAAGCTAGCAAGGTATGCATCCACACTGCACCCTGTCTTTGATGTAGGTCAGCCTGGTCTGACTATGCATATCAAAGGCGCGTATTTGAATGTGTTTACACAAAGTTCCAGCCGAGAGCAGGGAACCGAGAGCGCGAGGAGTTGGTGGCAGTATGGTGGAGTATGTGACACTTACGACGTCGATGAGTTGACTGAGTTTGAGCTTGATGCAGACGCGCAGCACGTCGGTGGTGTTGACGACCGGCCGGACCAGTTTGTTGTAGTTGGACAGGAGGTCATCGTAGAGGCGCTTGGCGTCGGGGTTGCCGGCGGTGGCGGCGCGGAACAGGCAGCAGGCCGCCAGCCACCACACGAGCGCGGCCATCAGCTCACGGGCTCGGCCATCGTTACGTAAAGGCTCGTGTAGACGAGGGCGGTCGGCCCGGGCGCGGCGCGACGCTGACTGCCGCCCTGCGCGCCCCAGACACCCCCGCGCGCGCCCGACCCTCCGCCACACAATATCACGCAGATGGGACAATACTCTGCTCTGTTATAACACATTCAGCTGATTACCTACGCCGCCGTTATTATGACTTATAAAAGTGTCTTCTTTGTTACATCCTTGGATTATAAAGTACGAGTTATTTGTAATCTTGTTGTGCGAGGTATTGTGAGTATGATAGACGTAATGTTAAATATTACAGATAAATCATGTTGTAATATGCTACGTATATAAAAATGTATATATTTCATTTTTATAAAATACAAACTGAATAAAATAAATTTTCACACTTTTAAAGTACAACGACCTATAAGTTACATATTCCCATAAATAAGAGGTATTTTTAATGGTAATAAGATATAACCAACAGAAATTTTTAAATTATTATTATTTATTTCCACTTTTTATTAAAAAGCGGCACCTCACAATAATCTGCTGAGCAGTCAAGAGAACCACACAAATTTTCGATTGAACAAAAATATTACTGTGTTCCTTCTGAACGGTTATACTCTTTGGAAATTATCTATGATGTTTGTTAAGTTTACATAAAGTAAGGTTACGATGACATTGTAAAGAATGTTTGGGAGTTCGGGAGGGTGTGGATGTCTGATCTGTGCCCACATTCCACAGCAGCCTCCTTCTATAAATACGCGAGTCGATAGCGCATCGCATTCATCTGACCAATGTTTCCTACATTACATCACAAACCTTTTACCATTTAAGTAACACTACCTTCTTCTACAAGAGAGGACAATGTAGCCCACCTAATGCACTTAGTACAATTTACAAAGTTCCCCCAGCTTGTGCTTCAAGTTCGCTAACTCCGTACAGTTCATGAGCAGGCAGTACGTCTTGTTGCAGATTAAATTATAAATCGATAGTTGTTTGTTTGTTCTTGGGTCAGTTGGAATTAAATGAACTTTAAATCTAGTTGAATATAGAGCTAATTTGTGTGATATCGTCAGTGTCACGTTTAATATTGCTTTAACAAAACTTTACACAGAATACATAATAACATTGTAATATTCATTGAGAGACTGTGTTAAACACGTCGGTTTAAATTACAAAGATATATAACAATAATAATATTTAATAATAATATTCTACCACATTTACACAGCGCCATCTAGTCCCAAATTAAGCAATTATGCTTGTGTTATGGGTACTAAACAACTGATAACTACTTCAATATTTCCTTTTTTTAAATACATACATATTATAGATAAATTACACCCAGACACAGAACAAACCTTTATGCTCATCACACAAAGATTTGTCCTGGGTGGGGATCGAACCCACGACCTCCGGTTTAGCAGTCAGGGTCACTAACCAACAAGCCAGTCAAAAATGTCAAAAATAAATGAAATCGTTATTTATTTGTGAGCCTTAACTGAACTTAAAATACCATGAACTCCAAAAGCAATGAAATCGTTATGACCATAAGTATGTTTATTTTTAATCACCTGAGTTATATTTTAGATGATAGTGACTGGCGATTAACGATTGATTACACAAAATTCGGTGTAGTTTTCGTAGCGATTACTACTAAAATCAACTCAACTATTTTTTGTTGGGTGGATAAATTGACTACTACTGCACTGTAGGCATAAATAAAAGATAAAAAAAATCTCTCTTTCTGTCAAATTTTCGTATTTTCTTAGTAAATATAACAAAGTGACTGGTTTAATTTGATGGTTGGAACCGGAAGTTAACGGTAAATATTCTGAAAGTGTTATTTTAAAATAATGTTCTTATGAACAATCGTGATACGGAATTCGAACATATATCTATTTTAACATAATTTAAAGAAAAAACTTATTTCAATAAGAAACAACATGCGTCTCACTTGTTTAAAAAGCACAGATTATAGTGCAGTGATAAATACATTCTGATTTCACAGTCAAACTGTACTAAAATACAGTTTTGTGAAACAAAATTTTTAAATTATAAGGCATACAATGTACTCTAATTAATAAATAAATAAATAATAATAATAATCTAAGACTATAAAAGCAAAGTATAAACTCAAATTGCATTAAATTAAAACTATTGAGTAGGGTTTAGAAAATAAATATCTATAAGAAAACTTTATCATAAACGTTATTATGTTCTAGTCTGCGAGGTGTTTCAATTTTCCTCCAGCATTTACGATGTAAAATATTTTTACAGACAACCAAATAAAAAACATACCTAAATGAAATGTTGGGACAATAAGCTTTTATATTTTAAGCTTCGAGTATATAGCTTTGAGACGTCTGTCATAATGTTCAGTTTTTGTGGAAAGTAAAAAGGGTCGTAAGATTGGTGAATCCTTTAAGATCCAGCGCCTGCCAAGCATAAATCAAAATTACACGAAAAACATCTTAGATTCATAACGGTAGATCCACGGTCGTCGGGAGCGGAAACTTTATATCTCTATACCAGTATATAGGTATCCGCATGTATACAAAACTTTCAACTGGATATCGATAAAAGTGAAACGGCTATTTATCGGATAAATTTAATAAAGCTTTTTTTTATTTTAGATAAAAATTACTAACTACCGCGACGTTGAATCGTGAGATTTGAAAAGTTGTATCCGAAACTTTAAATCAAAATCAACTGATATTTAGAATTTGGTAAGATATGGGTAACAGAATTTTTGGTAGCAAAAAATAATAAACCGAAATCAAGAAATAATAAATAAAACTAAAAATACAATAGCTATATCTGAAAAAATGTAACTGTATTGGCGGGCGGTACCTATTATGTCCATGTCGTCGATGACGTTTGATCTTTATATTATTTGTCGTAGTGCTGTACATCACAGAAGCACACTTCACTACCTATTAAGCAAAGCTGTTGAAACAATGCGCTTACCCCCATTTGCGTGTCAAAGAGTTTTAACGAAAATCCATAAACGAGCGTTCCATTCGATTAAAGTACACTTTTCACACAACATTATGGCAACGGCACAACCAAATGTTACCCCAGAAAAGGTGAAAATAACTAATTTAAAACATTTCTCATATTTATGAACATTTTCTATTGAAATAAAAGTGGCTTAACAAATCATTTTGAGTTCATTATTTAAATTTTATTTCGCTTTTGAGGCCCGTTACGGCGCCCGTGGGATGGGTACGGAAATGACTAAGGCAACAATGGTGGTTGCTTATATAATACTATAATAAATAATAAATATCTCAACAATTTTCAGTCCCAAAAGTTTGCAGAAATATAAGCGCCTGAGTTGAAAATATAAATAACGGTTAGAAGCCTACTTTAACAAGTAAATTTAATGTATTGTGTTTAATCATATAACCTTATCTCTGTTCACTTACGTATATTATGATCTATAAACATGATGTTTTATTGCTGGCTGTATAAAACACGTCATACATAATTCAACAAAATAAGGACAATTCCTTGGACACTAATGTAGCATTTTATCTCCTTCATGTCAACTGCGAAGTAATTATTACTAGCAAATTTGCTGTTTCATTGTACTCATAGTATATAAATACAAATAGTTAATCTACGTTATGTTAGTCTGTTCAAAATCAGTCTGTTAACTATCAGGCGAAATTATCAAGTGAATTTCGACCAATCATTTGAATTTTTGAAAGCTTTACATAATTTAACAGGCCGTTCTTGAAAATTGTAGCGTCTCCGTTCTCAATATAGAACTAAAATAGAATTTGATATACATCTGCATATCTACTGATATCTCTGTCTTTGTTACTTGATTGCAACAAAGACAGAGATATCAGTAAGCAGAAATATATAACATTATATGCTCGTATATTTTTTCCACCATTCTGCATAAACACATGAATAATCTAAAAATGAAGAATGAGTTTCAATATTTTCCACAGAGTCCAATGAAATTGAACTCTGTGGAAAATATTGAAATTATTATTTTCATCTTAAGTCATTATTATACAATTGGGAGCGCTCTCTTCGTCACAATCGAGATGGCTTAGGCAAAAAGCATTTGATAAGAGGGTAGGAGCCAAGGGGTTTGGAGCGCCCTATAAAAAGTCAAAGCGTTTTTCGTACCTCTATACTCGTAGATATAAGATATAAAAATGTAATGGAGTGTTCCCATTTTCGCTGCAACATCGTTTTAGATAAATTGCATTGAGGAAAATAAAGAAGAATAAGCTTTTAGCGGATAGAGGCGACGCATCCAATATGTCTCCACAAAAATATAAAACAGTCAATGAGGTTGATAGGTTTACTGTTACCTGTTCAGTGACGCAAGACTTCCAGTAATTTTATTTATTGTCAAAAATATTTAAATATAGAACAATATAATAACATGGAAAAGGCTTTGATTGAGCGAAATTGAAAAGCTCCTTACAAACTAAACAACATCTAGAATAATTTTCCTTGAACAATTGTTATTCATTTTAATTGGTATTAGATAAATTCTTCATGCTTTTACTCGTACCAATAAGCAAATATATAATAGAAATTTATTACGAGTGCGTAAAAGCGACCCAAGGGGATTACGAACAAAAGCATTACAGTCGTTAATTCTAAACTGGCGTGACAGATGTGTTTTTTAGACGTATGGTCGCCAACATAAAGGATAACGTAATTAGAAACCCACAAGTTAACGAGAAATTTTAAACAGAGTTGATGGTTTGAATGGTAGATAGTACCAAACTGAATGTTCGGGACCGAACGAACGAAACCGAACTGGTTATGTATGTTCGGTATGTTAAAAGTAACTAACTTGATTTTATTGTAAAATACGGCATTTATTTTCGTTTTTTTTTTTGCACATAATTCAAAATGAGAGAACTGTTGTGTGTTCTCTGATCTCTCTCTCTGATGAGAGAAAATGAAAATAATGCCAAAAAAAGAATAAAACGTTAATATAAGGCATTATTTTTCTTGTTATAAAGCGATTGAATTTAGTACTACATGGAAAAAAAATCAAAATAAATTGGCAAGACAAATTTAGTGTCGAGACTGGACAAAAACATTTTGAACAGCTAAAGAGAAAACTACAAAACATTTCACTAATTATGACTAAAATAAATCAGCTTTACAGTTTTACCCTTAACATTGTTGTCTGTACCTTATAATTTTGTGTATATCCCTTAAATGTCCAAAACGAACCACAGGTATTAAGTCCACTTACTCCTAATTAACGGTAAGTAATTATGAACAATGAGATAATTAATTTTAAAAACATCAAAAGCTTTTAACCATTACGATTTACTTGAGTGCATTTATATTGTCAGCATCCATTAGGTACGACGTAATAGGATGTTTCGTTTTTATTGCGATTAACTTTAGTTAAAATACGTTTCATTTCCGAATGCCCTAATTTTTGTATATATTATTTTATTGTTTATTTTGAGTACCTAACAATAAATACAGACCCATAGTATTACTTAAAAATAACTTCTAAACTATATTAGTAGCTTTAATATACTTGTATATGTGTAAAAAAATAATAATTTATCTTATTACTTCTGGAGGATCCGAGGCCCAGCTTGATAATCTGCAGCAATAATTTAAGAATAAGAATAATTAAGAATAAGAATAATTTATTTCTTTAAGAAAAGTTACATTTTAGATGTACAGTGATCGACATCACCTTTTAAGCAAAAAATGCCTGTGCCAGGTGACCTCGCTCTTCCATAGCTACTATTTACAAACACACTCGCGCCTTCTCACTTGCAAAACTAGGATGCTATTATGCGCATAGGGACCAGGAACGCATCCATCTCTTCCGCATTTCGGTATATAAAAAGTTTAGTTTGTGTCAGCGATTTCAGCATTCCTGATACATTGAAATATCAGCAGCCTCAACAGCATCCTGATTGAATATTTCACATATATGATGTGGTGACGACTGCTACCATTCTTGAATTTTTATCTAATGTTTTAGGCCTGAACTTACTAAAGTAGGTAGAAGGTAAGTACGTTAAATTATGTATATCAATACATAGATATTCTATTGTTTGTTGAAATATGTACGTCTCTTCTTGTCCCAGCCGTGGTTGGTAATAATCTATACAAATATTGTACAGCTGTAGATTTTATTTGAACGTTCCAATCAGTAACAGATTAGGGTTTGTGCTAGAGCACTCCTACCATGAAACAACAGATGAAATTACAGATCGTTATAAAAAACGTTAGATAACCATCACCGAGCTCGATATCTACACAAATATATCTCATACGATGAATTGTCTGATATTTCTTTGTCTTTTTTTATCAAAAATTTTTCATTCTATTCATAATTTTTATCATTGTTGGCTTTCGGTCGAATCAGGGATAGCAAACAATGGGAATGATTTATTTGGTTTACATTACTTAATTACACATAATTCCATAGTGATGTTGTTTACGGCTTTATGTTGTAATATTATAAATATATAGCTACATTGCATTTATGCTTAAGTATATTGTGCTTTATTATTGTAAATGACTGTTTGTTCAAAGATCACCGAAAATACACGTAATGATCATACGTGTATTTTCGGTGATCTTTAGTTCGATTGTTATTTATTTATTTATTTAAATATGAAACAAACAGTCATTTACAATAATAAAGCACAATATAATACTTACCAAGTGAATACATATTTGAATATTATATACTGTCGATGAATCGTTTAAAACAAAATTTATAATGCAAATAAAATCATCATTACAACCCATAACTGCTGGGCACTGTTCTCTTCCAAACATTTTGGACGGAAAGCAGCTCTTTTCAAGCATATCTGGTTAAGTATTTTCTTCGGAAAAAATCTCTAATTTCACACAAAGTAATATAAAATAATAAAATTGAAAGCAGGAGTTTCTACTTGAATGCCAGTTTTAAAAGAAGACTTTTCAACAGGAATCCAGACAACGTATATATTAGTCGAGTCAATGAAGCAGTAAATTCGTTAAAACCTTAATCCTCTAGAGTCCTAAAGAAAATTACATTACTAGCAATTTTAACATTCTAAGTGATAAAGTTAGAATTTCCTGTAGAAGCGTATCTAAGAAAACGTTTTATATTAACTGAGAAATAAGGAAAACGCTTGGGACTTGGAGATAGAATTGGGTGGTCATTATACTATTGTTGGTTCAATCTTTAGTGCTAGCCACAGATAATTGTAATCCAAACAACAATATCGTCTCAGTGCTTTTTGTTTGTTATATATTCTATGGAATATCTATGTATTTATATAATATCCTTCATTTACTTCTGATTAATTTCGTTGCGCGTTCAAAGACAGTGGATTAGGCATTCCCTGGGACAACTGAGTGTCAAAACTCGGTGTTTGCAAGGGTCATCACCATTAATCCTGGCTTACGGGAGTTGCAGTGTTGGGCATAAGGGTGGGGTGGCCCTATATATTGTATGACTATGGATTTGATTTGAATGAAATGAAATGTCGCTTCATTTCATGATCAATAAGAAAATAACGCCTAGAAAATGTTCGCAAGCACGGCATTATTAGTCATAGTGGCATATTCTTATGCCCGCCATGATTCGTCCGTGTACACTTGTTTAAATTTTAAAAAAAACAGTATTTGATTGAGGTGAAATACTTTTGTACTCGTAAGTCCTATCACATTCACCTAAATAGTGGGTAAGTGTAAATTCATTTAAAGCAGAAACACGGACAAATTGATGTGTCAAGAGTATTACAACGCGATAACAATTTCCCAACCAACAAAGACCCGACAAACACGCAATACATTTGATGAAAACTGTATTACACTTTCCCGTCAACACAACGGTAATTTTACTCCACCATCAGTCGCATAAAGGTTTGTTTTACGTCGGAACTTTTGTTTACAACATGTGAAAATCACGAACAGAAATGTCAAAATCTGCATTTAAAACGCCTTAAAGTTAAATCGTGTGTTTGTAAATAACAAATGAAAATTTCATTTTATATATTTTCGAAGCAAACAAGTGAAATTATAATTTATTGGCTTAAAATATAGCTTGACATAACCCAGTGACAGAGGAAGGAGATTCATTAAGTATGCAAAACGTGCGTTGCATGCAAATATTAAAGTGTATCACAGCGTTTTATTTGGAAAGAGTACATTTATGCAAAGGTGCGAACTTATATTTGGATTTTGGTGCTATGTAAGGTCATTTGTATCAAAAGCGTGCCTTTATATAATACAATATTGGGCACAGTTCCAAACTTGTGCATTGTGCCACCGAGGTTAATATTGAAGATACTTTCAAAAATTGTAATGGAAATTAAAACATCCATTTATTTTTTAACAGGGTGATTTTGTGTAAAAACAAGGTGCTGAACAAATATTGTGCGCATGTAATAATGGTATTCTATAACCACACTACTAGAACTATGAGGCACTCAATTCAAACTTTACATGCAGTCGGTATAATTCAAAGATATACCATAAAACATATATGCTTACCTTATTGTTAAATTTAATTGAATAAAGCACTATCTTATCCGAGTATGGTCTTGGTTGCGTCTCGCGCGGTTTACAGCTTGGATCGCATCCAACACTGCGTTCTTGTTGAGAGCTGTTAAATCTTACAAGAGAATAGAAATCACTACTTACGGTACAGTACAGCAAGATAAATACTTCATTCTTCAGAAAATTTTATGTGTGACTCATTTCACATGGTATTTCATTTTTTGGGTTCCGTAGCAATGGCAAAAGGGTTCTGCCCTTATAGTTTCGTAATGTCCGTCCGTATGTCACAGGCATTTTAGTTAGTTTGGTAGTGAAATAATAAACATATTTATTTTAAGGGGGAAACAGAAATAGATTGAATAAAATTTTTTTTAGGAAACATATCCTTGTGGCAATACTTCAGATCTTTTAAAGACACGTTAAGTGAGTTCTTAACACAATTTCGCAACTGATTTACACAAGTTATTATTAACTCGTATACGTGCACGGTGCAACTCGTATATTATCGAGGCAAGGAATATACTTAGTATATGTATTGACATAGTTCCTTCCTAATTCGAATTAAACTTTAAATGTGACTTGTAATTACTTAAGTTACCGTAATCAAACTTTTCGCAACTAACATTTAATTAAGCAATGGCACCCTTTTTAGTTAGTTGTTCAGACCCTATTAACACTAAGTACTAGTTCTAATTACGCATGCGTATTTGGTACGAATTGTTCGGTAGCGTAACGGTAGGTGTATATAAGGTGTGTACAAGACTTCGCAAGCAGTCCCGGTTTCAAAACCCGGGTCAGGTAAAATAGTGTTGAGTTTTTGTGTCATACAATTCTCAGTATCAGTCAGGTATTTGGTAATGTACTCGGTTAATAACAAAAGACTTGGCTCCTATTACATAATATCAAACTAGGGATGGTATGGAGCTCCGTAACCGAAATTATCGGTAATCCGAAATAAAAATCTATCCGAAACCGTACCCGAATCCGATATAAAAGTTTCGGATAGTTTCGAATAGACGCGCAATTATGTTAGGGAATCGCAATGTATAAATTATGCATTATCTTTAAAAAAAAATATTTTTGTTCTACAATTCTTAAAAATCTAATATCCGTAACTGAAATTATCCGAAACAATTGGATAATCCGAAATAATTTAATATCCTTAACCGTAACCGAAATCGGCATAACATTTTTCATATAGGTATCTGTATTCACAACCAGATCCGAAATTTCATATCCATAACAACTCTGGATCAAACAAAGCTGGGGGTTAAAACACCTCTGCCTACCCGTTCAAGAAATAACATAAGTATTGTAATGTCCTGAAATAGGCTCAATAATAAAAGAGAGAAATAGTGATACGCCATTCTGTTGACTTTTCTCTTTGGTACATGAAAAGTTATTTTTTACTTATGTGACTTTTAACTTTATACAGCATTCTTTAACACCAATTTTAATAATCTAATTAACCTTCCTATACCCGCGCCAAATTGTGTGACACCTATACTCGCGTACGGTCTCACAGACCGAACTTTCGAGACGATTTCTTGATTTTTTACTGAATTACCCTTAGTAAATATTATTCTTTCTTAAAACTATGGGATGTAATGAAACAATACATATTAATCACTTGCTTATTTATTAATTATTTTAAAAGCAATCAGTCTTTTAATTAACAGTCTTAAAAATCAACTTTTTTTTCTTATGTTCTACAAAAACAGAATAACTTTTTTTTCCTTCTTAATAACAAAAATAAACTACTAAATATCAAAAGATCACATTCAAAATCACATAAAAATAATATTCTCACTTAATTATCACTAGCATTGTGGCAGTCAGGACATATCATCACTGCGTGTTCTAAACAAAAGTATTTTTTGCATATGGCGCAGTTATATCGGGTTTTGCGGTTTTTTTTTGCAGAACAGTATCCACAACGTCCAATTTTATTATTATCAGATGTTGCTGAACATTCTGGACCATCAAGCTGACATATTTCAGCTAGCCTTAGCTTCATAGTTTTGGGCAAAGATGTGATGAGAGCTCGACGTCCGAGTTGCATATTGATGAGATCGTACAACAAAGCCTCAAGAAAAATTCTGCGGTTTACTTTTTTATTCGGATTATTTTCTTGGTATATTATGTGTGCATTAATGCCTGCTATGTTTATTAGGCTATAAAAAATCACCATAGGCTCGGTATCCCGATTTTCTTCTTGCACCTCAAGAAAATCTTCCACCTCGCTATCATTTTCATCGTCATAATCAGTAATTTCGTCTTTTTCTTCCAACGTCGCCGTCGCTATTATTTGTTCTTCATTCATCTTAATATAATGAAATATAACCTGTAAAATAATAAAGCAGAAAAAAAAATAACATTGCATAGTAAATAACAGAAAAAATAAAGAAAACAATAAAGTAAATACTTACATAAAAAGTTGCACCTGTACCCGCATCGGTCTCACAGACCGATTGGCGCCAAATACGACTACACGTGTGCTCTCCACGGCCGCGTGGAGTGTACTGAGTTGAAGATAGTAACAAATCCGGCAGCTAGCAAAGGACTTGACTTCACAACGTTTCTATTTAAAAAAATAGACATAAAAATGTATATAGTCGGTCTCACAGACCGACGCGCGGGTATAGGAAGGTTAAATCAGATGTCTCTGTTAGCCACCTGAGTCACTTCGTTTTTCATTGGACGTCTGCATAAAACATGATTAACGTTAAAACAGACTTTATGTCCAGATCCTGCCTTAGTAACTTACCTTTGTTTAAAAATTTACACCGTCTTTGGATTTACGTCCAGGGATTAGATGGTGGGTGAACAATGTAGATAGAATTTATGTTCCAAGTTAAAATAAAGCTCAAACTGTCGGTTTTATTTCGTTCAAATTACTCTTTAGCGTTTGCGGACATTCTTGCTAAATTTCTTTTTTTAAATTATTCAATTTACTCGTAGAAACGTATTTTCCGACCGGTGTTAAGCTTTCATTCAGTGGTTCATTGTCTGAATTTTAAACATCCTATTGCTTATTTAATTAAAAAACTGTAGGACAAAAGAATTGATTGTGATGCAAAACTAATTGGTGCCTCCGGGATGAAATGGAAAAGAAAAGGAAGTCTTATTAAAGAAAGTATTTTATGTTCGCGCCTTGGATTAATATCATATTTCCACCTAATCGAGTTATTTTCTTATTTAGATAGCAATCTGTCTAGCGAATACCCTCGGAAACTAGAAATGAATTAAAAATATAAAATTATACGCTGAAGAACAAGAAAAGACAATGTAATCAGAGTTAAATGACTATTTTTTTATGCTGAAACATCATTTCATTTGGTGAAGATAAATAAATGACCACATTTGTTAAGGTTTTTGCGTGAACTAGGTATGTTACATCTCGTTTAGGTCTATATTTACCTTAAATATGCTATTTACCTTAAATATGGTACCATTATTTCATATAATGCTATATAAATAATAATAATAATATTCTACCACATTTACACAGCGCCATCTAGTCCCAAATTGAGCAATTATATTTGCATGGTTATGGGTACTAAACAACTGATATACTACTTAAATACATTTTTTTTTTGTAAATACATACATATTATAGATAAATTACACCCAGACACAGAACAAACCTTTATGCTCATCACACAAAGATTTGTCCTGGGTGGGGATCGAACCCACGACCTCCGCCGTTTTAGCAGTCAGGGTAACTAACCACTAGACCAACAGGCCCGTCAAAGTAATAAATAAATACATAGTAATGGTAATATTAATTCTAAGCTGTTAAACTTCACGTTATTTGTTCCGAGGGCATCGTATCACATATTAGCCTTTAGCATTAATCTACTAATTTTAACGTAACTGTAACCTTATCGTATTACGTTACCCTGACACAACAACATTATGTAATGTTGTTATGAGCATGTTTGAAATAATTAGACAAAGGCTCCTGTGTTTTTGTTATAATGACTTAGTAACACCATTCTCCTTTTTTTATTTGGTTTTTAAAAGGCTCACCTTTGTGACAAAGCACTAACTATTGTTGTGTATATAAAGTTTCTTTGGAAATAACTTTTTAATCTATATACTCTTTCTGTTTAAATTCCTAAAATTTCTACTTACGACTTACTACAATATAATAATAATAATCATATTCTACCACATTCACACAGCGCCATCTAGTCCCAAAGTAAGCAATTATATTATTTGCTTGTGTTATGGGTACTAAACAACTGATTTGATTTAAATATTTTTTTTTAAATACATACATATTATAGATAAATTACACTCAGACTCAGAACAAACCTTTATGCTCATCATACAAAGATTTGTTCAGGATGGGGATCGAACCCACGACCTCCGGCTTAGCAAAAAATAATATATAATATATTAAATATCAAAGAATCCCTATGTTTATTCGATAGAAACCCAGTTAATGTTGTCCAGTTCACGATAACTATCCACTTAATAATGCCATGTTTAACATTGGCTAATGTACCTCTTTATTACATAACTTCTTCTTCAGATTCTTTCTTTGCAGTCTAGTGAAAATAAAATTATGTACCTAATAGTTTATCAATTTTTTCAGGTATTTGATTCCAAATTTCACTTTAAAAGACCTCGGATAGATTTATTGAAGACAATAGTTCAATGCATGTATACTTTAAAACTATGTAGTTAAGGTACCTACTGCTTCAGTCAAGCTGTATTTGAGTAATAAATATGTTGGAAATATTAACATTACAATGATAAAGACATTTATATCAGCAACCCATTAAGTCCCACTGCTGGGCTCGGGTCTCCTCTCCTCTAACTAGAGAGCTGAGAGGGTTTAGGACATAATCCACGCACGCTGGCCTAATGCGGGTTGGTGGATCAGACATACTCATAGTTTTCCTTCACCGTTAGCAGATGGCAAGTCAGTTGACTAGTACATATAAATTCTACAAAGTGGAATCCACATTGGTACTGCCGGTCGGGATCGAACTCGAACCGCGTCATTTGCACGCCGGTCACTTATCCATTCAGCCACCATCGCTTTTAAAGACATTTATTTAACCCTAATCCGTTACTTACAGAAGGGGTGATGAATATTTAAATCGTTGTAATAAAGACTATTAATTCGGGTTGCGTTTTATTTCTCCGTTTACGTGCAGTTAATGTTTCTATTGAGTGAACATTAAATATGTATAAATCTTGCCGGCGTTCCATCTGAACGAGGAGGACTCGGGAACGAACTTCACTCCATTATTTGTACAAATGCTGTAATAACGTCAAAGGAAATGAGTTTTCATTAGACTGGCCGGCCCACAATTAAGATAACGAACTGGTATCCACCCAGAAATAACACTGAATTTTTACGTTACTAAGAATTTCACTTGATCTCGTCCCCCGACTCTCCCTAACTATTAACTATGTCGACTTTTAGAAATATGTCATGTTTTATGATCTGGCAAAATTTTACGAGTTCTACTACCTTTTTGGTGGATATTCTATTATGGTTAGTGGAATAAAATACCCTGCTGAAAACTAGTTCTAATAAAATAAGTGATTTGTTATTGAAAAACGTAGTATTAGGTATATATAATATTATATATAAAATACAAAATAGGTGTTTACGGTTGTAATTTGGAACAGCAGGGTCTGTATCAAGCCTATTTGCTAAGTAACTAGTAAGTGTTTCTCTGCAACAGTCAACAAGGCGAGCTCGTTATACGGAATGCTAAATGCTTCATAAAACAACGAATAGGGTCGTCCGAGCATTATCAGAAATAACGATTACTATTCTAGTCCGTGTAGTGACGGACTAAGAATACATAATGTCACTACTCCATCTCCGTAACCTTATGCAGACAAGAGCACCGCGAGAAAAGGAATATTCGAAACAAACCTTATACCATCCCGTCTGGCCAGCGTGGTGTAGTAGGATAAATTCCCTTCACAATCTTTGGAGGAGACCCGTGCCCAGCAGTGGGACGTTTGTGGGTTGTAATAATGATAATGATTGTACTTCCAGTTTTTCTTTTTCGTCGAGAAGAAGTCGTTTGTTTCTCTCAGTATACAAAAGATATAACTTTGGCCATCTAAATAAATCAACAATAAAAACTTACATACAGAGACAAGACTGGCTTAAAAGCGCCAGAACAAACTTTCCTTATAACTAAAACACGGAGAACAGAAGACAATAAGAAACTTGTCAAAGTTGGTACCGTATTATCTATTTACTTGGATTTTAGTATTAAGTTTGTTTGTTACTCACATAAATCTGTACGTGATCTAATATTTTATGCTGTTCCACGTACCAACATAACGATGTTTACAGCTTCAAAAGCTCATACATTTCGTACGTAAGAAGTATTTGTAGCACGAATGTGTAATGGACACGTATTCTTAGATCCACGTCCAAACACGCAGATCAACAATGCTACCGAACACTTACTGGACACAATAAGTGAATAAATGACTGAAATATGACTGAATAAATTTTATCTTACATAAATATGTATTCATGGCGATTAAAAAGAGTGGCCTGAGTTTCTTGCCAAGTTCTTCTCAGAGCTCAACCTTGTCAGCAACTGGGCTTAGGTAACTTTGCTGACACTTTTTTATACTTTCTCGTCTACACAATTATCATGTATCTGATCCAAATGAAATAAAGATTATGACTATGACTGTAGCATCACGTCTTTTTCAATGAAAGGGTGCGTCATCCTTTTTCGCCAGCTATGAGTATGTTTTATTTCATGTAATAGTTAGTGGTTAGTACCATTAACCGGGAACAATGCCAGACAGAGAATGTCAAGATAGAAAACATTACATTAGAGTTCTTGTACATTTTAAGAAAAATTACTGGGTCGACGTGAGAACTCGTGTCGTTTCTACAGACGAACTGTGTAAATTGTCTGGCGCTGACTAAGAAAAAAATACTGTCAACGCACTCTGTAAAACCATTTCATCGCAAAATTTCATGGCTGGGTCCGATTTTTGTCGTGTACATAATTAATTGGTCGTATCTGTCACAGATACTGTGAAATTTCTTATCCTGCCTTTATTGTCCAACCCGGGAATCGAACCCGGGATCTCATGCGCAGCAGTCAATATAACATATAATCATAATAATGTGTGGTGTATTCACACACAGCGTCGGCCACAGTAGTCCCAAACTAAGCTAATGGTTGTAATATGAATACTAGACAACTGATATAATACTTAAATAACTTTTTTTTTACACATTTCATTCGGGAACAGAACAAATAATTGTACGCATCACACAAAGATTGACCTCTGTGACCATATGACTCACATCAATGACAAAGACTACATTAATGGCGTAATCTTTATTTTTATTTCTTCTAATGTAACAAAAAAGTCACACTAAGAAATTACGAGTACATAGTACAATACCCTCAGTGTGTATAGTGTTAAATTAAGGTAAATGGAAATAAAACTTTGACTGTACGTTTTACTTCAACGTATAAACCGCGTTAACTGTTGAAGGTTCGATTCCCATATGGCACATTAATGTGACCCAAGGAAAGTTGTACTAAATCTGGGGCGTTTGTACGTGGATATCCATGTTGTTCGTATCTTCTTAGCGCATCGTTTGATAGGAAGGTAATATTTCTTGGAAAAGTAATCAGTATCTGAATAGAGCCTCTGGGTATAATTTGTGTCCGTGATTTGTTTGTTTTATAAGTTCAGGTGCTGAATTCGATATTGTGTTTTTTTAAAAACCGAGCGGAATTACCTTTACTTCACTTTTTAATTTTCGAACAAAGAATTCTTCATAACTGAACGCAAATATAGTATTTGATGTTTTTTTCTTCATCTCGAGAAAGTGGCAGTGTACACACACACTACAATTGGCATTTAAACACACCTTGACTAATAACTAAACCCGTAAAGTACACACATAGATACTCATATCTATGTGTGTACTTTACAGTTCCCATACTGTACACCATTATAATTGAATTTATACTGCACATAATTTTGATCCTAAGTAGAATAAATATACAATTTATTATCGCGATTTGCTTTTACCAAAATAAATTGGAAATTTAGGTAATTTTCAATTTATTTTACAATATTTACAGTGACTTCATTTACTTTCGCAACCTTTGTCCCGGAGTAAGCAAACAAAACAGTACAGCACCAAGTCGTTATACCTATATCGGAAGGTACCCCGTACCCTGATAACGATCTTAAGAAAAATTGCTTCCTCCAAACCGAAATATATTTTATCCTTATTTGCAAGCTGTGGCCTGGCGAAATGACGTGGCATTCGAATGATGAACCACCCGTTTTCCCGTCTTTCGGTTTCTGTAAGAAAATTAGTTGATTTCAATTGTCTGACAAATTTTCCTGCTTGCATATATTTTCTTATAGAAAGTTTGGAACAATTTGTATGTCGTGGAAGATTTTAAGACCATACCATTAATGGATCTCTTGATAACAGGCAGCTCACAAAAATATTTATGCTAACATACATATATGGATCGAACAAAGAGCACGTAGCGTGATTTTAATTAACACGATGCCTAAACCACTGACGATAAATAGGTACAAGAGAGATCACTAAGGTATTCATTCCTTTGTTAAACTTTTCACTAAAACGCACTGGTTATATCTCTTTGTTTCTCACCTCATACAAAGATGGTATGAGAAAGGAAACAGAAAGCATACTTTGTCCGGGTCTGTGAAGGAATAAACAAATGACTTTCGTGTTCGTAACACAAAATTACTTACCTCCATTATAATCTTAAAACTTGGCATCGCAATAGCGTAATTATTCGCAATCATGTATTTGTTAGCTACAGGTATGTTCGTTAATTTATGTCAGCTTTCCACAATATTTAATATTAGAATAATGTTTACGGTCAATTTATGCAATGATAGCCATGCTATTTAATGTTGTCTACATTAAACGTTTGTTGATAAGAATTTATTTCATTGTTATCAACAAGCCATTGAGTATTCGTTTTCTTTTTGGTAGATACGTTACCTGTCCTGGTTCAGTGCTGAGCACCTTACGATACTCTCTAACAATCCAGAAATCATGATATTCAATATCAAGATTTCTGTAGACATTTATAACTTAGGTAATTAATATAACTTTTATATAAACAAAGATGATATCTTGAATTAACAGACGAGACATGTGTATGAAGTATGTGAACGAAGCCGCCAGCTAAAGTTAGCTATTTATAAAGCTACAAGTACATATTTCAAACCTGACAGAAACATCTTTAAAGTTTAACGACGAAGCGCGGCGACACATTTTACCATCTTCAACAAAATTACAGAACAAATATAGGCACAACTACTATGTAATATACAATTTTCTGTTTTTTATATTTATGTACCTTTTTAATGACAATCAATTTCAATCTGACTGGCATGTTGGTCTAGTGGTTAGTGACCCTGACTGCTAAGCCGGAGGTCGTGGGTTCGATCCCCACCCAGGACAAATCTTTGTGTGATGAGCATAAAGGTTTGTTCTGTGTCTGGGTGTAATTTATCTATAATATGTATGTATTTACGAAAAAAATGTATACAAGTATTATATCAGTTGTTTAGTACCCATAACACAAGCAAATATAATTGCTTACTTTGGGACTAGATGGCGCTGTGTGAATGTGGCAAAATATTATTATTATTATTATAATTTAATGACATAGCCGATGAAATGGGCTAAACATCGTGAGAAATACAACAATTAACGCCATCTTAATCAATCTCAACCCTGCGATCGAAACATTTTTTTAAGCGGTTAAATGCAATTTACACCGCACTGTTCGAGACGGTGCAACATGTTTCAGCAATCGGCAGCAACTGTTACCCAGTTCTTTATTCGTGGAATCTAATAAAGCGAGAAACTCTCTATAAAACGAGGCTTGTTACCCGTTATAACACTTATTTCGATGGTACTTTTCTACTAAATAGTTTTTTTTTATATGGTGAATCCAAAAGAAAATATAGAATACGGTAGTAATTGCCTCTAACAAATTTTCACTCTGCTGCTGATAACTGAATAGCTCTAATGATAATGGTAATTAATGAGAGCCCTATTAGATGGAACTAACAATCCAAATTGCCTTCGCATGATCTAGGATTACAAACGAATATCACTTACCTGAAATTAAGTCAAGTTTAATGTTCTGTGAGTAATTGAATGGATATAAAATAATTTAATTTACCCATTAATAATCAACGAATTGAAGTATTTATAAGGGTATTATAAAAAACAGGACAATACATAATATACGAGCCAATACACAGCAGTCGCCAGACTGATATGAAACCAAATAGACACCATTTCAACATTATGCCGAAGCACAGCTGGAGCTCGGCGCTGGTATTTAAATATTGGCTGGTATTAATAATAATAATGCCCGGATGCCATATATTATAAAAAAGAGAAAAATATATATATGTGTGCCATAAACAACTCTTACATTACTACCACCCGTGGTTTTCCTTGAGTGGATCTATCTTCTATGGAACAATATTTACAGAAAATTTCACAAGGCAGTAAAAAACATTGTTGTTAATTAGGTAATTAGCTCTAAGCTAGCGCTAGTATATGATGTAAACCATGTCCAACCACTGTTGTGCCCCAAGTACAGCTTGATACCTATATTTATAGTAAAAAGTATTAGCACTTTCTTTTAGTCTTACTGTTATACAAACATCAATTACAGCTTCCTGAACTGTGAAGGTTAATATAAATCACAAAACAGTTCTAGAACAAAGAAAAACATTTCTTTTTCATAATGTTCTTAGTGATTTGTGATTCCGTTGTCACCGACACTCTAGTAGAGCTTTACAACTGTTTTCAAGCGAGTTATGGTAACTACATAGTGTAGAAAACACATTTAGTAATATTAACAGTTGCAAATAATAATTATTAGAAGAATATTAATATTTATTTATTGTTAGTCCCCGGCTTAGCCAGCATGGTATGTCAATATTATTGCACTACTCCAGGTACTTAACTATCTCTGTTTCAAAATTCAATAAGAAATGTTCAGTTGTTTAACAGTGAATATGTACCAATCACTAATATCGACACCAAGTCATAGTGCCAGATTTTAAGTGAGAAATACGAATTGTAACAAGAAAATTGTAGTTCTATTCATTATTCGTTAGATATTCATATTTCATAAAAGAGCATAAAAGCTAACTACAATGAGTATTGGTTTAATATTTAAGTTTACGATTGCAACAAAAGTTGGCACTATATTACGTTATTATTCGCTTAGTAGCCAAGAGGAAAGAAAATACAGTAATTGCAGCACTTTATATTTTATAGTACTGTATTTTTCTTCATACTATTCGGTCCTTGACCCAAATATTTATTGGTTTTAGTTCCTTTCAATAACGAGCTTTTCCTAATATACAATTATTAGTAGGGGGTGCTTTAGAAAAAGAAAACTGGTTCATTAAACAAATAATGCTATTCTTTCAGAAAATAATGGACTAAGTTCATTTGAAAGGTGGTAGAGTTTATTAAAAATTAACCATGGTAGTAAAGTGCCATGTAAACAAATAAGTTTCCTTTGTTACTTCACCATCATTACGGTTCCTCAAGGACCTTTATAGTTTAATGTTCCCTTACTAAACCGAACTTTTGATATCAACTGGAAATAACGACGGGGTCAGCCTATTTAGAAAGCATTTTCTAAACACATTTCTTTTTACAGTTTCCTTGAATCATTAATTGAACCCATAAAGTACTCTGTTGTAATTAAACTCAGAACCTTATAGAGAACCTCAGAAGAAAATAATTATAAGATTTCATAGAAAATGAAATTATAATTAAAAAATATTAACATCTAGACATCAAGAGAAGTACGTCATGCATAATTTAATTATTACGCTTTTATTTTTTTTGTGATTGGGCTCGCTGTAGGAATTAGCTTAGTAGGTACCTTGGTATAACGGTTAAATTCTTGACTACGTTAGTAGTGATTAGAAATTAACTTATTTTTAAGTCAGCTTCAATTAAGTCTACCAAATCAGTTGCAGAGTAGTTTAAACCGAAAAAAAGCTAAAATGGGTAAGGAAAAGGGTCCACCAACAAGGAAAAATTGCGTATGGTTACCGAGATTAAAAAGATTAAGGGCTTTTGCTATTCGTTGCCTTAATTTCTCTGACCTACCAAAGTCAGGGCTCGTAAGACATTGGGATCAATGAACGAGTATTTAAAGATGCGCTGATCGATCAATGAGTTCAAAGCGTCCCGCCCATCTTGTGCTTGTCTCAATGAATAATGACTTTCTCTCCCAGACGATGAGCCTGCCACAAACAAAATTACCTATTATTTTATATTCAACGATTTAGTCTCATTTTATACAAACTTTACCGAAAACAAATGAAATTAAAATTGATGGTATGTCGAGAATAAATTGTGACAATGTAATTTTTTAATCTAAATAAAAAAGTCGCCTGCGTATCTAGGTTTGACACAAAAATGATTGTAAGAAAATAACTTTTACAGCTTTTACAGAAGCATTAACTATTGGTTTTTGATGGTTCTGAAAGAACTGCTACAAATGGAATTTTTATACTACTTTTTATCTACACATTAAACAAGAAGATTCTTTTCGAGAATGCTAGTGCTTAAACTAAAACATTAAATGTGAGTATGCATAATTCCGTTATAAACAGTTTAATGTATGACACCTTCCTCGTAAACCGTATTCGTAGTTAGATATAACCCAGATATTGTATCTTTACGAGTGTCGGAAATCCCCACTAATGTTATGTGTGAATATTCGCTTGAAAGGTTAGTGAGTGCTCATAACCCGCCCTTATTGTATATGGTTAAGTGCACAAGCTTTTTCGGGTTGATAACTAGAGAAAGGAATTTTAGCTACTACTATTTGCTCGTTTAAAATATTACGCCGAGAGTGAAGTAAACATGAGAGCACGAGCTGAGGGAATGCCACGTACTAAGTTGTTCAATGTAATAGTTTGTCGTAAGAGGTTTACGACGAAAAACACAAATTATTAGGTATTATATTTCTGACCTTCAATTTCATTTTTTTTTTACTTGGGAAGCCACTTTGCTAAACTTGTTTCTGAACAGATTAGGTACGTTTTCTAAGAGCCGGTACCTGTTAAACATAACACGTTCAAACATTTGGTTAGTAATCTATGTATCTTTGTCTAAAACCCTTTCACAATAATATAATTTTATTACTAATGTCAATGGTACGACAGCAACAATGGAGTAATGTTTGTGCTTAATAAAACTTTAACGTTTGCCGCTACTTTTATTTACCCACCATATTACTATTTAAAAGCTGTATTTAAACAATAAATCATGGTAAGGGAGCACAATAAAGCAACGCAATCTCTCCGAGCAAATCTCGAGGGTACTTCACTCGTTTTTTCTCAAATCAAGAGCATTGCCCGCTCTGGTTCACGCTCGATACATTCATGGCACTTTTTGTCATTGTTCTTTTTGTTCCTTTTTTAAAGAGTAGAATATAAACAAGTGGACATCGTATTGTCTCGAACTTTGATGTAAAGAGGGCTACTTAAATAAAACTTCTTTGTATAGAAGTATTTTACATAAGCCTAATTTTTATTTACATAAGTAAATTGGAGACGTCGCTTCTGGAGTTTTCTTTTATGTTCTAATCAAGGACAATGTATTCAGAAATAATGAAGACACAGTTTCTATTGACATGAGAACTTAACTATTTTAGGCTATATATCTATTTTTATAGAATGGTTATAATCAATTAATAACATCACATACTCCACGTGAATGTCTGTTATGTCTAATCCATAGCATATTAAGCTTAAACATATCTATATAAATATTTGAAAATTATTAAGCAACTATAGTCATATTTACTGCACCCTTCACGCGGACATAATATACGTAAATTTCGTTGCGAAATACCAGCAATAGATTTCATATAACTTAGCCAGCACTTTTCAACTATTCAATAGTTTCCTTTGAAAGGAATTCTATCAGTTTTGTGAAAAGGCATTTTCCTATATGCGGCCTATATAAAATTCTAGGAATTTCTTATAACGTCTTTGTGAGCATCCAAAATCTGTACAAGTACGTAGTACAAGATCAGCAGTTCTTGAATTTGTTTATTTTTTACAAGTGATTTTGCTTCCTATTGCAAAACCAACTTTTGTTCACATTCGCTCGATGTTGGTAATACCAAAAGTAAGGGTTAGTAAGAAGAAATCGTTAGTGAACTTTTTTACATGGGTGACTTGATAAATTCCAACACTAGGGGGTGTCTCAAACCGATTCGAAAAGAAGTTTTTTTTTTAATTAAATAATATAAATTGATGTCTTTTATTTTGCCACTAAACTAATTATACATTAATACTTACATATTTCTAAGTCATACTAAACTCATGATAAACTGTTATCCTCTTTAAAATAAATAAAACTGTCACACTGAATACAAATTCTAAAGCTTTGAAATTCCAAATAGAATATTTCGACCTTATATAAAGAAACAGAATATTTCGTATCACACATAGAATGTGTAGAAGGAATCCCTAACTCGATGTTGACTTTGAGATTATATCGCGGCGACGAGGACCCTTTACGGTGTTTATTAAGATTGTGTATATTTACGATATTAGTTCTGCAGATACTTTACTTAATTATCTAACGCAACTTAAACAACACTAACAAGATCCCACCATAATACTTTCGGCCTTTCCACTATATATTTTGGATTACGTGTGAAATATTATATACATATATTGTGTAGATTTATAATTAAAGAACACACAAGTCACAGTTTAGAAGCGATTTATTTTACAAAATTAAGTATAGAATTAACATTTTGCGAATAATGACAGGAAATATCGTCAATGCTCAGAAGTTTGTCGAACGATTTAGTGTTAAAATATCCCGTTATGGTAATTCTTCCCTAGCTAATGGACCACTATACCGCGGGCATTGTACAAATATTGTAATCTCAAATAAAAACACCCGATGTTCTTTCGATGTTTTCGTTTCATAGGTTGCACACACACAAGCATTTGTAGATCTCATTTTTTTTATTCCAAGAGAAGATTGAATACATAACCCGCCACACGTTTATGGCCATCTATGCAGTGACAATATGGTTCCACACATTCACTTAAATTGAACGAGCTCTATATATAATAAAACAGTTCTCTGGTCGTATGTAGAGGAATTTTTATGTCTTTTTTATGATCTTCGGAAGTAGTCATATTTATTACACGCTGTTTTACCTCTTACGAGATAAAAACAGGAAACTTTGCCTTGTTTATCAACAAGAAGCCATTTTCAAACAAACACATATGATTCATTAGCAAAAGCGTAAGTAGAACACAGTTTAATCTACAACAACAACGTGAATCATGAATTATGAGAATACTTAACTTATTATAAACTACGATAACTAACGTGACAAAGGATTATGCTTACCAAAGAAAGAGAAGAACAAATACTCTTGATTAATGTGGAATAAGAAGCTGACACTTCACACATTACTATTTATTTAATATATATAAACAAAAATCTGAATAGCACTTTAACGAACTGAGAATTTATTTATTTATTTTAGAAGTCATCACCACTACGAGCAAATCTTAATTCGGCTGGCCTGTTGGTCTAGTGGTTAGTAACCCTGACTGCTAAACCGGAGGTCGTGGGTTCGATCCCCACCCAGGACAAATCTTTGTGTGATGAGCATAAAGGTTTGTTCTGTGTCTGGGTGTAATTTATCTATAATATGTATGTATTTACAAAAAAAAAATGTATTTAAGTAGTATATCAGTTGTTTAGTACCCATAACACAAGCAAATATAATTGCTTAATTTGGGACTAGATGGCGCTGTGTAAATGTGGTAGAATATTATATTATTATTATTATTATTAATTATTCAGCCATTACAAATTAGAGGAATATTCCAAGAAATAAGTTCTTGAAGAGAATTTACATTTTATTTCTTCACAATTGTAACAGATAACAACAAAATTTATAAAAATTACCTCAACTGGTCGAGAAATTGCAAAAATACAATATTCACTTTGTTGTTTACTTGACGACTTAATTACTAAACCGATTTACATAAAATTTCTACAAACACTTCAACAATACAAATTGATGTTCCTTTTTAATCTTATTTTCCTATCGAGTGTATAACTACTCTAGTGTCCTCCAAAAGGCTAATTAAAAAGCAATTTTATTAAATATCGCGGAAACGGCTCGACTGAGTTGGCTGAATTGAATTTTTTCTTCAGTGCGTAAATAAATTTCACGTCTGTGAAACCGCCCGGTCGCTAGTTCTTATTACAAATAATATAATTTATATATAGATAGAAATACTGTTTATTGTACACCATAAATGTAAATTACAGTAGTAAAAGGACTTAAAATATGACCACAGTGACTCACCACCCCAGTTAATGAATAAAGAAATCACTTATGTCTAAAGATACAGTACGTCTTCAGTAACGTTTTTCTTTTCTCCCAGTATTTATAATATGCATGTATAAGAGGGACATATAAACATAAGGATTGACATAAAAATCTTTTTATATGTAATTTTCGATCGTTAATTTTTATGTAAGCCCAAGTAAAAGATTTGTAATTACTCTTTGTACATTATAACTTATTTTATTTAAATACTTTGCTATAGTTACGCTTTTGTTAAGATGTGAATACCTAGAGAGCTGTGCGAAAAGATTTATTACAACAGTTAAGAAGTAAGTTGTTTAAACACAAAGATTTATCTCATGTATCCCAGTTTGTTCCACACAGAGGTATTATATGAAATCTGTAAAACAAACTTAGTTTGTAGCGCATGTTTGTAACAGTGGAAGGATGAGATTAGAAATTGTGGTTTGGCGAACGTTTGGATTGAGCGTATCTACATATCGAATTAAATCGTCTAGATGTTACTTTTAAACATAAACTTTTAAACTTTCTAATCCAAATAGATGTTATTTAATTTTCATAGGCATATCATAGATTTGATAGCGTACCAAATTTAGTAAAATTGCTACCCAAAAAAATACATTTGCAACCCAAAAAAAGGTTATCAAAATCTGTTACCCTATTTTATATTAAAACGTCACCCATTTAATTAAGTTTTGTTTATTAAATTGATTATTAAATTTAAAAATCAGTAAATGTACTTATTTTGTTATACGTTGTATTTTTTTGGGTAACACTATTTGGTAAACAAAACTTACTTTGTTGAACAAAGCATTTGTTCCTATTTTTTTATAATGCCAGTTAGCTGACAGGCAAAACACTACATTAAATGATCATTGAATACTGTTAAACTACATACGTAATCAATTATCACACTCCAACTTAGATTCAACAAATCAATCATCACCAATAAATGATGTTAATTCAAACTAAACAAAGCAATGACACTAATTGTATAAACACTTACCTACTCAATAGTAACGTTCAACTATCGCCCAACAATACGACAATTATCTAATCTCGTATTTATTGTATCGGAACAAGCTTGTCATCAAGTTTCAACAAGTTTCGTAAACATTGAGCTTTGCCGTTTTGACAATCACTTGTTTAAGTAATAGAGTAGGACCCACTCTATTTCAACTTTAACCCCCCTTGCTCTGGACGTTAGTGGGTTCTAATTGTTATAATAACACGTTTTGAATGATTATTTTGAAGTTCATAGTAACAAATTAACCTTTTTCTCGATTATTTAGGGAGCTCGTATTTAAAGTTACAATAGGTTGAAAAGCATTCTCATATCGTTGTTCGACAGACATGAGCGTGTAAAACGCTTGCATTCGTGTAAAATTAAATATAGTTAGGTAGAGGTACAATGTTAGGAGAATTTCTATTCGCATTAGCAATAAATTACTAAGCACGTTCGTTCACTGCCAAGCAGTTTTCATATAATAATACTGGTTCACATTTACTATTGAAGTGTCAAAGATGAAATTTATTTCTTACCGTAGCAAAAAATATGATGGTTGGATTTATATAATCTTTATCATAAAAACCAAAAACAAAATAACAGCTTGAATAAAATCAGACAAATGTAAAAACAGACAGCAGCAATAACTCGGCTCCGTAGCATCCTGTAGGTGATCTACGGCGTAGCGCTTTATTTTGTCCCTCTACGCGTGCTCGTAGCAGCTCAAAGGAAGACATATTACTCGCTATATATAAAATTTAGGCTTGATCTGTGCCATATAAAATATTTATTTATTTGGTGAAATATGGTATATATGTTCAACGGTCAATGACCTTTAAAATCAAAATGTGGGTGTGAAACACCTCTGCCTACCCCTTTGGGAAAAAGGCGTAATGCTATGTTATGTTATATAACTAAGAATTACTTTTTTATGAGATAAGTTAAAATAGTCTCTGGATGCCACTGATAATAGCGCGAGTGTAATCTTCTATTTTTATTTAAAATCTGCATTGTGGTGACAATGCCATGACCATTGACCTAAAGCAGACTGCACTGTACATGTTTGTTTTACATATATTAATACCTACTTTACCACATGCGGACGTGAGAGAAAACCGCACCGTATGTTTTTATTTAACTTTCAGGTTCAAAACTCATTAATAATTTATTAAAACTCATAATAATTTATGACTGTTTAATCTAAGTGTAAGTTATTTAGATCGAATCATCTTGTTGCTAGGCAAAGTTCCCCCAAGATTGCCATGCGGTCTTCTAGTCTCTTTTTCTGCGGTTCCAATTCATTGTGGACCTATCTTTGCAGTATTTATCCAACCCATCAGTCACCACACTATCTTCTTCGCTGTTAACAAAATAAGAACATATTTAAAAGCTTTCAAGCTCTTACTTACCTTATTACTGGATCGGTGGCGCAGCGGGAAGTGTATACGACAAGAGAAGAGTGCAAGAGGTCCCGGGTTCGATTCCCGGGTCGGGTGAAAATTGTATTGGATTTTTCTATCGTGAAATTCCAGTATTAAGATTTTCCCGGAGTTTGGTTAACAAATGTTCCCGGTTGATGACAATAGGCTCGCCCCCTATTTCATGGGACCAAACATAGCTGGCGAAATGTGGGTGTGAAACACCTCTGCCTACCCTTTCGGGAAAAAAGGTGTGATGCTATGTGATGATGCTTACCTTATTACTTGCTGACTTTATCAAATATTAATATTTAAATGTCACCCTAGATTGATTAATAATCTCTGCAGTAAAACACCACGATAAAACAATTTTATTAAATCCTTCACCAAGGAATGAATAAAACATTGCACTCTTACCGTAGTCCCGTTCGCAATAACAGGCGGGTTGTACTGTAAATATTTGAACAATGGTCCGCTACATGCATACTTACCTATGCAATGACGTCACGATCTACATTATGTACCTAGTATGGTATACTGATAGGTAGACAAAACTACTACCTATTTTAAAAGTATGTGACGTCATTATCGTCACAGCTCAAACTACCGTATCGATTGGGATTTTTATAAGCGCTTTTTTTAGAAAATATTTTTCGAAAATAAGGCATACCTAGTTATTTTTTCTTTTATTATAAATAAGTACTGTATAAAAGTTTTATATAGAATAGAGGGTTTAACCCACAAACATGTGTTCAGCTGTCACAATTATATTCTTTTGTTTTCTAAAAAGACTAAAAAAACAAATAAGAGATATAAACTTCACTCAGCCTCGAAACCAACATCTATGTATCTATTTGTCTCGTGTAGAAATTGAAGGCACGTCACTCGGCCCGCCAATATTAGTGGCAAGGCAATAAAAAAAAAGAAAGGCAAATAATTAAGACCAATAGATCAACGAAGCACTCAAGTTTAAACTAATAGTAATGTAATTACCGCTGCGGTGAGATCCTCTCCCTGTTGGGATTGGGATGTTCTATTTCTGCGATACATTAGTTATGTTGCGTTGTGCTCTTGTAAAGGGTTCAACGTGGCAGAGCCACCGACGCACCGACATATATTGAAAATAATATTAGAAACTAGCCTATATACCCTTGGCTTCGCTTGGATGACACACGGGAATGCCTCTTAAGGACGAATTATAACCTACTAATAGCCTAGGTGCTATTCCGGACTATAATCTAACTATGCGCCAAATTTCATACAAAACTTTTCAGACGTTCTGCCGTGATTGAGTAATAAATATTTATCTATTTATAACTTAACATACGGAAGTAGGATCGGTATAGAATAGTCTGCCGGGCTTTGTCAACGGACTGTTTTCCGGTCGTCTTTGATGTTTGGTCCTTTAAAATAAAGCAAATTCTCTATAAAATCAAGAACCCTGCTTCAATAATAACTGATTAAGTAATCCAAGGTCGATGCCCTAATACGTCACTTTGTTTCGTTAATTGTACGATTAAGTAAATCACCTCGCGGTAATTGGCAATTCATACCCGCTTCGGTTTCGTGATTACTACCTACATACATTAAACGGCTCCTGATTAACGGTTACATTTCATTACTTTGTTGATAATTGGTGTGTTCATGATTTATTAGTGTTTCGAGTGTTATGCAATACGTAATAAGAAATGTTATTACACATGCGTCACGTATTACAATATTATAAGATTCTAGAACTTATATAGGTATTAAGTATTACATGTATTTTCTGGAATACATCATCTGATTTATAATTTCACGAGAACTATGAAAAAAATTTTCTTCAAAAGAGAGACTTACTTTCATCAAAGTATGCTTTGCTAAATGTTCAGGCACAGCTGTCATCATTTACTTGGTGGTAAATGGAATGGGACCTGGTGGATATGATCATAGTTTATCATAAAAATATATGTAAAGTAAACCTTATTTTACGATAAATTTCGTGTTCTTTTTTCTCAATTCAGATATAGTTTTATTTATCTGAATTCAGGCTGAAATTATAATAAAAAAATTACACCTAAATTAATTTACAATTATTATATATTCAAAACATTCTTAATTAAAGGCATCATTTTAATTAATACATTTACATAACGTAACATTGAAAGGTCATGAAGATACGAATGCAGAATTCATTATTCGAGACACCAACCTCATTTCTCGTGTGGCAATCTAAGCAAACATGTACTGGCAAAACCTCAGTTAATATTCCAGGCACGAGATATATTTGAAGCATAAACTTATCATATAATACTGTTATAAATTCCAAATAATATAGTGTATTTAAAGAAAATGTATCATAGTGAATATAATGAGACGTGTTTGTTACCCCTTAAAGACATCTCGATAAATTTACAGTGTGTATAGGATTAGTATTCTTATAACGTTCAACAAAGAAAATCTAATTTTGTTCGTATGTAAGATAGACTTTGTACTGAAAGAATTGAGTAAATTACATTTCGCTATTCGACTGTTTGAACATCCATTGCCCTAATGTTATGGCAGAATGGTTTTATAATTATTCTTAATCTTCCCAATGATGGATAAATGACCAACTTCTACGTCTTTCTATTGTGTTTCAATGATGTTAATAGATTAATATTTCTTCTATACAAGCTTCCTCATAAGACACATATTTATAAAACTTGAAAATCAACATTTTAATACTGCTAATTTTAAAATTGCCTCGGTGGCGCAGCGGGAAGTTTATACGACTGCTGTGCAAGAGGTCCCGGGTTCAATTCCCGGGTCGGGTGAAAATGGTATTGGGTTTTTCTATCATGAAATTCCAGTATTAAGATTTTCGCGGAGTTTGGTAAACAAATGTTCCCGGTTGGTGACAATAGGCTCGCCCCCTATTTCATGGGACCAAGTATAGCTGGCGAAATGTGGGTGTGAAACACCTCTGCCTACCCTTTCGGGGAGAAAGGTGTGATGCTATGTTATGTTAATAAATTGCAAACTTTCATCGAAATCATTAGAACCATTTTTGAAGTACTGTATACGTGAAGAATGAGAAATTTGTATATTTAGAAGAATTATTTATTTAATAGCGCTGATATTTACCTAAAAGACGCTCACAAAGCAATCATGCTTCAGAATATAATGGAAAAATCGCGTTAATTTATTACTTTTCTGATGGTGAATCTTGTAACTAATGTAACAAATTGATAACAACTCCAACGATTTAAAGCTGGTGATATTGAAGCATTGAATATAATTACTAAACTTCAGCCAAGATTAAGCCTCATGATTTATTTTTCTCCATTAATTGGCGTGAAATTGTTTTTCCCGCGTACAGCGCGGCAGCGATCAGATAATTACTTGTTTTTCCAGCTGTGAAACTGCTGTACTATCCACATTGTTTCTGAAAGATGCAAATTGGATGGAACTTCGAGTAATGGCTTTTAGATTCGAGTAATAGTTATTTGAGTAACTTACTTAGTTACTAAGTACTTAGTTTACTTTTTGCCTATCTAAGATGAGGCAACGTGAGCTAAATGTAAGTCCTTATTACGTCTGTATGTATCATAAGAGATGTTGTGTAGAAACGGTGATTTATACTTTATTGTATTGTATTGTACGAAATTTGTTATATTGCTTATCTATTGGTTCTTACTGCCGACTTCATTTCCTTGAAATATTGTTACTGATATTTTTTACAAAAATAAAAAAATATTAGTTTATTCATAACATTAAGTTTTAAAAAGTTATATTTAGAATAATAATACCTGTATTATATCTAATTTAAAACCCTCTGAATCTAAATTCCTCTGAACTAGTATATAAACCTGAACCCCCTTATTACAAAATACGGACTAAGCATTAAACCAGGTTTAAATTGACAACTTTGACACTAAAACAATGGCTTATGTCAATTTAAACCTGGTTTAATACTTAGTCCCTATTTTGTAATAAGGGGGAAGAGATTTTTTGAACGCTAAACTAATCTCAGGAAATACAAAAAGAAAGAGAGAAAGAAAAAACATTTATTCTCCACATTCATATGATACAATAGGAACAAGAGTACAAAATAAAAGTACCTAAAATAAAAATGAAAAATAGATAAGAGTAAAAAATAAAAAAATAATACAAAGAAAAATAATAATAATAACTAATTGTCACACCCGCGGGAATCTGGACTGCTCAGCATAATGCTGTGGCGCCAGCAACTAACAGCTGCTGGACACTCAACAGCGCTGATTTCAGCAGAGCCCCAGGGACAGGATGACGAGTCAACGACCCGTGTGTCGTGTGTGTGTGTGTGTTAATGTATGCTATATAAATACAAATTAATAAATAGTACATATTATATAAATAATTAGATGAAACTCAAAATAATACAACGAAAAGAAAGATTTTTTTTGTGTTGGATAGCCTATTTATCGAGGAAGGCTATAGACTATATGTTTACCAAGCTTCGATCAAGATGAGCTAAGTAGTGGCTAAATAGAAATCCGTGGAAGCGAAGCTTAGAATAATAAACAAATAAAGTATTTATTTCAGGCAAATATCATATGTCTGCTCTTCTAGTCTATGCTAGCTGCTATAACTACAATGGCGTTCTTGTCATGTTGAGAAGATCTGAACTACAAGCACAATCCCAACGCCTCCAACTGAATTATTTGTAGTAAGTGTTAGTTATAATAATAATAATTTATTTATTTCAAGTATTAGGTACAACTCATATTTGTTAGTAAAACTTATTCTACGTGTTAGTAATCTTAAAGACCTGACTTGACTTATGAAGCTTAGAATAGCTGAGTCAGGTTGAAGTCAGAAATACTTTGCCACGAGTTTTATAAAACCGATTTTCTGTAGGTGGCGTTCAATTTATAAACGCCAGTTCTATGTGCCGTTTTTTTTAAAGCTTGATTTTTATTGTAGGTTAGTTAGGGTCATTAGGCATTTTTATGAACCCTTTCTATGTTGAGCGACTACATTAGGAACCTTATTGCTAAGTATTGAGATTGAAGTAGATCGTAGTAGCTAATTTATACTTATATTATAAAGGTAAAGGATTTGTTTATTTAATTTAGTACTTTATTAGTAGGTACTAATCTCATATAGTACCCGACTGATTTATTGAATTGAATACCGTAATAGTTTCAACAAATTAAAACCGATATAAAATATAAACTCAAATCTCAAAACTATATTATACCTATACTCGTATATCGGGAAAATATATTTTTGTATTAGATAGTAAACTCAATAAGGATTTGAATCGTTCATGTATAAATCAAATTTGACGTTTAAAGTGGCTACCAGTCATTTGGCTGAAATTCAAAGCGTCAAATTGTATTTCAAGGGACATAGGGGAAATAACGCTTGAAGCATCAAGCTTGAGTATTCAATTTCTAGTGAATTCCAACTAACACTAAATATTTCCTCGAAGTGATAATAGGTAGCTCCGCTTGGAATAACTCCAATTTGAAACATAGTTTCAACAATTTGCACTAGTGATATTTTCGTAATTGCCTTTCAGTATTCTGATTTCGAATCCACATTAATTAATTTTAATTGGTGTAGACCTTAATTCAATTAAGTCCTGTGATATTTGTTTTGAAATCTGCGTAGTATGCGGTTGTTTTGTGATATATTTTAAGGGTATCTTAAAATATATAATCTTGGAAAATCGTTATTTCCGTACGGGAATTACTTTCAGTAAATTGTTATACAACAAAATTAAGGAAATATTCAAACTTCCGTGGTATGGAAAAGGCTGTAAAGCTGAAATTATCATTTTGGAGATTAATTAAATCTAAACACCAAACATATTTGAATATTTTTTTAACCTAGACAAATAAATCAAACAAAATTATTTAAAAAACTTCCGTAGGAATTAAATCAAGTAATTCGCTTACAATAATTCCCTGTCTGGATAGAACCATGAAAAGAACTGGCAATAAACTCAGACCACTGTTTAATTTAATAAAATTATGTATTCTATAATAATCAGCAAAAGGTCAGCTTCCAGAATACAGACACCTGTAAATATCATTTGTACCTGAATAAACAACTATTTGTGAGCAGATTTAGATGATTCTAACTCACAAAGAGAATTCTGACTTCGCCTCGTCGAAATAACGAATAATCCAAAGGGAAATTTTACATGATTGCGTTAAGATCTAACGAGCTAAGGTCAAATTAAATTTATTATTACTTTTCTGTTAACGCCAGACGTTAATTTGGTATTTGGTTGAGTAAAATATATAATAAAGGCTTAACCGCAGCTTAGCCGGGTCAAATAAGTATATGTTGACATGACAAGGAAACTCCGAAACAATGGTATTATTACGTAACATACGGGAACAATTGTCTTCTTTAATATGTAGAAAATTAAAATCTTCGCAAATATTTACAATTTAAGAAATGCAAAATGTATGCATAAGTTTCAAACTACTCAATATATGATGGATATATTAAGTAATTTGAAATTTATGAAATACGAATACTCGTTCAGATACCTGAAGGCAACTCATAGCTCAGATTGAATCATCATCATCATCATATCAGCCCAATGACGTCCACTGTTGAACATAGGCCTCACCTAATTTCCGCCACAGCGAGCGACTTTGTGCCGCCCGCATCCAACGGCCTCCAAGCTCAGATTGAATATTACTATATAGTTATAATTTTACTAATAATTATGGATATTTCTAATACTTCAAACATCAATGAGCCATGGTTGTCGCTTACAGTTAGTAGACAAATACTGTAATCTACCATCTTCCAATCCAAAGTCATATTTCACTTAAACTTAACATTGTAAAAAATTATAACATCTGCGTGAAATTAAGATGGTTTGTATCCAAATTTCTTTTTATAAACAAAAATGTACATTTCTTCATATCAACCTACAAATGAAAGGCAAACAGAGATTGTATTGGCCACTTGTTGTCCGGCGCAAATTATAAAAGGGTAATTGAGAGGAATAACTGGGGGGATAAAATATATACTGTCTGTTTTCATGGATGAAAAACATTTGTTTTCTCACAATATTTTGGTATGTTTTGTTAGTAAAATACAACTGCTGGAAAAGGATACTTTTTATATTTCCTATGATACGGACACGAATAATATAGGCGCGGAAAACCCACTTCCCGAATCCGATATAATTTATTCAAAAGATGCAAATATTTTAGAGCGGCTCTGAAGGTTCTGAGACGATGAAACAGATGAAAGCTCCATTTTGTTTGAGATAAAGCAATTACTTCGATAATCTGTTATGAAGTGTTTAATAAATCCCTTAATTAAGAAACACAAAGGACATTATCGTTAAGCAAAGTGGTTATGCCAAGCACGTGCCAAAATAAGTCCCTTCAAAAATATATTTAACTACGGAGTGGGTAAATTAACCAATTATGAGCCCATGTTAATTATATACACCTCTTCCATTTAATTGAATAAAAAAGGTCCATATACTTCTACGTTAATATGGCTTACACCCTTTTAATCGTTGATTTCACAGTTTAATGTAATAAAACGCAAGGGCCCAGCTGAGGTTGGACCTTTCAGGGTAATACTCACACACTGTGAAAATATATGTCTACCAGCGACTGTACAAACATAATTTCACGGAGTGACGCAAAGGGATTTAGGATAACTTTTCGCACCTATGCTATGCTTAGAACATGAAACATTTTTATTATACCTTAGTAAAAAGGACTTAAGGACTTATTCTCAAGAAAAATAGCTAAAGTTACGAAACTTTTTACATAAAGATAATTAATAAACGTTAAATATACCATTACCAGTAATGAGGTAAAACTTTATAGTTATTAGGTTACTTTGAAGCAAAAACAGTACCTAAGAAATAACTTTGCGTAAGTAGTCTACGCAGGTGACCTAAGTTAATAAAGTACTTTTTTTGTATACCACGAAGCGTGACGGTAGTAAACAGACGTACCTGCTTCTAGTTTATAAGTATAAACTTGAGACAAACATTGAATAATAGTTATTCAGTTACCAGTTTAGCCATTTCAAATGTGCTGACTTATGTTTTGTGAGAGAGATAGAAAATAGTATAGCCATTTTCGGTAAATACGATATGAGTAATGCGCTAAAGTTGAAAAATAAGTTCATAATACTACTTGCTTGAAAAACATTAAAACTTATAACATAAGACCTTGAAGAATAAAGAATATTTATTTTTGCTAAAAACATGGTTACAGGATCTTACTTACTTGGTTGTAAATAGTACATCATGTTTTACCGCATAATATTACGGTATGCAAAAATTTTGCTGTATTATTGCAATAAAATATAGAAAAGCAATGAAATAAATTTTAAGTAAATTATAAATGAAAACTGCGAAAAACTAATTATAAGGTTTAGATTTAAACTAAAATTAAAATAAATATCACACACACTGCATGGAGGTACATAATACATAGTCTAAGATAAAGGAACCTTAATAAACCTTATAATTACTTAATTACTGTTGAAATACAATCCTACTAGGCGATATTTTAGTTTTCTTTTATTTTATTGACTTCAAATACACAAAAATGTATTAAGGCGGCCAGAGGCATTCTCTATCAATCAATCTAGTTCGATATCTAGTACAAACTAATTATTCTTGTGTAAAAACCACTACACAGTACAATTACTTGCTATCCATCTATCTGTATTCTTGCTTGTCATCTTTAGTGATACGAAAAAAGCAAAAATAGCTCTAAAGTAGATAAGTAGCTCAGTTATTTTCCAAGTCAATACTTTCTACAGTAAATAATCTTACTCTAGAGACTATAGGCACGAAACAGGGATATTAAAAGCATCTAATCCCAAGCTTTCACGTCTAAGGCACAACCCAGTGTTATATACCTACAAGATTAAATGGTTAGATGACAGAATACTCCCTGTCATTGTTCCAATCTGTGTCACGTCACACAACATTGTAATTAAAGGACAAATGATTGGAGCGTGGTGCTCAGATGTCAAACTAAATAATTTATGTAACTGAAATTGTCTAAAAGTTATGATTTGACAAGGAAGAGACAGTTGTCCATCTAAAATCTTTCAGTTTAAATCTGTACCGGTGTTCAGACAAAATAGCTCACATTTTTAAATGGATACAAAAATATAAAACCCTAAAATCACTATAAATATTTTTTTTTAATATCTATTCGTGAGTCAAATGCTAATTACATTTTATGCTTGTAATAATAATCATCATCATCATTTCAGCCCATAAAGGTCCCACTGCTGGGCACGGGCCTCGTCCAAATAATGTGGAGGGAATTTAGCCTACTATACCACGCTGGCCAAACGAGTTGGTATAGGGTTTGTTTCGAATTTTCCTTTTCTCGCAGTGCTCTTGACTGCATAAGGTTAACTCCCTTAGTCGCCTTTTACGACACCCACGGGTTGAGATGGGGTAGTCACATTATGTCATTGTATTCTTAATCTGTCACTACGCAGATCGCTTTTAATAATAAAAGATTTAAATGGAAATCGGTATCATCCGTTTATAATGTTTTACTTTTCCTGTTTCTTATTATTAAACCAAAAACAACAATAAAAAACCCTAAGATATTATGTACTCACGTTGTACTAAGTTATATTCGAATATATTTCCAATTTGTCTAGACACCCGGGATAATATTTCAAATCGGAACTATAACATACAAATACATTATGATGGACCGACGACGTGGTAAAGGTTGCGGTTGGCCATTGGTTGCAGGCGCGTAGGCGGCACAAAATCGCTCGCTGTGGCGGCAATTATGTGAACAGTGGACGTCATTGGGCTGATATGATGATGACATTGATTTATATGATTTTAAATTCATATGTAAAATACAAAGACTGCAAAGTACGGTGAGCTATAAGGTTTTCGTTTTTGCCCGACTACAGAAAACGAGGGTTATTATTATATTATATTAATTAACTATTTTTTTAATAAGTTATTGTTGCTTTCATTAATGGCAATCTTTGCAATAAAATTCATTAACACGTAACAATATTGCTATGGGTTTTTATACTATATAAATATAGTCATGATACGTTTCAAGCCATTTCTATAATCATGTCTCACTTACAACTTATTACTTTATTGACAATTTTAATTGATGGATTGAAGTTTTTTTTTTATGTAAGTATTGCATAACAAATACAAATATTACACAATTACTGTTATTTCATTCCTCTAGAGAGATTATAAGCTCCCAAAATACGGTCACGCGAGGTTCAACACGCAAGCCCTTAAATAAAACGGCCCTTTGTTCCATCCATAATATAATCAAGTGAAGTGGATCATTTGAAAATTGAAAACAATTTGGTGCACACGTGAAATGCTTTTCAACTCACTTATAATTGTACCCACAACTTTTTTGTTAGTTGCCTATTGAACAATTAAAAAAAAAAAATTATAATGGGTGTAATTTAATAATGAAGACAAATTGATATACTTAATATGTTATTATTTTTCTATTCAACAAAATCAATCATAGAGCTGTTCGTAAAATGATCTTTCATCTGTGGCTTCATAAACTGTAAGTGACAGATGCAATATGGAATTAATAAGTTTTCAATTTATTTATACTAATATTATAAAGCTGATTTTTCAATTTTTATAACAAACCCTGAAAACTAAATAATTAAAAAATACTTTTTTTCCGAAAAAGTGTAATTGTTAGTTGTCGTTTTCCAGCATACCTTTCAACCAAGTAACGCCTATTTCGTTTCATTATAACTCATAAACATTACCAAGCGACGCCCTTTTCTCGTACGATTGATCGCCTCTGGCCATTTATTAAACCGTATACTTAAACCATGGAAATATAGAAAAGAAATATTAAAAAAAAGATTATTTAATATTTTTACTTTTATACTTACAGGGCATTGAGCGTCCGTGAGATCTTTTTTATATACGAAATATATTTTCACACTGTATACATAAATAAAAATTTAATTTAGGACTGAAACCGCTTACTGCTGTTAGGATTACAATAAATATTTCATAAAAAATGCTCATATAATATGTATAAACATGAGAACACTGAGTAAGTGAGTAGGATACTTTATGACATGAAAAACCTTTCACCCCATTTTGACCTTTGTTTGTTGACCGCTAATCATAACGGAATAATTCCTATCTACTATATCTATCACCATTAATTTAGAAAATATGTCAATCATATACAATAATAAGGTCTGAAAAGACCTAATCTACATGGAACACTGACATTCAAACTATGATTCTGAAGCCTTTAACAGAATATTATTGCCTTCTATGCAAACAAACAGATTAAAGATAATTTATTGCGAAAATGAATATAAACTGCTACCATTTATGGATATTTGTACGCCATTTCAACGACCAGATATCATATTGAGGATATAAAATGGGTAAAGCAACGTTAAATATTATTGGTCCCATGTACAGATATAAAGTAGATATTTCATCGTATGGATTTTTTGCTTTATCTAATAATAAAATAAGAGTCCCTTACGATACCGTCCAGCCGTTCTATATCAAGATTAAGGACGAGTATAATATTTTATGTCACATATAAAAGAATTCATAAATAACTTCATAATACATAATATCAATGTACTATTGTATTTAGAGATGAATGGAAAGGAAAACCCGTAACAACACAAGAATTTTTAATATTTGAGAAAGGAGTTCAAATATTAAAAATTCTTAAGGAAGCGTATAAAGAAATTACGTAATTGTAAAAAGAGTTTTGTAATAGAAAGATTCAAACTGCTTCCGTGGACCAGTGGTATAATAATATACTACTTCCACGCAAGAAGTCAGAGAGGGGTGCGATTCACGGATCGGGCAAAAAAAGTAATATATCTTTCTATTATCAGTTTGTAAACAAATGTACCCGGTTTAGCAATAGGCTCACCTCCTTCAACATGGGACCAAACATAGCTGGTGAAATGTGGGTGTGATGTACCTCTGCCTACCCCTTCAGTGATAAAGGCGTAACGCTAAATATGAAGATTCAAACAAATAGGTAACATGGTTCAACTCTTTTAATAAAATCTTTACGGTTAGACAATGTGCAAAGAAATACTGTTTCGTATTATACATGAACGAGCAAACTTCCCTTCATGTTTTTTAATATTAGTGTTATTACTTGTTATATTATAATATACTCGGAATATAATAAAATATGAAATTGTGTAAATAATTATTGTGGAAGCAAATATGTAATCCCCTGAGGGCTCACTCAACGGGTTCTACGAACTTTAGGCCACGCCACAATACCCTTTATATCCTAGCTTTAGTAGCCATACTAATAAACATTATTGAGTACATTTAAGTACACAAAACGAAGGATAACTTAAAAGGTTTACATTCGAGTGTGTGCCGAAATACGCCGCGATGACTCAACACTAAACGTTTTTACCAACTAAGCATGTAAGCATATTTTAAACATTGTTCGCTGATCATGTTTCCAGCAGTTTTGTGTAACGAGGGTGTGACATAAAATACACCCGTCTATTTGAGACTCAGCTTGAAAATTCTTGAGTGTCTTTTAATTTACTAATTTTTACATAAGAATTCCACTATATTACATAGATATATAACGCCATAATTAAAAAAACTTATGTATCAAATAATATTCCCGTATTAACCCGTCCACAAAATCGCTCGCTGTGGCGGAAATTAGGTAAGGCCTATGTTCAACAGTGGACGTCATTGGGCTGATATGATGATGATTAATAATAAATAATATAATATTCTACCACATTCATACAGCCCTATCTAGTCCCAAATTAAGCAATTATATTTGCTTATGATATGGGTACTAAACAACTGATATACTACTTAAATACAACTTTTTTTGTAAATACATACATATTACAGATAAATTACACGCAGACACAGAACAAACCTTTATGCTCATCACACAAAGTTTTGTCCTGGGTGGGGATCGAACCCACGACCTCCGGCTTAGCAGTCAGGGTCACTAACCACTAGACACTAGACCAACAGGCCAGATTAACCCGTCCTCTCCCTGACTTCTGGATTCCACTGCTCAATAGCAGGCATAAAACACTACCGAGAAGACCGACAGAAGGTCGCAGCCATAATACACTGTGACTCAGTTAGAGCGACAGTAATCACCCGCCGCCTGTGCTTAACCACACTTCTTTATAGGAATCCGACTTTTTTTTACAAAAGGTATAATAGATAATTCGTTCATAGACGTTATGACACAAAATTCCAGCTCACACTTGACCAACTTTACTATTGATCACAGAACAGTGAGAACAGATTATAGTTTTTTACTAATTTCATTGTTCTGTGCTATTATTATTGCGCAAGTAGTTCGTGGCAACATTTGTCCAGTCGATAGCTGAAATATGAAGTATTTGTGCTAACAACAGATCAGAAAATTACAAATAGACCCAAAACTAAGTTTTTATTGGTGTATAAATCACAGAAGCTGAATGTGAATTGCTAGCATTGTATCAAAGTTTTATTATTGCAAAGTTATTCGATTTATGGCGAGCCCAAATGGACGTAACAACCCTTTTTCTTAGAAACTATTTGGCATAGCCAGAGCTTTGAGATCCGTAGATATAAACTAGAGTAGTAAATAGACAGAATTTTTCTCTGAAAAAAATAAAAAGAAACATCTTAAATTATATGCAAACGGTTTGTGATAAGTGACCACCGTGAATGGTCGTTAGACCCATAGATTTAGAGCGTGCGGATCCTAGGTCTATGGTATAGACCCCTACCAAAAACCTATATTTTTTAAATAAGATGTACGGGCTAACTTTGTTACAAATGTTTATTTGTTCCTACAAATATAGGTTAATACGTAGCAATTTTAAAATAGACAAAATCAGGCTTGTATAAACTTTTAGTTTAACAAGCAAAAACGTAATCTCAGCAAATGGTCGAGTGTCACGAACTCATGTTTTCCATGTTCAAACACTGCACAGCAAAATTCGAGCGACGAACTGAATACTAAAATCATACCAGGAAACTACTGTTACAGTTGTCGTAAAGCTCGAGGACTAGCGTTGCGAGCAATTGACTTTGTTCAGCAACCGGGTAACCTCGGTCGACAGGTTGCCGACTCATTGTCTACGGGTTGTTTACTGTACACAATGGACCGCAACCAGACAGTCAGACGGAATACAATATTCGGCTAGTATTTGAACGAAAAACTACAATAAGCCTTTAATTTTGCGTGAGTTTATACGTTTCTTTTCTTGCATAAAAATATATCATTGCGCTACTGCCGCCACCCTGTCTGACAACATTATACAATATTGTGCTATGGTGTTACTTTACCACGATTGTAATTTGCAAACAGAGACAACATTCTATTTTTAGTGCACAATTTCAAGCACTCTAAGGAATGAGTATTTTACAAGTGAATTACATATCTTTTTTTAGGTAATGCATAGATATTTAATTTACGTTTGTTTATGTAAAAGATTACTCACAGAGTCAGTATAAAGTCTAATCCCATGTACCTAACAAACTTGGACGGTTAGGTTTCTAATAGAGCGTAGATAATAGCAATTCGTTCACAAAAGACTTTACAAAATGATATCCCCTAAGGGGCAAAGTCGTGCCTGGTAGTTTGAATAAAGGCCTTCTTTTTTTTAACAAGGACAAGGTTATCAGGAATAATTAGTTTAGATTATGGAATGAAAACCGGGGAACGTCTTAGATGTAATGACCGAAGTAGTATCTTTAAATAAGTCTTCATTTTTAGCCGACTGCCAAAAAGGAGGGTACCTAATATTTTTCACGCGTATGTATGTATGTATGTATGTGGGCATTTATGTTCCATTGTGACCTTCTGTGGCCTAAACGGCTTGGCTGATTTTAAATTGTGAGGTGTCATTAGATTCGTAATTTTCCACCGAGTGTCATAGGCTATGTGACATCAACAAAAAAACCAATATGGCGGACGGAAACTGTCAAAACAGACGTTTTTTTAGTGCTATCGCAATATAGATATATGCACTAACTATGGCCCGCAGCTCCACTTGTCTCTTGTAACCTAAATAGCTTGACGGATTTGGAAGTGCAAGGTATTGTTATAATATTCGTATTCATCCCCGAATCTCTATATCTATACTAATATTATAAAGCTGAAGAGCGTATTTGTTTGTAGGCTATATAACATCATGCTACAGCGTCCGAGGTTTCGCTGCCATCGTTCTTTATATAACCATTGCACTGGTCAGTTAAGTGAAATAGTTAAACGATTTTGATAGCACTATCGAAATTCACAAAATAATAATACACATAATAATTAATAACGAAGGCTACTTTTTGGCAAGGCAAGGCAGTCGGGTTTTTTGGTTTTTTAATAAAAACTTGTTATATATATAGATATTTTCAATACTAAAAAGAACAGTTCAATGATTTCATTTTAATTTATTAGAACCATAAGCATGGAGCGGGTGGGAATAACCTCTGTGAACACTTCTATAAAATAAGATGCTGCGGTGATTTTATTGCCAAGAATTTTTTTTTTTTTTTTTTTAAATACAACCCCCGCACTAGGGAACAAGCCCTGTGTCGCGGGGAGCTTTACAAACATGAAACTAACGGACACAAAGTACACCCAGACTAGAAACAAATATCTATGAATCACACAAATATTTGTCTCGTGTGGGAATCAAACCCACGTCACCCAGCACGGCGATGTAGTGGCGAGGCGACCACCTTAACCACTGCGCCACGGTGACAGTCAAAAATGGCTATGGCTTATTCCGCCCGCTCCATGATTTTTCTTCCAAGCGTTCCAAAACTAAAATAAAATATGTATAATCGTTCCCAAGATAAAAATCCTCGGAGCTCTTGGTAATGAATGTATCGAAAAATGAATTTTGGAGAACAATACATTTGGGGCCCACGAGAATAAACCGTTTCCAAATACTGGCAAAATTATTGTGTAATGTAAAGTGTAAACATCCCCGCAATACATCGATGAAAATCAATAAAAATTACTCTATCCAGTACAGCTTAGATTACTATACAAAACCTTCATAAAACTTGTTGCATAATATGTATAGCTTTGGGTGGCATCAAAGGAATTTTTTAAACTTTTTATTTTTGCAGCTGTTATTGGTTTTTTGTTTTAAATCCGTGCCCACGCTCGTTGTTTGTTGAAGGGAAAACAAGTTTCATTACCCTTACGTACGTATCAAAGTTTATTTCAGATTTACGAAAAATAATAATAGAATCGTATGCAAGTTACGAGTACGTTTCTATTCAAGATTTAGTGTAAGATGATACGGAAATAACCTATGTCTATAAGTATAATGAATTTTAATAAAGCTTTATGTTTAGTTATTTTATTCATTAAGTGTATTATTGAATAAAATAACTAATCATAAAGCAGTTAATCTAATGGCAAACTTAGTAAAGTAATTATTTAATTAGACCCAGTAAGCCTTTAATAACTTAAACTGAAAAGCCAGACTACGAAGTCAGTTTCAGAAAAAAAAAACATTGTGTTGTTTTTATTGGTATTTACCTAATATGTGGAAGTTAAAGAATCAATTACCAAATGTACGCCAACCCCATCACTTGAGAAGGGCTCGGCTGACTACACTTAAAGTTCAAAATAAGATTTATATGCAATTTTTTTTTGTAATACCCACGAGGAGTCAGTAATCTGAATGGTATTTTGTATGATAAAAAGCAACAAATCGTAAGGATGCGAAGCCGAAGCGGGTCACTAGTTTTTTATAAAGACCAATTCCAACGTTAGGTAAGCTTTGTAAAGTGAGGACTTTACAAAAATACAATAAACAGACACAAAGTACAGCTTACCTGTGACCATTAGGCTATATATATGGTTAAATACAACAAAACTAAGTAATGCAATGTTGTCAGAGGTATTAACTAGGTTTATACCAGATATTACTCTGTCCAATGACAGTTAGGCAACACAAAGAGGATTACTCGCTCCTATCCTAGGGAGAATACTCAAACACGGATATCTCCTCTAATATTTATACGTAGGTCATAGCACCGAAGTTTTAAGTTCTGAGTGTAATTTAAATGTTATAAGGATCCAGATGCTAGCTGACCAGATGCATAGGATTTAATATTTTGAGTTTTGTTTCTATTACACAGGTCTGTCATATGTTTTGGACAATGCGAATTCAGATCACAGGCTGCTGATATTTTAGAAATAGTTTATTGTGGCAGTTTTCTACCCACACATCAGGCTTAAACACTAAAACCAGACAATTTCTCAATGTTAGGCTTTGTCGTGTAACTGAGAAAAATAGGGGATTAGAGAATCTACTTCATGACTATCCTTGAGCCGACGTTAAAACTTGATAAAGCTTTTACTTTGACTGGATTTTGTTCTTTTTTAGATTTAATAAAAACGTTAACAACACGTTTAACGGCTAGCAAAAACCGAAGACTAGCTAAAACAGATCTCGCGATCTGCAATTGGTCGCATTAACTAAGTACACAAAAGATTATGAACCTACACATTATTTTAGTCACACTTTCCGTATACATTATAATTGTACATAATATATTTACTTACTTAAATAAATATCAACACGTAAAAATTGGAGCTGCGTTTTATGTGCACGGGCAAAAACTTCATTTTGGCAAATTTTGTGACACTCAGCGTACAAGAAATAAGGCAGCAGTATTTCCCTTTGTATCACTTTTTTATTCAAACAGAAACGGTTGCATAATAACTAATAGATGATAAACAGAACAAAGTAGGTAATTCAATTCCAAACTGCATAATTAATTAAATATAGATTAGTAATGCGTTCACAAACTGGTAATATTGGCATAATAGGATCAAGTGGTTGCCAATTGAGGAGTTAATTTAGAATTATTACCGGTCGCATAGTTCTGAACATTCATGCGCTGGTATGTAATTAACAGGGACATTGTTTCATGAGAACTAGTGTTCTAAATACGTGGCTAATTATCTTACATCAAGATAATATATGATATATTTACAATGTAAAGCTTGAGATTCTGTGTCATCTATTTTTGAAGCTACGTCAGCCACACACAGAGAATTGATACGAGCGTTCACAAATACCAATATTTTTTATATTGTAAAATAAATACCAATTAAACATTTTGGAATATTTTGAAGCGCTTCGTACAAATTTATAAACGACTTTCTGATTTTATTTTTATTTATGACTTGGCACACAAACCACGTGTGTGATGTTAATGACATAGGTATTGGCCTTTGGATTGTTTATACTATTATTGTCTGTTATAACAATACTTTTTTAACCACAACGTTAAATACAGACAAAAACTCTTTCAAATCCTTGCAATTCCACTCCTTCCTTATAAATCAATAATTCTTTGCAAAACTTCTATTTATAACTCCGAGGGAGGAAACTGGAAATAAGCACTTAATGGAGTGTTAATCTAACCAATGCGTAGATCTCGATAGAATATACCACAAAGTTATTTTGCATATATTCTCAGAACATCACAAGAGTTATTATTACACTCATGTTAAATTTTCTGGAAACTTCATTAATACTCGTGTTCATATTTGTCATAGCATTCGATACATATCGCACACCCAGAGAAACAAAGGCGTAAGTGAAAATCACTAACTTTACAGGAGATTAAAAAAACTGTTTAACCAGATGTATCTTTTATGTTTTTGATCCTATGATCTTTTGTTATATACCAAAAAATAGTAAAAAAATCAAGCATTTTTTTCATGTATATTCAAAATACCTCAAATTACCTCGATAATTAATAATTAATGTTTAAGGTTTTACAGACGTTTTTCTTATTTGTTTATAACTAATCCTTAAATGTAAAGATTTTTACTCCAATCACCGTTTTCTAAATACTTATTATAATATAACTGTTCATGATTACGTCTTTTTTGAATTTCTATAATATGATAAAATACAGGGGCTAAGTACTGCTTACCGCCTTTTTCGCTTAATTACATTTTACATTTCAAAGTGTACAACGTATTTACAGCTTTGTTTGTTAAAAAATAAAAATAAAATGTAATGTTAAGTCTTAATACAGACTTTTTAAATAGTATTTTCAATTAATCCATTACTGTAAGAAATGTTAAGCCTCTCAGTAATATACATTTCAGTGGTGTAATAAAACAGGTTTTTATAAAATTGCACTTTATAATAATAGTTTGTACATAAAAGATCCTGTTATGATATAAAACGAATAACAATGAATTAATAATGTTTCTAAGAGGTGTACCTTAAAAAAGTAACTTCATAAAACTCAAAAATCTGGCAGTAACAAAAATCGAAAAAATATTCACTATTATATCACTCAGTAAACAAACAAAGGAGTAAATTGTATTGAAACAAAAACAGGAATTTTCATTTACTTATATTTATCATAATTATACGTAAGTATCTACTTATTATACGAACTAAAGTTATTAAAATGACTATTTCTGTTTAATGAATTTTAAATTCAAATACTTATACATATAGATCACAAAAAGTCATACAAAGTCCAAAAGGTGCCAGTAAATTTACCTAAGGCCAGTTCACTGACAAGGATGAATCTTAAGAAGAGCTTGCAAGAAACTCTGGCCACTGTTTAAATCGTAAAAATAGTTAAATTAATATAATAAATAAATAGCATATACACCACATCCACACACCACACTGCCACCGCATTTCTTGACAAATTTTATCCCGATGACACACCCGATACCCCGACCCAACAAACCACACGCAACAATACTCTACACCCACCAAACACTAATGAGCCACCGTTCACTATAAACGAAATCACAAATATCCTAAAATATATGAACCCGGTGAAATCACCCGGCGCTGACCACCTGACTTCCGATATCTGCCACCATTTCACACTCTGCTTCTCCGACATCATAACCAATCTGCTTAACCACTGCCTCTCCCTGTCCATCTTCCTCAAGTCCTGGAAACATGCTATCATCAAAATTATCCCCAAACCTAATAAGACAGGATAGACCTCATCATCATATCGCCCCATAGGAGTCTTACCTATTCTACGTAAGACCCTCGAAAAACTCATCACTCAGAGGCTCACACATCACCTACACACCACACACGCATACAACACTAAACAATACGGGGTTAAACAACTAATATCCAGTACACACGCCTTCACTAACATTGTCAACACAATCATAACAAACAAAAAACGGGAACTACACGTCGCGATGATCTCCCTAGATATCAAAGCTGCTTTCGACCATGCCTGGTGGCCGGCAATGCTCACACGTCTACACCACACAAAATGCCCCAGAAACATACACAATCATACAAAATTAGCTTTCCGATTGCACAGCCACAATTCATTACGCCGACACCATAGCCACTAAACACCTCACTAGGGGATGCATCCAAGGGTCTGTATGCGGGCCGACCTTCTGGAACCTAATCCTAGATGAGTTACTGGACATGTCCGGTGACTCTCCAGCACGCGGGTCACTTCCTGAGGGTTGCGGGCTGCAGGCCTTTGCTGACGACATCACCCTCATCGCAGCACATAAAAAACTCACCACACTCCAACAAAATATCAACCAATGTCTTCACACTATACACAATTGGGGCATCACAAATAAACTCACTTTCGCATCGGATAAAAAAACCATTGCACTCGCTTTTACACGAAAAATAAAGCTACTCCACATCACACTCAACCACACACATATATCCTATTCAGCCGTACTGCCAGGGTGTTGGGGGTGGTCTTCTACGACAACTTATACTTCACTCAACATGTCGATTACATCACAGCCAAAGCACGAAAACTCCACAATAGACTCACCCAGTTTATACGCTCCACCTGGGGTGTACACTCTAAAAACATTAACAGATTGTACAGGGGGGTAATTGAAACAATAGTCTGCTACGCCTCCAGCGTATGGTAACAGGCCCTGAAATTCAGCACGAACAGGAAAAACTTTTCTCACTCCAACGAGGCTTCGCCCTTATGATTATCAAAGGTTTCCGCACCATTAACACCACAGATGCCTTTTCCCTCTCCACCCTCACACCACTTGACATAAAGGTGCTCGAATATGCTAAAGTCGAACAGACGAGAATCACCGGGGTCACCGATTACCTCCCTGACAACATCACACTTGATACACCCATTCATCCATCACAACTACTCCACCCGACCCCCCGTATCCCACATCCTTTCAATATCATCAACTCACAAGACTAACTTGATGGCACATTCCCACGTCATTTAGACGCACACCACATATACACTGATGGCAGCAAACACGATAACCTCGTGGGAGCTGCCTTCATTGTACACACAGTGGCTGCAGAAGCAGCAAATCACTGAGGCCATCATTATGTCGAGCTCCAGATCAGCTCTCGAAAACATTAATAACACCCTCATTACACATTGCCCACGTTACACGCAATGTCACTATGTACAAATCAACCCATACAACCTACAACATTAGCAGCAGCACTAGACCTACTCGTAATCTACAGAGTTGATTTATCTAATTTCGGCGGCTTTTTTAGCGGGGCACTCAATGCCTCCCGTTTTGTCATTGCTTGGCTTTTTGAAACGTAAGCAAGTTGCAAATTTCGGTGGGTCATTTCTTCTTTGTGCATTCTGATATGGAGTGCCCTATTTCACCACAGTGTACACACAATACATAGGGACTGTTTTGACTGACCTGTTGGTCTAGTGGTTAGTGACCCTGACTACTAAGCCGGAGGTCGTGGGTTCGATCCCCACCCAGGACAAATCTTTGTGTGATGAGCATGAAGGTTTGTGCTGTGTCTGGGTGTAATTTATCTATAATATGTATGTATTTACAAAAAAAATGTATATAAGTAGTATATCAGTTGTTTAGTACCCATAACACAAGCAAATATAATTGCTTAATTTGGGACTAATCTAATCTTGTCACAAGTGTAAAGCCCCTACTGGACAGGACGACCAATTTACGAAAAGTCTTGCTTGTGTTATGGTATGTAAGTACTAGATTTATAAAATAGGTAGGTAAATAATTAAGTTAGTATAAAATTGAATACCTAACAGACAAACTGCAATAAATAAATTATAGGTAGGTACTTACATTCAAAATTATGTTACGAAAAGTTAATTAAATAAACAACCCGCACCCGTGCATGCGCTGTAAGGATGAATATGCACACGTTTTGACTTGTTTGTGTGACGAGTTCGTGATTACTGCCGCAGACTAAATAAAACTTTGAATGGGAAAAAGGCGTAAGCATGATTACTCTAAAACTATGATACAGGTGTAGACGTAAACAATTAATACGGCTGTTTTTGTTTGATTATTTTTAAGTGTGATGGGATGTAATCAGTATTATTTTTGGAAACTTATTTTATTATTAAACATTAAAAAGCGTATTAGGAAATACATTCATATAAATGTTTACTTTACTTAATAAAACAAAAGCTTAAGCACAATTAGGTGTATTTTTATACAATTTTACGTGCTTATGTTGGTTTATCGACTTCTTTAATTGGAAAAATATAAAATTTATATAACGTGATAAATTATTTTTTTGGTATAAAACCTTCATTTTACGGCAAAATTTTATGGAAAAAATTGACCTTATGTATCTTTACTAGTACTATCCAAAAATGCAATAAAAAAAAATTGACGTATTTGTACTTACGTCTTTGTTGATCTGGGTGTGCGATATTTCATGTGGTAAGTATATAGGTGTATTTTTAAACACTTAATGATAAGTAAGTAACTATTTTTTATAGTTCATTGTATTGTATAGCGGCCGGCGATGAAGATATTATATTATAATAATTATATTAATTGTTTATATTGTTCTGTTTGACATCGCTGACTGTCTTTTTCGTCCGTTCAATAGCCGAAATAATAATATGTACAGAGAAATAATAAGAAAACCTATCATTGGCCATACCTAATTTATTGTTACCTTTTTGGTTTATAATATGTATATCGCTGTTGGTTTTGAAAAGAAATAAATAAATAATAATAGCTACATAGTTGGTTGTATTCCTAATATAGGTTTAATTTCGGTCTACGTTACCTAGTAATAAGATTCTCCACTGTTGGACGCTTATATTTCTAGTGACATATTATTATGTAATTGACTGGCCTGTTGGTCTAGTGGTTAGTGACCCTGATTGCTAAGCTGGAGGTCGTGGGTTCGATCTCCATCCAGGACAAATCTTTGTGTGATGAGCATAAAGGTTTGTTCTGTGTGGGTGTAATTTATCTATAATATGTATGTATTTAGAAAAAAAAATGTATTTAAGTATTATAGTACCCATAACACAAGCAAGAATAATTGCTTAATTTGGGACACATATTTGTGTAAACACAAATATGTGTATTTATTACCTATTTATTAACATTAAAAATCGATGTGATGTCACAGGAATTGCTTCTAAGAAATATTTTCACACGATCATCCTTAAAACCTGGTCAAAGTGACAAGAAAAATAGGGTATGTAATTACCAAATGCATGATGAAGTCAATTCCTGTTTTATATTTTAAATAAGTTTCACAAAGCGAAAATTTAAATGTGAAAAGGCATCATATAGAATGACGGGTAACTTTTATAAGTAAGAACAATTGAAAGAGTATTTTAATTTAATAGTTATATCAAGTTATATGGAGCTCATATAGTTACGAATTTAAAAAAGGGATCAGTGGAAGGATTTGTGTGAAAACTAACATAGTAAAAGCCAGCTTTTGCTAGAACTTGTCCCAATAAATTGAGGCATATAGCCATACAAGTTGAAACACATTTTTTTATTGCCACATTGATGAAGTTAGACGCATATCTGATTTATATACAAATGTATGTATTCTTGTTTACGGACACACTCGACTTGTTTATGCCACAATAAAGACGAAAACAGGAAGATTTAGATGTATGTATGAATAGAAGTAAGTATGTCATTCCTGGAGTATCGTACATTAAGGCCGTTATTCCTACTATATTAATGTTAGTGATGGACAATTAATTATTATTAGAAATTAAGCTTTTGGTTTGAATTAATGGAAAGATAGAAAAGACATGTGTCATTATTTCAAAAACCAACAAAACTCATTGCAAAATATAATGAGGAAAATATTATCCTTGTGCAGAATTCTGTGCAAAGCATAAACCATAATGACGTCATTATAAGAACGATGGCAATAGTCAGAAAAGTAATACATTAGGTAATAATACTGATTAATACCGTTTTTGTCAATTTTCTTACTTTTTTTCATCAATGATAGCGTTCATACAGAAATATAATCTTTTAAATACTCTCACCGTACTGTCAAAGAGCGCCGGACTTACCTAAATCTTACTGACCCTAAAAAGCAGTGTAAGCTAGCTATTGAAGCGAAAACTTAAACTATACCCACGAGGTAACAAGGGTTAGAAATATGTGGTATGCCCCAATAACCTGTGCTTATCACAGAAATCATAACTTTCCTGTAGAAATAAAATGCATTTTATTGATCGATATCATTTCTCACGATAATTTATTGAAGCATGAAAGTAAATAAAGCGGACCAGACTTTTAATGTCGGATAGATAATGTCACAAGGAGTAACTTAGGCTACTTTGATTTTGGAAAAAAAATCAGGGTTCCGTGAAAAAATAAAAAAGCTATGAAATTTCACACAGCTTGTTTTGAATAAAATTGTCCGATTATCTTGGTACTTCGATGTACACTGTTTGACTCGAATCTACATTCTTATACATCATATTTTGGGCTAAGCTTTCAGTAACTGCCTACGTAAAAACTACTAGGAATTATATATTGTACCTAAAAAGACGTTAAAGACTTAAATTATATGGTGAAGAAGGTATACAAGCTTTACTGCTACACCAAGGAAATAAATAATTACAAGAACCGAATGAATGTGGAATAAAATGAAGGTTTGAATGTGGAATGTAAAACATAATAATTAACCAAAGAAGAAAAATATAATAAATATTCACTCAAATTTAGCACTTCTACGAGTACAATATTTTTTAGTTCTACCTCCACAGTACATCATAATGTTACTTACCTACTTAGTAGTGTAGAAAATGGAGTAGGTAATATCGCGAATGGTCACTAACGAGAAATAAAATAAAGTTGACATTTGGATTTCACGGTTCGATTGATTCTAATAGAGAATAATGTCTGTTTGTAGACCAGGTGGTGGGTAGGTGAGAGAAGCTAAAGTACTTTTATGTAAATTTTCACCATAGTTCTAAGCGTCCCAGTAACAAAGTAGTTAACTCGTCGAGAAAAAGAACTTTAAATAAAGGTACCTATGCCTTCATAACGTTAGCGGCAAAATATACATGTCATGAGATACTCGTATATGTTTGTACTAACGGTCACTTTACAAGTTTGAAACAAGTCATATGTAGTGTAATTTGGTTTGTTTGGTTGTACCTACGTACGGAACAGAAAACAAACGTTGTTAGTAGCTTGCCACCCTAATTTGAGAATGATTTTCAACGAAAATTGGTATATCAACATATCTATTAACAAATAATGAATTTGACATAATATGTACTGGTTTTCCTGGTTGTATATTCCTATTTATTATCGAATCGTTGATTGGCACATTTTTATAATTATATATAGATTTTAATGTGCCACATTGATAGTAAGTCTATTTAAAAAATGCCTAACATAACAAAAACCCATCCTGATATAGAGATTTTTATCTGACAGAAACCAGACACATTGGTCTGATCTCATTCATTTCGTAACTTGATTTATCTAGTACTTAATTGAAAAAATAAATATGCTAGACGAATAGGTAAATGTACTACCATTCATCGCAGGAGCTTTATCATAACAAACAACTCATGTATTGCCTGGCCTATATCTTATGTACTATCTACCTACAAATAAAACGTTCAAGGATGCTCAGAAGGTCTGTCGACCAATCTAATAAATGTCTTATTAACCGCCAATTCTATACAGATTTTGTTAAAAGCAAGCCACTTTAATCCACTTAAGCATAAATTCACAGCGGTCCCCTGAGAATCGCCGCTAAGCATCCAGTGTCTTCAGGCCACCGACGACGACACAAATAGACCTGATTACTCCTTGTAAAACACGGCAAGGTCTCATACGAACACGTCGCGTTCACTACAACATAAAAAATGAAAATAACTACAGTTATTGGTTTCTTCATCGTGTTAATTATATGCTACAGCGAGTTCACGTATCAAATCCCAAATCTAATAAGGATTGAAAAAAAAAGTTACGTTAAAAAAGTTCACAAGTCATGGAGTTGTGAAGGTAGAATAATCCAAATGCAATTAAACAGAAAAAAGCGGTCGACAAACAGAACGGAGGCAGACTCGGCATATAGAATAGGGAGCTCGGAATTGAGGAACCTTACCAATTCAGCTAACGCTTCAGCCGTGAACAAGCACGCTTTATTGATTGAAAACTTCAAGCGAATGTGGCCTGTATCTAAATGGAGACAATACGGATTTTTCTCTGACGATTACTTGGATTTGATTAACGAACACTGGCTGCAATATCCACCTCCTAGTGAATCATTTCAGAAGACTTTGGGTGGTTGTTACGTGATGTTTACTACGGTTGGTTGCTGGGGGAACATCATCGTGTTGCTAATGTACCTTAGGTAAGAAAACTATTTTTCTGTTGGAACCTATTTCAATAAACAAAATACAAACGGTTACGCGGCATTAGTTTTCTCGCATCACGTGTCACAAACTTACGACACAATTGGCTTGTGAGTATGGACTTGAATACTACTGTTCCATTTTTGTTACTTTTTTATTGTACTGGTTGCCATACAGAAAGGTTATATCACATAGAAGGTACCTCCTTATGATTTATATAACGTAAAATGAAAATCCGTAAAACTGTAAATTTTCTAAAATTTCAATTTACATCCTAATCTTGAATCACACTGCCTAAAAATCTTTTTACTCACTACTCTGTGCCTAGTTATTTGTGGTTAGTAAAATCCTGTTACGTAATAATACATACTTGTGTATCAAATATAACCTCTGAACAAACTTTGACATGATTCCCTTAGTACAACAATATTATGTAGACTGAAATTTATCAACTATCGTACGACTAAAATATGATATTTCTTTCATTACCTCTCATATCCATGACCGCGGCACCGTCAACATTATGATATAAAACTGTGCACATTGAATAAAGAAAAAGGTGAAAATAAATATTTTCAATACTATTGTATATATGCAATAGGTTATAAAGTGACCTTGTTGCTGCTATTGCACTAGACGCAATGAAAAACCAGCAAGGCTAAATTATAACATTTGTTTAGTTGAGCAGTTCAGCTGTTTTGAGTGTAAGTCTCCATGATTAATAAAATAATAGAGAATATATATAACACTTCTTACATGCACATTTAAATACGTTATGTATTCCTATATTTTTACATTACTTTAAAATTAAAGTGAAAAAGGTATAGGCATTTACATTGATAACCACAAATTCACTGGATTTTGTGGTTGCGGTCTTTTATGAGTATATTTCATCGCTTAGGATGCTTCATAACAAGCACAGGGTAACAGGCACATTTTACCTTAGAATAAAAATTAAAGAGGACTGGGAGTGAGACAGATTAGGTTTTCAATAAAGAATAAAATATGAACATTTGAATTTTGAATTCCTGCATCTCTTCGATTTTAGTTTCCTCTAAAACATAAAATACTAGTTCAAAATGTGGTACCGACTGTCGTGGCTTGTGGTCACGGGCGACTCAAACGGTTGGTGCAATTCGGAACGTCGCGTCGGACAAATAAATAAGGCATTGAATATTCCTTAAAATATAATACGTGTGGTAGACCCGTTTCATAATAATTTAATATGTATACAAGTCGCGAAAGTTAAAATACTAAATACTATTAAAATGCTACTAATGTTAAATTTAAAATGCTTTCAATACTATTAGCTACTTTAAACCAACATTTCAAATGTTTATTGCAGCTATATTCCTTTGCCTTTTGAGCTTCTAACTTTTACACAAAATGAGGTTGATGTTTAAAATTCTCGTGTAATAGGTATATAAACCCTCGCCGGAACTCGTTTATAGTTATAAAAACTTTATGTGCCCTCATAGAAGCATGCAGGCTGGGGGCGTATTACCTGACCTTAGGAAGTCATATAGTTTAAAAGAGTTATACCGTTGAGCATACTAAATTTTTGATCACTTATTAGAGTGTTGTGAAAAATATTTATATTATTTAATGCTGAACTCTCGTACGTTGTTCATGTCTCTAATTACTATCAAAGAAATATATCTAATAAAAAAAATCCCAAAGATAAATTACCAAAAAAAATAATTATCCATGTTAAAATCAATGTTGGTCATACTCAACAATTAGCCTCATCATCACCATCATCATATGAGCCCAATGACGTCCACTGGTGAACGTAAGTCTCGCCTAATTTCAGCCCCAGCGAGAGATTATGTGAAAAAATTTGCCTAAGGGTCGTAAAAATTCGTTGTATTGTTACAATGTTTTTTTTAACTACATTTGGTTCACGGCTCCGCTCTTATGACCATCGAGAACACATTACTGAGATAAAAGGTCGTACCTATCCCCAAATCAATTTAAAGGCTTAGGTACAAGTAATTGAGACACAAAGCGAAAAGAAGAAAAAAACAAGAGAAACACAGGTTTTGTTGTTTCCGCTTTGGTGTTTCAATACTTTCTAATTGCCCGCCGGTACTTTCAAATCTAACTTCTAAGTAGGAAATGAATAATTACCCAAATCATGATTTACTGGGAAAAAAAATAACCACCCATGTAAGGTGGAATCAAAATAGAGACATTAGCCTAATTGAGAAACTGTTTCAGTATCTTTTCGTTTATTAGAACTTTTTCATTCGTTTATATATAGGTTTTGGCAAATTAATAGTTATAAACCACTTTAAATGTACTCGGTGTATTGAAATTAATGCATTACAATGTAGGTACCTAGATTATATATTTTTTTGTGTTGACTTTATTTGACACCAAAAAATCTAATTTAACAAACTTATAAAATAATCATGAAAAATTTGATAATTTTGAAACCATTTTACAACAAAATGAAAAGTTACTTTAATGTTTTAACTTTAGCTAGGTATTTGAATTTTCAATGGAAAACATAATCAAAATTGTATAAACCAACTTAAAACATCAAATAAAACATTCAAACCCTATTAAGTAAATTTCAGAAACAATTTTGCAGCTATTTACTTTTTAAGACTTGAAATCATAAATGTACAAAAAGATTTAATGTTATCGACACGACAATTTGGCAGTGTCGTGAGACTAATTATAGCTGTTCCACCAACGTTATTCTATTTTTGCATTATTCAGTTCCCGCTGAACTTCACATAAGAAAGTTTGGACAGAGGTAAACAGTAATACCGCATCCTTACCGGGACTCGTTTCGGCTCTCCGTGACGCGCTCGGGGTAACATTTTGTCTCGGAAACCATCGTGAACGGTTGTGCTCGTGTTCTATTAATTTATAGAAACAAGACATTTCCGTAATACGCAAATATTATGTTAAATATAGTTATCATCGCGTTAATATCACTTTCTAATATAGTTTACTGCATGAATGTGAATACAACCACTAAATCAGTGGACTACAATCGTTTAAATCAAGTGTATTGTGTCAAAAACAAGTGTAAAAATAGTTTTATAACTAAAACAGTGACTTTAAAGCCGTTTAAGTGTCATAATCACTTTTTATGTCGTCGTTTAGATCATTTGAAACAGTGGAAAAGGCGAAGAAGGGCCGCGGACAACATCAAAGAAGAAATGAAAGATGGGAATGGTAGTTTGAAAATAACAGATGGTGCAGACGATGAGTTGAACTCAAATCAAAATAGTTCAAATAATGTTGAGTCACATTTGACAGTTTCTAAAAGTTCGTTAGCTATAATTGCAAAGTTTGTTGAACGTTGGCCGGTTCAGAGGTGGCGTAAACTTGGTTTGTTTACGGACGACTATCTACTACGTATCAATAGCTTCTGGCTGCAGTTTCCCCCGCCTGATCCTCGCATACAATACTTGTTTGGCAGTACCTATATTCTGTTGGGCAGTATTGGATGCTTCGGCAACATTCTGGTACTACTCATGTATTTCAGGTTAGTATGTTCGGTATGAGAAAAGCTTTGTTAATATCGATAGTGAGATAAATATGTAAATCAATTGTTTTTTTAACCAAAATTATACAATGTTAATGTTGTACTCCAGCTAATGAAAACAGGATAAATAAGGAAAAAGTTATTGTATGAGTTTTTTATTGAATATTTATGAGAGTTGTAATCAATACGTACCTACTTTATAGGTACCTAATATAAATAATACAAGCTATTTTTTAAGAAAATTTTACTATGTTGTTCTAAATAGCCATCAAAACTTATAAACCTGGAGCAATAAAATAAAGTTAGTTCATAATCGTATCGAAAATTAATACCAAATGATTTGTGCCAATTCCTACACCTCGATAACATCTACTCGATGTTTTTATCTAGGTACTAAAAATCTAGGTAAATATAAATTACAAGCAAAAGAATCACAATTCAACCAGGAAATAAAAAGTAATATATAATTCTGATTTGTGTCCTTAAACATCATAATTAATTTTGTCTAATCTTCTTTCGTGACTTGTGCCTTATCTTGCGGTTGAGTTAATTAGCCAACGTTTTTCTAAGCCCTCCTAAATTTCGACAACCCGAAGACAGACTGTTCCAAAAAGAGATGTTGGAAACAAAGACATTTCTTGCTCGAATTAGGGCAACCAAATGAGGAAGTGGGCACAGCTTAATTTCACTACCTGGGCAGTGCTTTTTTAGAGGTGAATAGACATTTTGAGAGCTCTTTTTTTAGCACTTTATTGGCAACAAGGGGACTGTGTCATCACACTACAAATACAAATGTACAATAATAGGTTTTATAAATAGGTAAAGTCTATGTTTCTAAGTTTGGATATTGAGGGCAACATCTCAGACTAATAACGCAGTTCAATAAATTCTTCGCTAGTAGTGAGCTGTACCATCTGTGTATGATAATGCGTTACTATGAGCCACGCGAGGCTTTTGTTATTTGAGATATTTGTGGCATTATATTTATACACTATCACATTAACTGCTTACTATCAAACGTGTCACATAAAATATGCTGACGGATTTACCAATTTAATTATATAAAATATTGTAAAAAATTATAAATAGAATGTATTATGTATATAAATTTACCGATAAGGTAGTCAAATTTGAACATTGATTTACAAATATCTCGGATATTGGTGTATCAGGACAGTGTACAGGCAGTTCATTTACATTTTATGAATTCAATATGACGCAGCTTATAACGTCGTCTTTTTTTCGTAAATAGCCCATTTTGTTTACTTTGCGTGCAAGAACCCTTCTTGCCACATTCGATTGGTCGAGGTCGATATCTTTGTCATATATTTGAAAATTTTAATTTGGTTGTCGGTTGATGTACCTAATTTTCGAACATTTCACGACTGTCGAAATTTCTAGAAGTCCTTAGTACAGATTCATCAGAAGTATAATACTGGCTGGAAACCCTCTCAGCTCTCTAGATAGAGAATGGAGACCTGACATTGGGATAATAATAATAATTATATAATAATATTCTACCACATTCACACAGCGCCATATAGTCCCAAAGTAAGCAATTATATTTGCTTGTGTTATGGGTACTAAACAACTGATATACTTCTTAAATACATTTTTTTTATAAATACATACATATTATAGATAAATTACACCCAGACACAGAACAAACCTTAATGCTCATCACACAAAGATTTGTTCTGGCTGGCGATCGAACCCACGACCTCTGGCTTAGCAGTCAGGGTCACTATCCACTAAACCAACAGGCAGGCAATAATGAGTTGCAGATGATGACTACGATAAAACCTTTCTCACGAATCATACAATCTATTAATGAAATGCGTAGTTTAAAAGCTCCAAACGTATTTACGTACAGAGGGAAGCGACTTTATTTTATACTGTGTCAGGATAAAGAAAAGTGTTTTTAAACTTTCCCGTATCAAGATATGTAACTTTTATACGATGAATACGCGATTACGCATGTAAAGCGCAAATTCGCCGGGCGATATCACACATTCTGTCAGTTAAACGTAATAGGCTACGGGCCAATGGCATAATCCACCAGCCATTTTCAAGCTGACGGAACGTGATGTGTTAACAGTTAACTTTCTGAGTACGGCTATTGCAACTTAGTCAATATATTAACCAACCTAAGGAGTACATATTACATTATCGTATTAATAACTGTCGAATATAATGTAGTAAATACGTAATAAATACGCTATAAGTCAAACAATGTCATATATTTATTATCTTTATAGGCGGTTTTAGTATTCCATTACCGTTATATATATTCTATATACTTAATATAATAAAATTGTGATGGGTCGATATCTGTACATTATAGATATTAAAGAAAAAATAAAATGCGGGATCTTTTTTTTAAACCACAGAAGCCAATTTTTTTTTAGTTTTTTATCTGTGTGTTAGTACTTGTATCACGCCAAAACAATTGCATGGAATTGAATACCTACAGTTTTTACCAATGTATTACTAGAGGTCTAACGTAAAATATCGGTTACATTTTACCGAAGGTAAATATGATCTTAATTGCACGTTTTACGCAAATCGAATTACACGGGAGCTAAGTTGCAAACGCAAGCATAGAAACAAGTGACTGCCACGGTGGTGGTGCAGCAGGAGTATGTGCAATTACTGCGCAAGAGCTCTTGGGTTCGATTTCCGGGTCGAACAAAAGTGATATTGGGTTTTCCTCTATTTTATGGCACCTAAAAGCTATGTTGCTTGTGAAATGTAATGCAACTCTATGTTTTGTTAAATTAAGTTAGAAACAAAGTGGCTCTAGACCAGCCTTCATCACCATCATATCAGTCGTGACGTCCACTGCTGGAAATTTGTAGGCCTCACCTCATTTTAGCCACAGTGAGCGATTTTATGCAACTTGACAAACATTAGCGAAAATAAAATTAGATTTTGTGTGTTCATAATTTAATGTCTAATGGACGACATGATGGGATCCATTTCAGCGTAGGAATGCAACCCTAATAATCTAAACAGGCATGAATTATTACACATTCCAGTTTTGGACTGGCTGTCTAAGTGTCTACGCTATATAAGTGGGACTGGAATGGGCCCATTAGTGTGAACTGGGTGTTAATAAAAAAAATGCACACACATCATAATTACATTGACGTTTAAATCAAAATTTTACATAAACTCAATACTTATAATCCTTTTTAGCCGGTACTATTACGTAGATATTCACACAATTTATGATAGACGATATATAGACGGATAAGTCCCAAAATAACAAGGTTTAATAGTAACAGACAGCTCTTAAAAAGCAATAAACCTCTTTAAATAACAGCCCTACAAATAGTCCCCGACATATTAATTGAGGTCTTTTATAAATGGCCTACTGACCCAGTGTACGTATTCCTGGTCCCGTCTGCTCTAAACTTAGCTACTAACATTGTTTTTCAATGTCTGATCGGAATGTGTTATTTCAGAAAACGGGATCGAGTAGGTATTTTGATTCAGCAGAAACCGGGACCGAAGCCGAAACTCATTTGTTTTTCGATACGATTGTAGGACTATATATGTAGTTGTAAAATAAAGTAGGTACCTCAGTATTCTTTAGTTTAGATGATCGAAATTAATATACATAGAATTTTGGTAAACAAATGACTGTCAATATGCTGTCAAATTGTGTTTCAAGATTTAAACATTTTCTTAATCCGATATCAGTGGTCCGATATCATTTAGCTGAAACTTCTTATTATGAACATTTCAGAATAATCCAAAAAATGTATTTTTTTAATTTAATTGGTTTTACAAAAACAGATTATAAGATACTCAAAAGTTGTTTTTGTTAATTCTAAATCCATTTTGGCCGGCGTATAGATATAGTGATTCTCACTATAGCTGAAAGTCAAACTTAAATACATTATATATATTATTTTATGGTAGGTAACAAAACAAGTTTCGGCTTCACCTTTTATTTCGGCCAAAGCTGGATATTTGCTTTCGTTTATCTAGTTTTGGTCGGCCACTATAAGTTTTATTACCGAGGGAAGCAAAAAGCCGTTTATGTAATCGTGTTACGACAAATATACATTGACATAAATATAGGTAAACTGCCTACTTAATAGGAAAGTTATTATCGTTATTTTGGCTCTCTTATGTAATCAACGAGAATCTTTCCTTTGGGAAAAACGTGAACCAATGGAGTCAATAATATTGTAAATTATGTTTATAATGTAAACAGTTTGAGGAAAAGGTATACTTATATCAAGTAAAAATATTTCATAAGCGAATCATATGTTTTAATAACATAAATAACCCCTCATTTCAGATGAAATTTAGATACCTACGTCGCATAAATTGAGGTTGAATGTTCGTACTAGGTAAACGCTATTTATTATACAAAAATTATATTTATGTATTTTACAAAAATCGTTGGTTTTTCTAAACTATGTAATTTATATACATTTAATTACGTCGAATAAAGTTATGGCTTTAAAACATTAATTTAAGTAAAATTATCGTTTTACATTCCACCTCCACCAATCGAACATGAATTCGTGTCCTTAAGTTTAGGTTTGGGAACAATTCAAAAATAGAATAATTAGGTATGTACTCAATGATATTGTATGTTAAATAAATACAATATCATTGTATGTACTATTACTCTGGCAAAGTTTATTACATGCCAACGAAAACATAAATCATAAATATGTGTCGCTGTCATAAAAAAATATGGAATCCCTACAAGTCATCCTTTATGAGTACCTTTTGTAGGTATTTCATCTTTTACCTACCAACTTATACTTAATTCCACCGCCACGTAACGTTTTAGAATTACAATTATAAACCTTCGTACAATAGGCGACGTTGCTTTGTTACGCAAAATTATTATATCTCAGTACCATTTCCCCTTCATTTTCCATTCCAGCAAGCACAAATGGTGATCTATGGTTATTATTCTTTTATTAAGTAGGTACGAGGTTTTTGTCCGTCAGAATGCTCCACGAATACAAAGAGCTTAGATAAGCCCTAGATTATGTCTTTATACGTAGATATATATAATACTCGTTTGATTGGATTGATATTAATACTTAGACGGAATAATCACTTATTGATCATTATTTCTTCTCACGTAATACTGGGTGGAGATCCTCTGTACCGGCAAGTGGGTATAATGTTAGTAATTCATAAAAACAATACATAAAGTCACTGACCTCATAAGTATAACTTAATATTAAAGAATAAAGCATTTTGTATTAAAAAATCTACCATTTACTTTAATTTAGTTGAAACTTTTCAAATGTCAATCAACTAGATTCGAATAAAAATCCGGCCAAGTCAGACCCAAGTTGGACTCGTGCACCGAGGGTGGCTTCCGTACGATTATGCAATATTTTTTTGGGATATAAGTTAGAATTTAAATGTTAAAAGTTAAAATTCACGTAAACGTAGGTAGGTGTACCATCTTTATGTAACGTAAGTCCAGAATAAACTCTCACATTTGCTAATTTTTTTTGACTTATCACTTTATACCTCTTCCCACATAGTACTAATATTCAGTGATATAACTACACGAGTTTTCGAAGATTTTCCTCCACTTGTGCAATTTTATAGAGCTTCTTGCCAAATTTTGTGATATACAAACAATATATTAATTTAAGTAAATAACCAGCGTATATTAACAGACTCCAAGTTTATTAATTCTTATTCTGCAGCAATAATATAAATTGTTTTTAACTGACCTCTCCATTATTAACCCATAATTACAATTGAATCTCTAAACAAATAAATGGAAGCAAATGTTGCCATTATCACTTTATGCCTCAATAATCCATTAAAGGATTATGACAGTATATGGAGATACGAAGAATTTAACTCACATGGGTATTGCTAATTCGCAAAGTACCGGATATTTTTGTAAGCTTTACATATCCGCCATTTTGTGGATTAAGTAGGGTCAATGGTATCGTATTAACAAATACTTATATTATATATTATGTTCATCTTGGTTATATTTTTACGTTGGAATTAAATAGAATGGATATATTTTAATAACGAATTAATAGACGAATTAATCCACCAATTAAAAAATATGTAAAATGAAATAATCAACCACACGAAGAACTAACAACCAAACCAAATGAGTATATAAAATTATTAGTAAATTTATTGCTGGAATACCATAATTAAATACCATAATTTAATCGTTATTAAGGGACAATTATTAAGGGAGTCAATCATTAGGACGCCATAACAAGGTAATAAAAAGGTTCTAAAGAAAAAAGAGTAAGTTTAAAAAATAACGGAAAGATAATCCAAATAAAATAAAAAATAAATGTCTGATAAAGTAAAACGCAAAGGAATTAATGAGGATAACGTTGTAATAAAATAACCTTTTTGAAACAGTTGATACTAATGATGAATAAAATAAAATTATATGAGGAGTAATTTTGTCTGCGTAACGAGACAGTCGGCTGACTCAGTGGGTAATATTGCAAAAAATGTTAGGTGTTGGATTTACATTTTTAACCTCCGACGCAAACAATTAAACGGTCTCTGACGCAAAAAAAAACTGCCTGTATCGTAGCTTCCAGGTAATAATTGTAACTTCAGTGTGTTCTAAGCGTATTTAAAAAAATAAGTTGTCTATAGATTATTAGTTGTTCTGTAGTTTTCTTTGTACAGTTTTCATTGGTCTGACCGATTCGAAAATAAATACTTCAATGTTCTATGAACAACATCATATTATTTACCCCGAATGGATAAGCAGAGGTTCTTCATCAGCTATATTTGGCCCCATGTAGAAAGGGGTGAATGAATCCATTGCCAGACTCCAGGCTCATACTGGGAATTTCAAGAAAAAAAACGAAACCTCTTGCGCAACATTCGTACGCATTCCTACGGCGCCACAAAGGTTGTCCATTTTCATTGAACAACACACATGACATACTACATAAAATTGTGTATTACAAGGAAAAGGAAAGCAACGTAATCTGAAATTTACCCCCTGTGCCGACAGTGCGACATAATAGATTAAGGCAAAAGTTACTGAACTTTGGAGGAAACAATCAACAAAGTAACGCCACCATGATTGAATGGATGAAAGAAAATTTTCCCATAGCACCTCACCTATATCTATATCATCATCATTATTTCAACCCATAAAATTAATGTTAAATTATATTTTACAGTAACTACAATGATTTTTCGTTAATAAAAAAGTCTTTGAACTAAAACTATGCGATCTGCATACCAACACTACCTTGTCAATTCATTCATAAACCATCAATAACATGTTTTATCTGTGTGGAATTGGATAAAATGATGACCAGATCGTTTTTCAAATCAACCGCAAGTGGTTGTTCTTACGGGTAAGGACTAGTAGTATCCGATTACTCGGAATAACTATGCCAGTTATTAAATAATATTGTTTTATTAAAATTCCTGATATCATGCAGCACGTGATTCGTAAATAACATATAAAAATATATTTACGAATAATATTTCTATTTCAATAACATTTGAATTACGACGACTTACGTACAAATAATGAAAAGCACTTTTTCTTGAAATTTGATTTCGTGCTTTATGGACAGTGGAAAAAATCCTTTCGATTTAGTGAATTTAAAATAACATAGTAATAAATCACTTTTATTAGCAAGAGCGTCTACTAAAGTTAGCAATTAACCAAATTGCTAAGATAAGTAGTGTTGGAAGAGTTTTAATATTAAATAAAACTGGAAAAAAGTTCATTTGATACTACTCAGTTTATAAAAAGTAAATGTCAGTGATTTTTAGGCGTTTGTGTGTGTAACCAACAATTTCAGTTCGCCTGGGGTCGAACTTGGAATCTTGGCAAGTCTATCATTCATACTATAATTGTATCACCGAGGTAGGTACTATTAATAAATTAGATACTTAAATAACCATCCAACAGCCACAATATAAAGTTAATGAATTAACCAATAGTTTATTAAATCATGAATGTTTTATTAATATGAAATAAGTTACTTAATGCATCGTCAACTGATTTCAATATTTTTGGGTCAGTTCATGCCAATTAACAACAAAAGACGGACTCAAATTTGACTTATCTGAAGTGACCAGACATAAACTTAACTAATATAAATTTCAAGTTGATGTTCATCAATATATCGACCATAAAATATGTCATTAGATTCCCATAACGTGTTTTATTACTTTTTTATTTGACACTTCCATACAGTAGCTTATGTATGGTTTGTGTCAACTAAATGAGAAATATCCATAAATTCTGTACCCCGTTGTGCTCTACACCAAATTGTAAAAGGAAACTCATGTTAAACCTGGATATTTTTTATTTACTTCTATTAGACACTTTTCTTCCAGTGGTGAAACAAGGCTTTAGTATAAATAACTTTCTGTAACAAGCATATAATCAATATATTATGCGATTCTTTTGTAAGTAGTTTGTCTCATAAAGGAACAAGTTTCAGGACTTATGAAGGCTAGAACATAATATCTCTAACAAAAATAAGAGAATCCTCAGAGCAATTGAAAGCTAGATCCGTATAATTCGTTGTGGGAACTTTGATAACGTAATTCAAACTTTCTACGTTATGTTTCGAATCTTTCACCAACTTCTTCTTTTCTATTTCGTGTAGAAATGAGTGGATGAAATTTGGTCGTAACTCATAAAGTAATGTATGCAATTAATTGCATCTGTAATAAAATAATTTCAAAGAAAAGTTTCGGAAGATAAATATTCACACCTTGGACAGATGGGTGCTTAATTTAAATTTATTTGTGCATGTCACTATCACTATCGCTATTAGAAAAATGCTTTATAGAAGATTTATTTTACAGTTATATGTTTAATCGAGCTGACACCGCGTCGTCGCGAGTTGGTATTTCTTGCATTTGGTGATAAAGCGAAAGCCCAGCTAATAAAGCGAAAAGGTCATCTGAATATCAAACAGTAGGCCCGCTTTCAGAGCATTATCTCGGCTCAAGGGTGCCACAAATCCGTGATTCTTTATCTGTTTGCACATTCACGGAATTTAAATTTTGCCAGACATTTATTTATATACATATTCCCATTATTGTAAAACTCGGGTACTTTAATTAGTATTAAATCTGGTTAACTTGGTTTAAGACGCGTAATTTCTCGAATACCTATTCTAGTAAAAAATATCCAATTACTGTACCTACTTATTATCCTTCGTCAAACAAGGTTTATCCCTTGAAGGCTGTAATATAGTAACAGAATATAGTATGTCTTATACGTCACGTCTTAAATATAAAGACAAATCTCATCCTATTAAATTGAGAAAGAAATAAAATTCTACCATTTTAAAATCCCAATTTCATTTATACAAATCTGGCTGTAATTTATAGCTTGGCGTAGAGTTGAAGAGAATAAGTTGGTTTTCCTGATGTTGTTTAAAGATTAAATAGATTATAATAATAATGAAAATGAAAGCCATCATATGGGCGATTATTATCTATAAGTCGTAAAATAATGACATTATATTTTTAATTACGACTTAATTATACAGGTAATTGAGTTCAGTTTTTTCAGATTGCAGATGAATTCGGGCTTAGACAGTAAGAATAATGGTAGCCTATAAACATCAACACAGCCACGACACGCCAAACCTGCGAACTAACTTTTTAACCACAATAAATTAGTACTCTTGCAGTAGCCGTTTATCAGCAAAAGGGGCGTCGGCGTCCAAAGGGGGTTTAGAAAAATACACGAAAGAAGGGGAGAGAAGGTGTAGCTCAAAAGGAAAAAACGGAACCCTTTTTGTATCAAAAAATACACGTGCCTTTGGGTAAGGGGGGACGGGTTGGTCTTAAATCTCACCAAGTTGTTAATGGAAGTCCCCAAGTGCTAATTAAGTACTAATAGGTTTTTATTATCTACGGTAACCAATGATATTGTATGTTAAAAAAGGTGACGGTAATCCTATCCCAGTAATATAGATTGTACGAGAGGTTTATGGAGGCGCATTCCGATGATGTACGGTCTCAGGGTTGGATGATTCAAAATGTCAATATTCGATTTGCTATACCTCAGTAAACATAGAAGTCACTCGATAATTGAGAGTAAAAAGTTCAAAGTACTATAAGTATGTTCCGATAACTGGCCTACTTTCAGAATCTCATTATCCGTTTGGATGTGGAGATCAAAAGACCGTCACCCGTTGAAATTCATTCACACGTATTTACTCATATATACTACATTTATATACTTATAGACTTACATAAAAAGGTAATATATTTCTAGGTCCAACAACGGATTCTTTCCTACAGAACCTAATATTACTTAGATATTTTTTATGTCGTAATTTCGCTTTTGTGATAAGATGAAAGATACTAACATTTTTTCCCGATACAAAAAGAAAGCAACAACACCGCTGGCCTACAAAATATCTGTTTGCCAAAATTACGTCCATTTGATGGTTCTATTTTCACATAAAGAAAAAGGCTTCGACCTGTTGGTCATGGCAGTAGTCGAAGTACCTGATTTTCCTTTATTACACACTTCCATTTTCCGCACTTACTCTTTCAACATTAGCTAAAAAAAACATAGATAATAACGACTATGTGAATAGATAAATTACGATCTGTCAATCAGTCCTTTAAATAAACAGCAAAACACAGCCGTAAAATATCTAAACGTTTACGCTTGACTAATAAAAATGGTGACTAACTCTGAGAGCAAAACGTTGAAGCGGATAATGTTTAAAAATGTCAACGCTTCATTGCCTTTCGTATTCATGAAATAAAAGATATTTTCGACATTACCTAGAAGTCTGGAATTGTTTCGCCCATAGATATACAGAAACAATAATAACTGAGGGGAAGGTGGAAACCGCTAAGCTAACGGTAAGCGGTTACTGAAATGTATTGTGGCCGAAGCCTATTACTTTAGGCTACTGTTACGACAGGTCATGCGTTACTGAAACATTTAATAGAAAAAATATCTTACGTGTAGTGAATTGTACATACTTAATATATGTATCTTATATTTGACTGTTGGAAATTTATTTCTAAGCTTGATCTACACATATAACAATTCGTAAAATAAAATACTAACGAATTTTTTTGAACGTTTGAATCTATTCTAAATATCTATACAAATTAAATTTAAGAAAGAGTGTGTTTGTAATATCAAAATCACAAAAATAGCTTTTACAGTATTTATTACAGAAACCCAGTTTTCGAAATTTGTGTCTGTCAGTTTTTTTAAAGTAAACTTCGAAACGACTGCACCGATTTCGGACTTTTACTGGCTGATACCTAATGTCGCAAGAAGTAACTTAGGCTACTTTGATTTTGAAAAACTGTCAGGGTTTCGTGAAAAAAAAAACAATGTATACGGGATAAGTTGTCCACACAAAATATGAAGCCGCGGGCACAGCTAGTTAGACATAAAACTAAATTGGTCATAAAGTAGATATCTCACGCAACCTATTAATGTTAAATATGGGACATAATTACTTTGATTATTTCTATCTTATATATTCGTATTAGAAAATTTTCTAATACCACGAGATAAAATAAATACTCGTAGGTATTTAATTTAAAGTAATTAGGTACAGGCGTTGACATAAATATATATTTAATTTAACAACCAAAATATTTCATTCGCACATGATTTACACGACGAGCACCATAAAACTTCTATTTTATTTATTCACTGAAGTACACAGATATTAATTTGTAGTTATTTTTTATGAAGCTATTCAGTAACGCTTGTAATGTGACGTTGGCCTGTTGAAATTAAGCTGTCTCCGGTATCGGAGCGCAGAGGTGAGGAGGGCAAGTAAACCACTTGCCATTTCAGGTCCACGTGGGCTTAATTGTGTAACGACATCCTTTATCCTAACGGTTAACAACATCTGGCCTCACGTTTGTGTCCCTAATTTAAATTGGGTTGATGATAATTTTAATCAATATGTCTGAAAGCTGGTAAAAAATATTTTACATAGTACCTTTTTCTTGCTAAAAATGTAATGAAGGGACTCTTGAAGGAAATTTATTTCAATTTTGAAATTACCTATTTTGTTTTATGCAGATAGAATCCGTAGATAAAACTTAGTTAAACTTTACATTTAAAATTAATATTTATAACTTGGCTACCGGAAGACGGATATCGTCGGAGAGGTAGACCACGAAAGCGCTGGCGAGACAATCTGGACTCATTTGACAAGGACTGGAGGATCAAAACATCCAATAGAAAAGAATGGGAGAGCTTGGGGGAGACCTTTGCCCAGCAGTGGGACAACACAGGTTGATTAAAAAAAAAATTATAACGAAACAGTGTATTATTTACAACCCAAAAAAAATAAAACTTATTAAAAAATGGCTTTATAAACTACTTCTCTCTCCCTCTCTCACTCTTCCGAATAGCTGCCGCTGTCTGCTGGAAAATTGCCCAGCAGGCTGGCAGCATTGCCACGTTGGATGGCAATGCTTTATGCAGTTAGATGTTTCTATTATATATTATATTTGCGAATATAAAAATTGTGATGGCGTAAATAATACTTAGGTACGAATTTTTTTTACAATCAAAAGGGGATCTCCCAAATTTACTTTGTCTCGTACATTATTGCAATGGGATGCTTCAAGTGTTTTTACTTCAGTTCATTCATGAGTATAATCCGTAGGTATCCAGTATTAATTTTACAGTCATAGTTAAATATTTAATTCTTAAATCCTAAATAAGTTTAATGATTAAATTAAAAACACATCAATCGCACGGTCATTTTGCCTTAGAAGTTATCTACCTACTATTAATCAACGCCACTAATCTCATATAATTTAATAACAACATTTTTCTTTCAATATTTTGATGCCCTATCCAAACAGAAAATATTTTCACTGTCAGCAAATACAACATAGCTCAACGTTTTAATGAGGATGGTGGGGTCAGATTACAGAAAATGTATGTGAAAACGCCAAATATTTTTCCAGAGCTGTATTAGATATATCAGTATTATATTTTATTCTTTAATATCGACTCGAATAATAAGTTTACATTCTCAACTAAAAAAGAACCTCTTGTTGAAGTCTCTTTTTTAATGTTTTATGTACCTACCTTTGATGTTAATAGATATTAATATATCACTCCATAATTTCATTCCTTTGAAGTGCTGCTAATTTATAATAATTAAAATATTTGATAAATTTTTATTTAAGTTTTCACCGACGTATCTGGTTAACAAACTTTCAAAGCAGCATCTACAAAACAATATTATTATTTATTATAATACTTTCAATCATGGCATTGTGAGCAACATCATAATTATGAACGTGTCATTATGACACGTTCATAATTATGATGTTGCTTGGTACAGTATAGAACACCGATTTATTCGTAGGTAGATACTATCACTATCACATCATAAAGAATTCTTTGTTCAAGAAACAGGTAATTTGGTGCTAATACTACAGTCATTATTTTGACAGCACTATTTTTTTTAATTCTGGCCCGAATTTTATGTTGTTTTTTCACATACCTTACAAAAGATATTCTTTATTTTATTTGTGTAATGCTTTGAAATAATGTACGTTGCTCGACATGTAAGTAGTCACAATTTAGTTTTTATTTCACTATGAAAAAGATAAAAGAAACATTATACCTACTTACGAAAAGACGATCTAAATTTTCTAAAATATTTAGCTTCTCCCGGCTGTAGATGTACCGACCTAATAAGCTTGGATTATGAAGTGAAGTATTGAGTTTTTTTTGCTGCTGAATCCTCTATATATTATGCCAGAGCCTGAAATTGTGAAAGGTATATGGCATTAGGCGCTCGCTCCTTTATCATCAGATCCAACAAGCTGGTAAAATATGTCCTTTTTTTTCTTTTGAAGAAAAAATTATGCCTACGGCTTTTTTCATGTGTTTTATCGATAAAAAATCTACATAGCTATATATACAGCAATCTTAAGTGATGGAAATAAATTTATTAGATGTTTATAGAAGTTATTTTTACAAATACCAAATTTAGAAATGACACCTCCAATCATTTAACTTTTGGAATGATAAACGTTATCAATTAGATTTTTATATAATTATAATGTATGTTTAATATATTTAAATATTAAACATACATCCTTAATATATTTAACCATCAAATAATTTAAGGTCAAGCCTATGTTAGGTTTATTTAAACACTAAATTACGTAAGAGTTATAGAACCACAATATATTATCTCTGACCGGTATTGAAAATACACTTCAAATACAATTCGGCAGGTTCGACAAACAGCGTGTTTTTCACAACCCATAATGTTGCAAGTGTCTATAGTCTACGGTAACAACTTACTTCCAGATGAACTGCATGATTATTTGCCATCATCATTATAAGATTTTGAATTACGTAACAGAAATATCCATCTCAGAAATTAATCACTATAATCATATAAGTAATATAGTATCATGTAAATGGCAACCAAAAGCTTTAAAACTGTCGGAAATAATCAAAATGATAATAAATAATAATTGTAAAACTTTCATGGCGTGTACGTATATCTATAAAACGGATTTAATAGCGATATTATGTCATCTGTATATCAAGATGTTTGATTGACCTAATTGCACCGGACGTGGTCATGGTAGAACCGTTGACAGTTCACCCATGAATACAACACGGCCAAAATATAAGTAAAACTAACGTAAATTATATGACTAAGGGGGTCAGAGATGTCCGAGATTCAAGAGAATTTAGCTCAACAAATCATTGTTATTAAATTACACATACATACATGTACCTAAATGACGCCTTTTTGCCAACAGACGGGTAGGCAGGTCTCGTATCCTTTCGCCTGCTATAATGTGACATACGTTTTTCACTTCTTCAACGTCCATCAAATTTTAAGGGATGACTTTTCTTTAGATCGACCCCGATTTTCTAAATTACAGGCACATTTAAGTCTGAAAAACATATTATCATTACCTATGTGTCCCCTAAGAAAAGATTATAGCTGAAATTCCCGTGACAAAAGTAAAAAAGTATGCAGTATCTAGTCTAAGTATTTGACAAATGAGCTCTATGTTAAAAAAAAATCTTTACGTCAAAATTTGTTGTGGACATAATATAGCGCACTGAGATGGGACACTCAATACTAAATTTAATTTTAAAGATAAACTCGTTGACTGTTACGTGGAAGCATGAGCAGCTTCAAAACTTTTAAAATGAATGGTAACATTTTTCATTTTTATATTAATGCTGCGTAGTGGATGCATCAAATATTTTTCGCACTAGCTATATTTCATAAGATACATAATTTTGTGACGTTGATAAACTGCTAGGTATATAAAAACCCGTACTACTTAATAATCTGTATTTACAGACATACTGACATAGACTTCCGGAAGGAATACAAACTTACGGATCAAACAAAATATTATAATATTTGTGACCGAGAATTAAAGAGGCTACGTCATGCTGAATGATGGGATTATACTGAAACTATGAATACGTCATCCGATCACTCATTCACATTCATGATTCAGTTGGTCGGATTATAAAGTAGAATACCCATTATCCTCGTGGTTTTGAACCAAAGAATACTTAATGATTTTTTTATTGTTTCTCTTTATTTTATTCTTCCAACTAAATAAATTAAAGCATGTTTGTTTTTTTTATTTTTGCCTTTTTTTGTCTGTAAACTATCTTTTATTGTTTTCTTTGAAATACCGGTTAATGTATGGTAATAAGACTTTATTAAGTGTGCAAAGTTTAAATTTAATTCGACGCGGACGTTTTGAAGTTAGTGATAATCACTTCAATGATTCCGTTACACACTCGTACATACTTTACATACAGGTAAAGGTATTATTAGCGTAACATGCTTATAATAGCTGATGAAAATTAACCATCTCTTTACTTAAATAATAGAAGTGTCTTATAAAAGGACTGTAGCTAGATGGGTAGTCTTCTTTAACAAGCATATACCTAATGTGACATGTTTTATTCAGTCTATTCTAAGATTTCTAAGTAAAGAAAAATAGTGCCAACAATGAAAACTGATGATAGTGCTAGAAAGATATAATATGATGAGTACCCGTGGTTGCGTCGCCTAAACATGATCTAGGTATAACTTTACTGACAACAAAGAAGTTGGAACCAGTCAAAATTTAATTGAAAGAAATATATTTGATTAATTTTATAAAAAGAGTGGGATGTATGTACACTACTTAATTAGGAAAATGTTACCGAAGGGAAAACTCTACTTGCATCTTAGGCCTTTCTCTGTAATCGATCCGACGCGACGACGTACAGATGAGTTTCAGAATAATTATGTTAACTTCGTATAAATAAAACAAATTTTATTTTGTTATAAATGCTATTCATTAACAGAGGTAATACTTTTTTATACAGAAAAAACAGTTATTTACTTTCCCCAGAATTTACACTAAATGAGATTTATTTTAAAACGATCCTTTTCCCGCAACACCAGTCCGCATTTAACTACTTTACCCTCTTGAGAAGGGTGTAATTTTGCAATATTAAAACCTTAGCCCTCGTCAGAAATACCTTAGGTATCTAAAAGAAAAATATTTTCAGCTTTTTGAAAGTGTTCTAGATTAGGGTATCTACTTATGCCTTGTGACTACGCTAATGAATCTACATCATACATGATGAATATTCTACTTATTTATCATAATCAGCTGATGATGATTGACTGAGATCAGCAAATAAACGCATAACGCTTTAGGAACATAGTCCTTAGCTGCTTCTTCATGGATAGGCAAAATAACACTTCGTTAATTCACATTTAATTTCACGCGTACTAAACAGAGATCACGTGGCTACTATCGATTCAGAACAAGAAACTTGCCGTAACCAAATTACAAACTTACGTTTTATTAACTAAGATGTAAATTGAACATTCAAAGTTATTAGTTTCATAATCTACGCATTTAATACGCTATAAATCTTCCGTTCATAGCAAAACGGTGAACAATGTGTTAAACTTTGCGAAGTTTGAACAAATTCTTGAATATACCTGTGAGATATGGGCTCACCTCAAGCTTTAATACGGGTATCGCACACAGAGAAAGATTTCATCGATGTGTAAAGGTAAAGATTCATTGTTCTCATTTGAGCACCCATTTTTATTCAAAGACACGTTTCTAGAATACGCTGATGGTATATTTCTAGATGAATATGGTAAATATAATATCTCATATAAAATTCTTTACACTTATAACAATATAAAATAACTCAAGTTGATTTAAATATCGAGCTTGTCTTTGAGAATGCTGGGGCCACGGGGCGGTATGCGTAATGCATTTCCCCTCTTAAAAAAAAAAAAAGTTTATTTTAACCCCTTGTCAGCCGGCTGACAGAACAATTTTTCTATTGTGTCTGAGTTGCCGGCAATCGTAAGACTGCATACCATTTGTGAACGTGATAGCGAAATACAAGACGATACGAGTACCTTTTTATTTTTAGTGGATCTTTGATTTAACTTGGCGATATTTCACAATCCTACGATATTTTTATACTCAGCACTAAAATTTCCAAAAAAATAATCATTGTCATTGACATTTGCAACGGCCATATCATTGTGACATAACCAATTACAATTTTTTTATATTCATTATTATTTGGAAATCTGACATGTATTACTCAATTATATCCACTGATATTTATAAATTTGGTTATCATATTCATAATTATGTACATTTATGTGAATAATTATTTATAATAGCATGAAACCTAACTTTACCAAATATTTGCACACCATATGTAATGGTAGAATGTAAATGGGTCGTTTTAGAATTTAAGATCATACATTGTACACCTACATTCTTGCGAATAAATTAATTTGAATTTGAATTGGTCTGTTGCTATTATGGTGAAGCTTCTCATAATCTTGTACCTTATAAAGTTTAGGTATCTTGAATAATATTTCAGCTAAATGAAGTTCATTCGTAAACGTTAGCTAGGTAGGTACTACTAGGTACTTTCAATTACATTCGATGATGAAAAGTAAATGATGTTTCCCTCACATTTCAATTCAAATTTGATTCAATGACTGGAAATAAAAGCTGTTCAGTCAACGAATCGTCGCATAGATATCGAAGCAAAGGACTACCCTTTGAAATAAATGTACTGTAAATATTATGTAAGATATTGGGAAATATAGTCCCGGACGTCCTATTCGTTTCTATAGAACCCAACTCCAAAATAAATAACATCAACTTGTAAATAGAGTGTAAGATAACGGTCAGAAAAGGATCTTAATTATTGTCACGAGTATTTTTAGAGTAAATTAATATTTGTGATAAGGGTAGGTAGGTACTCCTTACAACGCAATCAATGTATATAATACAAGGCTTGTCGGAAAATAAGGAATGCTAAAATTTTACGTTAGCTATTCCAATAAGGGGCAAACTTATTTAATTATTACTCTTACCCTGCCCTTCAACCGTCCCTCAACTTTGCATATTGTAGGTAGGTTAGGTTAGGTTGCAACGTTTTTTAAAGCGTAGGTTTTAATATATTTATAACATATTTGCTCGTAAAGGGTCTCTTATTTCACCAATTTCAGTGTTGTAATGTATCTCATTACGCACTAGTGCGGTAATGTAAAGTAAAATGCACGGCTTCTCATGCTCACATACATAATCAAGGGGCTCCGTACGTAACGAACGGTACCTATTTTTTAAATCTTAGCAAAGAGTTTTTATGTCAGAAAAGTGGTCGACATTTTATGAATTTAACTTTGGGAGATAAAATAATTATGATATAATATATAAAATAAACATTTAATTCTTTAACTTAATTAACTTAGAGCATAAATTACAACCATTTATCTGTAATAAAACACAAAAATTTTAATTTACTTTATTAGTAATACTGGCTGTTTTTGTGTTTTTGCCTTAAAAAAAAGCGTTGATGCGCGCGCATCGATAATTTGTGACAAGTAAAAATTATTCCGCGCGCTATTTCTTTTCCCTGTATTTGTTTTTTTTCTAAGAAAGTCCGAATTTTATTTATTTCCTCGCAAATATGTTATAAAACGTCGTATGACATTCGTGCGGTTTGATAATTACAGCCTCTGCTTTCTTCTAGCAATATCGCCTCGGCTGTAATTATCAACTTACCGCACTTATATCATAATGTACTATTCTATACCTACCTATATACCTATATTTATTATGTTCTACTTTTTTATTATATGTATATAGACGCAATAGGGACGTTTCATTTATAATTAGAGTCTAGTAAATTAATAATTTAATTATAGGTTGTTTTACCGTTTAAAAATAAATTTTATGACATTCTATTTTTTTAGCAAGTAACTGTGTATCGATTTTTTTTCTAAATATTATCTAAATTATTACCCAACGACCTTTGGAGTATAAATCCATCAGAAAAACAAAATTAAACACTAAAAATCATTATGAATTTGTTGTAAAATAAACAAATGATGGAAGTTAATTAATTATGTTTAATTTATTAATAAAACGTGTGGACTAAATTAACATGGTTCTTATTAAATATCGGATGGTAATAACTTAATAAGTAATTTAATTACAGCATAGGGTTACTCTACGCGTTTTATAATCAAATACGACAAGTACCGGAGGAGAAGGGTGGATGAGTGACAACGATCGAGTTTTATTAAATTTATGTTGCGGCGTTGGCGTCGGGAGAATCTTGAGTGAGCTATTGGTGGTTTTACACCCTTCATAAATCTTAAACACATTTTGCAAGCAGACTGGAGACATTGATTTTCGATTCTAGAACCAAACGAACTACTTATCTGTTTCTATGTATGTGTTATGGAAATTGATTGAATACAATGAATAATTTTGTATATTATTAATATAAATATCCATGTAAATTATGGACACATAAAAACCTACGCAGGCATGGTCAGTAACCATGCCTGCGTAGGTAGTTAGCAATCGGCAAAACAGATTTTACTGAAATTCTCGAGGGAATTGGCGAAAATTAAACGTTAACAAAATGAAAACAAAAGTTTACAATTAGACTATGTATGCGATTTTGCTCGTCATTGGATACAATAATAATAAAGTACAATACGTTCGTATGTGCTGTTATACAGGCCGCAATAAAAATGTCCGATGTGAATCTTTTACACAACGATGCAATAAGCACTGTAATCTCTAGTTATTTACAAAGTGACAATATCGCTATTTAGGGTCATATTTCGTGGTTTTAAGTTTTTATTATTTAATATAATAATATTCTACCACATTCACACAGCGCCATCTAGTCCCAAAGTAACCAATTATATTTGCTTGTGTTATGGGTACTAAACAACTGATATACTACTTAAATACATTTTTTTTTTGTAATTACATACATATTATAGATAAATTACACCCAGACACAGAACAAACCTCTATGCTCATCACACAAAGATTTGTCCTGGGTGGGGATCGAACTCACGACCTCCGGCTTAGCAGTCAGGGTCACTAACCACTAGACCAACTGCAGGCCAGTCTTTAGTATTTAGCTAACATATTTTTAAAATATAGCTCCTATTAATTAATAAAAATTGAATACCACGAAATATAACTAAATTGTGACGTTGCTACTCTTATAGCTGTAAATACTTAATATTTGACGAATTTAATTATTAAATTAAGGGGCAAATATTAATCAAGCACAAAATAAGTTATAAAGGTAGCAAGTCCCAAAAGAACCCACTGTCTACCAATTGTACGCCTATTTATTCTGCTTGGTAAAAAACAAGGAAAGTTGTGAAAATGACTTAGCTTTAGTTGCCTAATGTCTTTCAATCTGCGTAATCACAACCTATCATGAGGATACCCTTCCCAAATAACGCCATACAACATACATACTACGACAGTACTTAGGAGACCCTGTTTATATTCCCAAGTTGGCCTCCACCAGTGGTTTCGAAATTAGAGCACGTCTCTATTTTAATTAATTTTCTGTGTAGTACAAAAGATCAAAGTGTGCTATGATTAATGTGTTTCAGATGCCGTACGCTGCGTACTCCCGGGAACATTCTGGTGGCCAATCTTGCTCTGAGCGATTTCTTGATGCTTGCCAAAACACCAATATTCATTTTCAATTCGTTTAACCTCGGACCCGCGTTAGGGAAAACCGGTAAGTAGTTCGTTAAATATTTATTTTGTTAGAAAATCTGAGGGGATCAAATTAAAAGTATTTCCAACTGACGATACCTACGAATATTAAAAGAAAGGTTTTATAGATACCGAGACCAATTTTATTGGCTCTGAATTTCACTACCTTCGTCACTAAGATAAACGTAATAACCATGTTATGTAGGTTGATACCTAATGAAAATTAATGGTTCTTTTACTTGTTCGTAAAACAGATAACTCCCTTATAAAATTTGGTTGTGGAGCTTCACTGACAATGCAAAGAATTTAGTAACCTTATTATACAGGACCATTCAAGATTGTTCGCGAGAAATTATATTTCCAATTTAATTATATTACCTTTGACAAATAAATAAATTCACAAAAAAGAACAAGCACTATATTATACTTTGCCAGATAAATTGGATAACTATTCCATTTTTCAATTTTATTATCACCTTCAGACACACCTTCCTGCTCACAAAAGAATGAAAGGAATTGTTTACTTAGGTATGAGCCTGAAATTTATGAAGATGAAGATATATCTTTCACCATTAACCAACAATAGACAGTCTGAGTTTTCACCTAACGATCATTATTTTCTTGGAACAGACTAGGTACGTCCGATGGTGATATATTTTGTAAAACTAACGTAAGATAAAACATTGTTACAGGTTGTGTGATTTACGGATTCGTGGGAGGTCTGACTGGCACCACATCAATCGCCACATTATCTGCCATTGCCCTTGACCGGTATTGGGCAGTTGTTCGACCACTGGAGCCACTGCGGGCTTTAACAGCAATACGGGCCCGTTTATTGGCGATAGGCGCCTGGTTATACGCATGTGTATTTGCTATAATCCCAGCATTAAACATTGGATATGGACATTATGCGCCTGAAGGATATTTGACCAGTTGTAGCTTTGACTACCTCACGGAAGATTTTTCTCCTCGGTGTTTTATCTTCATATTTTTCTGTGCTGCGTGGCTCGCACCATTTTGTACTATCTCATTTTGCTACATCAGCATTTTTCGTGTTGTTGCTTGTAACAGAAATATGCCTTTAAATAACGAAGAACGTAGTTTATCTTCAAGACACGTCAAAGAACGCACAAAACGCAAAGCAGAAATTAAGTTAGCGTTTCTTGTAATGGCAGTGATTGCGCTATTCTTTGTATCCTGGACGCCATATGCTGTTGTGGCGCTATTAGGCATTACAGGCAAAAAAGAACTCCTTACACCGATAACATCAATGATACCAGCATTGTTCTGTAAGACGGCTGCGTGTATTAATCCATTTATTTATATTATTACACATCCGAAATTTCGGAAAGAATTCAAGAAAATGTTATTCAGAGATAAATCGAAGCGAATGAGTGGTACTATGAAAACGATAGGATATTATACTGATACGACGAAAGTTCACAGACCGAGCAAAGATTTAAGTGATACGGACGTAGAGGTCGTTGAGATGAAGGATATTCCATATCAAACTGAAGAGAAAAGTGGTGGGAGAGTGAAAACGGTTTCGTCAAGAGTAGCGGAACGTCAAGATTCGCAAAAAAGCATTAGCATGAAGAGCTTTGAAGAATGTGTTGTAAGCCCTCCATTGTGGTACTCGAAACCCCAATTCGTGAAAAAGAAAAGTTTTCATCGACGTTCTACACGCAGTAATATATCACAAAATACAGATCCCACCGCATAAATTTATTTTGTATAATGTTACGTTTATTAATATAGGTACTACATAATAGTTAGTAAAAATGTTACAATTTCTATTAATACCTACATAGACGTATGTAGGTAGGGACCTCATTAATAGGTACCTATAGGTAGGTATCAAGAATATATTACTAGTCATTACTGTGAAAAAAATACCATTAATATTTTTTGTACTGTAGAATATAATTATGTTATCGGTAGTTACGACTATGTTATCTAGAACTTAATTTTAAAATAAAATATAATATATTTTGTGTGAAATTCTTATACCAAAGAAATATAATGTAGGTATTGTACCTTTAAGTACTTATTCCTACTCTAAATTCCAATTAACTAATATTTAAATTAGTTATAGGTATCTATGCATACATTTATCAATTTTAGGAATGTTGTCAATTCTAATTTGAATTCAAAATTCACAATGTAAAATTTTAAATTAAATTATTTTGAATATATAATAATGTTACATCAAAATTGTCTCTCATATTATTATTAACGTACCTACTCACTTACCTACCTTATGTCCTATTAATATATTTTTTGGTAGAAATTCCGCTAGAGGTATCAGGAAGAGGTAAGGTATAGCGGGTAACACCCGTTCAAACTGGGCCCTCTGTCTGGGGAAGTACCTCCGCTCTATCCAAGCCATACAGCCATAATAACTTCCTCTGTAGGTAGTGTTGAGTGCCTGCTGCTAAGTAGTGATGTCATCAAGAGCTCATTGGGGAGGGAAGGGGTTTTAAAAGGTCGGCAACACGCATTTGATGCTCCTGCTGTTGCAGGCATCCATAGACTACGGTCACCACATACCATCATGCGATCCGTAATAGTGGTATAAAAAAAGAAGAAAGGTACTACAAAAACTACCTGGTTAGTTTAGTCTGCACTGCTGACATTCCGGTAAAAAATCCTTAGCTTTGCAAATTCTAACTACTTGGTATGATAAGAGAAGTCAATTAATTAAGGTAATAAATAAATTATATGGCTTGAAAAAGTTTTTTAAGCCATGAAAACCAGACTACACCATTTCCTTATTATTTATGGCTTAGATACCATAAAGCCTCTCATGTTATCTAACCCACTCTATGCTATGTCGACCAGTTACTGATCTATTGTAGCGCCCACACATACACTTAAAATTACTTCTACTAGTATGTGGGTTTCCTCACGAATGTTTTCCTTCACCGTCAGCAGATGGTAAGTCATATGACAAGTACATATAAATTTCACAAAGTGCAATTGGCAAAAGACGGAAATAATGAAACTATAAGGGTTCCGTTTTTGCCATTTTGGCTACAGAACCCTAAAAAGAATGTGTTATTTATAATTATTATTTATAGTTTCGCCTTAATCACCACCTTCTGCATGAGGCAGAATCTATCTATTTATATAACATGAGCCGATACAATGGCTTAAAGATGTTTGAGTTATTCTTAGAGAAAAAATGATATAATTTTTTTTGTAATAATTACTAAAAACATTTTGGCTAAAACAAAAAGTAGAATGGAAATTATGAATGCATTATTTTTGGTTTACAGTTGGTAGCACTTCTAAACTGTCAAAAGTGACAATAATCAGTGTCAAAATTGTTGTCATAATCTTGGTTAGTTTGGCAACAATGGTCTTGATTCCTAACCTTACAAATCACGTAATAAAATTATTTTATAAGAAAAACTGCAATAAAATTTCTACAAATAGACAATATTCAATTAAGAAATCATATAAGCTGCTTTTCTTTGGATCAGATGGTATCGCATTGAGTAGTTTAAGAAAAATAAATGAATTCAGGTATGTAGTCTGTCCTCTAATAATCATTAATTTAATCGTATTTATTTACCAATATGTAATTACATACTGTCTAATAAATGTCATTTATTATTACAGAAAGAAAGAAAACCATATAATTGGTCGCCTCGATTTGGTTACGACAGATTCAAAACATAAAACAGATATTATAAAATACGCACAGGCCGAAGGTATCAAGACTATAACATGGCCTCTACAGGACTTACGTACAGCAGAGTACGATTTGGGTCTTATTGTAGCATTTGGGCACCTGATTAAGGCAGATCTCTTAAACAAATTTCCACTGTAAGTTTTAGAAGACAGATTCTTCATTACACTATTAATTTATTGTAACGTTTCTCCCGAGTAATGTCGGATTGCTGTCACAACTAACTATGAAAATAAGAGAATGAGGAATATCTTTTGCAGGTTTGTATATTCCATTGATATTAACTTTATTTTTTATTTTATAACATTTTCAGGGGAATAGTAAACGTTCACCCAAGCCTGTTGCCACGATGGCGAGGTGCTGCTCCGATTATACACACAATTTTACATGGAGACTCCGTTACTGGTGTAACACTAATGAAAATCAAAGCTGATATTTTTGATGTGGGTAAGCAAACATTGCTTGTTTTTTGTAATTCCTCTAGATTTATTCCAAATGTTAAGCCCAAACCTTGAGATTTTTATGTATTTGTTAAAATTTGGGATACATTGTTATTATGACAAAAATTTATTAAAAAAAGTGTATTCTAATTTTGTTTGGAAAGGGCTTCTGGTGAAAGTAGGTTTCTAAATTTAACGAAAAATTTGCTATGGGAGAATTCAGATGCTTTTGGGGGAAAGTGATGAGCCCCACATTCCCCCTACCCCAAACTGTAGATAGAGCCACGGACAACAACTTTCAGAAGAAAAAATATATTACTAAGACAAGGTTTATTTTACTTATGTATTCATCTTTATAATTATGTATTTATCTTACATATTACAGGTGAAATTATAAGTCAAGTAAAAGTGCCAGTATCCAAAGATGTGAGGTTACCAGAATTAACTGAAGAATTATCAGAAATTGGTGCAGATATGCTTGTAGACTGCATACAAACTTTGCCTACGAGTTTGACTAACACAGAGCCACAAAGTTCAGAAGGTGTTACTTATGGTAGGTACTAAACTTGTAATTATTATTTAATTTTAAGTCTTATCAATGCCATGATTAAACCCAAGTTAAAGGAGTGAATAGATTTCTTAAGGGTCGGCAACACACTCATGATACCCCTAGGCCCTAAGTCTGTTAATTTACGAATAGATCAATTGAATTGTAATGGGATCTCAATAGCAGTTTTTAAACATTTGAATGTAATATAAAATATCTGAAGGAATTACCTCTTACCATCAGGCGGGCCGTGGGCCTATTTGCCACCGTTGTGGTATTTGAAAGTTCAAATTTAAGAATTTGGGATAAAATCTATATTAAAATTATAAAGAGAAAATATTGTAATAAACTAAGAACTAATGGTCCTATTTAAAAAATTCTTATACATAGGCTATATAAATTCATGCCACAGGCAATAAGAGCTGAGCAGTAGCCCAATAATGTATTTTTTGTTTATTTGGCTCTTGTATGCTCTGTATTCTCAATGTTTGAATTATTACATATTATACTCACCAAACCTTGTTAATGTTACTATTATTTGATTACTCTGCACCTGTTGTGGAAAAAAGCGAAAGATATAAAGTTCTTCTCTCCATCCCTATGTTTTGCTATTTCACACTTCTCATCAACATATTCATCCATGACATAAAATTTTATGTTAAAAAAAATACTTTTTTATATGAAAAATATAGACCAACACAATTTATTAAAATTACTATCATAGGTCACTATAGGTTGCAAGGAATAAACACTTCCTACCTACTAATTTTATTTTCTATGTAGCTTGGAACAGATGGACAAATGGGACATTGCACAGACATGTTTGTTTTACCCTAGTGTAATGTGAATAGATCCTAATTTGTACCTAACTGTAAAGACAAAGATTTTAATGGAAGATTTGCGTGATTTGTGATTTCCATTTAATAATCTTAAGTTTAAGCATAAAATTATTTTGTGTAAAGGGTCTCATGTGTCTGGTCTGGTCCTATAGTGACCTGTGTATTGTAAATTTATAACCCCCGACATAAACTACCATCACTAGGATTACAGCATCAATAAATTATATTGACGTACACAATATACTAGTGGAAAGCGATGGTGGCCGAATGAAAAGAAATGACCAACAAGCAAAACACAGGTCCGAGTTCGATTCTGACTGGCAATCTCAATTTACTTAATATTTTGTGAAGTTTATACACCATGCACTTTTATAGTCGTCTTACAAACTTTGTATCTGTCATAGTAATCAGATTTAAAATACATCTAGCCATAATAATAAAATATCAAAATTGTACCAAGACCTTGACAGAAACAAGAGCCATGCAAATGAGGAGTAAATAGGTTTCTTAAGGGTCGGCAACGCGCTCGTGATGCCCCTGGTGTTGCAGGCGCCCATAGGCTACGGTTACCATCCGGTGAGCCGTGCGTCTGTTTGTTATACAAAAAAGGAAATCTTTATACAGGGTGTTTGGCGCATGGACCGACACAATTTTTCCCTGGATTTGGGGGGTCAACAGCTATGTTTTACAAATACACCCTATGTCTTAAATGATGCGGTTGGTTAAATATGTTTTTATTTACATTTTTTTTAAAAATACCCAAATTCTTACCTTTAATATGAAATAACTTTTTTTTTTGTGGGTGTAATGGTACAAAATAAATTTTATTGTATTCGCCAATGCCTTCTTAATCTAAATAAATCATTATTTTATAAAACTGCTTTCAAAAAAAAAATGTTACGTGCTTCCGAAGTTTAAAAAAATGTTTAAATGTATGAAACATTGCAACTTTTAAATTCATTAAAAAAAAAACTAATATCCCTTTGGAACTTAGTTTTATTTTAAAAAGTTCTTTAGTTTATATCCTTTCGAACGGTATACTACATGTCATAGAATACAATTGATTATGCAGTCAAAATACTAGTTAGAAGAGTCAGGGTTAAGAAAAGACTTATAACGTTTTTGTGTTTTTATTAAACTAAAGTTACAAATCTTGTTCAAATTGACCTCCTCCATTTCTTATACATGCACGACATCTGTTTCTTATTTCAACAGTCGTCGTATGTAGTCGCATTTCTTCTTTCATAATGTTAATTTCATTTTACAGTGTGACCTGTAAAATGAAATTAACTAGAACTTTAAATTAGCGATCCTGCCCCACGTACGTCAGAAAACTGACAAATCCTGCCAAACTCAATGCACAAACTGCCAAAATAATGCCAATCACATTTCATAGCATTATTATCACTTTCCTACAGCTATCATGCATCATCGAACACTTTATGCCCAAAAATCCATCCTTTTTGCACATAAAAACTGGAATATTGTGTAGGTAGATACCTGCCTAACACAATTTTTCAGAAAATAATACAATGCCGCTATGTAACTTTTTCCGCGTTGGCGCCAAAACTCCCAAAATCGTAAACTTTTTTTTTTTAATTTTTCATCACAATGGAAACTAGTCCTTCAGTGGAAATATTAATGTTTTTATTGTTCTAATATTTTGTCATATTTTGTCGTAGTCTTAGTCAAAGTCAGTCAGGCGGTTCGGCCCTTGCAAATTTTAGTATCCCTTTTTTTTACAAAGAAATGAATGTTTTCTATGACATGTAGTATACCGTTCGAAAGGATATAAACTAAAGAACTTTTTAAAATAAAACTAAGTTCCAAAGGGATATTAGTTTTTTTTTTTATGAATTTAAAAGTTGCAATGTTTCATACATTTAAACATTTTTTTAAACTTTGGAAGCACGTAACATTTCTTTTTTTTAGCAGTTGTATAAAATAATGATTTATTTAGATTAAGAAGGCATTGGCGAATACAATAAAATTTATTTTGTACCATTACACCCACAAAAAAAAAAGTTATTTCGCATTAAAGGTAACATTTGGGTATTTTTAAAAAAAATGTAAATAAAATCATATTTAACCAACCGCATAATTTAAGACATAGGATATATTTGTAAAACATAGCTGTTAACCCCCCAAATCCAGGGAAAAATTGTGTCGGTCCATGCGCCAAACACCCTGTATAAATAATTTTTTGTTTAATATGGCTAGTTTTATTCTATATTTCATTACAATAACCTACACAGTTTGTAAGACAACCAAGAGGGCATGGTGTATGTGCTAGTCATATGACTTACATTTGGCAACTGTGTCCAAATCCTCTCAGCTTTCTTGTTACATGAGACGAAACTTACCCATCAGTGATGTTCCAATGGGTTGATATTATTGTTACATAAGTTATCAGAGTATTGTGTGCGTTCGTCCAGCAAAAAGTACTCGCCTTTCAAGAATTGAATGCTACAGATAATTAGTGCCTTATCTCGTGTAAAAGTGCATGAAATTTGCAATTCGTGCGTGTAACGGCTTCAGAGTGATTTAAGAAAAATTGATTCTGCTGCACGAACGTTCGCCCAGCAGATTTTTTTTTAATTGATGCATCTAGCTGGAAATGAAATATGCAGAAAGGTAGCTTATTATTCCAGTAAAAATGTGCGGTGAAAGCCAAATTAGTGCGCATTAAGATTTCAGTGATATTTCATTTTCTGCTGGGCGAACGTTTTGGCGATTGCTATATATCGGAAACGGTTGGCCGTACAGACATGATTACTTTTTTATGCGGATATAGTAAATTAGTGCTTATTTGTGCCCAAATGTTTACTAATATGACTAGCATGGTTCAGGAGTTATTACACTTTATCCTAGAAACACGAAAACATCTCTGGCTCTGGAATTATGAAGACCACGGACTTCGCGTTAGTTCTGTCTGGTACCTGTTATATATGCACACGATCCTGTAAAGTTTCGCCGGCCTACGGCTTATCATTAGCGAGTTTTTAACATTTTATTGCTTTTTTTTGAGGTTATCTTGAAGTAAATTATTTCGAGTTCGGAAACAGTATTTTTCTGTGAGCTGGCTTATTACATTCTTCAACAATAATAAGTGATCTATTTTAAGAATGTGTATGCAAAAAATAAGCCTTGTACACCCGTCAATTTAGATGATAATGATAAAAATCCATTCGAAATCTTTTTTGTACATTAACCGACTCAATTCGAAAGAACATTAAAAAGCGGCCGCACGATACTTCAAGCTATCCTTCCTCACTTGACGGTGTTGTAATGTAATGTATAGTACAGATGCGTACAGAATTGTTATGTCAGAAAATATTTGATCAACAAACACGGAAAAATGTATATATTAAGCAACGTAAATCTTTTCATTTAAATAAACAATTTGCAACTTTCTAAGATTTTTTGCTTTCTTACCAAATTTTATTCTGATTGGTTCCTAGTTTTACCCTTAGAACTAATAAGTAGAAGTAATAAGTCATAGAGTTATGAAGGGTTAGAAATAACAATGTCGATTTATAGAAACTTTATTATTTTAATTTACAAATATAAAAAAATAAATACTGTTGTTGTGTTTTAGGGTCCTTATGTGAAATCGCAAAGATAAAATCCTATCATAATATTAAACTATAATGCCTTCTTTAATCCATTCTGGTTATGAAGATATGTCATGTCTTTTAGAGTAAAACTTTGACACATTTTAATTCATGTCCCTATTATAAAATATTTTCCGACATAACAATTCTGTACGCATCTGTACTAATTAAATTTCATTACAACACCGTCAAGTGAGGAAGGATAGCTTGAAGTATCGTGCGGCCGCTTTTTAATGTTCATTCGAATTGAGTCGGTTAATGTACAAAAAAGATTTCCAATGGATTTTTATCGTTATCATCTAAATTGACGGGTGTACAAGGCTTATTTTTTGCATACACATTCTTAAAATAGATCACTTATTATTGTTGAAGAATGTAATAAGCCAGCTCACAGAAAAATACTGTTTCCGAACTCGAAATAATTTACTTCAAGATAACCTCAAAAAAAAGCAATAAAATGTTAAAAACTCGCTAATGATAAGCCGTAGGCCGGCGAAACTTTACAGGATCGTGTGCATATATAACAGGTACCAGACAGCACTAACGCGAAGTCCGTGGTCTTCATAATTCCAGAGCCAGAGATGTTTTCGTGTTTCTAGGATAAAGTGTAATAACTCCTGAACCATGCTAGTCATATTAGTAAACATTTGGGCACAAATAAGCACTAATTTACTATATCCGCATAAAAAAGTAATCATGTCTGTACGGTCAACCGTTTCCGATATATAGCAATCGCCAAAACGTTCGCCCAGCAGAAAATGAAATATCTCTGAAATCTTAATGCGCACTAATTTGGCTTTCACCGCACATTTTTACTGGAATAATAAGCTACCTTTCCGCATATTTCATTTCCAGCTAGATGCATCAATTAAAAAAAATTCTGCTGGGCGAACGTTCGTGCAGCAGAATCAATTTTTCTTAAATCACTCTGAAGCCGTTGCACGCACGAATTGCAAATTTCATGCACATTTACACGAGATAAGGCACTATTTATCTGTAGCATTCAATTCTTGAAAGGCGAGTACTTTTTGCTGGACGAACGCACACCAGAGTATTTGTTGTTATTGTTGAGTTTCACTGCCGCATTCAGAGAAGTCAATTAGCAGTAAACTTTTTACATTGAATAATCGTCTTTAGGCGTATCGACTTAAGTACTACACGTTTTTACTAAATAAACTTTAAAGTTAAGTAACGTCTCTGAGTATGGCTTAGTACGCTAAATTAATTTATAACTGTTACCTATTTCACTTAAATCTGTTTGGCATAATTCATCCACTTCTAAATTATTGTTTTTTTTTTATTTCAGCAAATAAAATCCAAAAATCTATTAGTGAAGTAAGATGGTCACAGATGACTGCAGTAGAAGTATACAACTTGTATCGGGCTATTTATGGACTGTTTCCCCTCACTACCTCCTTTCAAAATAAGCAGGTGAAACTATTTGATGCATTCATACATAATCCAGAAGAAGTAGAACATCGGAACAAACCCATTGGAACTTTAGAGTACTGTGAGGGTACAAAAGCAATTAGAATATTATGTAAAGACCTTAGGTATATTTATTTCAAGTCACTTAGAATAATAGGTAGGAGGCAAATATCTGCTTTAGATTTTTATAATGGATACATCAAAAATGTACCCTTAGAAAAAAGAGAATTTATAGTTTTTAGAAACCAATAAACAAAATATTAATGTTTGTACTTGTTTTTATTAAAATCTAAATAACACCCTAATTGTTAATTATAAATCTAGTAAATATTGTAACAGTTAATGAGTTATTATCAAATATGGCAACGGAGGGAATAATTTGATTAGTTATTGTAGGAATATGGAACTATAGCATAACAAAGTTTAAATTATTCAAAATATTATACAAAGTGGCATTAAATCAATCGGTGAGGTATAATATTGCATCAATAATAAATAACATAAATATATAATTTAGTGAGTTACATACATACTCGTATTATAAGAGATTAATTTGTAGTAAAATAAAATACTTAGCAAAAATATAGATACTTACATAAAATAAATAAATTATTTATATAAACAAATTAAGTTGTTAATGTAATTATACTCTATATCTTATAATTTATATCCTATTTTAAATAATGTGACATATTTCATCAGTGTGTATACTGCTTTCACTATTAAATAAATAACAAACAGAACTGTACACTAGCCCCATCTACATAAATTAGCTATAAAATAATATTATGCTATTAATTTGCTAGGTGGGGTTTGAAGTTTCATACCTTAACCCTGAAAAAAAAAAACATATGGGTAAGTTAATAATATAAGGAATAATTGACTTCACAACTAAAAAAAATATGTTGTTAATCTTTAATTGGGTGGGTAGGGCATAATAGGCCCATGCAAACTTCATAATGTCTGTTGTGCAGTGGGACTACTAAAGCTATCCCTTGCGAAAATAATGCTTTCAGGCATTGTTCGAAAGAAACAACTCGATCTCTCTCGATCGATATTGTTTGAGTTATTTTTGTTGTTAATTGAAATAGTGTTATAGAAGCATATTTATAGCACTTAATGCCACTATAAAGTTTGCATTTAGGTATATAAATAGGCAATATAATTTAAGAGAGGAATTCGATAAGTTACGTCAAAGTAATATTGAGTGTAGGCAACGGTTGTATATTCTCAGATATATAGAGGTGCCTTAAAGATTATAGGGTGTCATTTAACTGGGAAATATTAAAATATTAGCCGTTTATAGCAAAACGTTAAGGGAAAACCGTAATAATCAGATTTTAGAACTTACGACTTCGTGTAGCTAGTTATCCTTACATGGTGCTTAATTTCTAATAAATTTAAATAATTAAAAAGGCAAAGGGAGAGATGGTTTTCCCCGAAGGTGTATCCCCACTCTCCTCAGGGAAGTTACCGCCTATGTATTGTAACTGTTACACCTACATATATTCAGATTCTATTTTGTGGAACTTGTCATTTGTCCCTTCAACTCTGAGCTTCCTATAATTCAATCAAATGCGATGATTTTATAGTAGGATTCTAAGAGATACCATAACAAGTATACAACTATTATAAGCATACCATAGTTTAATCAGTAGTTACTCGAGGTCCATGGTTGCTTGCAATGTTAAAAATCATTCACATCTTTTTCTAAAAGGGCTATTCTATAGTTTCACCTTTATATCACAATCAATATCTTGTGATTGTTGAAATCTCACTAGATTTTTGTACATTAATAGTAAATATCTATACTTACCAGTATTTATAGACAGACAAAGATCGACCGTGTAAACAAGCAGTAACAAAATCACTCCAAAAACTTTTGTATAAATAATGATTTGTGCAATATGAGTGCAGCGGACCAAATGGTGTTAGAGTGGACAAGCTTGTGTGATAGCTACTTAAACCATCAGTTATCCTTGTTCTTTCATTAATAAGACTGCCTTCGCTGGCGGCTCACAAGGATCTCTAAATAAAATAATACGACAGTTTCCAAAAATGCACTGTATTCCATATAACATATATTTATGTACATATAAACGTGACTACTAACTATCATAAAAACAGAAGCCTTACATCTTACCTTCACAAATATTTAGCATATACTGCAATGTGATTTTTGTGTTTTTCGAACAACCTTTAGCCTGAAAAAAACAAATTTACTGTATCTTTTAGACTCGCTGATTTCTAATCAAATTCAAATTTTCTAGTCAAACCAAGGCTTCTGTTTTTCTGAGAACCTCTAATGAACGACGTTCACTTGGCTGAATGACTTGCAGACGATGACTTGTGAGTTGATAGGATCTCTACAAACTATAGCTATGTCTAATCTTGTAAAGATATGTACAAAGCTCATTGTTAAGTACTCTTACAAATATTAAAAAAAAAAGACTCCACCATTTTCTTTTTAAAATGGGTGATTTTACGTATATAAAAATAATAACTAACGAAATGTTAAGACTAGACGGATAATGGCTACGATAAGTTTCATGATTCGTGCCCAACACCTAACCCCATCGAATTTAACATTCAATCATAACTGCTATCACTGAGATAACAATACATGCTATTACATTATCAAATATAACAAAGAAGATAAGAAAATTCGTATAATAAAAATACGCACACTTACTTTTTGCGTTAAATTCAGCCTTAAATTTAGAATTTATACATAAACAAAACTAGACAGCTAAACACTAATCAAATGTATTAAAACATATGTTTTAATTACCTAACTATTACAAAACAAATGACATTCATGCACTAATGAAGTTGCTACCATTCTTTTTCCAATTAGATATTTTGTTCTTTGATAAAAAAAAAAATTACGTGTGTAAATTAAGATACAAATGACTCATTTATCGGGGGTGAGAGATAAAATTTCCATTATCACATTGATAACGGTCTCTAAGTGAAAATACGACAATGCTCACACGTGTAATACTTAGTACTTCTGTAATAGTAAAGTTCTAATTGGAAAATCTGATAATAGTGTGTATGAAATGCATTGGGTTATGATGTTGGCGTATCTGACGATAAATGCAACAGTTTCGTAGACAAAACACTGAAGAGGCACCTCACTGATCACAGAGAACATTTGGGCGTCGGCTGTTTCCTAAAATATTAGTACAAAACGTTACTTTCAACAATCCTGTTAAATGATGTTTAGTTATGAATTAAACGCAATCTAAATGACTGTGTTTAAAACTGATATATTAATAATGATAAACAACTGCAAATAATACAGCCGCTCCCATCGAACTGCACTTTATTATAGAAAACAATAAACATGCAAAAATGCAAATAAAACATGATAAAAAACATGCATAATATAAAAACTTATGTAAATCAACATAGCAAACCATATTAGTATAAAAATTATACAAAAATGATATTCAGAAAATGCTAATATTCTTTGGAGCAAATCTGAAAAGTTGAATTAATAGGATTAGTCACAAGTTACATTCACTTCAGGCAAACTAACCCATTACGTAATACAATTTCAGATATTCAGGTACAATGATATGGAAGACAGGGACAAGATAAATTACAGAGGAAAACTATAGCTACATTTACACCATAAAAAATTGCTTGGCAAGCCTCATACTACCTTTGCTTAATTCTTAAAATAAGACAACATGAAAATTGCTCTGCAACATTCCCATGGTTTAAATTAACTTTTAGTATAGGAGAATAAAAAGTATTCGAGTTTCTAAATACTATATTTATTCAACAATAATAACGATCTATGTTAGTTGATTGTATACAGATAGATCTATAGTTTTACACTAGCTAATCGTGCAATATAAGTATATAGATTAATAGAAAAGATAACACTAAGGTGATATATTACATTAAACTCCGTACATAAACTAACGACAAGTTGTTTGTACTTAGCGCCTACATTGGACTGCACAACATCAATATACGTTATCGGAACAACAACCACTCGAACTTGTTCATTTATCCTGAAGCCACAAGCCTAAACGTGATAACAGATCCGTGCCGGCGATATTTGTTAGCTTATTTGACAGATAATACATCAGAAATGATAATAGTAATGACGCTTACTCATTATTAGCAACATGTTATATTATTGAAACAACGGGTGTCAGTTATACACAGCTATATCTTTACTACATGCTTGTTGGTTACGTACGAATCATACGATGGATAGACTGTATGACTGCACTTCACTATCGCAAACTAAGTAAAAATATTTAACAAATCACCTTATAAAGACTGGTCTACGAATCATTAGCAGTACATAAATCTCTATCAAATATATAACGATCTTATTTCCAATTTCCGTTCCATTCGTAACACAACAATATTCGATAAGGTTCAACTTCACATAGTGCACACAACTAAATGATGGTAAGAAAGAAAGAACACAAACATAGCATCACGCCTCTTTTCCCGAAGGGGTAGGCGGAGCTTTATTTATGATTAATTCTAACGGACATACTAGTGGTTTGTAGTAGTAGATCAAAATCATATTTACTATTCCGAACTATAATAAGACATGACTCTTATTATTCAGTAATATAAATAAGCAAGATATTTTTTTTTTTAGAAGGCTCATTATGGAACTGTGCCAGTGTTGCTAGGCACTTTAAAAACATTCAATTCACACATCCTGAACCCAATTTAGGGTTCGGACTACGATACGCGCAATGTCGGAAGACAACAAGGCAGCCTTTAATAACTAACAAAGATGGCTAGATATAGACGATAATATAAGATGTACCTAGTGGATGTCCTCTAATTTTAGCTAATATTCAAACCAAAATCAAATAACGGAAGATCGTGTCTAACAAGTAATGACGTTATTTACAGATTAAGAAAAGGAGGTGCGGCGAAATCTAGACGTAACAAATGATCAGTGCACTATATATACGAAGTCGAACCGAAATCTTCAACAATTTCCAAACATATTTTGATAACAAAATTTCGTTCAACTAGTGCAGTCACACAATACATCACAACTATACGTATAATAATAATATATCTAGTAATAATCTAAGTACTAGCACCCTGTAAAATAAACATACATAAACATATCATGTTATTATGTACACAATAAGTTAATTGGCTCAATTCTACGTACATTATATAAATATGCTCTAATTATCTAGTTCAAAGCTACACAGAGAAGGAAGCGGATGCAAGTATGTATTCTTACACATGTTCTGGATGACTGCGGATGCAGTCAATGAAGTCACTTGGCTTCAACTCGCCTCGGCATATACGGTACACGGCAGTAAACAACGGGAATCTGTAATCACAGACATACGATCTTGGAAATTAACGCTCATAGCTTAGGTATTAGATATTCTTGCCGTTCGCGAATTGTTATCTCAATAGCGAATTCACAAGTCTTATCTTATATCGGAAATTATACCACCCACACTACTTTATGCGTCACATCAATATTTTGTTTGTGAATAAAATTTTCAGAAGTTTAGCAATGAAATTTGCGGACAAACCCTGCATTCAGCAACCAAACAACTAAACTGCTATCCGATATTAAGATAAATAAAGCAAGACACACAATAAAATTACATAACACAATTATGCAGGGCCAACATAAAGATTTTTGGGATTGTTGGCCGCTTTTCAATCTGCATGTTTACTGTTACAAACTTTATCAGTTTGACTTTGATATCGAACGTTACAATAACACTTGAAAAGTATTCTATATCAAGTATGCTAATATCGATAACTGCACAGTTAAAACAGCTGTCGATGTGGTTAATGGAAAAATATTAGTTTCGTAACTTATAAAAAAAGCGGTAGTGTTGCAGGAATAACCTTCGCATTGTCACTGACCTCAGCCGACAAGTGGAGACAAGCCAAGACTATTTTAGTCCGACCCACAATGTTATCACGTGCAGACATTGTCTAACACGTTATCAGCATACTCAAGACACCTCGAGATCAAGTACGTAACACTCGGGATATTTGCTGATGAATGACTCAGGCAGAGTTTAATGACATTCAAATTTTGTGCATTAGCAAAAGTTTTTAGTATTACTATGTCACTTATTTGTCATTGGCTTCAGAAAAGAAGCTGTGTAAGTGGTATCCTCGTAGACGGTAGACGACGTAATTCCAGACCAAGCAAGCAAGCAGGCAAGCCGTTGCTTACCCTAAGAAAAAGATTCTAGGTCCCCAGTGACTTCCCCTTTCAGCTAATAAGCTCTGGAAACCACTTAAGTTCCTTGGCAAATCAATATACGGACAGCAAGAGAGACTTTATATCTTAGTTGGCAGTCTAGCATTTTATGTAGCCATTCGTGCTCTTGAAATTACACACTGCGCTCAGCACTATCAGGCCAGCCGTATACTGGTTAAGTTGTTAGCCCAATTAGCAGTTAAAAAATTGAACAATGGAAACTTGTTTGAAAAATCAACCATAACCGAAAATATTATGTCATCAATTTATAAATACTCTTTGTATTTTCCTTTCTTGTGAATCTATGTTACGGCTTTGGACGAAAATATAACAGAAAGGGGGAAAATAAATTGATATCATTTGATTTATTTGGCCCAATAATTGTGTAATTTTAAAATAATATATCAGATTTTGATTAAAATTGGAATAGTTTTTAGACTACTTGTCCCGAATAATATAGTAGTTCTGATATAAAGTTTTGATACTCATGAATTTCTAATCTTTTCTGTCCAATCCAGATGGTCAAAACAGCAAATTCAGAATAATAATATAACTTCCTATCAATCTAATGACACGTTGAGTTAGTCTTTAACAAATCAGAATTTAGTTTTCCAAGTAAAAAAAATACACCATGAATCGACATATTTTTTTTAGTTGAAACAAACTGTCTTACTTGTTCTCCATATTTCTGTTCGCAAGCATGTGGTTAACCTCTTCAGCAGTGATTGGTCCCTGAAGTTTCTGTCCGTTTAACATTTCATCTTCAAGCTCCTTGATTGACCGGCCTGTCTTTACGAAAGCCTCTGCCACCCGTCGATTCCTACCACCTACAACAAATAATTATCACGTGTAAATTTCTAAATAATATAATTTGACAACTTAGATCAAGAGGACATCAATCGAAAATAAAGCATACCTACAATTTTAAAAATTAAATTTGATTTTTTTTTTAAAGATGAGCTCAACTGCTATGCTTTCTCAAAAGATTACAATAAAAAAACCAGTCCATCCGTTTACCTAGGCCAACCTGCTCTCTATTAGATTCCTTGTAGCCGAACAAGGCAATGGAACTAGGTTTTTTATAATTAACTTATTTATGGCTATAAGATTACGTTCAACTCTATAAAATTATAAACAACCATCAATAACAAAATTGTGGAAATGGCTCTTTCCACTATTATTTTCACTGCGTCATCCAAGTTCACTAACAACAAATAAATAACATTAAATTTTATAAAAATGCTCATCACGCGATTACAATTAATTAACTAGGTACTGTAATCTACTAATTAACTTCAATGAAGTACCTATGCTAATCGACATAGGTAATTGAACTGTTGATGCATTGCAAGTTATCATTGAAATTGTGTTTTACTATGAAAAATACATCTATTGTTAACAATATCGCGTAACTATATCGTCGTATTATGTAAAAAAAATCTTTTACATAAAACGTAAGTTACCTACCTACTTTTAAAAGTTGCGACAGAAAGGCAAGTTTTATTAAAAGCATTCGATAATTTCCCTTTTAATCGATTAAATAAATTTGGTTATAATTAAATGCAGAACTAGAAAAAGTGACGGTTAATTTAAACAGCTGTTTAATAAAACAACGATTATGTAATCACGTGATGGCATTGCCATTGAGAAACTTGGGTCTAAGGCAGTCTATACAAAAGAATTTGGCAAGACCATACACCAGTACGTCCAAACAAGGCCGTATTATTTCCGTAGCATTCTCGAGTCTAGGTCTTCCGGAATCCACTGCAACATACAGTACTAGTTGTCCTTTGATTCTGTAATACTCCGTACGTGATTCAATTAAAATGTTCGCGAAAAATTCCACCGTTGTTTGGCATCTACGTCTGTCCCTCTCCCTACCATAAATAGAATCAGATAGGCATGTGACTGCGACTGTAGGGAAGGCCAATCAGATTCAGTCTTATCAATTAATCATGCAGTTACGATTACTCCTTAATACGTATGCAGATAATAAAAACTATGCAGAACATTACTGTTTACCGTTCGGTAGTATATATAAAGTATGTTTCTATGTTACCTACAGTCAAGTTTTATAATAATAACAAGACACTGATTTACGCTCACTGTGCGAGACCTTGAAGTCTTGAAGTAATACTGCCTGCCGCAAATATTGGATTTACGTTAATTTCGAAAGTACATAAAGTTGGGGTTTCGACTGTCTTACTACTTATTAATGGAACTATATAGATTCTGGGATACTTACTCTAGTCCCGCAGTTTAATTATAGTCCCGATACAGTCTACTGCAGACTACAAATTTTGATGATTTCTGTTTGCATCGAAATCTACTACTGCTTTCAATATCGTAATTCGATAACACGAAATAAAGCCGGTGCTTCCCCTATCGCTAATATAATAACTTTATAAAACCAATCTTACATCGAAATAACTGCTACAGACTAAATTGAAAACTGACCGCGCCATCACCGCCAGTTGCGATATATAGCCTTGCCTAGTATTAAAGAATAGTACTAAGCTACATTAAGCTATGGAATAATTAACTTAGTGATAATTTCGTAATACTGAACGAATCATACAGCATGATTGTCAGTTATCAAAACCCGAAAGACTTCCTCATCACTCACCTATGCCCAAAAAAATTGCTAATCCAATTGCAATAAAAGAATCGTCAAACTTGAGTACAGTAGTGGTTAAGTTATAGATACCATTTAGGGACTAAAAGAATATTGTGTACTCAAACTTCTCCAACAATAAAATAATAGCACCACAAGCATAAGTCGAAATAAATAACAGGTTAACATGATCAACAATTTTGACCTTACGATAATTAGCATGTTGTGCTGTTTTTGTTATTATATAGGTATATATGTTTTTGTTATTGTATGTATTTTGTTATTCGGCAAATAGCAAATCGTTATTATCATCTCCATTTCGTATTTTATAGATGACTGCTTTGGCGTGAACAATAGAAGTAAATTTAGATTTCCATGACAACTCACAATATATTACAACCTGTCTATTTATAAGGTCATGGTACAAAAGCGAAGTGTTTTCATTCAAGTTTATACCGCTAAACATTTAAAATCGATATCGGAAAAAATAGCATGGCAGCTTTGAATAAATTTCCATCGTCGAATAAGTAGGTATCAGTCAACTTCTATGGTCTTTGTTCCCGTTAGATAACATGTTAAGTAAACAGTAATAATAATGACACTTTATGAGTTTGGTTCCATGGTACAAAGTGCAAAGGTTCTTGTGGTTGTTTCTCAATATGTAAGTAATTGATTAAGTAAGTAATGACATTATCGAATTGTACTAACGCATAGTGAATGTTGTGATTGTGAATTAGAATCGTTTGTAACTGCGTCTTATAGGTACAATTTATGAATACTTTTTTAATCACAGCTAATTGTTAGCAGTGACCGTAACCTATATTTTATTAATAAAGTCATCACTCATACGTTGCCAAGCATAAGAAAATAAAACGAAGAAAAGTCCTTGAATACCTACAACAAATTTCAATATTGTTTGTTAGGCTAGAAATAGTTACACTCTAACCTACGTTCCTAAAAATCAGACAATAAAGAGCACAAATTGTCTCTGATCATAAGTGGGAGTGGCGCACTAAAAAAATATTTCGAATAAGTGTTACTTCATAGTAGTTGGAAAAACGTTTTGAATTATAGATGGAAATATACGAGTTATAAAACATAATACTGCAGTAATCATCGACTGCAAGGCACACATAACTATTCGTCGCGGACCGTTAACTACGAACAAAATGTGCAAATAATGGAATAAGTACGGCGTTTAAGACAAATAACAAACATTTTATTGTTTATATTAGGAAAATATTTAATGTAACCATTTATAATTAAATACACTTCTACAGATGATAAGTCTGGCGGTTAAAAGGTTAACAAAATAATGACTTACACACTCATTATTTTGTTTTTGTTATTTAAAATTTTTTGTGATTTGTAAATAACAAAAACAAAATAATGACGTGTAAATCATTATTTTGTTAACCTTTTAACCGCCAGACTTATCATCTGTAGAAGTTACCACCATATTCTCCACGTTATTTCTCTATATGTTTTTAAATACACCATAAATGCTACAAATTTAAACTCAATATACAACTGGGATCGAACACAAAACGCGAACAAAAGGAATGTTTAAATATGCTCGTAACTCACCGTAACACGTGGTGATAAGATCAGCAACGCCGCATGACTCAAAGAAGGTGCTGAGTTTGCTGCCAGGGTAGAACACGTCCACAAACTTGATCATCTCCATGAGACCCAAGCGGATAACAGCGGCCTTTGTGTTGTCACCAAATCCAAGACCGTCAACGAAGCCGGCACCTACCGCCACGATGTTCTATATAAAAAATAACTTTTATTAAATAATCAGAAATACATAATTATATTCATAACTTTATTTCTAGAATAAAAAAATAAATTAAACTATTCAAGATTTCAATGGAATAGAATTTAGGGTAACAATATCATTATAAGTATAATTTAGTTCTCTTTTTTTACCATTAATAAGTGGAACCAAACAGACGAAGTATTTCGATGGCTAAAGTTACACTTGGAGACAATAATAGAATAAACCTTGGCTGACAATGTTAACATCCAACCAAATATATAACTTTGTTGTTTTCATGTGAATAAAATAAGGTTTATAAGTGACAATTCTCACTTCCAATTTTAATTGTAACTCGCCAACAATGAAGCACATAGGTGTATAAAGTGTGTAATTTATTGTTCATTTTATGTAAATGTATAAAGTTTGTATTTTATTTTAACTAAAGTAACTGCATTTATATAAAGCAAACTATATAGAATGGTCAACAACTGTAAATGAACGTTCGTACAACTTGTAGACATTTTCTAATAATACGTGTATGGTTTTTGATTTGAATACTCAAATCAAAAACCCAATAGGTACCTAATATTATACAATTCAGGTCTAGACGTTATTAAAACAATCTATTCTTTAATTGCAGTGGTGTACCTATACTTAACTTAGTGTAAAATAACTAGACTCTAGCCAAATTCAATGTAGACTTATTTTTATAACAAACTTCTGTCTTCTACTTTATAATAAGACTAGCTTCCACCAGTGACTTTGCCCGCGCGGTATATAGATAATAAAATGATATACATACAAAACTTCACATGAATCACTTGACTACTACCTATTGGTGACAGCCGTACCCAAATCCATCCGTAGTTTATAAGATCTAAGCTAATTTAAGTCTGGGTTTATAACTGTAAGTTTTTCTATTAAAATCATGATCATCATCATCATATCAGTCAGCCCAACGATGTCCACTATTAAAATAAATACTTAAAAATAAAATAATGATAAGTTAATAAAGAGGAAAGCGGCTTTATTTAAAAACTATTTAAGGAAGGTACAACATTTGGGAACTATTATTGTTACTGTTTTTTTTTTTTTCAATGTTTTATCTAAAATACGGTTTGGTTCGGTACACACATTACATACCTAGATTTACGGAATTTAATTTTTAAAACACGTACCTTGAGAGCTCCACAAATTTCGACGGCATCCTCATCATCAACGACAACTACTCTAAAATAATCGGTTTGAATAATATCTCGCATGGTTGGCGCGAGCATTACGTCTCGGCATCCGATCGTAGTCTCGCAGAATTTCTCATCAGCCACCTACAAATGAATACATCGTAAAGTGAACGCACGAGATACGTTACTCAATAGCTGTTGTTCAGCACTATTTACATTTTGTGTCTTTATGGCATGTTCTACATAATAAAGTATTTGTTTCACATTCAAATGTAACCTCTGTTCGATAAAGGAGAAACAAGTATGAAAACTAGACATGGGCCTGATTCTGAGCAGTAGAAATGTTTCCATCCGAGAATATGGTTTATTTACGTTTTAGAAAATAAGTCTCATTACTATGACCAACTGATTCATGGATTTTATGGTGGTAGTTGTTCAATCTTTTTTTACCATTATGAAGGCAGCCTTTAACCTCTAGAGACCTTGCGGCCTCGCTTGAGTACTATTATAAAAAATAAAATTATGATTCGTAAGATAATGCTGATTTTGAATTTGAACAAACTATTCTTTCTTCTAAAAACAAACTCAAGTTCTACAAAAATAACTGTTTTTAAAGTTACTACTACACCCGGTCTCTAGAGGTTTATATACTTTATTCTTTGACGGAAACTTTTCGACAGTACAGAATCAGGGCCCTGGTTACCCAAAAACTTTAAGATTTAAAGACAAAATATCTATTCTTCGGCTAAATTTCGTACATATCCAGTTTTTCTTCTGACAACCCTAGACATAATAGTGATATAAAATACGTAAGTAGGAATGCCCGTCTAGACTACACGAGCACCGTGATTTCATCATGATTTTAAAAAATATGAACACGTGCTGTTTATAAAAGTTCAAATTTAAAACTATCGAAGAAGTAATTACATAATTTTCTACAACTACTATCAAACTGTGTGAATTAATAGATTAACGACTTAGCCACCAATACCACCTACTGTGTCAAGCGAGTTTATTATGATAGATAAAACATGATTAATTATATTATTATCGACTTATGCTTTGAGCCCTGTCCAACATTTAGCGGTGTTTATTGGATTGATAATTTTGTTAATCCATGTTTTTCATCCAAAACTACTGGTCCAATTTATGCGCATGGTTTTTAGCATAATGCTCACATCTTGGGACAGAACATAGCGTCACGCCTTATCTTCGAAAGGGTAGGCAGAGGTGCAACACACCCATATTTCGTCAGCGCCAACAACCGGGCACAGCTGCTGTTTTCCGAACTCCTAGCTGGTACTTAGAATTTCGTGATAGAAAATACCCAATACCATTTCTGCCCGACCGGGAATCGAACCCGCGACAGTAATCGTATACACTTTCCGCTGCCCCACCGAGGCATTGTGATTAGACAATATTCTGAAGGCGAAAATAATGATAACGTGATAAAATTAGTTGGTGCAAAATAGATTCAATTACCAAAACTTCATAACAAAAGATAAAAATATCAACAGCCTTACCATTCTACATTCTATTTACGAGTGTAAAGTTCTCAATATTATCGAAGCGCAATAAATTGCACGTTGATTATTATTTCATCAACTTATACTTAGCAGATACATTTCAGCATGGATATGGATACAATCAATGGGCCTGCCTGGTGGTCCTAAATAGTATAAAGTTACCTCTTAATAGATCGACACATCCTATTCATTTTCTAAACAAAGGACTATTCATCATTCAGATAGCGTAGTTTCATAATTATGAACTTAGAGGATAACGAGCTTACCTCTGAAGCAATATTGGCACCCATCAATACCGCACAAGGGATCTTCAGACATCTGGTAATGATGTGTGAGATTAAGTCAATGCCACCACCTTCGGCGATATCGAAGCCCTAAAAAGACAAATTGTTATCTTATTTTTTTTCATTTTTAAATAAATCAAATATAGGTATTTCATATAATTACGTCTAATGCTTTACAAGGTTCTTAAATTGCTTAAATTCAGTCCAAGTCCTTTAAAAAGTCGAGGGCAACATGATGCCTGTCCAATGCTTATACGAAGTTACGTTACGTACCTTGATCAAAGAAAGTGCAGCTGCCGTCGGTTTAATTTTGCCAAGAAGTGTGGAACAAATAGTTCTGACAAACTGGTGAGGAACTACAAAGATTAGGAGATCGGCATCTTTCGCTGCGTCCACTATCTCGGGAACCGCCACCTGTTGAAGACAGTATCCCCTGATTAATACTTGGTAGGTACTAGTAGGTTAGCTAGAGTAAGATGGACAGAAATGTTTCACAGAATCTATAAGAAAATGTGTCTAAAGTTAGATAAATAGATAGTTACTTTACATGTGACTTTTCTAGAACTCAGCTCAAGGTGTTATCTTACTTCTTACCAGAGAACAGGTACCTAATAATGTAGTATGTGTATCAAATTACACAGTTTTTATGTAAAAATAATGATATATATGAACTACTGAAGTCGCGCGGGCGGGACATTGCTCCCGTAATTTTTTATTTGGTCACTGCTCAGCTCCTATTGGCCGTATTGTGATGTTTTCTCTATAAATCTATCCAACACTGAAAGAATTTTTCAAATGGGACAATTTTCATATGGTTTCTAAGATTCAACCAAACAAACAAACAAACTCTCCAACTTTATATTATTAGTAATCTTTTTTACTATACTAACTTTCAGGAGCTCCCTGAATAAATATTTCAGAAAAGGCGCAGCTAGTAGGTAAATGAGTTATTTAATACACATTTTTATGTTTTCTTTATCAAAACTAATCAACAACAAATAAATACATTTTAACTTTCAATATAACATCATTGTTAAAGTAAAGTTAGATATCCTATTTCCAAACACATTTTAATTAAGTCAAGATATACTGATAAGGAAAATAATTATGGAGGAAAATAGGTTAGACTATCTTTAATTTGTGTCCTCTAAATAGGTATTACAACACTCTGTTAACTAGACTGGCTTGTAAAATGAGATGGAATATTTTTTTTAGCATGACTAGTTTCAGAATGTTTACTTTTCACAGTTCTGCTATGCCTAGTCTACCTTTAAATGTCTAGTATTACTATATATGTGTCTGCTCAGACAACCTTTTAATCCCAAGGTCTCCATAATATGTATTTCAATAAAATAGGACTTTTAGCCAGTTAATAAAGTATTTAAACATAATAAAATTGTTCAATGTTTGTCTTGATAATTTCAACTTTGAATATAATAAAGATAAAAAAAGCAAAGTTTACACATTATCTTTTGTGAAAGGCAAACATCATCAACAATCAGTTTTTATGTTAAATTTTATATAATATGTACATTTTACAAATCATTTCATTTTTTTAACTGTGATGAAGCGGACAAGTTTGCAATAAATGATTTACTGCCATATTATGCATAATCAGTATTTTACAGTACCTACAGTATCATGATTTTTATTCGTTCTTTTATTCAATGCTTTTAATTCATGAGAACAAAGATTAATGACAGAGTGATTTTAAGGTAGAAGACACTTATATCTGCTGTAGGCTTTGTTAAAGGTTCGAGTTGGTTCTTTGTGTAAGAAACCCAAGAACCATCCTCGCTTCTATTGGTTTAGCCTACTTCTTCTTCTTGATTGTGTGTGACATGTTACATATCTATCATTATTATGATAATAATAATATATATATAGATGACCTACAAAGGCTGGCACAAATGACAAATGTCTTGTTTAATAATAAATTAACATTATGTAATTATGTATTCAAACTGTATGATAAGGATCATATTAATAAGTTTGATTACAAAATGAAATGATAATATAAAACCTGTTATATTGCAATGTAAAACACATTCTATTTAAAATGTGTGTCATGTCAGATTTCAAACTAATTTGTTGTATATAATTAGTTAATGTCATCATTATATAATTTAGCTTGTCCCTTACTATTACTAAGGTCATTTATGTTACAAGGGTAAATATTGTGTACAAGAAATTTGGCATAAATGCATTCATTATGATAAAAATGTCTGTAGCAATCTGATTCTAACAAGAATTTATAGAAGATAAGCAAGATATTGGCAGTATAATTAAGAAGTTCAAGTTTCAGATTGTAAATTATACATCCCCAGTTTATATAAATAACACTGTTAATTAGAAATAGATAATATAATTAGAATTTCTAATTCAGATTTGATTAACAGCAGAGTAAAATGGAAATCTAATCTTTGCTGCAATCAGGTCCCATAATAATACTTAGAAAATACTCTAATGATAACACATGATTACATTGGCAATGACACTGAGTACAAACGGTCACAAAAATAGATTTAATGCATTACTTTCCTAGTTACAATTATATATGAAAATACTTACACTTGAAATCTTTTTTGCATTGTATATTAAATTAAAATCATGGTAAGGTATCTATACTTCTATGGAATGGTGACTCTGTTGCTAGATATAGCAATGACCATATTATATTTTCTATCATTATATTATTAAATACAAAATAATTTGAGTTATAACTTACCACATTTTCAGGAAGTTTGTGCCCTGGCAAATATTTCACATTCTCATGGGTCTCATTAATAATTTCTGTTAATTTTTTCCCTTCAATGATCTCCTCATATACCCACATAGTAACTTTGTCTTCAAAATTTGAGAGTCGAGCTGCATTTCGACCAACGATTTTCGCGATAGCCGAGCCCCTAAATGGAAGGGAGTATTTTAATAATGCAGAATATCATCACTCAGCACAGACTCATTGATATTGGTAAATATTTCGTTCCAGAATAGGTTACCCTAATCAAATTATTTTAAACACCTCATATTTTAATTTGTGTAACATAAAATGCGAACGATTTAATTGTTGTTATGTCATCAACTCACTAAAGGTCACAGTCAGGAACATTTTATAACCCGATAAACATAAGCGATCGAATTACACTTCATTACAATGTAAAATTAACATTACTCACCAATTACCAGAACCGATAATGCAAACCCTGTTTTTTAATATTTTTTCTGCCATTGTAATTATATGTTATTAATTCAAATTGAATTGAATTTACGCGAAAAGCAACAAAATTCAAACACGACGGCACAAGATTGAGTTTAACTTGCGACTAAATTCGCACTGAGACTGCACCCACACCGCACGAGGATTATATCGATATTATGTATGACTATAACCATATGACGTTACGTTATCAACATAACAAAATCTTTGCGTTATCAACGTGTTGAGGACAGGTAATATCAATATACAACTCTACACACCAACTGCCAAGGTAGGTAATTGTCCCATTAAAAAATAAATATCTTTTTACATTTCGGCATTACATTTTTCTCACATGAAATTCGACAACAACAACAGCAAAATGAGCAAAAGTCAAAAATTAAAATGACTCAACAGTACTATACAACAATATACATAAATCACTTTTTTTGACAGCGACAACTCGACAAGTAGTAGGTCAGTGAGGTAGGTACCCTTTTTAAAATCTAGTATACCTACGTTCTATGGGTTCCGTAGCCAAAAATGGCAAAATGTCCGTCCGTGTCCGTATGTCACAGGTATTTTACTCAAAAACTACTCGATGTAATATTGATGAATATTAAAGAATAGGTGTCTTGTGTGGGCCACTACTTAATTTAGTAATTATTTAAGTAATAAAAATACATAAATTTAAGGGGCACTGCCTTTTGGGGACAAAAATGTAACAGAAGTTGAAAAAGATTTTTTCAGCAAACATTTTCGAATCGTACATATTTCCACAGATCTTTATAAGACACCTTAATGTTTCTAAGATTGTTTGTTGATTTAAAACAAAATAAATAAATATGTAATTTGAATATTTTCGGAATTAATACAACTGTGCCCCCACCCCCTCTATAGTCTAAACCGTAAAATCTAAAAATATGAAAAAACCCGTATAAGAGAATGCGGATCATGCTCAATGTCGCAGCAAAAAAGCGTATTTTTTGGGAATGACTCATTAACGACTTATCCATCAGCAATCCATTAATGTACAACTGCTGGGCTTGGCTCTCCTCTCCTTTAACTAGAGAGCTGAGAGGGTTTAGGCCATAATCCACACACGCTTGCCTAATGCGGGTTGGTGGATCAGACAGACACTTACCCCCTTATTACAATATACGGACTAAGCATTAAACCAGGTTTAAATTGACAACTTTGACACTAAGCTTATGTCAATTTAAACCTGGTTTAATACTTAGTCCATATTTTGTAATAAGGGGGTTTGAATTACTTCTAGGGTATGTGGGTTTCCTCACGATGTTTTCCTTCGCCTTTCGTAGATGGTAAGTCACATGACTAGAATAGAAACAAATATAAATTCTACAAAGTGAAATCCACATTGGTACTGCCGCATGCCGGTTGGAATCGAACTCGGACCGCGTGTTTAGCACGCCGATCACTTATCCATTCAGCCACCATCAATTTTATCCGATCATGTTCAAAATATTTTTTGTTGAAAGTTTTGATGATTGTAATTTTTTTAATTATATGCAAAACTTTCTAGATTTAACACATACCTATTTTATTATTATTATGATTTGTTGGGCCTGAAGCCACTAGTGGTCTCCTTGCTACCTCGACCAGAATGGATCTATTGTAGCGCCCCTTGTTATTTTATAGTTCTCTGCTTAGTCCTATAGAGGCTAGGAACTTCCAGATTGTCTGAGCAGAGAGACCGTATCTCATCTTGGTGCTGTCCTAAAAGGATACTCCTTTTGTGCGTACGCACACGTACCTATCGATAGATTTCATTTTAAGATTAGTGAAACATGTTCTGGGCCCTGATTCTGACTCATCGGGTTGCTCCCGGATCGTAAACTTTTTCGAATCTTAGAACGAAGTATTTTTACAGCTTAAGTTGTTAAGTGTTAGAAATTAGTTTACCGTATAAAAAAATAAAAACTGATTAATATAGGATTTTTTTCTACATCCATCTATTTTTTTAACATTCTGTTTTTTAACTTTAAATAAACTGACAGTTCTGGCCGAAAATATTCCGACAGCTCAGAATCAGGGGGCAGAAAAAGGGAAAGTAATTTCTAATATTCCATTACGTTAATTTAGTGACGTGAATCGATTTTGAAGGCCCTAATTTTAATCTCTCTTCAAATAAATAAAATTGAAGTGTCTGTTTGTAATATCAAACAACAGCTTTTAGAGGACATTTTCGTCAAATGTTTCGAACAAAGACGACTGCTGCTTGGAGCGCTTTCATATTGGCTTGCCATGATTTTTTAAATGCAATCCATTGTTGGTCGGTTTGCAGTTGGAAATCTACAATGAAGTATTCCATTCCTCTCCGCTCTATATTAGTAGGTCAAATACACATTGGAAATTACATAGCTGCCATTTGTATAGGACAGCCCACAGAGTAGGTACATTTGTATATTATTAATAATGATTATATGGACAGCCAGTCCAGTGATATAGCTCACCATAGTGTCAGAGAGTCATGCAGAATCACGGAACAGAAAAAACAAGAATGAAATGATTTTTTATTAGCTATGCTTCGTAGAAATGTCAATTGTCATTGTCAACAAGTTGTCATCATCTCAGCCTATTGCAGTCCACTGCTGGACATAGGCCTCTCCCAACACGCGCCATAACAACTGTCAACAAGTTGTCAACGATACGGTAAAAGTGGTAAAACTAAGTAAACAAAGAAACACTTTTATACCCTGTTTTAATATATAGTAGTATATAGTAGAACAATAATGAAAATTTAAAAAGTATAGAGATCGGGTGAGTATTGCATTGTAAACAAATTATTTAAAATTTAACAATTTACTGAAACCAAGTGTTTTTTTCAATTTTCTAGTTGGAAAACTTATTTACTTAAAATACTAACCTCGTGGACTTTTTCTACATAATGAAACAATGTTTCTTTTAAATGTAATAAGTATCCTGCCGTTATGCAGCAATAGATTACAATTACCTATTAGGCAGCACTCAGTAACATAAACAAATGAGAAGTAGGTAGTAACATCAGCAACACAGAGTACATTATGCTATACTGAATCAGCAATAAAATTGATGTGGTTCTTAGTAGTAGGAACTATGTGTTCAAAGAAACACATAGTTATATTTTTGTTGTTCTTATCTTTTAAGTGGAACTGGTCCCAATCCCAATGCTTCTTTCCATAAGACCTACATGTTGAGCATTATAATAGTGTCATTGATTTATAATTTAGTGTTTGTTTGTGCCACAGTGTCATTGAAAACTTCAATAAGTGTTAAATATTAAATAGGTTAGTGTACTTACACATAAAAGAAAAACAAAACAGGGGCCATTTATCCAGCGCGCGGATCATAGATCTATGATTTGCAAACCTGCTGTCAAAGTTGCATAATAATTTAAAGGCAGAATTCCTAATGTCTATTATAAGTAAATGTGTCATGCACCTGGCTGTCTGGTCAAAAACTTTGTTGTCAAAAAAGAAGGTTGAGTTTATTGTATGCCCTGCTCACTTCTATAAAGTTTCCTAATGGTTACAGTATCTCTTTAGTCTTGGTGAGTTTATTTTTTATATGTGATTTAGAATTATTGAAAAAAGGAAAATTCTAAGAAAAACCCTATACTAACCTGTCTGACCAGCATATAGTAGGCTAAATTCCCTCCAAATTGTTTGGGGGAGACCCTGCCCAGCAGTGTGACATTAAATGGGTTGTAATGATGATATGTGATTTATTAATCAGTCTTTCCTTCAGACTATGAGCAGATCTGGTATAGGTAGATTTTACGTGTGAAGATACATCTCTTCAGAAATATGTTATGTTGATTCAGTTAGTGATGCTGAAGTTCAAGGGTTGCTTGATTTAGTGTGTTTAAGCAGTCTGGCAATGTTAGTTGAATAGCTAGCAGGATTTTTATCTTTGATGTTTACTGAGGTTGCCTGTATATATTCTGTTCTAAATTTGGAAAGGTCGTAATGATCAATGGAAGAACTTAGTAGAACAGCTGCGCCTCTGAGTGCTGTTTCATTTGGGTGATTTGTTTGGTGGTTGTGTTTCTTATTTTATCTGACAATTTATTCCCCTCATATTTCTGTCTTGGGCATTCCAAGCCTTAGTGACCACCCAAGTTTGGCATCCATAGGCATTGCAAAATGTGGTATAATTAATTGATAATTATTACTTAGTATTTGATTTCAGAAAATAAAATATGGACATCGATCACATTCATTTGATGCAAATTTGCTTTGTATCTGGCATCTCAATAGGTGAGTATTATTTATAAAAAAATAATTTGTGTTCAATGTCTCTGTTGTGTCACAGCTCAGTTGTGTTTCACAGCTCTTTATTATCTTCCTTGCCTTGATAGTTAAAGATGATGAAAGTTTATTGAATTGAAATTAAAAAAATGTATTATTATTGTTATATTATTAAAAATTTCAGCTCGCTACATAGTCTACATATTAATAATGGAAGGAACGAAGGCAATAAGCCCACATGTCTTCGAGATGATTAGCAACAACCAAAGTAAGGACACCCAACTGGTGACCAAGGTTAATAGGAACAAAGTACTATTGTTTGTGGCTGCAAGCGCCACAGTATATTTAAATGGAGAGATAGTATTTAAAGAAGACTTCTTTTTAATCTTTGTGGCATATTTGATTTCTAAATATCCAGAAGCAGTAAGTAGTTTTTTTAAATTTAGTTTTTAAACCACCTAGGTATTTCTAACTACTGCCATATATTGCTCTCGGTGAAGAGGAAGATATTTATTTGTAAATATGTAATTTTAAAACCTGTTTGCTGCACTGTAGATTGACAATCAATACGTTCTTGCCGTCGGCCATACTTAATTTGCCATAAACAATCAGTCTTACCATACCATCCCTATAGATAACATATCAACCAACAGTTATTGATGGGAGTGTGCATTGATACACTGGACCAAACCGCTATAGGCAAATAACCTTCATCCTCAAGACTAATCAACTAGGTGGAGAAGTGTACCTTAAGAAATTTTTGAATTGTACTTTGCAGATTAAAAATAAAATTAGTTATATTTTTTTAGGCAAAGAAATCTGGTGCAACCGTAACTTATGGTACTGGTATGGCATGCAGCTTCATAGAAGGGTATCTTGTCCACATCATTCCCTCAGATGGGGCCCAGTTTGTAGGATTTTTAGAAAACATTAAGATTTTTGAATCACGCCAGGGAATAGTGTTCCCTGTGAAGAGAATGTTCCTAATTATCACCAAGTCAATGCACTGTCCCCCTGATTTGAAGGAGTTTAATGATGAGAGTGGAAGAGAGGATATTTCTAGACTTGAAGCTTGTAAGGTATGTGCATACTACAAAAGTTGAATAATAATTCATCATCATCAACCACCTCTGCCATAAACCATCCTACTGCTGGGCATGGATCTTTACAAGAAAGTATTTTAGCCCACTGTTACCTCACTAGCTAAACTGCTTCTGTTCAATGGGTCATAATATGAAGTTTTATCGCCTAAAGCTAAGACCAAACAAACATAATTCTCTGAGTTTTTTTTTATGCATAACTTATACAGCATTCAGTTACCTATTTTGTGATGATGACTGGAAGTCCAAAAAGGTTACAGATAAATGAAATAGATCTATGATTGACTTATGTGTGTTTGGTCTCTGTCTATATGACCTACTTTATTAAACAAACCACCAATGGAGGTCCGATGAGCTGCCAAACTCATATACAAAGCTTTATAACAGAGGCCCCTCAGCTATTTTAAGAGCGTATATACAAAGTGGCATCGTCGTAATTTAGTGCCATATTTCGTAGTTTTCAATTTTTATTCTTTAATCGCAGCTATATTTTAAAAAAATATTTGCTACACTTGTGTGTTTGCCACTCTGATTGTAAATACGCTCTTAATTTCACCAACTGTTCTATTATTTTGGATACAGTATTATATAGTGCTACTGGCTTATTTTGCTTGGTGTCATGGACCCCTTGCAGGTTGTATTTAACTGCAGGGTGTCTATAAATACATCTGGTTATCATCACTCTATAGTTTAAGAAGTATAGCTAGCCACTATGATGGAACGTCATCGAATACCGTCCGCAGCTGAACCAAGATGAGACCTCTGATATGTTCCAGTCATTCGAACAAGTGGAGAAGGATGTAGCCGGGGTCAAGGGTCGCAAGTACAAGAATTCCGCGTACAAAATCAATAGGCCCAATAAGAAGCCCGTGTATATCGCCGCCGAATGTGCTACACCCTTGCATACGCTGTATAAGGTGATTAAGAACAGGACTTTATATGAAGGTATAGTTTTAGTATTTACTTGCTTCTCTGGCTTTACGACGCACTTCAATAAAAACATATTTCTAATATAAATAAATTCTTATATATTTCTCCAGCTCTTATACTATCACTAAGTCAAATTTTAGCGGTCCCCGGATTGTCGCATTTGTGTTGTTAATTTATTCTATTTCTAATATATTATAATCTGTGTCATCATGTATCTGAAATCAGAATGAGTCATTAATCCCGCATAATATTTGCCCCATATTATTATGGAGGTTCTACTCACAGCACACGCACATTGTACGTATAATAATGAGTGCTATTAATTTCAGAGCTAGCAGATTTGAACGTAGAAGACGTCATATCGGACTTCACTACAATGTTACAAACATGTCTAACTAAAAGCCCTGAGTTAAGGAATAAATGCGAGCTGGTATATTTTGACGGTAAACACCATTAATCCAAATTGTATTATAATATTATATTGGAAGGAGAGGGAAAATCATTTTAACCTTCCTTTGGACGGCTGTTACTATCTGACGTCTTCAACACAATCGATAAGCATACAATTTCTAATGTTTTAAGCTTTGGCGACGCGTGACGCGAGCAGTTGTAATGTATCATCATTCATTATCATTTCAGCCTATTGCAGTCCACTGCTGGACGTAGGCCTCTCCTAACACGCGCCATAGCACTCTGTCCTCCGCCTTCCGCATCTAGTCAGTCCCAGCGACCTTTTTTAGGTCGTCGGACCATCTAGCTGGAAGGCGTCCTACTCTACGCTTGCCGTTGTAATTTTATATTCGTCGCGCCGTTTCTACTAAACACTAAACATTTCTAGTCATATTTATATCGATCCTGTTTCATACATTTTTCATTTATAAATACAATAAAATGTTTCAGATACAAACCCTAAATTGAATCTGGCGGACGTTCTGCTTGAAAGGATAAAAGAAATTGAACCGAACTTTGAAGTAATATCAGGCTCAGAGTGCTGAGTGCGAGTTTTGTTTTCGGCCTATTTTCACTAGTTCAAACAGTCGCGCTGTTAACAAAATTTGTATTTCAAAATATTGTCACCTAATGGCGTTATTCCTGTCATAGAAAGTTCTTGCTGTAGTTTACACTGCCACATTTGGCCTCCCGTAAAAACTCACTCTTAGCACTCTCTGTTTCTAAATTTACTCATTTTGATTTAATTACCCGCATATTGTTTTATAATAATTATGTTTGATTTTAGTAAGTAAGAGTACTTTACTAGCGAAGAGCTGGCAATGGTGCACAGAACAATGTGACATTTGCCAAGTCATATGTAACTGAAAGGATAATCACATCTTTGTGGCTAATTATAAATAAAAGAAAAGTAAATTTAATAATGTTTATAACGAGCATTTTGTGCCATTTTTTATAGATATATTATTTTCAATTTTATATATTGAAACATTTGACAATCAATAATTTGACATACTTTATACTTGAACTCAACGGATTGAAGCACTTACACTTTAGTTAATAAATGGTGTAAAACCTGTTTATTTTAAATTATATTTTCCAGCTTTTGCCAAATGAAAATAGTACAGTAATATTATTGTATATTATTTATGTTATCAATATAACTTGTTTGTTTGTTATCCATTTGCTAAGTGTAACTACTAAGAATAACCTTAGAAGTGAAGAAAGCTGCTGGAAGCATAAGACGAGACGTGACTATGTTAAAAATGTGATAATAATTTACATAAATAATAAGTAAATTTCTCTCTATTAACACTTAGTAATCACACTGTATGTATCCAATAAATAAAAATATGTTGTTGTATTTTTAATAGGAATTATTAATAATATAAGTTAAAGTAATAATCTGGGGACACGATAGTTCGCCAAATCAAGCCAAGTCGAATCAAAATTAAGTTAAGTAACTAGTTGACATGTGTCCATTTCAATAATCTGACGATTTTAGCATAACCTGAGAGATTGGGAGGGTCACAAATGTATCTTGTGCACAGATATATCCGTGATCTTGTGCTTATTTAACAATAGGTATTGAAAATATGTAGCCGCTGCCTCCACCGCTGAAAGGGGAAACATTATAAACATTTGATTTTTCCTGTCATCTAAATTTTCAAATCCAATGGTTCCCACGACTTAACGCTACCGCTGGATGAAGCTAGATTTCAAGTCATTATTGTGTGCTCCCTCTGCTAAATTATCAGACTTGGTTTGACTTGAGATCTCACAACTATTTTCGGTAGAAAGGCCGCGTTGCAAAATACTATTTTGTAAGTACATTTTATATTTTTGATAGGTAATTTTAATGTATCGTAACATCAACAAATGTTTACGGTGCCTGAGATATAGGCCTAGCCTAATCTTGGGACCAATGTTAATTGTTTATAATTATGAAAATAAATATTTAATTTTTATTCAAAGATTTTTTATATATTTAACCCTAGTCCCTTTTCTGGCCCCTAATTTTATCTATATTATGTACCTATGTATTTACAAAAAAAAAATAGGTAATTCATATCCATTACATAAGAAAATTGCTTAATTTGGGTCTAGATGGCGCTGAGTAAATGTGGTAAAATATTACTACTAGTAAAATGTTTTCAATTAAGAAATATGGCTATTTTTCGAGATGTTAGTTACATTTCAGTGCAAAATACGTCAGACATTGTTAATAAAGTTAATATATCAACAACAGAAATTAAATTGAATAAAACGGATGTCGATAAAAGAAAGCCAAATTATAGTAATAATTAAAAAAATCTAAAACTGTTTTTGGTATCAGAATTGTATCGATTCTTAAGTAATTTTTTTTCCACGACGAAAGTAGGCTTTTTTAGTGAGGTGAAATGCATTTCTGTGTTATTTATGCATAACGCCTCATGAAGCTTTAATAAGTAATAATTTTAAAAGTACCGTGTATTAAACGACTTTCCTCCTGCCTGAAAAAAAAAGATCTATGGGTCCCCAGCTTCCTCATTGGTATAATCGAAATTCTAAGTACAAATATTTTGTGTCTCCTCTCTCTCTCCTAGTCTCCATATACAAAATGTACTCAGTGCTCCTAGTGTCTCCTGTCTAGGCAATTCTCAGTACATAAACTAAAACGCTCGAGAGCGAATTAAAATAATTCTTTGCACCCTAGCTTTTAAGTTTAAATTCGATTGCAAGAGTGTAGCGCACGGAGCGGCAACGGCGCGCTTAACCACTACCATTATTTTTAAATTTTTTGGCGGGAAAACAGATTTTGCCTTGTAATTTGTAAAAAGTAAGAGACCTAGAGATTTGAAATTATGCTTCGTGGATGCTGCAATTATACTCATTCAATTGATCTTAAAATCAAAACTATAACTTAAACAGTTCCAGTAATTCACCATGTGCTAGCCCGTATAACGTGTCCCCAACTTACACATACATATTGGTTCCTAGCTAAAAAACTTATTGAGCTAGATATTTGAAAAATTTTGAGCGTAAAATTTTGCTAGCATATCTAGCTAGCATTCAATTTTGCTTTAAATTTTAAGATATAGTACATAATAGTGCCGGTGACGTTAGATGTAGAGGCGGCGAGCGCGGCGGCGACGCCGGGTACTTGGGCGCACTTAGAGCCCCTCTGCTCTGGCGACGTTCGGTGTGCTCTTGCCCGCTTGTTACCGAAGTGTTCCGTTGGACCTGACGGTATACCATCGGTTGTTTTCAAAGACTGCCGCATGGTGTTGGTAGAGCCTTTAATGTTTATATTTGATGCTTGCATTGAAACCGCTTCGTTTCCAGATCGCTGGAAACTTACGCGAGTTGTACTAGTCCCGAAAGGTGGTGGAGATACAACTCTGGGTGACTTCAGACCTGTGGCGATATTAAGCACTCCGGCCAAGGTGTTTGAGGTGGCTATTCACAACCGCTTCTATAAACAGGTCGGCGCCCAGTTGTCTGATGCACATGCAGCATGGGTTTCGTCCTGGACGGGGTACAGCTGGGAACTTGCTTCATCTGATGACACATCTGGTACCAGCGCGAGCGGTGGATGCTGGCCTGCAAGTTGATGTAGTCTACCTAGACTTCCGGAAGGCTTTTGACACGGTCGATAACGACACTGTTATTAAAGCTGGCCAATGTCGGCTGCACTCCGCGCACGCTAGCATTCTTCACGAGCTACCTGCGAAATAGATGCCAGTATGTAGACTGTAGGGGACGCCTTTCAGAACCTTATTTCACCTGGTCTGGGGTGAGTCAAGGCAGTAATCTAGGGCCTCTGCTATTCATCTTAATGGTCAATGACCTTCCGGACATCATCAGAGAGTCAACACCCTTATTATTTGCTGACGATTTAAAACTTATCCGGAAGGTTGAGCAGCAAACGGATCATGACGTACTGCAGCGGGATATCGACAGAGTTGTAAAATAGAGTCATGAAAATAAGCTTTATTTTAATGTAGCCAAGTGCTCCGTGCTTACTTTCAGTCGTGCACGTAACCCATCCCAACACCATTACAACATGGAAGGTATCCCGTTGCAGCGCGTTACTGAAGTAAAAGATTGGGGGGTTCAATTTACGGCCGATGTCAACTTTCGCAAACATGTTACCAATATTTGTAAAAACCGTACCGTAATCTAGGTTTTGTACTAAGACAGGCAAATCAGTTTACAAATATTGGGGCACTAAAGGTATTATTTGCAGCTCTAGTAAGGAGTCACCTAGAGAACGATTCGGCGATCTGGTCACCCCATGAAACCAAATATAAATTTATGATCGAGCGCGATCCAGAACAAGTTTATTAGGTTCCTAGTATCTGAAACAATATGTGGTTTACCCCGGTTATCATTGACATTTGAAATTTTGTAAGCAACTGTTTTGATTAAGTAGGTGAATATTTTCAGAAGTAAAAATAAATAATAAATAAATAATAGCTCCGAAAATAGCAAAAATTGTGTCTCCTCCCTCACTGACTTGTATATACACCTAATGCCTGCTCTACACGTTGGTCAACATTGTGGCCAATGTTGTGGCAAAGATATTAGCCAAGAGTTTGTGATAGAATTGTGTGGGCCATCTCATGATACAAGCCAAGATAAGCACAAACACCCCCTCTACATGATGGCCAATGGTATTGGCCACAGCACTTCGCCACAAAGTTGGCCAACGTGTAGAGGAGCCATCATGAGATGGCCCACAAGTTGGCGCGAGATCCGTGTGGTGTCGGTTTTTAAAAAAAGATCAAAGGGTTATGGCAGTGTTATGGCCGTTGCGTCCACACGTTGGCCACGCGTTTAGTTTGCTACGCCCCGCCAGAGTGATCGCACGCACTTGATTTAAATGTTAACTTTTTCACAAAATTATTTTACCTACAAATAAAAATAATATATAATAAATTATAAGGATTCCATTTTTTTTTAACCAAACCTGTCGAATAGGGTATCAAAATAAAGGGAATCAAATGGAGATTACAAATTTATACATAATTATGTTATGTATTTAAATTTAATCAGGAATAATAATTACAACCATTTTTCGGTCTTTTTAGTGCGTTGCTTTTGTGTTGATTTTTTGCAGTCGGGTCATTTTAATTTTTGAATTAATTAATTTTCAATTTTTTTTTATACATCCATTTTCTTATATACATTCACGTAGTTGCGGTATGCTGTGAATAAATAAACCGCAGCAGCAGTTAGCGCCTCAATATCCATTGTAATCAATTCGTCCGCACATTGGCCTGAACCGAAGCAAACTGAACGACCTTCCAACGTGTAGACGCCATCACAAACTCTTGGCTAATATCTTTGCCACAACATTGGCCACAATGTTGGCCAACGTGTAGAGCAGGCATTACATTAACACAAAACATTAGTTCACAAAACTTATTTTAGTAAACAAAGTATTTGTTCCCAATTAATTAGGATATGTCCGTGTAGTGAGTTAGTGACTGATTAAGAATACATAATGTCACTACCCCATTTCAACCTGCGTGGTGTCGTAAAAGGCGAGTAAGGTAACCTTAAGCAGACAAAAGCATTGCGAGAAAAGGAAAATTCGATACAAAACCCTATACCAACCCGTCTTGTCAGCGTGATATAGTAGGCTTAACGCCCTCCACATTTTCTGATGAGACCCGTGCCCAGCGTTGGGATGTTTATGGGTTGAAATCATATAGTAATGTTGAAATATATATGAAACTGACTAAATTGTTTTTGTTATTTATTTATTAACCCAATTGAAATCATATTTTAATCGACTAAAATATGCGTCTATGGTCAGTCACTAGTGTTCTACATTACATGGATAACACGGCTAAATTAAATACGTACTTTTCACTATTAAAAAGACAGTATTTTATGAAAAATCTTTCATGTTTGACGATACAATCACTCTTACATATTAGAAAAACTTTGTTGCAATAATATTCGACATTAAAACAATATTTTTAGAGTTTTTTTTAACCCAGAAACACTATTTATTATATGAATGACAGGTGTCTACTTAATTTTTGTAAGCAGTTCTTTTGTAGAAGATTCTCGAATTCGCTTTCCATAGGTTCCATTCCGCAGAGCTTGCGCGATCCTTGTTCGATCAAACGTCATTTGAACTAATCTCGTGTGCTGGAGAAGTGCTCGTACATCGTGTTTCCACTGTGCTCGCTATATATAAAGTGTTCGTGTATATTGTGAATCAGTGTTTCTAGAAGTTTAAAGAACTCAAAAAAGATCATTTTATAGGCGAAGATAAATAATAGGTGAGGTTATGATTGTCAATTTAAATCGATTTTCTCTTCAAAACGCTAGTTAACTTTAAATGACGGCAATGCGTCCATTTATTTATGAAATGTAATATTTTTTACTTAGATTAATAAATTCTTTCAAAGTATCTACACTATTGGGAGTCTCGTACTCTCCCCATCTCGAGTTGCCGTTCCTTTTATCATTGATTTATACTATACACTGTTTTACAGCTTGTTCGTAGCGTGATTTTATCCACGTGAAATAATATTTTACCACATAAGTATTTGATTTTCATCATTCTTCGAAAATGCATCAGTAGAATCCAAAAGGGCCAGTAATTCATTTAAGTTGGATATAACAATAGCTCTACATACTAGAAAATTCTGTAGTAGATAATGCAGTGAAATCTTATTAATTTACTGTTTTTGTGATAGACTTAAAAGATGGTGAAAGAAACAACATACTATGACATTTTGGGTGTAAAAACCAACTGCACAACAGAAGAACTTAAAAAAGCCTACAGGAAGTTAGCATTGAAGTATCATCCCGACAAAAACCCAAATGAAGGAGAAAAATTTAAACAGATTTCACAGGCCTATGAAGTTTTGTCCAATCAAGATAAGAGGCGCATCTATGATCAGGGTATGTAATTTTAAGTCTCAATCGATTCAAAAATCTGTTTGAAAATCAATTAAAAAGTCGAGTTTTGATTACTGATTCATGACTTGTACCTACTATTTTAATTAATTTATTGAAGTAAAGAACACCATAGTTTCTAAAGTTATAATTGCACTTCTGAGAAGTCTTAGTATAACTAAACTATATTAGTAACCTATTAAGTAATTATGACCCTATATTTATTATAAATAGGTGGTGAGCAGGCACTCAAGGAGGGTGGTGGTGCCAGCGGCTTCTCCTCACCCATGGACTTGTTTGACATGTTCTTTGGGGGAGGCTTCAGTGGTGGCCGCAGACGTGACCGTGAAAGGAAATACAAAGATGTCATTCATCAGTTGTCCGTAACACTGGAGGAACTTTACTGTGGTGCAGTCAGAAAGTTAGCCTTGCAGAAAAATATTATCTGCGAAAAGTGTGAGGGACGTGGGGGTAAGAAGGTAAGCTATATGCTCATTCTTGTTGCTAATGGCAACCAATAATCTATCTGGACATCTAACTTTCATTTAGTTTTACTGTAGCCTCTTCATAAGACTCTAGTTTTCTAACTGAGGTCACTTGTTTAGAACAATGAACACTTAAAAATGAATCCTGCAGGTCTGTATAAAGGAAACAAATCATAAAATTCTGAAGAATTTCTCTGGTTAATAAACTGATGTCATAATAAGATTATGTCACTCTTTGGCCTTCTCAATTATTTCTGTGATTTTTTAAATTGTATTTTTTATGCACAACCTCAAAGATGGACAAACTAAAATAAAATTTTGTTGCATTTATAATGATTCTAAAGTTACTGGAATTTTAATGTCCATTGTCATTGTTACTGAATTATTCAAAATTTTAACTTCCTAGTGAACAAATGTATACTATTCCTTTGTTGAGTGTAACTTAGTATCTAATTTCCTAACAAAGAGTTTTTTTAACATTTTAGTATTCTTCTGTTGTTGTACCAACTTGCCATTCCCAGTGTGTAACACGACACTACATTGTCCTAAGATGTTCTTTGTTTTTGTGTGTAAACACCATGTTGTGTGCTATTGTTGTTATGTAATTCATATTTTACTTACCAAATTCTTAACCACATAGTTAATACATAAAACCTACTGCTTCAATCATACCATTAAAATGCAGTGCATTACCATCATTCTGCTGTTACTTTCCCTCCCCACCATCGGCTTGCAGTCTCAAAGTACCATGTGGTGATAATTTTAGTATCATAAAATAATTGTGAATGCGTGAAAAAAAAATTATTTTCATTTAAATAAAATATAATATGGTATGTCTATTTCAGGGTGCAGTACAAACATGTCCTACTTGCCGTGGTACAGGGATGCAGGTACAGATCCAGCAGTTAGCCCCTGGTATGATCCACCAAATCCAGACTGTTTGTTCTGAGTGCCGTGGACAGAGGGAGATTATTGATCCCAAGGACCGGTGCAAAGCTTGTCAGGTAAGCACATAGGTGACAAGTGTTTACACACCTTGACATTTTATTCAAGTCTTCATTGTATGGAGCATGAAGGAGAAAAGACTAAATTTTTTTTATTTTTTTCATAAAATGTAATAACATTTTTATGTGATTTACTGTGGTTATGAAATGAGTGCAATTCTTTACCTATCACACATATTTCCTTTGGCCACTGTACACCAAATTACATATAGTAAAAATAGCAAGCTTATCTCAAATATGAGTTTTCTACCACCATCTCTTATGATTGACAAGATATTCATTTCACAAGTTACACAACCATACTGCTGTCAAATACTCCTAATAGGTATGATAAAAGTAGTCTTACCAAATAATGGATAGTTAACCCTGTGAAGTGGGAAACCAACATATTTATCAAATAAAATGGGGCCTGATAATGTTAATATACCTAGTCTTATAAACTACCTACCACAATAAAATGGAATCAGTAGTAATAATGCTATCAATTCTAGGGCCGTAAAACTGTGCGCGACCGCAAAATCCTTGAAGTGCATGTTGACAAGGGTATGACTGATGGTCAGAAGATTGTGTTCAGTGGAGAAGGTGACCAAGAACCTGGCCTTGAGCCTGGTGACCTCATTATTGTTTTAGAAGAAAAGGAACATGATGTAAGTAACTTATGAATTACATTACCAGTATGTAATTCTGTATTGCGATAGTGTTGTATGTATTGTTTATTATGTTGACCAAACAATCTCTCGAGTTTTTATTTTCGTTAAATCTTATTACCCGACTGCCAGGACGGGTATTGTTTTAAGTTATAAATATATACATCTATATCAAGCTTTCATATTTTACACAAGAAGAATTTGAAGAATAGAATAATGAGATCTCTAATGAAGTCGTTTAAAAATGGACTTTAATATCTATGAGTCTATTTTATTTTGTCTGATAAACTTATTCTCATGAACTTATTTTATTCTTTCTTTTTTAGGTATTTAGACGTTCAGGCAATGATCTCATTATGCGGTTGAATATTGAGCTTGTTGAAGCCCTGTGTGGCTTCCAAAAAGTGATTAGAACTTTGGATGAAAGAGACGTTGTTATAACCGTATTGCCTGGTGAAGTTACAAAGCATGGTAAAGTCAAGTGTGTGTTGAATGAAGGTATGTTAATATACATTAAACTACATATTTATATTGTAATATTGGTCTTTTGATAGTTGCCTAACATACTCTTACTCTATTCAGGTATGCCAATGTACAAAAATCCGTTTGAAAAGGGCCAACTTATTATACAATTCTTCGTTAATTTTCCTGCTCACATTCCACCTGAAGTCATTCCTGCTTTAGAGAACTGTCTGCCACCGCGACCAAGAGTAAGTATACAATTTTATTTCTTTAATGTCTGCACCTTGCACATAATGATTACGTGATAACTACGTCACTTTGTTAGCGCGTAGGCGGATTACGCAAGGTCATGAATATTACATACATTGAATGCAAATCACGTTATATACAAACAGTTGAAAATCTTTTTTAGATTGAAATTCCGGAGCTTGCTGAAGAGTGTCAGCTGATGGACTTAGATCCTGAACAAGAGTCACGTAGACGACGTGCTCATCAATCGAACGCTCACGATGAAGACGATGACCATCCCGGTATGAATAGAGTCCAGTGCGCCACGAGTTAGACGACATTGAATCGTCCAAACTAACATTTTAATCACTTACGATTATTTAAAGTATTTAATAGCAATATTAGACACAATGAACTTGGAATTGTATTTGCAATTTTCTAATGTTTTACTAGGTTCATCATTATTTTTTAACACAATTATGTTCACATAATAATACATAAATTCGTTTTCCTCGATGTAAACCTGTGACAGTTAGAATTGATCCTTTTGGGCCTAGCTCTAAGCAATCTCTAGAGTGCTACATTACTTCAGCAATAATCTTTATGTATTTGCAAATTAATGTTTTTTTTTATCAGTTTTACTTAGCATTATATAAATGCCTAATCAAATAGATATGTGTTTCACTTTAGTTTTTCCTGTAGTCCGGGTTTAACTAACCAGAGAGGCCTTTTAATATGTGTCATTGTGTTAATGAACACTCTTCACTAACTTAATTTGCTGTTCTTGCTAAGTCTCGGCAAACTTTAGTTATAGTTCAAGAACATTGAAGATGCCTTAACTTTAGTGACATTATTATATATATTCGGTTGATGATGTACGTTCCTCGTTCAGTAGATAATTTAAATATATTTTCTAACACATTGCGCCTTTACACTTGCTGTGTACTACAATACAATAACATTTCATATGGTAATGAAATGTAATATGTTTAGTACCAACTATCATTGCATCATACCATTTTTTAGTTCGAAAAATGAATGCTTAACAGGCGAGAAATTACATGACCTAAATCTTATCGTTGCCGTAAAATTATTTTTATAGGCACAATAGAAATAAGAAACAATGGGTTGATACAACGTAAATATAAATCTTGTTAATTTTATGAGTATCGAGAAGTTTATAGTTTCATACTTATTTTGTTGATAAATGTACTCTAGGAAGTTTATTTGTTTAAGTTATGCATGTCCTCAACAATATTTATAATTGCGATGATAGTATTGGTGCAAACTTATTGCAACTATCTGTGGATCCAGAAGTTAAATTAGTTAATTTATATTTTGATCTTAAATTATACACATCAGTTAGTTTGTTTTTAAAGGGAAAATGGCTACCATCTTCTACATATTGGTCTGTGATTTATTTTATTTCTCAATTTAATGGTTGAATGGTAACAAGTACTTTGACTTGTGTTATATTTTTCAGATAATTTAGTTAAATAAACTTTAGATTTAAATAAACCTTCTTGTCTCATACTCTTCGTTTCATTTGACTTTAAAATAGGGCGTAAGCAAAGAAAATAGTGGCAAATTCACTCTTCGTCAAAACTTAAGCAGTAGGTAGCGAGGTTCAAGAATTAGCTTGGCAGTGCACCAGAGGCTAATGTCACAGATTCTAATGTTATCTTTTGAAGTGCTGCTGCCAAATTTAATTGGAATGGTCTCAACTACTAACAAATATTCTACTTTTTTTTTTAAATTCACCCTTATCTTCACAACGTAAAGCACATTATTCCTACTGAGATAAAAAGATGACGCGCTCATTCGACGGAATTCGCGCTATAAAAGTATGAAGAAGGGTGTCACACACGGTGAAGATACTATATTTTATCTTAAGATACCTTGATATAAAAATTATAGCTTCATAAGTTATCACTAGAGATCGGATATTCCAGTGCATATTTACCTAGGGGGTGATTCTAAGCTGTCGGAAACTGCCCTTTCCGTATCCGAGTGGCAAGGTTTACGAAGCGGGAGCCTAAATGCAATTCAGAAATCCGACATGGGAATCTTTTGACATATAGATGACATTCATTGTGGCAAAAGTTCTAGCCAACAAATTTGCGCCGGATACAACTTTCGAGGAACATTATATTGAAATAAAGGGCTTATGTGTCGCCCTCGTGCTGTCTTCATGAACCAGCATGAAACTAAATAGTACTATTAAAATTTACACAATCAATCCTGATAAAAACAACATGAAACATAAAAAAAAAGAAATATGTTACAGTACTTACAGCCATAATTATTCTTTTGAATTAATAAAAGGCTTAACTTACAATATATAAATGTACTCTGTGGGCTTAACACAAGGCAGGAGCCTTGTGTCAAGCTATTTTAGCTAGTTTCCGATCGTAAAACTTTCGGACGGCTTAGAATCAGGGGGCTAAACTGCGCCGAAGTAAGTATAGAGTGGATAATACCACCTCTGAAATACCGGATCGGTGTTTTACCGGTATTACCAGTATACCGGTTTTATTTTATTATTGGATTAAATAGAATTAACATATTGTTAGGTACAAATTATTGATTTGAAGAATGTTACCTATTCCAATTGTGTCAAATTAAAATATTTTGTTCTAATTACGTAAAATAAAAATAAGTTGGTTTATTTAAGTGAAAATTAGCAGAGGTCGTACACTTAAAAATATTTTGGTCGATTTTGTATGGTAACTGGACTTTTCAAGGAAAATCATCAAAACATCGACTTTTTCGACTTTTTCTGGATGGCAGTGGGGGACGAAAACAACGTTATTTTTACACTCAGATGCACCGTTTCAGAGATATAAAGGTTTTATAATTATTATTTTTGACGCAGATTTTTGAGCACAACACGACAATCGCGGGCGAGGCTGAGGCCGGAAAGCTTGTAATTCTACAAATTCTAATAACAATTTATGACTTTTTAATCCCGGTATTAAAATCGGTATACCGGTACTTTAGAGGTGGTATTATCCACTCTATGTTACTTACTTCCACACAGTTTAGGTAAATATGCACTAGAATATCCGATCTCTAGTTAGGTATCTCACACGGTTAAGTTACGATAATATATCCGCTAGAATCATTCAGACTAGTGGAGGAGCCACACGTACATTTCTCCACTGTGAATCTATATACATGGTGATCTAATGAACGTTCACTGCTGAACGGCCGTACTATTAGATTTATTAGGTAGCTCATCGAACGATAATTCTGACTTCGATACTCGAAGTCAGAATTGAAAGAAAAAGACTTCAAAAATTTTGCCACACATTCTAAGGGTCAATTTAGATAGAAAATCATATAAAGTTTAGGAACCGCGGTGAATATATACATAATTGTAAATAATTTTTACTCCTTGCAGACTATTCTTCATAAACAGGGATATTTTCAATAAGTTGTCCATTTTTAACGGTCACACGTTTTTTATTTATATAACACGAGTGCAAAGAGATAAAATTTATTTCGGAAACGTCCAGGCTACAATACAGTAAATGAGCGAGCGGAAGCGAGACAAGTTAAACACGCCCTCCGCTTATTCTGCAACGGGAGCGACACAAACACGCCCCGCACCCACATTCTGTGAACACTCTATATATGGATCTTGCTATATATTTTGTATTTTAAGATACCCATCTAAAAATAATATTTTACCATGTTAAGATACATTTCGTATCTTAAGATGATATTTCAATTTCGCTCGATATCTTAAGATACTGTAATATGAAAATATATATTATTATTAAAATCCCTGATGGTGGCCAAACTAGCATCAGTCACAACCGTCGCTCTTCGTCTGCGCAGCGGCTTATGTACGGTACGTTTTTAACTACAGAATTTGCCATTTTAGAACCTTATAAAAACTCGCCAATGATATCTGTGAAGATAATTATGTACTTACCTAGTATAATAAATAAATAGCAGGTACCAATCAGCACTAACGCGAAGTCAGTTGTCTTCTTCTAATTTTCCTAAGCTCTTCAACTATACCTACTTAAAAAAATTTAACTCGTTATAACACGCGATATTTTCAAAACTAAGACCCTGACCTGTTTCGGGGCGGGGATGTCCCTTAGGTTGAGGTACCTAGCGGGATGGCGACGCGGCGCGATCTATTTGACCCGCCCCGTGTGCGTTGGCTGGCAGTATTCCCTTTGTTCCGCTTCGCATAGTTGTCTGCACAGCGCCTAAGCCAGCAAATATTTGTAGGTATTACGCCCGAGTCAATCAATCATTTAAAAAAATACAATAACTTATTGATAACAAAATATTTAGTTCTACTTGAAGGTATTTTCATATTATACAAAAATAAAACAAAGTTTGCATTGGCAACACAATTTCATTTATTAATAATTCTTATAATACTTCAGTCTGTACAAGTAAGCACATCCCTTATTATTACCCAATCCCATGTAGCCACTGTTTGGTGAGAAACTAATTGTACTTATTTGATTGAGATTTACAGATTGAGTGGGAAAATTTGCAAATACATGATATGAGGGAATATGAACCAGTTTAGCAGAATTTGGATAATATGATGACGATGTAGCAAGTACTTCTGATGTAGCATTAAATTTCAAGTTCGTAATTTTAGTTGTCAAGTTAGAAATTACTTTGAATGGTGTGGGTTCTGCTGTGTTCAAGTTTTCAGCTTGATAAATATTAACAATACCCTCTCCACTACCAGTAGCTAATAGTTTTCCACAAGGACTTGTGCTCACACACGAAGCAGTAACACAACCATGGTCATAAAATTTTTTCAAAGCTCGGTAAGTTGAAAGGTCCCATACTGTGATTTGTCCTTCAACACTATAACAATATAATTGTCCGCAATCATGGCTAAATGCTACTGATACAATATTGGAGTTGTGTTTAAGAGATGACAGCATTTCTTTGGAAGCAGTACATATTAGGTATACCTCCTCAAATCCATCAGATGTAACAATATATTTTCCATCAGAAGATATTTGAAAAATAATAGGTTTTTTAACAACTTTAGGTAGTTGAATTAATTTTGGTTCTGCTTTTGCTAAGTTGTAGACACAGTATGAGTGGCTGTTCTTTGATGCAATCAGTGCTTCTGAACCATCAGGTGTGAATTGTGCTGCACTTATTTTCCAGTTCTTTAAATGAAAGCTATGTAATCTAGTGTTTTCATCACCGCCAATTGAGAATAGTGACACGGTGCCTGAACTTCCAGCTACAAGAGCAGCACTGATCTTAGGATGGAATTCAACACAAGATATAATGGGTCCTTCAGTTTTAGTAGCAGCATTGATCTGGGGAAACTTTTTAATTTCTATAAATTCTTTTGGTAGGTTTTCAGATTTCTTTGTGTGCAAATGACCAACAGTTCTTACTATTTCATCTTGTTCATCTGGTTTACTCCTTTTATTCAATGCTGCCCAACTTGGTGTTCCCATCAAAGTCTCATATTTTTGTTTTAATTTTTCTGTGTATAAAACTTTACTCTTAACGTTAGGAATAATATTTGCTTGGAAGTTACCATCATCTTCATCAATCCATGCAGGTTTCAGGTCGGCATTTAGTTCATCCTCAGGTTTTGGGTTTAAGTTTTCCACGAAGTTCTTTGATTTATTAAACAATAACTGCGATATTCTGTAATAAAATATATTTATATGAAAGGCTAATTTTAGTCAATGATTTATTAATTTTAAGTTATGATTGAAATACACAGGTACACCCACTGCTGTTTCATCAGCAACCCATTAAATCCCACTGTTGGGCTCGGGTCTCCTCTCCTCTATCTAGAGAGCTGAGAGGAGACCACTTGACTGCTGTTTACTAGCGCAATAATAAATTCTTAGAATACTTCTATGAAATAAAAAGTGAGTAATGATAACTTATATATTATTATAACATACTTTTCCTCTTCAACATTTTGTAAATTATAAGATTTTCGTTTCATTTTATGAAAGTCAGAAACAATGCGAGATCACGTTTCAGGTTACTTTTCGTCGCACATGTCAATATCACACACCTGCATGACACTGACACAATCACAAGTTCTGTTTGGAATGACAGATCATTGACAGATGTCAATGGTCATTCCAGAGATATTAGTGATGCACTCAATTTATTCAGCTAGAACATTCGATATCGAGAAAACTACACTGTGCATATTGGAACATTTATATTCAGGATGTCCGGTAAAGACGGAGACACATTACTGTGGCGTGGTGCGCCAGAGATGCCCCGTGTGTACATCGGTTTCATATATTTTATATGGTTAGGGACACATTAGTAAGTCGTGGCGCCACGATATATTAATGTAAATATACGCTATCCAAGCCCATTTCTGCCAAAAAATTTAAAGATTTACTAAGTTGGGACATCAGCCCACTGTGCGGCGCCCGTCGCAGCCCCGCCTGGACCCACCACCCGTCGCCGTTGCCGCCAATGTTGGGCCTTCCAATGCCTTCCACCGTCCCTGTTGGATGCGAATATGATAAAAGAACACTGTATTTCAAAACTTACTTGAATAAACTTCCAACAACCCCGCCCAAATTTACTATTTAATTTTTAATTGTCTTATAAAACCAGTTTTTGAATTTAAAAACTGACAGACATAAATAATATAATATATCTCTGTATAAACTGATTTTCTTTCGCAAATGCCTTCAAATATTATCGATAAAGTGGTTAGGGATAAAAATGGATTTATTTAGCATTTGAGGGTTGAAACCTAAACAATCAGTTCTATAACGAGAATATCTTTCTATGGCTCTTAACAACCCACATGTCGGTAAAACAGTTACAAAAAGTTTCTACAAAATTGAAATAGATGTCACTGTAGTTTCGTATTGCGTCCTTTTTCCTCCAATAGGAACTTACTACGAGAAAAGAAAGAAAGAAGTGAGTTGTGATTTTCTATGTATACCTATCATGTCGTATCGTATCGTTTGTGTGCAAGTCCTTTTCTTTCATTCGTTATTTGCAGTGTCTCACTTTGTAAGCATCCGATTTTAATTGTGAAAAATTAGTTTTGAATTTAACTCGCTTTTGAAAGGAGACTAATTGGAACAATTGAAGTATTTGGTGATAACAAATGTGAAAGACGTGTGTACATACGAAGATGAAACGAAAACTTATTATTCTGTGACCCTTTTACATCCTCCGAAGTGTGTCAATATGATGTGTTTCAAACCAAGAAATAAATAAAATACAATAACAGTAGTCAACGTAACATTTAAACATTTACTTATTTATTTTCAACAAGGTGTCGTAAGTTTTACAATGGGGCTCAAACGGGCTCCGCCATAAAATTATTAGTCGGTCGTAACTCTATCATAAAACAATTAAATAAGATTGATGTCCCTCGAACATAAAAAAGCAACAGCCGATGATGGTCCATCGGCTCCAGGTGATAAGGAGGCCGCCGAGCAATGATTCGAGCTTGCTCGAAAGCGATGCCAGGTGGAGTCCCGTCTGTAGATCGCGTCACGGCGCGTTCAGCTAGTAAGCAGCCGAGTTACGCGGCGTGTGATGTTTGTGCGCGATGTCGGGCAAGCCCGCGAGTGTGGGCGCGTCGCGAGCGGGCGTGCCGGGCACTCCGCGCGTGGTGGTGTACGTGGCGGACCCGCGCCAGCTAGAGCCCGGCGCCGCGGCCCCGGACCCGCCGCCCCTCGCCGCTACCGTCGGGCCTGCCAACGTTCCGCCGCCCCCGTTGGATGCACTCTACATCCCTGATAACCTACATCACCAAGTCAATTTGCCAAGAAACACAGTGTACAGAACCCAGCTGGATAGAAATGATCAGAGAAACCTGCCTGGAACAATATTTTACAAACAGTTGAATGATAACAATGGGAAAGTAGGTGTTTATGGTACTCCTGATCATATAAATCAACGATCAGAATTTTATCCAGTTTCTCAACAGTATATTAAAGAGACATGTATAAAGAATGAGGAAAGTAGGAGTGATAGATCAGGAAATCTAAGTGTAAAAAGAGATTGTTCTGAGCAAGTGAGTGCAGAATTTAACAGTGTAGAAACATTTCACAGCAGGGTACCTGTAGATTCTGTAGATGTGGCAGCATATCAGGCAAGATGCTCTGCTCCAATAGGTAATGACAGTACTATGAGTGTTATACACCCCGCTACACTGCACCATGGTCAAAGTCGGTACAGTGAGAATGTAACAGTTCAGAGTGGTGGTGAAGGAATTAACTGTAGTGAAAGAGAGTTATCTGTGTGCAAGAGTTATGTGAACTATCAATTCTTAGAACAGAGTGTATCTCATCAGTCTATAGTGAATCAAAGTATAAGTATACTAAACCAGCAAGTAGGAGGTAGAGGAATAGTTAGTGAGGGTGAGAGTGGTACTCCACAACTAGTCCGGACTGCTGATGGTGTTGTGTTGGCTGTAC